>JAIVEN010000012.1:35155357-36443571 GCA_026686845.1 Adenanthera pavonina
TCCTTTCAGGATTCTCTCGGAGGGAATTCCAAAACTATCATAATAGCAAATATTAGCCCCTCCAGTTGGTTAGTGAACTTCTATCTCCTATGCGTGTTCAAAATATTTTTACCTAGGAATTTGTCATTCTCTTCTACAAAGTCGTTTGATATATATGGTTTTTCTCGCAGTTGTTCATTGGAGACATTAAGCACGCTAAAGTTTGCACAGCGTGCTAAATTTATTAAGAATAATGTAAGTCTTAAGAATATTTGTGGCAGCTATAATTGACATTTGTATCTATTATCAGCTGATTAGTATATACTAGTAGTAAGAACTAGAGACTGTTTTACTTCATTGGTCTTATTACGCTTGTGTTGGAAAAGCCAATGAGATTCTAAGAAGACAATGATGGGTACCCAAGTGGGATGAGGAACCTGCCCCAAAAGCTAGAGACTGTTTTACTTGGGTACCCATTAGATTACTAGCTATGGTAGAGTAATTCTGACATCTGGGTCCTTTTAATGGCTATAAGATAAGATTCTTGGGCTGTTACAATAGTTTCTGCATAACTATTTTCTAGTTTTTCTTCAGGCCATTGTAAATGAGGATGCATCTGGAGATGTCATTGCCATGAGAATGCAAATTCAACAACTAAAGGTACTTGGACAAATGTTCATTGATCTTTTCTTAGTTATGTTCTAAATTCTTTCGTTGCATACATAATGAGTCTTGTCCCTTTTGCATTTTAGTGTTGAATGTGCACAGGCTGGTGTATTTAAAGTAATTTGGTTCAAAGAAGGGCTTATATTAATGCCTTTTGTACTATCAGATTTAGACAGCTAAAAAACTAAGTAAAAATATGCATTACAGTGAAAGTAAGATTTTTTCCCCACTTTTCATTGATACTAAAAGGGAAGATGGACACATGGTTAAGTGATCGCACATCACCATAGATTAATTGTTCTAAGCATAATAGAAAGCTTGAACGGCCTTACCGAAGATGGGGTTGGGGTATGCCTAAAAATATGAACATTTAATTTAACAAAAAAATTAGATCCATTAATTGAAATAATTGATGGCTGTTGGGGGCCTTTTCAGAATTTTATTTGAGCTTCCGTGATCTTGTTGCCTCAATTGATTATGTGATTTTCTTCTTTGTACTTTTTCGCTGCTTTTTGCTAACTTCCAAATATATTTGACATTCTCACTATCAAATAAAGCAATGTTAATTTACTTGATGAAATATGTGCTATTGATTAGATATCTATCAAATTATTTATTTTGAGACTTTTTCTATGGGTTTCAGAAAGAAGTATCCCGTTTACGAGGTCTAGTTGGTGGAGGAGAAGCTCAGGATAATGACATTTCGGTCACTAACTTTCCAGGATCTCCAGGATCCTTCAAATGGGAGGGAAATCATGGATTATTCAGCCCGTTAACCTCCAATAAAAGGATATCTCAGGTAGACTTTTATTTCTTTGCTATCTAAGAAATAATCTGGTTTATCATGATTGTGTTTATTCTGATGAGTTTCTCTCTCTCTCTCTGTTTTAGAAAAAAGACTATGAAGTTGCGCTTGTTGGGGCCTTTAGGAGGGAGAAGGACAAAGAGATGGCATTGCAGGCACTGATAGCTGAAAATCAAGCAGCCATGCAGCTAGTATGTGCAAAAAAGTGCAATATATTAAGGGTTTGCTATATCAGTTTTGTGTCTGATTAGAATGGAAGGGGGTAAACAAATAGATCAGCTTTTGTAACGCATGAAGCAATGAGTTTTAGGAACTTTTTATAGTTGTTATCAGTTCATGTTGCTCTGCGGTCATGTTTCTGAATGGGTTTTGAGTAATCATCATGCTCATGGTTCTTGTCATTTGATGGTGTAATTTATGGAAATTAAGTGGTTGTGACTTGGTTGAATCAGGCCAAACAAAGGGAAGACGAGATACAAGGTCTCAAGATGAGGCTTCGTTTCCGAGAAGCTGGAATAAAGAGACTTGAAGCAGTTGCTTCTGGAAAGATCTCTGCTGAGACACACTTGCTGAAAGAGAAGGAGGAGCATTTGAAGGAAATTGAGGTCTTGCGAGCCCAGGTGGACCGAAACCAAGAAGTGACTAGATTTGCCATGGAAAATTTGCGGCTAAAAGAAGAAATTAGAAGGCATGTCTTTTTTTTTTGCCCATGTGAAACAAAATGCTTAACAATTATTGTTTGACCAAATTACCGAAATCAATTTAAAATATATAACATAGTAAGTTGCTATGCATAATATGCCAACTAAAAGTGGGTTCGACATGTTGCATAGAGTTTGAGGTAAGTGTACTAATTATGACTAATAAATCAATTTAAAATTTTTTTATTTATATATTGATATGCAAAATATGTGATTATCATAGGGAAAAATTACGACCTCTTGGTGTTCACATTCGCAAAAAATTAGTGTTATTCTGTTATAGATCACTTTGATCTAAAGGCGTTCTCTATATGTCATTGTGCGAATTTGTGTATTATTATATATCTTCTACTGCATAGGTTGAAGTCATTTTATGAGGAAGGTGAAAGGGAAGTGATGAATGAACAGATCATGGTACTAGAAAACAAGGTGCGGATAAATTTAGTATCAAGTCAAATTTTACTTGTAGTTCTCATTCAACCTCTCCTCTGGGTTGATTCTGTTTGTCACTTGTACATGCAGTTGTTAGAAGCACTTGATTGGAAACTAATGCACGAAGCTGATATGGTAGTGGTTCAGATTTTCTTTGTGCTTATAGGAATAAAATAAGTTCTTTCCTTTTTATATGTCCATAAGTGATTGGTACTCACTTGTTGAGCTCTTCGAATTTTGCCAATGTTGTAGAAAAATTCGGAATCAGTGATGGAAGAGTTAAAAGGTGATGGGAATCTTATTTCCGATGAGGTAAGATAAAGTTTTCCTAAACTATTGTTGTTCTGATAACCTGTATGGGTCATCAATTAAAATTGTAGATTATCCAAGGGAGAATAAGATCTGGGTTGTGTTCATATTTTACTAACTGAAACGCATTCTTGGGTAACTTTTTCGTAGGAGTGTAACCTGTTCTTTCAATTTCACTATCTTCTACCCTTCAATTTTTGTGACTGTCTTTTGAAATCTCTTTTATGCCTGACTAATTTATTTCTTGCTTATATTGACCAAAGGAGTCAAAATCAAAATCACCCTTGCAGTCTTCTATTCGTGAGGAAAATGAGTTTCTCAGAATGCAGGTTTAGATAAATTTCATATCTGCTTTATTTTGAACTTCATTTAGTATATTGGTCAAAATGTTATCAAAGTCTGACTTTGATATGAATTTTCCAATGGCAGGCTATCCAAAGCCAAGCGGAAATGGACTCAATTTGCAAAAAGTTAGAAGTTTGCCTTGAAGAGAAGGCAAAGTTGGAGAGGTACTTACGCTCTCTCCCTTCTCCTTGCTCTCTGTCTCTCATTGCTGTGACCTGACAAAGGCTTTTGTTGTGAATAAGAGTGACTGTTGAAACATTACTTTCTTCATTTTGCTTTTTATTTTTTGCCTTGAAGATGTGATGCCTCAAATTTATCCATTAATTATTATCTTGCAGGCAAGTGGATGATTTGGCAGCAAAACTTGAACAAGAGAAGTTCCTAGCCATGAAAGAAGGAAGCCGGGAAATAGAGCTTCCCTCATCGTCAAGTGATATGCCTGTCATTAGCATCAATGACCAATTGGAATTGAAAGCAATGGTAGATGCCATTGCTGCTGCAAGTCAAAGAGAGGCAGAGGCACATGAGACAGCCATTATTTTATCAAAGGAGAATGATGAGCTCAGGATGAAGCTTAAAGTTTTGATTGAGGATAACAGCAAACTAATTGAATTGTATGAACAGGCTGCTGCTGAAAGTAAGAACAGAATTGTTAATAATGCAGAGGATGCTCAAGAAATTGCTGCCAAGGTTGACAATGGTGGCTATTCTCCTAAAGTAACAAGAGAGGAGGAAACTGAGTCTGAGATGAGAAGAGTAATTGAGAATCTCCAGCATCAGCTTATGGAAATGAATGAGGAAAATGAGAAGTTGATGGGCTTGTATGAAAGAGCCATGCAAGAGAGGGATGATCTTAAAAGAATCCTTTCATCTTGTGTACGTGAAAGAGTTGAATCCAGAAGGGAAATGGAATGCCCAGAAAAGCTTGTTGAAGTTGATGAAGGAGAAAAGGACTCAAGTATAGAAACTGGTTTCCATGGTTTCCAGGAAGCAGAGGGTGGAGTTGAAAGTAAAGGCTTAGATACTTTGTATGGTTCTAGTTTATGTATAGAGTGTGATGAACACAACGGGCAAAATCAAACCAGTCCCCAGCAAAATAACTATCTTGAATCAAATGAACTTCCTTGCCATGTCAAAGAAAGAGTTTTAGTGGGGACTGGTGCTTTAATTGTGGAATCTCAGGTGAATCATGAGGTTGATGTGCCTGTCTACTCTGATATGGACATTGAGTTATCAAACTCGACCGCAACAAAGTTATCACATGAATTAAATTATGCTAGAAAGAAGCTTGAAAGAGTTGAAGAACAGATTTCGGATGCTGTCATAACTCTAGCTGCACTAGGCTGTGCTGAAAAGGCAACAATTGAGGTTGAGAAGCTCTCCAGAGGAATTGAAGTTATAGAAAATGACATCCAGATTAAGCATCTGCAGATCAAATCCTTAGAACTCTTACTTTCAGAAGCGCAAGAAAGACAAGCTCTAGCTGATAAGAAGTTTTATGCGGTTAAATACTCATTGTCAAACTTTGCCTCATCGTTTTATTATTTTGAGCAACGGGAAGTACAAGCAAGGGCTGTGGTAAGCGACTTGACAAGATGTCTTGACAAAAAGAGAGAGGAAATGGCAACTCTTCAAGCATGCAAACTTGGGATAGAGAACGCTAAAAACAGGAATCAAGACTCTGAAGTTGAACTAGTGGCAAACATTGCATTCATTAAATCCCAATTGGAGGAAGAGAACCGCAAGCGGGAGGGTGAAAAGGTTCTCTTTGCAATCAATAACATCCAGAACATAGATTCTTCACAGAAAAACTGGCATCTGAATGGTAAAGCTACTGAGTTACTGAAGTCAGAGGAAGAAATAACCAAGCTGCAAGCAGCCATGAAGCTGTCTCAAGAAAAACTTGGGGTCACAAGAAAGGAACTGGGAAATCTACATAAAAAGAATGCAACTTTAGAGGGGCAGATACAAGTTGTTCAACTGGAAATACAGGAAGTTTTGAGGAAAGCAGAGCAAAAGGAGTTAGCACTTCAGCGAGTGATGAATGAAAAGGAGTTGCTCATGGAATTTAGAAACAATGGAATGACTGAAATAGAGTCAATGATCGTTGAGTTCCAGGAATATGTGTTTGAATCAGATTTGAAGCAGGCTGAGATAAAGATCCTGGAGGATGAATTACAGATGGGGATTAGAAGAATCGAAGAGTTACAGACAGCTAGAGTCATAGCTGCCAGCAAGAAAACTCATTTGCTGGCCTCCACATCTTATTCATGCTTGATTGAAAAGATGGAGGAGGAAATGCAGAATGTAAAGGCCTCTGTCCTGGAGACAAAGTTGATGTTGGAAGATGGCAGTTCACATGCTGCCTAAACCATCTAACTGTCCTTGAGTTACCTAATTCTCCACTTCATAGGGGTGCATTTTACCCTCTAAACTTTTGTAATTTTATTTGCATCTGTTTTATTCGTTGAAGTTTCTTAAATCTTAACTCCCACGAGGTGCATAACCCATGGTGGAAATGTTAAACCAGGAAAAAATCGAATTTGGAGTATACTAATAATAGTAAAATCAGGTGAAAATAGCAGAATACAGAGAAAATTAGAAAAATGAGACTTCAAATTAGAAGAAATCTAACCAAGAATTTTTGTAATCCTTGTAGTATACTAATAATAATATTAAGGATTGTGTGATGCTCTCACCGTATTTTTCTCCGTAAGAAATAACGCGTGCTGTACAGCGTCCGCCTCTCATAAAACCAATTAATTGTCTCTCTGTTAACACCTCTTCTTCACCTTCCGCAATTAAATTAATCAATCTTAAATTAACTAAATCCTTTCCCCTCTAAATACTTGATTTCAACTGGTACCTCCTCCAAATTTTTTCACTAATGGTATTTTCAGGGAAAATTCTCCGTTTTCAGCTAAACGGAGAAATGAATAGCCCAAATTCCCGAATCTTACCATTCCTCGCAAAAAATGAACCTCTCCTCCGATCCCTTCTCTAGTTTTCCGTCCTTCCTTTTTGTTTTCTTCAATTTTCATTGGGATTAGGAGAGAAGTCTCTGACTATAGTATAAATTGATGAATCCCTCGCGTTCCCCGCGGGGAAAAACCCATAACAATGCACCGCGAGGAAGGCGTAGAGCCGGCGACGTGGTCGGTGGTACGGCGGCGGAGTGCACGGCGATATTCTGTTGCCTTCCGTGCACGGTGATGAACATTGTGGTGCTGGTGGCGTACAAGGTGCCGGCCGGCCTCTGCGGGAAGGCAATCCACACGTACAAGGGGAAACCACAACCGCGTACGCTGAAGAAGAACGACGACGTGTTATTGAATAGTACTACCCCATGTCAGTCCAGTTACTATGTGGGAACCACGCTGGAGGAGCACCTAGCATCGGAGACGGAGAAGGAGAAGGTGAACGAAGAATCAGAATTCGGGGAGATGGAAACGGAAATGTGGGGCCCGTTCAACGGAACGGGGTTTTGGAGGACTTCTTCTCAAAAGGTTTAGTCCTAAAACCCCCAAAAACAAAAGAGAAAAACGTTACTCCAGATTGGACCTGAGCTAAATCTTTAGCATGTTAGGCTTCTTTAATTTTTTACATTACAACGGTTATGGAGTTTAAATTTCTCAGCCAAATTTAGAGTATAACCTAAAATTTTTAACCAGGCTCAGCTCCTTCTTGAGTAGTTTTACTTTTACGGACGTGATTGTGGATATGATGTATTTTTCTATGCGCATACTTGATTACATTCAATTTCCTAAATTGTACTTTTTTATCATACTTTCAAATATTAATAACATATTTATGTGAAGTGCATATGATTTATTTTTTGCAATTTATTTAACAAATTCAAAGTGAAATGATACAAATGGAAGTGGGATAAAATCGTGTTTCAAGACGTAATAGAATTTCGATTTTGTTTTTGATTGATTGTGATGACCTTTTATTTGACCGTACTAATTTGTGAGAGTCCCATCCCAATGTCTATCAAGAACAAGAAAATTCAACAATTTATAAGGGTCCACTTTCAAACGAATCCTTAAATACACACCACAGACTCCAATAGGTTGCCTAGATAATTTGAGGAAAAAGTCCTGGGTAGAGGCGTGCCTCATCTTTTTTTTCCGAATTGAAAGGGGTGAGTTAAAAACTCATTCAGAGATTATATATTAATTTTATCCCCAATAACAAGCTTCCTGTACTCATAAGAAATATTAGAAAAACAAATGTAATTGACTTTCAAATTATGTGCTGCTTGGACTAACCAGTCAGTACATTTATTCGCATATTTAAAAATATGAAAGAAGTTGATATTTCAACTCCGATCAAAGAGTTGAATACACTCCTTCTTTACACTCTCCATAAATTTGACTTGACATCTATCTCTAATGATAATGTTGATGGCTTTCATAGAGTCGTTATAGACCATCATCCGGCAAAAACCTTCATTCCAGCATAATTCTAGACCTTCAAGGATGGCAGTGATTTCGGTCTCGATGCAACTCACCAAATGAAGTTTCTTCATGAATTCTTTAATAAAACTTCCTTATCATCTCTCATTAAGCCTTCAGAAGTTGCTTGTCCTTCATTATTAACTGATCCATCCACATCTAGTTGAATCCAATTAGGTTAAGGAGGTATGCCTCATTAACTATCATTTCTAAAATACTCCCTTTAATCAATACTATAAAACATTTTGTATTAGAAGTTTTTGGTCAAAAATATAGGATATTAAATATTTTTCTTTTCATTTTATTCCCTAGCTTTAATTCTTCCATATTCCTCATTTATAACCATATTATAATAATAGAATATGGTATTTAATAAGAGTAAAATATGAAATGTGGATACTTTTTGTATTAATTTCAGGTGAAAAAGTAATTTTCTTAATATACATATAATTGATAGAAAATGTCTTATAATGTGGATCGGAGGAAGTAGTAATTCCTCCCCTATCTATTCCAAAATATAAAAAATGAATACTTCCTTCATCCTATTTTATTTTTTGTTTAAGATTTTGGCACAAGAATTAAAAAATAATAAATAACTTAATGAATGATGTAATTTTATTAAATTATCCTTAATTATTAATCATTTATTATTCATACTATTGGTTTCCTAAAACAATATGCTATTAAATGTTTAAGGATATAATTAGAAAAAAAAATTAATTCTTCATTGGTTTTATAAAACAACAAATAAATGAAACATTTAAATTCTTTAAAACGACATATAAATGGAATGGAGGGAGTAATAAAATCATTAAAATTAAGGAAATAATTAGACATCCATAAAGGATTTTTTTTTTCATAAATACTCTCATTTAATATTCTCATTTAACTTTCCTTTAATTCATATATTATAATAATGAGTTCATTTTAATTAAGAGTAAAATTAGAAAAAAACACATTAATTTATCAAATAAAAATAATTTATCTATTACATTTTAGAGCAAAACATATTTAAAAATGTCTCATATATTTTGAAACTCAAGGAATAACACAAACTTGGAGTTGGAAATGGGTGTGTATACATATATACTCCATCCTCTACATAATATAAAACATTTATAACATTTTTACACATCTTAGAGAAATTTTATTATATCCTTAAATTTTTTTCATTTTTATCCTTATTTATTTAAATTTTTTTATTATTCTAACACAAGTTACAAGAGTAGTTATTAAATAAATGAGAGGTAAAATGGGCAAATCAATATATAATATTTTATAGTATTAAATAAAAAACCATGGAGATATCTTATATTCTAGACCAGATAAACTATATCACATTTATGAATTGGGATAACTTCTAATTATGATTCCCCAGACTTTGTGTATGGCCAATTCTTTCTTGAAGCATTGATGAGACATATTTTGAATTTGTTCAATTTGTTATTTTGAGCTCATCTCATTTTATTGTAGTTTTTTGAGCAAAACATAATTAAAAAATTTATCAAAATATAACATGTTAAAAAATATTTACCAATATAAAACATTTTAAGTTGATTTGTGGCCATTCAATTTGATTTTAATGCATTTTCAAAAATTTTTTATTTAACATACAAAGGAATTGAAGAAGTTTGAATCGATTTACAAGTTTTTCTTCTCATCCATGTATATATATATGGAGGAAGGCCGATCCTGATCAACTTTTCCCTCAGCAAAAAATAGAGAGGCTACGCTATAATGCCCCATCCTTCATTCCCATCCTGTCAAGCTGAGGAATTCAATTCTATCTAGCCACCCTACGACAAATCGATGCTCAATATTATTAGCTAATTGCTATACCATAACTGTAATATCCCAATTTTGGTTTGGGACTGATAGTGCTGGTAGTGACCTTAAAGAGATTATAGAATTAATCATTAGATCAAAAGAGTAGGATATAAGATAAAATAATGGGAAAAAATTATTAAATTAAATTATCAAATATTTAAAATTATCTTATAAAATAAAAGATTAAAGAAATCAAGGAAAAATGAATTAAATATAAATAAAAACTAGAAAGTTCTGGTTAAATTTTAAATATTTCAAATTATCTAAAAGTTATCTAGAACTTAGTTTTTGTATCCAATACAATTTTTTTATAGATAATAATAATAATAATGGTAAAAAACATAAAATTTAATTTAAATTTTTATGATTTTTATCCACGGAAATTAATAGTTTAGTTGTCAAAACCCTATCATTTATTCCATTCTTTTCTTTACCATCACAATTTGCTATGCAATTGCATCTCCAGGTATTCACCATCCTTTTCCTTTTCTTCTCTCTTCTTTCTCTCTCTCATCTTTTCCCTTCCCTTTTGTAGACATATATGATACATTGTATTGTGCTTTTTCTTCTCTCTCTCCCTTTCTCTCTTTATTTTCTATCTTTTCTTACTTTTATGAGTCCGTAAGTCACATGATCTTAAATCATTAATTAATATATATACATATATATATGTCTTTAGTTTTGCCCTTTTCTTTTCCAAATCAATTGTGTAGACCCACGTACAGTTAGCTCTCATTAATTATATTGCTTCTTCCCCCATTGCTCCATGTACAGTAGGCTGTAGACTTTTAAATCCAATATATATATATGGATACTGCTTCTTTAAATTTATACACTAGGTATTTTCACCAAAAAATATATATATATAATATGAATTTAGATTATAAATTAAGATTGGGAAATTTAGGAATTTTTATAAAATTAGTAATTAACATGTAATTTACTATTTTATTTATTAATTAAATTAAAAAGAGAGTTTGGGTTCTTTGAGATAGCTTTAGAGAAATCTTAGAGTGACCTTAGGATAAACTTTTTAGTAGTTTTGAGTTATAAATTAATATTTTTATATGTGTGATCTTTGTAGACTCTCACTGAGAGCATTTGCTACTTGGATTGCTGTTTGACTATCTAGAGAGTTAAGGAGAACCAGTAACTTAGATTTTTTCTTGTGTGTGCAAACTATGATTGTTGTTATTTAATTGACCTAATAAAGTTTATTTTTGCTAAGCATGATCCAGGTATATAGATTTGGTAGGATATAATAAACTGTATAAGACTTGTGAAACGGTAAAAAGAATATTATTGTTGAATTTATTGATTTATTGGAATCCTGTCAAACATGCTTGTAGTTGTAATATCATTCTAATGTAGTGTTTTCCTTTTTAAGCATGCTTGTGAGTTCGAATTAGTAATGTGAAATTCTAGAGTGGTTCATTTTTTTCAAGCATGCTTGTTGCTTTTATTTGATATAGTTCTTTATTTTTTTTTCAAGCATGCTTGTGTGTTTTCTTGATAAACATGAGATGCATTGTTAGGGCTAAGGAGATAATGTTGATATATATATATATATATATATATGATACAGTGACCACGTGGCTTGCCTCTACTCCGCCCATAGTAGTTGGCTTCTTATAGGGCCCCTGTTCACCACCAAGATAAACCGCAAGTATACGGGCCGAGGTCTAGTAAAGTGATGAGTGAGTATCGTTTCCACAGGGACTTAGATCACAAAGTGGTCAAACGTTGAACATTGCATTTTCGATCAATTTGAGCTACATCAATTAAAAGTTTGCTATTCAATTAATATCAACTAAGCCTAAAAAGCGTATGAGATCAGTAGCAAGGATAATTAGGATTTGTGAAATTCGAAAAGATCTAGAATTATCCATTCCCCTTGTATTTCATGAATACCCACTTAAGCTCTTTTTTTTATAATTGTTCTTAATGCAAAATTATGCTAGTCAGGATGCTATTTTAACTATTTGTGCTCTCTCGAATCTCCAAATAGCTGTTCAGTTTAATTAATCAAATAATCTCTTACTAGTTAATTAAACTCTCACATTCACTTCAAATCCTAATTCACTATATGAGGTTAGTGAGTATATCTCTATCCCACTAACAAAACTCGTCACTAAACTCAGCAAGCTTCAAGTTCTCATATGATCAAACTCCAATTCTCTATGTAAGTTAACTCTCTCAAGCATAACTTAAATAAACTGGACAATCTTATTGATGGCCAAGCAATAAGAAGCATTACGATTAGAGTTAAATCACCATAACGATTGCATTAATCACAATTATAATAAAGAAACGAATATTCAATCCATACAAGAGTTCAGAATAATCCTAGAGATGGAGTACTAGCCAGTCATGCTCAACAACATCATAACCATACGTATCCCAATCAATAGCATTATTGAATAAAGCTGAAGCAAACAGGAAGGAAAGAGATGCAAGAGAACCAAGATGGAAGCTTCAATCTCCTCGAACCCCCCACGTTGGCTTCAATCTCCTTCAAGATTTAAACCCTAGCACTCCCAAGCTTCTCCCCGAAGTGTCCTCTCTCTCCCCTCAAATACTACGTTCGAGTGAAGCTCTGCGTTTTGCTGACGAGGGTTCGCGCCGCGGCTACAGGATCCTGGCCGCGGCTTGGTGAATTTGGGCTTAACCCTTTGTTTGTCACTGTCTGCTTTAGGCCGCGGCCTCATTCTTTCAGCCGCGGCGTGGACTCTCCAGAAGCTCATTCCCTCTTTTCTTCAGTGTTCTCCCAAAGGTACTCCAATCCAATCTTATCCCATGCTTTCCTATTAGGCCTACAATAAAGATGAGGATTTAAAATTCTTTCATGGAGATAAAAATAATGCATCATCAGATAAAAATATGCTATCATGCATCATTAGCATCATTAGGATTACAATTCACATTTTCCTAACCTGAGCATCAAGTATGTACATATATGAATACGTAACAACAGAAAAAGGTGCTGAAATGATGTAATTTGGTATGATTAATAGCCCCGTTCCTCAATATTTACCTAGCCGGGTTTGTAAAGAGAAAACGTGGGATAGTGACACCTCCTGGTTTGGTTTTTTAAGGAGGGAAGCCATAATTTGGGCTTGGGCTTTGTACTTCTAGCTGGGTACATCTTGAGCACTGGAGTAGCTTTGGTCAGTTCAGTGTGTGGGCTAGACCGTAGATAAGCTTGTAGCTCCAGTCAGCAGTATAAGGCTGGACGGAGCAATAAGGGAGGTTGTACATGTTGCATAATATTATGTTTTGCATATAGTTGTTATGAATCATATCCTGTGATCTTTTATACTAGTAATTAAGAATAATACTGATGGAATTGTATAATTATATGTCATTTGTGTGTGCTTGTTAGTTTGTGTGTACATGGTAAAATTCTAAGTTACTGAGAAGTTAGTGTTCACCCCATTCTCTTAACATTTTTTGGTGAGGGTTGGATCAAGAGGTAAGGGAAGGCACCAGAGGAGTGAACCATTGGCTTTTATGCTCCCTAAGCACATGCTGGGTTAATTTTTAGCTTTTGTTATGACCATAGGACATTGTTTAATCGGTTTTATGCTTCTTAGACCTCAATACATTGTTTATTTAGCAATTTGATACTTATAGATCTTTAAGTTTAATTTGTTAGAATATTCTAATATATGATTGAGCTGCATACTCTGAATTTTTATGTTTTGAATTGAACAAAATAGGCAGAGCCCTTCTTGTTATGCATTCTGTTGAGCATGTGTTTTCTTTAAGAATAGGGCTGAGTCCTTTATGTGTGTATTAATTAGTATTTAATGAGGCAGAGCCTCTTAAGTTTATAATTGTATAGGTATTTGGGCATATGTTTAGGGGATAGAGTCCTTAGCCCAATAGTTGTTCCCTGATTGAATGTTGAATTTATTTTACTAAATGTCTAGATGGTAGATAGGTGTTACATTTGTGGTATTAGAGCCACAACATTCTATGGCCATTTGTTTGTTGTTTGACTTTTCTATTTTGCTTTTAGTAGTCATGTCAAGTAAATATTAGCATGTGCACTTCCCTTTATTTCACTCAAACTTTCTCTAGTTGTTGTACATAAAAGGGGAGAATAATGGTGAACACTCGAAGAACGAAGTCAAACCCACCTCCACCTTCACCTCAAAATCCACCTCAACCTCAAGACAATGATGCTACATTAAGGGAGTTTAGGGATATGGTTCGAAATATAGGCCAAAAGGTAAACAAACATGAGGATGAGATAGCTGCAATTAAAGGGCAGGGAGACAACCATGTGAATGAGAATGGCCGCTTTAATGAGGAAGCTAGTGACCATCATTCTGAGGGTGGCCAAAACATGAACGAATCAGGTGGCACTAGTGGGGCACGCCCTTCGCCTTAACCTACCACTATTACTCAAGTTTGGTAAAGCTTCATGAAATTTAATCCTCCCATGTTTGAGGGAAAACTAAACTCAGTGAATGCAAAAGAATGGGTGAAGTGGCTTGGAAAGATCTTCAGGGTTGTTGAATGCATCTCTCAATCAAAAGTACAAGTGGCCAAGCAGTTACTGTCGAAAGCAGCCCAAGACTGGTGGGATAGCGCTAAACCTACTAATGATGCTGACATTACTTGGGAAGAGTTCAAAGACAAATTCCTACAACATTACTTCCCTATCGCCCTTCGAGCTGATTAAGAGGTTGTGTTCCATGCTTTCAAATAGGGGAATCTGCATGAAGAGCAATTCATTGCTCATTTTTTGGAGTTGTCTAAGTACAGCACTTATCTTCAAAAGCACTATGACCTTAAATGGATGGCTGAGCAATTGATGGAAAAAGCTAAGCCGAAGTTAAGAACAGCTTTAACGCCATTTGAGACACAAGACTTTGAAGAGTTATGCACTAAACTACACATCATTACCAGGAGAATGAGGGAAGAGGAAGTTGAGAAAAGGAGGGAATCCTAGGCCAGGTCTACCCCATTTATGAGACCTACCAGGGGGAGTCAATAAGAGGAATAACTACAACACTGGTGGTTCAAGCAAGCATCCAAACCAACCCCTGAGGATTCAATCCCGTGGACCTCCTAGGAGACAATTTACTAGAGGACAAAATTCATATAGGGCTCTACGGCTCCTGCAACTAGTACAAGTAATAGCCAAAGGTGTGCAAAGTGTAGGAAAGTGCATCTCGAAAAGGGTTTAATTTGCTTCAAGTGTAGGAAGCCAGGTCATATCTCTAGATTATGTGAAGAAGGCTCACAGGGAGCTAATGAGAATAGAAACACCATTCCAAGTAGGGTATTCTCAATGACATAATAGGAGGCTAATGAAGCATCCAATCTTATTAGAGGTATTCTTAAACTCCAAGGCTCTGAAATTGAAGCTCTTTTCAATTCCGGAGCAACTTACTCTTTTGTGTCTAATGATTGTGTGCTGAGATTGAATTTATATGTTTATAAATTGCCATTTAATATGATTGTCTCTGCACTGGCTGGAGCTTCGGTGAAAACTTCCCAAGCTTCTTTGAATTGTATGCTTGAATTTGATGGTAAGACATCTACCATCGATCTAGTTTGTCTACCTCTGGAGGGTATTGATCTTATCGTGGGCATGGACTGGTTATCGGTGAACAATGCCATCCTTAACTATAAGAGGAAGACTGTTTCCTTACCAGTCTTTCCTGGGCTTTTTGGTGAACCAAAGTTGTTGTCTTCTGTGCAGGTTGAGTGATGTATTCGCAAGGGCTGTCAAGCCTATATAGTGTCTTTCTCTATCCAAGGAGAAGTAGAAGAAGGTGTAGATGAGATTGTAATGGCAAGTGAGTTTCCTTATGTGTTTCTCAAGGATATGACAGGTTTACCTCCAGAGAGAGAGGTGGAGTTTGCAATTGATCTTGTACCCGAGACGGAGCCTATCTCTAAAGCTCCTTACTGAATGTCTCCAGTAAAGTTAGCGGAGCTTAAGAAGCAGATCGAGGAGTTGATGGAGAAGGGCTTCATTAGGCCCAGTATGTCTCCTTGGGGATTACCTGTGCTATTTATGAAGAAGAAAGATAGGAGTTTGAGATTATGTATCGACTACCACCAGCTGAATAAGGTGACTATCAAAAACAAATATCCTCTACCTCGAATTGATGATTTGCTTGACCAATTAATCCGAGCAGTTATTTTCTCTAAAATTGACCTAAGTTTAGGCTACCACTAATTACGGGTGCAAGCTGAAGATATCTCGAAAACTATATTCCGTACTAGATATGGGCATTATGAGTTCTTAGTCATGCCATTTAGGCTAACCAATGCCCCAATTGTCTTCATAGACTATATGAATAGAATCTTAAGGCCCTTCTTGGACAAATTTGTAGTGATTTTCATCAACGATATCCTCATTTACTCTAAGGATGAGGAGGAGTATAAGGAGCATCTCAAAGTGGTATTACAAGTATTGAGGGAGCATAAGCTCTATACGAAGCTATCTAAGTGTGAATTCTGGCTTAAGGAAGTGAAATTCTTAGGTCACATTGTATCAGTAGAAGGGGTATCTGTAGACCCTAGTAAGGTTGAGGCAGTGTTGAACTGGGAAAAATCGCAGAGTGTAACTGAGGCCAGAAATTTTCTAGGGTTGAAAGGCTATTATAGGAGGTTCATTAAGGAATTCTCACAAATAGCCATGTCACTGACTAAGCTGACAAAGAAGGACTCTCTATTTGTGTGGACTAAGAAGTGCGAGGTAGCCTTTTAGGAACTGAAGACCAGATTGACTACAACACCTGTACTTGTGATCCCGGATCCTACGCAGAATTTTACGTTGTATACAAATGCTTTTAAGAAGGGTATTGGGTGTGTTTTAATGCAAAATGGCAATGTTGTAGCCTATGACTCAAGACAACTGAGGCTATATGAGGAGAATTATCTGACACATGACTTGGAATTGGCAGCAGTAGTTTTTGCTTTAAAGATTTGGAGGCATTATCTCTATGGTTCATAGTCTAAAGTTTTCAGTGATCATAAGAGTTTAAAGTATTTGTTTGACTAAAAGGAGCTTAATATGAGACAGAGAAGATGGATGGGGTTCTTAGAAGACTATGACTATGAACTAAAATACCATCCTGGAAAAGCTAATGTTGTTATGGATTCTCTAAGCAGAAAGTCCATCCATGCAGCCCAGATGATAGTTCGAAAGCGGAAATTATTGGAGGATGTCCAAAATACCCCTATTAAGATATCAGGGTTGATTGCTACCATGAAAGCACTATCAATTGAGAGTGTGACTTGGAAGGAGGTAAAATAAGCACAACTTATATTAGATGAAGCACACTGAAGCAAATATACCATTCATCCTGGAGCAACTAAAATGTATCATGACTTGAAGAGGGATTGGTGGTGGCTAGGTATGAAGAAAGAGGTGACGGAATTTGTAGCTTGCTGTTTGACTTGCCAGAAGGTCAAAATTGAACATCAGAAGCCTCCAGGGTTATTACAAAATCTAAAGATTTCTAAGTGGAAATGAGATAGTATCACTATGGATTTTATTATAGGTCTACTATAGGACATTGTTTAATTGGTTTTATTGTTCTTGAACCTTAATAAATTATTTATTTAGCAGTTTGATACTTATGGATCTTTGAGTTTAATTTGTTAGAATATTCTAATATATGCTTGAGCTGCATAGTTTGAATTTTTATGTTTTAAATTGAATAAAATGGGTGGAGCCCTTTTTATTATGCATCCTGTTGAGTAGGTGTTTTCTTTAAGAATAGGGCTGAGCCCTTTATATGTGTATTAATTAGTATTTAATGAGGTGGAGCCTCCTAGGTTTATAACTGTATAGGTATTTGGGCATATGTTTAGAGGACAGAGTCCCTAGCCCAATGGTTGTTCCCTAATTGAATGTTAAATTATTTTACTAAATGTCTAGATGGTAGAAGAGGTGTTACAATAACTAGGCATCTTCGTCCAAACGGTTAGGAAAGACTACAACACCTAAGTCAAAATCCTGTTTACCAAAGAAGACATTGAGAGTGTCACTTAACCATTCCTCTCCAACAACCTATTGGCTCGTTTGATTCAGTCACACAAGGAGTTATGTGAAGTGATAGCCTTCACATCACATGAGATTGACGCGCTTGGTTGACATTTTGTTATATGATCCCCATTACATAATGCAAACACCATCACATTAAATTAGGTAATCCCCTTCACACCCATTTTGCTATGTGATACTCTTTATAATAGTATGATCATGTGCAAAATATCTAAATTATCCTTATTTTACTCGTTCCTCAAATCCCTTCCCTCTCTTCTCATTCTCCATGGTTGTCGTCCTTTCCTTTTCCCATCAGTAGTCCAGAGCAGATCTGAGCCACCGGTGACTACCCCCTGTTCTCCTTCACCACTGTGACCATACATTGGAGTAGATCTAAACTTGCATAATGAAGAAGCATTCTCTCCAACATTGCCATCATCTTCTTCATCTATGGCGACCATACCTTCCTCTAATCTCATCTTCTCCTGCTAGCGAGAGCTTCACCTTCGGCAACCTATATCTTTGTTAATCTCATCCATCACCTAACACCTCTGGTAACCTTCATCTCCATTCACACTGCTGTCACAACCCTTCCTTCCTCCATTATCCTCCAATACACCATAACCTTCTTCCTCCATATCTCACCTCCCTCGATCCATTGTCCTCATTAGCATCGCAAGTCACAACTATAGAACTTGTAGATTCACAGATCTCGTAGCCTTCTTCAAATCTGGAATTTTTTTAAACAATTAGTGCATATGAATTTTGAGTTCAAAGATTGAGATTTTGTTTGCATCTTGTTGGTTTTCCTGGATCTATTATGAAGATTATGATTTTGTTGGTTGGCATCGACATTGGAGGTGGGAGCAGGAGGATGAAGGATGACAAAGGGGATTTTTTTGTTGAGGGCAATTTTGTCTTTTTCATTTACTTATATTTAATCAAATATAAAAAATAAACATTATTCCATCATACTCCTATATCATATCAAGCAAACTTCATATGTAATCATCATCCCATTATATCTATTCACACATTTCCTAACTCTCCCTATAATCAAATGAAATGGGCTGTAAGTGATAACGGTTGTAGCATACATCCACCGTTAATGTGTGGAAGAGGGTAAGCTTTATATATGGACATGTATATAAATAAAATATAAATATAAAATATTACAATTATAACTAGAGCTGTTTACCCACGCAAATGAGCAGAAAATTTTTTTATGACATGAGAATAAAAATTGAACGGTTAGATATTATATATGTTATTTTATATCTAAGGTATAATTATATTTTATTATACAAATTTAGTTTTCAATAAGGTGTTGGATCATTATTCTCGATGAAATATTAATTGTCAAATTTTTTTATTAATTAATCTACTAGTTAATGCATTTTCAAGATAAGTATGTTTGGTACGTCATATAATAGAATAGATATTTATATTTTGGTTGGACAATAATACCCTTAATATACAAATTTATTAAAATAACTTTTTAATTATTATTTTCATCCAAAAATAATTATTTTAAATTATATTCATCTTATTATAGCCGTTTACCTGGACAAATGCACGGAAAATTTTTTTCCCATGAATTTGAGCAATTAAAGTATGAAAATAATTATTTAATACTGTGATTTATAGATATTATTGTATTTGTATATAGTCCATATATTATGATATCTCTATATGTGGTATACAATAATAATTGTAGCTTCAAAATTTATGGAAATAAAATATTTATAGATTAGAATAAGAAATCTATTCAATTATCAATTATTTAATGCATAATTAAAAATAAATATGGAAATTAGAAAAACAATGTAAATAATCAATCAAGTGCTAATAGAAGAAATGAAAGGAGTACAGGAGGAAAAAAAAGTAATTACGAAAGCTTAAGCTTAAGCAGGAAACTTTTTTTTACATGTATAAATCGAAATGACCATATTATTTATTATTGGACATGCGTTTGTGTCTCAATTAAATTTGTTAATCAGTGACAAGTAAATTCAAGTTAAGCATGTCTCACTTGTTTGAGTATAAAACTATACGGTAACAATTATAAGTTGTGTCATGTGATTACTTGAGCATGTGTCACCTTGAGTACCAAACTATACATTAATACTTATAATTTTTGTCACGTGATTACTTTGGTCCTACATGATACGTAGTAACCCTACATTCCACTATTATGATACATAATAACCCTACATGTAAAGCATCCTTAATTAAGCTATAATACTCATTTTATTTGCTGGGTGACCATTTGATTTTGATTTGTTGGACCTTTATAGGAGGTTCTATAGAGGACAATCAATGAGAATTATTTATACAAAATTTTTGCAAAGGAGAATATTAATACTCATAACAGAAGAAAAGGAGGATGATGGATTTAACATCCATTTCTTAAAACTCATCTCCTTGTCAAAATACTTAGCAAGCGGATAAACAATTTTATTAATAAAAATTGGAATCCAGATTTAAAAAAAAGGTCAGAGATTTAGTCCAGTTGATATGATAGCATCTTCAATTATGATCAAGTAGTCCATTCTGGTCTTAATGAACTACTTTGCTCTATGTGCGCGTGTGTATGGTACTATCTGGAGTTGCAATTGGCATAAGTCATTATCATATTTAGATAATGAAATTTGATCTATAAATGATCTCATTCAAACTTAATGAGTTTATATGTTGTTTAATTAAATTAAATTTTTTCTAATAAAGAAGTAACTTAATCAATTTCTTACATTTATCTATTCATGGATTACAATAATTCAGAATAATTGTTTGTATGCATGGTTGCTCTTATCCTATGATTCAACCCCATAACATAGTAGGATATAACTTAACAGTGGCAAAAGAGTGAGATACTCCCATTTCCTAAGATTCACCTCCTTATCAGTTTTGATAATATCACTGCAAGCAGCAACTCCTTTCTGTGAGAGGCATTTACGTCAATTCTGGTTTAATCCCTTAGAAGGGGGATCCAAGATGATTCACCTTATGTATTAGCATGTCACATGCTCTCTGGTTCACGAAGAAGTTTTTCATCTCCCAAAAGTTTTTGAGTACTCCTAAAAGCAATTTCCATAGCTATGCTTAGTGAAGGTTTTAGTGCATCTAGCCTTCCATATTTCCTAACAAATATAAACAAATCACAAATAAGTCAAATGTCTCCTAAATTGCAATTATTAGTATTCACCCACCAGATCTATTAGTTTAAATTTATATAATTTTCTTCGCAAAACAATATAAATGCAAAACCAAAGCTATACATTGTTTTCTGGCACAAAGCAAATTAGTTCTAAAAATTTTGATAGACTTATAAATTTTGGAGTAGTAAGTAGAGACAGAAAATGAAAGCTATACTTGAGTAGCAAATTGGTCCCATTATGTTTAATGATTCTTGATGTATGTAAACGATCACATCCAAAAGTTCCAAGTGCATGATTTGCAACAACCCAAGAATATACTCCTTCATTAATAATCTATACAACCAAATATTAAAATATTGCACTATAAGTGAAGCAGCCAAAAGTCACATATATTTTCGTTCATCAAAAAATAAACCATCAAATATCACATTATGACAATAACAGTATCACAGAGAACATTTGCATGAATAAGTTGAAGGCAATTTGTAATTTAAAAGAAAAAAGAAATAAAAATAAAAAAGCAAAGAGTAAGGATGACATGATAAATTGACTTGCTACAAGCATTCCTTCATCATTCCATTTTATCTAAAAACACTTTCCTCCAATCATTTACAAAATTATTCATATTAGAGTATTCTAGTTGACCTACAATCTCCCTATTTTCTTATCATATTTTCCTATATATGAAATAGACCAAATGAAGTCCCTACTTCTACTTTTGGGACAAAAGGCAAACTGCAAAATGATTAATTCAGGAAGCTAAGATCTTAAGCACTGTGCCTATGTATGCCACCACTCAAGCAATCTATAATCACAACATTATGAATGTGGTAAAGAAGAGTTTTGAAAATGAACAAAATTGACAGCAAGACCAGTGCTTGACATTTGTAGACAAACCATTCTGGTCAGTACATCAATACATTATGATATCTTTAGTGCAAATAATGCATCTCCTAAAATGAAAATGGACATTATCAAGCAGCTAGAGCCAAGAGTCCAACGTCACCATGTCATTCCAAAAATTAGACAAAATGCATAACATTTTTAATTGGCTCAACCTCTGGCAACTAATTAACTGTCATTGAAGCAATAACAGATTTATTTTAAGAACATTTTAAGAAGGAATAGATACAAAGATACAAATGTTATTAAATATTTACGAAATTTAAAAACTTGATATGAAAGAAATATAACCTACAAAGAAGTAAACAAAAATGCTGATTATAGAAGGAACATAAATTCACCAATCTCTTAACCACTCTAGGCATCATGTTTTTTTGATTTATAGTACCTAGACTCATGTTACTATTGGATCCACTATTACAAAATACTTTTTTTATCTCCTTCAATTTTGTATTTGTATTATGCAGTTTCTGTGCATAACGCATTTGACATTATAATTAATACTGACTGTTACTAACTGCCTTTTCTCCCTGACCTCACATTTTTTCTCTTGTTCTCTGTTCCACAATCTCTATAGATTTCTTCTTTAAGTTGTTTCATCGTCTTTAATCTCATTGTCTATCTCCCAAAGCTTTCTTCTTTCTCTTCCAAATAAATTTTACGAATAGCCTCTTTCAGCTCTGTGAAGTCCCATGCATCATTAGCTAAACATTCTCCTGAAGAGGGGTCATTTTAATTTAACAACAGTTTCCAATTCTCACAAAAGATTCAACAGTAAGTCAGTTTGACTTTTGACCTTCAAGGAGATTGACTTTGCATGGGCACAACTATGAAAATAAGATAGAATAGCTAAGCAATATTTTGAACATTAAAAGCTTCTCTCATCTTCCTGCAACTTGTATTCATTTTACAAATCCTAAAGTGCATGGACAAATTCCAACACCTCTCCTTCTTCACACACATTTATGGGCAAGCACCATATTGGATTTATTTATTTATTTATTCATTTTTATGAACGAAAGCACCATATTGAGTTAAAACACTAATTTTACACTCAATTTTCATCCTTCTATGCTACTATAGCTTGAACTTTTGACCTTCAACCCCATTTATCAATTTCTAATAAGAATCTATTGCTTAACACTTGCTAATAGCTTCCCCAAAATCTACATAGAGTGATCAAATATATGTCCCTTTGGAACATTTTACCCTATACATCTAATAAAGATAGCAAAAATTTCCTAGGATTAAAAACAATTCTCTAAAAACCCATAAAATTACCCCAGCTCTAGAGAATGGAGCAAATTTTGAAATCATAACTTTCCGCAATCCATCTATATACATATTATAACTTAATCAACATTTGGCCATTGGAAGTAGAAATAGATAGCAAAATGGAAAAACAAAAAAAAAACAAAAGAGAAAAAATTGAAGAAAAAAACCAAAGAGAATGAAGAAATGGTGGTCAGTGAGAATCCTTACTTATCGGTGTAATCTATCATATCTATTCCTCCAAAGAAATCTTTGCCTCGAAGTTGCCGGTCGCCGGCCGTAGGAGGATGATGATAGGGTGGGGTCTAGTTGAAGAAGGCAGAGATGGGTATCGCTTGGTAAAGATTAAAAGAACCACCATAGATTCTGATCAACGCCACCGATGAATGCCGTCTGTCTAAGCGAACTGTGCTTCAATGGAACTTCCCTGAAAGCATCGCTAACCTTCTTTGTGTTTTTCTCTCCCCCCTATCGAGTGAGAGAGACATGAAGATTGGGATTGATAAAGAGAGCTGAATAGGAGTGAAGCTGTGGAGTGATTGAGCGAGAAGAAGAATAGAGGTGGAGGAATGGAGAAGAGTCATGGGTGGCCTCCTTTTTGCAGCAATGTCCTTTCCTTTTTTTCTCACGCTTTTTCTGCCTGAAATAAATGTGCTGTCAGAAGTTTTAAATGCAATAACTCAATAAGTCTTCCGACAAAAATAGATTTAAGGAAATTTTGGCATCACATTTATTATCATTGACTACATGTTGGACAGATCCAAAGCATGGAGAAAACGTCAAACTAACTCAAAGGAAAAAAAAAACATAAACAATAGATTTAATAGTAAAATGAGTCTGGGTGAACAGTATTTCAATTTTAGTTCATAAAGGTTATAGATAGATTATATAGAGTAATAATAAATATATACAATTATATATATATATATATATATAAAGTTGTAAGTCGATTCAAACTTCTTCGATTCCTTTGAATGTAAATAAAAAATTATTTTTGAAAATGTGTTAAAATTAAATCAAATGGCTACAAATTGACATCAAATGTTGTAGTATATTGATCAATATTTTCAAACAAGTCACATTTTCATAATTTTTTTTGTTTTTTTTATTGTATTATGCTCTAAAAAACCTTCCTTTGTTTGTAACCTATACACTATATTTGGTTTGATGGAGGAGAGAAAAGGGAAGAAGAGGAAAAGAATTTTAATAATATCCTGTTTAATTTATGATAAAAGTTAATAATAACTTGACTATTTTATCCCTATGAAATTAATATTGTTATCTGCTTTTCTTTTAGTTTGATAATTATTTTCTTTTATTAAAGGAAGACAAAAATGATCTTCTATAAATTAAATCAAAAATAGATTTTTTTCAATGTTTGTAGTTAATAAATAATCTCTTGGTCATGTCTCCATTTTAGCTTTATTCAATTGTAGCCTAGATTTTTTTTAAAGACAAAAGAATGAGTTAGAGAGGCATTTTTATAATAATAAGTAAAAATATTTATTTTCTTCCAATTGAACCAAACATGACATTAAAGGGAGGGGTTTGAGGAGAGAGAGGAGGTGAGTTACTCTCTCCTCTCTTTAAAAAAATTCCATTTTCAATCAAGGGAAGTGGAACAATTCTCCTCTCACTAAAAAAATTATTCAACCAAACAAATGCCCTTCCTTTCCCCTCAAAACTCCATTACCAAACACTAGGTAACACTTGTTTGGTAAACCACCAATGGATAATCTTTATTTTCACAACCACGGTGGTGTCTGTGTTAAGATTGACCATTACATCGATCCATTATAATTCATGTAGAACATACTTATGGTTCATAATAAAAGTTATATTTCAAAAAATTATTTTAGATTAAAATATAATTTTTTTCTTGTTTGTCCTTGTTTTTAATTTATATTATAATTAATGTTATGTTAGAATTTAAGCATTTAATATGGGTAAAAGTATAAATGAGTGTTTTTTTATTAATTTAATGAGTTGAATAACTTTTAACTCATTTTTTATATATAAAAATTTCTTAAACATTACTTATATCATAGATAAGAGAAAATACAAGCAATCAACCAATTTTTTATGTGAAATTGTATTGTTCGAGTTATGGGTCCAGTTTGGACGAGTAAACTTTGACTTACATTTTTTTACGTAATTTTGAGTTTATTCATTTAATTTTTTTTTATACTTAATATCTTACACCTATTCTATTTCAATTTAAAAATTTATTATCTTACGATTCTAATTAAGCTGAATAGAATTTTTTAAATAATAAATTTTATCATCAAATATTTAATATTATTATATTCCTAAAACTCAAATGAAAAAACTTATAATTAAACTGATACAACTATCTCCCGGACCGGGGGGACCAGACCAGATACAATATAAATCATCTGTCAAAAAAACTAGTACTAGTATTCAGCACAAACTTTTCAGCGTTGAATTTTATTATCACATTTATTTGGTCCTGGAAAAGAAAGTACTCCGATACACTACTAATGGAGGAGTATTATCTAATCGCAACACCGACTGATTCAATTTGCTATAATTATTTGCATCGTTGGACACTCAGCAAATATATAAATCTATTGCGCAGATCGTTAGCCATTATTCATTCACTCCACATATCTCAGATATCCTTTTATTTGTCCAGTTGTATGTTGTTTGGTTTATGCATTTTAAAAGTTAATTAATCCTTTATTTTGTCGAATCTTCCTAATATATTGCAATTTAAAATTTGAGCATCTATTAATATCTATGAATTTGGGAATTATCTTCTGCGTTAAACTAAATTCATTAATTCAAGTTGCAATTTCACCTTCTAATTTTAATCAGTTTAATTAATAACCGATTTTATGTTAATAATCCTAGACAAGATCAATAAAAAAGAAAAGATCCGCAATGGCGCGTAGGGTGACCGACTCCTCAAAGATGTTACCAGAGAATGCCACGTGTTAGTACAGTAGTGGGTAGATGACCTAGCTAAGGTTCGGTTGCCCCGTGGAAGAGGGGTTCAAGTGCCAAAAAAGTAAAACCCAAAGTCTAAAAGCAAAAAGTCGAAATCCAGAGACAAAGTATGGTCGTCTCTCTCCAATCAGTTCAGACTCGCTAGGGTTTCTTCATTGAAGCTAGATTCTCTCTACGCCATCGCCAGATCGTTCTGCTCCCCAAATAGCTTAAGGTTGCGCAATTCGTAATGGAGGTAATTTTTCAAGTGTCTCCTTCTTCTTCTTCTTCTTCTTCTTCTTTATCGTTTTTCATGGTTCGTTAGTTTGGTTGCTGGGATTAACCTTTGGCAAACGGAAGGAATTTTCGGAATCTGGGGTAGCCGCCACCACCATCAGCCCCTTGTATATTGGGCTTCTGGGTTGTCATCGGGCCATCATATTATACTAATTGACCTCGCTGAGGATTTATGTTCTGCTGATCAAAATATTTTACTTTTTAATCCCTTTCACCGTTTTCACTATTCTATTTTGCTGATTGTAGATACTCTCTTTGTGAATATATTTCTTCATGTCAGTGAGAACAATTTATTTCTGCTTCCCTTTGTTGATTTTAGGCTTTATATTATGGTTGATTTTGTTACTTTCAGTAGTTAAATATTGCCGTGGATGTTCCTGACTCGGTCAGGTTCCATGAAAGGGATGATTTGATTTTATGTTATTCTGTTTTGGTTTGCATTATATATGTTATAGACCAATCCGGTGATTTCTTCATAATTCCTATTTAATCCATTCAAAGGCATGCCTTGATTAATAGTAACCTGCTTAGAGATAAAATTTGCTTCTATCTATCTCAAAGGTGCTGTTTTCTTGGGTCAGGGTTTGGAAGAGAATAAGAAGTCTGAAGTGCATTTGACTTCAGCTGCAGCTTTTGTGGAGGGTGGAATCCAGGATGCTTGTGATGATGCTTGCAGTATATGTCTTGAAGCATTTCATGACAGTGATCCTTCAACGGTATGCTTATTGAGATTATTTTGCTCTAGTTTCATTGGCTGTTAGTGTAATTCTGAAAATTCCAATCTTTTGAACAAGATGTTCTCACTCTTCATGCAGGTGACAAGTTGCAAACATGAGTTTCATCTTCAATGCATTCTAGAATGGTAGTGCTATGTGGCTTTATTTATTAGTGCTTTGAGGCAGTTTTAGTGATTCTTAATTGTTAGTGATATATCATAGGATTGTACAGTGTTGATATTGATGGAAGTTTCATTCCTTATTGTAGACTGTAGCCTTCATAGCTGCTGCAACATATCTTGGAGACTAATATGATCTCCTTAAGTTACAATTTTGCATGGAGTTTTACTTTCTTCTTTGCATCACATGTTTAGTTCATGTTGGCCAGGTGTTACACTTGGGGAAACTTCATGTAACATTTTGAGTAACTAGCACTAACAAGTTCCAGAGTTCTGTTGACCTTGCTTTGGGAGGTCTTTATGAAACAGATTGTGTGGTGATGAATTCCCTGGGAAGTCTGAGATAATGGCACATTTCTTGGGGGCTGAAGTGTGCAATGAATCTGTTGTCATTCCAATTTTTTCCAACGCCAAATCAACATTTACTCTCAGCTAATAGAATAAGTATCAATAATTTAATACCAGATATTGGACTTTGGAAGGATTTTCCTTGTTTTAAGGACTAATTTTGCTGACCTTGGCACCTTGCTTTTAATAAAGCAAATATATGGGTATGAAGATGCAGAAGACCCTGGATATGAGTATGCCACTGATATTCAGGACACCTGCTGTCTGCTGACAGTTTATGACATATTCGGGTCAATCAAAGATTTTAGTCTTTTTTATGTTTCATGAGGTTCCGACCCCACATAGTGGGATAAGGCTATTGTTGTTGTTGTTATGTTTCATGAGGCATATATGTTCACCAATTAATGCCTTGGGCTTGTTACCCAAAGTTCTTGTCATAAGAGGTGTCATGCTGAAAAAACTATGCAGCTTACAATTGAGTAGGGCCTAAATCTTCAATAAATTATGTTTGCATCCTGTTGTTTATAGTTCAATATATACATTTTCTCTACACTTAGTGGATGTTTCTAAAGGATACAGGGAATACTAGATTCTTATCAATTACATTTCTAAATTAAAAAATATCTTCAAATCAGGTAGGCATAGGATGGGTCCCTTTTCTATGTATTCATCCCAACTCACATTGCTGTCCAAGTATTTTTATGATCCTCAAAATGGAGGACTTGCATTGGAGAAACTCTCAATCTGTGTTTGATAATTGATATTTGCTATTAATTTTTTCCTATTTTATTCTAATTGTTGTAATCCCATGGCTATTACGTTTTGTCAAATTTCTCTATTGGGAGTATTATGTTAATACTATAAAGTACACATTTTCATCTGTCCGCCTTAATTTGTTGTTTCATAGTTCGTCTTGTGGCTTTATATAAAGATCAGTGATGTGGTTCATATCAATCAGATATTCATGCTATTCAAGAAAAGAAAAAAATATCAGTTTTTCATTATACTTCATAGTTTCATATTACCTGGTTTGATTTCTTCATTTCTGTTGTAAGGAATGGTTGGTGGATAATTATGTACTGCTTATTTCACAAAATCATTGATAGCCATGGTGTGTGTGAATAATCTTAAGAAAAAGATGTACAAGTAAGTATTTGAGCACAGCTAAGTGGACCCATTATCAACTATGTAGAAGCCTCCGCCTTGGAATTTTGTAATGCTTGAGTCATGCACACCCATTGTGCCAATTCATGAAGTAGGTTGAACTTCTTCCAATATGCGGCATTAGACTCCTTCTCCCCTTGAAACTTTCAAATGCAACCTCAATAGTGCCATTTCTAATCGCAAAAGGCTGATATAGCGTCATTGGTGATTGGTGGTGTGGTTCTGGATGGGTGTAGTGTGTCTGGATTTTTTATCGTCATTTATGGCTGATGCTGCTGCACTTCAGAAGGAACTGGTCATGGTTAAATCCAAGAATCTTGATCCAATGGCTTTTGAATATGGTAGTGTATATCGTTTTTCTTTGTTAAATCACGTAAGTCATTTCAAAGAGTGGGATTTTCAATCCATCATTCTGGACAGATGCTTTCTTCCTCTTCTTGCAAATATATCTTTTCTTGGATTAGTAGACTTTGAAACTTGCTGCAGATGAGTCAAAAAGTTGCCATCAAGGAGACGTGCCCCTCTGATTTGGTTTTTTCTCCCCGTCATCCCCTGGCTTCTGTTTTGAATTATGATAATTGATTTACCAAGTGAGGAGCTGGGTGTGTCATTGTGTAGCTACTGACTGCAGCACTCATGTCTGCGGGTTTCTTTTGTTATTTTCTAAGGTTTGCTTTATAAGTAAAACATTCAGGCCAAAAAACTAATTAGACCCGTTAGTTTAACTTCTTTATGGTGGAATTTGATTGTAGGAATGCTATGTTGTCTGAAGCATTTGACTATATTGAGGAGATATGATCTGAATTTAAGTTTTATGTTTATCTTCTAGGTGTCAGAGAAGCTCTCAATGCCCTATGTGTTGGCAACCCATAAGTCTCAAAGATCCAACAAGGTTTTCAACTTTCTTTATCTCATCATTCTCTTCCTTGTTCTTTCATTCCTGCCATTATTTGTTTTCAATGTTAATTTTCCTTTTTTTTTTTTTCTTGTGTTTGCAGTCAGGAATTGTTTGAGGCTGTGGAAAGAGAGAGAAACATTAGGTTGAATCCACCTAGAAATACCACAATATTTCATCATCCAGCTCTGGGGGATTTTGAGTTACAACATGTTTGTAGTCTGCTTATTCTAGTTTGAAAACATTACTTTTCTCTTTTATATTATGAATTATGTAATTTTTATTTCTCTTGCAGTTGCCAGTTGGTGCAAATGATGCTGATCTTGAAGAGCGTATAATCCAACACTTAGCTGCTGCTGCTGCAATGGGACGAGCACGTCACATTGCTAGAAGGGAAGGTCAGAGAAACAGGTCATCAGCTCAAGGTCGCCCTCACTTTTTGGTATTTTCAACCCATCCTAATTCACCTCCCATGGCTCCTGCCTCTCCAACTCATGGGGCGAATGGTGAGCCAGCTCCAGCTATTACGGTTGCAACTCTATCTCCAACTCCTGCCAGTGGGGAAGAATCATCACGGCCAACTTCTGTTCCTCCTGTTCAAGCAGACCAGATTTCTGCTTCAGGATCTGGATCTACTGTTCTTGCTGCTGATCACGAGGGATCATCTTACAACAGTAGGTAATTATCATTCTTTGTCATGGATTTCTGGATTTTTTTTCATGTTGATGAGTTCATTATTGCACAATAATGTGGCTATAAATAATCTTGATTGTTTTATCTCAAAACTACTTATAGGAGATCTCCTGGTCAATCATCTCCAAGCAGTCAGGACAGAGCAGGGCCATCAGAATTCCAATCATTTTCAGAATCTTTGAAGTCTAGATTAAATGCAGTCTCAACGAGGTAGTTATAGAAGTGACTATTTTATGTTGCATGCAGGTGTAACACTGGAGTTCTCCCTTGGTTTCTTAAGGTGTATTGATTACGTATTACTATTTTCATTTATTTTCAGGTACAAAGAGTCAATATCCAAGAGCACAAGAGGTTGGAAGGAGAGATGGTTCTCTCGCAACAGCTCTATGTCTGACCTGGGATCTGAAGTTAGACGAGAGGTTAATGCAGGGATTGCAACTGTGTCACGCATGATGGAACGACTGGAGACCAGAGACAACAATAGAAATAATAGCAATCCTGCTCCAAGTCATTTAGAAGATAGTCCAGTTGCTGGACCAAATGACCAACATATTTCAGATGCCGAAGGCGAAAATCCCTTGAGAGACAACAACAGGAAAACATCATTTGCTGCAGGTTCTAGTTCAAATTAAGCAACAAGCACGATTTGCATCAATTCTAAGCTTTGTTTTATCTGAAAGGTAAAATCTTTGATATGATATGTGCTCCTTTCATTCTTTTTATGTGAAGGTTCCTATTTATGTCTGTTTAGCACGGAAACAAATATTCTTTTTGTGATCTGGTTACAAATCCTCATTTTCTGTCTATTGTATCAGGTAGAAATAGGATTGTCCATTGCTGGATGTGAAATTCCGTGGATGTGGCGCACTGCCTGCTGGCTGGTGCAGGCCAGGCAAGTGATAATCCATTTACCTCGCTGAAGATGTCAGTGCTTGCCATATTTGGAATAAAGAACCTAGAAAAGAGAGAAACTATGTCTCTTGTCTAGAACTTAGGAAGCCATATATGATTGTATATTCGCCATGTAAACCTGTAGATATTTCTCACAGTACTTGACATAAGGTACTGTGCTTCTGTTAGTGATGAATTCAGTGTTTTTCAACCTTGAGGGCATGGAGTCTTTTGCTGATAATTCTGTTTTGCTATGTGAATGTTATCTAATTCATCCTATTTGGACAACAGGCGACCTTACCGATGTTTCTTCTGTTAAGTTGTCATCACTAGTCCTACAGTGCGAATAGACCAGCCTTTTTATCTGCAAAGAAGTTTATAGAAAACTTGCAGTGGTCAAATTTAGTTGTTCCAATATTTAATGTGTTCTCTACATTTCTACATTGGCAGATTCAGATTGAATACTGATAATTCCCTGTGAATGCACTCTGATGATGGCCCACGATTTTTCTTGAATATGCTGCCTGCATGATTAATTAATAACTTGAAATTTCGATAGTTATCCGTTAATATGATATTCAAGATAAGTATTTTGGGTTATAAAATGAGCCTTGATTTTGTATTACGGAGAGTAAATTCATGTGTATTGTGAAATTAGGAAAAAAAAAAAAAGAAACTGATGTCCCTGGGAGTAGAAAGAAATTTCGTTAATAAAAGGTAAAGTGGTTTCAAAACCTATGTTCTTTCTACTTATTTAAAAATTGAAAAATGCTCACACTCTTGACTTTGTATATAACAAATGATGAATTATAGTTGCTTATGTTTTGATTGAAATATTTTTATATCTGTTATTTATATAACATGATAAATATTAAATACATATTTGATTGATTTAAATGTAGTCAATTTTTAAATTTACATTTTGACATATTTTTAACATGTTATATATTTTTTTATAAAAATACGATTTTTTTTAAAAATGATTTATTTATATTTCCATTTGAAAAGTTGGGTATTCTTTAGTAATAAAAAGAGAATTATAGTATAATCTAAATGTTTTTTTTTTCTTCAAAAAAGAGAGAGTAAGAGTAATTCACTTTATTAATGAATTGCCTCGAAAGCTCCTTTATTTCGTCATGTGCTTAATTGATTGAAAGGTGGAAACAATTGTTCTGAACTCAAGGTTCTCCCCTTTGTTTTATGCTTGCATCTATGCACATTAGTCTAGTCCCCACCAATGGTTTTCCTTTCTTGCTTTTGGAATAAAGAGCCTCAAGAACTTAATTTACCAAATAAATGTCACATGGTTATCTTCTAATGAACATGAAGTAAGCATTATCCACGGCTTACACCAACATAATCAAGGAAAAAAAATTATCCCACAAGATAGAAATACGCCAGAACATGTTAAAGAAACAGGCGAGACGTCCATTTCTCATATATTTTATACAGACATGTTGAAATCATGAATAATGACCAGAGAAAGAAAAACAAAAGCAAGCTCACTGGTTTTGACGAAATCTTGTGCATGATGGCAAAATTGATTTGATGTAGTCCACAATACCCTTATATTAAAAAGGGTGTTTCAGCGAATTCAAATTTGTGTGCAATATCTTCTTTTATGCCAACTACTTAAAAGATTCCAAAGTCGTAAAATAATTTGTATGTAGATGATTGATGAGTGCCACCGACAAATGTGAGAGAGGGAGTGGGAGCTAAGCTAGTCTAGTTTCTTGGGGCGCACATCAAGACAAACAACAATACCATAATGCAATACTCTCCTGAAACCATTCCCGTTCCTATACCAAACTAACTATTGAGGGATACACAGTACCAAACTCCTTTAATATTGTGACCAAAAATGGTTCATAAGCTAATGATAATGAATCATTCTTCTTATGCAAAGCCCAGCCTGTTCTCGGAATTTCGTTTCCCAGTCACTCCCCCTTGTCCTTTTATTATTATTGATGTGTTATGGATGGATGATATGATGCGATCCGATTTTATATGTCAGAGGATTTTGGCAACTCAATCTGCTTGTCGAATTGTTCTGTTCTTTTGTGGGTAAATTACCTTCACCAAACAAACCCCTATGTATGAGTGTGAGGCAAAATATTTTCCATTCCACTTTGTCTTGCCTAATCCATAAACATTGCATTGGTCAACTAGTGTGCAATGTAAGTGTGTGAATTGTGAGTAAGAGGGAGTGCTGGCTTGAGGCGGTAGGGTCGAGGACAGAACCAGCTAAGGAGATGGCTGGCACAAAAAAGGGAAGGAGAACCCTAAGCCCATGTGGGCTCCACTCTCACTCAGACTGATGAATTAAGACTAAGAGTATTAATTAATTAATTGGTGCAAAATAATATCAAATCTGAATAATGCGATGTATCTATTCAGTACGGGATTCGGTGGCTCTACTTCTTTCTAGTTTACTCGTTCATGAATCATATCTGCTCGCATTCATCTTCTTTCGAGTTTATTTCCTTTTAATTACAGAGGAAAGTTTATATTTCCAACATATTACTATATTTTTCTAATTAAGTGATATTATTATCTTTTCTTAATTTTAATATGAAATTCAAGGACATTGTCGTCGAAATGTAATTTTAAAAAATATTTTTATACTTGAATTTTGTTACATTACATATCAACTTCTTAGAATGTTATGGTTTTTTATTTCCTTTTTTTTTTTAAATTATAAACTCCACATGTTAAATATATTATATACCTTATCAATTTATCTTTAGACACTGTACTGTATATTTTAAACATGGATTTTTTTTGGATTAAAAAGGGAAAAAAAAGGGGGCTTCTGAAGCACAACACACTTACACACTGTACTATATTTTATAACATAAAAAATACATATTCAGCCAAATGAATATATCAAACTTAAAAAAAAAAAAGTGTAAAACAACTTAAAGTTTTATGTCCTAAATTTTTAACCGTTGAAAAGAACAGTTGAAATTTGGTGACAAGGTCATTGAATTGAATTAAAAAATAATAATAATGTGAGTGGATAATTTTTTTACAGCATACTAATATTTTTATCATTAAGGTTTTAACAATAATAGCAATAAAGAATGAATAATGAAGCGAGAAAAAGCTTCTTTTATACGTGCCTTAAATATTAAAATTTTTTATTTTTTTATGCATCTATGATCTAACATGTAATCTGATTTTTAAGTATTACTTATATAAAATGCATATTTCTTAATCAAAGATAATTAAAGAATTTAGAAAAAAACTTATAATACTGTGAGAAATTGAGACACTGGATTTTCATGGCTCATGGGTAACTTAGTAACACGGAAGGAATATAATTTATTCAATTTTTAGTAGCCATTGCCGATTAGGCTCTGATCTCTGCGGCGTCACCTAATTGTTTAAAAAAAAAGAGAGGAGAAAGGAACAGTGTGCTGGATTTGAGTATATAAAGTATATACGCACCAGATAAGCAATCTAATAGGCTCCACTACACAACACAACCGATTTACCCAAGTGGCGCTCTCTCTCTCCTGCTGTGCTGTCCAAGTCCAGCTCTCTCGAGTCTTAACGCGACTCTTGATTCCGCCGCATTCTCTCTCGTCTCCATGGATGGCCGCATCAATGGCATCACCAAGCTCCGCACCTTCCTCCTCCTCCTTTTCGGTTTCCCCCTTGCATTATCGGAAATGCCTAAACCCAGGTTGTCCGTCTCTTCATCTGTCAGCTCTGGTCAGATAAACTCCAACTCGGTTCTGGTGGCTCTTCTGGACTCGGATTACACGGAGCTCGCCGAGCTTGTGGAGAAGGCTATGCTCTTGCAGACTCTGGAAAATACTGTCGGCAGCCACAATATCACCATCTTCGCACCCAGAAATGAAGCTCTCGAACGCGATCTCGACCCCGAGTTCAAGCGCTTCCTTCTCGAACCCGGCAATCTCAAGTCTCTCCAGACTTTGCTTATGTTTCATATCATTCCTACTAGAATCGGATCGGAGCAGTTGCCGACTCGCCCCGGGCTGACCCGTCACGGTACACTTTCCAATGACTACCTCCATCTCGAAAACAATGGGACAGCGGAATGGACGGTGGATCGCGCCAAGATTATCCACCCTGACGCGGTCACGCGACCCGATGGCGTCATCCACGGGATCAAGCACCTCTTGGTGCCACGTTCCGTACAAGACCACTTCAACCGCCGGCGAAGCCTCCAGTCAATCACGGCGGTGAAGCCAGAGGGAGCACCGGAAGTGGACCCGAGGACTCATCGGCTCAAGAAACCCGCTCCTCCGGCGAAACCCGGTTCGCCTCCAGCTTTGCCAATCTACGATGCAATGGCTCCTGGACCCGCACTTGCTCCGGCTCCGGCGCCGGGACCAGGCGGAGCCCACCACCACTTCAACGGTGAAGCCCAAGTGAAGGATTTCATTCAGACGCTGCTCCATTACGGTGGGTACAATGAAATGGCAGATATACTGGTGAATCTAACTTCCTTAGCCACGGAAATGGGTCGACTTGTCTCCGAGGGGTACGTGCTCACCGTTTTGGCTCCCAATGATGAGGCCATGGCTAAATTGACTACCGACCAGCTGAGTGAACCAGGCGCCCCCGAACAGATAATCTATTACCATCTAATACCGGAGTATCAAACCGAAGAGAGTATGTACAATGCGGTCCGACGGTTCGGTAAGGTTCAGTACGATACCCTGCGGTTACCGCATAAGGTGGTGGCTCAGGAGGCAGATGGATCAGTGAAATTCGGGCAGGGAGACGGGTCGGCGTATTTGTTCGACCCGGATATATATACGGATGGGCGGATCTCGGTTCAGGGCATCGATAGCGTATTGTTTCCACTGGAGGAAGAGACCAAGCCCATTAACAGAACGGCTCCACGCGCTCAGGTCGTCGTCAAGCACAGAAGAGGTACGTTACCTTTTTTTTTTTTCTCTTCAATTTTTTTTTCAGTGAATATTAATTTTTTTTCTTGCAAGATCGAAAAGAAATAGGTGATGAATGATGATGACGATAGGATTTGGTGTAGTTTATTTGTTTCTGTACAGTATTTTTTTATTCCCCTTTTCGTTCAGTTGATGACTTGCATCATGGTTAATTATTGACAAGCAAAGTAAACGTTACTTCTTGGTTAAGATTTTTAACAAAAGTAGAGTTGAAAAGAAGATTTATGAACTGAAAATAAAAAGCAGCCGAGGCTACCTCCGTCTTGTCTGACTTTGATTTAGAAGAGGGAAGAGGATAAGAGATAAGCCTTTACAACATAATTTTTTAGCATCTTAGGTATGTTTTATGTCTTTTACATGTAGACTTTCAACAAGAAGACACATGATTTTCACTAACTGCAGATGTTTTGTTCTTCTCAAAATACACGAGTCCGAGTAAAAAGACTATCAAAGTATCAATTTTTGTGAATTATTAACTGCTTTTCTCCCTAACCTTATGTTGTCACCGTATTCATATCGTATGATTTAATATCATGTGTGTATAGATATTCAGATTACTTAACAATACAAAAGATTAGTGCACAACATGACTTCGATAATCCTTACAGAAGCGGTTCAGTTCAGATTCTTAATTCTAGCGGGTGCTGATAATGTTTTGCTTTCATTAATGAGAAGTAGAAATTTGCATGATTTAATCTCTACTAGGTATAGCTTTTTGCTTTGGGGCAATATTTCATATGAAATATCGAGTGCTTTATTGATGGCGACATTGTGCATGCTTACACGGAAAATTGGCCAACCAGATGGACGGTCTTGCATCTGACATTGACGCAGATAGCTGGCCAATCTGTTAAAGCTCTCTTTCTCCAACTCAAAATGAATCTATGTTTACTTCAGTATCTTATAACATTCATATCTTACCTATTAAGCAAAAAGCTTGTTAGCACAACCTTAGCTGTCACAACTTATTATATCTAAATACTTTCTTTAATATCTCTTGTCACATGGCAATTCGCATGATCAAGTTCTTTAAATTTGGTTGGTGATGCTTAATTTAATACCATTCTCTTTTAGTTTCTCTTTAAGCTCAAGTTAGCATGAAATGGCAGGAAAATTGCTGGAGGCAGCGTGCTGGGCGCTTGGAACCATTGGACAACGTGGTAGATTTACCACTTGCCATTGAAGAAGTCCTCATCGTTCTTTGGCTGACAACACCACTGCAGATTAGATAGTAAGATTCTAACTGACAGTCTCATGTTCTCCGATAACTTAATAACTTACTATCCCCTTTATCATTAGTGACTTCATTTCTCTTTGTTATTCGGTGTTTTCTTGTAGCACGCCCAAGCGACTGGATCCGTGTGAAAATACCAGAGATGTAAAAAGCCATTGAATATGGAGGCAGCATACTTGAATGAAGAATTGCAGTAATTTTTTTTTTCTTCGACTTTCACTAGCCTTATTATATAAGATAGTGCATATTATATGTATTCAGATTTATTATTACAACAGTTTGTTAGGTAGATTGTGTTGGTGGGGGAAGGTTCTGAGGTTTTGTCATTCGTGTAAGAGGGGCATCTTTCTGCTTGATAAGTGCCGATTCAATAGGCACTTTTACGGAAGAAATGGAAATAATAAAAATGATTCTTTTATGTAATGACACGCAGTTCTCCCATGTTAAGTACTCAGATTTTCTATTACATTATCTAATAATCATTAAGTAAAACAATAATAGCAAAGCAACTGCAATTGTCCAGTAGTAAAAAGGAAAACCAGACAAGAGGCTGATTAAAAAAAAATACTAGGACTCGAACAAAAGTATGGTTTTTTAGACTGAACGAAATAAGTGCCATGGCATCTATACCTAGAAATATATGTAAATAGTTTGGCTGGGTTGAACTGGTTTTGTTTAAAGACCTTAATCATGAAATAAGCCACACAACATATTTTCTGTAAACCGAAAGAAACCATATCAAGGAGACGCTTTGGTTTCATTTAATTGGTTGAATCAATTTGATTTAGTTCTATAAACACACTTAAAGAAAACAATGAAGAACTGCATATAGGGAAGAAATGCCATGAAAGTGCACAACAGCCAATTTGTTCCGAGAGGAAGATATGAAAGCACCCAAACTAGTTTTTAAAAATTTAAAAACGCATCACAAAAAAGGTTTTTATTCAATATTCAATGAACCACTGCATTGGCATGACTGGAATAATTTCTCAATTTTGGAGAAATGCCAACAAAAGTTGCAGAGAGCGCCCAGAAGCCTGCTGCTTTAAGACCTTCCTTCACTCTTCCTTTGCCACCATTCCAAGAACTTGATCTGTGCAGCCACTGTGTCCAGTCTGTAAAGTTGAAGTGTGTGATTTGCAATTTCGTGCCCGAATGTGAATCCAAATACACCTCCGGCCAGAAAAGACAGCAGAGCACCTGTTCAATATAGTAGAGGAAAGAAATGTAAAAGACTAACCATGTACAAATGTGTCAATTCAGTTAACTTACGGCAGAAATCTTTATAAAAATGTTTTGCTACATTTCATGTTGGAGAAACTACAACCAAAATAACTTCTTAAACATTGCAAGTGTCAAAGAGAAGGTAAGTCCGACTCTTACTTTCACTAGAAAGAACAAGATAATCAAGTTGATATCTGTCAAAAAGGATAGTGTCGCAAGAAAAGGTGGCTATGGTATGAAAAGCAGTAGATTACCATGTGGACTCCTTGAATATTTGTAGGCAATACCTGCAGTAGAAACTGCTCCAAGAACACTTCCTGTAAGGCCAAATTTCGTTGCTTCTCTAGCAGTTCTCAGCTGAAATGACAGAAATTATTTAAAAACTTCAAAACACATTTAATTTGCAGCACAAACACGCAAGCAACTACACGTTTCAGATGGAAAACTTCTTTATTTACCTAAATAAATTACAAACATTGCACAAAAAAAACTGTTTGACTGTCATAGATAATTATTGTTACAGAGAAGAAAATAAAAAACTTGGAGCAATAATGGATGAACATAGTATAATAAAGAAGATCATACAAGTAGCCTTGTCAATCTAGTTTTGTTCTATTTCTTCCGCCACTTAAGTATATACAGATTACTTAAATACAAATATAAAGAAAAAAATTATGAGAATGAAAGGATACAAGGAGAGCATGCAAAACAGCACTACAAATATTATAAATTGAACAATTTATAAAATTACAAATCTAGTTTTGTTCTATTTCTTCTGCCACTTAAGTATATACAGATTACTTAAATACAAATATAAAGAAAAAATTATGAGAATGAAAGGATACAAGGATAGCTTGCAAAACAACACTATAAATATTATAAATTGAACAATTTTCAGAGACCACTCGTCCAATAAGAAATAGCATTTATATATTTCAATCCAGTGTCTTCTTAAGCACAATGTGAATGCTGCTTTGATGTATTATGTATCATAGAAACTCCCAGAAATTAATGACTTAGATATACTAGAGACAGGAGATGTTAACCGCCTCAATAATTGAAGCTCATCAAGATTGCAAACAGAATAAAACTAGCCAGCAAAAATCATGAAATTATGGAGTATAGACAAGTTTGAATTTAACAGAACTAAGCAGATTACTAAAGCAACATCTATAACAAATAACAGCGAGACAATAGGCCCAATATTAGTTACAACTTAAGTTTGCTAGTCTTTTGCTTGGGTACATTATAGAGACACCAACGTCCAGCAAGAACAATGGCATACAAACAGAAAATATAATTTATTATTATGAAACAGAATAATATATAATTGATTGCTGTTTTTCTTTTCCTTCCACAGTCTAAAGCTTATATTTCTCAATTTTGAAGGAGAAAGATAATTTTCAGGAGGACTGGCATTGGTGCTTGAAACATTTTCAATTCTTTGATTCCCTCTGACTGTAAGAATCACAATGAACAAGAGATAGGTGGATATTGCCGTAGAAAACTTAACCCCATAGTTTTGGACAAATTGCACAGCAGAACTTAAGGTGCAATACAACTACAGCCAAATAATTTGGGTGGCAAGATAATGTGTTGTTTCTATGTCCAATGACTATAATATCTGTTAGAAAATCAGTGAATCATGGATAGGAAAGAGATGTCCACTATAGTCATGCTCGTGTAATGCAGTATTTCTAAAGTTGGAACACGAGAAGGAAAACATAGCATTAGTTTGTCAAACAAAATTCCTCATATTATGATTCCTTTGCAGAATACAGTTAATGCTCAACTCATAAAATGAAGTAATATTAACGGGTAGAAAATGATCACTTCAAAACATGCATCAGAATGCATGAACTATGCATCACGCAGCAGTAACTAGGGAATCTGTCTATGCTTAAGATAGCTATAGTGCTAATGGCATCAATTTTTAAGGACACCAAAGAGTAAGCCGGGACTATTCATCCTGTCAGTTCCTTCAAGAGGTTCATAGATCATGCCCATTACGCCTAGGTTAAGGAAACTTAAATTGAAACGAAGAAATTTACCAAAGACATCCCAAACACTAAATCAACTTGCAAATTCAGAAGTGAGACTGAGTGGCATTATAAGAGGTAGAGAATATTGTTTTCTATCAAGGATAAACGGAAAATGAAAATATAAAATAAAATAAACTGAACAAATATGCGTGCAGATTCCAGACCCTTAAATGTAAATAAATTAAACAAAGTTAAGAAATAATGAGAATTAACCAGGATAGATAAATGAAGAGCAATCCTGAAATTTCCAAGGAATGATCCAGGCATGAATATTAAACTGATTAATACACATTTTTCACTGACATAAAAATCATACTAACCCAAGTTGATTATATGAAATGTGATACCAATTAACTCTTCAATACGTTAGTGAAAAAAAAAAACTTCAATTCACTAATAATAATAAAACCTCAAACGCTAGGTTATAAATCAAATTCAGAAGGAAATGGATGTGCGTCAAACGTATTGAGACACTCAGATGAAGTTCCCAGGGCGAAATCAAGAAAAAAATGAAAAAAAAAAAAGACAGACGTTGCGGATGAAGCTAAGTACTTCTGATCCAGAAAGGCTTCCAAAACGATAAAAGCAACATAAGATATACAGACCAATCATAAAAAAAGAGAGGATAAGGAGGTAGCAACATTACGACGGGTCCATAAACAGGATCGGAAGCAATGAACTCCTCGACATCGGAGTTAGACCAAGAGGGGAGGAGATTATCGGGCAGGATGAACCTGGAATAGTTGTTGAGAAACGAGAACCTTTCGGACCAAAACCCCTTGAAGCCTTCCCAGTGCCCATTGAGAAAGGATTGCGACGAAGAATGTTCTGCCGTCTCTTCCATTTGCTGCCTTACAAGTTGAATCGATCCTTTCCCTCAAACAAATTCTTTTTGGCCACTTCACTCACTCAAACAAAATTAAAATGACGCTTTTCTTTTTTTCATTTCTTCCAAGTCTTTCTCTCTCTGATGACAATTGGAGTTCGTCGCGGTCGCCGACCAATCAAATCTTACCACGTCGGATTATTTTATGAATTACTAAGAAAATATATTCCTTTTTTATTACACGAAATTCAAAATACGTAATGTATTTATTATTATATTTCTAAAATATAATAAATATAAAATATTTTTGACTAAAAGAGGTTTAATTATTAAATTTATCAATAAATTTTAATATTTTCTATCACATACTTTTATTCATTATATTATCTTTCATATTTTTAATAATGTTTATTTCTCACACATTAATTATAAAATAAGAATATATATGAAAAAATAATTAATATACCTAATAATTTTATAAGTTATCCTTTATTTTAGACTAAATATTACTTATAAAAATATTTTATATTTAAAACTAAAGAGAGTGATAAATACCAAAATTGACAGGAAAAAAAAAACATGCAGGTGCTACAGGATAAGCTAGAGAGCACAAAATCTGCACCACAATATATGTCTTTAGAGTGTTTAATGGGCTCGGAAGCCCGGTTGGCTCAGAGTGGCCCGATCATTTCGAGGTGGGTCAGCCCAGACAAAAAAAAAATTCATAAACTGGAATAGAATCGGGCCAAACAAAGGACCGAGCCGGGCCGAGTCTCGAGCAAGTCATATGCCTGTCCCGGTATATATAGATATATATTTTTTTTTCAATTTTCTCATTTTCTTTTATTTATTAAAAATATTGAATAATTTTATATAATTGTTTTTCCTTCATATGCCTCATGTAATAAATTAATTTTATAATTATAATATATACATTTTATTATTCTAATTTTTAATTTTATTTCAAATTTTAAATTTATTTCATAACTTAATATTATATAAAATAAATAATGTATAATTGTTGAGTATTTATAATTTTGATAAATGTTACTTTTTAACCTAATATTATTTCCTATAAGAATATATTTTAAATGAAACTAGTTATATTTTTATTAAAAAAAATTAAATTAATTTTTTATTTATTTTTAATATTTTTTATACCGGGTCAAACCCGGCCCAGTGAAAGACCGGGTCATATCGGACCGGGCCAAGCCGCGGGCCCATTTTCTCTGCCGGGGGGGTGTTCCGGGCCGGACACCGAGCCGAGGTGATACCCGACCCGTCCCAACCCATGAACACCCCTAATATGTCTGTAGGTCTCGTCCATATTTAAAATGTTACATAATTTTAAATTAAACTACATTGAATATTTTGTACTTAACATTTTATAATTTAAAATTAAAATACTTAGATAAATAAATTTTAGGTTAAAATTATTATTAATCTTTTGAATTATATTTCAACATAACATATATTTAATTTTTTGGTAAAATTCCAATTAAATACCTAAAAAATTTAATATTTCTAAAAATATACCTGAAACTTGCCTAAGTACCATAAGATATATGAATACCTAATTAGAAATATTTTTTGGCATAAAATTCCCCTTTTACCCATGAAATTGAGGAGGAAAATATATAAGAATTAATTGTAAATATACGAAGATTACTTGAAAATTTACAATGAATAATTACAAATTAGTTTGGAGTAGATGAAGTATAAACAAGTTACCAAGTTTCAAATGATTCTCACATTATAATTAATCATAAAAAATATTTATAAATAATTCTTATATATTTGTAAGTGATAACTTTGGTAAATTTAAGGGTAAAGGGGGTAATTTCACATTAAAAAATTATTTTCAATTAGATGCTGTGGTATCTCATAGTAATTAAGTAAGTTGTAGATATTTTTTGGAAATTTTAAATTTCCAAGTGAAATTCTTCCGATATGTTTTTTTCGCTTGAGTGAAATGGTCTTCGAAAATAATTGGGCTTTGGTGGCGGATCTTTAAGCGGTCTACACCTACCAAAGGGGTTTGAGGCTCAAATCTTACAAGTGCTTTCAGTTTACACTTGGCCCATTTACAGCAGGCCTAAAAGAAAGACCCATTCAGACAGAAAAAGATACTTCAACGTTATTACAACTCACAAGCTTTGAAGGATCCTCGCAGAGAACAGAAAGGGGATGGCGGACTTCTACAGAGGGCTAGGATGTGGGTCCATGAAATTACTGCTACTCGTCGACAATGTCATACGGGATTTCACTTTTTGGATACCCCTTCATTAGAGGTGCAAGCGCTTATAATGGATCACATTGAAGACTTGCTCAGGACCCAACAGATAACTTACTTAGGTTTTAGGTCTTTTTTATCTTTATAGCTTCTTCTGGGTCTCCTGACCCTTTTCCTACCCAAATAAAAAAAAACCATCAAAATTTTGATAATGGCTCCCAAAAACCATAACGTGATGTCATGAGCAATATTTAAAAAAAAAATTAATGTGCTGCTTGAACAGAAAACGACACAACATATTTTTCCTCTTAACCACAAATTTCCTTTAGGGGAATGACTGAACTCTTTAAATTTTGAATTTTTTTTAAATTAAATAATTTTTTGTTGGGCGTGTCATTATAGACACACACACACAAATCATTTTTAATCTTTTGATATAATGCTTTATCTTTCTTCAATGCGATGGTGTTATCTATCTAAAATGTTCACTTAGCTTTCAGTCCTTGGTTGTTTATATCATATTATCATCTCCATATCTTTCTTTTTTTTTTTTTGGCTATCCATCTCGATATCTATTTCTTAACTTGTAATAAATAATTAATTACATACATGCCAGATGGGGTATGAAAGGAATGGAAATGGAGGGTTCAGTAAGAGAGCATGTGGAATGGAAGATCAGCCATCCAGCTAGCATACATGCTTCTGATAGAGGACCAGTCTGGAAGAATTCTATTGTTGGTGAGCTTTCGCTGATTTTATATATATATATATATATATATATATGTATATAATTAAGTATATCTTTTATTAAAAATTATTTAAAATGGATTGTTAGGTACTGTATATATTAGATAGATATAAGAATAAGAAGAGTCTGAATATAATAATAATCAAAATATATATTATACGAATCTTGGTTGATATGATAAGGGGCTATGGCATAGTAATTTTTTACTTTCAATTATCGAGTATGTGATAGATGGATTTTGGGGTAATTGACTGAGTCATTTTCTCTAAATTAAAGTAATCCGCCATCCTCCATTTATTCTGAGGCGGAGCTTGTCCACATGATCTAATGGCTATTATTCCATGGTCATGGTGTTGAACGTACGCCCGAGGGAAGCGAAAGTGCATGATGATGATAGATGATGATGGATGCACCTTCATATATTTATAACTTATTATATACCCACTCTCAACCCGAAACGCGTCACTTCGTTTATTGTTACTGTTCACTTCCCCAACGATGATGATTCGATTCTTATGAGTTCCATGGGGGGAGTAATCATGTTGGGTTGGGATTGGGAGCTACTCCAACATGTTGTTGGGGCTTCTAATTATTTTATATTTATTAAAAAAAGTTAGTTATAGATTTTAAAATTTTTAAAAATAATATAATATTTTAATTTTATTCTTATTAATTATTAATAAAAATTATTTTAAAAATTTATCTATTCTTTTTTAATTTATGAAATGATAATTAATACAAATAAAAAAGATAAATTTTTACTTAAAAATTACGTAACATTTTATATTGTAAATCAAATAAAAATCTTAAAAGAATTCTCATAATATAAAACAGTGGTAATCGATAAAACCATTTGGACAATGGCTCTTCCCTCTGCGGCCTTCTGCCTCGTTTAACATATTGCCATTATAGTTTGTAGTACTATTGTAAGATTAAAGTGCACCGCATCAGCACCTGCATGGTCAAAATTTTTCATCCTTGCCTTTTTCTTTGCCTAATCATTGGAATTTTCTACATCTTTTCAGAATTTTCTGATCGTCTCTACTGCTTACTACTCTTTATGCCCTGCGTTTCTACAATTCCAACAACAATTAATAAACCAGTTTAATTAATTAATTTACGAAGAAACAATTACTTCATCGGTCTATCTTTATTTTTTCTTCATTAATTTACTGAAAAGCTCTGCTCTCCATAGTTATGCCCTTGTGTATTCATCATCAGTGATATTGGTCGCTGTTATTAATAACAATGTTATCATTAAGGTTTTGACTCAAGTCAAAATATGAGGCAGAAAACATGACATTGACTTTACTATATTATTATATGTTCTCTGACCTGACCCCCGGGGAAAAGCTTTGTTGACTTAATAATAATCAATTTGTTAATTGCAAATTAAGATCATGGCTAGAAAAAAAAAGCTCCACTACATTAAATCCTATAAGAATTTTATATTACTTCCTTTTCATAAGGTATATATCTCCTAGCAGTTTTTCCTAGTCATTTTTATATGGCACTTTGGAATGTTTAGTAATAGAGTTCATGTTTTGTCCTTGATCATTTATTTGTTGACCTCGTAAATTGTCATTAGAGTTTTTATATAATTAGTCCATGGTAATGTTTTTAGCCTTATTTTAATTGGTTTTATATTTTTCTACTTAATAATGATTGCAAGCCTTATTTAATGATGATTGTATTATTATAATAAATATAGGCAAAAATAGGAATATTTAGTTTTTTTTAAGATTTTAAGAATATAACTAATTTCCTTAATCTATATGAAATAGTTAAAAGTGTCTTACAAGAAGAATTGGAGGGAGTATAGGATAAGAAAAAATTTGTAAAAAGTCTTATAATATAAAACCAAGGGAGTGTATATATATAAAAGAAATTCCTTGATGTGTGTGTAGGATGAATGAAATTGATACCCTGTTTAGTTCAATTATATGTAAAGTCATGTAATGTAATGAGGTATACATCACATGTGTTGGTTCTATTTGGTTGGGCAATGTATAGGGCATTTGGATCACATTTGTAATACTAATTACTTAAATTGGTGTAATCAGCAACCCTTTCATTTTGGTGGAGTTTCTAGATTACATGCATGTAATCCAAATGAAAATGACCATACTGCCCTTCTAGAAACAGAAAATGACATCCAAGATTAATATAACTCATCCGATTTATTCAACAATTAGCACTCTCATCACAAGCCCTAGCTGGTGTAGTGAGTAATCGACTGTGCGGAGGACCAAGATCACCACGAGATTTGCAACACTAGAGAGGTAAGCCTCCGTTCTTCATTATCTTCTTCAGTAAATATGTGTTTGATAGGACTGAACACTACTACATGATGATTGAAAATGAAAACTAAGGGCTAGGCAACATCTTAAACCAAAAAAAAAAAGGAATGAGTGGAATGCTTTCTGAGCAGACAACCTGGAAAGAAAACCCATGTTTCAAAAAAAAAAGAACGAACCACAAACCTGAACAATTGAGTAGAGAATGATGTTGATGACAACCTAAGGTAGCGAATGCGATGGTGAGCTATGGCAATGAGGATAACGACGAGAACTTTCACTGATGCTATGAGGTCCGATGTCTCACATGCTAGGGCAAAGCTAAGAAAGGTATGCTCAAATGTTGAATGAAAGAGGGTAAAATTGGGGATGAATTTGGGTTTTTAATTAGGGGTAATTTTATCTTTTCAATCAGTATTTCATCCCATTACATGGCATACCAAACAAATTTTCAAGTGTTATATCCCTTTTAACTATATTATACCAAACAAACATATATGTATTTTATTTACATTCCTTCCCATTATATCCTCTAACCTTTTGTAATCGAACCAAACGAAGTGTGAGAGAATGGTGTGGGATGTAATGTGGAATAATGGATAGATTGAGGATGCAATAAGTGTTTGGCACAACTAAATTTCAGCACTTAGAATTGACGAGGCCCGCCTAAGTCGACATGTCACTAATTAGTATGGAACCATGTTCACATCCCATTCTGGGTACGCCTCATCAAATTTTAATTTTATTAGTATTGTGATTCATCATAAATGAATATTCACTTAAAATTAAAAAAATAATAAATTTAACAATACATAATTTAAAATGTTAAAATTATAATATATATTTATGTATGTAATGATTTGTTTGTTAATATATATATATATATATAATGTTTCTTAGTATCCAAGGGGGATTAATCCTTGTTGCTACTTCTAATTAATCCACAATATATATAATGTTTCTAAAACTATTTAAGCATTTTTACATTTTATTTCTTATTTTTTATTTATTTGTTAATATGAATAAAAGTTTCTATTTGACAGTATAATATTTAATATATTTTTTATTTGGTTGTGGATTAGAAGTAGCAACAAGGATTAATCCCCATGATACTAAGAATAAAGCTAGTAAATTTTTTTTAACTAGAAATTCACTCTCAATCATTTATTTAAAAGGCGAGATACCCTACTACTAATGTTAACCTAAGTTGATTAATTTAATATCTTATTCTTTCATAAATTAATTAAGATGACTGGCACTTGTTAGTGAAATTTCCGAATTTGTCTTCATTTATGCTTTTCTCAAGTGTAATCCTAGCCTAATTTGTTTTTATCCGGCGGTCTTAATCCTTTAATCTTAATTTGGAAGAACCAATAATGCAGTCTTAGACTCTATTTGATTCAAAAGATTTGATTCAAAAGATTTTAGAGGGAAGGACAGGGGAGGGAAATTTTTTATCTTATTTTTTTTTTCAAACTAAATAAGGAAAAATGAGTATTTGCACTCATGTCTTTTCCTCTCATTCCTATTTAAGGACGACCCCTTGTTTGGTTTGAGAAAAAAATAAAATAAAAATTTTTTCCTCCCTCTCAAAATCTCTTGAACCAAACGGAGCCTTAAAGTAAAAGGTCACACTCATCATTTAGTGTATGTTTGAGAGTTTTATTTTAGATGGAATGGAATGGAGTAAGATGGCTAATGAATTTTGTCCATTGTTTGGGAGAATTTTTTATAAAAGAATGGGATGACAAGTGATGGCCTCCCAAGCCATCCTTAGCCATCGTGAACTCAATTTTTTTTATCTCCCCAAATTGAGGAGTCAATGATGGAATGAGCTAAGATTAATATTATAATTACAAAATTATCTTCATACATACATAAACATGTATAGCACCTCTCACTCTCCTATTACTTTTTCTATTACATCATACTTGCTTCATATTCTCTGTACCATGTTGAATTTTTTTTTTCTGATATCTATTTTATGCATAATATTGTTTCTTTTTTCAATTCAAGTTGCTTAATCATTTATTTATTGTGTGTTTAAAAATTCACTTAACAACTGATTTTTTTTATAAATATATGATTATAAATTAAAAACAAACTTATTTTTTTTTAAATTAATAGACACTAATTCTTTTATTTAAATTAATTCGTAGAGGTAATATTGAAATAAAAATGTTATAATCCATTCAATGCCATCCATTTTATAGTAACTTTCAAACAGTGATCAAACAAAATCGTTTCTTCCCTTTATGAAACTTTTAAACAATGAAACAATAGGTTTCGTTCCACTCAACTTCATTACATCTTACATAATTCCATTAATGATCGCTCCATTCCATTTCATTCTAAACTCCCAAACGTACCCTTAGACTGAAGATTCAGAAATCTGAAACTCTATGGAGCCAGAGACCATGAGAAAAAAATTAAGGTTTAATAAGCGATAGATCGGATCACTGTAAAATTCCTGCCAAGCTTGCCATCTTCGATCTGACTCCGTCTCCAACCCATCTCTCCACGAAACTAATCTCACCATATGAAGGCTCCTGTTCGATGTTTTTAAGCATCTTCAACAAGCACAATTACACATATTCTCATCTCTCTCTCTCTCTCTCTATATATATATATATATATATATTTCCTGATTTCTAACACGGAAGCTCCATTTTCAGATGAAATCTGTATTGTGATTGCCATTTAATTTGAAACCCCCCTAGCTGTCAATTAAAAAAAAGAAGACAAGAAAAAAAAGTAAAGTGTCATAGCTCCAAAAGGCCCACTCATCTTTATCTGTTGGGTTATATCTTTTGGTTCTACTTTATCTCTTCCATACAGTGTATATACTCAAATAATTAAGCACCTATGTATGCTTCATGATTTTAGCGCCCCCCCCCCCCCCTCTCCAAACAAGAAAAAAGAAACTTAAACTTAATTCAAATACCAAATTAATATTTTATTCAAATTTATTTGCCTAAGTTCTAGTAATAAGCAGTTAATGCTTAATAGTTCGGCAGATGCTTCCAATGATATTTGTCTGAATAATAACTGTACAAAACGTGATAGATGTATGGCTCTGCGGTGAGTTACTGTATGTATTTACCTGTAGTTCATGATTAGTTGTAGTAAATTAAACCATACAGAGTGTAAAATATAACTAGAGTAAAGAGAGAGAAAAGAAAACCTAGCTAGCTACATGCGTGGTCATAATGAGGAATCCCACGTGAGACGTTTAGAAGGAAATACATATTGTAAAGGAGGATGTCTCATCAGTCATCACTGATCAGTAAACAGTACAAGGCAAATTGATATCTAGATACTCTCATAATATTCAGAAATGGACAAAAGCTAATTTCCCATTTTTGCTATTTCCAGACCCTTTAGCGTCATGGTTTAGTAAACCCTCCCTTCCCTTCCCTTCCCTGCGCTAGCTTTTTTGTTGACTTAATTTTTACGTAATCTGCATTTACTGCTCCTGAATTTGCATCATTTTGACGTCTTAATTTGGAACTTCCTTCTCACACCATGCATACATTCTGTCCATCTCACGTCAAATTAATTACACTTATAATTTATACCTATTTGTTTTTCTTTTTGCATGATTATTAATTTGCTTATTGCAACTGATTTTGTTAATTTACAAAATTAATATTCAACGACTCTATAAATAAATAATATAGTATTTTGTGATTAAATAATTAATGTGTAGACATACTTTGAAAATTATTAAATATGGAAATTAACTAATTCATTTAAAAAATAATACATGCTAGTATTATATATATGTAGCACAATTTCAGAATAGAGGAAGGGCACAACTAAATTTTCATTTCAAAAACTTGTGGAACAAGCCATGAAGTGTAATTTTTCTGAACACTTTTATAAAGTTAAAATTTAAGCAGAAGCTAGTCCACTTTTTTCTAATATACCATTTTTTTGTGGTACATAGAAAGTAAAAAAGCAAAAACGATAAGAGGAGTAAAGGAAACCTCCCCTAAGGAGAGACGTCCACATTGGAGATAGACCACAAACATAGGCTTTTTTGAAAACACAAATAATTGACCAATTTTCGAAATTGCTGAAGAGATAGAGTATATATTGTAATTACATATGAACAAAAAAAGAAGAAGAAGAAATCTCTTTTCATTGCAATCGCTGTTATCTATAAAACTTGTAAACATTAAAAAGTGGGAAACTAAAACTAGTTAACCATTACCTACCTTTCACATGCGCTCGTTGGAATGACACAAATTGTAACCAAGTGATACTTAATTGATCACATAACGCCCCTATAAATTTATAACTAAAAGCAATCTCTTTCTCTCGCTGCTATCTTTATCCATCTCCGGTTTCTAAACATTCCAAGTATTAATAGCTCGCCCCCCTCGTCCGCTACACAAGGCCAGAATAGTTAGGGAGATGGGTCACTCCCACCCACTCATTCTCTCAATCATCACTCTTCATCTTTCCCCACTCTCTCCTTCCTCGTCTTTCAGCCACACGCGCACATACCCCATCAATTAATCAAATACTAAATACCACAAAATCCATCTTTTAATTCTTCATAAACCAAATACTATATACCATTAACCCCACCTCGCTTCCATTCACTGGTTTTCCCCGACCAGACTAGTCCCATCCTCGCCTTTGAGATTTTTGTCACTTCTCTCCTTCTCTCTCTCCTCATAAAATAAAGTTTCTCCCTTTTCTTTTCTCATTAAAAAAATCATTTCCCTATATCTTTATTTGTATTTGTTCTGCGTCTTCTCTGTAAATTCTTGATCTTGCTCACTTTTCTTCGGGGAAAGCAATTCTCCCCCGTGATCTGCCTATAAATCCACTAAGCTGCTCAGACACACAACACACACAGGACGACGTCACCCAATATAAAAATTCGAAAAGAAAAAATGTCAATGGACATGATGGCAACCGAACGTGTTTGTTATGTTCACTGCAACTTCTGCAGCACCATCCTAGCGGTACACCTCTCAATTCTGCTTATCTCTTTTGTTTTCCTTATTTATCTTAAGCTTTTTGTTATGCTTTGCCTTTCATCAGCTAATTTGGCAATCCAGATTTTATACCCTTTTCCTGTATATCGAGATCGCCAGAGAGCAAGTAAATAAAGGAAAAGCTGCTGCTTGCGGGTACCCAAATTATAAAAGCTAAATTCATCGGCTCAGGCTCAGCAGACCTGATGATAAGAATGCTTATCATTATGAATGGATGAAAAAACACTCAACTGTTACCCCAATTTTTTATAGACAAAGCAAAGCTTGTGGGTGCAGTTGTGCTTCACTTTCCCTTGGAATTCGAATCCCTCACTCAAGTCACTTTCTTGACTACTCCCATGAAGTTTAGACCGAGAATTCTACCCCCTTTCTTATATTTTATGAGAAATTCAAACTGGGTTTTGCACTTTGAGTAATGCCAAGAACTTCATCTGTGGTGGGGCTTTGGTTAAAGGGAAGTCATATATTATATACAGCCCCATTTAACTGAAGAAATATCACTGGCGGATCTTTCATTGAAGTAGAAAGCAATTCCAATATATGTTTGTTAAAAATAAACACAGGCAGAAGAAGCCATAAGAAATTTGAGGGCTAGGGCTACCCTCAGGTACTAGGGTTCTTCCAATATGGAAGTATTCCAGCCTCCCCAACCCTCTTATTTAATTTGCAGAAGCAGATATAGCCTCAGATGTAGGATCTCATATTCATTCATATATTAAAAAAGCCTATCGCTTTTCGCTGCTTTAGTTTATCAGTTTTCTTTTTTCCTTTTTTAATTTTTGTACTTGTATATATATGCCCAGCTCAGAAATTGGAATCCGTATACAAATCCATGTGATGGCATGCAGGATATGATTTCTCTCTCCTCAGCCTATTTCGTTCCTTTGTATGAGTAATCGATTGGGCGATAGTGGGTAATAAGTATTTCTGTTGGTCATGATTTGCCAGTGAAGCATCTCTTTTTTAATGATTGTATAATATCAAAGTTTTTTCACAGTTTCAGAATTGTTGCTTCTTTAAGTACAGAGGGCAGTGTTTGGCTTTCTTTCTACAAAGCCAGCCATTCCCAGCCTCACCAGAATATGCTTTTTATTGATCTCCTTTCATCATAAGATCTCTCTGATGAAATTACCCCTTTTGAGAAAGCATCCTCTTTCTTTCTCTCCCACAAATGCAGATTTTAAAACTCTGCGAAAAAAGCCTTGAGATTAATGTGCTTCACCTTGACCATCATCCAAGCTCTTCTTTATTCATCTCCATATATCTTCTTGAAAGCAGTGATCGAGTGTGGTTAATGGTGTTCGTCGTGGCCTTTATGGTATCTGTTCCGGTCATGTCATTTTCACCTCTTTCTTTCTTTCTCTTTCCTCTTCGCTATGAGCTTACACTTTCTATCTTTTATCATCTTGCCTTGCAGTGTCAGCCAAAAAGTCATGCGCTCCCAGAACAAGGTGACATTGTGAGAGTGCTCGCTTTTAATTTACCCATGTCAGGCCCTGATGAGCTTGCTCCTAATTAACATGGACATTGAATTCCTACTGACTACTGAGTTGCCTAGCTACCTAGCTGGACATAGATACCCCCATAAAAATAGGCCTCTCCCTGTAAAAGACAAAAGCTTATTCCTCTCACTCCCCTCTCATGCTCTTTCCTTCTGTTTTTTCTCCTCTACACTCGGATTTTCATCGGCTTATTGCAATATTGCTGGTTCTTGCAAGATGGTTACTTCATTTCTCCTAGTAAAATACTTTAGCTTTCATAATCTGAGGCTCATGTCTTGATCTATTGGCTACACATGTGTGTGTCTGTATATATACGAAATTTGAAGCATAGGCTAGAAGAGATTCCAGTGATAAAGGGTCCGTAGCTTTTCATTTAACATTCTTGGTAAAAAATGTTTGATGGGACTGGATTGTTGCACAAGTTGTTGATACGCTTCTCCTATATATGTATATGCAAGACAGAAATAGAGAAACTGTTGTGGGTTTCTAATTATAAATTGTAAGTGATAGCAATTTGTTTTGTATTCAAAAATGGGTATTGGCAGGTAAGTGTTCCATGCAGCAGTTTGCTTACCGTAGTGACGGTTCGATGTGGGCATTGTGCTAATTTGCTATCAGTTAACATGGGAGCATCTCTCCAAACATTTCCCCCTCAAGACCTTCAGGTACATATATATCTGTAACTACACACACCCATATAAATACATATATGGGATCGTTCTTCATTATAATTAGTATCTTTCCTTTGATTTGCACTCCTTATACTAACTGCCCAACTATAAATAAATATATGCATGCGTTAGCTAGTATGTATTCATTGGATCTTACTAAATTTTGGTGGTAAATTGGCTACAGAAACAGCATCTAAGCTTTGAAGAATCAAGCATCAGAGAAGTGGGATCATCTTCAAAATGCAGTAAATTTGCTGCATTTGAATCCGTAGAGCAGGAACAACATAGGATTCCTCCCATTCGCCGTGAGTCACTCTCGTTCTCTCCTTTGTATTTAGCTTTTGGTATCTCATGATGGATAATGAAGTTGCTCCTTCTGTGTCCAAGTCGTTTAAATGAACAAATATGGTGAACTTCTTGTTATTCAAGACCGAATACCCAAAAAAAAAAAAAGTCTCGGACGCAATTCCCAAGTGGCAGAAGTTAATACAAGAGGAAGCAGAAGGACCTCATCATTGAGGCCACTTGTCATAAAAGGAGTTTTTCATGAGAGTGGTCATTCATCTCCGACTATCAAACCTTTCTTTGTACAACAGTACCTATATTGGGCACCCTATTTTATTTTCTTCAATTTATTTGGCCCCCCTCTTAGATGGTGACCTTACGTAACAAAATTGACCCATCCTTAATTGATTGCTGTGCCGTGCCCTAGAACATATGCATATCTCAATTCCTTTCACAGTTAATATTAACAGCTCGATCAGGTAAGTGATGATACAGTCCAATATTTATCAGAGTCTTTTAAAAAATGGCCTGGACAATCACGACAAAAAATGTTGACAAAAAGCTAGCTTGCTAGGAGAGTAAATTAAAGACCCTTAGATAAAACTATGAAATGCCAAAGATTATTTGAATGAAGCGTGTGGGAACACGCACACACACACACACACATTATATTTATGTATGTGTGGTCTTCAATTACCAGTTCCACTGCCAGTCAGGCACTTGTCAAAACTCGATCCTAACGTAATCGAAGTGATTCCCATCTATGCGAGAAAAATCTTATTTGACTAGTTTTTACTGTTCATCGTCAATGGCCTCACTATCTAGACATGCACGCAATTTAGAATTCTGTTTAATGATCCTGAAATAAAATAATCTTATGAATATTTGCAGCCCCTGAGAAGAGACAACGAGTTCCTTCTGCCTATAACAGGTTCATCAAGTACGTAAGCTTTTTAATTATCGTTTTAATTAAACGTCTCTCATGCATACTGCTTATGATTTTATTCACAAAGAGACAAGTATAGCTAGCAAGCGTCTTATATTTGTGTCTTGTTCTGCAGGGAGGAAATCCAAAGGATTAAGGCTAGTAATCCAGATATCAGCCACAGGGAGGCTTTTAGCACAGCGGCCAAAAACGTGAGTTTAAACTAATTAATTGCCGGCCCTTCCATCTTTTCTAAAATATTATATATATATATATATATATATATGAGACTCGGGACCACATGTTCCATATTTAAGCTAACTAATGGTAAAATTTCCCATTAGATTAATCACTGATATAATTTAGAGTAATGAATTTATTAATTTACTGGGCAATATTTGGATAGGCAGACACAGTCACACATTTTGTCTACATTTTGCAAGTTAGAAGAAGACAACTCTGTCTACCTAAACTCTTTTAGGGAAGGTGGCAGTTCAAATTTCCGCCATTAATGTAAGAACTTTCCATATCCATATGACTAACGTAGGTGTATAAAGTATCCATAATATAAATAAACTAACATGCACGTAGGGCTGAGATATTACCAAGCCATGGTTTACGGATAAGCTACATCATGATGAGTTGACAACTAATAGATTTTTCGGAAAGGAAATCGTTTGGAATTGGCCAAAAGAAGATATAATTATCACTGAGAAACGTTGTAAAAGTATGATCAAATGATGTGTATGCTTACATATATACCAAAAGAGTAATTTGCGAAATAAATATTGTCCTATATTTGACAAGGTCAGCTGGTAAAAAAGGAATCTAAATTTACCTTTATTCTACCCTGTATAAGTTTCTATGCTAGATGTATATAAATTGCTTGTATACTTGAAAGGAAGAAGTCCTTACCATATGGTGAATGAGCTGTGTTGCTCAAGATCAGATCACTCATTTTTATTATTTCCTTCTTCTCTTGCGTTTGATATGGTTAATGAAATAGGATTATATATAGCTTTGCTTTGGTGAGATTCATGGTTCCTTTCAAATAAACTAATTTTTCTATTCGAGTTTCAATTATCCGTTTGAATAACTCTGTTTTGTTTCTTTTCTAAGGATGCCTTATCTTGTGCTTCCTTAGTTACGTTGTACTTCCCGTCTTTTATCTTAGATAAAATTTCATAAAAAGGTTCTCGTCTGATTTTTGTGTAAAAAATTTATGCAGCAATTGAAGAGTCTTACTTATATATATATATATATATAGTGCATGTGTATTCATAGATGTGTACTATATATATATTCATTGTAACTTGAAATTCATGAAATTTATTTACCATATTATTTTTTTTATTGGCTAAGTATAGCTACCATCAATACAAAAGCATCTAAAAATTTTTCGTCCTGCATGAAGTCAAACACAAAATAAATAAATAAAATAAATGCATAATAAATCGTGTTTCCTAATTGATACATGTGCATGAATACATGTATATTACAGCTGGCCCACTCAACCTACAATAAATCCAATATATATTTTAAACTATAATAAAGAATATGAAATTTTTTTTAGGATCTTTCGTATACGTGGCCACTATATATATATATATATATATCTGTTAAATTGTGATTTGATTACATGCTTTCCCTTGGTCAATTAGGCGTAAAACCAGGGGCGAAGTTTGCATTAACCTTTAGAAAACTGATTGAGTTTGTTCTTCTTATGGATGTATGTTTGTATAGAATAGTGTTATCATATCAAAACTAGAGCTTATACTTGTGGTGTCATGGTTGGTATCGTAGATTGGTAGTGTAGTATATATGATACAGTAACCTATTAATAAATATTTAATATACTGTTTTTCTGGGGTTGGGGGGACAATACATGCAGTGGGCACATTTTCCTCATATTCACTTTGGATTGAAGCTGGATGACAACAAGCAAGGGAAGTTGGATCAGGAAGACGGAACTCAAAAGTCTAATGGCTTCTATTAATTGATGATGATGATATTAAAAATGGAAGCATGTAAGTATCAGCTATTGACCTAACTATCAGTAAAATTTGGGGTTGATCAAATTTCCCAATTAATTATTCATATATATGTTGAACACATCTGGCTATGGGAGTAGTCTTCTGGAAACCTCGATCGATCAGCCTCACCCATGTGTTTAATTAATATATAATAGCATCGATATGTATTGCGTTTTCAACTTGTTATGAAATGATATTTCTATTCTTGTGATTGCATTTATTATATGTTGAACTTAAGCAGTTAATTGAACAATACGTTCCGTAAACGATTCTCTTCGTCAGTGATATATATTTCCGATCCCTTAATTTATTTTGCTGGATATATAATTTGCAAACCTTTTAATTTGCCTCTTCGTGGAGTAACTTGAATTTCATTTTATTGTTTCCATGAGAAATTAAGCACGTCGTCTCACCCTCTCATCCTCGAGAGTCGAGCCGTGAAATTTTCTGTGAGCATGGAAGCAAATAGAGAAGGAATAGTGATGTTGATTTGAGGAGGATGCCTGATCTTGAGTTTGAAGTAATACCAAGATGGAGTTGAGTTGATTAACTAAGCTGACTTTGTCCGTAGTGGAGGCCAGCATTGATTGAATCCGGGTCCTTTGGTTTAAGAATTTACTTTGTTCTGTTACACAAAGATATTTAGGGTTTTCTTTGAACCATCTTTCGACCGCTTTGTCATCAACTCGTTTGATATCAAATTTAGCCCACCATCTTACTGAGGGTATCCTTTGAAGTATAGGCAAGGTGTTTGATCCTGGAACTATTATTGAAAACTTGTATTTCCAGGTAAAAATCCAGGATACTGATAACTTTGAAAAATAATGAAGATCGATGGGAAAAGGGTCTTCATTCTGGTTAAACTTTTGTTTGAATAATTCATAAGCCTGTTCAACTTTGGGAGGCATAATCTGAGGAACAGGTCCAAAGAAATTCCACCATTGAATGAACCACTGAGGGAAATTATACTGGGTTTTTATTTTAAAATATATGAACCAAGTATGAGACCATGATTCATTTTGAAAATAGAATACATGATACCAAGCGTCCATATAATCCCAGTAATTGTATCCTTCCGGATCATATGGTATTCCAAAAGTTTTGAATTTTTCAAGAGGTTGCCCCCATCCAGAAGGAGTGAGGACTTTTAATATCTGAAGGGTACTATGCGTTATCATTGGTCCACTTCGCTTATCATTTTTCTGCTCGATGTTAATCGACTCAGAATGAACCAAAATTAACTCATAGAACTCTCGAGATTTTTTCAAGTTAGTTGGTCTATAATGAAATCCTGAAGGGAAAACATTAAGAGCAACTTGATTTGGATTCGGATTATAAAATTCAGGTTCTATTTGAATCAAATTCCTTACTTGATTTTCTTTATGGTAGTAAGGAGTGGTTAAGTTTGCTGGAGTGGGAAGTATAATTGCTTTGGAGGAAGAGGAGGAAGCAATTATTTGTTTTTGAGGATTGTTTCTGGTTATGAGTGGGTTTTGGGACAAACTATCATACTCTTGTTTTGAGATAATAGCCCGATTGTTAACAATCTGCTGCCAGGTGCTATTAGGTAACTGTTTGTTGACATAAGATTGTGCATAAGAGGCAAGGGTCCTTTTGGAAGAGTGTTTGGTTTGAGCCGAAGGCCCTGTTTGAGTTTGTTGGGCTGAAGGCCCAGTTTGTGTTAACTGGATTGATGATCCAGATGGAGTAGATGACTCCTGTTTAATTTCAGAAGTGGATCCTTGGGTTTGAGATCCAATTTGCTGAAGTAAATTTTTTACCACACTTTCAAGTTCAGCACTTGAAACTGGTGGCTGGGCATCTTGATAGATACTCAGTTCTCTCTGTTCTTCTTTTGGTTCTTTTTTCTTTTTGGGTGGCATTTGGTTCACTCTGCTTGTTTTCCCTGTAAGAATTCTCGGGTAAGAAAGTCTGGAAGAGAGTTTGAAGATCCTTTTATAAACTCGATTTCAAAATCAAAAATGCTTAGGATAGCTTGCCATCTAGCAAAAATTTGTTTTGAAGCTATATTTTTAACATCCTTTTGCAAAACATCTTTTGCTGATTTACAGTCAATTCTAAGTAGAAATTTTTGATTTAATAAATCAGATTGAAATTTTGAAATGCAAAGAACTATTGCCAGAATTTCTTTTTTGATTGTGGAATAATTCTGCTGAGTATTATTCCAATGTTTTGAAGTGAATGATACTACCTGTTCTTTACCATCAATTCGCTGTTTTAGAATACCTCCATAACCAATATCAGAGGCATCGGTTTCAACAATTTTTTGAGCAGAGGGATTTGGAAGGTTAAGACAAGGAAGTTGCTTAACCTGAGACTTGATTTGTTTGACAATGTTTGTATGGACATCTGTCCAAGGAGGAGGACTAGATCTTAGCCGTTCGTGGAGAGGTTTGATGAAATTACTCAAATGAGGAATAAAGTCTGAAACATAGTTTAAACAGCCTAAAAATCTTTGAAGTTGAGTTTTATCAATAATTTGATTCGGGAATTTATCAGCAAACTCTATAGACCTTTCTATCGGTACAATAGATCCTTGAGATATCCAATGTCCCAAAAATCTTATTTTTGTCTGAAAAAGACTTATTTTCTTTTTTGAAACTGCTAAGCCATTGGTTTTGGCAATTCTCATAAACTTGTAAATATGTTTAAAATGTTGATCTATAGAATGAGAATAAATCAAAACATCATCTATGTATATAATGATGAATTGATCATTATCATTAAATATATCATTCATTATTCTCTGAAATTCAGAGGGAGCATTTTTTAAACCAAAAGGCATAACATTCCATTCATACTGACCAAATGGTACAGTAAAAGCAGTTTTATACCTATCTTTTTCATCAATTTGTATTTGCCAAAATTCAGACTTCATGTCAAATTTTGAAAATACTTTTGCAGAATAGAGTCTTTTTAACAAATCAGATTTGTTCGGGATTGGGTATCTAATCCATTGTAAAACTTTGTTTAAAGGTTTATAGTTGATTACCAATCTAGGAACTCCTCTCTCTTGTTCTGCATTATTGTTAACATAAAAAGCAGCACAAGACCAGGGACTTCTAGATTTTCTGATCAAATTCTTTTTTAACAAATCATTGATTTCATCTCTGCAGATTTGTAAATGTTCTGAGCTCATTTGAATTGGGCGAGCTTTAGTTGGAATTTGTTTTTCGTCAAAATCCTTTTCATAAGGCAGATCTACTATATGCTTTTTTCTGTTCCAAAAAGCATTAGGTAAATCTGAACAAATGGTTTTAACAATTTCTTTCAAACATTTCAAAATTTGTGTTTGAACAGGTTTTGAAATCAATTGTTCTTCAATTTTCTTAAAAGATATTTCTTGCTTAAGAAAATTAATTTGTTTTTGTTTGGAAGATATAATATTTAGCTCTTTGATTTTTGGAGCATAAGTAAAAGGAAACAAGATTGTTTTTCCCAGATGCTGTTTAGAAATCCCAGCCTCATCTGTTAAGTATGGTTTAAGTAAATGGGCAAAAGGTGCTCCTAGGATAATCTTGGATCCCATTCCTTTAACCATAATAAACGGAGTTTTGACTTGAAAACCTTGATTTTCAATAATTACATCTGGAACTTTAAACTGTACCTGGAGAAGGGTTCTCTCAACACCTCTAAACCGCTCGGTTGTTTTTTCAAAATATTTTGTTGGAATGATTCCTTCTCTGAAACAGTTAGCCTCAGCTCCTGTATCAAATAGAACATCTTCTTCCAAAATAAATTCATTGTTTATAATTATTTTGGCTTTAATGTAGAATTTTTGTGTAAGAACTTTTGTAACTAAGTTTAAAAATGGTTCTGGAAGATTTAGTTCATTGGGGACACTATCTTCTTCGGTTTGATGATTTAACTGTATATCCTGTATTTGGGATATAGCCTCACTATGAACTTGTTGTTGTTCTTTAATAAGGCGAATTTCAGTTTTAATATTTTGTATTTCGAACCGAAGGTCAGAAATGGTAGTTTGTTTAGGCTCTTGTTTAAACCTAGCTAGAGTTTGGGTAAGGTCATATTTAGTTGGGTTTTTCGGTTGTAATGGTTTACTGTTAGATGGGCTAGAGAGTATTTCTTTGAATTTTAAAAGATATTCTCCCTTTTCAGAATCTGGTAATTTACTAATGATATCAATAAGGAGATCATGTTCCTTACTAATAACATTTATTTCAGAAGATGAATTTTCTTGAAGATCATCATTTTGAAGGGATTTAAGATCTTCAGAAGATTCCTGTTCTGATTCCGATGCTGAATCTTCTAGAAGAATATTGTTTATTTTTTCTAAAACATCTTTCTCAATTTCAATATTTCTTAGTTTTCGGGTGATTCTACAGTATTTTGAGATATGACCCGGCCTACCGCATTTAAAACAAACAATGTTTTTCTTTGGTTTGGATTCAAACTCTCTTTTGGGCTGAAAGTTTGATTTAGGCTCGGATTTGGGTTTTGAATAGTATTGGGCCCTTTTGAAAAAAGGTTTTTTTTGTTTTTTGTGAGGTTTAGGTTGTTTGCAAGGAGGGAAACCGAATTGCTCACAAAAGGTTCCTAGTTCTCTTTTATCGGAAGCTTTCTCTTTGGCAAGCTGATTTTGCAGTTTGTTATCTTGACAAATCTTTAGCGCAGTTTTTTGTACATATGATACTAACTGTCCATATGTCAAATTCTCATAAGGGATTTTGCCATCATTTGGGTTTCTTAATTTGTCTCTAACTTTATTACCAAGTGAAGTTGGTAATCCAGCTAAAAACTTTTCTTTCCAAAATGGCTGATTAGAGTCATCCCTAGTAAGAACTCGACTTAAGAAAGTATCCTTATACCATCTAAAATCAGATAATGTTCTGCACTTAAGGTTTGATAAAAGTTCTGCTGACCTATCTTGCCATAAAGAAGGATCACCAATAAAATGTTTAATAATTGTAAAAATAAGGTGATTTGTAGAATCGGGAATCACCTGATCATTGTGCAAAATGGGCGTTCCATCTGCTTGTGTTTTGATGGAAGAGTAAATGGTATCCTTATCTTCAGAAGAAAGACAAAAATCCCACCAACCTTTTAATTGTCCAGTAAACCCGGAGACTAAAAGATCAGTTATTTGTTCATCTGTATAATCGTTTTGGGTTTGATAAGCATTGCTTACCATAGTCATATGTTGGAGAGTTTGAAGGATAGCTGGCTCACTCAATCCATCTATGTTCCATTCATAGAGGTTGTCAGAGTTGAAAGCTTTGAAATTTTGATGGGGTTTTTCTTCTAAAAGGACATCTGGGGGTGTTGCCCTACTGTAGTATAGTTTGGATGATTTTCTCCAATTTTGTTGGTTTATTTGAAGAGAAGAGTCTTGACTAAACTCTTCTTCTGTCTCAACTACCGAATCTTCTTTAAGGACTTGTATGGCCTTAGAGGTTTTGGATGGCGCAGGAGGAGTTTCTGGGATAACAGTTTGATGAAGTTTGATTTGAGACATTTTATTTTTTATTTGTTCAATAATTTTGTTTTTTGATTTTGTTTGTAAATCCATTTTCTGTTGAGGTGTGTATTCAAAGGGTTTGAATAAGGGTATTTGAATTGAAGGAGTTTCTAAAGAAGAAGTTCCTATCTCTGTTTTAATTTGAAAGTCTTGCTGAATTAAACAATCACCTATCCTTTGTAAATAAAGGTTAGTATAATTGTTTTGTTCAACAATATTCTTTATATCAGAAGGTTTTACTTCTTCAGAAGTGTGTTTGTATTTGTAAGGAGAGGCCCAAATGGGTTGGTTAAGGTTATCAACCTTTCCAGGAATTTGGACTGTTCCTGGTGGAAATTCAGAAGAAACAGTTTGATCAAAAGTTTTCCATTCTTGTTTTATAACATCTATTTCAGAAAAATATGGATAATCCAAATTTTCATTTTTGGCGAAAGCCTCAAACCAGTCAAAGAATGGAATATTTTCTCTTATAATTTCAAGAAATGAATAAAACTGTTCTTGAATTTGTTTTCTCTTGATTCCTTGAAAGCGTTCAAAAAACCATTCCTTTTTCAAAGTATTTTCTGAAGAGTAAAACTCCTTTTGTAAAGAAGGTTTATCAATTTTGAAATTCTTTTGTAAGACATTTATATCCCTTGGCTCTCCTAATGCAGAATAATCAGGAGACTCAATTGACCTTAAATCGTCTTGTGTTTCATAATTTATGTGAGGGACGTTTGTAGAATTGTTTATTCCTGAAACGGAAGTATTTTGAACTTTAGGTTCAGGATTGTTTGGGGCTGCCATATATATGACAGAAGGAGGTTGTGGTAGTGAAGAACAAGAGAATCTTGCTGATTCACTTACTGTAGACCTACAATCTTCATATATAGATGGTTTATATGTTTGAGACATAGATTTTCTTGGCCTGTCAAAAGACAATCTAACAGTCCCATCTTGGGTTTGAGCAATTCTACTGATTTGTGGCATTATTTTAGGAATTGGCTGAGAAGCCCTTTCCATGATCCATTCATCAGGTAGTTTGACTTCTTCCCACATAATGGTTTTTGGGATTGAAACATTGACATTATTATAGTCGGTTAAGAAAATTGTTGTTTGACCAGTATCAGGGAGTATTTGGGCATTTGTGGCGTTTGAGTTTAAAACTTTGTAGCTAATCCTATAGATTAGTGTAGCGGGTATAGACCCTGGTTTCATATTTAAACCATGAAGCTGTATCCTAAGTTTTAGGGCATCTAGGACATGTTCATCGGTTAAATCTAGGGTTCGATCCGGATAGCAGTTGAAGTAAACAGGCCCATTGTTTAAGCCCATTTCAGCAGCTGCTAGAAGTGAATCGGCATACGTATAATGTCTAGTATCTTGTAGACATACTAAACATGATACGTTTAACCCTTTCCTTATTAATGGTTTAATTGCCACCTGGACGCATCCTATGTGTAGGTAATTAAACTCTTTTTTATGTTTTTCAATTGATTTTTTCGAAAGAAGGAAAAAATTTTCATTTTCTGGTTTGATAGGAACTGATTCCTCAACGGTCCTGATTATATAATCAGATTTTGAGAACCATTTCTTATCTTTTTCTGAAATTTCATAAAGACAGTTTGGTGTGATAGTTGGTAAAGTCCAATTATCAATGTTTTGGTTTAAGTTTGAAAAAGAGATTTCCTGTGAGAAAATCCTTTTGTTTGGTGATTTTAATTCCTCATTTGAAGGAGGGTTTGAAGAAGAGGCAGAAGAAGAAGATCTTCTGGAAGAGAAAGAAAAGGAGCGTAACAAAGACATAATAACGAAGGTTATGAAGAAAGTAAGGAAAATGAAAGCAGTAGATAAGCAGAAATTAAAGTAGCGGTGAAAGCTTATAAGAATTCTCCCATATCTAAGCATCATTACCATCTGGATCCATAGTGGTATAAGAATTAAAACTTTATCTAACTCTAAGGTTCAGAATAATTTATTAAAATTCTAGCAGAATTATTTTAGAACTTACTCTAGCCAGATTTGAACATAATATCTCATATATCATACACTACTGTAGGGACCAATCGCTTGCCTCTCCTGGGACTTACAGCCTTACCATCCCTAGAAGGACTCATGTATGATACACTAGAATCATATCCATTTAGGACAAAGTCCCATCGCTATCGAGCTTAGTTCCTCAAATTCATCTCTAGAATTCTAACAAGAATTCTGAAGGACATAGAGGTAGATCCAGATCTAATTAATACATCTCTACTTCACCTTCCGGCTCTGATATTACTTCAAACTCAAGATCAGGCATCCTCCTCAAATCAACAAACTTCTTCATCAACTTCTGAAAGTCAAGATGAAAATGATGAAGACCTTATAGATTTAGGAGAAGATTAAAATATTGCTAGTCATCAATAAATGATGTGATGTCAGCAAACCTTTCTTTTTCTTAAACGATGTCGTTTTGCAAGTCACTAATAAACACTGTAGTGTCGGCAAAACAGTATCAAAAGTACAAACCGGAACTGTTCAAACAGTGCCAGTCACTAACAGTTTCTCGGTTCGAACTTTGCTTTTCCTTTCTATATAAGGACACGGAGCCTCAAAGGAAATGATCACTTGGTATTACAAGATACTGAGTTTCCTAAAGAGTTTTCCCAATCCCTGTGAGAGAAAAGCCTCCTTCCTTCTTCCTTCTCTCTTCATTTATCTTTGTAAGTGTTTTATTTTAAATAAAATCTTTCTTTTCAAGTTTAAATTCTGCATTCATATCCTTGCCTTGTTCAGATGAACTGAATTGGCTGGTTCTACCGCCTGAAGTTCCTCTTGAACCATCCCCTTAGCATATTTACTTCATGATTTACATAGTTTGATATGTGTTAAGTAGTCCGTCTACTCCTCTTCTTCACTTTCTCTATTTTCCCCCTCTTCCTTTTTAAGTCCTTCGGGGCCACTCCCCTCTATCTGGTATATATATATATATATATAGTTATATACTAAAACTGCAAGCAACAACGATTCAGCCAACATATATATAGGAACTTGTATAATATGCTCTATCTTGTGCAAAAATCTTTATTTGCTAATAATATTTTCGAGGCTTATATGAATATTTTCGCTATGAAGAACCTTTAGATACAATTGCATTCATTCAAATGAAGGAAGAAGGCCAGAGTCTTGTACGAATATTGGTTGTCCAGAATGAAAAGTGAAAACCACGCTCGACTTGGTAGTCTGACTCTAACAAGTTTTGTATATATATATATATATATATACACATATATCCAACATACTATGTACGATGCCAACCGAAAACTTTAATTATTCGAGGTAGCGAAATGATCGATTATTGAAGAACGTACGTACATGAAATATCGTTGATCCGCAGATTGACATACTACATGTAATCAGTGAACATGAAGTAAATAATATTAATTAATTAATTAATGTGGTTGATTAACAAGGATTGGTGGAGAGAAAGGAATAAATAAAATACTGGTTTAATGAGGATTACTATGAGGTGTAGTACTTTATAAATGGTTGGGTCATTGTGAAGTGACGCATGATATGGCCGACTTGAGAGAGAGGAAGTGGGGTGGCGATATATATACACACACACAAACACACACATGATTTGGTAATTAACGTGATGGTCTGAATCGAATGGGATCATGGCTGTGTTTGTGTGGTGGTTTTGGACCGATCCTTGACCGGAGGGACATATACACATGTGCATGTGTGATGTGAAAGACATACATATTGCTTCAGTAGTTGTGCTCATTAGTACATGTGGTACAATACACCAGCAAAACATCCCATTCGTATTATTTCCCCCATTTCTTTTTTCTTTTTTTGATAATAGTATTAGCCCCATTTCTCTTCTTACTTTGTTGCCTCTTTGCTAGCCAGCAAATTTCTATTTCAACAATGTCGTGGGAGGCAGTGTTGAATACTTTTACTGTTGATTATCATATGGGGCAATCTGGAATGTGGCAGTGATATTCTCATGTGCCCCTTTGTATATATTCCTTCCTACTTATTTTTCTTTTATTTTATTTATACATTTTTTAATAATTATATAATTTGTGGTTAAAACTACCTATATATATAATCATTAATTTCATTCAATTAAAATATTAATTTCATTTCAGAAATTATTTCATGCAGATTTAACATGACTTATTTAATAAATTGATCATTATTTCGTCCTTTAAAAATTCTATAATATTATAAATTATAAATTTTGAGTGCATTCTGTCTTATATATATTAATTCTCCTTTTTATTTAAATTCTCTTAAAGAATTTATTTCTCATATAACATGAGAGTAATTTTGTTTTTAATATAACAATAGAAACAATAAAATTGATATTAAATTCTTATTATATAAATTTTTTGGGTTAAAATATATAAACATTTTGATTAATTGAATTAAATCTATAACTGAAATACTCCGTATTTTCCCCAAAAAAAATAAAAAGAAAAGAGACAGCCCCAAATTCTAGCAACGATTAAATAATTGTCTTTGTCCAATCAAATCAAAAGTTCATCAGAATTTATTTTATAATAAAAAAAAAAAGAGGAGAGAAAGAGAGAGGAGGATAAGGGGGGGTTTGTCAGGAAGGAAATCGATAAAAAAGTGCAGAATCTGAAATGTTAAATCAAACAGGTAGGTTTGGTTAATTAGATGCGTCTCTATGTGTGGCTGTGAGGAGTAGTGGTTCTTTGTCGTCAACGATACAGATAGATAGGACGGGTCACCTGTTGGCCTTTATTTAATTTTTCCCTTTCCTTCGCTTTTCAAATACTATAATATATATAATAATAACAAATAAATAAAGTCAATTAATTAATGAATAATAATCCCCCTACCTCTTCCCATTCGCACATGCTGTCGCGTCGCTACCACTCTAACCCACTGCCCATCTATTCCTCTTCTCAATAAATATAGTAAATACTGTACCAAACCTTCTCTCTCTCTCTCTCTGAGGTGCTCCGTACGCGCCCATTACTGTTAGTAGTACTATTTAATTCCTTCTGAGTGAAATGTGGAAAATCTCAAAAAGTTAATAATTAAGAATCTTTTTGATATGAAGGATAATATAATAGACGGAGTCGAGGGTGTCAGTGAAGGGAACTGGGAAATTAGTGAAACTGTTGTCGCTGAGACTAGAGGTGTCACTGTCAGTGCGGTGGCGCCGATGTAAATTTGGCTGGAGGCTAACACCCATCCAATTCGTTCGTTTACATGCCATGTAACGAAGTTGCTATATTTGGTTTATCATAACACACGTAATTTGAATTAGATGCATAAAATTAATTATATGTTAACATATAAATGACTTAATATTTAGATATTTATATAATTCAAATTACATACTTATAAATAAAATAAAAATATTACAATACCTTTTATGAAGAATATAAAAAATAAATTTATTTTATACCTCCTTTAATATCATACCAAATAAATTCTTTTATATTTTATTTATATCTTTTTCCTTTATATCATTTTTCATTACATCCCATAATCCCTTGATAATTGAACAAAGGGCATGTAAGTAACTTGAAATGATACTTTGGCCTCACACTAATGGTGAACAGCAAATTTTATGGAATCTTTGATATATACACCAAAACTGATGGTGCAAAAAAAAAAAAGACAATAAATAAGTATGATGCCTTTTCAAAACACGAGACACAATATTGTTGGTCTACTGCTCAAAGGGAGATCGGAACATGCATACAACTAATAACTTCAATTACGCATATGCATTTATTATTCATGTAATCTTGTTTGGTCCCATTAGGTGATGGAGAATCTAGATAAAAAAAATGAACATGAGTGAAGAAGTAAAAACTTGATATATTGATTGAACAATGATGATAATACAAACTCTCAGGAGTGACAAAGTGATATACAGTAACGAACCTAGGCGAATGATGATGAACCCAAGTGAAAAATGATGAACCCCAAATAACTATAAGGGCGTGTTTCGTTTGATTACCGGAGGGGTATATAACATAATCCTTATACATGATATTATTGGACACGTTTGGTTACATAAAACTCAAGAAGATTGCATCATTACCTCAAATCAAGTAATCACTTTTACTCTCAAAAAGTTTTGTGCTAGCAATTACATAGCTATAATCAATTATAAAAAGATTAAACTGCCTTTTACAAAACAAAAAATAACCATCCCTCATCAACTGCCATTGATCGTCGATTGTCATCACAACCACCAACCAATGGCTGCCACCACTGTTGCGGTCACCGGCCACTAGTTGCCGGTTGGAGCTATTGCCACTACTGACCACTAGCCAAACATCATTACCACCACTGAGCACCAACACTTTAGAAGCCATTTAAACTTTTCCTAATTATCTATAATTAAATAAATATAAAAAATAAATTTATTTTCCATACCCCCAATATCATACCAAACAAATATCCATGTAATTATCATTACATTATATTACATTATACCACATGAGATCACATTATTTAACCCTTTATAATTGAACCAAATGAGTCTTAAAGGGAAGAAAGGGATGTCACCATGAACAATGGCGGACCTATATATAACTTAGGGGGACAATTGACTCCCTTAATCTGGAAAAATTACTTACTATAGCCTTAAGTTTTAGTATTTTAACATCATTAATTCTAATATTTTGACTCCACTAAGCTCAAGTTTTATTTTTGTTTTACTCCAAAACTCAAATTTTAAATACATTCAGTTTAAATTTGTTTAGAGGTATAGTTCAAAATTTTTGTGAGAATTTTATTTAGTCCAATAAATACAAAGTTAAGGTGATTTCTCAAATAATTTTTATAATAAATTATTTTATTTTTCTAAAACATAAATTAGTAAAGGAAAAAATTGAGAGACCATTAGATTAAACCCTTTTAAAATTAGATAGCCCTCAATGAGCTAAGGTAGTAGGTCTCCATTCCATTAACCTAGGGTACTAGGTCTCCATTCCATTAACCCAAAGCTAAAATGAAGCCCAAAAGGTGAGGTGACTACCATAAGGAACCTCCCTAAACTTTATAGAACTGGGTCTTAACTACCTCAACTAATTAGCTTAATTATGTTAACTAATTAGCCTCTACCATTTTCACCATCAGGGTCTTCAAAATATTGCATTAGAAACCAAAGCCTTACAAATCAAAAGGAATTGTCCCTATGCGACATTAAAAACCAAAGCCCCGTAACAAATTTAATTAAAGATATGTTTGTGTGGAGAAAAATGGACAAAACGTGGAGGAAAATAAAACATCTATTTAAATATAAATTAAAAATATCAAAAATTAAATTTAGACCTTCCATCTTCTATTTCATCTACTTTTCTTTCATTTTAGCCGACAAATTAAACTGAAACCGGAAAACTCAATACGACTTACCAATCAGAGCAGGTCGTGGAATCAAAATAACAATTTATATGGGGCCTGGGCTCAATTTTAAAACTGAGAAGCAAATGGTGGGACACCATATGCTTACAGCTGAGAACCACGGAATGGGAAAAGCCAGTGGTCCAGAGCTCTTGGGTAAGGCTGCGTTTGAATACCATGGTGATGGTACGGCAACAATCAAATATGGGTCTGCCATATCTTACATCAAAATGGAAAAGAAATTAAAGTGGTCCAACATCCTCAGAACTAGCAAATGTCGGACATTACAGTACTCCCTGTAAAATCCAGTGCAGCTCTGAGAAGTTCAAAGTTTTCTTGATGAAATCTTGTTCACCTATCCCTAGTTCTGACAACAGCCTTCTCTTATGAAAACAGAGAATGTTAGCAGCAATTATCCTTTTTACATCAGCAATCACCTCAATATAACTACTTCCAACGAATTATTGCATATCTCAGTACCCGTGTAAAATGCAGTTAAAGTTCTGAACACTTGAATAGGATACGCTTTCAATCAAGCTCGTTAGTCATACTCGTCAGGTTCAATGATTTGTTATAGGAGCCCTGATCCTCCCCGCCAAAATGCGGTTTGATGAACTTGATCTCAACTAGAAAATTGCACTTGCTTTCACTGTTGGCATATATATTCTGACCGGTTAACAAGTACGAGTAAAATCTCACCTTTTATAACCAACCAAAGAAAAAGGATATCAGCAGTGCGTGACCACCAAATTGAAGTGAACACACACACGATGCATCTACTGCTTCAAATAATTCCATAAAAATAAATACATATAGACTTGACAAATGCAAGAACTTCTCCCCATCATGGTTTACAGTAATTGGCATCTATTTCTCTCTCAACAATCCGACCTACCAGAAGAGCCAGATCTTTAGATATGAACATTAACATCACAGTGATTCCTAATTCCTACGTTTTCTTGGCGTGATTTCAAACTATGATTGCTATTATAGAGATTTGGCGAAAGCGTAATTTGCAAAATTGGAAGTAGAGATGGTAAGATGATTACAGCATAAATGTCAACTTGCACCGTGCAAATGCATAATTTGAGCTTCAAACCCAGAAATGCGAGGTGAACCTAAAGGCAACTCAATTGTAGTAGCGTGAGCTAATATCATAGACTCGGCCCCCAGGATAGGGGCCTCTATTGGGCTCAAAACCTTGATCTCTTCCACCCCCAAGAAATCGAGCTCGTTCTCTGTAAGGATCAAAGTGACCAGCACTGTAGCCTCTTTGCGCTTCTCCAACACCACCTGAAGCATTACTAGCACTGTAACCATGAGGGTCGCTGGGGGCCATGCCACCACAGCTAGGGTAAGTATCCCTCATGCTTTGTTGGTACCTTTGTTGTCTAGCATGTGATTGCCTTTGAAGAAATTCATCTCTTCGACTAGAATGCCGAACACGATGTGCTGCCAATTTTTCTTCATACTGAGCATTGATTGCATTTATCCTCTAAAAATGTCAAATAAAATATACTTTGTTTAAATTCATACGAATTGAGATACCACGTTGTTCAAGAAAATAATGCAAATTTCTACAGAATCTAACATGTGCTGTCATAAATATAATATGTTCCATGCTGAACCTAAAATTTTCACTAATTATATCACAATCATGAATGATCAACTCATAAGTTTATAAATTCTACATAACCATGAAGCATTCTAGGCACTACATGATTGGTAATTCAATATGTAAACCCTCCTCCCCTTCTTCACCATATTCTGAAGCCCCCTATCAGCTTATTTGCTGTCTACATACCAGCAGATACTCCACAATGGAAAAGACAGTAACATATCATTATTATACTCCTTTTTCCAGTAATTTAAACCACTAAAGAGTGTTGCCGAAGTAAACATTCACGTATTGAAATAAGAAAAGCAAAAGATTTCAAGAAAGTGAAATGTGTCGAAGATTTTGAGCATTTCAAGAATCCAGCAATACAGCAAAAACGTTAACAGAAATCCAGAGAAGTAGGACCCTGAAAATCTATACTAACCTCGCGGTGCCTAGCATTTTCTGCATCTTCAGCATCATGCTGTTCTTTGGCTAGTTTCATAATGTCATCGAGAAACTTCTTTTCAAAACCTTCAAATGTTTGTGATAAATGATTTCCATCATATCCAACATCCATATCTTCTTCATGGCCCTCAGCCTTGGCATCATTGTTACTCTGGTTCTGCAAAACAAACTCGAGATCCTGCCTCTGACCCTGAAAATAGGATCTTGAAGCATCACCTCCTTGCCCTACACTACAACAAGCAAGAGTTCCCCTGAGTATACAAGTTCAAAAATTTATTCCATGATTGACACATACGGACAAACTAAACTTTGGTTTTGCAGACATGGAACCTTACGTTGTTAACAATTCAAAATTAGACAGTTTCTGCTGATATGGTAATGTTTGATGAACAAGAACACAATAGCAACCAAACTAAACGGCAAACACCAAGCTTTATTGATGTAGGATACCAGAAAAGAGTAAGGGAGAGAGAAGGAGAATGGGAGGGAGAAATAAAAGGAGGAGGGAGGAGAAGAAGAAGTTGGGGGAGAGAGAGATAACACAGAAAATTTTCATATATTATTCAATAGGCAAAACTGAATACCATTGAGTAGTCCTAGGACTTGTTTATCGAGCCCAAATTTTAATCCTAGCCAAAGTCCTAAGGGAAGAAAACTCTATTGATATTTTAAATTTAAACAAAAGATAAACCTTAAAATAAACTAAATCCTAAAGACAAGATAAAAGATAAATCCTAATAATTACTCAAAGATAATCTAAATATCATAATAAAATAACCTTATTTAAAATCCTAATTATCCTATGATGGGCATCTAAGTGGGATTGGGAAACCTTCCCTAAAAGTTAGCGATTGAGGTGGAAAAATCAACCTACTTAAATATCTCATTAAACATCCCATACTATTCAATATAAGTTTTAGGCATCCTATACTACCCAAGTCCCCATCAATTGGCCCCCCTTAAGAATCAATGTCCCAACAACACACTAAGACACTTCATTTGATGGCACTTCATTCGACTCCCCTATTAGTCATAACCCTCCGTAGGTGGTCCTTTTCGAAACCATTAACACTCAAGCTTTGATACTATTGATGGGTACTTAAGTGGGATGAGGAACACTCCCCTAGAAACTAGTTGTTGAGGTAAGAGAACCAACTGCTTAAATATCCTACTAAGCATCCCATTCTACTCAATATAGGACTTGAGCATCCTACACTACCCAAGTCGCCATCATCTTAGGATAATCCTAATCCTATTTCCCATCATTTATTCAGCCACCATAGATTAGAAACTGATTCCAAGTATACAACAATAACAACAACATTAACCTTATCCTGAGGTCGGCTACAGAGATCATACGACGCCAATATACTCTATCAAATACCATCTCCTCAGATAAATCATTTCTCAAAAGATCATTCCTTATAACTTTCCTTAGTGTCTTTTTTTGTCTCCCTTTATGCCTTTTGATAGGGCTTCATGCCATCTAATAAACTCTCTCACTGGCTCCTCTTTCCCTCTTTTTTGTATATGCCCAAACCACCTTAAAAGATTTTTCACCATTTTCTCCTTGATAGATGCTATTCCAACTTTCCTTCGTATATAGTCATTTCATATCTTATTCAATTTTATATAACCACACATCCATCTCAACATTTTCATCTCTGCTACTCCTATCTTATACTCTTGTTGTCCTTTCAAAGCCCAACATTCATTACCATATACCATATAGAAACTGATTCCAAGTATGTTCATTAAAAAAGAAGCAACTTTTAGGTTAGGTACAATTAGAGTAAGGAAAAGGCACATGAAAATGCATGTTACAGTAAACTAAAAAGAACAGCATTTAAATTAATTTGACATCCCAACCAAGTCAGATAATACCATTAGTAATCTATTCTACAAGAAGCTTCTTGCCTAATTGTCTCACCATGGGACATGTTATTTAGAACTGTAAGCTTCATATGTAGCACAGAATCAAATCTAAAAAAATACCAAGAGTTAAGTGCTTTAACATTCTAATAAGAAACGCTTAACTCTCTGATCCACGAGGAGTAACAATGTCAAATACCATTATCAGGAAATCGAAGACCATAAAATGGGAACCACCACCTATGTTATCATTACAGAGCAACAATTTTTTTTTTTTTTAAAAAGAAAGATAGAATACAATGGATTAAGCTCCATAAACTTTCCTCCTATTAAGTCCGTGTCATATCTCCAAAAGAATTTTATCAAAACCTACTCCCACAAAGCAAACATGATGTATTTATCTGCCTCTTTCAGTGAAGAAATATACATAAACTACTATGAATAAACAAGTCAATGAATCCATTAACCTTAACAGAGATGGAAATAAGTATCACACTTGCAACTTTTTAAGTATAGGAATGAATTCATTAAAAAAGTAAAATCATAAAAAGAAACTTCCCAGGTCTGTGTCTTACAAGGAATGTCAAAGTTTTCATCATAATTCTCAGCTTTTCTTGATTTAGATGCACGAATGGGTTCAAATAGATAGATAGATAGAGAGACTTCAATACTTAGGTTCATGAGCAACATGCGGCAGCAACAAATACCACTTGCCTTCATTGTATATGCGAGATGATGGCATTGAATTGGACAAATTTGATCCATCTAGTTCCCATCTCCACTGGCCCTCTGGCTTGGAATTTGTATGTGGATTCTCTCTCTCTGGTGTGAAGGCTTCAAACCGTCCTGCAAAATTACCAGACTTGGTTTCCATCCTCAGACCGGCCCTATTATGCATCTGAGCAGCCACGTAAGTATTGGGAGATGGATCACCATATTGACCCTGCCGTCTCATTACCATCAAATACAGAAGGCTACTCCTATACAGAAGCGCAAGACATGAGAAACAGAAATTTGAATACTTAATTCCATGACGCAGAGTGTAGGTGCATGTGTTTTCATTTTGGTATCATATAAAACATTTCCGGTCAAATAAAATTAAGTAGTCCTCTAACCAAGCAAAACCGAAATAAATGATAATGCATTACTGCAAAATTGAGGAAATTTTGCCTAAAGAGAGGCTATCTTGTGATAGGATCATAGGATTTTACCAAAAAGATCCAAGTCAGCATATCATCCTGGTTATAATCAAGAAACGTATTTTTTCTTACTGGACCATATCAGCATGATAAAACCACCACCACCTCTATATCAGAATACAAACTTTTGGTTAATCAATCAAAGCTATCGAGCATATACAATTGCCACGGATATGCCAGCTAGATAGCACATTTTTTTACAAGCACATGACAAAACGGAGAGAGACCCAAGAAGGACAATTGACATTGACCACAATGGCCATAGTTGTATCATCGATAGCTAAACGGAACCCTAAGTTCGCGAAAATGGAGTTCCGGGTGTAGGTCGGCAGAAGCCACAAAAGGGATTCATCCAAAAATACAGGAAAAAAAAATACTAAACGAGGTGAGAATCTGAACAATAGAAGAAGATAAAGAAATCGAAAAGAAAACAGAACAAAGAAAAAAATTATTACTTTCTTCGTTGTCCCTTCCTGGAGGCCGTGGCTGGGGCTCGGCAGGGAAATCGAGTGGTGTGTTGTTCTCAAACGGCGAGGCTTATGGATCCGAATCAGCGTCGAATTGTGTCGGGTTTTCTGCGGACCAGTCTCACGCTGCATCCTCCAGTGAAGTTATTCAAATTTCTTGCCCCAAAAACTAATTTTGCTCCATTATAGAATCAAAATTATCCTTTTTAAATTTGCTTAACAAAATCAAAAGATTTACTATTGATATGACATGGGAATTCATTTTTTATAACCTATTGCTTCAAGCATAACTGATTTTGGTAGAGCCTCTAATTCTAATTCAAGCAAGATCTCGTTGGCTCAAAAAAAAAAAAAAAACACAAGCACAATCTCAACATCAACATGGAAATTGGTAACTAGGAAAGTAAAATATATGTAGGAGAACGTGATTCAATTTCTTATTTGCACAAAGCCGCGGGTACAATCCATGATTCTCCGCATGCTATCATGCGCTTCTGAATGTGGAATCCAATATTATGCGTCTAATACACAATTATCCATGCCTTCACCCGCAAATTAACAAGTTCATGAAAATAAAATGGAAATTCTATAATTGATTACCTTGGTTTACATCTTTTTTTTTTTTTTTACCAAACCTTTGTTTACATCGTAAGATCATATACTTGAGTGCAATAAAACACTTAATATTCCCGATAAAGATAAGCTATTATGGATCTTGTGATACAAGCATCATATGGTAAAAGAAGAAAATAATAATTGATAGGACTTTTCATAATCATCATAACTTCATTATTTTTGGCCTCATTTTGCAAGACTCTTCAGAATTGACATACACATGCACAGGTTAACAAACACTCGACGACAATATATGCAAATCTGAAGTAGCACCCTGCATGAGTCCTGCTGAAGACAGTGAACACTTAGATGTCGGACACTGAAGATCCAAAACCAAAACCGATCTTGAAATTAAAGGTGATGCAAGTTAATTGCTCGTTCTTCTCATTCTCCATTGTCATCTTCAGTACATAAGAGCCCTATTAAAAAAACAAATTAAAAGGACCATTAGGTAACAAACCAAGAAATTTAAAAGAAACAAATTATCAAAGACATCTCTTATGAGAAGAGGACGGACGTGTACAAGAAAAGCATACATCATAACACAAGGAAAGGTAATAAAGAAAATTAAAAAACTTCCAAGTTCGACATGGCAAAACATTAGTAAATCAGCCCAGTCATATCCCGCCCTCAAGAAGTTAGTCGCACTAATCTAATAGAGAGACAATAAACATCCAGCCGAAAAGTAGAGGTGTTTATAAATATGGGTAAACCAGTAGTCACCACCAATCTCAAGAGGAAGTTAGCCGCACCAATCAAAATATCTGATAGAAAGGGAATAATGCAAGAAATAAAAGAAAAAAGAAAAGGTATCAAGCCAATTCCCAGAAGTTGAAGACCCTACATCTTAGACTGACTTGAGATGTGCAACTGAAAGCAGTAGCATTCAACACTCGAGCTTTCAAACCAATGGTCTGCCCAATAGAGAAAAGGCTTTAGGGCTCAAGGCTCAAGCTTTCTGTACCACAACCTGACTAACTTTATAAAATTATCGATTCTAAATGAGGGAAAGGAACCTTAAAAAGAACTTCCAGTGACAACATTAATACCTCATAATTAATCAAGTAGTTTTAAATACGCCCATGCTTAAATTATATCACCAGGAAAAAAAATAACACCAGTAATTGAACAAAATTTATTTATTTTTTGAAATAGATTTTTTAAAACTTGACTTTCAAGTAAGAATGCATGAAACTAAAGCAACAATGTACAGCTTATGACTGTGTTAAACTAGCAAAAATTAACATGCAGACAAAACAAGGGAAAAGCGGAGGAGGAAACCATTTTGAGACATAAGCCTGCATACTTAGACGCTGGCTAACATATTATGCAGTAGCAGGAAATCAGTGACGTGAGGGAGAGAAGCCAGGAACGCATCAATATCAGCGTCCTAAAGAATATTGAACATTATCTTAAAGGTCATGCCACCAGAAAAATTGAGTGAGTCCAGTCTTGCCATTGTAATCCAGTTATTTAGCATCAGACAATCTTCTAGTCACAAAATATTGAAAGAACCAAATGCAGAGATCAAAGGGGATAACAAAACAATATGAACAACATGATTCAACTAATTTATTAAAAAAAGATCAACTGAAGCCAGCCAAACACACCACCTAAAACAAGTGAGGGCTGAAATTAGGTAGGAATGGTGCACTAACCATGTCTAACACTCAAGAAAGTATAAAATTTAACCCTTAATTAATTGCTTAAAGTGGACATCAAAGGTTCCAAAGTCAGACAAATAGACAGACCCAGCTGATTCAAAGGCTCAGCTGAATAGCATTCCTCATATTACAAATTGGATTGGCATGGCCTCATGGTAACATGACTTTCGACATTAGATCTAAGTGATACATGATGTAACAGACAAACACAGAGACAGCTCTTCTTTCATATATTTTATTAAAAAAAAAGAATTATGCTCCATCCAATCCCCTATGTAAGTGACCTTTTAGAAGAGTATTTTGGTCTAAAATATAACTCACTTTACAAAAGCTTGTGAAGCATTAATTGTTTTATTCCAAAAATGTCCTTCTTGTCAATTTCCAATGAAGGAAAAGATGTAACTAACTTTGTAGTATTTATTAGAGGCAAAGATGGAAACCAAAGCAATTTTTAGACAATTCTATTGATCTAACTAAGTAGTTAAAAATGACTTACATAAAAAACTGGAGGAATCATGAAACAAGAAAAAAAGTTTCAATCTACTTATACAAGTAATATTGCAGCAGCAAACTTGCTCTTCAACAATTGCTAACTTATATGTTGCAATAGCTTTGCATATAGTAGCCAACGATGGTACAAAAAGTGCAAACTTGCATATGTCCAATAAAGCCATAGTTAGCAAAGGTTCAATGCCATTTTTAAGTAGATTCTTAAATGTAAGTATGCATTCAAATGTCAAGGGGCTCCTCACAAAATCAACAGCTCAATACTCATGATAAATTGATGATTTTAGAATGGCTTCAGCATAGGCAAGAGAATGCATAAGGGAAACTGAAACACACCGGTGGGGTAAATGGAGGTAGTGTTTAAGTGTGTGCGAGCACAAAGTTTCCTGCAGCCATAGGACAGGATGCTTCCTCGCAAAGATCATGAGTTTCTGTATGGACATGCACCCCAAAGTATGAAACTTCGATTACTAACTTCCCACCAGAAATAGCTTCACCTGATTGAAACATACATAGTAATTCCACTTATTATTATTAAACAACATAATAGATTGCCAAAGCCACTTCTATACACAAAATGACTAATGAATCTCAAGACACCTAAATTTTAAACACACCTAAATTTTTAATGCTTCAAACTACAAGCGTTTTAATAAATGTTTTTGTATATAAAGATGAAAGTCAGTCCAATTATTTGTGTTCAACTTCTAGATCCACACAGAACGCACGATGGAAATTGGAAAAAGTAAAGACGCAAATTTATAATAAAGGTAAATAATTAAAATTTAATATAAAAGGGGGAAAAAGGACGAGAAAGTGTGAGGTTACCCGTAGCAGCTGAAATCTTAAAGGTAGCCGGTTTTCCCTTAATCACAGGGTTGGGTGATATTTCAACTCCACTCACCTTCACAGCATAGTCTCCTTTCTTGTCTGCACAAATTTTGAGCAGTATTATAAACTGATATCAAGCTGCCATAGTCTCAATGAAATGTCCATAAAGGTGGACGATGCAGCTGTATGTTCTTGCTCACACGAGAAGACACAATCACCAAATTTTATTAAGCAAGTTGGAATTAAAATTATATTTTGTGAAACAGTTTTTACTTTCATTAGATTGATTAAGAAATGCTCAATTCTACTCAAATACCAGAGAACAGAAATCTGAAAAGCACAGCTCCACCATATCTGATTGGTTGCTTTAGAAGAAGCAGCAAAAGATAATCATATAAAGCTACTGCTGATTGTACGGAAGCGAGCAAAGACGACATTCAAAAATAAAAGGAGTAGAAAACCTAATGGCGAGAGCGATAATCGTTATCCTTAAGTATCATAAATTCGGTCAAAGATTGCTCGAGTGATATAAACCAAGAGGAACAAAATAGATTAAACATTAAATTGCAACAACAAAAAATGATCCCTCTATTGAACTGGGTCAGATTAACTCCAAAAAAGGTCAAATGAGAGGTGAACGGTGATTTTACCACAGTATTTGAAGCTTGTAGCTTGAGTCTGAGAAGATGACAGCAATAGCATGGATAAGCATAAAAGAAGGTAAAGCTTCAGAGGAGACGGAACCCACATAGAACGCCTAATGTGATAGACGTAAGGCACACCGTCTCTCTCTAGGCAAGGCTTCTGTTTGCTTTTCCTTCTGTCAGGTTTATTGAATCCTCCTGAGCTACGACACGCCCCCATACGAATAATAAGAAATTAACGGAAAAAGATAAATATCGAAAGGTTGATATTTAAAATGCATTTTAATCGGTAAATATATACTTTATTATTGTGTATAAATTGCCTCATGACTATATAACTATATTGTTATGTCCGTTAGATTTTGTTATTTTTCAATAATTAATTTTCAACATAACAATTTGATTTTGTTTACCATATTAAAATATCTTGTTACACAACATTTACACATATTAATAAAATATAAAATATTCAATAATATAAAATTTCATATCATTACCCAAAAAAAAATTCATATATCTATGGCCTACATCTTAATATTAAGAGATGAATTACGATGATAATTCAACTAACCATCCATATTTCTGGGAAAAACAAATCTATATATCTGGAACTATGCTGAATATCTACGTGATGCACAGAATACTTAAGGAGAGCTAACTGATTCAAGTATATCTGAAGTTTGTAGAGAAAAATGATTCAAATACTCCCACAATCAAAATAAAGCCAAAAAAATTAAGCACAGCTTAAAGAGATTGGAACCCATGCAATGATGACAAAACTTGGGGCAATTTAAGGGTTCAATTTTTGACAAACTACTATTATTTAATTGAAGTCCAACTCATATTTGCCAAATTGCCGTTATCAGGTTTATTATGCAGCACCACAACTGGCAGTCTGCTACCAAAATCATTATGAACTTACATACCTTCCCAGTAAACGACAGCGCCGTTTTAATGTAAGCCATAAATAATTCCTTTTCGTCTTTCTCTTTCTTTTCTGTCGAGTTTATCAACCAAGTATTAACCGTTAACGGAATAGAACCTATCGAGTGACATTTGTAGTTTTTTTACCGATTAATCAGTTACTGACCCACCTTCAGCCCTTCATCATTCTCTCTCTCTCCCCCCCTCCCCCGAAGGTGAAAAGTTTCTGCAGATTTGTTCTATAAAAGTAGTAACTATGACGAGGAATGGAATTTCACGGTGTTATCTTGCTGCTCAGTACTGTTAACCCACCTTTTTCATACCAATGGATCCCTTGATCCGCAAGCTGCGCCGCCACCTTCTTGCATGGCTTCACCGATCTCGCCCTGGTATCCTCATCTCCCATCAATTTCTTCCTTTATTTCTCTCTTTAATTTCCTCCCTCTTTTAAACTTTAACAACTTCTACGAACTCAAACACTATCACCTTGCGTTAGTTCAATCATATTTTTGGCTGATCTGAACTAGGTGTGCTTTAATTGTTCTAAAACTTCTGTAAGTTGGTTTGCAGTGAGTGAAATGGAATCTGGAAGATGCAATCTTTACTAATTCTGAAAATATCTTTATTAATTTACCCCAATGGTTGATTAAAACATGAGGCTTTCCGATTTTATTAGAAATTTAGACTTTTTGAGCTTTTAGTGTTCATGGCTGAATGTATTGAACCTATTTAAGCCCTGAATTCAGATCAAGTATACTTTATGAGGCGACTTTCCTACAAGGATGTTAAAAGAGCAACGGATGGTTTTCACAGAATTATCTATAGTAATTCTCAAGTTGCGGCATATGCGGCTAAATTCGAACGTGGTAGCGTTAATTTGGTGAAAGAAGTAAAGGATTTTGATCAAGCAGATGACGTTTTCTACAGTGAAGTGCAATTGTTGGGGCGCTTGCATCATCGACACCTTTTGTCACTTAAAGGATTTTCCGTGGGACATAAGAGGTTTGTTTGTGCCTATAAGACTATCTAATGTTTCACATAATCACAAATTTAGTTATCTACTTATCCAAACTTTTTTATTATTTGACTGTGCTTTGATCAGAAGTGAGTAATTATCAGCAGCTATAAAGTTTTCTTCCAAGTATGCCAAGTCTTGTATTGAAAATTTGGGATTTTCCAATGAGGATTTCTTATAGCATCTGTTTCTGAAACTCAATACCCAATCCTCCCTTCTTGAAGCATACTTTCATGCACAGTCATTGTTCATATTAGATTATGCATCCATGGATTATGAATTGCTAGCCAGTTTTGCCACAACCGCAGCAGTAGCACCTGAGGTAGCCTTTAACATTCTCATCTTACATTGGCATTGCCACTACTTAACGGCATGTAAGATGCTTATAGATACTTGTACTCTTTTGGCAAACGTTTTGAGGAATGAAGGGGAACCCTTTCATAGTTTGAAGGACCGCATATGCTTATAGATCAAAACATTTTGATGCTAGTTTAACCGCATATGGACCACTGTTGTTGTAAAATATAGATAGGTCTAGCAAATTTTTAACAATTTCTATGGGATATATCAGCAGATTGCTCATTTTTGACAACATAGAGAATGGAAGCCTAAAGGAGCATCTAAATGGTAACTTAAGAGAAGTGGAAATTTGGGGAGCATCATAATGATGTTTGCCCTATTTTGATCTTGCTTTATTGATTGGATGCTGCAGATCCCCTGAAGACTCCCTTAAATTGGAGGACAAGGTTACAGATAGCTCTTGGTGTTGTAGCTGCCCTGGTAAGCTCTATAATCATGACTTCCTCACACCATATACAAGCATGTCCAAAAGTGCCAAGCTTTTTAGCTTGCCATAGCATCCATGACACCTTAAGCCTATTCTTACTTAAATTTTAAGGCGACTTAATTGAAGAACCTGGATTTTATTGTCTGCTGAAGTTTCCAAGAATAAAAATGATGTTCTCACTAAACAGAAAGATGTAAGACAAATAGACCTTCTCTTCTACTTAATGTTATCTTCGTTGACATTGGTGATCATTCTCTAGTTGAATTCTAAGATTTTGTTTTGGTACCCTTCGAAAAGGACAGATTCTGAGATCATTGCCAGGTTAGAACTAAACCTTCGTTGAGCTGGTAAATGGAGATTCAACATGCCAGTAACATTCGTTCATTAATTTCAACAAGGATAATAATAATATTACATCCCTTAGAAGCTGAAAACTACAAATATCTTCCAGCAGTTATCTCATTTTGACACGTGGCCACGTTCCACAACTTGAATGACAATTGTGATGCAGGAATACTTGTTTCTCTTCATTGAACAACCATTATGTCACGTCTCCATCAGCACAAGCAATATCATGTTAGATGATAATTTTACAGCTAAAGTAAGGAAAACTTCTGCTGCAAACTCTCTCCTTTTCACGGATACTAACGTCTGTTTAGGTCAAGTAGACATGCCAAAAGGGCAAAGACAAAGATAGGACTCAATTTCTGAAATGGTATTCAATATCAAATGACATTGCCTTCTGTGTTCACAGCTAGCTGATTTTGGCCTTCTTACGTGTGTTGGAAATCCTGTTATGATGCCGTATTCAAAAGGTGAATTCTCTTTGTAAACTACTCCAACAGACAAATTTACATATTAATGGTCTCACTGTCCGCCTACTTCATCCATTTCAGATGATAGCATGGGACAGGAAAGTGGTAATATAATATTCCAACTGGGAGTGTTCATACTGGAGCTAGTCACTGGTCAGTCTTCAGAGATGGAAGGTTCCGATCTAATTCAATGGATCCAAGAATCACGCTTTTACAGTTCCATACATAAGATGATAGACCCTGATCTTGGTGACAATTATAATTCTAGGGAGTTGAAAACCCTTCTAGCTGTTGCAAAGTTATGTATCAAATCAAGGGACAAGCCTGTATTTACAATCCCCCAGTTATTTCGGTATCTTCAACACAAGGTTGATGTTCCCCGTGACTAGGTTTGTACTTTCCTTTGTTTGAAGACCTTTGTACGTTTGGGAGCTTGGCAGAATATTTTCAAACTCCCCTCCCGATTGTGAACAACAGCATACATTAGTGTTTTTGGCCTCTTGGAGAATCAATTTCGTTGCCTTATTCATTTGGAATACAGATATTCATTTGGAATTAAATGATGAATATGGAAATAAGTTCACAAGATGTAAAGAGATACAGGGGAAAATGCTAGATGATAACGATGGAAAATGAAAGTAAAAACAGAAGAAGTGAACTATTTTTTCTTTTTCTTACCGTAAGTGCGTTTAATATGCAAGAGAAACTTTTGTAGAACAATTCATAAAAGCAAAGGTAAAAGTATGAATCGGAACAAATAATGATCATAAATACCTCTTTCGTGGCCATAAATGATCTGATGGAGCTATCCTACTTTAAATAGGAATAAGTCAAAAATCTGAAAACACAGAAAATTGGTTAGAAGAAAATAAATGTGGAGAGGCTCTTCTAACTAGTGTACGAATTTAGTAATGATAGTTGAAAATTAGTCATCACTAGTCAAGAAATTTCTAAATGAGAATAGAATGATTGGTGTGTTTGAAGCTCAGTTCAGCCTTCTAGTAAATAGCATAGCCATCATATGTTACTTAATAATTAATTTATCTTTTAATTTGAATATTAAATTCAAATAAAGATAATTGTTATATCGATTAAGTTATCCTTTATCTTTTAAAATTACTCAACTGATGATATATTTATTATTAATAAAGATAATGATCACACTGAGATAAGATATATATTTAATTAAGTAAACAAGATAAATATAATATGAATAAATTCAATCATTTGAATAAATTCAAATATATATTATTATTAATTAAATATATCTAATATTCTCTCACTTTATCCGATCCTGATACGTTAGTTGATATATTAAGAAATATTTAAGTAAAATTACATGAATTATAGTAGTAGATCCTCTAAAGGTAGGTATTACTTTTCATGAATCACAAGTAATATCCTTATTTTATAGGATATTAACTTTATAAATAAACCAAAATGTTTATTCAATCCATAAACCAATGTTTATTTATCTCAACCAGAATGTATATAATATGTTTATAAAAAAAAAGAATGTATATAATATAATTATAAGATAATAAACCATAAATTGAAATTTCATTACTTTACATAAGTCAATTAGAACAATGAAGGTTTAAGACCCATATGAGGCACATGATTCTTAAACTTTTTTAGATGCATCCCTTTAGTTAACAAATCAGCCAACATTTCTTTCATCCAAATGTGCTCAACAATTATTTAGCCTTATTTAATTCTATCATTTAAGGAGAAGTACTTGATGTCGATGAACTTGCTTTGACTTCCACTTTTATTATTCTTAGCCATGAACACAATAGCCATATTATCACAGAGCAATTTAATCGGCCTAGAGACTGAGTCCACAATCTTAAGCCCGGCAATAAAATTTCTAATCCATATTTCCTATGAACTTGCCTTAAAACATGATACAAAATAAGCTTCTATAGTAGAGGTGGCTATCAGTATTTGTTTTGTATTTTTCTAGGATATAGCTCCCTCTGCTAATAGAAAGATATAGTTAGATGTCGATTTTCTTGTGTCAATGCATCTTACTGAATTTGAGCCTAAATACCTAACAACTTCTAGATTATCAGAACTCCTATATGTAAGCATGTGTTGTTTAGTGCTTTTTAAGTATCTTAAAACTTTCTTTGCAGCTTTCCAATGATTCATTTCTAGATTACTCTGGTATCTTCCAAACATGCCCATAGCAAAAGCTATGTTAAGTCTTGTGCAAACATGTGCATACATCAAGCTTCCAACTGTTGAGGCATAAGGAATCTTCTTCATTTCCTTTTTTTCAAGATCATTGTTAGGACACTATAAGTAGCAAAATTTGTCCCCTTTCACAATAGGTGTTGCAGTAGATGAATAATTTTTCATCCTAAATTGTTCAAGAATTTTGTTGATATAGGTTTCCTAAGATAATCTCAAGATACCTTGAGATCTGTCTCTATGTATCTTAATGCCAACGATATAGGATACCTCACCCATGTCTTTCATTTTGAAATTCTTGGACAGAAATTGTTTCACCTCATACAACAACTCCAAATTTTTAGTGGCAAGCAGTATGTCATCCACATATAAGATTAAGAACTTGATCTTGCTTGCACTGACTTCGTGATATGTACATTGATCCATGATATTCTCAACAAAATCAAACAATGTGATTATCTCATGAAATTTTAAGTATTACTGTGGTGAAGCTTATTTGAGACCATATATTGATTTTTTTCAACTTGCAAGCTTTATATTCTCTTCCTTTAGAAACGAATCCCTCAGACTATTTCATATGGACTTCTTTCTCAAGATCCCCATTGAAAAATGCAATCTTAACATCCATTTGACGTAACTCAAATCAAAGTGCACTACCAATGTCATAATTATATGGAAAGAATCATTCTTTGACATAGGCAAGAAAGTTTCTCTGTAATCAATTCCTTCCTTTTGGGTGAACCACTTGGCAACCAACCTTGCCTTGTAGTGCTCTATGTTACCTTATGAGTTCCTCTTGGTCTTAAAGATCTATTTATAGCCAATAATCTTAGCCCCATTAGGTAACTTTACAAGTTCCCAAACTTTGTTGCTTGCCATTGATTGTATTTTATCAATTATAGTATCATACCATAATCTAGAGTCTGTATCTTGCATAACTTGAATAAATATGAGTAGATCATCTTCAACACTTACATCATTGTCAGATTCAGTAAGGCACACCACATAGTCACTAAATAATGCTGCCTTTCTTTCTTTAGTTGACCTCCTCAACTCTGCTTGTTGAGTGGGCTCAGGTTGCTTTTCAGGAACATTCTCTATCACTTGCTATGGTTGTTCTGCATGAGTGATAGGTTCATTAGTTTGTTCCTAACTTTCGGCATTATCAACTTGAGTTTCAAAAAATGTATTATTTTCTATATTTACTCCAATGAGATAAGTATTATATATTAATGATGTTTCTCCATGATGAGTGATTTCTTGAATGCGATCATCCTTAGTTACTAAATCACATACTTGATTACTCCCATTAATCATATCATTTTCAAGAAACTTAACATTCATAGATTCCACAAATCTCATTAAATATGAAGGACAATAAAATCTATAACACTTGGACTTTTCCGCATATCCTATGTAGCATGTACTAATGGTCTTAGGATTCAGTTTCCTTTCTTGAGAATTATATACTCTTACTTTCATTGGACAATTGTAACATCCCATTTTTTCATGTATGAATATTATGACCAGATAATATTACAAATGATATTAATTTGTTCTAGATTAATTTATGATGATTAGGAAAGCTTGGATATTTAATTAAATTAGCTAAAGGACCAAAATATCCTAAAATATAAAAAGGGGCTTAAAAAGGGTAAAATTATTATTTACAATAAGAAAAAGAAAATAATATTTTAAATACTCTGGTGCAAGTTAAAAGTACAAGTGATACTGGTTATGTGGGCCATGAGAGGAAAAAGTATAAATCAGGTAAAAGGTGAGTCCCACATAAATAGTAAAAAATGGAGGAAATGAATAGTAAAAAGTAAGCAAGATAAATGGACCTTACATGAAAAAAAAAAGCAAAAGAGAAAGGTAATGGGTCCTCCAGATAAAGTAGATAAGAATGACACTGAGTATAATAGAAAATCTAGATCAAAAAGTACTCAAACCAAAGCCAAATTTATCTGTAAAAGTAAAAAAGTACATTATCCCTTTTTTTTATTTGATATAAAGTAAGGAGGGAAAATTTGGACAATTTTACCCTTCCCTACTCTCTCACAAACTCAAAAACATCTAAGGGTATAATGGGTAATTGGTATATAAAATGTGAGAATAATTGTGAGCCATCGGATTAAATCTCGATCTGATGGTTCACAACCGTCAGCCCTTTCTATAAATATCCCCTCTCCTTCCCCATTTTCCACACACACAAGAAGCAATGAGAGAGGGAGCCGTGGGGGAGATGAGGAAGAAAAAGAAGAAAGGAGAAAAAGGAAGAAAAATGAGAAAGAAGGAAGGAGGAAGGAAGGGAAGACAAGTAGGGGTTTTCTGAGGTAAGCTTCCATTCCAAAGCTCTGCTAGATTTCCTCTTTATTTATTTAGTCTAAGATTAGTTAGAGTTTAAACTATTTTCTTCCTCCCTCTTGCTCCTCTTTTTGGATTAAAACATAATTTTGAGGAAAGAGTTAATGGTTCATGGTCGAATTAAATTTATATGATGATATTAAATTATTAAGTAAGATTTAATGATGCTCTAGGTTTCAGTCAAATTAAGGAAGTGATCTAAAGTTAAGTGAAAGCAAGGTTCAAAGAAAAGTTAGTAAAGCTCCAAGTTAGTCTCTTACCCTTACTTAATGTTATTGCTTATAAATATTTTATATGATTTGTAAATGATGTTATGTTACTGTTATGAATACTTTTCTATGATTTGTGGCTTTTTATGTTAAGGGCTAAGTCTCGGGTTGCCCATTTACTAAGCCGTTATGTTGCCAAAATTTCATTAAACAACATGGAAGTTTTGATGATTTAATAAAAGTATGCTTTATATGTTTTCAAATTTTTTTGTGATGATATGATGGCTTGTGCAAGTCGACTACTAAGATTTATTAATCTCACCCCATAGTTAACCAATGATAAGGACAAATCATGGCAAAAGGAAGCATGTGGAGCATGAAGAATAATAATAATGGAATCTTACTGAAAGCTGTTAATATTCTGTTTTATATAGTCTAATTCAAACTATTGTATAAAATCAAATATACTTCCAAAAATTCTGATGTCTATATGTATGAATACATCTATGTCTCAGGAGCAAAATGACACTGGTTTATCTATATTTGGATTTATATAATGGTAGTCATTCAAGTTTTGCTAAAACTACTCTAGTAGACGTTATTTCTGATCTCTGATGATATATGTTGATTCTCTAGCCAGTATAGTTAGAATAAATATATAAAACAAAAAATATGTTAGAAAGTAGATAAGTAAAGCTTTCCAATGATACTAAGTATTCACCAAATGGCTATATGTATTAAGAAAAATGAATTTTCAAAGTTAAAGTTCAGTTTTCGGACAGAAACTGGGATGCGGAAATAAACTGTACGAATTGGTTCATTCATTTCCTGGTTCCTTATTTTTCCATGAAAATTCAAGATGTGCACGATTTTTAGACATTTGAATGACTAAGAAATGATTTTTTCTATATTTAATTAAGATTTTTGAAAAATTATTGCGTAGTGAATTGAAAAGCTGTGAGAAATAGTTTTAGGATGTTTTAAAGTTTTAATTGGTTCAAGTTTTTTAAGGCTGTTTTATTACATTAAAATCAAACAGTTTTCATGGGAAAATCTTTAATATGTAAGATATAATAACAACCCCATACATGCATATGATTCAAACTGAGTTTCCAACCTTTCCAGATTTTAAAGGGAGTTTTGGGAACTATCTTTATTAGAATCCTGTTCAAAATATATATTGTTGTCTTAAGTGCATCCTCCATAAAGAAATTGGAAACTTGGAGTTGCTTATCATACTCCTCACCATGTCCAATAGCATTATGTTTCTTATTTTAGCTGCACCATTCATATCAGGTGAACCAGACATAGTGTATTGAGCCACTATATCATACGCTTGAAGAAATTTAGCAAATGGACTAGGTGTTTGTCCATCATCAGTATATCTTCCATAATATTCACCTCCTCTATCAAATATAACGACTTTAATTTGCTTATCGGTTGTTTCTCTGCTTCTGCCTTATATTTCTTAAAAACATTTAATGCCTCACTTTTATTATAAAGCAAGTAAATATACATATACCGTGAATAATTATCTATAAAGGAGTTAAAATATTTTTTACTATGAGAAGATAAATCAGGGTAACAAATATCTATGTAAATAGTCTCTAAAATTTCATAACTTCTCTTAGCCCCTTTGTATGACTTTTTGGTCTGTTTACCCTTAATACAGTCTGCACATGGATCAAGTTCTGTATGGTCTAAAAATGGAAGAATCTCATCTTTAATCAACCTCTTGATCCTCTCTATAGAGATATGTCCTAGTCTTCTATGTCATAAGTTAAAAGAATTCCCATTCATGACACTTCACTTAATATCATGCATAACAACATGAGATTGTGGCAAATTGGTATGTAATTTAAATAAACTATTGCATAAAGAAATATCACCAAAAGGTAAAGAATCTTTATTCAATCTCATTAGATTTGAAGAAGGAAACAATTCAAATCTCAACAGAATTAATTTGTAAATGTAAACTAAATTCTTAGAAAAATCTAGAATATAAAAACAATTTTCTAAATCTAAAACTGATTTATTTGACAAAAAGATTTTACATGTTTCAACTGCTTCCACAAGGGCTCTCATCCCATTGCCCCAATAGACATTTTCCTCATTGAAATGTGGGCTCCTGTTGTTGAGAAACTCCTGCATGGTATTAGCAATGTGAATTATAGTTCCACAATAAATCCATCAAATGTCATGATTAATACTAACTAAATGAGATTCATAAGCCACACAAGAAATATAAATTCCATTACCTGTACCTTTCTTGGCGAGCCATACCTTCCTCTTAGGGAAATTCATTCCGCATATGTCATTTCTTCTTATAGAAGAAGTAAGTAGCCTTATTTTTATTCATAGTAGAAGCTGGAGGAATGAACTTATTCTTTTTGTCCTTCTTGTATTTCTTGTTCTTCCTCTTAGGATTTGAGCTTTTTGTCAAGTGTACTTCCTTAGGTACATCTCTTCCACTTCTCATCAATCTAGCCTCTTCTTGAACACACATGACCAATAATTCATTTATTGACCATTTTTCCTTATATATGTTGGAAGTGACATAGAAAACTCCATACTAATGAGAAAGGGAACTCAGAATGAATTGCACAAGGAATTGCTCAAGAGGCTCCATTTTAAAAGGTCTCAACTTTGATGCCAAGTCTCTCATTTTCATAATGTGATCACCTACACCTACAATTTTCATATCAACAAATTTTCTCATAATGGCCCCTCCTAGTTGTTTATTTGCAAGGGTATGCTGCTTGTCAATAGCCTCTAAGTATTCTTTGGTTGTTCGGCAATCTGGAATAGAACTTTGAATGTTTCTCTTAATACAAGCCCTAATCAACATTAAAACAAGGTGATTGGATTGATCCCAATGGTCATACGCGGTTTGCACATCCTTATTACCTTCTTTGGGCACTGGAGGTTCTTTAACCCTTAAGGCATAATCAAGTTCTGTATAGCCAAGATGAAGGAGAATATCTTCCTTCCACTCAACATGATTTGTACCATCAAAAGTGATCTTATCATCAACTTCAGACAGAATGTGAGATGAAGGAGTTGCAAAGAATGTAATTATTAATCACACTTACATTAGTAATTTTGAGACAATCAATCATCACCTTAACAGTTATGTATATTTACTAATGTAACACATACTTACATAAATATTGTATCACTAATATCTACATGTGGGTAAAGACATTAACATAACATATATTCATGTCTAATAAATGATAAAATTATAATGCATTCATGTTTTCTAATACCTATGAGCTACTTAGAAAATACAAGGCTATATATATATTTTATCCTTATAAAATATGCAATTATAATTATCTACTTGTGGATAAAAATATTAGATTCACACAGTTTATTAGAATTTGACATTTTATATCCATATGTGATTTATATTATGCATGCGACTTTACAAGGATGCTGTGGTTGCTCTTTTAAGATGAAAGCATGCTAGTCACAAATATCACAAAAATATGTGTAATTAAAATCATATATATGTACGACATTATGGGAATTTAAATAATTAAATAAATTCTCCCACTATTATACTTATTTATAGTGCCCAACAATTGTTTAAATTAATTTTGAGTTAATAAATAACCCAACTATTTTGAAAAAGTAAAAAATTAGTGTTATAATTTTTCCATATATTAGGCAATTTGATAACACAAATAATATTTTGCAAAATATTTTTAATAACCCAAAATAATTATCCAGATTTTAAAACATTTAAATGGCACAAAAAATAAATAATTTAAAGATACAAGCTGAAATTAATTTTCCAGAAAAATATCATGATAAAATGGCTCAAAGGATGAATTTCCAGAAATAAAACTAATTTTTTAGCCCAAAACACTTAAACAAAAATGTAAAAAAATAGAATAAAACAAGCCCAGAATGTTTTTGGCAAGAAAAATGAAAATTAAAAACAAAACAAGACAAGCCCAATTCCAAACGCAGCCCAACCCATCCAATTTAAGTGAAACAGTTCGTTTCATTAGGAGGTAGAAATGACGTCATCTCACGCGAGGAAGGAAGGCACTTTCCAAATACACAAAATGACGTGCCATTTTGGTAATAACCAAAAAGCAATGTTGTTCGCATTGTCTTCTTTGCCTGTCTGAAACGTCCAACCCGACTCAAAATGCCATTGTGACCCACGATGGATTCGATAGGAAATTCGTCGTTTCTAAGCATTTTCGACCTCTATTTCCAGTGATTCCAACAATAAAATAGCCAAAAAGAGATGGCGACTCATATGCATACAACAATCACACCACTGATGTACAAAACAATAAGGTCAATTAACCCTAGAAGCTTCCAATACAGTAAATGAAAATCTTTGAATGCGTAGAACAGAAAGTAAGGTACGTAATCATGCGAAACACTGTAATAATTGATTGACCCAAATTAGCTTCACAGATTGTTCATAAAACACACAATCATGAAAAAAAAATTCTATGCTAATTCAATGATAGTATGCAAATCAAGATAGGGAGAGGCAATAATTTCGCATTCACACTATGATAGAGATAATATAAACCAATAGCTCTACATGTAGAATAGATTCATAAATCAAAGCTAAAAGTATGAATAAATCTCCTACAGTCACACAGCGGAAGAAATAATGATCATAAATATCTTTATTCATAGTCATAAATGATATGATTGAGTAATCATAGTTTAAATAAGAACAAATCAAAGATATGAAAACACAAAAAATTGGTCAAAAGAAAATGGATGTGGAGAGGCTCTTCTAACTAATTTATAGGTTTAGTGATGATAGTTGAAAATTAGCCATCATTAGCCAAGAAACTTCTATATGAATGTAGAATGGTTGATGGATCTAGCACTTAGCTCAGCCTCTTATTAAATAGTCTAGATTATTTAATAATTAATTTATCTTTTAATTTGAATATTAAATTCAAATAAAAATAATTGCTATATCAGTTGTGTTAACTCTTATTTTTTAAAATCACTCAACAATGATGTCTTTATTATTAATAAAAATAAGGATCACACTCAAATAAGACATATTTAATTAAATAAACAAAATAAATATAATATGAATAAATTCAATAATTTGAATAAATTCAAAATATATTATTAATTAAATATATCTAACAACTTTATCCTTCTTTTGTCGTCCCCAACAAACTGTGAAGTTTCTTTTAGTTGTTTTCCTCTTTAGACAATAGCAAGGAAAAAACTCAACAGAGAACAGAGCACAATTTGATTCTTCAGATGCCCTAGGTGAATGCGCTTCTGAATGGCTTGCATAATCTTCCAGGTTGAAGCTTCTTTCAGCTTGGCCACCTTGAAGTGTAGTTTCACACAAAATTACAAGTGGGAAATTGGAATTATACCTAAAACAAATAATGTCAATGTTTATTGTCAACAGGCATGTCAAACTCTCTTCTCTTCTTGGAATGACACTTAGCTGACTTGGCACGTGGCATCTTGACTTAGTCAAACATGGAAACGACTCTTGTTTGAAGATTATTCCATAATATGCCACGTGTCATTGTAAGGTCTCCTTTTAAAATATAATAAATATGTGTCCTGAGCAGTGACACTTATAGTTACTTGAACTGTTGCAAGCAATTTTAGGTAATTTTTGAGAAAGAGAGTCGAACTTCAAACCCTGCAACTACTAATTCAGAATAAGGTCAGAGAGAATTGTCCTGATTGTTTGGTTGGGCCTAGTCGACTGAGTTGACATTCATCTAGTTCAGAGTAAGTGTAATGAAAGCTAACCCAAAGAAAAATAATAAAGTTAAGTATAATGAATGAGTGCCCATGGTTCATCTGAAAAAAAAAATTCTAAGAAGATATATTTAACTAAATATAAATTATTTTTTTAAAAAATAAAAAGTGGGTTAAACTGTGATTTTAGAAAAGGAGAGAAAAAATTACTTTTTATTTAAAAAAATATGGATTTTAAAAAAAGAGAAGTAAATTTATTTTATATTATATGTCTAAAAATATTTTTAATCCTTATCATTTAAATAATTTTTTTATCAAACTTACTTTTATAAAAAAAATATTTAAATATAACAACTTACAATAAATTTATTTTATTTAAATTTTATTTTTATAAATTTTATTTTTCTTAATTTAATTTTATAATACTGAGAACCAAATTAGCCTTGATATGTAAAATGTTAATGATTAATTGGCTATTTTATTCATGAGGCAAACAAAATATGTATCGTGGCACACAATTAAGGAGCCACTTGTCCTCTTCTAATCACTTGTTCTAATCACTTGTTGACTAAGTATAGCAACTCAGAAAAATGCCTTTCGGTACCTTTTCTTCGAACATTGTCCCTTTCAAGCAAACTCATGTAAATAACTTGGAATTAATGGAAGCTCAAGTGTTCATGTAACTAAATATTAGGCCAGCTATTGCCGCAGAACAAAAAATATATATATATATATATACATATATATATATATATGTTAGGTTAGTTTAATAGAATCCATTGATATTATATGATCTATATAGTCAATCTCACTTAGTGGGATAAGACTCACTTAGTGGGATAAGACTATTATTATTGTTATATATATATATTAGGCCAACTAATTTACTTGTTTTAAGTAATATAATAGTATTTTCATTAAATAAAATCCATGAGTAATAAATTAAAAGTGCATGATTATCTGAAAAAGGGTTGTCTTAGGTAATTAATATTTGAAAAAAGCACTAAAAACTAAAATTATACTCACTCCATTTTGTTCATATTATAGAGCATTTTATATGATAAGTTTCTGATTTAAAATATAAGGTATTAGATATTTTAAACCATTTTATCCTTGTCTTTAATTTTTTCTTTTTCCTCATTTATAATCCTACAATGATAATAAAATAAAGTATTCAATTAAAGTAAAATAGGAAATGTACCTTTTGAATTAATTTTAGATAAAAAAATAATTTTTTTAATATACGTGTAATTGATACAAAATAAATTATAATATGAATAAGAAAAAGTATTTGGTCCACTCTAAAAATGGTGTAGCATCTTGCCCCATTAATGCAGTTTTCACTGCTTTTATTCCTGGATGTTCCACATGTGTGAGAATTTGTATGCAAATGTTCACTATTATAGTATATCACGTTAAGTATTTGTTTGTTTGGTATTGGTCCAAAAAAATTGCTTGCGTGCGTGCAAATATATTTCTTTGAAAATCGCTGCGGGAGTTAAGGGTGTTTCAAAACAGAATTAAACTGACTAGACCGAATAAAACTGACCAAAATCGAATTCAAATGAGATCTATTTTAGTTTTTTTTTTATTGAAACTGATTTGGTTTGGTTTAAGTTTGGTTTCAGTGTAATGAGACTTGAGTCAAACCTATTAACTATATTATAATAAACTATAATATATATAAATATATCCAATTACCCATAATCACGCATGTTTTGTTTCATTTTTTTAATGTTTATAAAACATATTAACCAGTAAATTATTTAATAATATTTGCATTCATAGAGTATTTATATGTAACTTATTTAATTTAATTTTTGAAAAAATATGCTATTTTTAAAAATAATTAAAAAAATGAATCAAATCTAAACTAAACTGAATCGAATCATAACTAAATCAAACAAATAAGGTTCCCATGAAAAGTCAAATCTATATAGGTTTTGTTTGGTTTAATTTTTACCCACAACCTAACCAAATCACACCTGTAAACACCTTAGTGGGAGTGGAATGCTAGCATATGGTTAGGCTCCAGCCTTTCCTGAGTGGGATTTAATCCCCAGATGAGTAGACTTTAATAGTGAACATTTGCATACAAATTCTCATACGAGGAATATCCAAGAATAGAAGCAGTAAAAAGAAAAAACTGCATTAATGGGGCAAGATACAAAGCATGAACGATCAATCTGTTTGATTCAATCACCAGCATTCTCCCCCATGATTTGCGGATAACTATAAAATAGGAAGCTATTGCAATAGTAGACCCAAACTAATTGTGGATACATATGGCAAGCCAGAAACCAGGTAGCAAAGGAGCCACATCCAAAGACGATTATTCATAATATCGTGCAACGAAGGAGGGATATTCTCTCAGTCCGGATCCAATAATTGCAAACTACTCAGCAGGCTACATGACAGTATTCGAATCGCCGGGAAATAACTTTAATTAGAATTCGTATAACTGTTCTATTTGTTTTGCAGGTCAAAGGTACAGGAAGCCTAACAAGGAAAATGATTTTGCAGCACCAGTTTTGCGTGTACAAGAACAGCAACCTTGACACATTATCTTCCACGTGCTCCGACATCTGTGAGATATTGAGCATCGGATCTCATCGCAGACCGATCCACAAATTGCTTTTAGGGTTACGACAGACCTTATGTAGGAACGGAAGTGTACATGGGAACACGTGTTTTGAAAGATATCCTCCCCAACCCGGGGGGTGTAGTTGAGTGGAAGGGACTCATCCATCCTTAACCAAATGTCAGGAGTTCGAATCCTGACTTTGGGTATGGAGCAGCCTTAAATCTCCGGGCCAGCTGTCCCACCCTTTGAGATGCCTACAAGTCAGCGAGGAGATTAGTCACCGTGATCGACGGTGGATACCCTGGTTTCGACCAAAAAAAAGAAAAAGATATCCTCCCCAGTCCTTATTAATCCTCGTCCCAGGTCGTGTTAGATGGTTCAGGGAAAAGGCGGATGTAATATAGGCAATTATTTGCCTTGTAACATTTTTTTTATCGCTACACCAGTTTTAATCAGTTTTAATTGATGTTACTAAGAAAAGGATTTGACAGCGTCCCCACATGAGGAAGTACATGATATACAACAATAATTCCTACCAGTATACCGCCTCCACACGAGAGAGTATATGATGTTTTAATAACTCTGAATTGTCCTCTTTAATTAGAATATGGAAGCTAGTTGTACGTACTAAATTGACAAGTGTAAGAGATGCAAATCATAGAACCAACAGAATAGGTCCATAAATTTGGAGGGCGGATAATGGAAGGTGGTATCCAGTATAACGAAAAACAAAAAAACATAGTGTATAAGTAATGCCAAAATAGAAACGTTGCCTAGAGACAAAACTGCTTGAAGAAGGTCATCGTCATCATTCATATCTTTGATTATATTCATTTCGCATTATGACTAAAGGCGGCTTATCGTCATCGTTAATATCTTTGATTCTACTCCCACAAACTCATCACTGCTGGGCGCATTGGACTCTCTGAGCACCACCGTGCATATCCTCATCCTCGTCATACGCCTCCTGCTGTGATTGCTGCTTCCTCCTCGTCTCCTCCTCAATATTGACATCATGAAGTGTAGTCTCCTCGCATTCATCCAGCTCCATGTCTGTCAACTGTATTGAAGGCCTAGGTGGCAGAATCGCTTCCAAAGCCTTGACTTGATCAGGACTCAGAGAATCTGGGAAGTCTACAGTAAAATGAATGTAGAGTTTCCCCTTCATGAATGGCCTCTGGTACGTCGGCATTCCTTCGTCATTAATGGCCTTGTACGAATCTTCAATGTAGCAGACGAAAGATCGTCATTTTCGATCACCCAGCATAACTGAAACAAGAATAGGAAATAAAATCGGAATCAGATGCATACCAGGCTTGACAACTTCCCCAGGGATTGATTTGATGAGGAGCTGCCTACCATCCAGGTGAGTCAGCACAAATTGAAAGCCGCATAAAGCCTCAGTAAGGGACAAAGTGTGCTCTACGAAAAGGTCTTCGCCCTTTCTCCTGAACTTGGGATGCTCCTTCTGCTGAAGGACAAATACTATATCCCCTGTTATTGTATCCGGCTGCAAATCACAAACAGCTATAAGTCAGTCTCAACTGTATAATACCCATAGTTTATGCTTACTACAGCACAAGATTTACAGCATACCGCTTCATCAGCTTCACCAGGGAATGTAATTTTCTGTCCATTCTGCATTCCCTTCTCCACAAAAACTTCAACCACTTTCTTCTCTTGAACAACCTTCTCTCCTTTGCACTGGGGGCAGCGGTCCCTGTCATTGATAGTTTCTCCAGTACCCTTACATTCATTGCAAGGATGCTGCATTTGCTGTATCATAGAGGGGCCGAGATGCCTAATAGAAACCTTCATACCAGTACCTTGACAACCCGCACACTTCATTGAGGCACCAGATTTTGAACCTTTCCTGCAGTTAATAATAAACAAATGATTGTATAAGAGATCCTATTGTTCAAAATGGCAAACAATTTGCTACGAATAATATCTTCTATCATGATACAAACCCATTGCACTTTGAGCATAAGACATTTCGTGACAGAGAAAGCTTCTTAGAAGTCCCGAGGTAAAGGTCCTCCAAAGAGACCTTGAGGGGGTGAACCACATCTTCACCCCGCCTCTGCCTCCGTCCTCTACTGCTACCGCCTGTTCACGCAGATACCATAATTCAGCTACAACCCTCAAATTTTACCTCTAATCAAACAAATCAATCATGTATAAACCTCGGACTAAAGGAATTCTCTTATACCTCCAAACGGACTTCCTCCAAAGAAAGACTGGAAGATGTCAAACGGATCATGGCCTCCGCCCCCGCCTCCCATTCCTTCCTTAAGTGCATCTTCACCATATTGATCATAAATTTCACGTTTCTCAGGATCACTCAGAACCTCATAAGCTTGGGCCAACTCTTTGAACTACAGCAAAAAAAAAAAAAAACCGTCAAGCCACGTTTATTTGCTATGGCAATCTTACAGGTTACCGGTAGGGTTGGAATTCCCTGAGCTTGGAAAAGAACTACACAGTTGACCAATAAAGAAAATACTATGTTATAAAAAATAACACAGGTACATAATTGCAACTACAACATATAATCAGAAAACAAATTGCCAACCAGATACCATTGCCTCTGTTTCCACCTTTAACTCAAAACAAACTTCGACTCTGGTACTAAATAGCAGTTTTCAATATTATCTTGGTATTCACATTCATCAATAGGTCAATCTATCCATAGAATATCTCTATATGACATCTTTAATTAGACGAGAAAAATTGTTACATAGTGCATGATTAATTGATCAAAACAACACAGGAGCCAAAAAGGGCAAATATCAAGAATTGCAATAGAAGTCATTCCTAATTATCAAATTCTTAGACTTTCGAACAAAATTTATGTTTCGAAAATAATCAATTAGAGTAAAGCCAATCCACAAGCAAATATCAAATCAGAACCCAACTTTAGAATCACATATTGAACCAAATCGAGAAATTTACCTTCTCGGGATCACCGCCCTTGTCTGGATGATTCTTTATGGCAGCTTTCTTGTAAGCCTTCTTCAAGTCATCCTGGGAAGCGTTCTTAGAGACGCCCAGGATCTCATAATACCTGGTGTTGTCACTTCTTTTGGGTGCCCTGCCAAACATGTTTACTTCTTCTCCCTTTCAATCAACCGAGAATAGAAGCCGATCACCAACGAAACCTTAAAATTTGTCAAGATTGTGCGTTCCACCTAATACAGCAGACGACTTCAGATCTGAGTCGCTCGCTCGAAAATACCACCACAGGAAAAACACTATACCCTCGAAATTCCTAGCCTTGTGTATATATATAAATATATTAGTCTGCAGATCAATTCCACGATTCCATAGAACTTGGGACTCCGTAAACGGTTGAGATTGTTAAAAAAATATTGTTACGGGGCACAGAAGAGTCTAGAATTCTTTTTCTTTTAATGGAGAAAACTGGAACCGTTGGATGATTGGCAAAGAATATTCTTCTAGATCCTTCGCGCGCATAAGTCTCCAGTTTTTTCTACTCTTAACTTTTAAGAAACTGCGAAGGATATTCTCCAGTTTTTTTTTGGTGCAAAAAAAACTTTTAAGAAACTACAATTTAGTTTTTTGACACTAAAGAAAAAAAAACTGTCGAGGCCTTTTGTTCTAGAAAAAGGATTTTAATAGAAATTTTAGTGTTTAGTATTAAGGGAAAAAAACACTCAAGATTATTTGGTTTAGAAAAAGAATTTTTATATAATGAAAATGAGAATTAAATATAAATAAGTAGATGATGCTTAGTACGCTTGAAAAAAATATATTTTGGGTGGTATTTATTTGGTATGATAAAAATAAAAAATGATGGGGATAACTAAATAAAAAAACACATAAATGCCTTTAAGTGTAGAGGAAAAATAAAAATGATTTATAGTCAATTTTCATTTTTCACATTGAATTCCATAATCTATGATGGCATTCCTTACTTATTGCACATAAAAGTGTTATCCGGTGTAGTTTTATTTTTGGTAAAAATAATCAAATCAAATCAAGTTGATTTTCAGAAATTTTGGACCCATTTAGTTTTATTAAAAGATTGGCTTGATTCAGTTGTTTACCTTTTTTTTTTGGTTTGAATTGATATAAATCAAGTTTAAATAAATTATTTTAACATTATTAATATTTTTCTTTAAATCTTTATTATTTCATCATCTTTTAATCTTCAATAATTTAATCAAAAATTTAACTAATATTTTTAAATTCTAATTTCATGTTGAAAATAAAAATGGGATTCTAATATTAATGATTATTTTTTATAAATATTCTTATATCTAGATCTTTTATTATAATTTTTATTTTGTATGGAAATTATAGTTGATGTTTATGTCTAGCTTATTTTTATATTTTATAAATAAAAATAATTCAAATCAAGGATAAATTGTTAAAATAATGAATTTGAAATTTTTAGAAAATAACAGTTTTATATGTAAAATAAAATATCTATATCTCATGAAAAATAATTAATAAAATAATATATCAAAGTCTGGTTTGATTTAATTCAAGTTTTGAAATAATAAAACTGAATGGTCTTAGTTTTTTCTATTTTAGAAACTAAACCACACCTTAATATTAATTGGTTAATGTCCAATTGGTTTGATTCAATTAGTGTTATTAGTTTACTTCAATTTTGATGACATTTAGTTACAGGAAAATGATTTTGGACTAGAATTTTTTTTATTGAAATCATGAAAAAATTGATTTTCAATATACTAAACCCCTCCATCTCTCCCTTTCCCCCTTCCTTCCTTCCATCATTCTTTTTTTGGCCAAATCTTTTCTATTATCTTTTCCAATCGGAGCCTATGCTTTTCCTTTCTTTACCTAATTTAAGTTGTTTTTTTTAAATTAATTTCAGTCATTTTCAATTTATATTATTTATATATCAATCTACAGTTAGTATTATGCTAAAAAATTTTAATTTTATGGATGCATAGAAATTTTTTATATTTAATTCTATGAGTATAAATGGATGGTTGAGATTAACCTTAATTAATAAATGAATATTAGTAAATGAATGGCTGTGATTGATTTTTTTTTAAAAAAAAAGCACACTCAAAATTTTTGTTTATTTTATGAACAAAGTAATCAATACTTTTGTTTATGACAAAACATGGAATTGTAGTCCGTTTTAAGGTGAGCTTTTCAATTCATCAAAAATATATTTTGACATATTTAAATAGCTGTTGGATATGATTAATTTAATTGTTTTTTTAACTTTTTTTTGGTAAACTATTTTTTCACATGGTAGTGCAGCAGTGGGCAGGAAGATGCACACTTTGAAAATGAAAACAAAAACCGTCATTGTTTTTATTTTTCTTTCCGCTGAAAATGGAGGGTGGTGTAGGGATCAGAAGTTCCAATTACATCATAGACCATGGAGGATCTAAGACAAATAAGAACCTCCTCAAAGAACAAAGTTCATAAGAAGACATAACTCCAACTTGGCCATTGCAACAGCACAAACGCTGTAACGTCTGGGAATATTCAAGAATAGAACATTCCAATCTCCTTCCCATGTTTAAGGGAATTCGAGGCTTTCTGAGAATGGTATTTGATGTTCACCAAATGAGAGAATCTATTGCTTCCTTTTCATTAATTTCCCTTTTAAAGACTTAGATTCCATGATACCAAACAGGCCTGGTAGAGAACTAGAGAATCAAGTTCAAATCATCAAGCTCGACAATGGTGCCTATATTCTCTACTCCAGGCAAGTGGAAGGCCTTAAAACGTGCCCTAGGCTCCTTGGTTAAAAAAAAAAAAAAAAACGTGCCCTAGGCTTTAGCTTCTACAATCAAACACAGACCAAGCGAACGCGCATAGCCCACTATCCACCATCCATTCGAATCCCTAATCAACCCACGCTCTCCACACGATGAACCATCAGCCATCAAAGTTGACTTTGACCCAACTCGTCGGCGGGAGGCATCCATCTGTCTGCCTCACTGCATTGGGATTCATTTTGTAGTCTGCTCAGCTGTTCAAAAAATTGACCACTCTCATCTTAATAAAAAAGAAAGATGGGGGCCCCCATTGCCCAATTTGCCATGACTCACTTAACGCCAATATCTTGACTCAAGTTGGGCTCGAACCAATCATCAAGAGAACAGTTAAAGAACATACTCAGCGCAGTTCAAAAATCATCATTGTTAACCCAGTAAAATAATGCAGTAAATTTTTTATTTATACTAATATATTATTCAAACAAATTATAGAAAAATTATTTTGACATTGTTCTTATTAATTAAATTCGACAGCATTTTTTGAAACCGACTTACTTTTTTTTTTTAATTTAATCTAGCAAACGTACATGCTATTATTATATATTTTATAAACCTCATTTGTATTCATAGCGTGTAATCTTCTGAAGGTGGAATTTCTTGCAGCAAAACCCTGGGACCTTTTTTATTGGCCCAATGGGTACTCAGATAAAAATTACTAAGAGCTCCTTTCAACATGTTTTCTATTTTAATATTTTTAAAATAATTTTATAAAATTATTTTTTAAAATAAATTTTGAGAATAAAAAAATAATAAATATTTATTTAAATAGTTGTTATAAAATCATATCTAATAAATATTATTAGGTTATTCAAAATTTATAACTTTACCATTAATAAGGTGAGTATTTTTTTTTATATATATTTTTTAAAATATAAAATACCTTAAAAATATTTCAATTTTTTTATTATTTTATTTTTTTATTTTTTAAAATATTTTATAAAAAATAGGTTTATTAAATAATTTTTTATTTTTCTATTTAAAAAAATGAAAAAATTGTTATCAAATCATGAATGAAAACATGCCCTAATCTTGTCTAGGAATGTGTTTCTGAAGTATTGAAAGTCAGTTCCTCCTCTTGTATTTCTCTTTTCTCCAGTACGGTGGCCCCTAGTCGAAGTTTAATGTATGTAATATATGTTTTGAATAAATATTTAACTCTATCTACCATTTTCCACCTTTTTTTTTATAAGTCAGGGTATAAATGAACAAAATTAATGTAAAGACATATACATATTTTGGACTAAAACATCCTTCTAAGAAATGAATTATATTTTTTTTTACAAAAAAATACTTATATTTTGATTTTGAGAACTTGTACTTGGAGTGGGCTGAGGATCAAGCGGTGATGATGGCCTGTCAGTGAACACTCTCATCCCTTTGATCAGCATAAAGAAAACGCCGTTACTTATAGCACCGCAGCAACGTCAGCTACGGCGTTAAACTGAACAACGAAAAATAGTGAAATAACCCTAATACTAACACCCCCACGGCCCCACCCCATTTGCTCCTGGTGTCTGGGTGATCGTGTCCCCATCATCTGATTCATTAGCCCTTATTAGTTCTTCTTCCCCCTTTTTGCCTATTTCACAGTTCACAGAACCAGCCTCAACACTCCACTCTCTCCCTTTCCCTCCTCCTCTGAACTGAACCCTGTCTGTTTCCACCGGGAAAACCAGAAAATCCAGTCATTCGATTTTCTTCTGCTCAGTTTTCCACAATTCCAGGCCTCTTCTGCTCACACTAAGTTCCTCACTTTTTATCTAAATAAATTTCCCGCTCTTCCTTGCGCCCTTTCAGACCAGACCATTCATCCCTCACTCAGTCCCCGCGAGTTTCCCATCCTTTCTTTCCATTTTCGCCATTGATTTCTTTCCTTAATTACTTAGGATTGCTTCTAGTTGGTTCCTATGTACTCTAGCCCATTTGTACTCACTTTCTCTCTTCTCCTCTCTCTACCAATCCTCCTCTTACTCGCCCCACGTATCCTTCCCCCTGGCCGCACTCCCGTCCCGATTTCCCTCGACGACGAACTTGATGATCTCTCTCTCTTCAATCGCGCCGCTTCACAATCTTCGTCCAATCCAAACAATCCGTCCAAAATTTTCCATCTTTCTTCCTCAAAAACCCCAAAGCTCAAGCTTGCCTTTCTCTTCCTCACAAACTCTGACCTACATTTCTCTCCTCTCTGGGATCGCTTCTTCGATGGCACCCCCACCAATCTGTATAACATCTATGTCCATGAGGATCCCGCTGTGAACATCACGCGCCCCACCAGCGGTGTTTTCCGAGGGCGATTCATCCCAGCGAAACGAACCTACCGTGCCTCTCCCACTCTAATCTCTGCGACGCGCCGACTGCTGGCAACTGCTCTTCTCGACGACCCCGCCAATGCCTACTTTGTTGTCCTCTCCCAGTACTGTATCCCTCTTCATTCTTTCAGATACGTGTATCGTTCGCTATTTGTATCCTCAACCTTCGATCTGACCTCTCCTGAATCGGGTTCCGCCTTGTCTCGCCTTGGTGTTCGGGAAAGGTACAGGAGTTTCATGGAGATAATCTCCAATGAGCCTCGTCTTTGGAAGCGATACATTGCCAGAGGTCGATTTGCGATGATGCCGGAGGTGTCCTTCGAACAATTCCGCGTAGGATCTCAGTTTTTTGCGCTCACCCGAGGACATGCATTGGTGGTGATCAAAGATCGCACCCTGTGGAGGAAATTCAAATTGCCCTGTTACAGAGACGACGAGTGCTACCCCGAGGAACATTATTTTCCTACCTTGTTATCAATGGTGGATCCCGATGGTTGCACCAAATACACGCTTACGCGAGTTAATTGGACTGGTACAGTGAATGGCCACCCTTACACGTATCGGTCTGTCGAAGTATCAACAGAGCTTATTCATCGACTACGGGAATCAAATCACTCCGATTCTTATTTGTTTGCCCGAAAATTTGCCTCTGATTGTTTGCAGCCGTTGATGCGTATAGCTAAATCAGTCATTTTCAAGGACTGAAATATGCTTTTGGTAAGTGATTTGATATCTCTATCTTCTATTGTGTCATTTATTTGGTTGATAATCTTGTCGGGCATTGCTGAGTGGTGTGGACTTAAAAAGTTCATTGTTAAAGCTTGGAACTTTACTGATTGATAAGTCTGTCAATTTTGCCTCTTTTTTTTTTTTTAGCACCGGATGTTGGGATCACGGGTTGATACTTTGTGCCTTATACAATTCTCCACTAACGGTGGTTATCATTCTTTGGTTGGTCTGTTTTGTTCGTATTGCCAAAAGATCCTCAGATATTTAGGGTCTTTTTCAGAGGTTGGAAAGAAAAGCAATTGAAGGTTGAGAGTTTGTTGAAATTTGGAGTCGTTAGGTTGCTGATTTTTAAGATATTGGGTGCGATAGTTTTTACCGGGAATGAGATTCTCTCTCTAGCATGAACTGTACTATTACTAAACTGCTATTGGCTCTGGCATTTGACCATTTTATGATAGGATTATGAGACATTATTGAACGTAAATTTCAAAATAGGATGCATCCATTTTTGGGTTATTTTCTGGACTATTTCTCTGCTGTGTAGGAAAATATTCACACATCAAGCCCTTGCGAATCATATTAGTCTGTTAGATGCCGTTAAATTTCTAGATGAGATTCTGTTGTTTAGCTAAGTTGTATGAATTGTAATTCCACAGGTGTAAAGATCAGTGAAGAAACTTATGTATGGCGATTATAGTTTTGCAGTAGTTTGATGCGGTGTATATGGTTTGAAGAGGCATGAACAGCCCGCAACCCCTATAACCCAGAAACACTCCAGCCAAGAGACTCCAGATACGGAATGAGGAATCAGAGGAGGGAACAAGAAACAGATTGACACCTCCGTGAGTTCAAATGAAAGGCAGTACTTTAGTCAAGTGTATAATAGTAGTTGATATAATGAAAAACAGTAGTGCGAAGAGTAGCCAAAAGAAGACAAAGCAAGTCGGGAATGAGATTTTTTGTAGAGTGGTGTTACTCTCACACCCTTTTTCTCTAATCTTACACACTCAAATTGTCTATAGCCACAAGTCCCACTTTTGTTTTTATATTCAGCGCGTGAGTTCAATCGTAACGTTTGGCCAAAAGAAAGTTCAATCATTGTTGTCTTATACCCCTTGGTGAATATATGAGATGGTAAGAAATGAACGTGAGAGCAGTATTTCCATTATACATTCGAGTTGTGGAGAAAATTGGTGCATTTATGAGGAGGGCACAAGAAGGAACAGTGAGACCGAAAAGCAAGTGAAAGCTTTGCCGACATTAGGCCAAGCTGCTTCTCGGTGCTTCAATCAATTGGCTTTTTTGTTTTTTTTTTTTGGATTCACGTCAATCAATTGGCTTTACAAAGAAGTCAGCAACTTTGTTCTTTTTATCTCTTTCCAGGAAGAGGGCCGATGGAGAGAGGAAGAGCGGCGAGTGAAGGGATCCGAATCCCTCCTTTCGATCTCCCCTTTATCTTAAAGAAATTTCTATTTATCTTTTGTATTTCTCGAGATAAAAAAAGGACGAGATGGTGGTTTTAGTCTTTAGGTTCACTCTAGTAAAGATTAGATGAATTATACAGAAAGCGTAGAAAAGGAACCAACTCGGATGAAAAGTTATTAAATGACTTATTAAAAAGAAAAGGCGGAATAATATTCGTCCCTTTTCCCATGGGAACGATCGAACGAGAAAATTGAGTCCTGCATGCAATTAATTATTAACAATAATATTATATGCATCAATTGGCGTGGAATCCGTGCATCATCGCATGTTCAGATTGTTTTATTTTAATAAAATTCATTTTGTATGTAGCCAACGAAAATCATTTTATCCGTGAATACTACAATTTTTTTTTTGACATGGTTGAGAGGCTGCTTCTAGACAGTGGGAAAGGAATAAGATGATTGAGATAAAAAAAATTAAAATTAAAAATCAATGTATTTGGATCCTATTTAAAAATCTTTTGACTCTGTTTTGGGATCAATTGTAGTATGTATTTAATACTACATATGGATCAATATAAGTGGAATGAATTATTACTATGATTTTATTTTTTATTGATGAGATTATTATCAGTTTTTTTATTAGTTTAATTTTTAAATTTAATGCATCTTTTTAGTTATGTATTATTGTAAGTTGAACAAATTTGAAGGTTTGGCCCCCAAAAAAAATTGTAAAATTTATTTTTTATTATATTAACTGTTTTCTAGGATTTTAAATTTTTTATTTTAAAAATTATTTGAAATAGAAGTTGAATTTTTTTTATTTTGTTAAATAAAAATACAAATTAATATCAATATTTAATATATGAAATATGAAATTTATAATAAAATTTACTGAAATATAAATCCCATAAGAAGCCAATTTGAATAAAATAACTTATAATATTGATATGTTACTTTGTTTATTTTGGACTCCATATTTTATCAGTTTGTGCTTTTACTTATATTATAGAGGTAAAAAAAATCTAATTATGTGTGGGTTGTGACTTGTTAGGCTATGTTTGGTTGCGCGTTGGGAACTACGTTTTCAAACCCAAAAGCAGTTAATGAAATTTCCATCCTGTTTGGCTATTCTTGCAACATGTTTGGCTATTCTTGCAACCATGTTGGCAAACCATGTTAAGGCGCAAAACTCATTTTTTCTCAAAGTGACTATAGACCTGCTTCTCCGTTTTAAGTTACTATTATTTATTTTAAAATCAGATAAAAATAAATTAATAAAAATAAAAAATTTAAAAAAATAAAATTTTCATAAAATTTCTTTTATTTTATGACTAAAATATTTTTTTAAAATTTTATTTTTCATGGACTACAAACTGTAAGAAAATATTACATCAGATATATTATATTCTCAATTAAATAAATGCAGGTTAAATTTTAGTTCAAGTAAATTAAATTAATCATGTGATAGAATTTAAACTCAATTGGAAGAAAAATTATCAATTTTTTCAAAATTAATTTTTAAATAGATCATACAAACATAAATACATTAGTTCAAAATCAATTTTTATTATAACTACATTGTAAAACCAATTCTCCTCAAACTTATTTTTACCTGACTGAAGTCTAAACGGACCTTAGTCGTGTTATAAAATAATACAATTTATTTATTCTTTAAATTTTATATAATATATTAAAAATTTTGTTAATTAAAATTTCAAGCCTGATCTTACAGTAGTAAGTGCGCAGACCATCCGGGGGTCTGTGCTTTGAATTGGAAACACGATGAGTGGACGTTTTCGCTAACGACAAAATTTCAAGTTGTCGGTGGGGGTGACGCTTCTTTCTCTTTCTCCATAAAAATCTAACTACTACAAATTTTACTTTCGCTGTCGGCGTCGTAAGTGTCGGACTCGGATTGAAAAAACGAAAAGGGAAAATGACACACAGGGACCTCTGTAGAATACTAATTTCCCAGAAGGCCCCAACCTCGGTCATTAAAATTTTTCCTATTTTTCAAAATTACCCCTAATAATTTCAGAAAATTAGTTAAATAATGAATAAAATTATACCAATAAAAGTTGTAAATGCCAGAAATTTACATCTCCATATTAGGTATTTACTACAACTTAATTATAGAAATTTATAACTCTATATAAAAAAATTATTTCATGAAAATTTATTTTGAGTTGTAAATATCTTGAAAAAATTGCAAATTTTTTGTGAAAAATTATAAATTTCTAACATATAGTTATAAATTCATATAATTAATTTGAAATATTTAAAATAGAGTTGTAAATTTCTAGCTTTTACAACTAATTTTCTAAGAACACCAAGGGAAATTTTGGAATGAGAAAATCTAGGTCCTTTTGAGGTATTTTAAAAATTTTGGGTCCTTCTGGTGAATAAATATTCTACCGAGATCACTTGTGTCAGTTTCCATAGAAAAAAAAAATCTAATTCGCTTCCACGGTAAGTTCGATTGATGTTTTCCGTAATTTCTTTAACAGAAAATTTATGTAAAATATCCGTATATTAAAAAATTATTTTATTTTAAATTTATAAAAATATAAATATTTATTATTTTATTTTTATTAAATATATTATATTATCACTTTTTTGTATCTAAAATAAAGAATATAAAAAAATAAAAATAAATAAAATGAAATAAAAAATATTTTATATTTTATATTTAAAAAAAAATTATTATACAAAATGTGATATAATATTAAAAAAAATGTATGTATATATATTTGTGGCTGCCGCATGTACGGACCATCGACAGCTCAAGCTCTATACTTCATAATTGCCAAGACGCAGTCTCGTGTATTGTCAGCCCTCAAGTATAAAAAATGAGTTGGATTATTTCTGATCCATCAATAATTTGTTTTTTAATATACTCCCTCTTATTCATAATACATACCAAGAAAATAAGTTAAAATTTAATTAATTTATTATAAAATTACATCCATTTTCTTTAATACTCCTTTCTAATATATCATTAATTAAAATGAAAATTGAAAACAAGGAGAAAATAAAAAAAGTATTAATACATTATTTAATATCTAAATATAACTTATATTTTGAATCAATATAAACTTTTAAAACATAATTTCTATTATATATTGGAGGAAATATTATATTGATATCCAATTACCCCTAATAAGGAGGTACCTGTAGCAATCTGTTAACTCCATGAACCTTGACAAAACAAATGGCAATATACATAGGGAGAGAGCACATTCCTGTCTCATCAGGTGAGTGACGGTGTTATGAGCATCCTTAATCTATCATGACTTAGGGTTATGAGCTTATTGTTGCTGTATTAATTTGCTATAGTGGATTATTCTTATCTGCCGACTATCGTCGATTCATCGGTATTACGGAAAGGAGGGAAGAAAAAAAAACAGTGAACTTGAAAACTCATTACCTTTCTGTCAGATTCTGACATCCACCTCACCTGAAAAATAAGCATCTCATCCTTAAAAAAATAATAATAATAAACTTTTCTAAAATATTTTTGTTATTTCTTGATATCTTTGTTAGCACTGTATTTAGGGTTTGGCTAAATTACCAAACTTTATAAATTATATAGTAGTTGTTTGCGTCTGCTAACCCGAATATGCTCGAACCACCATAACACGGCCAGGCCAATGAATGATATGTTTGAATATATGAATTATAGGATTCATCAATCTTCAATTCGACCCCTGTGGATTATCATTTATCATGAATATCAGGAGCTCCAAGTATTACATTTACATTGGTTTTCAGTTACTTAAAAAATAATCGATGTCCATATAAAAGAGCCGAATACACGTCCATTGTCGTGTCGGATGCCTTTTGATCGTCGTTTGCTGAATGGAACTTTCCAACAAAAGCACATTGTCGCCTTCTTAGTAATTTGTTTTGTCAATATTCGCGTGGAACAAAAGAAATGTATAATTGTACGTGTGGTCGTGGTGTTCACCTTCCTGGAAACAGAAGCAAACACAGCGATGGAGACAATCATATATGCATATAATTAACTATCCTCTTGGGCATTAAGAATCTAATCTAACCAACCGCCTTGCCCTCCAAGCACGTCTTTAGGATAAGCCTGGCCTTGTCCTTCCGGTTTTGGTCTCGGATTCAAAGTTTAACGGGAGAGTGGAGTCACGCAAATGCTCTCAGAACATGTCTCTTACTATATTATACATGTTTTATCTCACATTCAAATCGTGTCTTGAACTAGGATGCACATTAATTCTTAACTAATCCACCTCTCCGTGGGTTTGCCGCATAACTATTGGCAAGCTAAAATTGAAGGTTGCTTCCGTTCATGTGTGACAACACTCTCCATATCTCATTGGAATGAATACATTTACAGTAAAAAAAATCAATCTGTCTGCATTAATTAACAAGAGCAAGACCATACAGAAAACTTTCAGCTATCATGTAAATTTTTCTTTTTGGGTCAACATCTATCATATACTGTATATCGAAAAAGAACGGACAGACGGTTACTCTCGCCACAAAATTTATTGTGGAGAACAAAAAAGAAAAAAAAAATAGAGAATGCAATTTTTAACTTGATGTGGTGCTCAACTCAAGATGAAGCAGCGCAAGCATGTGTGGCTTCAGCTGAAAATCTGCCGTAGGGCATCGACTGTGATTAATATGGGATAAGAAATTACGGGAAACAGGCTAGTAACTGCAACTTCCTGGGTTCAAGGATCTCATGAACCAAGGTTGCTGACGCTAAAATAGAGAGTTCTTTGATGAAATGCATTAATCGCATAATCCACTTGAAAGTGGCCACACTGTGATTTAAACCGAAGTCCATATCCCAGCCCAATGCCAGATCCTGGTTTACCATGCCTCAAGGATGGATTTCCTGAATTTCCAATATTAGCACCATGAGATCACTGCCATATTAACAGGGATATAGGAGAAAGGCCACAAACATGATCGAGTATATATTTAACAGAAATAGACAAGCCAAAGTTATCAAAATTAATTACTCCCCGCCAAAAAATTGTATCAATGAAACTCAGTAAAGTAAAACTGAAAAAAGAATGGCAGTGTTAGATGCATAAAAGGATATGCTTTTACGTGACCCATATATGGTTGTCCGATGTGAGAATGGAATTTCTTGGGTACTCAACTCTTGATAAAACTCGCGATGAAATTAATAATGCAGAATGGTCATTTCTCATGAATGTATGATCTAGTTCAAACTTTCTTGTTACCATGGCCCCTACATTTGAATACTAATTTTTTCGCAGCAACAAGGCTTCCGAGTACCACTAGAGTAAGATGGGTTCAGAATCATCAAATTCACAATTCTGTTGTGCCCCACCGAAAGCATCCGTTTCATTTCATCAATCCATGCAATGGAGCTTTATGTACTAGGTACAAGTATAAACAGTGCTCAATATGGGGAAGGCCTAGAATGCATGTCTATGACCACGGAAAATTCCAATCTAAAATTATGCACAAGTGCAAGTAGTTGTAATGAATCCAAATCCAATCCAGACCAGACTTTGGATGACTGGAATTATGTAGGCAAAGGTTTTGCCCATAAAACATTCCACTGAAATCAGCTGCACTATTCTGGGCTCTTCATTTATAACTACAGTGTAATCAGTTTTGGCCCACAAGTCAATGTTTGTGACAACACTAACAGATAAACTTTCTGAGCTATTCCAATTTTATTCAGATAAATGGCCAGAATAGATAGCAGGTCTTCAAAGAATTAAGGACGCAATCTATTTTCACCAAAAACTAAAGTATTTAACAGCCTAGCAGTATTCAACCCCCACATTAATATTTAAAATTATTTATTTAACAGTAAAAAGCCTTTATAAAAGAACTGGCAACAAAATCAGGACAATTACAGTCAGAATTCCATAGGAGGAAAATTTACAAGTCACATAAGTATCTGAGCAGAAAAATATTACTCACCAGGTACAAGATGACCAGATCCCAAGTCAGTTCCACAATCAAAGAAAACAGCTGCTTCCAACATTTTGTTCTACAGCGAGGGAGCAGTCAAGTATTTTAGTACACGGCCATTTAACGATAAATGTGATAAATTCAAAAGATGTGTTTGACATGCTTGTATTTAAGCCTGCGTGTGTGGGGGTGTTTGTGATGGAAAAAAAAGCAAAGAAATGACTAATTTTTAGTGAACAGATATGTTACCAATGAGTATATATATATTTAGGGCCTACTCAACAACAGCAGAACTGAAGATTGGATATTTTAATAAAAAAACAAATAAAGCAGCAGGGCTGTGAAACAAATAAAGCCACAAAACTGGAGCAAACATCAGGGGCCAGAGGGCAGGATAGGGACACTAGTCAATTTAACCATTTGCATAAGTTACAAGCACAATGGATCAAACACAGTCAGATATAATACTCCATCAACCTCTGCCCAAATGAAGATATACTATAGCTAGGGATTTACGATAAAAGCATTTCTTTTTATGAGACTTAGAATATGGGATCAGGCTCTCAAACAAAAGGGGAAGAAGGAGAATCAGGCTTACTAGCATCTTACTAGGTACAGTGGCACTTCAGATAGAATACAACTTAAGCAAGTTCTTTACCAAAGAAAGAATGGTTCAGCAGCATAATAATAAGATGGACCCAAGGCTGATGGACTTCTGGGATTAGGGTATTTTATCTTTTATTTTAAGATAATTATGATTTTAAATAAAGTTATTTTATTAGGCTATCTAGATTACCTTTTAGATTTAATTAAGTTTTATCTCTTAAGATTTATTAGGATTTATCTTTTATCTTATCTTTAAGAATTAAATTAAGTTTAGATTATTATTTTTATTTTAAATAATGGAACCTAGGGCTCTACACATAGCCCTAGGTTTTTTCAGTTGTTAGACCTTTTCTACGAATTGAATAAGACTTGAGTATTTGTTGTCTACTTCTTCCTCAACTTTTTCTACTACTCCCTCCTCCTTCCAGGCTTGTTTTACATCAAGGACATAAAGTGCTGAAAGCAGACAAGAGGAGGAATAAAAATACGAGTAACACAGCATGGGTCCAAGGCTGTTTTAAAGTTACAAATCTTGTCAAATTTCACGCTATAGGGCTAGCACTTATAAACCTGTCACTTACCAAAGGGAGTTTCAGTTCACTATTAGCAACAAGACATGATCGCCCTGATCCAACTGCTCCTTCACCATACCCGCGCACACTTCCAAGCCCTCCAATGGAAAAAGCTTGGTAAGGAGCCATGTCCCCAACAATTGAACCACCTGTAAAGCTGTCAGAGGGAAAGGTAAGGATGATAGTAGAAAAAGGAAGAATATACAGAAAGAGGAGAACTATATATCAGATAAAATTGGGATTCATGTAGTCATAAAGTTTATTTCACATATTTGACTCTAAACACAAATGCATAATAAGTTTGTTTCAGTTTCACATCGATAGTCTCTAATTAATTCACACAATACTCTTCATTAATTTCTTCACAACTTTTAACTCTGAAGATAATATTTTTTTCAGCCTGTAGTTCCTCATTTGTGTTAAAATATATATTTATATCAATAAATTCCCAGTTTCATCATGAATCTATGTCTCATACGACACCCATTCACAGTTTTTAAGGCTGACATCACAAATTCTGTTTCTCTAATAGCACTTAGCATTTCTTCTTTCATGGCTCTTAACTACATTAAATAAAAAGATAGCAACCATTTAAACTGCAGCTGCTATAGAGAATGCTAACCTTGTCAAGAGAAATGCTGGTCCAAGTTTGATTCCTTTTGAAGCAGCAAACTTAAACCGATTGAAGATTAGCCACTTAGAAAGAACTGGAATACCTTGTTCTATTTGAAGATTGAACTGAGAAAGAGACAAGCTTTTAGTCAATGGAAGACAGACAACTGGATCCTCACACAAAACATGAAAAGGTAGAAAAATAACTTATTACTTGGAAAAAGCTATGATCATTTGCCTTAGCAAATCGAGACTCTTGCTTTAACACTACCATACTGTCATGTGGATTACCACTGCAACAAATAATTTGCATTATACGGTCAAATCGGAACAATAGTAAGAGAACTAGAACGCTGGAAGCCCTGATTACCTGCAAGTCAAGGGAAACCCTTCATAATCTCTACTTATTGAGCGACCATCGTCGTTCACTGGATGTATGTGCTGCACGGTTTACAATAATTAGTTTCCACTTTGTCTATCAGCAAATGAAGAACTGTAGTCTTGTAGATGATTATAAAGCAAGAAAGCACACACAGATTCATGAAATATCCAACTTAACCTCAAATTTTATGCTGGTTGTGTTTCTCCATTTTGAGCTTGGTGGTTCATTCAGATCCAGACCCACAGAGAATCGAGATAAATTTATGCCTCCACTACCTGAACGGGAGAAGTTCTCTATAGGTATACCATGGACTCCAATCTCAGGTGAAAGAGAATGCTGAGAGAGAACGGGGAAAAAGGATTATAAATTTAGGAATATGCTATTATGTTGAACCAAAAATTCTATATTTCAATTAAGTAGCTTAATTAGTTTAGCTCAATCTCCACCAGTAGGGACAAAGAAAGTTCTTGTACAGTATGTCATTGCATTGTCCTCATGCCACACAAAATAATGATTAAAACAAAGCAGAATGTGCACCTGTATAACAAAAGACTGCTGAGCTAGCCACTCAGGTCGTGGCCTTCTGTAGGCAACCAGGATATTTGAATCATATAGACCCTTATCCCACGAAACATCAAGCTTCTCGCTTCCTCCAAATAAGTTAGGGTGTTTGATGCAGAGACTAAAAAGAAAAAGTTGAACTAATCAATACAATGTTCTGGGAAAACCAAGGACAGCAAACCAACTCACATCCTCAACATAACGCATAAAACCACGTTATCAAATCTTAAATATGCCACAACAAAGAACTCCACAAACATTACATCACTCTAATACAAACTCAGAAAATCCTAAACCCATATCTTACTATTATAAAATCATAACATGCAAGAAACAAACTAAGATTTTTACCTCCCAATTATCAGCGAAAGTGGACTGCCGGAACTCCTGTTAGAAAGAAATGGAAATAACTGGTGAGACATCTTGCTTAAAGAAATTCAAGAAAACACAAGAGTTATAGATCGAATTGGTGTTCCGATAATGAATTCAGCAAGCACCTGAGGGTAGGAAACATCAAAGAAGCATACAGCTTGTGAGTGAAATCAACATTAACGTCAATCTTTGCTGTTAAACAATCAAACAGGTAGAAGGCGTTATGAGTGGAAAAGGGTAAAAACACCAATCCGCAATTCACTGCGCGAAATGAAAGGCTTGAGCATCACTAACCTTTACCAGCATGGATGCTCTTCTGAGCTCCCATCCCATTAAACGTGCATCAACCATTAAACTAACAGATATGACGAGGGAAAAGACAAATTTTGAGCCAATACAAAACTAGAGGCCTCTAATAGAGAAATGATTCTAGAATGCGAGGAGACAGCGCGGCATTTTATCACTTGCGAACCATTATAACTTGCGAAACAAATGTTTGTGCTTTGTAACGTCTCCCAGCAGCCGAGAAGTTGTTCCTAACTTTCAAGTTCTGTTATCCCTTTTCTCCTTCACAGGTCTTGCCCGCACGTGAAGGGGGGAGGCTTCTCTCCCTCGTGCCACTCACATGCTAGTTTTTTTTTTGGCTAAATACTCACGTTGCCAGAGTTGGGACTTGGAAGGACGGAATTTTTTTTTGGAATATGGAATCTGTTTTTCTGTTTGGCCGGAGTAATCAAATTCAAAGTGTAACAATGTAAAATTTATTGCACCATTCATAAATCATAAATATAATTTATTTCAAATTTTATGTTATACATGAAAATTAGCTTTGCACTCTTGCGGGGATATTTCAATAAATTTTGTTTACAAAATTAATCAAAATTTTGAAATTTGTTTTGTTAATTTAAAATTAATAATGTTGATTATAACAATTTTGTGGGATCATAATGGACTTTAGTGGATTCGGGCCTCCCTAAGCTGATATATATAATTTAAATGATTTGTTTCTTTGACTATTCTATAAAACCTAATTTATGGGATCATAATAGATTTTATTGGAATCAGCATCGATTAACATAGCAACAAATTTTTCAGGCCAAAAAAAAAATCATAGCAATAAATATTGCCTAACAATATTTGTTAACACAAAATATGTTCATAAATCCTATCAAACCATTTTTTTGGTTTAAAATATAAAAATATTATTCATGAATTTATTCGAATTTAAAAAGTCAAGTTAATTGTTAAAAAAAATCAATATTAGGGCTGTAGTTGATTGAAGAAATCAATAATGATTGTATCCAAGATATGCATGGAAATTTTGTAGCTCAAATTAGAACAAATCATCAAATAATTTTAAATATGTTAATTTTGAAGTAATCATAAAATAAATATTGATTGAAGCTTTAATTTTTTTAATTATTTATTAAAATATGAATCATGTTATGAAGATTTTGAAATATTTTTTATCTGATGCTAAGTTATCATTGAGTCATATTTTCTATTTATCCCGTTTATTAATTATTATCCTTTTTAGGGTTAAGGTCTATTATAGTGTTAGAGTCTATTATCTCTTGTATAAATATCCCCTTATGGCTGAATAATAAACACTCACTCTTGACTTATCATATTTCTTTCTATCTCAATTTCTCTCTATATTCTCTACTTCATTATTTTTATTCTCTATTTTATTTCATAACACGTTATCTGTACGATTTCGCTTGGAAATCCAAGATATGTTTTCTTTACTTGTTATATAATATCTATTATCAAGTCCTTCATCTTTCTATATTCTTTTTCCAAATTAATTATTTATAGTTATTTTGAGTCAATTAATTTTTTTTAGTAATGAAAAATTATGCCATATGTCCAAGTATGAGGTGACTTAATTGAGATGCGACATCCAAAAATATGGACATAATTTAGTTTCTTTATTAATTAGATCTTGAAATTATCCTCACAAAATATAAAGTGAATTATGAAATTATTTACGTTAAGTATAAAGTAAATTGTAAAATTATCTACAACCAAAATTATTTAATTAATATGCCAAATTTAGAAATATTGGCATAATTTAATTTATTAAGTGAATCTTAAAGTTATCTTTACAAAATATAAAGTGAATCATAAAGATTCATATAGAGTATAAAATAGATTCTTGAGTTATTTACACTTAAATAAATTTAATTGAGATGTCACATCTAAAAGTATGGAGCATAATTTAATTTCTCTATAAAGTGGATCATTAAATAATTCACATAAAATAGAAAATAGATCTTGAAGTTATTCTATACAGGGGCGGACCTACGTGTTCTTCAGTGGGGGCGGCTGCACCCCCTGGATTTCACGGAATTAATTATATGTATACGCTATGTTACTATTTTGCACCCATATATCTATTTTTTTTGAACCCACTAAATTTGTATACAAACAGAGATCCAAAGCAAACATCATCAGGAAGAAAATAAGCCCAAATCCACACTGAGTAAGGAAAGAACAACAATAGATAAGCCCAAATATATAATATTGTCTTAACATTTCAGATTTCAATATTTCAAAATAAAAAAAAAAGAGTGAAAATTAAAACTCACCGTTCAGTAAAACCAAAAGAAAAATAAAAAAAATACAACTGAAATCTAAACTAATAGAATGACTGAATGAAAACCTAAATTTGGGCGACTTGAGAGTTGGGATTGAGAGTGAACTGCTCTGAGAGAAGAGTGAAGAACAACGAGCAAAACACAGTGGCTGAGACGAAGTACGAGCGACGGTTGTTCGAGACATGGGTAATTTCTATCTTGAAAATTTATGAACTTAGCCTCTTGTGGATGATAGGAAATTAGAAATAGTTGAGATTTAAGTGATTTTCTATCTCTTGAAGTTGGATTGTCTAACTGCAAGTTGAACAACAAAGGAATGGAGTTAGAGGGGAAGAGAGAGAGAGAAGAGAAGGTGTTGGAGATGAAGAAGTAAGAGAACATGACTTATGAGAGATTACTTTTGCTTTAATGGGTTCTACGAGTGGGTGAGAGACTTTTAAGTTTTTTTAAATATAATAATCCAACTTGCTTTTGAATTGTGTACATTATGCTTCATGCCTTCGTGGATTGTAGTGCTGAGAGTCAGAGTGGTCCCAGTGTCATTGAATGGTGTCTTGATGCTTTCTAGATTATTTTTATTTAATTTAATAATTATAAAACTGTTTTTATTTGTTTATTTTTATTGTAATAATAATAATAATTTATTTCTCATTTATTTATAAAAAAAATTGCACCCCTGGATTAGGGTCCTAAGTCCGCCACTGATTCTATACAAAGTGGATTATAAAAATATCCACATAAAATATAAAGAGGATCCTGAAACTATTCTTATGGAGTATAAAATAAATTTTAAAGTTATTCATAATTTAACTTTTATCTTTTTATTTATTACATTTGTTTTTTTATTAAAAATCATAGATTTATGTGTTCAAAACTAATGGTTAAAATATGTATATATATGTATATCATTATTTGATTTATATATTTTTTGAATCTCTTGAACATGAATATCAATTAATTAAATCTTATAGCAAAATTTGAAAATTTCAGAAATGTGCATTTTCTGTGGTCTCCAAAGTCTTTTTTGCTTGATAAGTGTATGAAAGGAAAAGAAAATTGTGATGATCGATACTGCTTTTATCTTGTATTGCCCCACTTTGTAGTTTGAAATTAGAGGGATGACATTGTGATGACATCATCATAGTTCATATGGTTAAATTACGGAGTTGAACCCATTTTTTTTTCATAACTGTACTTCAGCCCTAAAACTTTGCTATTTATGCTTTTGCCCTTGAGAGCACAATCGTGTTAGGCAATGATTTATTCTGAGCTTCAATTTGTTGTTTTGAAAATATAAATAGGGTAGGAGTAGAGTTTTGGGTCTTGAACCCAAGACTTATTCACTACCATAAAACTGAACGAATTGAGTACATATTTTTTGAGATACCAACTATTAAGATAATAAACATTATATTTAATTTAGTTAACTTGTTAAATAAATTCTCATTAAGATATAATTATTTACTGTATATAAAATGATGTATACTGGAAAAGGTTGTTTACAGTATGATTATTAATTTGCCTATCTTAAAAGGTTTTATTTTAGACAAATTTTAATAGATAAAAATAAAAGTAAATTATTATTCGATACTATTTAATTTGTTTGAGAAATTGTTTGACACTTAACACATATAGTATCTGATAGGAAATATTTGAAATTATCAAATTTCATTTGAAATTATAAAGAAATTCTATCATTTTAATCCTAAATTTTATATTAATAATTATTCCTATTTAGCTTAATTTATTGCTTTTATAACACATGAAAAAAGAAAGTTTGATATTTTTTGTTATATAGATTATGTTTCTTTTAATTAATATTGTTGATTAAATTCTCATAACCATGAAATTCTTTCATTTGATATTATATGACATATTAAGTCAACTCTTGTTATGTTAATTTCTCCTGATTACGATCATGAAAGTGAGAAAAATTTAGTTTAATTGAATTGATCAAAGTCTCTATGAGAAAATATAGAATTATTATTTCGATATTAGTTAAATAGATACATTTGGGTTTTTGGTGTTGTGAAATTCTTATATTTATTTAGTTTCACATATTAGTTATTATTTTATTGCTTATAATAATTTTAATTCTATAAATGATGAGTATTAAGTCATCATACATTGTTTGACTCATTCTCTTATTTGTGAGTTTTATAGTATCTTGATGATTGATAAAAGTTTTAGTATCTAATTGATTTGCTTTAGAAATATGAATTATTCGACATGTTACTCTACATGTGTCATTGATTATATTATTATCTTTTATCCATTTAAATGTTTTATACACTCTATAGAAAATTTATATTATGTGACCTATTTAATTTGGCATATTTTACTCGATAGTAGAAAATTATATTAATATCATGTCTAGTAGTACAAAAATAATTGAAAGTTGCTTTAGAAAAGCCAATATAATATTACTAAGGAAACAAAAAAAAATATTACAAATTAACAATGCATTATAAACCTCATAGAAACTTATAAAGTTTCAAAGATATTCACAAAAATGAATATTATATTGAGACAATAAATAAAAGAAATGCTAAGTATTTTTATATTGCAAGGATTATCTCAAATGAACAATGTGTATTGGAAAGATTACTTGCATTTTTTTCCGATTTGTATTACACATACATTAATATAATTGAATCACATGTCATTATAAATCAGAAGTTTATAAATTACAATATGTTTCTTATTTGGCATGACTGGTTGAATCATCTTGAATCAATTATGATGCAAAATATAATTGAAAATTTATGTGGACTTGAATTGAAGATCCAGCAAATTCTTCAACCTAATAGTTTTTCACATGCTCTTTATTCTCAAAGAAAATTGATTATTAAATCATCACCAAAAAAAGGGAAGTGAACTAATAATTTTTGTGAAATATATACAAGGCGATTTTTGTGGGTCAATCCACCCATAATGCGGACCATTTGAGTGTTTCCTTATTTTAATCGATGTATCAACTAGATGGTTATATGTTTATTTATTATCAACTAGTAACCAGGTATTTGTGAGATTGCTTGCTTAACTAATTCGATTTTAATAGTACATTTTTTTGAATATTCAATTAAGAAAATACACTTTGACAATGTTGGTGAGTTTATATCTCAAGCTTTTAATGATTAATATATGTCTATTGGGATTAAAGTTGAATATCCTGTAATATATGTTCACACACAAAATGGATTTGTAAATTTATTTATCAAAAATTTAAAATTCATTGTAAGGCTATTACTTATGCGATCAAAACATTAAATCTCCACTTTGGCATGCTATCTTACATGCTACAGCATTGATTTGCATCAGACCGACAAGATATCATAAAGACTCCCATTTACAAATGGTCTTTTGTTAGGAACCTAATATTTTCCATCTAAGAATTTTTGGGTGTGTGGTTTATGTCCCAATTACTCCACCACAATGCATTAAGATGGGACCTCAAAAAAGAATTAGGAATATATGTTGGATATGAATCTCTATCAATAATAAGATACCTGGAACCATTAACTTGAGATTTATTTACGGCATAATTTACTAATTGTCATTTTGATAAATCAGTTTTTCTAACATTGGGGAAGAGAATAATCAATTGGAAAAAGAAATTAGTTGGAATGAATTATCATGATCTCATCTTAATTTTCATACATAACAATATGAACAAGAAGTTCAAAAAATAATTCAATTGCAAAATTTAACAAATAAATTGTCATATGGATTTACTGACTTAAAAAAAAAATATCAAAATCATGTGTACCAACTGCTAAGACTCCAATAAAAATTGATGTCCCTGTCGAATAATCAAAGTCTGAAGCACACATGAAGTGTGATAGACTCATCGGCTCCAAAAATAACAATGCTTCAAACAGAAAAGGAGCTCAAAATTAGGATGATCCAATCGAGGATATAGTAACTCCAAAAGAGTGCCCAAAGGTAACTCTAGAAAGTTCCTCAGACATAATTAAAGTTTTTATTCCAAAAGAAACCCAGATACCTGAGATTCATAAAAATAATGAGATCTCAATAAATTATGTCATGAATATAATATAATGGAACCAATATGAAGTCAACGTTGACGATGATTTTACATATAATATAGCATATGGTGTAACATATGATAATAAGGATCATGAATCAAATTCTATTAAAGATTGTAGAAAAAGTGATGATTGGCCAAAATGAAAAGATGCAATTGAGGCAGAACTAAATGCATTTGCAAAGCGAAATTTTTTTGGACATGTAGTGTGTACACCTGAAAATGTGAAGCCATTTGAAGATAAATGAGTCTTTGTGCTATAACAAAATAAGGATAGTGAAATAGTGTATACAAAGCATGACTTGTAGTACAAAGGTTTTCACAAAGATTTGATATTGATTATGAAGAGACATATTATTTTGTGGTGAATACAATTACTTTTAGATATTTAGTTAGTTTAGCAGTACATAACAAGCTTGATATATATTTAATTGATGTTATTACAACCTATTTATTTGGCTCAAGATTTAATAATTTTTATATGAAACTCCCTGAAGAATTTAACTTACCTGAAACATATAATTCAGATTCACAAGTAGACTACTCAATCAAACTAATTAAATCCCTTTATGAATTAAAGCAATCTGGACACATGTAATACAACCATCTTAGTGAATACTTGTTAAATGATGGGTATAAAAAAGACCCTATCTGTCCATGTATCTTCATGAAAATATCTAGACATAAGTTTGCTATAATTGCTATTCATGTCAACAATTTAAATATTATTGGGACACTTGAAGAGCTCCCAAAACCTATGAATTGCTGAAAGAAATAATTCAAAATGAAAGATTTAGAAAGAACTAAATTTTTCCTTGATTTACAAACTAAGTATCTAAATAATGAGATTTTGGTGCATTAAGAGACTTATATAACAAAAGTGTTAAAACAATTTTATATGGACAAGTTACATTCATTATGCACCCCAATGGTTGTAAGGTCAGTAGATGTGAACAAAGATCCTTTTATACCTCGAGAAAAATGATGAAAAATTACTTGGTCCTGAAGTATTATATCTTATCGGAGCACTGCTATATCTTACTAGTCATACACAAACATATATATCATTTGCCATTAATTTATTAGCAAGGTCTAGTTCTTCACCTACACGAAGACATTAGATTGTAGTTATGCAAATACTTCGTGGAGTTATGCATATACTTTGCTATCTTAAAGGTATAATGGATATGGATTTGTTTTATTCGAATGAACCCAAATCAAACTTGATTAGTTAGGTAGATGTAAGATATTTGTGTGACCCTCATAATGGTCGATTACAAACTGGGTTATGTATTTACATTCAATGGCACAGTTATTTCATGGCAATTTATGAAACATATCATATCAATCACATCACCTGATCATGCAAAAATTTTGGCATTGCATGAGATAAGTCGAGAATGTGTTTAGTTGACAGCTTTGATTCAACATATAGAAGAGATTTGGGGTTTATCTTAAAAAAAATGATCCTAACAATCTTATATGAAGATAATACTGCATGTATTGTCCAAGTAAATAAGGGATACATTGAAGGAGACAGAATAAAACATATTTCACCAAAATTCTTCTTCACTCATGATCTTCAAAAGAATAGTGATATAGACATTTAGCAAATTCGTTCATGTGACAATCTAGTAGACTTATTTACCAAAGCGTTTCCTACTGCATTATTTGAGAAGCTCGTGTGTGATATTGGGTTTCTTCTATTCAAGGATCTTAATTGACATACACACAATACTCTTTTTTCCTTAACCGTGGTTTTTCCCATTAGGTTTTCCTGATAAGATTTTTAACAAGACAGTATTTAGTGGCATATGCAAAGAATGATATATTTTTTTTCTTTACTAAGTTTTTGTTCCACATGGTTTTTCTAGCAAGTTTTTTAATAAAGCACATTCTTTGGTAATAGACATTCAAGGAGGAAGTGTTATGAAGATTTTGAATGTCCATTTAAAATATTCTTTATGTAGGGCTGAGTCATTGTTAAGTCATATTTTCTATTTATTTTGTTTATTAATTATTATTCTATTTAGGGTTAATGCTCAATCTAGTGTTGAGCCCTATTATTTCTTGTATAAATACCCCCTTGGTAATTAAATAATAAACACTCACTCTTGACTTCTCATATTTCCTTTTAACTCAACTTCTCTCTATATTCTCTACTTCATTCTTTCTATTTTCTATTTTATTTCATAACAAATCAAACTTTGATACATAGTGTTAATTACCTAACAATATATGTTAAATTATTCAACTTTAATACGTGCATAAATCCTATTAATGAGTTTTTAAAAATAAAAATTATTATTTATAGCTTTATCCAAATTTAAAAATTCAAGTTGACCTAATAATAACTTTTTGGACAAATTTGAATAATTGAGCTTTAATATGTTAGTTTTAAATATTATTAGTACTTTTTAATGTTAAAAGATATAAAAATATTATTTATAACTTTAACCAAATTTAAAATTTCAATTTGAAGTATTGATTACATCTGAGGACAAATTTGAATATATATGTATATATATTAAACAATAAATAATTAATTTTAAGTAAACTCAATTAATTGGTGATTAATGGATTGATTATAAAAATGGAAGCTACGACATCCTACAAAAAGGAAGACCTACCTAGGGCCTAAGACACAACACCACCAAATGCTCAAAAGGAATTAGAAGGCAAGGACATTATAGCGGTGAGACATATAGCACTGTAGCGAGGGAAGGTCCTAGACAAAACAAGGATGGAAACAAGGATGCACGATGCCGCAATGCTACTTGTTGATAACTTATTAGCTTTCTATTAATAATTTAGCCCAAATTCCAACACACATATCTCTTTAATTGGACCTCTGATTGGTGTGATTGCAAAACCTACAAATCACTCTACACATTTTCTAATTATAGACACAAACCTTATCTCAAAATTCATTCGTATGAATATTTTGAATACTTATGACCAAAATAGTCACTTTTAGGCTAAAACTGGGCATCAACAACTCCCAAACTCAAACTATTGACCTTTTGGACACTAAACCTTTCCTAGCAGGTCACAAATAGTACAAGGACATTGTTTGGGGAGGAGGTATCTCAAGAAAATTACTCTCTTGGGTTTTAACCCCCTTGAACCCTAATCGTACCTATCGGATGATATATCTTTTTTCACCAATTATACCAAAATCCTCAAATGACCTTATACACAACTCAAACCCATCAAGATAAACATGGGCACCCAATGCCCTAGTCCTAAACTCTCAACAACAACGAATGGGGCGTATGCCTAAGAACACTTAATAACCACCATATACCTTATCACAAACCATCGGGATAGCTCGAACCACCCATGCTAAAAGGATACAATCTCACAATTCACTACATATTTATCCATACATGCTTTAACCTCAAGCAACCTTGAAGTCATTGGTGACAAAAGACATGCATCAAAATTAAGAACCCCAAGGAGACAACCCGAAGGATTAACAACAGCATTACACATGGTATTCAATCATAGCTCTATACTTGGCACTATACAAACCAAACATATAACATGTTCTCTAAAATAAACTTATACTGATTATGAGTACTTGAATATTTTGTTCACCAACCAAGGGAGAACCCACCTCAGTCACCATCTTCTTAGAACTAAAATTCTCTCTTGAAAAAGGGTATCCATGAGGGGTGAGACATTCGTCCCAATAATGAAAGGCAACATATAAAACAAAGGATATTATTTATAAAAGATTACAACCACAACAATTTAATATGAAGTCAGATATAAGAACTCAATATATTAATACTCATGCAATATTTATTATGCATAATGTAATACACATGATATGCAAGAATCCATATCAATCATGACAGGAACCATAAGATAGTTACCATCACAAGATAACCTCGATAAGTAGCCCTCTTCTAATAACCGATGAAGGTCGATTTCAAAGCAACTACTAAGCTCACTATTACTAGTCATGACCCGGCTAAAAACCATTCAATTAATAAGTAGACTATATTCCCCTTCCCCTAAACCACCTAAATTAGTAGTGTTTTAGAGAAGGTGTATTTCTAATCTACAACTACCTGGGTCTCTTGGCCAAAGAATGATGATTTAATGACAAGAAAATATCACACCTGACCACTTGGACACAAGGCCTCATGTGTCATTTAGTAGATTGACATATCACGTGATATTACAACGACATCATCACCTAACCAACATATGCTCAAACATGCAAAATCATGAGTGATAATGCTAATATGTCATGCTAACATGTCATTCTTCCACACAATTATTATCATCATCATTACCATACTAGCATAATATCGTCATATAAGATATCACATGGGATGCACAATAATCATAAGTATATCAGTGTCCATCATCATTATCCACAATATCGTAATTATCATAATTAATTACCATTACATTAACATGTTGTCTTCACACATAATAATAATAATAAGTGTGCACAATTTTCATAGGCTAAGTTCTTTGTACTCACATTTATATATACATATATGTACATAGATATATATAACTAATTGTTTCCATTTCCTTATCAAAATTTTCAAAGGAATAAAGGGTTCAAGAAAACTTACTATCCATGGTATAAATTGCATATTATGATATGAAAAGTTTCAAACATATATGATGAATAAAAAGTTACTCTCTAGTTGCCTCAAGTTGCCGCATATTCTGAAATCTTGGTTGGCCAAAGGATCACCAACTACAATACACAAGTGGTAATACAAATCCAAGTCAAATGAATTGTATCCTGATACTAATGAAACCCAAATATCCATCAAACTACAATGGAATCAATGAAGTTGCCATGGGCTACTTAGTGCCTACATTACCAATTTCGTCATACAACAATTTAATCATCTATCGATGAATTCACTCCTTTCAAAAGACTTCTTGAAATACATATACCTTGTCAAAGCAAGCATACCCCCTATACAAGCTCCAAATACACATGTCAAGACAAATTACTTCCCTCGGTGGAGCATAAATCGTCATCCCAAGCATGAACCTAATGAAGCCAAGTTACCAATACAATTTCTAAATATCATTATATCCAAAACAACCCATAATTCCATATTTAAACTTACCCAAATTTGGATGTTATGAAAACCCAAAATTTAGATACTGGAGTTTAGAGAAATAACCACATAATTTAACCAAAATCTATAACTTAAGGCTTAAATACACCCAATAACACATCATTGAAGAATCTGAACACAATTTAATCGGTGGAAATCCTTCTCAAATAGAATGCCCAACAACCAACACCAAGAATCTACCCTTAATTTTAGAAAAGAGGAAGGAGGAGGTTGGGAATCATTATACCTATGAAATCTAAGCTTCCTGGGGCTCCAAATCACATCTCAAATCCTCAAACCTCCGAAACCCTTGCAGAGAACCACCATCTCCTCAAATTTCTCTTGTTTCGATTGACTGGTTGCATTATTTAAAAACAGAGTCCCCGACATGGCATTACTGCTGAGCGTAGTGGCGCCGCAACACCATTGCATTATGTCGCCAAGCACATTAGTCCAATTTCACGTTCCAACCGCAGCATGGAGAGCTTCTATCTTAAACCTCCCTTCGGTTTTGCACAATTCTAGGATACTCTTCTACAAGTTCACTAACATGTCCGGAAGAATTAAATTAGGGTTGTTACAGAAGTCTAATAATCAAGGCAATGAATTTTAAGGATTTATAATTTGAAAAAAGAAATTCAAATGTGAGAATATTGTTGACACATAAGCTGCCATGCAAACAATTTCCAAAATTGAAGTGACGATGAGGTGGCACAGCAAGAATCAAGCTATGAAGCATGTTTATATATATATATATATATTAGATAGATATCTCTAGTTTAGTAAAAAATAATTATAACAAAACAATTTTGAATTTATTTTCAAATATTTTCTCTATGAATTTTTTTAAGTGAAAAGAGAAGACTTTCATTCAATGAAGAAAGAATATAAAACTATACAAACAAGACCTCAAGGCATCAGAACGAAACAAAAAATCATAATGCTTAACAAGTAAAATAACTGAGGACCTTAGCAGAATTAAGAAAGCAATCAACCATGGAACTCACAAACAAAAGAATTTCATCAGGGGTGAATATTTCTTGTGCAAAAATCCACTTGTTTCACACCTCCCAAAATTTCCAAGAAAGGAAGCCAAAAGCAAGGGATCAGGATTTCTCCACCTTTTTCATGTTAATATTATCAAAGAACCAATCTCTATGAAATAGTTTTTTTGTGCCTATACTTATGTTTCTTTTTTTTTTTTGGCTTGATTGTTAGTGCAACTTTTTGGAACTATTAGAAAAAAAATATATATATATATATATATTTTGAAATTACAAAATCTACTTTAGTTTTGTGAATTTTGTACCTTTTATTCAAATTCTTGCTAATGTACATGATCAGGATTAGCTTAATGATGGATAAACTCCACAATGTGTTGCTTCAAGTCTCCACCTAAGACTGCATTATTAACTTTGCTTGGTGATGATTGGACTCCAAGCTATAGAGTCATATTCAACTTAGCCCACTCTACTGCCTACACCTGTTTCTCCCTTCTATTCTATCGATTCTTTCCCGTTGCACTCTGCAGATCACCTAGTAAAGTTGATAACAAAATCTTGGGTTCCCTCCATTCAAATTTAGATATAGGGCTTTCACTATAATTCTATCTATGACTGAACCTTAGGCTTTATTTGGAATGGAGAAAAATAGGAGGAGGGGAATATTAGGAAGGAAAATAAAGAGGAATCTAGACAAAGGGATATGTAGGTTCCCTTTTGTTTTCTCCTCAAATTTTCCTCTCCTCCTATTTTCCCCTCATCCAAACGGAAGGTGAAAGTCATAGGCATAGTTTTTTTTTTTGGTTCCTATGTGGGAATCTTCTAGTTCTTCTTCTTCTTTTAAGTAAGCTTCTCATATACTTTATCTGTACTATTTTATTTGTCATTCTAAAAAATTTTAAATATCCCATTTTATCTATTATTTTAGAAAGCCAATAAAGAATTAATTCTTTATTTTCAAGTGTATCCTAATCAATATAGAATATATCTATAAAGCAGGATGTTGATTTGCTGTTCATAAACCAACATAGTAAATTGGTCAGGTAATCAAGTTTCGGGTCATGTCTTTTTTTTCCCATTTCTTTTCCACGTTCTCAATTCTTCTTTTCTTCTCTCTCCATTCTTTCTTTTCTTCCTTTTCCCTATGCTGTCTACATCATTTCTTTTCTCCAGTTCTTCCATCCTCTTCAGGTGGGCTACTTTAGTTCAAGTAAGCCATTTCCTTTTCTCCGTTTCTGATATTTGTTTTATCTCATTGTTTGAGTTAATTGTTCGGTATGGTAGATTTGGGATTGTGAGGTGAGTTTTGCTTTACATAGATTTTAATGGATGGGATCATTTGTGTTGTAGACTTGAAGGGGGTGAATTGATTATTCAAAATTATGTCTTTGGAGGTTGATGCAATGGGAAATTGAAGCATGCATAAGGAGAGACAAGTTGATTGCTCGTGTTTGCTTCTCAGGTCACACTTTCTAGAGCTAGTGGGAGAGACAAGCATGCATAAGGAAGGATGCTTCTGGAATTTGTGGAGAAGAATGATGTGATTGATTTTGTATTAAGGATGGGAGAACACGTTTTTGTTTGCTACCAAATCTGGAATTTGAGGGAGTAAGGACGTGTTTGGATGTTCCTTTAATGACCAAATCTGGAATTTTGAAGACAATGTTTGGTGGACTTGTTGATGTTGTGTTGATGACTAGGATAATGGTTGATACGTGGATGATGATGAGGACAAGGTGTCTGAATCCAACCTTTACTCTGATGCCAACTAATGTGGACCCCTTGAGGAACCTATCTTGGGAATTTATAAAATACAGAGGACAGCAACACAGAAGTTTAACTTAAATGGATTGATCGAATTAAAACCCAATGAGAACCTGTCTTAGAGAACTCTAACTATTGAAAATGTCATTAGAGTATATTACTCTCTTGATAAGTCGGGTGTATTCTCCAAAGAACACGAAGAACTAGTAATGAACTTACAAGTAGAAAATATTATAAATTGATTAATCTGTCTCAATTGTGTGTACAAAAGAGATTTATAAATAGGTAAATAGATATCCTGAAGCAACTAGAAATACTTAAGATTCAAATAACCCTAATAAATATAGTAAATCCTAAAAAAATAACTAATTATCTAAAAGCCTAAAAATAAAAATGAAAATATTAAAGAAAATAATAAAAAATAATATTATATTTCTAATTCTACTAGATATTCCTTAAAGATAAGGTTTATCTAATAGAAATTAAACTAAACTAATTTAAATATAAGACTTGGTCTCATAGAATACAAGTTGGAAGTCACAAAATATCCTATTACAATTTAAATCAATTTACATCAAATAAACAAGATAATCTTAAATACTCTAAGTGGGACACCCATGTCATGTGACTTTTAATGAGGTTATGTGCCTACTTAAGTAATCTTTTTTGTGTTGGGCTTTTTTTATTTGGGTTTTTCTCTCTATTTAGGCTTAAAAATGTTACTTTCTTTCTTAGACTCTTTGAAAACGTCACTTTATTTGCATAGCTTAATTCAGTATACACTTGAACGAATAAGCATAATTAAGGTTTTATTGGACTCTTCCATAGGTATACTAGTGTGTATACTAGTGTACTGGATTTTTAATGAGATAAAATAAGCTCCAAAAAGTACTTTTAATTTCCTAAATGATTTTCTTAATAATGAAATTCTCAAAGCAAAGTTCATAATTTGAGTTGAATTGTGCAATATATTAATTGAGACCTCTAGGTTCACATCACTTTTAGTGGCAGTCAATTTATTGGGTATGTACGTGCAATGTTATTTAGCAAAACTGAGAAGTTATTTCAAAAAGTTTGTTGGAATCCCTCATAGTTTCAAAATGATCTTGGATCTCATATTGCATTATTATATTGCACCACTCTCTACTATCCTCCCTTTTGATCCACTCTCTTACTCACATATACAGATACAGTTAAAGATCATGCAACTTTCTAATTTTATTTTGTCTTTCTATTTTTTCTTATGCTGATTTGTTTTTATTGTCTTGAAATATAAAACTTGAGCCTCCGAGTTCTTCTAAGTCAAGACTATGTTATGTTGTTAGAATATGTGATTTTGCCTTTGGTGTAAGAGCTCATCTACTATTTTGGACCTCTGGGATGTTGTATAGCCAAGAATAACTGTTATTCTTCACAATTCATTTCAAGTCATTTTCTAGTGGTCAATTGATCACAAGCACGTGATAACCAATTTGTTTGAATATTGCATGCCTGGGGTGCTTGGAAGCATTGCATCATCGTGTTGAAGATTTTGACATTTGCAAGTACTATTGTAATGTAAAATTATAGAGTAGAAAGAAGATTACTTAATAATTAATATTATTGTGTCATTGAAATGTTAGGGGAAAAAGTAGTAATTTCCTACATAGTTTTGTAATATTTTCCTAGATAATATTCTTGCCCTTCCAATGCTCAAAAATTGATGATAATGTTATAAATTGACTTTTGGGAAAAGGTTTATGATAAGTGTCAATTGATTTATTCTATCCCCATGCTGGGGCAGGAAGGGGGGAAGGGGAATGGAGTTGTGATGCTGTTTAGAGTAACAATTAATTTGTTCATAGTTGAGTAGTTGGAGTTTTGATTGCCAAATATTAGTTGAAGAATAATATAAGGTCGTTGGTGGTCGGAGCAGAAAATTTTGACGTTGATACTTTTAAGACAGTAGCTATAGGTGTTTTATTTCCTTCAAATTCTTACATGAAATATATTCCAGTAGATTTGATGTGGGTCAAATGACATTAGGAAGCAATTGCTAGGGAATGAAATCATTTGCTTGAAGATAACAAATCACTTCAACTGAAGATGCAGTGAAGGGGAGAATTAGTTGGGAAGAACTAGACTCCTTAGCAAAGAAAAGTGAGAACTGTCAATTAGAAAAAAAAGAAAGGCTTGTGGAATGAGAGAGGATAAGAGGATGAGAATGAATCAGAATGACTGGAATAGAGGTTTTTGAGAAGTAAAAATCTGGTTGATGAATGGCTCAAAGGAATATATACCTTTATAGGATTGAATGGGCTAAGAGAATTTATGTAGAATCAAATTCATATTTGGGAAAAAAGATTTCTATGCTTATGTGTCATTGTGTTTCTCCAATTCTTCCCCTATTTTACCTCTTTCTTCTATTTATTGATATGCTTTTATGATTCTGATATAGGTTTCCATTTCCTCATTCATTACATAGTTAACATGAAGCATTTGTTGGATCAACATTTAAACTAGTTGGAAATTTTTTCTGTCATTATCTCATTTTCCAGTATTTTTACAATAACAATTATAAAACATGAGAATCCAAGGGGGTGTCTATTACCCTTAAACTTTGACGTGAATTTAATTTTACCTTCATTTACCTCTAATTAAAATAAAAAGAAAAGGAAGAAATGTAAGTTGGTTATCTTTTATATTCTGAATTTGGCACAAGAATACTCTGTAATGATGGAATTGACTAAGTGTATGATATATTACAACATTAACACCTTTATGTGACCACAAGAATGGATCATGTCAATAGCGCAAAGGAAAATAATTATGGGGAAGAGGAACTATATGTAATATTATTATTAACTTCTCCTTTCATTCATTGTTTTCTCACAGGAGAATATGGAAATGTATTTTCAAGAGAAGACTAATAAGGCTGCTTTTATCTGTTGTTTACAGCATTTGTAGGTTTCCATATACTTTCTAATAATGTTTTTTTTAGTATCTTATTCTTTTAAGGGCCTTTAGAGCCATTTTTTGCTTCTCTTTATGATTATGAAATAGTGAGGTGGTTGAACCATGCAGTTGAAAACATATGGTCAATATGTATGGAACAGATTACCTCTCGGAAGATTTTGCTCCCCATCATACCTTGGTTCTTAGAGAAGTACAGACCTTGGACTGCTATATAACTCACGACTCTGTTATTAATGTTTGATTATGTTTGGTCAATCAATTAGAATTTTCACATTCCTTTCATAATAAGTATGTATTAATGTTAAAATGTTAAAATATTATATGAATCCTATTGGTTTTTAATGAGATGCTGAACCAAGATAAATTGAGCTTTTTCTTCCCTTTCTTTGACGTGAGAATTGAGGTACAATGAGATGTTGGTGACTAGACTGTGTATTATATTTGTAGGTTCTGGAATTAGGAATGATTGATTTTCTTAGGCTGATGATATGAGTGCAATACTAGCTATGAAACTAAGGAAAAGATTAGGCTTTGGGATGAGGGCAAAGTTGCACATAATGGTTATACATGTTGAAGGAAAGTTATGGCTATGGAATCTAATTTATAGTAACTCATTTGATGAAAAAAAAAATTTATTGACTAATCAGTCAATTTTTTTGGGACTAGAGATTTATTAGTTAATTAATTATTATGAATTTAAGGGTTCTAGACAGTCTGCAATTTGATTGATATTAAGTATAATTTTGATTGGAAAAGAAAAGAGACAGTGGTAGTAAGAAGGAATGTGATGTGCACAGTGCAATGTCTAAGTTAAAATGGAACAATTTGGTAATTTTTTTACAAGATACGAAAGCTCACTGTATCTTGGAAAAGGTTTAGCATTTTTAGCCATATAATACTTCTATATTCCACTGTCCTTCCAAATAGCACTATGAAAAGTATTTATCGTGTCAGTTAATTGTTCTTACGCACAATTTTAAGTTGCTTCCCTTTTATCATTCTCGAGAACTATAATCCAGTGAATTTAACTACTAATTTTTTGCTAGCTCTCTGGACTCTTCATTATTATACAATGAAGTTCAGGAAAAAAAAATTATTACACACAGAACTGAGATGGAATTGTATTGCATTTCACAGCTTGCATGTGAAAAAAGAGCTATTATGGATATATAGATTAGATATAGATGATATCCTTATAACTCCATGGAGGAGCAAGAAGCTGTTGAAAGTTATGGTGATAGGGTAGGTTCACTCTGCATTACGTTCCCTGCTTATAATGGCTAATATTATCATTTTATTTGTCTTTTTTTATTTTCCATTTTTTGGGTGAAATGTTTTTCAATAGTGTTGGACCATGGTTTCTTAGTAGATTCAGAGCTCATTATGTGAATTATTTATCCATATGTGAATTATTCCACCCGACATACCATGAACTCTGTAAAACATATGCACATATGATGCCTGGGCAATGTCCTAATGCATGTAAATTCAATGGAGGTTGTATTGATGGAAGTTGCCACAACTTTATTGGGTTTCGGTTAATACTTGTGCTTGAATTTTATGGATATTTTTCTGTAGCTTGGATATACATGTGATGCCTGGGTTTGCTGACTTTGTAATTATTGTTAACTGAAGTTGAAATTATTTGCTTCCATATATGCAGGTTTCCTATATCTACCAAGAACAGTGGCTACAACTTTGCATCAAGCATCCTCTGTCACCAGCATGGCCTTTCATCCTACGCACCAGTCATCACTTTCTGGTATTGTCTTTGTCGGTTTCCTTATGAGTAATTTTTATTTAATTAAGAATTTTAAAAATTTGCATATGGTTTCTTCTATTTATAAATATGATACATTATGCAGTTGGTTCTCATAATGTTAGAATTCCCCTATGTAACTTTCTGGAAAAATTTAACTATAGAATTGGGGTAAAAAATAGGATTTAGTCGTTTCCATTATTCGTTAAAATATAATAATCTTATTATTTGTTAGAAGTTGATCATTTTATATTTTTAATTTAATTTACATTATTGTTTTAATTTATTAGATATTGATTCCTTAATTTGAAACTTTTTAAATTAATGGATTGAAATTTACTCCAGAGCCTCCAAATTGGTAAAATTGATTTGATTATTAATTAAATTTTAAAATTTATTATATACAAGAACATCGCTCAAACGAAAACTATTTTGAAAATCATTCATTAAAATTTGATCTAATAATTAAACTACTTCAATTTCGTAAAGAAATATGATATAATATTTCATGCCTTTCATTATATTAATGAAAAAAAATTGAATGTTTTAAAAACGGAGATAACTTTTCCCACCACTTTTTATTATCTTCTGTATTTTTTAACTTCTTTCTGGATGTAGTTGATCCGTTGCCTTATTGCACTTTTTTTCTTTTAATGCAATGATACATTGACTCTTAAGTTGCTATTAAATTCTAGTTCCTAGACAATAAGTTATTTAAAAATTAATTGCAGAAAACTTATTTCCAGCAATCCTATACCTTTTTTGAACTTCTTCCTGGATGTAGTAGATCCCATGTCTTATTGTGCTTTTTTTTAATGTAATCATACATTGACTCTTAAATTGTCATTAAATTCTAATTCTAAATTCATAGTAACTGGACAAAACAGTTCATGTTTTATACATGTCTTAATAGGATCTAATATCAGAGGCAGGAGAAGACAAAAAAATGACATCCAACTCAGCAAAAATGTCAAAAGGGGCAAGGGGAATTATTGTATACTATATCCATGATTTCAGATCAAACTATCCCATGTTGCTTCTCTAATAATATAGCAAGACGTTAGTTGAAGACACAATAATCAAGCCCATAAAATCTTCAAATACTTTGACTTCTCATAAATTTAAAATCTTTATAACGAAAACTTACACAGAACTTACTTTTTTTTAAATCCTACAAAAGCCCAAAACAGCGTTGAAAAGGTTTCCAAAATCGAGGGGTAAGGTGAAAAAATAAAGAAAGTTTAGAATAGGTCAAAGTGTTGGGCTCTATAATAAATTACCTCTCTTTAGTCTTTACAAATGAATTTTTTGAGCAACAACTAGAAGGTTTTTTAAAGTCTGTTTCCATATGCATAGCTGGAAAGGTTTTTGGGAAGGTATCTTTTAAGAAATTCACCAAACTTTCTTGAAAGTCTGTCTCCACAAACTTGTGCTTTCATCTTGATGAAGGACATAATATTAATAGCTTCCTTAGCAGTTGGTTATTATTGTCTAGATTACTGAATTACAAAGTATATATTGTAAGCAGTATCTATACCTTGACCTGTCTGCTTGATATTATAACCTTCCATTCTGCTTTTGCTATAGCTTGGAGTAATGTGGTCATTACTATGATGGCATGCCTTTAAATTTCATTGCCTACGGTAATAAGTAGGACAATTCCTTTAATCTCTATGATTTTATTAAATTCTCCATTTGTTGTTGCTGTAGCCTGGAGGAAGGTGGCCGACACTTGGAGAGCATAAAAGTTTATGAAAACAAGCCCGCAAATGATACTCAAAGTCAATTGGATGCACAGTATCTCAACACCTTAAGCATACTAGTTGCAAGTAGACAAATCCATTTGGAAGGTTGGCATACACCACGATGGAGTGTCTTGGTGGCGGCAAAAATCAGATTCCATATGAGAGCTTTTGGCAAGTTTACCAGATTTAGCAATTAGTCATAGTAAAGTTTTCTAAAAATTAGTATATGGAAAGTGAGCGGAACAAAATATTTGCAAGCATATTAAAAAATGTAAATATCTCTAATTAACAAATGTGGAAGAAATTAAAACATTAAATTTTTTCTATATTCATATTAAATAAATACAAATATATTTTTTTCCACATTTAGAACTGTCATATGAAAAAACAATTACTTGACATACCCGTGCGAACGGAGCGCTATTTAGTTAATAGTATGAGATAATTTTTTTTGTTGTAATTTAATACAATACATTCATTCCCTACCATCAAAATGTGAGTAAGAATTAAGAATAATTTAATAAAATTAAATCATTCATTTAGTTATTTATTATTATTTTTAATTTTTATTCCTGTGCCAAAACCATCAAGAACCCGTAAAATGGGAAGGAACGAAGGAGTAGGAATTTAATTCTTCAAACTATAATCTGTTATGGGGAGCCTGTACAAGCCGATGCCCGAGAGGGTTCGTGGATTCTAGCCAAACATTCCCCATCCTTCAGGTTTCAGCCTCGCTAATTCCACTCCTCTCCTACTGTCTCGGCTATATCCAGTTCGTCTCGTCTTCGACAAATTACTCATATTGTTTGTTCTAAGTATTGATATCTTTATTGTCCAACCATATGGCGCACGTTTGCTTCGCTTTAAATAAGTAAGTTTCTTTTGATGTTCAAAACTATATATTACCAGAATACAGTGTTTGTGGCGTTTCCAGGATCAAATGGTATTGTGGAGAGAAACCATCAATCAGGATAACCACATAATAATTATCGCGTCCGAGCCATTATACCAAGAGAAACTGTATATCCTCCAGGAATTGGTAATGGACGCAAACGAATTGTTTTGTGACAACCCATTCCAAACTAAATTTCAATATTATTTATTAGCAATAACCAGAGAGGTGCAGACTCAAACAAGTTATACGGTGCTCAGTGGAAGGAGAAGTCGTTAAAAATGGGCTCACGGCGAAACCTAATAATGGTCACGTCCACTGCCCTAAAACACACCCAAGTGTTTCATCTCATCATCGCACCCAGAGATTTATGAATTAAACACAGCTCCAGGAAAAAGGCTGAAGTTCGAAACAAATTTCCAAAATGGGAGATATCAAAAGGATATTTATGAAGAACATATATAGGCTTCCATGTGTGTAACAATCAGATCATTGATAGAAATCTCACTGAAATCCGCTAAGATAATTGAAGTATCATCACGAGCCAATTTTCCTAACCAAATTCAACAGCACACTCAGAACAATGACATCTCGAATACATGATATATATATATACACTAACAGTAAAGCAAAGGAATCGAAAACTTCATTAAAGGTGTGCTCAGACAGCCAAGGGTTTGTTAATCAAGTTCGGAGTAAGGTACCCAGATCAGAAACTCTAGTCCAGTAAATTGCCTCATCACAGCACACTGAAGAAGCAAAAGAAAAATCAAACTTAAAACGACACGAGCTATGTAAGACGCAACCTCGTGGAGATTCTGATGCCAGCTCTGATAGTGCGGAGGTTGCTAAGCCGGAACAAGCGAGATGAAGGAATGAGCTACAGAAGTACCCTCGAGTGTATATAAATAAAATTACTGTAAGCTACCAAATTAGGGTTTATCGAGTGAAAATTTAGGTTTTTTTTTTTTGGGTAAACAAAGAAAAATTAAGGCTTTAGAGTGGCGGCTATCATGTCTAGTCCGAGATGAGGATGCGTTCAAATTGGGCTGGATCTAAGCTTCAATCATGCCCAATCACACTCAACCCACTCTTCTCTTTGTAATTTTTTGGTAAACATTCAACCCACTTTTTCTAATAGAATAAATTTAAATATATTTTTATCTCTTTTTAAATAGATATATAGCAACGATGCAATTATATAATGATAAATTACAAAAATGATATATTTACCATATTTTTATTATAAAAATTATAATGAAAGCATAAAAAAATCAAATTCACAATATAATTAATCTCCCATCCCATCCAAACATAAATTTCATAGAATAATATTTTATGAGGTTAAACATATACGTGTTTTGAAATTGGTGATGCAGGATGTAACTACACCCCCCACTTGGAGTCATTTTGAGCTTTGTACATGGCAGTTTAGTTCTGTTTCAGTCACAAGGATCTCCTCAATTTCTTATTCTCACGAAAAAAATAAAAGGAGGTGAAATACAATATCCCTTGAGTCTTTTCTTTTTAATATATATATATATATATAAATACCCCTTTGTTTTTTTTTTTATATATAAACAAACTTCTCCAAAAAAGAATAGAAGAGATCAATGTTTATGTAATTTATCATTTATTTAAATAAAAAGTTTGTGTAGGTTTTAAAAATAAAAACATGTGAAATCTTACCAGACTTAGGAGATATATATAACATTTTTTTTGTTTTAAAGTGAATTTGTGCAAGTTTCATATAATTTAAAAAAAACTCAAAATAATTTTATAATAAATTTACTCTAAAAATTAAAGGATATTTTGAGTATTTTTATCTTAGTTGTTGTAAAACAAAAAAAATCACACTTCAAAATCGAGAAGATTTAAATATGAAGAAGATCAATGAACTTATAGTCGGACACAAGGGCGACAAAATTTCAAGGTTGGGAACGTGAGATATATTGGTTTTGTAGAAGAGAATACTATCATTCTTAACGTGAGAATATCTGCAAAAATGTGACTTGTCTCTTGCCTATTTATTTATATTAGTGCGGACAACCAATTTAATCTCGTAAGTGGATTACTGGATTATTCAAGCTTTATTATATATATGTAAAAAAGAAAATACATTTTATGTGTCCGGCAAGCAAGCAAACAAAATCCGGTCTCAATACCATTTCAATTGGTCCGTATGATATCTTTGGACCAAATCAACCTCATAACTTTGCATATAAGGGCATGAAAAGGTTGCCACCATTATGTTTGGGGCCTGGCTTTGACAGTGACAAACAACTGAACAATATACCATCAAATAAGTAAGCAATTCAAAACGGGGTGGGGATATATATATATATATATATATATACTGGACCAGACTAACCCACTCTATTTTTACTTTAGGACTGAGTCAGATGGGATCCATTTATTAAACTCGCGTCCACAACTCAAATTACAAATGGAAGATGCTGTCAATGTCAGTCCAAAGAATAAAAAATAAGAGACCGATCTTTACCTTTCCTTGGCCAAGCCATGTCGTGCATTGCTTTGTTTTGTTTACTACCTCCTCATGGACTTAATCTGTATAACGCACGTCTTCTCACCTTCCAAATAGAAACACTCTCCGTCATTAGTTAACTTTTATTTGTTTATTTCCCCCAGGACTACCACATAATGTCTCTTTTATATATATATATATATATGCAGGCTCCAGCGGATACAAATGATCCAACTATTTATATATGTAGAGCTGAGGATCGTCAACTTGAAAGTACTCTCTCAGAGGGCCATAGGAGATGTACAAGAATCAGTCAAGAAAGCATGGAGACGAAGTGTTTTTTCTCTTTGGCAAAAAAAAAAAAGTGTTTTTCATAAAAGGTTAAAAAGGAAGCATTTTATGTCGTGACACAGAAAAGAGTGAAAAAGATAAAGTATTATTCATTCGTCATTCCCTTTTTTATGTTATCTTTTCAGCACCTGTTAATTTATCAAACCCGAAGCATCTTATGCCTTTGACTGGAAATTTGGAATTTATGTTAGTAGTAAAAAGTAGAAGGGCCTTGTTCGGACGCAGGTACTTTATTTGTCGCACTGTCGCATTTAGGTAATTACAAAAAAATAGCAAATGTGACTGATTAAAGCCATTTATCAACCTACCAATATAAAATTTAGAAGTTACAATATTATTGTATTTGGAATAGTATAGTAATTTTAGGTTATTAATTTGAACAAAAACATAAAAGGCTGCAAAAATGATCTGGCAAGTGATTGGTCCACATGGCCCTGTCTTCAGATTCTTCCTCCCAGGGAACGGCAACGATACTACTAACTACTGTGATCCCCTTCGTTCTGACACACATATCCCCCGTCATGCATTTATTGTTTTTATTGTTCTTAGCGTTGTGCAATTCAGGTCAGACGCGGATGTGGGCTTGTGGGGTTTTTTTTCATGGGTTAATCAGAATATAATGAGTTAATAACTTCTCCTATAAGCTTTGATAGGAAGGATTCCTCAAGAAGCCAACTCTGGCTTGTGTGAGAAGCCAGTTCCACCCTTCTCTTCAATCTAAAATCTTCTTCCGCCTTATCACTTTTTTTTCCCTCTCGCTCTAACTTCCATCACTCCCTCCTCTCAAATCGGTGCAACCCCACTAGTGGGGAACAATTGAACTTCTGCTTCTTATTGTCCGTCACCAAGAAATCGGTGCTACCGTCTGCCAAAGATCATCACCGAATGCGCCGATCTTCATGCGCAAATAGATTATTCTAGATACAAAATCGCAACAGCTTCCCTTTCCCATGGTTGCTTTTCTCTCTTCTCAGGAGGTGCTAATCATCCTAGCTTATCACGCTCGCTTCATCCTGGCTCATCACGCTCGCTCTTAGAAGGTGAGAGCTTTCCTTCATCTGCACGATTTTGTTTCGGCTTGGTTCTTTCCTCAGTGCGATGGATGGAATTAGCAACTTGGAGTCTTCTAGTGTAGTAAAAGAGCCGTGCTCCACCAGTGTTGCTTGTGAAGAGAGGCAAATATGCAATCATGGGTTCCATCTTTGTTGCAATATTCACACACACTCTCTCTCTCTCCCTCTCTAAACTTTTGGAATGTTGGGAAGGGGTAATTTGTAGAAAATAGGGACGTTTCATTTTTTATTTTCCTTTTTTTGTGAGGTTGACTCTGCATTATTTGCTTTAATTTTCTTTTTTTTTTTGTGTACTCTTTTTTTAGTTGGTTCTAAATTCATTGGAACACAGGCTTTCCTTGATTGAATTAAAAATGAGGTTGAAAATTACAATGCATCTTGATTTAACTACTTGATTTACATTTCCATTCATATAAACATTTTAGCTCCCTTCAAATATGACCTTCGAGCATTGATTGTTTTTGCAGTTGTACTATCCTGCAAAAATAAGGGTGAAACACAGCAAGGGGAGAGGTTAGTGGCATAAACATTTTAGCTCCCTTCAAATATTGCATCCAACAGTATTAATTCTGACACTCTTTCATATGTTAGTTGCTATGTCCTAGTCATGTTAGTGCTTTAAGTAGTGTTGGAGCTTGGTAAACCCATAATCAATGAAAGGGAAGAACTTAATGCATGGGTAGGAAATGTGATGCGTCTGATGACTTAGAAAGCACAAACATGGTGGAATTGTTGACATGGCCAATGATAATTAGGACAGAGCACGCCCGGTCTATGAAGGATGGGAAGTTACTGATTAAGTATTGTTTTAAGCTCACTATTACTAAATAGAAATATTAGGCATATTTGATGAGTTTATTGTATCATAAAGCAAAAAGTAGCTCAGCATGTTAAGGTAGTGCAGACAGATTTTATTTTGTTTTTTCCTTTTATTTTTTTGTGCTGAATTTAACTTTATGCTCCAATGTCTTAATGAAACACAGATGAGCTGGGATACCCTTGGCACTTCCGCTTCATATGTTTCATGATTCATTTCTTACATATAAATCATTATTTAACTGAGGATTTGATGTGTGTGGCAGAAATACATTAGGAGTTTGTACACATAAAAGCTAGAAGGTTAGAGTATTTGGTTGGAGCAAGAGACACTAAAACTGCTTCTTGTGCCCTTTACCACACATTTGTTGCATTCCTTTTTTCTTACTTGCTTGTTGAATGGAATTTAGCCCTTCGTTTTAGCTAGATTAAGGAGATTTGGTTCATATTAAATTCTTAGTTGTTGATTGGTGGAGAAACAAAATTGTTTTGAGTTTCACTTAACTGGTGATTTAGGAAAAGGCAAAAAGGTTCACATGTGCACAAATATTGGTAAATTGTAAACCTGTTCTTATGAAATGCAATGACATTTTTTGATTACCATTGAAAGGCTATGGGTTTTAAAGTTTAAACTTGATGTATAGGCTTGCCTGATTACTTATCTCTGTTAATTTCTGTCAAAAAAATTGTTGATGTCTTTAGCTTCCTACAACATAAAATTAGCACTTGGGTATCTAATGCTGTCTTTAGAGTTTGTAGAGAGACGTATGGTAATCTATATATGTGCACCGATATGCATAAACTTCCCAACTTATCAGGTTTAGAAGATAGAGGGAATAGGGAAGGAGGATGACCCAACAACATCAGTTGTGAAATGTTATTTTCTTAGGACACATTTAAGGAAAAAATGTTATTTTTAGGGCCGATCTTTATTCATGCATGCTGACATGTTACCCAGTTAATGAAATCCAAACACCATGACTTCTGTTATAGTTTAGTTCAATTTTTGTTTTTCTATTGGGAGTAAGATACTTATGATGATGGTGCTCTATCCTGCTGCAATATATAATTATATTATGGTGCAATTGGTGACTGTTTCTTTTGGATTGTTATATCACAGACGGAAAGCTTTCTTTGTAATTGTTACCACTCAATTGATGTTTTTGGTGTATAAATTTTGGTTCCTCTGAAGCCAATCAAATCTATTGCAGTTTTGGATGTATTTGATCTATTTATTAGGCTCATTTAAAATTTAAATGGCAGCATTGAGTTTTGGATTTCTTGAATATTTATTACCTGCAAATTTTGGTATTTCGTATTTGCCTTGTATGAATAATGTGGTACACACATGCTTATTGGTGAATTGTTATGTTCCCAGGAGGGTTATTACACTTTTTGTGGGGGGTTTCAGTACTGCTTTAGCATAGGTAAGGAACTCAGGTATATTTTGAAAGTTCAAGTTATATCCTTTTCACAGAAGCTGGATAACTATTTTATTTGCTCTGGCCAAATATCTATGGAACAACTAAGTAGAAATTGGAAACTTTTAATCCACAATCACTAATTGGTATTTGTTGTGGAAAAAAACTTCTAGCCATCCAAGTCAAACTTATTTAACATTACAAACAGCATATAATTTCCATTAGCAGGAAATAAATATTAAAGCTGAAAGTAAGCAAAATTGTAATCCAACTGTACTAAGTTCTAGCTACAAAATCAAATGCCGTCAAGCTATATTGTTTTTGGCATAAATAATAATCCAAATGTGATAAATCCATTTACTATATTTGATTTCAATCCTGTGTTATAACCCATGCATGAGCTGGGTCATGTTTCTAGTTAATAATAATTGATATTTGATTAATTACCTACCTGTTTACCTTTTTTTCCCCCTTTCAAAGTCAACTTATAAGGTTGAACAAAACCACTTGACACGGATGACGATCTAAAAGCCCCTGCTTCCTCACTTATATATATGTTAGATATTGTGCCAAAAATCAATAGTTTAGATGTATACATTTTGATTTTAATAAAAAAAATGTTATCTATATTATATTATTCATATGTTTTCTTTATAATATAATTCATAAATAATCATTGAATTATTTTAAACGCCCCTGATTGATTATTATTGTAAGAATGATGATGAATCAAGATGAGAGTGATTTTAATTGATGATAATGTATTGAGATACAAATAAAAATTATAAGCACTAATTGGGGAATTATATAGATAAAGTCATAAGTATATTTCACTTATAGTTATATCACTTAACTCTAAAATCTAAGATTGTCACGAATTGAGGAATACCTTATCTTGGTATAATCAGAATTCATTATTTAATCAGGTGATAATAAAAGTTATATTCAAATATAGTATGAGCTATATAGAGAATGTTAAGTAATCAAAATGGGATTTGTCCTTCTCAATATAGTAGAGATATTTTTAGGCCTTGCAATAGAGTGAGATTAAGAAATATATAGTTATATTCAAATTGAATTTATTTCATTTGTATAAATTAGTAAAACTTGGGATTGTAAAAGCATAATTAAGTATTATAAGGGTGATAACTTAATCTCATTGTTTCATGTTTAACTTAAATATTGTGTGATAAATGAGATGTGTCACGTATTATAGGTTGTATTGCATTACATTAATCTTTATATAATTTGGACAGTTATAACATTTTGCTAAATATATCTTATGATTTACGGGCTCAGGAAGAATTTTGGTCTCATTGTCAACACTATATAAACCCACATGGTCACACATGCAAGTGAGCATAACATAAATGTTGGAAGTCATTGAATTTGAAAATGTCCTCATTTATTGTTTCTCTTTTCTTATTATAGAATATATTTTCAATTTCGAATAAGAAATATTCTATAAGGTTTTTTAAGTAATTCAAAGAATAGTTATTCTATTAAATAATAGAATGATATGAGTTATCTTTCTTTTAAAGTAGTGGAGGAAAATAATATTTATATTATATATTAATTTGGAAATATATAATATTAATTTTCAAAATTTATATATGTGATATAACTTTCATTTAATTTAAATAGTGTATTTGAATTAAATGAGGATAATGTTTAATTAAATTTAAATGTTAAATATGATATAATCAAATATTGGAATTAATATAAATTATATATGTTTCAATTAAATTAGATTTGATTCAAAATATATTTGTTTAAATTATTGAATATTCTAAATGATATATATTTAAATTAAATAAGAATTAATTTGAACTATATGCATTTAGATTATTGGGTAAATTATGGATAGGTTAACTTAAATAGTATACTTGAATTAAATAAAATTTAGTTCAATTATTTAAGTTAAGATATAAGTTAAAGGATATTATTAGTTTAAATAGCATATTTAGATTAATTATTCTGACTTAGAGATCAGGCCAATCATCTATCTATTATATATATAAAAGTAATGAAAATAATTAGCTCTTTCAAAGGTTTGGAAAAACTTGAATCTAAAAGCAGCTTCTCCATAGTTTTGATAAATCCAAGTCTAACTAATTGATTAAAATAAAATATTCATACATATCAAAATAATTCCCAATATTCAAAATTAAGTAAAGTTAGGTATAATTGAAATTCAAAATTATACTTTAAATTCATATCATAAAATTTGTCAACCATATGCAAAAGTAAGTAGAAAGTTGTAGGTGACATATATAAAAATTATATTTTCCGTATAAAAAATGTTGCATTGATGTGACATCTTTTAAATTTTAACATGAATAATGTTAATTTTGATTTTAGTTGTATATCAATATATAAATTTTAGTTATAATATTTAAATGGTATTGTAGTTTGATTCAATCCAAAAAAATTAATAGTTAACTTTTTAAATTAAATAACTAACTATCTGATTTAAATATACTATGAATAAACTTAAAAAATTTACTAACTAAGTAAAATATAAAATAATAAAATTTTTAAATAATATTTAAATTCCAATTTTGATTTAGGAAAAGTTTTGAATATATTATTAATCAAATCCCATGAATATATTTGATATCAATAAATGTAGAATTTCATCATACCATTTTATGGTTCTTTACATGTCCTTCTCTAGCATCATCATGTGAGGATGGTTATCCTAACTGCATTTTCAAATCTTAATATGGAGAATTTTCCATATGAATAATTATCATTAGTTAAGAAGTAAGTAAATTGTTGTCCTCTTTCTTTTCTTAGAACTTCAATGTAAGCACTCATGTGTATGATTATGGCATATATTTTTCTATATGTATTTTATCTAGTTGCATTAATAGGATGATTGGTGGCTTTACGAGTAATGGAGGAAGATGAAACTTATAGGCGAGAGGAAAACTCGGTAAAACATGTGCTCAAAGATATGGAGTTGCAAGATCAGGAATATTAAGAAGAAGAAGGAGAGGATAATGATGAGGAGGAGGTAGAAGAAAAATAAGATGAAGTGCAGTACATATCCTAGAGATATGAGAGATATGGATAACTATTTTACAATATCACATTATTATTCATTGACAATTATAATTGTTTTTCCCACCAATATAGTTGTTAGAGGCTAAATAAAAATTACTAATTGGATTGATCAATTTAATGTTTTTTTATTAGATATATAGTAGTTTTTATCTTTGTGCATGGAAAGAAGTATCTGAATATTATGTAATATATATTTATTTAAAATATTTACCAGCATAACTGAAGCTAGATTTAAGATTTAAATTAATTGTTTTGGAACTAACATTTAAATTAGACATATATGCTAATTTTAAAAATCACTATATCTGAGATAATTTTTGGTTGATTTATCGTTTGTTTGGTTAGAGAGGAAATAAGGAGAAGAGAAAAGTAGGAAAAAAAACTTAAGAGAAAATTATATTTTTCTTTATTTGGCTACAGAGAGAAAAGTGAAAGTGAGAGGATGAGAAAACTAGTGGAAAAATAATATATGGAGTTTATATATTTTTCTTCTCAATTTTTCTTCATCAACATAAAGAAATTTTGAAGAAAAAACTCTCAAAAAATTATCCCACCAATTTTTTTACTATAGGAAAAATACATATTATTTTTAAATTTAAATATTAATATATTATATATTTTCAAGTTTAGCATTATTTTAAAATTTTTGAAATTAATGTATAAAAAATAATTTTAAAAATTATAAAAAATTAAGATTGGATAAAATAGTTTTAAATTGAGATTAAAATTAAAATTATATTTTTATTTCATTTATTATATATAATATAAAAATTATATAAATAATATGATATAATAACAAATTTTATTATATATAAATATTTTTCTAAAAATAATAAGGATATTAAATAATTACACCAACCCACACCCCCCCCCCCAACCGGCGGCCGCAAAACACTCTCCACTCCTCCCTATTTTCTATCCTCAGGCAAAACTCTCAATTAAGTGATCTCTAAACCAAAGTCTGCTTGTTATAGGCTTTCGCGCTGCCCCTATCCTGCCCTTGCTTGTTCTGATGGTCGCTCTTCTATATGTTTAATTTTCTATCCGCATATTAGTTTAAAATAAATTAGAGACTGAGTCATGTATCAATTTATGATAACAACAATCCTTATTGGCAAAAAAAAAACTATCCTTAAAAAATATTATTATGATGTGACATATATTTTAAACTAACATATCTACCTTAAATTTTTTGGAAAAATAATTATCCATGAATAGAATTTTTTTAGAAAATTAATTAGAAAAATCCAATTAAAATTAAATTATAGCATTATTTTTTTTTCTCCACAAACAATTATAGCATTAGTTTCGAATTAGCATAACTAATCGAATTTTCATTGGTTAGCTTCAAATTGGGCCTAAATTATAATCAAATTAAATTATTAAGTAATAATTGATTTGATACCAAAATTATTTGGGAATATATTATTTAATTAGCCATATAAATTTAGGATTCTTGGTTCATTTCAGGATACTCTTTGGGTCTAGTGATGTTGGAAGTATTTTTGGCTCAATTTTCTTCAGCTAGGGAAACCCTGTTCTGTACATTGCTGACTCTGTTAATTGTCTAACCTCTAGAATCTAGATTTTCTTTTTTGATACAACAGATCCATCATGCAAGAAGCCATCGTGGAAGCATACAGATGCTGACAAGAAAAAGGGGTAGTCCAAAATTTATTTTGTTTACAGAGAAGTTTTTGAATGTGCAAAATCTTCTTCCCAAGAGGGAGGTCACATGAAGCTGGGTCTGACGCTTTTGTGTCTTGGGTTGAGGATGATGATAAGAAAGCAATCCAACCGTTGATATACATACGTAATTTTTTAAGAATTTCTTCACTTGAGTAAAAGAAGTTTGTATTTCTTTCTTCTTGTTATTTTTTTTCATGATTCATCGAAGTATAATTAGTTAATTATACTTCTATTTTTATAGTATTATTTTATATAATATATTGGCTTCATATCAAGTGTTTTCTAAATTAAATCTTATGAAATTATTAATTTCAAATTTTTTTTAACTAAGAAATTATCAAACATTTGGAGAATTTGAATTTATATCAAATCCCAACTATGTATTACACAGAGTTATTCTAGAAGAAATCATGTGTATCAAATCCAAACTCAACCAAATGGCTAAGTCTGAAATTCATTAGTTAGAATTTCATATACTTGGATAAAACATCAGTAAATAATTAATTAATAAGTAAGTAAAAATTAAGTGTTTTTTCACCAAAAATTAATTATAAAGTATAGTGTGAAAATCAAACTTTATTGGATGCTGATCTCAATCACTTTTGAAACTTTAGTTTAAATTAAGAAATTAAAAGTATAATTATAAATTAAAGTTGATTTTTTTTATATTTTTAATTAAGTTTGCATTATCTTTTGGAATTCAAATTTTATTAGATGATGTTGATTGCTTAGTTTGAACTTTTGTAGTTAATGGACTGAAATTTACAACAACATTGATATAATTGATATCAATATTCATCAAATTTTAAGATTTATTATGTACGCTAGCATCACATCTATCTATCTATTTTATATATATATATATATATAAAAGTAGTGTTTAAAGTAACTTTCTCAAATGATATAATTTTAATGACTAACTAAAATATTTATGATATATATTTTGAAATTTTCTAAAGGTTAGATTTTAACTAATTTTTATTGAGTATATTTTTGGATTTAACTGGCAGATTCATTATTATGGCACTTATCTTTAAAACTAAATTTAAGCTATTTAAATCTCACTTGAATTCAAATAATAAAATCACATTTGAATCACTTATATTGTATATCTTATTCCTTAATTTAAATTATTATTTTTAAAATAATAGTTGGTATATATGTATGTTTCATATTCTATTTCTTTTCAAATAAAAATATTAACGAAATAAAATAAAATCTAAACTGTTGAAATTAAATTTATATGATTTGATCATAAAAAAAGGAAAAAATATATGATTTAAAGAATAAGAAACAGAAAAAATAAAGTGTGAAAGCAATAATTGTTAGTGGGTGAATTTGGGAGCTGTTTAAAAGCAATAATTTGAAGAATAAATTAGTTGTATAAAAAAATTTTATTTTACTTTCTTTGTTTTAATTTTTTTGTTTACCTTTCTTTGTTTTAAATATTTGATGCAATCTATGCTTTTTATAGTAGTTAGTTGATCGATAAATTTGTTGCGAAATTTGTGGACTTATTATTTGTGATGATAATTAGTTTAGCAATCTTAAATTATCAATTAAAAATTAAGGTAGTGGTATTTGATGGAAATTTCATGTAAATACTTTTAGTTATTCCAAGAGGATCAAAAAGAGGACATTGTATTTGCAACCCTTATTTCATCTTATATATGGAGAAATTGTAAGTTTTTGAGACTCACAAGAAACATGGGGTTGTTAGCAGTATCTTTAGAAAAGTATGATAGAGAATTAAATGGCTTTTTAGATAATCGGTGATGGAACCACTTAGCCAAATAATGAAGGAGAAGTAGAAATTAAAATCCCACCAAATCTTTCTTTAGATGTGCATGGTCCCATCAAATGCATTGCACAGTCCACGTATCCTAATATGCTTGATAACCTCAACAATCCATGTTACTTCAGAGACAAATCAATATTAGCTCCTACCTTATTAGTAGTTGATGATGTAAATTTATATATGTTATCCATGCTTTTCAGTGAGAAAATGATATATTTGACTTCTGATAGTGTATCAAAGCAAAATAGGAATGTTGAATCTATTGATGATGTTCATTCTATCGAGTTCTTTAATTTTATATCTATGCCCAGTATTCCTAATCACTTGATAAGAGTTAAAGTTGGTATATCAATCATGTTGATATGAATTATTGAGAAATCATTATGTTTGTGTAATGGTACACGACTCATTGTAACCACAAGAAGAAAGCATGTACTTGAGGCAAAAATGATGTCTAGTCTTAATGAGAGTTTGCATGTATGTATTTTCGGAATTACTATCACCCTTTCCAACTCCAGTTTCCTATTTAATATGCTGAGGATCTCTCTATGATTTCTTCTAATCCAAATTTGCCTTGGCTCCTTGCTGGAGACTTTAATGCAACTCTCCGCCTTGATGATAGAAAAGGAAGGGTCAGAAATGATGTTCTTAGATGTTGATGTGTCCATTTTATACATATAAAATACTCACATTTAAGCTCTAAATTGTATCTAAATATGTTTATATTGATATATTTTAGTATGATTTGACATATTTTTATGTTTCATGGTGTTATAGGCTTATTTGAAAGCATTCGGAGCAAAAACGTTACAAATTGTTCATATTGAAAAATTTCGACACCCTTCGGTATTTTGATCATAACTATCCCATATGAACTCTGATTGAGGTGATTTAAGATGAGTTGGAAATCTAAGACATATATCTACAACTTTTATGTTTTGAGTTTTCCTAAATTCCAACTTTATCATGATGAAAATTGAATTCAAATTATCAATACGAGCTGATAATGTTATGAAGCTGAAAGAAGCAATTTCCGTATAATAGAGGCACCGGGTCAACGCAAATTTTCACTTTTTCTGCCTTTTGGAACTACCCGGCGCCATATGGAATGAACATATGGCCACTCGGTGCCGAGTAAACCAATAAAAGCCCATAAAAACTTGTTTTTGACGCGTTTTAGTGATATTTTGGGCTTTTATGAGCTTCTAAATTTTTCCTATATAAGGAGATACGATAGAAACACAATGGAAGATTCAGAAATGCACTTAGAAGTTAGAGAACACGGTTCTAAACGCATCTGGGAGCAACTATGAGCATCTTATAGAGAGAAAGTAAGGAGATTTGGGAAGTATTAGTGATAGATTTATTCTTATCTAATATAACTCTGTTTTCTTATTATTTTCACTATGATTTGAGATTTTAGTTTTGATTTAATTTCTATTTCTATGAGTAACTAAATTTCCCAGTCGGGGGTAGGGATGTAGCCTGATTGGGATGGATTGGATTTGTTTCTCTAGTTAAAACTCTTTGATTTGTTCTTCAAGTTATATTTAATTTATCTTTTTATTATATTTATCTCTTTTGTTCGTTCATGTGGATTTTATGCTTGATCACCATAGAATCTAATTAATGGGTAAACTTGATGGACTGAGAGGTGAAGAGTGAACCTAGATTTAGAGAGATAAACATGAATAACTAATCTAGAGATAAAATTAGGAATTCATGGTGATATATGTTGTAGTTTTCAAGGTTTAATTAAAAAATTTAATTGCGCGAGAGCGAATTAACTCCTAATTAAATAAGGACTAATTGACCGAGAGGTAATTAGGCCACTTTAGAAATAACAATCATTATAATTATGTAGAGTCTAACTAAGAAATAAAATCTAATTATCTCATACGGTGAATCCTGATCTCTTGACGCTTCTAAAATTGAATTAAAGTTCAGACATCGTTTTGTTTTCTATTTCTTCTCTTTTGAACTCTCAATTTGATTATCAATTACTTTTGAGACTAAAAGTTTGGATTAATAAATTTACTATCTTCCTTGGATTCGACCTCTGGAATACTCCGGAGACTTTTTATTACTGTGATCGACCCTGTTGTGAACACCCCATTTTGTCCGGGCATTTAAAAAAAAAAACAAACAAACAAAAATAAAGACAAAAAGCCAAAGTAAAACAAAATAAAATAAAAAATAAATAATAATATATAAATGGAAAATAATAATAATAATAATAATAATAATAATAAAGAAGAAAATAAAAAGAAGAGAAATAAAATAATAAAACAAAAGACTAAAAAAAAACTAAACTAAAACAAAAAAGTGTTTTGGGCTGAGATGCAGCCCAAAAAGTCACAGGCCCAATTGTGGGCTTGTGAACTTGGGCCAAGGGCGTAGCCCTAAAATTGTGAGGAGCTCAAGCACGATCCAAAAGGAAGAAGAGAGGCACGCGTGCTTCTAAAAAGCTGCAGGACCCGAAGACCAAAAAAAGGGAAAAGCAGAGGGGACAGTCTGAAAAAAGGAGAAGGAGACGTGCACGATGGACAGAGGGAAGAGCAGCACGCGATGAGGTAAGGACTCAGATAGAAATAGGCAGAGGGCTCAAGGAGAGGGAGGCCGAGCCGGAGGACGGAGAGCATAAAAACAAGAGGGAGCACGCGAAAGAGGGGGTCACAAACCGAGAGTGAAAACAGAGGGAGCAGTGCGAGAAACAAAAGGAGGAGAATTCGAGGGGGTCTGAACCGAAAACTAGAGGGGGAGCTCCAATCAGAACCGAAAAGGAAGAGGTACCGAGTCATCGAGGCCGGGAGCTTCCGCAAAGAACAAACCGAAAGCTGCGAGTGACCGGGACCGAGAAAAACAGAGGATCTTCGGAGACCAAGAGACCGAGGAGAGGAGGCCGCGAGCGGAGCTCCAGCCCGATAGAGACCGGACCGAAGGAAGGAGAAGAGGAAAAGGGGAGTTTGAAAACGGAGAAGGAGAACTCGGGAGGAGCCCTAGAAATTTTGGGGACCGAGGGCGAGCAAGATGAGACAGAGAAGGCTAAAGGGGACACTACGGATGTGCCGAGATAAATGAAGGGAAGTTGAGAGGAAGAGAGAAGAATCTGTAGGCGAAGGAATCCTAAGAAGACGGAGGCAGTGAAATTGGGGCCGAAGGAGAGAAATTTCAAAAGGAGAAGGGCATGGTGAGCAATTACAGAAGGGAGGCTCAGTTGAAATCGTAGAGAAACAGAAGGAAGGAGGATCGAAACAGAGTAGAGAAGGCAGTGGGGAACCACGAGAACGATTTCTCTTGCTTCGGCAACGCTTGGGTCAGTTTAATTTTCTAGCTTCGGTTTGATTTTTTTGGGTTTGTTTTCGTGAAGTAACCTGTGAATCCATGTGTTGGTTGAACTTATATTGCTAATTGTTTGAGTTCATGCATTAACTGCCTATTGGATCACAGTTCCATCTGGAGCTTAGTGCGTTAATTTTCAATTTTGTCCAAATTTTCATTTGATTGGTAGTCTGTCGTTGAGGCATTTTGGGTTCTGCCGTGAAATTCTTACTCTGATATATCACGGTTCAAGTTGCTTCGAATGATCATATTGATTCAAAATGGGGATGCCAGGCTACTGTCTACATCCCTTAACTTGACTTGACCACTGATAAAGTTTGCTGAAAACTGTTACTAGTCATGTAATTTCTATCCCACCTGGTTGTTTGATATGAATATAGCACATTTGCATAAACATAAAAAGGGGTTTTCATGATAAGTTTAGACTGTGTTTAATGAGCTGGAACGAGGGGGTTTTGCAAAGTGGTATTTCTTGGCACTGACCTGGTTTCTTGAAAGGATTGCATCGTTAAGACATTAGCAAGAATACTTGATTTTAAAATGTATACAAAGAATGGGGCGTTTGTGGCCTATCGGTAAGTTACTGTCAAGTAAAACATTGCGGCCGCTGTCCATGTCCCCTGAGATTTGCTGATGCTTAGAGGGTGTGGTTCATAGGTTCATTTCTGCAAAGTGTTATAAGTAGGAGATAACTTGACTGGGGTGCTTAGCTCAGAGATTTATAGTCTTTGCTTCAATTCATGCTATATTGCTTCCCCTTCATGATACTTGAGCACAGGTAATATTTGCATCAATTATTTTTTAGTGATCGAAATTATGCTCAAGTGTGCCCTATGGTAAGCACTTGTCTACACTATTGGCTTAATGCTTCGTATGGCACCTGTTTCGTGTTCAAGTTTCATTTAAAGTAAGACACCTGAAAAACCTCACGATGTAATTGTTTCCCTTTTAATAGAAGAATGTATATATATATATATATACACACACACACACACACACACACATATATATAATGATTATAATGACTGGTAACATACGAGTTAGCCATTATGCCATGTGTGGTTCAAGAACCCACGCAGGCAACCGAATTAGCCATAATGTCACACGAGACTGGGAGTTCGTGTAGATACACCAATTGGTTGGATAACTGGTGTTTCTTTTCTTTTTTTTTTTAACAATAAATGAATAAAATAATAACAAGAAATAAGTAAATAATTGCCTATAATTGCGCTACGTGAGGTTTTCAGAACCCACGCAGGTATTCTGGTTAACTGTATCGTCACGTAAGATTGTGAATCTACGCAGATGTACTAGTTGAACTTTCTTTTAAGAAAATAATTATATTTTATAAAGAATGAATAATAATAATAATATAACAAATTTTATTTTGAATGATAATAGTATTTTTTAAAGTATCGCCTTAAAATTATAATAAAACCTTTACACCGCGAGGTTTAGAACTTCTGTAGGTGATTAAGGAATTGATCTATCGGGCACGACTGCGAGTTTGCAATAGATAGTTCGGTTTCCATTTTCTTTTTAAAAGAGAAATTCTCAAAAATACAAAAATATGTTATTTTAAAAGTCAAAAATCAAACAAAAGCATTTTTCAAAAGTCCAAAAAAATATGAGAAATGTTTTCAAAACAAAATAAAATAAGAGTAAGTAAAATGAAATTAAATTGTATTTTGCAAATTAAAACACACCAACTCAATCTCAGAAAATTGTTTTGTTTGCAAAAAGTTAAATTATTTTCCATTAATTTTCTCTTATTACAAAAATTAAAAAATATCAACCAACATACATGCTTTTCTAGTCCCGAACTACGTGGACTTTGATCCCCATCACAGGGTACGTAGGCCCCAGGCTCTGATCCTGGATCAAGTCCGCCTTTGTAAATAAATAAATATTTTCTGATTTATTTGGTGTTTTTTCCCTTAATTTAATGAATGTTTCACAATCTATTTTCTCAATTCCTTTTCCTCATTTTGCTTAAATAGCCTCAATTTTAATTCAATTTATTTTCACTATTTTATTTTCCAAGTTTTCCAAATTTCCCTAATCTCTTTCTTTCTCTACCCTTTTTCTTGCATGTGAATAATAAAAGAAAACCAAAATATTTTTAAAGCCATATTAATTTACACAATTAACGTAAGGTAACCGTTCCTAAGAACGGGTGTTGTGGGGTGCCTAACACCTTCCCCACATATAATCGAATCCCGAATCCAACTTTGATTACACAGACCATCCCTTTCCTCTTTAATTAGGTTTCCCAAGATTTTCCTTAAAATTTTGGTGGCGACTCCTCACAAGTCGGTTTTCATTCGAAAACCAGATTTGTTCTCTTTTTCCTTCCATCGCATTTTTCCGGGTGCGACACCTGTATACTTGCAGGATCCCGATCAGATGTCGTCTTTTCAAGAAATTTGTTGACTACCATGGGCTAGTGGATTTAGGCTATAATGACCCCAAATTTACTTGGAAGAGAGGCACCCTTCTTGTGAGACTTGATAGAGCCCTAGCCAACACTAGCTAGATCACCAATTTTTCTCATGCTGAGGTTTTCCACCTTGCCAAGATAAGATTTGACCATAGACCCTTGCTAATTAATATGGGTCTCAATTATTTTGAATCTTGCAAAAATCCCCCTTTCAGATTCCTAGCACCGTGGTTGACTCACCCTGAATTCGGGTATTTAGTCAATAATATTTGGTCCAACAATAGCAGTCTCTCTGCTAATATTGCTTACTTCTTGGCCCAAGCCCATAATTGGAGTAAACACTCTTTTGGTTGTATTGAGCATTGAAAATGTCAAATTAGAGCTCGTATTTTTGGCATTCAAAAATCTCTTGAGGATTGCTCTTTATCCCCTTATCTCATTGATCTTCAACAAACTTTAAGAGAGGAGTATGAGGATGTTTGTCTCCAAGAGGAACTTCTTACGAATGATGGCAATTGGGAGGAAGATGAATTAAAATTGGCCATTATGGCTAGAAACTACTTCATTAATCTATTCTCATTAGATAATGGAAGCTTTGTTCCTTATCCCATCACAGGTGCGTTTCTTTCCATAGATGAAATTTCTCTAAATATGCTTAATAGAGCTGTCACAATTGATGAGACAAGAAAAGCTTTATTTGATATAAAGCCTCTCAAAGCCCCTGGCCCTGATAGTGTTCTTGCTATCTTTTTCCAACACCAATAGGATACTGTCAGAGACTCCATTTTCAATATGGTCAAACAGTTTTTTGAAGGGGGAGACTTGGATAAAGAATTGAACCAAACTTTATTTGCTCTAGTCCCCAAAGTTGAAAAGCCCCTATACATGAAGGAATTTCATCCTATTAGTCTTTGTAATGTAGCTTATAAGGTTGTAACTAAAATTCTAGCTAATAGACTAAAGGACATCATGCCAAATATTATTCTTTCCTTTCAATCCAGCGTTGTAAAAGGGAGAAGTATCATAGACAATACTATAATTGCTCAAGAGGTTATTCACTCTATGGGAATCCAAAAAGGAAAACAAGGATGGATGGCTATCAAGGTTGATCTTAAAAAGGATTTTGATAGACTTCGTTGGGATTTCTTTGAGGACACTTTGAAAGATGCTCGTTTACCTGACAATCTCATCAAAATGATTATGGTGTGTTTCTCTACATCTTCCTTACAAGTGTTGTGGAATGGTGTAGCAATCGAAACATTCCATCCTGTGAGAGGCATTAGGCAAGGAGCTCTTCTCTTCCCCTACATTTTTGTGCTATGAATGGAATGACTCTCTCAAGCAATTATTTCTGAGGTTCAAAGAGGTGCTTGGAAAACTATCAAACTGGGAAGGCAAGGTCCTCCTCTTTCACACTTATTCTTTGCTAACGATCTTATCCTTTTTAGTACTACTAATGATTCTCATATCTCTGTCATAAAAAAAGTTCTTCATGATTTTTGCCTCTCTTCTAGTCACCGAATTAGTCAAGCTAAAACTCATGTATATTTCTCTAGAAATGTTAATCCTCAACAAGCAGTGGCCATCTACGATAGATTGGGCTACCAACAAACTGAGCATCTTGGGAAATATCTTGGAGTTCCTCTTCTTAATGGGAGGATTACCAAGGGAACATATAATTACATAGCTGATAGAGTTAGACAAAAACTAGCAGGTTGGAAGGCTAGAAATTTATCTCTTCCTGGTCGCTTAACCTTTGCCAAATCTGTTCTTACTGCTGTGCCTTTTATACTATGCAAACTTCTATTATCCCTTACAGTTGTTACAGAAAAATTGAAGCTCTTATTAGAAACTTTGTTTGGGGAAGCACAAATAATCATAAAGCTGTCAATTTGATTAGATGGGAAGAACTTTGCCAACCTCTAAAGAATGGTGGAAGTGGTTTGAAAAAACTGGAAACTCAGAATTGTGCTTTTATTTCTAAACTTGCGTTTCATCTTGTTGCATCACCTGATACTTTTTGGGTCAAATTCATCCATGCTAAACATGGTTGGAAGGGTTTTAAGATAAATTCCCCCAAGACAACTGTTTGTTCACATCTTTGGCAATGTATTGCTAAGGTATGGAATGAAACAATGTTGAGAATTGCATGGAATTTAGGCAATGGTAATAGCATAAAGTTTTGGGAGGACAATTGGGTTGGGGAACTTGGACCCCTAAAAAATTTGGCTTTTGTTGATATTGATGATAATGAGGCCTCACTACCTATTAGTGAGTTTATAATGGACAATGGTCAATGGGATACATCCAAGTTTGAACATCTTCTCCCTTCTGACATAATCTAGCAAATCACTAGTCTTAATATTGATAAATTCAGTCACAAACAAGCCTCTTGCTTTTGGACTTGTAAGTCTAATGGTGAATTCTTTGTTGCCTCTGCTTATCATGTCTATTAGGACACCTCTTGGGATGAACAGAATTCTACATGGGATTCTATATGGAAATGGTCGAGAGCTCAAAGGATTTGTACCTTCTTGTGGCTTGCTACTAAAAATAAGCTACTTACCAACAAGGAACGAATGAAAAGACACATGACAGATAATCCTTTATGTGAAGTGTGTAAGAGTGATCTTGAAGATCTTGATCATGTTATCAGAAAATATCCATTGGTTGCTTCGGTTTGGAGTCTTCTCTTGGCCAACCAAGTACCTTCAAGATTTACCACTGCCCCTTTTGAAGAATGGTTCATAGCTAATCTTGACTACAAACATGTTGACAAATTTTGGAGGATAATCTTTGGCATTGTCTGCTGGAGACTTTGGGAAGTCAGAAACAAACGAACATTCTCAGATGGAACTTTTACTTCGGAAGGAATTATTGTTGTAATTAGTGCTTTAGCTAACCACACTATCAACTCCTCAAGAGTCCTCAATTTTTTTTTGATAAAAGGACTTCTTACTGACCCTTTGTCTTATCTGGTCTTCTTTTGTCATTTTTGGTTCTCTCTCATTGTACTGTGTTTTTTTGAGCTGTGAAATGAAATTGTGCATATTTTCCCAAAAAAAATGCTTAGGACGCAATGTTCTATCATGTTGTCATTTGCAATGATTATAGATAAAAGTTCGAGACAAATTTCGCATGATATTGATTTATATTTGCCTAATCCAATCTCCATGCATGGATAACTATATGTAGTATTGTCATGTGTAGGAAGTAGAAAAAGTTTGAAAATATTGATTTTAAATCATGATAGTAGATCTACAAACAAAACATCAAATTTAGTATATAGAGATATCTTTAATAATCTAGATTGATAATATATACTTGTATAATTAGATTTAATAGAAATGATACATATGATTCAATTTGTATCACTATACATATATATACATAATAGCTTTTACTATTGTACATATAAGGAAACATATTATTCATCGCATGGATATTGTCCTAGTTCTCTATAAATAGAGGAGGCCAGAACTCTATAGGAAATATTTATCATTGCCACTATTAAAAGAAGGAGAGAAATATAAGCAACGCAGTTTATAAAAAACGAAAAGATATAAGCAACGCCTTTTTTTAATAAAATAAAAGGCAAACACTTCAACACATGTAGTATGACTGGTTTATTTCACCAGTGTGGGGCTTACTTCAGACACAAAATTAATTGAGATAAAAATGGTCGTAGTGATATTAAATTCCTTTATTAATTTAAAATTGTAGTATTTGTTTCCTAACAAGTTAACGGCCCCAATTAAGAATATGATACTTTTTCTTATCCTTTTTATTAGTTACATTATAAATTTTTTTTATAATTTTAAATATAAGTTATATTCTATGAGTTTTTGAAATATTAGTTATTTTATTTTTAAAATATTCTAATTTAATCATGAGAGAATGTTAATTGTTTGAATTTATAATATTTATTAGAGAGTAAAAATAAAAAATATATTAATTTTAAAATAATTTTAATAATATTATAAATTTTTCTTAATTTTGATAGATTAGTTAAAAAAAGTGATTACATTGGGATTACTGATCTCTCCCCGACTCGTTAGGATATTAGCTCTCACCCAATGTGAATTGGGCGGGCCACAATAAATTGCTCTTGGCATAAACACGAATTAGCATCTATCGCGCGCGTGACTTTTAAAATTGGGCTTTTGATAGTGAAATATGGATAGTTTGACTTATTTAAACAAACAGGTCAATTGGATACTTGCAGTCTAATTATATAGCAGGAATGAACAAATTTTGTATTTTTGTATTTTTACATTGTAACTATCATTTTGATAATTTTAAAAATAAAATTGATCTCATGCATTATGTATGTTTACTTTTTTCCAGATTAAGTAAATTGAAATTTAATTGCTAAGATGATAGTAGAATTTTAAAAGGAATAAATGTTTTTTAATCTCTTTTTGAAAGTAGTATGACTTTTAAATTTCAACCAGCACTCCAATAAAGTTTTGAAATAAAATACCAAATATATTTTGAACCAATATATATATATATATATATATTAAAACTTTTTACTATGAAAAACCTATGCAAAAGATTATATATTACTAGCTGAGCTACTTTGGAATTAAAAAAAAAGAAAAGCTGAGCTACTGTTCTCAACTAGATATTTATATGCTTAGATGCGCTCATTTGTATTATTGATATGTTAAATGATGGAGAATGGAAAATTAAGAATATCTTAAAATACTTAGAATTTAAAATATTTTTTAAATTTAATTATGTTTTATTATTTTTTAGGAATTAATAGAATTTATATTATCTTTATTTATTTCCTATTTTATAATTTATTTTTCTAAAATTTTCTTTTGCTTTTTTATTTTAAGTTTAAGTTATTTATATTTTAATGAGAATTTTAGTGCCTGCAAATAATTTTAAAATTATTTTCTTTGCATATGTCTTAGGTTGAATGTGAATGAAATAATAAGTATTTTCAGAAATTTTCTCTCGCCTATGTTCTTCTCGCTTTTTTTATTTATGTTTTCTCCCTCTTGTTATCTCTTTTTCTTAAATTTTTTATCTTTATAATCATACCCTCGTTTCTATAGTATGTACGTTACTCATATCTTAAAATTGTGGTCAATGAACATGATGTTGTGCTAGTTCACCGTCAAATTCCCAACATCCGATCAACATATACGAATCATCCAGCTTATAAGAAAATGCTTATTCAATTTTTGGTTTATGATTTTTCATCGTTTTTCAAATTAAGCAAACCGCCAAATATTATATTTGGGCTAAAAAAGACCGGCAAATATTATTTTACTGAAAATGATGATTTGTGAAGCGTAACGCAGCGAACTTGCTAATATAGAGCGCGTGCCATTGCTCTTCGCTGGTTGCGTCGCTGATATCCCGCGCCTTGATCTATAGGCCGAGGCTACAAGGTGGCTGAACGTAAGCCTCCTTAGAATCAGGAACCGGTGAAGGCCGTTTATAGTTCAACAAATTACTGGTTATCCCGGTTGTCCGATCTCCGTTCTCCACCGTAGTACGCATTTGGCGCCGCCGCGCAACGTCTTCCGTACACATCATACCGGTTGATTCCGGTCATTAACGGCACGTCTTGTTTTAGGGGGAGAATATACATATTTTTTTACTAAAATAGGGAAAGGCAGAAAAAAGATTAGTGAGAGAAAAATACAACACCTTCAACTCGGAGAGAGAAGGAGACAGCCAGCTATTGCTAGATAGAGAAAGTGATTGGATTTAATATTATCTTAATTGTTTTTTCGCTTTTGGTTCGTGAGTGAGTTTGTTTGGGGGCCTAAAGGTTGTCTCCGTCCCGCGTCGTTTCTAGGACCGCTTCTTTTCTGAGCTTTTCGGAGGGGAGAGAGAGGGGGAGGAAAACCTAGAGAAATTTCCCTCGACTGGACTCTGTTTAGGAAAATTTACGTGTTTTTTTGTTGAATTGAAGTGTCGAGGTTCTGAGCTAGGGTTTTCAATCTTGAATATTAAGTTTGTGTGTTTGAAGCGTTGGTATTTGAAAGGGCAATTGCAATGTTGATTTGAAATGCGATTATGCGCGGATTTTAGCTCCGATCTTAAAAAAGTTGCCTGAATTTTTGGGTGAAGCAATGGATGTCGATTCCTCGATGGCACCGGAAAGCGATCACGATCCCGCCTTGCAAAATCATACTGCTGGTCAGGCTCCGGCAGCTATGGATAGAGAGCAGCTGGGAGAGCAGCCGTCGTCAGGAGGCGGGTCTCCGGCACAGTTGCCCGTGCAGCAGCAACAACAGGAGGCAGCTGCTCAGGTGCAGCAGAGTCCGGTTGTTGGACCTAGGCTGGCGCCAACTTACACTGTCGTGAATGCAATTTTAGAAAAGGAGGAGGATGGGCCAGGGCCGAGGTGCGGCCACACTTTGACGGCGGTTGCCGCTGTTGGAGAGGAGGGTACACCTGGATTCATTGGTCCGAGGCTGATTTTGTTCGGCGGTGCCACTGCACTTGAAGGGAATTCTGCGGCTGCTGGGACTCCTTCATCCGCTGGGAATGCTGGCATTCGTATGTGTTTCTTGTATCAATTATCTTTCTGTATTATGCTCCGCACATTTAAATAACTGAGAGGTTATGGATGTTCAAACAAGTAAGCTGCGTAACTATCGTCGTTAAGTATTAAAATCTGGAAAATTTAGTTGCACCCATGGGCCTTTGTTTTGGTTTTGTTATTATTGCTGTCTGAATGGGAACCCAATTGTATTGTTGTTCTATATGCTTATATGTAACAGATGGATATTTTCTGGCCTTTTCAATTTTTGTGACATCTGGTGGTCTTTGGTACCTGTGAACTAAATGTTTCCTAATACGGGAACTATGTGGTTCACAATCTTTGCTTTGTTGAGTATAAAAGCTTCACAATAGATTACTTTAAATTGATGGCAGGGAATGGAATTGGATGGTTTCGTTTAAGAAAAATAGAATAATTTAGTTATATATGCTTGGAAATGAATTTATCATTTATGGAACTTTCACTGTTTTACGACTATGTTTCCTGTATATTTTGGTGAATAAAGTTGGAAGTTTGTAAAGTATAATTGAGAACCTTTCTATTTAAAATTTGTAAAGTATAAAGTTTGATGCAAATGGTGGTCTGAGGTCTCATAGTTTACAGCATAATGAAGTATCAATATTAAATTAACCCACATTTCTTAACATGGTTGGTTCATACTATTCATGGTTGGCTGGCTGTTGCTGTTTCTTTGCAATAATTTGAAGTTTTCTAAATGGTCCAATCATTTTTTTATGTACTGTTACCAATCAATGGGGAAAGAGAAGCAAAAGATTTTACGTGCTTATTTCTAACTGTAGTGGCTGCTGTGCAAATTATGTTTTCTCTATCCCATGTTACAGAATTGAGTTTCTTAGAATGAACCCGAAGTTAGGTTGCTATGCTTCTAATTGAATAGTGCACACCTCAAGTTGTTGGACTATATTTGTTGGTTGAAAATCCAAATCTAAGTGAATTTACCTTCATTGTTTCTCATTTCTAAGCTGTCAACACTCAACATGTATTGATTCTTCAATGTAAAACCAGTGCAAGATACTAGAGAATAAGGGGGAGAAAGAGGAGAAATCGTGAGATTTTCTGAAAAGGGAGGGAGGTAGAGAGAAAGAGGTTTTTTTCTTTCCTTCTTTTTTCTTGTGGAGGAGGGGGGGGGGTTGGAAGAAGCGGGAAGGGGAAGACATGGTTAGCAAGGCGAAAGAATTTCTATTCAATGACTAATCCAAAAAGCTACCCTACCCTAAGTATTGGGGCTTTATATAGAGCCCTAAAGATAACTCCTAATGATATAAAGTATAGTAAGATAAAAGGACATCGTAAGCCTAACAAAAGGCTACTTAAATTCAAAATAAAACCAATTAAATAATTATAACTTATGTTTATGTTTAATCCCTAATTTAAGAGTAATCAATTATATCTCCCACAGTATTCTTTTCCTTTCTTCATTACTTTTGTCGTTATCTTTATATGTGACTATGAGTTACTTTTTAAATGGAATGGCATTTTGTCCTTTCCATTTTGCCGTAATCTTGACTGCAAATTATGATAAATCTTACCAATTTTTGTTTTGGTGATATAGGAACTACCAGGACCCATTTATATACTCTAGAATATTCATTGTTTCAGTTTATGTTGTTGGCAGCATTCATTACAAATAATGTTGCAAACGATGGCATTTGTTGAGAATGACAATGCATTCCAGTTTCAATATAATTTTCATGTACTTTTCACAATTTAGGTCATCATTTTTGTATGTAATTTGAAGCTGCAAGTTATTTTCTTCAAGCTTGAGAAATCCAAGTTGGATGCTGTCCTTGTTCATTATTACTGTTAAATATGGATATTTGAATCTAAATAATGAAAACTTGATTTGGTGCAAACATTCTTGAATTTATGGGGCTTTGTTATCTTCTACTTGTCAACCTGTGAGGAAAAGTGCGGGATGAAGAAATTATTTGTTTATTTTTGCATACTATTTTTTTTTATTTGTCAAGAATTAATATTGATTGGATTGGATAGAATGGAGCATCATGAGGAAGCAAAATTGCTATATTATAGCTTTAAATATTTTAAGTGATAAATGCTACATGCTTTAAATCGTGCAATTTATATGTTTTGCAGGTTTAGCTGGTGCCACAGCTGATGTTCACTGTTATGATGTCTTGACTAATAAATGGTCTAGGTAAGCTTAGAAATTAAAGGTTTTTATTCTTATCCTCCATTAAGACCTAAGTTATGCTACTATGCCCTTCTATACTTTGCTGTAGTGCTTATAAGTGAATTATAACCCAGGATAACTCCCTTCGGAGAACCTCCATCCCCAAGGGCTGCGCATGTGGCAACTGCTGTAGGAACAATGGTAGTTATTCAGGTATCATGCTGAGGATATTTCTTTGATTTATCTGTGTATCAGACTATTAGTAGATTTAGTTCCTTTTTTTTTTACAAAAGAAAAACTATCTGAATTCTTGGTGGGACATTGCATTGTAAAACAGGGTGGCATTGGTCCTGCTGGTTTGTCAGCAGAGGACCTTCATGTTCTTGATCTCACTCAACAACGGCCACGATGGCATAGGTTTGATTTGTAGTCTGTGAATTTTTCTTCATGTTTCTGATAATATTGATCTAAATAGCACCTGCTGAATTTTATATAGAGTTGTTGTTCAAGGCCCTGGACCAGGGCCACGTTATGGACATGTAATGGCTTTGGTGGGGCAGAGGTATCTTATGGCAATTGGAGGAAATGATGGTAACTACCTAAAATGCTATCTCTTTTGCATTGTGTGCCATGGATGCGTACCTTCTCTTTTTCTCTGAAAAGTTAATGGCTGTTACACTAGTATACTGCTTACTTTACAGGAAAAAGACCTTTGGCTGATGTATGGGCCTTGGACACAGCTGCCAAACCTTATGAATGGCATAAGTTGGAGCCAGAAGGAGAAGGCCCGCCACCATGCATGTACTCTTCTTTCTTTATCTATTCTGCATTTTAATAAACTAAATTATTGACACTGCTGTGAACATAATTGTTTTAAAAGGCTGTGAATGCAAAATAGTTTCTGTCTATTTTGTAGCCATCGGCTTCTTTAAATGGTCTGTTACATTTATGTGATTGCAGTATTTTTTTTCTTCAGTTTGTTAACTGTTTTGATATTAGAGTAGGATCACCTTTATTTTTTCTGGTTGATTATGTGGGTGCTGGAGATGGAGATCACAGAGCCTGAGAAGGCCATGTGAATTGAAGCTTCTCTTAGTTTTTGAAATATTTAAAAGAAATGCAGTGTATTTTACATGCTATGTTATCTGTAATAGTTTAGAAGGGCAGTAATATTTTTAAATGCTGTATCCTGCTCTGGTTCTTTTTTTTTTTTTGATTAATCATGACATAATATGGTTAGAGTTGGGGAAGCTTAGCATGACATAATTTTACATGCTATGTTCACGTATGCTTGTTGCTGCTTGTGAGCATATAAAGCACTTAACCTTAGAAGATGTCAATACATAATTATGGAAACTATCTCTTGTATTGATTTCAATTGGCTATCATTTAGTGCTTGGGATTTTTTTGAGATAATGTGGGGTTGAGTTTCATTTTTCCATTTATTTTTTAACTAGGTATGCAACTGCTAGTGCACGCTCTGATGGACTTCTTCTGCTTTGTGGAGGAAGGGACGCCAACAGTGTGGTGAGTTTTTTGTTTCAAATTTTACGTTTACTTATTGTTTTGATTCAGTTTATGTGGGATATCTTGCATTTATTGCATGCAGTGGTCCCTTATATGCATCTGTGGCCTTTCAGAAAGTTCCTTTTTTCATGACAAATGATATCAGTTAGGAGGTTGGATTTTTTTTCCCCATACATTGATATTTGAAATTTTAGTAGACAACATTCACTTTTCACTATAGTACTTGGCAATTGGGAATCTAAGTCCAATTCTGCTTCTGCTATTTACTCAGGCAGGTTAAAATCTCCATTTAAAAAATTAGATAGTTTCCTTCAATGACATTGGTAGTTGGCGCCATTTTATGTTGAGCAGCATAAAACTAGAAATTGGTATTCCTAGCAACATCTTCCTTTTGTTTTCCTGACCTATTATCATGTTAACTAACATTAATTGGTAGACTCATGTTTAAATTCTGTTCAATATTTTCTTTAGATCTTGTGAATTGTTTCCTCGTAAGCTTTGTCCAAATTTTTCTGTTCTTTTGCCTCATCCTTGGTTTGTTTCTTGCAGCCATTGGCTAGTGCATATGGACTTGCAAAGCATAGGGACGGTCGATGGGAATGGGCAATTGCCCCTGGTGTTTCACCATCTCCAAGATATCAGCATGCAGCAGTGGGTTTCAGTTTCTTTTATTTTGTTTTGTTAATGTAGTTGATTATATATTCTGGGGATCATAATTTGCTTGCTGTAATGATTCTAGGTATTTGTTAATGCGAGGCTCCATGTGTCTGGAGGAGCTCTTGGTGGAGGGCGCATGGTAGAAGACTCATCAAGTGTTGCAGGTACTTGAGATAATAATGTTGCCTAAAATTTTTCTGTTTGTTGAGTGCTGCCGTTGGGTTTTATTTTTTGGCTGTGTTTGATCTGGATGGCTTGTATTATGAACTAGTAGTTATTGGCTTTTATGCCCTTACTTTTTCTATCTTTGGCACTTGCTGGCTGCATCTTGAAGAAGAGTGACTTTTAGAATTATTTGTTTTAATCAAAACAAAATGAAAGTTCCATGGATATTTTTCTGGTTTCTAATTGATGCCATAGCCTGAAGCCTTTTTTACCACTATTTTTTGGCTATGTAGAGGCAATATCTAGTTATGTTCCAATCAATGCTTTATTTCAGAAAATTTTCTAATATCTCTGCCATTTGTAGTGTTGGATACTGCTGCTGGTGTTTGGTGTGATACAAAATCTGTGGTTACCAGTCCAAGAACTGGTAGATACAGTGCTGATGCAGCTGGTGGAGATGCCTCAGTTGAATTGACACGGCGTTGTAGGCATGCTGCTGCTGCTATTGGTGACCTTATTTTTATTTATGGTGGTTTACGTGGTGGTAAGATATAAATTGAACTCCTTATGGATTCAACTTGTTGGATTGTATTTCTCGTGCTTAATGTCGCATGATAATTTGATTTGATAATATAGTTCAGTGAGTCAGCCTTCAGTCAGATGACATTTCAGAGGTTACCTAACGTTGTTTGAAGAATTGGGAGAAGGAGACTGATTTTGGGATGGTCCAATTAGCATGGTAGCCATATAGCTTTCGTACTGTTTGAAAATGTGATTTTGGCATTTAGCATGGTGTTTCAAAGAAGCTAGAGTTGAGAAGAGAACATTAGACAGCTAAGAGAAATTTGGGGTTGGGGATATAAGTACCCCCTGGGTCAGTCTATGACATTGGAACAAACAATTTAAGAAAAAGAATTCCAATGAAAAGAATGTCAGTAAAAGCTTTGTTCTTATATAAAAACGTACTGTTATTGGTGTAATATAAAAGATTATTTGACTCCAATTTATTTTTTCCTTTTAATTAAGTATCTTTTAAATTAATTAGATTTTTTTAAAACTTTTTATTATGTTGTCTTACTTGAAAATAACTATTGTGTTTCCCTTCATCTTTCATGGTGGGATGCTCAGTCACATGGAGATTTTATGAGGTTTAATTTGTCTCTAACTTTTATGTAAAATTCTCCTTGGAATTCAACCATGTCGCGAACTAACTAATTTCTCATTGGACTGACCATAATATGTTGTTTGTACACAGGAGTATTGCTTGATGACCTACTTGTTGCTGAAGATCTTGCTGCTGCAGAAACAACAAATGCTGCTTCACATGCTGCTGCTGCGGCAGCGGCTGCATCTAATGTACAGGCAGGACGATTACCTGGGCGGTATGGATTTGTTGATGATAGGGCCAGGCAAACAATGTCTGAAGCAATTGCTGATGGTTCAGTCATTTTGGGAAATCCTGTGGCTCCCCCTATAAATGGCGACATTTATACTGATATCAACACTGAGAATGCCATGCTTCAAGGATCCCGGTAAGAAAGTGATTATTCACATTGGATGAAGTAATTAATTATTGTTACGTCCTTGGCTTCATCGTTCATTGGAAGATATTTGAACAGGAGAACTAGCAAAGGTGTTGAGTATCTGGTTGAAGCATCGGCAGCAGAAGCTGAAGCTATAAGTGCCACATTAGCTGCTGCTAAAGCACGGCAAGAGAATGGAGAAGTTGAATTACCTGACAGGGACCGTGGGGCTGAGGCTACCCCTAGTGGGAAACCAATATCTTCCCTGATTAAGCCTGATTCAGCAGGGCCAAATAATGTTGTTCCTGGTGGAGTTCGGCTGCATCATAGAGCTGTGAGTCTTACGTTGTGATTTCAAAAGTACTATGACATTGTGCTAAAGGTTCCTTGAAATCATTGATTGCGATTTCTGATTTTTCCTTGAATTTGCTTCAAGGTTGTTATTGCTGCAGAGACTGGTGGAGCATTAGGTGGTATGGTTAGACAGCTTTCAATTGATCAATTTGAAAATGAAGGCAGGCGAGTCAGTTATGGAACTCCAGAAAGTGCAACTGCAGCTAGAAAATTATTAGATCGGCAGATGTCTATCAATAGTGTCCCAAAGAAGGTGTGGGTTGTATGTTTAATTTGTTATGAAATAGGCATAGATTAAGAATGACATAAAATATTCAAAAAAATATTTTATTAAGTTATTCAGTAAGGTTTCAAGATCCCAATGTCATGTATTTTTAGATGAATACAACTTTAATAATTAATGGGTCAGTGGAATCAATCTGGCCTATCAGATGATGGAAACCGGACCAATCAAATATTGATACTCTGTAATGGGTCAAGTCCCAAAAATCTGATAGGTCATGGTCATTGACTTGTCATTGCATACTTCAACTTGCCACCTTTCATGTCATGATATGGTGAGCATTGGTTTGGAATATGCTGTGTTATGTGTTTTGTGCTGACTCATTTTCTTGAAGATCCCCATTTCTGCTGTATTTTATTTCAATTTTGTTTCTTACAGAGTCATATCACCTTCTTATCAGGTCATCGCACACCTATTAAAACCTCGTGGCTGGAAACCACCAGTTCGACGGCAGTTTTTCTTAGATTGCAATGAAATTGCAGATCTTTGTGATGGCGCTGAGCGGATATTTTCAAGTGAACCAACTGTTTTACAACTTAAGGCACCAATTAAAATATTTGGTGATTTACACGGGCAGTTTGGGGATCTCATGCGTCTCTTCGACGAATATGGTGCACCATCAACTGCTGGTGACATAGCGTAAGTATCTAAATTTTTATGGATGGTTTCATATTTCATATGCATATATGGAGTATTGTTACTGTTGGCCATTTATGGTGTACATTATTCTTTCTTTCTTTTTTTGTTGTTTAAGAAAAAATTGTTTATGCGTCTGGGTGTACACACACACAAACACACTGCCTCTGACAGACAGGTTTGAATAGGACTTCAATTTAATTAAAAGATTGCATTGACAATGAAAACCCTGATCTAATCGCATCTGGGGGAAATATCTTGCTAGCCTGTAAAATGTTATGATGAGATGAGGCAATATGCTGGTAGAATGTTATTAGGAGAGCCTTTGTGGCTGGCTTTATGTTCATGATACTCTTTTTGGACTATTATAAAACTAATGCTTTAGATATCTATGTCTCTAATGTTGTATAAATGACTATCAGATATATCGATTATCTATTCCTAGGAGATTATGTTGACCGGGGCCAACACAGCCTGGAAACTATAATCCTTCTACTTGCTCTGAAGGTATGCTGGATATTTTTTTTTTTGTCATTTATTTAGTTCGATGACCTTAGATTTATGCATGTTTATGTGAATATTGTAGGTTGAATATCCCAACAATGTACATTTAATACGTGGCAATCATGAAGCTGCAGATATTAATGCCCTTTTTGGTTTTCGAATTGAGTGCATTGAGAGGATGGTAAAGAAGATAACGTGCTGGACATTATTTTTTTTTTTTAAATTTACGTATGTCAACCAACCTTGTAAATTACTGATCAGGGTGAGAGAGATGGAATTTGGGCGTGGCATCGGATTAATCGTTTGTTTAATTGGCTTCCACTGGCGGCCCTGATTGAGAAAAAGATTATTTGCATGCATGGTGGTATTGGCCGGTCAATAAATCATGTGGAACAGATTGAGAATCTTCAGCGTCCAATTACAATGGAAGCAGGGTCAATTGTGCTGATGGATCTATTATGGTTAGTGCATTTGTATACTGTTTCATGCTTACGACAGTGTCATTTATGTTTATTTGGGAAGTGACAGCGTGAAATATTTGTCACTAGGTCTGATCCTACAGAGAATGACAGCGTAGAAGGACTACGGCCTAATGCTAGAGGTCCAGGGTTAGTTACTTTTGGGGTGAGCGTTCATAACCTTCTATTTTGTATCTTAGATCATTTGAAAAACTAGCTAATAGTTAGTTCCTTTTTTGGTTGCCCAGAAGGTGGCATGAAAAATAGCCAATTTTCAGTGTCAAAGTTTCTAGATGATGAATATCATAATACCGTTTAAGATGCAGATACTGTTGTTTTTTCTTGAAATCCATTTTAACATGTTGCTGCTGCATGATTTTAAGTGTTTATTGAAACTTAGAATTAATGATGTGGTGTTTTGATTTGATACTCTTGTAAGTGTAATTCTCATCTCTTGAAAGATAATAAAACTAAATTGATTCCATATATTAGCACTAGAGCTTCAAAACGTTGTGATGCGTGTACTGCTCTAAATATTTTCCTTTTGGTCCCTGTTTGACAGCTGCCTCCTGTGATTGTACCTACAAAATAGTTGTGAAGCGGTGATATGAATTGAACTGTAATTATGGTCATATTTGCCTTGCTGGATAGTTTCTGTACTTCTTTACTGCTAAAACTTGTATTGTCTTAAGGATTAGCTTACTTCATATGCTATTATGCTCATCTAGATGGGGTTTTACCGTTGTAGCCTGATCGGGTCATGGAATTCTGCAACAACAATGATCTTCAGCTGATTGTTCGTGCTCATGAATGTGTGATGGATGGCTTTGAGCGTTTTGCTCAGGGACATCTGATCACTCTATTCTCTGCTACAAATTACTGTGGTATTTTTCTGGCTTTTGCATATAGATAAAGCATTTCTCCTTATAACATTTACCCTTTTAAGTGTGACACTTGTTTAAAAATAGGTACTGCAAATAATGCTGGGGCGATATTAGTTTTGGGTAGAGATCTTGTTGTGGTTCCTAAACTGATTCATCCATTACCACCTGCAATTTCTTCCCCGGAAGCATCACCAGAACATCATATTGAAGATACATGGATGCAGGTACTGATAATATTTACTTGAATGCTTTGCACTCTCTTGGTGCTGTATGGTATAACATTGCTCCTATCAAATATAAAGAGAGCAGCCTTAAATTGAATTTTATGCTGATGCTGTAGCACTCTTGTCACCATGTATTAAGCTTTTTCCTTCCAATTTTGTTAATACGTATAGGAGTTGAATGCTAATAGACCTCCGACTCCAACTAGAGGTCGTCCTCAAGTTGCAAATGATAGAGGTTCACTTGCTTGGATATAAGGATCACTACAAATGTCTCTGTTCCCTAGTATTTGCCCGGCCTGGTTCCCAGTATTTTGTATATAGCATGATATGCCATTTGTGGGGATATTCGAACTTGTCATCGCGGTCCCTTCAGAAAACCTAGCTTGAAGGCTTTCTTAATTTTGGATTCACCACTCAATCAGCAGGCCCTGTGAAGATACGAGCTCGAGGTGCTGATAGGTAGCTCCTGCTGGTTTGCCTTGGAAAGCTTGGAAGTGTCAGTACGGGTTCACCTCCATGCTGTAAATTGAGCCACAGGCAGAGACGGTCATGGTTATCTCCATTATAGATTGTTAGTACGGGCTATTCTTGTCATTAATTTTCACAAGGTTTTTTACTTCTCAGCCTTAGCCAGTTATCTTCTTGTTTTAAAAAAAAAAAATTTGAGAGGACAAGAGAGGGTTTTTTTTTTTTTAATGTGGTGGTGGAAATATATAAGTCAAAAATCTTTCTTCTGGTCCTTGTATCATAGAGGTTTTGCTTTGTGTAATTCCCATCCTTTTTCTGTACCATTAATTTTTGTGTGAATTCGCATCTTCTGACTATAAATTTTGATTATAGAATTTGTATTTTGCCCTAGGCTTCTTGAGTTTGGGTATTGACTTTGGTTTCGCATTTTGCCTTCTGTTGCAAGGAACCGCTATCTAACAGAAGTTGAAAAACCTAGCAAGCTGATGTTGATATGGTGTGTGCGCTTTCTAAAGTAGGTGCAAGGGCCACGGCATTATTGTCTTCCATTTATGGATTATGCATGGGCGTGGGATTAACTTTCGTTTAGTGATTTAAGGCAGTGAATATCGGGAGCTTGTAGCTGTGCATTTTAGTTACAACCGTGGCAGGAGTGAGTTAGGGATTGGATAGCTGTTAAAAGCAAAATGTTCTAACTTCCTCAAATCTGGTAAACAATACCCATATTATAACGACTAGAGGGTGACACCTATTATTGGTGAATCATTCGTATCAAGAAGCACGCCTATTGAAATTATAACCCATTCAAAATTTGATTCCAACACAATAGTAAAACGTCATTTACACATCGTTACACATCTTTTCCTTTTTTGCGAATGAGGGGAGGGAGTAGACAGTTTTTTCTTTTTTCTCAAACGACTGTTATTTCCATTCTGACAGCAAGATTTCCCGTACACCAAAGTCCCAAAGTCACTAATAATGGCATGAATAAATATTGAATTTGCTACCTATTATGGTGCAGTAGCCATTCCCAATCGGTTAAGGAGGTCAACATTTCAAGATGCCTCTCATCGCCCCATTAGCAAACATTCATTCGTACAAGTATCATTTTGATACAAGGCATAGGCTACATGGATGAGTTCTCCTGAACTCCTACATCAGCAAGTCGGATTGTTTCTATGAAATTCTTGAACACGGTTGCAGATCAGATCCTAACCTCGCTTCACAGGCCTCTGAACGTAGGATTTGTTGGGATCTTCTGTCTTGAGCTTGGGAGGGCGAATCTCTCCTTTCTTACCCTGCAGATTAAACCAATGGGTGATATAAATCCCGCAATTCATCATTTCTTCCCAGCGTTACATGTTAATGGAATAAGTTTACTAGTGTAAAAAACTAACAATCAGCAAGATCTAACCTTCTTTCCGGCCTTCATAAAGTCTCTCCAACTGGATACCTGATCATAAAATGGTTGTCAGTTTTTCTTTATTGCAGCATGAAAGTTTTCTGAAAATAAATTACTGCATGCCAACCGAATTTTGCTCAAAGCTGTTTCTTAAAGGCAAAAGTTATATCTACATCCGAAGCACCACCACCTAAACTAACAAACGTCACAAAATTTCCTGAAGAAATGATCTTCAAGAATCACTTGATAGGGAAAGTTCTCATCCTCACTGATGATCTAAAGGCAGACAAGTATTTTATGACTTGGCAAGACCAGTGACTGAACCAAGAAACACTTGTTCAAAAGGTCCAATCCAGCGATCACCTTCTAACTGCTGATGATTAAACACAATCAGTAACGATCAAAACCAGCTGGCTTACTTTTGACTAAACCCATCAAACTGGCACCATTTCAAAGGGTCACCTTATTTCTTCGATGGTAACATCATTTCAAAAGCCAAGATACCGGCTGGCCACTTTAGGCCAATTTATCTATTACACTGAACATTTGGTCATAATAAAATAATTCAAACCTTTATCAGAAAAGGAATCATAAGTCTTGATAACATCTCTAAATTATCTCATGCAAAGCAATAAAATAAAATTTTTAAAATTTATTATTCCTACCATAAAGTCTAATCAATTTAATATTTGTGCAATCAATTTTTATAATATTTTAAGCATAATGTCATATTATTACTAAAATATTTTTCTTCCAGAATCCCAGTCCACTTGCTGCATCTGCCTGACGCCAATCAGCTAATATATAAAATGGTAAAAAATATGAAATAATAGAAAACTAACCCTCTGTTCCCTCGTTCCTTCCCACTGCTCCTCATGTTCACGCTTTCTTTTCCACATCTCCTTCTGTTCCTCTTCTTCCCTTTTTAGTCTGCCTTCCTCCTCTGATATCTACAAAAAAACAAACCAATGATCACATAACAGGAATAGCTCAAAAATATAAATTTCTCTGTTCCAATTTGTATACGTAAGCAATTTTTAATTATCTCAAATTTGAATCACTACCCTCCTTAAGTCACATCAAAATGGAAAAAGGACCCAGCGTATACCCTCATTTGCATTTTTCTTCTCCTCCATTCTTGTTCTGTTAATAATTCACGGACCTTGATTTTCAGCTCCTGCTGAAATTCCTCTGATTGTTCGTATTGTTGATCATATTTTCCCTGTGAAGCGTAAGAGAGACACACAAATGGAAAAAGTTTTGAGGAACCTAAGGCTTATTGATCCTTAAATAAAAGTGACACGCTAACTTTACAAGGTTAGGGTCTGGCACTATCATCAATTAGTGTCTATTAGACCTCAATGTCTAAGACAAACACAGGCATAGTCCGACAGATGATATTGATAACACACAAGTGTTCTAAATTCTAGGTTGTGAACTCCAAAGTGGTGAAGATCACAACCTGGCATATGAATAATTCTAAAAATTTTGACACATACCTCTTCTACCAAAGACTTAATTTTTGAAGCAGTATCTTTCTTCAATTGCTTCTTCCTCTTCACTCTAAGCTCCTCTGCAATGACATCAATAGAAAAAACAAGAATTTCTTTGTTATACAACTCTACCTTTGGGAAGCTTGACACCAAGCTATGGATTTGGGAACTCCAATTTTGAGCGCATATATATTTTACCTTGGATTTGTGTGTATGCCACAACACTCAGTAATGACAAAATCAAATATAACCTTCATGCATCAACAAAAAGTGCAAATAACAAGAAGAAAAAGAATTTTCCCCACCACAAGAGTTCTAAAGATGATAAAATTATATTCCACAATATTGGACAATCACTTTTCTGAGTACAGCAAACTAAACCTTAGTGAAATGAAGTTGCAGCTTTAGCAAGGTAAGAATTAATATGTAATATTAAATTAAAAAAAATGTACACAGACCTTTTGCTGAATTAACTTGGCTGAGAAGGTAATCTCTCTCATTTTGATCAAGTAATAATTGCTGGGCTTTTGCCAATGCTGCACAAGCAAAATAACAGAACAAATATTTAGAAAACAAACAAAAACTTTCAAGCCCTCGCACCACAGAGCCTTATATCAGAATTAATATCCCCTTTTCAATATAATAGAAAAGATGAAAGAGACTATTTTACATCATGATATAAGGAACTTCCATCCAAGAAGGAGATAACACCCTTAATATAGAATCAACGTAAACAAAGAGAGACTCACAATTAAGTGCCAGCAGGCTGACTCCAAGATTTTAGTAATAGACTAATAGCGAAGTACCAAGCAAGGGGTGCATGTGTAACAAATTTAAAAAACTATTGATTCTTGAATGATATATAATGAAATTGATAAATTCTTTAATTTTCCTTTGATTCTATTAAATGACCGAAACACCAAATGGAAACCAACAAAATCCCTGGCTCAATCTAGCAAAGGGTCCATTTAGGAGTGCTGTTGATTTCTAATTATTTTGCAATTGCTTCCTTTCAAAAAGAGTTTGATAAAAAAAAAAAAACACTAAGTAAGATGCATTTGTGTTTGAAAAATCATCAGATAAGCACTTTTATCACTACTATTGAGCTTTGAAAATCTTTCCAAGAAAGTTCTTTTGACTGTCAAATTTCTTAAAAGGGCATGTTCTTAAAGGTTAGGTAACCAAGGTAAGAGATCACTAGGATAATTTATGATTTTGAGTAGGTGTACTTTCGTCTTAAGAAATGCTTTCATTGTCAGTTCTCTGTTAAGAGTACTTTTTTAAGAAATAAGCAGCTTCTACGCTATGAAAAGCTGGGAGGCAATAGAACTCTATAAAGGTTATGGCAATAAGAAAATATTTAAATAATAATAATAATAACATTCAGCGAGTACAGATCCCAACTACACATATTATGGTAGACGCCATGAAAGAGCTTTTTTGATTTTGAGTGGACAACAACTAATAGAACAAAAGATCTTGTTGGATTAATTTATTTTTGACAACCACGTTGGTTCCTCAAGAATGTCAAAATTTTGACATTGCCCATGATGTAGGACTTACCTTAGTTGCATCAATCACCTCAGTGGAAAAAAGATGGGATGGGGGGAGCTGTCAGGAAATTTTACAAAGTCACTACAATGAAAAGAATAAGATACCCCACTCAATATTAGTTTAAATTTTAAATCCTACCTTCCACTATATATCCCAACGGAAAAAGAATTTTCTCCCAATTTGACAGTGAGATTTAGGTCAAAAGTTATCAAGTAATTCTCAAAATTCCCCCATTCTCCCTTCAGGGAAAGTCTATTATATTCAATTTTCATATATAAACATATTTCCCTTATTCCCTATTCACAGGAATTTAGTAAATTCTCAGCCATAAGACGACAATGCAACTAACTTTAAGACTCAAGCTGGTTGATCTACTCAACCAGGGCTGCACAATAATTTAAGTCTACACAAAATTGAACTCCATAGAGTTCACAGAAACAAGAAACTGACAATAGTGAGTTGGTAACTAACAATTTTATTCCCATCAGAACAAATCTACAGCATCTATGCATATACCTCCAAAGGCTTCCTTTGCTTGTGGATGCTTGCATTTATCAGGGTGAACCATCAATGACAACTGCAAAGAATTAGCATAACTATGTTATAAGAGCGTAATAGAACAGCAACACTAACCATTAGATAGAGGACAGGTTACCTTGCGGTATTGCTTTTTGACATCATCATGTGATGAATCAAATGGAAGGTTTAGATGCTCAAATGGGTTCAACTTAAAACAAGAGAGAATCCTTTCAACAGAAAAATGAAAACAATAAATGATTAGCGGAGAGTACATAGAAGTTAACGCCAGAAAAAGTTACTTATCAGGAACATAATCTTCTAGTATAAAACAATGAAGACACAAATAGAAGAATATTATTCATGCAATCAAAGTCCAACCACCTAATGCACCAGCTTCCGCCTTTTGCTAACCTTAAAATTTTTCCCAAGTTTCCTTTCAGCCCCATAGAGAGTAAGCTACCTATCTATTTCTCCTTTCCCTTTCAACCTTTCAGATGTCATAATCAATGCTACTTCTTCCTCAACTCCAACTCCATTGCAGCAACAATAAGCAAGATATCCAGTGCTTACCATTATCTTGATTATTGACTTAGATGATTATTTCCAGTTCCAGTTAAAAATATCAACGCGATACTATGCACAACCAACAGTTATCCGTTCGTTGTTGATTGAATTTATGTTTTCTATGTTTTATATTAGTAGATATGAAGCTGGGAAGAACTCAAATCCGACAATTAAGACAAAACCAAAATGCCAATCCTCAATAGTATATCTCTAACCTATACATAGAGCAACATCCAAATTCCAAGAACTCAATTAACCCATCGTTTGGAATATATGAAACATCGAAAAGAACTCAGGTGATAAAGCTGAATTTAGGCTTAATCAAAAGCAGTCGGCAAGCAAATAGACCAACAACATAAAGTTTTCATTTAGAAAAGAACCCTAACAGCCTTCCAAACAGAGCCTGAATACAAAAAGGAAACACAAACAGAACACAGATAGGGAAAAATATTAGAATTCACAAACAGATAATTAAAAAAAGAAAAAAAAAACTGCGCAAACACACATATGACACACGTATATATAGCCAGACTAAGAGAGAGACCTAACGACTTCGTTGTCCCGCTCAACTTCGCTGACTTCGGCGAAGAAGTTCTTGAGAAGTAAGTCCTCATCAGCCGCAGGGTTTGTCTCTCCCATTTGGTTCTCCTTTTTCGCTTCTCGGGAATTCAGATCCTCAACAGCTTCGCATCACAAATCAAATTCGCCGATCGTATTCATCAGCAACTCATCAGAAAAAATAAAACACGTTCCCCTATGGACCAATCCTTTGAACCTCTTCTCAAACGACAACGAATCTCTGCTTAATTAGACCTCTAAACGACGGTGTCGCCTAGGCTTCTCAAACCGTGTCAAATAACACCTAGTTTTTCTTTTGGGCCTCCAAATAGCACCAAGCTATAGGCGTCGACAAAAAGCTGAGTTATCATTTATTTTTGGGCCTGAAGAGTTATAATTTGTCGTTTGTTAAAAAAAATATATCATTTGTTTTACACACACATAATTTATTAAAAGTTGTTATTTATAAATTATGAAAAGTACAACTCAAATTATGAAAAGTACAACTCACCTTAGATTTCATGCGAAGCACATAGATTCAACAATCTAGTAAAATAAACTGAGAGGGAAAGAGTATTTATTTTTTGGAAAAATGAAATCTTTGGTTCCTATAGTTTTATGTGATTTTAAAATTGGTCCCCATACTTCAAAAATTTTGAAAACACTTCCTACACTTTTTTTTTTGAATCGTTTGTCCTTACATTTTGGAGGAAAAGAATTTCATCCCGAATCAGTGCTAATTATTGCATATTGGACTAACGAAGCTGACGTAGCAAGTGACAAGTAAGCACAATAATCCATACTGGACTGAGTGATAAGCTAAGTAAGACCTGAAACTACTAAGGGTATGTTTGGTTTGTATTTTTACAAATCAAATTAAACCGTGATTTCTAATTATCATTTTCTCCTTTTTCATTCAAACAGGTTTTTAATAAACTTCTCTATTTTTATCCAAACTTCATTTTTATAAATTGTGGTTATTCTAAAAATATTTTTACAAAAAGACAAACCAAACGAATACTAAAACGTAAAAAACCTGACTCTACGCATTGTCAGAGCTTGGTTCTTTTCATCTCGAGTTGCTTTTACTCATCAATGAAGTTGAAATATAAATAGGAGACAAGTTGGAGAATAAAATCAATGTAATTCTTATAAGAGCTAGCAATGACAAGACCACGACTCTTGGAAGAAGCCGTATGGAATCCACTAGATCTATCACTATTACAGTCACTGAAAGCAGAGGAAGAAGTAATGTTGATAGATTTGCTAAGACTTCGTCCCATGTAAGTATAATTGGTTGGACTCTCTATTCCTGTCATTATGCTTGGTGATTAAAAATCAAATCGTATTAAGATGCTTTATGTTGTGCTATGTGCTATGGGGGTTAGGTTGTGGTTTAGGAAAGATTGAGTATCAGAACGAAAATGAGAAAGATTTTTGGTACAAGGAGATAACTTATTTTGCAACTTGAAAAAAGTTGCAAGCATACTTGAAAAAGTCCAATGCTCATTAAGTAACCCACTCATTTTTCATCTTGTGCAACTAATTCCCAAGTTCTTTGAATTTTCATATCAATTTAGGAGGCTTGGTTTGAAATATCCCACAAGAGAAAAAGATTTTCATTGGTGGGGACCTTAATGGTCATGTAGGAAAAGAGACAAGACAATACGTGGAAACTCATGACAATTTTGGTTTTGGAGAATTAAATGAGGAAGGACATTCCATTCTTAATTTTTCAACAGTTTATAACTTCACAATTATGAACACTTGTTTTAAGAAAAGAGATGAGCATTTATTCACACATAAGAGTAGAGCCCAAATGTCACAAATTGACTTTTGTTTTTGTAAGAAATTTAGATAGAAAAGCTTGTAAAAACTGTAAAGTAATCCCTGGTGAGAACTTAACTTTACAACATAGAATCTTGGTCCTTGATATGTTGGTTAAAAGGTGTAAACTGAAAAGTCAAAAAGCCTTAAATCCTAGGATCAAGTGGTAACAACTAAAAGGTAAGCAATATCTGACATTTATGAGAAAAGTATTGGAGAAAGGTAATTGGAACTTGCAAGAAAGTGGTACCATCTTGTGCGATGAGATGGCTAAAATGATTAGGGATAGCGCTAAAGCAGTCTTAGGTGAATTTAAAGGTTTTAAACCTAGAGATAAAGAGTCTTAGTGGTGGAATGAGAGTGTGCAAAAGAAGGCTAAACATAAAAAAAGTGTTTCAAAATCTTACACTTGTGCAACAACAAGAAAAATTAGAAGAGTTATCACTTAGTTAGAAAGGAGATTAAGAAAGCAATGAGCAAGACTCGATCTAAAACTTTTAAGGAATTCTACCAAAATTTGAGAACTAAAAATTGTGAATGCAAAATTTACAAAATTGCCAAGAATAGGGAAAGAAAGTTAAGAGATTTGGATCAAGTAAGATGCATTGAAGATGAGAAAGGAAAAGTTTTGGTTACTAATAATGATATAAAAAAATGGAAAAACTATTTTTATAAGCTTTTCAATGATGAATTTTGTATGATTAGTGATACCGAATGTTTAACAACTCATAAAGGTAAACTGAGTTTGAGTTTCTATCATAGGATCTGGGTTGAAGAGGTAAAAGAAGCTCGTAAAAAAATGGATAATAGTAAAGCTACTGACCCTGATAATATTCTTTTCGAAGTTTAGAAGTGCTAAAGAGAAAATGGGGCTTTGTGGCTAACTAAACTTTTTAATGAGATTTTAAAGTCAAAAAAAATGTCAGAGGAATGGAGAAAGAACACTTTGGTGACCATATACAAGAATAAAAGGAATATTCAGAATTATGCTAATTATTGGAGGATAAAATTCATGAGTTATACTATGAAACTTTAGGAAAGAGTGATTGGGCATAAACTAAGAAAAGAGTCTCATATTTCAGAAAATCAATTTGGATTCATGCTAAGACGGTCTATAACAGAAGCTATCTATTTATTAAGGGGTTTGATTGAAAAAATACTGAAATAAAGAGAAAGAATTACATATGGTTTTCATTGATTTGGAAAAAGTTTATGATAGAATACTAAGATATGTATTGTCAATAGAAAAGAAAAGTGTTCGCGTGACTTATATTCGAGACATAAAAGATATGTATGAGGGGGCAATAATAAGAATGAGAATTCCTGGAGATGAGATAAAAGACTTTTCTATAAAGATTGATTTATACCGAGAAATTTTTTTTGAATCCATACTTGTTTGATTTGGTTTACGATATTCTAATAGAACATATATAGGAGGAAATTTCTAAGTATATATTTTTCACTGATAATATAGTTTTAATTGAAGACTCAAGAGAATATGCTAACTCTAAACTTGAGTTATAGAGACATACGTTGGAATCAATAGGTTTCCATTTGAGTAGAAGTAAAACGAAATATATGTATTGCAAATTTAACAAAAGGTTAATTAGAAATGATTCAGAGGTAACAATTGAAAAGGAAACCATTCCAAAAGTGTCAAAGTTCAAGTATTTGGGGTTGATTTTATAGAGTGATGGTGAAATTGATGAGGATGTTATGTATAAGATATAAGTTGGGAGGTTAAAGTGGAGAAAAACTTTAAGAGTTATTTGTGACCGTAAGGTACCTACTAAGCTTCAAGGGGAATTTTATCGAATTGCTATAAAGCCAGCAATGTTATATGGTAGTGAATGTTAGATTTTGAAAGAGAAATAAAAACATAAGATGAGAGTAGCAGAAATAAGAATGTTGAGATGGATGTGTGGTCATACAAGAATCGATAAGATATGAAATGATTATATATAAGAGAAAATCGAAATAGTATTTATCGAGAAGAAAATGTTAAAAAATTGTTTAAGGTGGTTTAGGCATATACAAAAAAGAGAATAAGAGGAGTCAGTAAGGAGAGTTAATCAAATGACTTGGAGCATTATTAAAAGGTATAGAGGAAAACTAAGAAGGACACTAAGAGAAGTTATAAGGCGTGATGATGTGAACAGAGGGAGAAGGTAAGATAGGTAGACAGAGAAGGGAGAACTCAAGAAAAAGAAGGGAGAACTTAATGAGGGAGAAAAGGAAGAACTTGAAGGAGAGAGAAAATTCACTCAAACTATAACTCAAATCATTAATCAAAGTTTTGAATACAATTGAATAATGAGACTCTTATTTATAGAGCTCAAATACTAATTCTACTAGAATTCTAAGATCAAATATATCTTTTCAAAATATCTTAAATATAAACAAAAGATAAATCATAATTTAAATAACTAAATCCTATAAATAAAGGAAAGATAAAATCTAAATCCTAATAAATTCAAAATAAACTAAATTAAATCTAAAAGAGAATCTAGATATCTAATAAAATATTTTTATTTAAAATTTTAATTATCTAAAACTATCAATTCTCCATCACGTGATCTCTTGATAGATGGTTTATCTGAAGAGATGATGTTTAATAAAATCTATTGACGTCGTATGATCTATATAATTAATCCTATTTAGTGGAATAAGGCTAATGATGTTGTTATTTACATGATAGGTGAAGAATTTAAAAAATCTGAGCTGTCACAAATCTCTATTACTTCTTTGGATAAGACTGCAATGTGTATTTTATTAATGTGTTTATCATGTTTTTGGAATAAATTTCCCAAAATAAATCAAGTACATAATTTGGCATTGGATTTTCACTTTACTACATAAAATTATTCATTTGCATATTAACATATTGAAAGAAGTTACATTATATCAATCCTTTAACTGAATGAATAAGAGATTTCATTCAAATGAAGTGAAAGAATACAGGATATGTATAGAGGATACAAAGCAGAGGCAACATTGAAAATCTAACAGCTAAATAGCAAAACTAAAAGCCAAGAGACCTTAAAAAATGAATACTTCTAAGCTGTGAAAATGTGACTTGGGATTAAAGACCTCCAAACAAAGCAAGCAGTAGGACACTTACATAGGACATGGTCAAGATTCTCAATCCCTCCTTTTCCTGCAGAGTTGTTCCAAGTACAATCGATTGTCTCATCACTATTGCACTATATTTTTGTTGCAGAAATTAATGAGAGGGTATCTTGTGGCAATAGATGTTGGAATTCATCCATCTTCCATTCCCCATTATCATCTGTAAAATCAACAATACTCCTGTCAAGTTCAGATGTTGGTAGACCAGCAAAAGAAAGATTTTTTTAGTGGCCCCAAATCACTAATCTGGCTGTTGGACTAGCTTCCCAAGGCATTTGTCTTGATCTCTTTGTCAAGAATATACTTGAACATTGATCAGTATCATGTATTTTTTTTATTACTATACAACTTCAGATCATTAGGACACAAATGATATCATTGTTGCTAATTACAAAGAGATATCCGCTGCAAACCTTGACATGTCAATGAAGAGTATGGTTCATATGCAAGTAGTCAAGTGCCATAAGACGTTGGGCAAGCCACTTGCAAAGTTTATGCAGACAAAAAAAACTTGAAAACAAAAATCAAATTTCCTTTTTTATAGAACATTAAGTTCCCTTTAAAAATTCAAAGCTCCCACTAAAAAAATTCCAACTTCCAATATAAATTATAAGTAATAGTTCTCAAGTTCACTTGTTTATTTTTTCACCTATAATTAGAACAGTTCACTCGAGAAATAAGATCTGTGACACCATCTTCTGTAACTTAAAGCAACCCTTACACATATATTTATACTCCTAAATCTTAGTAAGCTAAAAATCTCACACTCTAACAAGTATTTTGCAAAATCGTTTGTGTGTATCTAGGCAGAGTTTACAGCAGCAGAGTGTTGCGATCAATGACATGTATATAATTCTAAATGATAATTTAATTTGTCAAAAACAAATGCATCAGGGTATAGTGTATTGATCATATAGATGCTTACTCAATGACGTCGTGAATGAATCTCCCTACACCACCACCTACATAGCTTCCTCACCATCACCATTGTCGGTGTCGCTTGAAGCACAACCATTGCTGGCATTGCCTAAGGCTCTACTGTCGGCTCTGATATCTTCTCCTGAGATTCAAACACCCCTGATTCAAGTAGTAAGACCTCCATTCATTGCTTTTGTCATGTTGTCGTCGAACACAAGCAACGTAGAAACGTAGAAAGAGAGAGATAGGGGAAGCTCTCAGCTCCACGGGCAACACTCTTAGCTCTCCAATCTCTCTATACAGTAGCTTATCCTGAAGCTTATCGTTGAAAATGAAAAGATGACTTAGGTTTAGAAGCTTGAGGGTCACTTTCTCAGACACGCTTATGGAGCTTCAAGTCCCACTCAACATCCTACTCGATCCAACGTGGATTATTTACTTGTATGTTTCATCACTTTCCATGTTAGCTCCGTTAGCCAAATCTGCAATAGTTAACACCATTTAGGGATGGAATTGCTTTTTAACAAAATCAAAGGACTAACAGTCCAAACGGAAAAAAGTATGGGGAGTAGTTTCAAAATTTTTGAAGTATAGGGACCAATTTTAAAATTGGGTAAAACTATAGAGTCTAGAGGTTTAATTTTTCCTTATTTTTTTGGTTGAAAAGGGAGAGTATTTTGTTGAAAAAAAGAAAAGAAAAGAGAGGGTATTTATTCAATAACTATCTGTTTTGTTCTAGAGTCTAGATCGATAATTCAGTATCATTTCTTTCAAATTGATCTGAATTGATTTGAATAATAATTTTAAGCCAACAATTATGAATTCTTTTTCATTTCATTTTTTGAGATGAAAACAATTGTTGAAATTAATATATTTGTGTGTGATATAATTTAAATCTACTAATATATAAATTTAATAGGAAGTTAAATTATATAACCTGACTTGAATTATGCTTTTTGTGCTATGTGATTTATCTTTTTGTGCTTAACTATATGATGAGATTCATGTTTTGTACGAAATCTGAAATGAAACACATTATTAATAACTTATAAATAATTAGTATTTTTATAAATTTTATAGATATCTAGCACAAAATACAATTCCCATCTTATATAAAATGGGAATATGAAAGGGAGAAGGTGAGATGGAAGTAAAGGAAATTTGGATCCAAACTATATTAATATGATTGAAAAAAGGCGCACAGAAGCAAACAAGAGTAGGAAACTGATACAAGAACAAAAGCAAATTGCAAAATAGAGACAAGAAAGAAGCAATTAGTTTCCTACAAGGTTTCACATAAAATGGTGAATGTCAAAGCATTTTAGTAAAAGTTTCTTTATCAACCAACGAATGTTGATCCTAGTTGAAAGAGTCAGGGCTATATAAATTCAATATCTAAGATTTGAGATTGTGTAAATGTAGAAAATATCTTTGAGAGAACCCTCAAATAGGGCTCGACCATGGCTTAATCCATATTAGTCAAAACCCAAAGTGGCAACTGGATTTCACAAAGTTGTTACAAAAAAAAGGTTTCTTTATTAAATTCATTTATCAATTCCAACAAGATTTCATAATTAAAGAAAATTTACTTTACCTAATTCATTTGTCTGCTCAAATCTTATTGACAAAAAAAATTAGGCTCAACAATGTTCAAGCTTGACCTAATATTATTCGATATTACATAATTGTATTAAAAAAAAAGGGCAACCAAGAGCAAAAATAAACAAACAAATATAATTTTTCTTTTAATAAAAAAGATATGAATAGCCAAAGCAAAGAATAGCCAAAAGAAGCTTATAGATGAAGTGAAATCAAAGAAGAATGAATCATGATTCATGGTGTTGTTGTAACAAACAGAACAAATTAATGAATAAGCAAGCTTTGCTCACTATATCTGTAGGTGGTCCTGTGCTAAAGGATGCTTTGAAGCTTGTCCCACCAGGATGTAATTGTCTTTGTTTTTGGGCTTAGTCCACCGTTGTTTTACCAAAAAAAAAAGATGGGAGAGAGTTTCCACTAGTTCACGAAAGAAAATCACATACTTTTTTTTTAATGAACAAGCACTCACTCTAAAACATAGGAGGGTGTCATGTTTTTCCTCTACCAAATATGAGGAAAATTAATCTCTTTCACCTTTGCTTTTTCTAATTTTTTTTGGCTATTATACCAAATACAGTCATAAAATATAGAGTGTAGATGTAGATATAGATTAATTCAACGTGCTTGTTATTTGATTATGATGGAGATAACCTAGTTTTTCTAGTGTTATCAAAATTGAACCGGATCGACCGATTTGATCGAGAATTGATGCCAGATTCGGTTCAGTTATAGAATTCAATCACCGGTTTTAGAAACTAATATAAACCGGCATTGAACTGATTGAATTAGTTGTGAACCAATTTGACCCAGTTCCAATTTGATTTTTATTTTTTTTAATTTTTTAAGACAAAACAATATCATTTGTAGTACAATTTTTTCTTTTTATATTATAATATTATATAAACATTATTATTATATATAATTATTAAAAATTATAAATTTACTTAATACATAATATAATAATGGATTATTAGTTGACTATTTTGAACTTAAAATGTGATTATGGATAAATATTAACTTGTTTAGATTTAAATATTGAGTTATGAAACCTATTAATAATTTGTTTGTGGTAGATAATAGATTAGTAATTCAATATTATTTAGTTTGAGACTTTTATTAAACTATAAAATTTGTTTAAATTTTGTATTTTTTGTTTAAAATATATTATTTTAATCACTACTGATTCCGCCCCTATTAAATAACAGTTGAACCACTGAACTTTAAATCAATGTTTTACCAAATTTAATGTCCAGTTCGATTATGACAATACTGAGTTTTTCTATCTTTAAAGTTTTTTTTCCTTGTGTTAGGTTAATTCTAGTGATTTAATTTGATATGGACAACTTCAATAGTATCTATTTCATTGAAATAAGCATGGCATATATTGAAATTATTTGAGAATATTGTATCTTCTTTTTCTAACAAATCACCCAAGTAACCTTTTTTTTCTAAAAAAATCATATCATTACTTACCATGGGCAGAAAAGATTAACGGCATTAGCTATATGTGTGTATGTGAGAAGCCCAAAAAATATGAGTAACCAATTAACATAGGTACGAGTTAGACTTGATGAATAAGAGGCATTGGGAGTTGATTTTCAGGGGCATGAGAAGCTTGGACAACGTGTTCAAGTTGCTGAATTTAAAGATTAACTTTGGGGAATAAAAAATTCATTACAAAGGATTGGTGGGCTTATAACAAAAGTAAGAAGCAAAAAGCAATGAAACAATCACCTAATACACTAATTCAAAAGCTTGTTAATTTAGAGCATTCATTCAAGATGTGTTGTAACCCAAAACAAGCATGAAGGCATTGTCTTGGTCTCCTTTATTCAAGAACTTGATCCAAACCTAACAAAAAGAGTTTGATTGGAAAAACTCATTCAAAGAAGCGTATACTAAACTTGTGACACTTTAAGCAGCATTTTTTAAATTAATTTTTAGTAATTTTCATTTTTTTAATTTTTAAAATAAGGCCTTTATAGTTAAGGTTTTATCTTGGGGATTAAGTTATAATTAGGCTCTAGATTATTCTTGAGTATTAAGGAGTATCTTTTTAGATTTTATTTTATTTTCTATTTTAGATAATAGTATCTTCTAGGAAGTCCTTAAGAATATTTTATTTTTTAATCTTATAAAATTTGTAACATCATCGTTAGAGGAGTCTAAAAGGATTTTTTAGAGTTTTCCTTGTCTATAAATAGAACATCTATTGTATGGTTTCATTCAGATTAATAAAACTGAATTATTTAGCATATTTGTTTTGTGCAAATCTCTTGTTTTTTGTTGTGCTTGAGAGGCTCTTCAACTTATCAAATGGAGTAATTAACCCTTTGTGACGTTCATAGTTAGAATTCTAAAAAACAAGTTTTCTTAAAATCTTATTTACTTGACTAATATATCCTTTTTTATTTCTTCTTTTTTCTTTAAATTTTATCCAGCTTCTTGGTGTTTATTCTAATGTATTATTCTGTTGTTTAGATTGTATTTCCTTGTTACCACCACGATCCTAAATCAAACCCAAGTCACTGGGGATTGATTCAAATAAGTTGTTTTTATCATAGTCCGACTACATACATAAAATTACACTGCAAAGTGCTTTGGGTTTTACCCAAAAAAAAACTAAATTTGGCCCACGAAAAGATAAAGCACTAGAAAACAGAAAGTAAATTATAATCTTTCTATCGTGCAAAAATTGCACCCTTCGTGCCCAAGTGCCCATTATCAAGTATGACGGATTGCTTCTAAACGTAAATGATATGGAAATATTGAATCACTCCTTTTTAAAAAGGGAAATCATCTATCATTCCGAAAATCCTTACGCGCATCTTTTGTCTGCCTTGTCGTTTTTGGAAAATAAAGTTTGACCGATCACCACAAAGCCGTCAAGTTGAATGATCGACTACGTGCCACATTTTAGCAAGGTTCAAAGATGCAAACGGCTCAATATACTGGTTTAAGGTTAAACTATGATTTAATTGAAATTAAATTGGAAATAATAAATTTAATAATTTTTTAATTTTATTTATTATATAAAAAATTAAAAATATTATTAATAAATTTCATAACCTAATATTAAAATTTAAATAAATTAATATTTATCTATAATTATATTTTGAATTTAAAATAATTAATTAATATTGTATTTTTATATTACTCCATCTTATCCTTAATGTAAGTTATTTCTAACTATTTCATCAAAACCAAGAAAAGTTTGTTACATCATTAAAATTACTTTAAAATTAATATGTTTTCTATCTTTACCCTCTAATAAATACTACAAATTCAAATAATTCACTTTTTCTCTCATAATTAAGTAAAGGTATTTTGGAGACAAAGTAATTAATATTCCAAAAACTCATAGAAAGTGACTTATATTTATGATCATAAAAAACCTCTAGAACGTGACTAATAAAAAGGATCCGAGGGAGTATTTATTAAGTAAATTTATCATATTAATAATTATGTATCATAATAATACCTATATAATATTATAATATAGGAAGAAAAAATTTACACAAAAAATAATGTAAATTAGTACTAAAAATATGTTATTTTATCTTAAAAACTATAAAAAAAACTATTAGAAAAATCAAAATTTAGTGAGGGATGAGTTAGATCATTTACCTCTCACTATTTAGATCATTTAGTAAGGGAATTAGTGAAAAATTATAAGTCCGTAACCATGTCATTGTTAAATTAATATAAATAGCAAAGAACTAGTGAGATATTTTTTATTTCTATCTAAGTTATTATGAATATTGTGGAATTTAATGAAATCTATTTCCCTGTTAAATTTTTTAAAATTAATGTTAATGGATTAAAAATGTTTTATTAAAATTTTAATTTTAATTAATTAAAAATGCTATTTTTTAAAAAATAATCAAGTTATAAAATTATTTGTATCACACGATTATTTTAAATAAGTAAAATTATTTAATTAATTTTTATAATTTGTTGTCCAAAAAATGAAATTAAAAATTCATTTATTACAAAATTCAGAATATGAAGTATTTTATGATATTAATAATTGAAAATAAAATATATTTATATTTTTTTAATAACATATTGTTTTATAAATATACATATGTGTATTAGTGTGTAGATAAACAATATATATTTAATATCTCATATGTAAACTACAAATACATTTTAGTTTAATTGTCAAAAATTTGAATACAAAAGCATTTGAAATCATTATATGATGTGGTGTGGTTGTAGTTTAGCAAGAAAATTATGAGAAATGAATCCTTTGCTAAATTTAGATTTTTGTAGTTTAATGAGAAAATGGTAAACCTAGGTGAAGACACATTTGAAATGATTATATGATATGGTGTGGTTGTAGTTTAGCGAGAAAATAGTGAGAAATGAATCATTTGCTAAATTTATATTTTTGCAATTTAGTAAGTAAATAATGAGGAATGAGTTACTTGCTAAATTTTGATAAAAATTATATCATTCGCTAATTTAGCAAGGGAATTAACTCATCTCTCACTAAATTTAAGGACACAATTTATAGCTGGTTATTTTTTATTTAACAATTTGAAAAAGACATTTAAAGAGTAATTTGTCCCTCGCTAAATGGTTACTTTCTAGTAGTAAAAAAAATTTGACCGATTCAATCAATTTTGAGTATAGCTGGTTGAAATCTATAACTAAACTAGGCCTAGTACAGATTTTCAGTCCAACGGATTGAATTGACCGATCGAGTCCAGTGTTTTGAACATAAAATTTTAGTGCAAGACCATCCATGTTTGACATTATTTGAGAAACAAAACACCATGGCTCTCTGGCTTAAAGTTAAAGGAAACCTCTATTAATCACAAAACTTTTCATTGTACTAGCTGAAGTTTAAGTGCACTCGTGCTCTCATCCACTACTGATACAAAATTATAATATTCGTCTTCTTTCTAGCATGTCATAACACGATCCATCAATCTTTGAAGCTTAAAATTAGTTGATTTGAACGATTTTATGAAGACTGACACAGCCCTGTTTCAGAGACATGTAAAAGCCAGAGCAAACAGAATAGAAAATGAAGGTTATCATCACAAGAAAAAAAAATTGGATGTTCAAACAAGACAAAGGAACCAAAAAAAAAGGCAGTATTAACATTTGAAACATGCAATACTACCACTTGGAATACTTGGGATGGGAAGGATAATCAGACTGTTTCCCGACTGTTTATTAGTTATAGGTATAAGCTTTTGGCTTAGAAATTATACACTAGTTTCATCATTGAAAAAGAATAAACTGAGGAGATATCTGTGAAAGTATTTTGTGAGCTTTTATTGTTTTGGCCGAACATACTTCCGCCTGAAGTCTTAAACCTAAAGAGAGGCAACACACATCAGAGAGGATCATGGTGTTCCCAAAAAATGAGACCAATTTTTGCAGGACACTAGTCATTTTGATACGACCTGATAGTTCCCTCCAAGTGAAATATGAGATAATAAAGAGCCCGAAATGATGTTTGATACACACACGCAAAAAACAGCTTATATTGTAGAGACAAATAAATATAAATATTATATATATATATGATATATGGTGTTTTAAGTCATGTCATTGAACATAAAAATAAGTTACTATCATTCACTGTCCTTCTCTATCTCTTCCTAACTACTTTTATTGGACTAATAAAGCTCCCTGAAGAGTGGCACAGAGCGGAGAGAAAAGACGTAAACGACTAATAAAAATGGATTTTGGAATAGCAATGGGGCAGGCAGGACGAGGTTATGAGTTAAGTCTAAGACTCAAGACTCAGGAGGTGGCAATGCAATAGGGCTCCCAGAACAGAAAAGACCTTCTAGACTCCTTGCAACACTTGAGATTATGAACTAAGTAATCTCCATTCTTCCCTCTCAGAACCACCAATTGTTGCCCCTCATTTGAGATCGGATTCATGTCCCCAGGCACGATGAACTTGCTGTTATTGTTGTTCTTCACGATGGAGGAAGTGTGATAGTTTTGTTGAATAGTAAGTGGATTTGAGTTTGGTGTTGGATTGGTTCGCCAGAAGTATTCATAAACGTTGAAAGAAGTAGTGGGTCCGATTGCTGGTGCTGAGGAAATCAGGCGAGCCACCCTTGGCACATCCTCCAACTTCACCGCTTCGTCCAGCTTCTCTGACCAATTTGGATTACAATTAACCAATTCGATTGGCTTATTCATCATCCATGTCAGCCTTGTAATCCCACTAGACAACATGGTTGTTTGCTCCGCCACAGTTTCAATTTCTCCCACCTCTTCTTCCTCTGTTTCATCATCTTCCTTAAAAGCTCCAAACTTTTCCTCGTCTTCTTCCATCACTTCCACAGCATCCTCCTCCTTGGACTCTCGGTTAGCAAAGGTGAGGACGAGCCGACCGTCTTGGCGTTGAGCAGAGAAGTTGTTCTGAGAAGGAACAGACACAGCTTCCAGGACTAACCTTCCATCGTCGCGGTGGGATCGCATGTGAAGCGAAGGACCATCTCTACGAGAAAGTGAAGGGAGTGGAGGGGGGAAGGAACGAGGGGAAGACTTCTTGGAATTAGCAGGATAGTTATATTTTGGAACTTCAAAGTCCTCTTCCCCTGCTTCCTCCGTTACTTTCTGCTCTTGTTCTTCCTTGTCCTCCTCTGCATCTCCAGTCTCAGAACGTGGGTCGGAGGAGAGAAGATCGAATCCTGTTTCGGATCCGAGACTCTCTGTGCAGATTTCGAGGCTCTTCTCGGACAGCGAGCTTTGTGATCTTTTCACGAGTGGGTGAACATAAGGAGGTGGGAGTGCCTTGGAGTCGTCATCGTCGGCCTTGTGGGATAGGATTGAGCTCCAAATGTCGAATTGTCCCCGTCTTTCTTGGTCTTTGTTTTTGTCTCGTTGGATTGAGGCCCAAATATCGAATTGTCCTGGCTGTGCCACTTCAGGTTCCAGCCTTTTGTTTTCTTGTTCGTAGTCATCGTCTCCTTCGAAGGAGGAGAATGAATCAGGGATGATTATGGACCGTGAGAGGTCCTCAGAAGAAGCTATCCTTTTCATGGGAGTGAACCCATTTTGAGAGAGCCATTTCGTGGAGGACATGTCTGCTGATAGAGTTCGTCGCAGACGCAGTGAAGATGAAACAGCTTTGTTTCTTTCGTTCTCAGAGCCCAAAATGGTGAGGATGCCCTGATTCTGGACCAGCTTGGTCTCTTCGTCCATCGTTGGATATGAAGACAGAACATGAGCTTGAATCTTCAGGCTCATTGAAGCTGACATGATCTCCAGCAACCCAAAAGCAAAGCGCAAATCACTTTAGTGTCTGCATAGAAGAAATTAATCGAAAGTATGTGAGAAAATATTCAAGTTACAATAACATGCATGTGCAATTTGTAATGGTAAAAAAAAAGGAAGGGAAAGGTAAGGAAAAGTAGTAAGTTTGGAATGAAATGATTGACCTAAGGGAAGGCAATCGCATCCAACAGAGACCAGTGGTAGTGGAAGGTGCAAGGAGGGAAGGGTTAGGAGGTGAGGATGAAGATGATAGTGATGAGGATGATTTGGACGAAGTGGATACTCAAGTTGTTAAGACGAATGGGTGTGGTTTGATGGTTATGGGAAGGATGAGAAGAAGGGTACTTGTAGGGGGCCTAAAAGCTCTTAGAACCATGTTCATTGGGACCCGCCTCCGCTTCCGCAAAATAGACCCCAATACTGGTTTCCAGTTTTTTCGCCTTCTATTTGAAATGGAAATTTTCCGAAAACTAAATCTACAGTGTTAAAAATATCATATTTAATTTTTTTTTTTGTAAAATAAGAGTATCATCCCCCGGAGGTAGGGATCTGATTTTCTTCGGGATATAATGGTAGATCTTATCTAATTATGTTTATTTCATACAAAGGTGGAAAAAATCCAACTCTAAGCTACTTGCTTATTCACGTCAATTTAAGTTTGAGTTGATATTGAATGTAACTTTTACTATAGTTTTTCAAATATTCTTAATATAGAATTTTAATTTTCTTTTAAAAAAAAAATTAATTAATTTAATTTTGAAGCCTGAAATTTCGGACAATAATTTTTATAAGTTACTTACAAATTTTTACACTAAGCATATGCTTTAACTGAAGTTAAAACAGAAGAAGTATGGGGTTGGGCATTGAGGGCTGAGGGTGTGAGGGGCTTTCACGCCGGCCGGTTCAAATGAGCTTTCTGCTAAGAAAAAATCTGTTTCGCTTTACACAATATATATTGACACCATTCCACAAAGTGAAGTGAACTACAACACTAGGAAGATGATCATGATTAGTTGATCAATACGTAAGACATACAGTTTATCGTGGCTGAACTCGTATTGATTCCCATAAAGCTATCACCATATAGACATGGGCATGCATGGCATGTGTCAATTATCGAACATGTACGTAATATCACTTGTTGTTTAGTTGATCAATCAGTCTTAAATTAGTTGATGAATTAACTTTGGTGTGATTAGAAATCTAAAAAGCATATGTAGCTAAAGATCTTAAGGCTTAGTGACATATATAATTATATATGATAAAGTGCTTTTATGAGTTCAGCAATATGTTGGGAGGGAAAAGGAGGTCCACTGCATATATGTAATTAAAGCAAGGAGAGGAGTTGAAGAAATGAATGGGGAAAAAGTGAGATATGGTAAAAGGGGGAGGAAGGTGATGAGGTAATTGGCACCATATAAGCTCTTACTGACAAGAGAAAAGCATGCACTCAAGTAAGATTACCAATAAGGTAAGGCAGAAAGTGACAATAATGGCTTAAGATGGAAGCAAAGGAATCAACTTTCAGGCAGACCAATATGACTGGGCGGCTACAAACCCACGATCTCATTGCCAAAAGACACAGAATCCCTCATATATACATATATATATTGATCTCAAGGAATAATGTATGTGGAAACAAATGACGCGCGTCGCCTTCTGGATTTCGGGGACCCCCATTTAGATGCAATATATCACTTCAAGCCTTTCTTTCTACTGACGATATTTTTAATTAATAACATTAATATGCATTAAGAATTGATTAAAAAATGAAAAAAGCTATATATATATATTATGTGTATAAAAAACGTGTGGATGCATGAAAAGCCATGGAGACGACTCTCATACAGGCAAAAGGTATGGATGTGGATGGGTTGAAAGCATTGTATAGAGAACAAATATACCATATACCACAATAAGCAAATGATAATAATTAAAAACGGAGTATTAAGTAAATGGGTAGAGAGAGGTGGAATGACGTATTTTTTAGAGGTATAAAAGAATTCTCAGTGGGTACTATGGCAATACTTAGAAGACTGCTGTCACATAGAAGACAAATTTCATTACATACCGATATGATATGCAGAAGAAGGATATATATTAATTGACGGTTAATTTTTCTTGGTTTGGTTCCTAATTAATGAGGGAAAAGCAATATTTGTAGGGATCAATGGAGAATTGCAAATTTCTTTAATAGTGTATTGGCAGACAAGGCGCATCTGGCTTCCCTCTTTGAGTTCCTGGGTCTGTGGCCAGAGCATACCACCTCTCTCTCTCTCTCTCTGATTATAAATTCTGTCAGCCCACAATTTCTTGCTGCATTTTCAGCTACTGCAGGGAAGAAATCATTGCAACATTTTGATTCAGAAGATGTTTGTATCGGGATGTTTTGAAGATGTTATGTTCTGCAGTTACTTAAGGTAATTCATGGCTGTAGTTGTTGGAACATTCTTCTTTCAATTTTTGTTCTGTCCATGGGATGACAGTTCTCTTTGCTGGGTGAATACTGAAACTTTAAGCTCAATGTTACCTGCTGCCCATTCATATCCATAAGAATCTGATTTGGAATTTCATTGAAGCTTATGGTTATTGTAGCATGATTTGATCTTGAATTTTTAGTGTATTTGTTGATTAAATTTGTGTGAAAATTTTGGTTGCCATCCAAGAAGAATTTAAGTGTTACATAGGTCCATTGTCCATTGTTTTAATCCAAAAATACTACTTGAAAGTCTTTAATTATCTTTCATTTCAAGTTTTCAAAGGTCAGGTGCAAGTTTCATTACACAACAAATACAAAATAATGGATCTATGCACTTTAGTATTCTTTTCTTAGCTGTCTTCATCGTGTTAGCTCTTGTTTGCTCTCTTTTTTTTGCTCTCTTTTTTCATTCCACAACAAAATAATGGATTTATGCACTCTAATTTCCCTGGTTACTTTCTTCTACTTTGTTGTCAGATTTCCAGAGCTACGTGATGCACTTGAAAAGCTACAGCTCAATGATGCTGCACTGAAGGTATATGATTTATGTGATATAAAACATGAAACTGTTTTTTTCTTTTTAAATCTTTTCAAGTGCTAGAGCATGACAGAATCATAGAACTATACTAATGTTTAAAGTACCTATTCAAGTATGGTGTATATACTCTTGGACTCTTTTTTTGTAAAATTAAAAGAAATTTCTGATTCTCTAGCCTTGTATGCTGGAATTCTCTCCTCTGCTACTTGCTTTCTCTTTTTGCAGCTCTGATACAATTTGTACATTAGAATTATAATTGAATATTTTACTTATGGCACTGAAGTAGTGGGAAGTTTCTAAATGAATTAAGCTCTTAGGCCTCGTTTGCTGCTATTGCTGCTTCATTTGAAATGGGCCCCACTTTGCTACTTAGCTAAATGAAGAGGAAAATGTCAATTGTGTATCAGACTGTAATGTTTCAATTAAAGATGATTGGCTTGTAATTGAGTATCTTGATAATCATAGCCACTGATTTTATTTTTTATATTTTAACTGTTGAATTACATTGTGGGAGGTATGTTAGGGTACCCTTCGGATTTTATCATGTTGTCTTTCTTACAATTATTGATATGTTCATTTTATACATATAAAATACTCATATTTAAGCTTTAAATTATATTTAAATATATTTATATTGATATATTTTAGCATAATTTGACATATTTTTGTATTTCATGACATTATAGGCTCATTTGGAAGCATTCAGAGCAAAAACGTTACAAATCGTTCATACTAAAAAGTTTTGACATCCTTCGATATTTTGATCATAACTCTCACATATGAACTATGATTGAGGTGATTTAAGATGGGTTGGAAAGATAAGACATAGATCTACAACTTTCATGTTCTGAGAATTCCCAAATTCTAATGTTATCATGATGAAAATCGAACTTAAAATGTCAACACGAGCTGATGATGTTATGAAGCTGAGAGGTGCAGGTCTGTACAACAGAACCCACCCGGCGCCGGGTCAAACCCATCCGGCGCTGGGTCAATGTGAATTTTGACATTTTTCTTCATTTTGGAAGCACCCGACACTGTATTAATTGATTTTATGGTCACTCGACGCCGGGTCATACATTAGGGGTCCGTAGAAACACGTTTTTGACGTGTTTTCATGATATTTTGGGCTTTTATGGGCTTCTAAAATTTTTTTATATAAGAAGACACAATAGAAACACAACGGGAAATTCAGAAACGCACTCAGAAGTCAGAGAACACGGTTCTAAACGCATTTGGGAGCAACTAGGAGCATTTTATAGAGAGAGAGCAAGAAAATTTGGGGAGTATTAGCGATAGATTCATTCTTCTCTAATATAACTCTGTTTTCTTATTATTTTCACTATGATTTGAGATTTTAGTTGTGATTTAATTTTTATTTCCATGAATAGCTAAATTTACCAGTCGGGGGTAGGGATGTAGCCTGACTGTGATGGATTAGATTTGTTTCTCTAGTTAACACTCTTTGATTTATTCTTTAAGTTATATTTAATTTATCTTTTTATTATATTTATCTCTTTTATTCGTTCATGTGGATTTTATGCTTGATCACTATAGAATTTAATAAATGGGTAAACTTGATGGACTGAGAGGTGAAGAGTGAACCTAGATATAGAGAGATAAACATGAATAACTAATCTAGAGATAGAATTAGGAATTCATGGTAATATATGTTGTAGTATTCAAGGTTTAATTAGAAAATTTAGTTGCGTGAGAGCGAATTGAATCATAATTAAATAAGAACTAATTGACCGAGAGGTAATTAGGGCGCTTTATAAATAACAGTCATTATAATTATGCAGAGTCTAACTAAGAAATAAAATCTAATTATCTCATAAGATAAATCCTGATCCCTTGACGCTTATAGAATTAAATCAAACTCAAACTTTGTTTTGTTTCCTGTTTCTTTCCTTTTAAATTTGAATTCTCAATTTAATTATCACTTTTTTTTTATTAAAAGTTTGGACTGATAAATCTACTACCTCATTTGGTTTCGACCTCTGGAATACTCCAGAGACTTTTTATTACTGCAATCGACCTTGTATACTTGCAGGATCCCGATCAATTATCTTCTTCGTTCAAGTGACTTTCACCAATTGAAAATAATACTATTTCTTAATCAGATAAAAAAATCATGAACTTAACTAATCTCTAATAAATTCCCTGAATTTGAGAGCTGAAGTTTTCCGTGACTTGTGAATTTTAGCTGAATGTGTTAATTGTTTATATGGAGGAAGGAAGTTGAAGAGTTTGACAGATAGGAGATATCGTCTTTTAACCAGGTTCTGCATCACAATGCTGCTCCAATCAATATAAACAATAGGTTCTGGAATGTGTATTTTAGAGACCTCCTCCCAGGATTGGTGAAAGAAGGAGATGATGGTAATTGTTGATCAGCAGTTGTTTGTGACACTATTTGCAGGTAGCTAATTGAGCTTCCAGTGTTATGATGAATTTTTCTTGAGAGTAAATAGTTTTTTAATAAAACTATAGGAAGTTTAGTTGTAATGGTTGTGAACTGTTCTCTTGCTTTGTTCTTGACTCTTTTTTCTTAAATAATTAATTGCAAACCTTACTCTTTTATATATGTGAGACTGAATTTATGCGTTTTTAAATTTTATAATGTTGTTACATTAAATTGGCTTGAATCTGAGCTGCCAATCCATTCCACTACTTAATATTCAACCTTTTTATTTGTCTTTTGCCGATGCAGTGATGTTGCCCACATGATTAGCTATGGTCTGCTTTTTGTAACAACAGAAGGTATTTTTCTACATATCTAGACTCCAGATGTATACATTTACTGCTCTGCGGTATAATTTTGAACTTGTACACATTCACCATGTCTATTTATATTCATAATTAGATATCTTGATTCTTGGCTGCAAAAGTGCAAACAACCATGCAAGGTTGCCACCCATTATAGCTTCTTGGAACTTATAGTCCAAAAGCTACTTTTCTCTTGAAAATTGAAATCACAGTTGTGGTAAGTTTCACACTTGTAATCATAAGATGAATCTTTGGTAAGGGTCGGTTCAGTCTAATAGGGAGGAGGTGGCTGCAGGGTACCATTATAATTATCAAATAACCAGATGCAGTTTGGGACTGATTATTATCAACCATCACCTCTCGTTATGAAAGCCAACATTTAACTTTAAAGCCTATGCTCTTCAAGGTAATTATAGGAATTGGCAATCTTAATTTTATTTAACTAGTATCTCATTTGGCCTTTGCAAATCATACAAATTCCTCTACTTTTATTTAATTAATATCCATTCAGTTCAATCTATTAGTGTTCCTTGCTTGTTTGAAACCATTTGGATGGCTAACTTTGTTATTCTTTTATGTTTCAGTCATGTATGGCTGAGATGCCGAGCCTGTCGCTTTTAAAGATTTTTTCTGGACCTTTAAAAGATTATTATCTACTAGAATCTAGAGCTTGAAGGATATGTGTGCTAACTAATATTTTGCTAGGAGGAAACTAGCGTGTTGTGTTCGGCTAACTAAAGCCTTTCAAATATGGTTGATTGCTTCTATGTTTTTAGGATTTTGAGTGATCTTTCTTCTTGTAACGCAGCCCTTGTAGCTCAGCCTTATTACAGCAAGCAAGGTTGCAGAGAGCATACTGCAATGCCAAGGTGAGTTGATTTCTTATTTCAATTGATTATAATTTCTTCTACTAAATACTTGTTTGAAGTTAGTAATATTTTGAATCATTGAGCTTCTTTTACATATTCACCTATTCTTGCTATATTGAGTTTCATGGATTATATTCCCTTACTCAACACTATATCTGCTTGTTCTTTATTTTAATTTGGTTTAGTTGCTCAACATTATATATATATATATATATTAAGAAGTAGAAATGATAGAACACTAAAAATGCTATTATCATTTAAAATTTTGTGATCAAAACAAGAAAGAGCATACCATCTAGATTGCTATGATTATGATGTAGTAAAAGAGCAGAGTAGTTGCTAAAATCTTCTCAAATGTGTAGATATCTAAGAGCAAGGCGAAGAAAACTACATGGTTGCACAAAGTAATGTTGGAGGTCACCAAACAGCACAATCATTTATGTGAGATACTATAGGATTGACTAGTTAGCGATGGTCTTCCACTTAGTAATAAGAGAAATTGTGATTCTTTCTTGATGGTGACACTGATATGGACAATTTTTTTGCTCTTGTCTTGTTTTTTTTGGGTTTTATATCTATATATACATATATATATATATATATATTCTTTTTTAGGTTTTGCCTATATGTCATCAATGGAGAAAGAATATTATCTCATTTATATTGAAGACAAGTTATATATGTAATACTGAGATTCTTATTTCCTAAAAGATTTCTTTTTATCTTCTTCTTGCATTGTGCAATAGCATTTAAAGCTATTTAATGCAAAAGGCTTCTTATAGTTGCATGACTTTTTTTTAAAAAAGAAATCGAATTTATGTCTGTTTTTTAAAAAACAACCATAAAATGCTAGGTCTTTTATGTTTGTTTTTTATATCTATACCAAACATTTAATAGCTGTTTTTGAAAAATAGACATATAAGCCTAACTTTTTAGGTCTGGTTTTTAACAGACATAAAAAAAAGTATAACTTGTAACTTTTTATATCTCTAACTTCTATGTTTCTTAAAAAATAGATGTAAAAAATCCAAAATAACATATATAAAAGCTGTTATTTTGTAATAGTGTGTAGAAATCAAATCTACATATGAATTTTATATGACAATAATAATTGATAGCTAGATACGTAGTCAACCTTAATTAATTAAGAAAAATAATATAATTAAATTGCAGTAACACTACAAAAACAAAACAAAACAAAACAACCCTGAAATTCGCTCAAACTAAATATTTTCAGCGAAACCATAACCTTTTCAGACTTCTTGTTTGAGTTTAATTTTCATGAAATTATCCTTTTATATTATTACTTCTATTATTTATTTCATTTTATTAATTAATAATTCTTTTTTGGCTTTGCTTTTCCTTCATTTCATTCCAATCAACATGCAATTATTTCGTTACCATCTTAAATATGAGATATTTATATTAGCGGTAACTACCATAAGCTAACTTACTGTTTATTCCTTTCCCTCTGCCCTAGAAAAAGGGGTGACATTCTGATTAAAAATTAGATAACACAGAGATGTAAATTTTAAACATTTAAAATTATAATTGATCTATTTATGTGTCCGAATGTAAACAAAATAAATAAATAGATAAATAAATGTGTATCTTTTAATGACATTTTGAGAATAACACATCTAGATTTTTCTCTTTAGATCTTTAAGATTTTTAGCAGTTTTCAGTGGAGAAGCTCACTAGAATAGGATCAGAAAGGGAACTTAACCTTCTTTAAATAAATGGCTTTACTATACCCATCTACTATGAGTTTTAGTAAAATAAAATAATCCACACCTTTTACTGCTAATCAAACTTGTAATTAAACTATGTGTGTCAAGCTGGTTACTCCTTATTATTACAAAATAATACTGAACTTTAATATTTTAATGGATTACTGTTAACCCATTATAAAAAATATAAAATAATTAATGTGAGCCTACAAATAAAATATTATAAATTTTCTAACGAGAGATTGTTGAGTTGGGTACCAAATTCGGAGGAGCATGAGATAAGCACAATTGGTGGAGTTTAAGCTTCGCACCATCTTCAAATTCTGATAATCTATCCGTTCAACAATCTTAAGAAAGAATCACATTCTCATGTGAACAGGAATTAAAAGAGCTCCCATCCATTTATGATGCACTTGACGAATTTCATCCAACTAGATTTTCATCAACATTTGACATACATCAGCTTCATGATCAGAGTAGTTATATGCTATTTATTTATTTATTTTTCACAAAGTTTTGTATATAAACTAAAACTTGGCGTGGCTACACTTGAGTTTGACAAACAACTACCTTACCAATATATCAAATATATATATATATAATAAAATTTATAACAAGATACATTATTTACAGTCATAAATAATGGTATGATTTTATATTCTATTAATACATGAAAAAATATATTTAGTATATAATAAAATCTATGACAAACTATCTTATTCACAAGCTATAAAAAGTGTACCTTATTATTCAGACTCAATATACATAATGCATAAAAAAATATGTCTAATAATTTAATAATGTTATTGATTAACTAGCCACAATACTTACTGTCCACTGAAGTAGTTATAACACCATGACACCATCTTTTTTTATTGAACATTTGATGCTGCATGCCTTAAAAAGTTGCATTCGGCATATCATTTTAGAAGGAACTTGAGAATCCAGTGCCAAGCGAAGAATGATGAGATTAGCGAGTGAAGGTTCATAATATTTGTGTTATTTAATTTGATAAATTAGGAGGAAATATATGTTGGGTGATGAGAGCAAAAGATTCATTTATAAACTTTTCGTAAGGATAAATAGAGAGTTAAGGAATGGATATACGTACATTTTAAAACAAATTTCTGACATGACACTTCATGGGAGAATTTTTGTTGGGAATATATATATATTTTTTTAAAAGGCGCATGCTAAGGCAACACAAGTACTCTATGCCATTGCTTTAATTTAGTGCCTCTGTTTTTTCTAGGGTCTTCTTAAACAACTTTAGCCATATTATTCCATTATCCAGCTCGATTTTTTTAAATTTTTGCTACTTAAAACGGTTGTCAGGCCCACGCCTCGAGGAATAAGATTTTTGGCAAAAAAGAAGAAGAAGAATGTACTAATAAACATGATTTATAAAGATCGGTATTCAGATTTAGTTGCCATTATATGTATTGCATTATGGAAGTAAAAACAATGAAAAATAAAACATCGAACAAAATAAATAAATATATGTACATGTTTGATATAGTATGTGTTTTTATTAATAAAACTAAAAGCTTGAAATTTTAATTATGAATGACGGGTACAAATGGGTTATGCTCTCACTTATAAAATTTGCTTTATGGGAAATTCTCATAATCGATCGAGTTTTATTATCGTTTGCTTAGCCCTGATTAGGTTTTGCATGTGTGTGTGTGTGTGTGTGTTTTTTTTTTTTGTTTTTCTGTGTTACATAACTTATATAGTCTCAAAAAGTTACAAAAGTTTGAGATTATTTTAACAACAAGGTCAACTGGCTCGTCGGTGTGGAATGCAGAACGAAGAGACCCTGAATCCTATACTTCTAAAAGCACAGAAGTAATGGCTGCCTAGGCTATAATACTATTATAGTATTGTATATCTCCCCTCTATAAAATGGATTAATAGATTGGAGTTGACCATAACCAAATTTTCAAATCTTACTTTTACGGAATCTAAATTTTACTTTTAAATTCTGACCCTATTAATATTAATAATATATATAGGTAGTATTATTAATTATAATTATAATGGGACTGAATTGGATAGCAATTCGTTATCTATAAATCACTAGTACTCCCCAGCTGTATTATATTCACAGAGCATACATGAAAAGTCCATGGCACTAGTTAATTGATGCAATATTTAACCATATTTAGGCATATATTTAATTGATCATTAACAAAGTTGATGCTAATTTATTTGTAAGTTAAGGATTCCGTCAACCTCGAGTATTATATGCTTCATTAATTTTTATTGGATTAGAATGCATCATCTATGGACCAAAATTGGAAAGCAAAAGCTTAATTATTGAACATTTAATTAGATGCTTTTCGCCAATTCTTTTTTACCTATAGAAAGATGAAAACAATTAACTTGAAGTGTTTGACCTTCAATTAGATTAAGTATTTATTCATTTCTGTGGGTCTTCTTTTTCTTGTCGTCAAAGGTTCTTTCCCCTTTTAGCATTTCGTCATTAAACAACTAATCAACTTGTTCCTTTTTGCATCGTAAAACGACCGAATAATGATTTAATGTGATATAAAACGCCCTCAAGACAATGGAAGATGGCGTCATTAGAGTGCAGTATTTTGAATTAAGATTTGAGGGTGGTCGAGATTAGGAGATCCTGGACTATATATTAATGACTTTGTGTGCATGAATAGGATATATATATATATATATATATATTATCTACAGAAAAATAATAAAAGAAGAACAAGAATTTTTCCCAAAGAGGAATTTCAGAGTGGCAGTAGTTTTAGCCTTTGTAAAACCTACCCATAGTATACGAGATTAAACTAACAGCAGTCCTGACAACATTAATTAATTATATATACACGTAACATTAGTCAAAAATTAAGGAATTTCAGAGTAACAGTGGTTTTAATTAGCCTTTGTGAAGCACTTGCAGTGAAGTTCAATATTTAGGGCATTTGGGCCCAAAAAGAAAATTGTTCAATTAATTAATGGTTGTTTAGGGCCTAAAACGATTAAAAATGACACAAAATTTATATTTAGTAGAAAATGAATTCTCTAACAGTAGTTAGATCTAATAGAAGAGATTCTGTTGGTTGAAAATTTTAATTGATCTAGTATATGGAAAAAAAAATCACATTCAGAAATGTATCCCAGTTAAACTCAAGAATGCTTGAATCAAACTTGTAACTAATAAAAGAAAATTTGATTGCCGCTTTAGGAGGTGAGATGAAATTGTGATCGTGGCAAGTGCTTTAAGGCATGAGAGAACCAATAGTAAGGGGACACGTAGTGAAGAGGAGGAAAGCAAGGAATTAAGGGATAGAGGCCACTGCTTTGCACAATAAATAAATAAATAAATAAGTGTCATAAAAAGGGAGACCAATGGTTATGGAGGAAGAAATGAAAAGGAGAGGTATATGGTTCTGTCCCTATCCAATTCCCACTTGGCCACACCTACACATCCCAAAGATACAAAGAGAGTGGACAATATTGAATATCTCTTTATCCATTCGCTACTGCTATACACACACCCTGTTCTCACTCCTTCACCATACCTTTCCTTTTTATTCCATCCTTCTAAATTTTCTGTCAATTTTATCTTTTATATATATATATATATATATATGCCTATGAAAAGCAGCCTTTACTTGCGCCACAAGCTCTTATTATGCACCATAATATATAACAGCGCCCTAATTAAAACATTATTAGTTACTGGCGATCATGTTTTTCTTCTGCCTCCTAATTAGTTAACTGTAAATTACACTTTAAATAAAATTTTGTAATTAAAATTTGTTTTAATTATTTATAAAAATGCAATCTGCAAATTACAATAACGTTACCAGAGATTCTTAAATGAACTTACTTACTTAGATATAAACGGATTATAAACAAACATATGAATCTGTTCAAAGTACCTTTTATTTAAAAATATATATATTTTGGCCAAAAAGATTTAAAAATATATTTAACACTTACGTACTTATATATGTATATTATGCAAGATATTAAAAACCGGACCGGTCATTGAACCGGATGAGGTAACGGTTCAAGGTTCAATGGTCGGACCGGGGTCGGACCGGTTGTGAATAAATTAATATATTTTTAATAATATAGTCAATTGATATTCTATTTTCATATTATTTGTTAGGTAAATTTATCATTATTAATCATTATGTATCATAATAATACTTATAACATATTATAATATAGAAAGAAAAAAAATTACACTAAAAATAATGTTATTTTATTTTTAAAAAATAGTTTTAAAAAATTTTAAAAAATTAAAAAAAAAAAAAATCGGACCGGTTCAACCCGGTTTTGTACCGGTTTTATACCGGTTTTTGACCGGTTTGACCGGTTCTTCACCGGTTCCCACCGGTTCCAAATTCTCCCGGTTTTCAGTGATTTCCGGACCGGACCAGGGGCCGGTTCCCGGTCGGACCGGTCGAACCGGCCGGTCCGGTCCGGTTTTTAATACAATGATATTATGTAACATATGCTAACTTTTAATTAATCAACCCTGCCTAAAATTAGTTCCAAATAATTTAGAAATTTGAGTAATCAAGCACTATTTTTTTAAGGATTGGCTAAATTATCATGTGACCAATTTATTTTCTGTTAATTAAAATTAACTTTTTACAATATACATATATTCCTTTTAATAATATAATTAGTTATATTATTAAAAATAAAATTACATTTCATCATTACTAGAAAAGTTGATATTAGTTGGGGACAGATCTATTCCTATTTTTGGATTTAGTGATGAAAATTATCATCCTAAATTTGCCGGCATCACTAATATCAACTTAATTTTTTTACTATCACGATAAAAATTAAATACAATCACAAGATAATGTTATGCATTAAATTAACTACATTAACATAAGCTTTCGTAATACATTAACATGAGCTTTCGTAACATATATAAAATATTCAAAGAATCAAATAATATTTTTTGTTTGAATATGTATATGTATATGTATATATGATCAGATTTGATGAAAATGAATGGCATTGGATGAAGATGTGCACGTACTAGGGGAATATAGGCATGTAGTTTGGAGTTTTTTTTTTTTGGTGGGGGGGGGGGGGTAAGGAGAGGGTCTCTTTCAAGAATTAAATAATATTGTTTGTTTGAATATATATATATATATGTATGTATGTATGTATATATGAATATATAGCCCTAGTTTGGAGTCCGAAGCTTTATAGGATCGATTACAAATTGCACGAGAACTAAAAAATCAACGTCAATCATATATATCCACACACTCCGTCATCTGATGAAGCTCACTAATTTATGACCCTTTAACTTAAAAGGGAGTATATATATATATATATAGTCATATCCAACTATATATTTGTTTCACATATACATATATATATGATTGTTGTATGGGTGGTCCTGAGTGTGTTCAATTATTTTTCTTCTTCGTTGTCTGAGGATGCCTTGTCCATCTGAGAATCATCAATGTCAACATCAAATAGTATTAAATTTATAATAAATTACACTCTTCATAAGCTGTATATTATAAATCATTTATCAGTTTTTGTACTCAGAGCATGAAAAAAAAAAAAGAAGTCTAGTTGAATTTGTTTTTTACAATTCCAACTATATATGAGGTATCTCAGTTTACACGGGCAGTATGAGACCAGTCCCCAACACATGCATCTTTTTATCTTATCTAATTAAGGGAGGATCAAGATATTCGCTAACGTTGATGTACAAATATAACGGTATGATCTGTAAAAAGAAAAAAAGAAAAAAGAAATAGGGTTATATATTTTGTTTAATTTAAATTTAGACGAAGTCCATAATTAATGTTATAAATTAAATGAATTTTATTCTGCTTTGGGTCCTACTGACCATAAGAAATGGCGAATAACGAGAAGAAATGAACTCTTCAAGAACTTAAATTCGTGTTTATCAAAACTATGACTTTTTTAAAATGAAAAGATAACTTACGTCAGTAGAAGCAGCATCTCTACTTTAAAAAAAAAAAAAAAGAACTGTTTGGGAAAGTAAATTTTTTGGGGGGAAAATCGAACAGTATGCGTGTGATGGAGTGTGAGAGGAAATTAAAGTGTGGGAGATATTCGCTGCCAGCAAATTAAAATGTTGCTTTTTTTAACAACAAAGAGCTTCGTTATTCTCATCTGAAGGGAAGATCTTCCTTCTTCCATTAGTACAGTGATGATTGGATAACACGTTACATATGGTGGTGGCACAGAAACAAAAAGAAAGGGATAAATTAGAAAGTGACGGAGAATATGTTTGGAAGCATTCCATTTCTTTCGCTGCCTTTTGCATTGAGTATGAAATGGCCGGGAATTAGCCAGTGAGACACTGCCACGTGGTGCAAGGGGTGAGTGGACACGTTGGGGGCATATAAATATCACTGGGTTGAGTTGAGCCAGGGTGGTCCAAGCCCCTGGAGCCCATTAGTGCAGGCATGATGGTGAGACCAGCGGTGGCTATGGGTTTGCCTTTGTATTGATGGGACTTTGAGAATGAACCGCCACTCATGCTATTGGTAGCCAACCTAGCAGCATCTTCATTTGTATATTCCTAGGCTTCTGTCTTCGTACCTATTTGTACGTGCAAATTTGCCGCCACGTGTGGATCTTTATTATTATTATTATTATTTCAACATCAGTGTGTGTGTGTGTGTGTATCCACATATAGAGAATGCGTTAGTTTGTTAGTGTTCCAATACAATTCCCTATCCCTCCAGGCTGTTTCTCAACAACGACTATACTGTATTAGTATTCTCCTTTATTCCCCCCCCCCCCCACCAGCTGCTTTTTCTTTCTTTCTTGTGAGTACCGCTTCTCCAGCATTATATTCCACCATTTGTGCGTCTCTTATATATATTTGGATTAAAAGAGAATATCAAAACCAGAAAAGAAATATAAATTTGATTTTAATTACCAGTTTTTTGCATATAGATCTTAAATGAAAATGATTCAAACACTGTAAAATATTAGACCAAATAATCAGTTACTATATATATATAGATCGACATATAATATGCATTACATTTGATGAGTATAATTATTATTTAAATAATAAACAGTGTGTGAATATATATATATATATATATGAGTATATATGTAAGGAGTGGAAGTCGAAGAAGAATATAGAGAATATATGTTTGGGACAAGTATAACATGCAACGAGGCGTGCGTCCACTCATTTTACGTAAGGCTCCAACAGCAAGTTGTTCATGGTAAAAGGACCAGATAATATGCTGCCATGGATATGGGGATTGGCTAACGTACGGCAACATATGACTTCGCGGGCGAAAAAGGTGGCCGACATTACGAATGAATGCCCTCACAATAACCCTCTTTTCGCCTTTTTTGGGTATGAAAAAGCATTTGCTTAGTTTATGAATTAGAGCCTTAAATATGAAACCCAAATTAAATTAAAGGAACCAAAGATCACGAATAATTAAAAAACCAGTGGTTCACAAAATTGTAGAGATGATATATACAACATGATGTGCTACGTCGATTTTGCACCGAATAATCAGGAGGGACGGGAAATCCGATATTTCATGTGGAATGAAATGGTGCTATCTTACCTAAAATGGTGGTGAAAGAGACAGTTTGTTGGTGGGCAAAATCCAACCAAATCTATTATACATATTGACTCTGCACACAACAACAACATAAATAAAACATTATCCGACATTCGGCAATGCCATGAAATTAATGACCACTACTTGGGCACTGTGAAATGGACAAGAGACACTAACATGCATCAATGGTGAAAGCTATGGCGTAGTGGGTTACATATATACTTGCAGCAAGTAATAAGTAAGGTAAAGACATTTGTACTGGCGCATGCACGTTAGGGCTGGCCAATTTTTAGCTACTGAAACGTTGGTGTGGTGGTCATATTGGACACCACTTTGATTTGTTTTATGAAACTTATGGCTTTCATAGTATTAATACAACCGTAACTCAATTCGAATTAGTAAAAAATTAAAGTGGCAATAGGACATCGGACAGTTATTACAAAAAATGAGAGAGAGAGGGATAAAGTTCATTCCGATCATTCATTAACAGCTCATCGGATAGACGGACAATATGGAAATGATGGGCACGATTTTGTGAATTGTAATGGGACAGTCAAATGGATTCTTAACTATTATTTTTCACTAAATCCGCCTTTTATCGAATTTAAATCCAATCCAAAATGAAAAAACTATAGATGATGCAAAAGTAGTGGAATATCTCACTTTTTTTTTTTGGGTAAACAATATCTCACTTTTATATTTACACGTGCACACTTCTTATCGAAATAGGGACTAAACTCCAATCTCGGTGACAGTGGGTCTAATGGATTGACATCAGCAAAAAAGTCTTATGATCAACTTTGTTTTGTGCCCTTTGTAATCCCAAAAAAAAAACAAACACAGAGAAAATTGTTTTGGGCATTTTCTCACTGTTGGACCAGGCTACTTATGTGTTGTGTCCAAAGAAAAAGTCCATTACCCAACACTCAGAAAAGGTCCAATGTTTAGCGAAAGGAAGTTGGAGAAGGAATATCGAATGTGGATTTCATGATCACGGGCAGCCCTTCTCTCTCTCCTTTCCCAGCTTAGACACATACCACCATACAAAGCAAAACAAATAAATTAAGTAAATAAACATGGTGTGAGCTTACCAAAATAAAAAAAAATAAACATGGTGTGATATAAAACCTACACAACGCAGATTTGGATCCTTCAGAAGTTAGGCCATGGAAGTTTATCATGAAATGAAGTGTAATGAATGCGATGACAGCTTTTACTGTAAATTTAATGAAATGGGTGAGATATGCTCCTTCCACTCCTTTTTTATAAGAAACTTTTGGAAACATTTTTTGTTTCTTTTTATAAGAAATTAATTTTTATTGTCTCAAGTATTAAATGAAAATTTTCTATTTTATCTTTTCTTCTTAATTAACATTTTATTCATGAAGCAATAAATTATGATTAGTTGGGACTTATTAAATGTGGGTATTTCTGTAAAGATTTTTCATATTATGACATATTAATTACATTTAACTATTTTTTATCTTGATGAACTATGAAATATAAAATATATAAATGACTTCTTAAATGTTATCCTTACAACTTACATCTAAAATGTAATTTTAGTAAATTTTTTTATTTTTAATTATAGAACATCTAACCAATATGTCAATATATTATTTAAAACAAATTCCATATATAAGTTATGGACAATGTAATTTACATTATATTTCATGTAACACATGGAAAATGTGTATACTGTCTAGTTATAATTATACCTATTACATTTTATTTCTCTATTTAAAAAATGGAAGGACAATGAACATTGTTGCTTAAGACTTCATTTGGTTCAATGAATTTTAGAGGGGCGGAGAACAAAAAAAAATTTTTTATCCTATTTTTTTCTAAAATCAAATAAGAAGAGAAAACATTTTTTCTATCATTCTTAGACATGAAGGAAAGAAAAAAAAAAGAGTAAAAACACTCATTTTTTTATTTAGTTTGGAACAAATAAAATAAAAAATTTTCCCTCCCCTCCAAAATCTCCCTAACCAAATGGACCCTAAAAATGATTTATCTGCTGATATCAATTTGTTTGGGTATTTCTTATAAAACCGCCATGGCTAGATGCGCTGGAATCACACAAGCAAGAATGATAAATTATCAAATTATTTAATACTTAATTAATATACTACCTAATCACTAGATCCTGAAGAACAAGACCACAAATTCTTCTTCTCCTACTTATCTAATTTTCAGATTTGGAAGCGGTTCTGAGACAGTCTCAGATTGGTCAATGGATTGACATTTTTTTTGGGACCAAAATCAATGGATTGACATCGAAACTCAAAACTTGATGCGGTTGATTGTACACAAGGGTGGTCCAACGGAGTTTTGCCAACTGGAAAATACTTTATTACTTTGGGATTAATATTTCAAATTCCATGAAACTTTTAAAGTGAAAGGAATTTGAACTCAAGTTCTTAACATTTGAATTATTCTTTCCAACCCTATTTATAAGGTAAAATTTTTTTTAGTAATCCTAAATATAAAAAAAAAAAGTTAATAATGCATTAAATTTTTTATTTTCAAAAGCCACCATTCATTAATTGTGTGAAAGAGAAATTAAATGTATTAGTAATTTAAATTAACATTAAATTAAGTGGGTGTAATTTTGAAAAAAATAAAAAATGTGAGACAAATTAATTAATTTTAACTAACTAAAACTACTTTTCTTAATATATGTAAAATAGTTTTTTCCTTATAAATGGAAACGGAGAAAATATTTAACTAATTATATACAATACTAGAGGTCATTCTATAATTATATATATACACGCGTGTTTGAGTGTATTAAAATAATAATTGGTAAAAAAAAAAAGAGTGTATTAAAATAATATAAAACAATTAAGATTCCAAATAGTAAAATTGTTTGATTAAAATACTTTGAAAATTCAATATCCTTTAATCTAAAAATCAGCTAAAATTAATGAATGTAGGACACAGCCAAGCCAAGAGAAGTGAGAATGGGGATTTAAGCTTGATTTATGGGGTTGTAGGAGGGGTGGTTTAACTCATAAGGTGATTTAACTAGAATACATGAATTAAGAGTCCGTTTAGTTTAAAATGGGAATGGGAAAATAAATGGGGACAAGAGAGTTTTCTCACATAAACAAGATAAGCTCTTTTTTCTACAAAGTTATGTTATTATCTACAAAATATAATTTTTATACTTCTTCTAACATTTTTCCTTTCCTCAACTTAAGTTTCCATATTCCATATATATATATATATATATATGTATATACATACCTAGCATTAAATGTCCATACATGTATGATGTGTGTTCGTATGTATATTGCCCTGGCACTCACAAACGTAACTGATGCAGTGAATAATGCTAAACTTACCAATAAAATAAAGAAGGAATGAATCTGTGAGCATTATCATATGAGCATCGTCATGAGGCACATGCACAGCTCACCTTTTCACTTCTCACGCAATTCATCGAACCCTTTACACATGAAATGATCAAACCCCCCTCTCCATAAACTGAACCTACAAAGAGAAATTAACAAACAAAATTAAAAATAATACGATAAATAAATTCATCTCCATCCACAGTTACACGTTGCGTCGACGGCGCCCTAATCTTTTTCGCATTTGCGAACCTTTTTCCTAATTATTTTCGATTACAGTTTAATTATGACTTCAGGCCTAACATAATCACTTTTTGAAATAGTGCAACTTTATTGGTTTGAAGTTTTCAATGCCATAAATGTCAGCAGATGGATGGAGGCCTATTTCAATCTTGCTTCACATGGGGCGATGCATCGAGCATCTCATTTCAATAGCCCCATGATTTTTATTCAGGAGAATATGGAGATAAGCTACCAATTATGCGACTCTCTCAGTTTAAAACATACTAACTCAATAGTATATCCAAAAAATTCCACATGATTTGATGGTCCTCGATTCTTACATTCGTGACAACTAGTTCTAACTTACGACAATATTTTGGGCTTTTAGATGAGAGCCGAGCGTATAGAAAATACTAATATTTAGCGTTTTAAATGCAGATAATATCAAGACAACATTATTTTTTTTTTTTATCAAGCAAGACAACATTATTTTAAAATTTGCCGATCGCAAGCAAAAAGTAGTCCCTCAATTTCTATTTATAAATTATATTCTACAAGTTTTTTGGTTATTTGAAAAAAAAAATATATATACACACACACATATATATGAGTCATTTTCAATATTAAAAAAATATTAAATTAATTTTTGAATTTTGCCTAAAACATTGAAGAGAGAAATGATTATGATGTGATTATAATTTAATGAAAATAATATTAGAAAGTTTTGATAATTTTTTAAGGTTTCAAGAAACTTAAAGTGACTTGTAAATAGAAATAAAGGGAGTATCAAAATATACATGGCTTCTATTAGTAATTGCTCTTTAATTTTTTCAAAAAATTTGCATTTTTTTTCAAAACTATCCTTATTCAATATCTTTTTCTTCTACCCTTAGTTGAATTGGATATTTTTTGATAATGTATAATAAATACAATTATTTCTGTTCTTTAATATAAAAGACATTTAGATGACATGTTTTGTTCCAAAAGAAGGGCCAAATAAGGGTTATTTAGTGCATTTAATTTTTTTTAAAAAAATACCCCTAAGTATAATTCATTCTCATTAATTACATGATAAAAAATATTAACATTAAATAAGGGTATTTTTAGAAATTATTTTGTACTTTTGATAAATTTAATAATTCCAACTACTTTTTTTGTCTGTGTGATTTAACTATTTATCTTTTACATTAAGAAACAGAGGGAGCACATCATATTATGAAATTAAAGAGCTTTATATTTAGAACCAAGGTAATATACCTTATATTTATGATGGAGGGAGAGAGGATATAACAACTATAGAAACCTAAAAGCTCAAACCCTGTCTCTTGTCGGAAGAATTACTTTGGCCAAGAGTGTTCTCTCAACCATCCCTTATTATGCCATGCAAACATCTAAACTTCCAATATCTTGCTATACAACAATTAATAAACTAATCAAGAGCTTCATTTGGACAAAAAATGATGCAAATAAGGGGCTAAGTCCAGTCAAATTGTCAGATCTCTGCCAACCCCATGAGAATGGAGGATGTGGACTTAAGGAACTCGAAGGTCAGTGTGAACATCGTATTTTGTTCGGATGATTTTAAAAAATATATAAATATAATGATAATAATAAAAAAATAATAACAGTAAAAATATAATAATAAATAAAATAATAGAAAATATAAAAAAAAAAGATTAAAAAAAAAAAGAGGAAGCAAAACCAACAAAAAAAAAAGAGGTTGAGGGTTGGTTTGCAGTCTTGGGCTTGAGGTGTTGAAGCCCAACACCTCAAGCCCCATCATCACCTTGAGCCTTAGTTAGGGCTCAAGGCGTGGCCAAGAGAAAAAGAAGTAGAGGGATGGCCGAAGACTGAAAAAGAAACAGAGGGCAGAGGAGGCATGAGAAAACAGAAGAGCAGCGCGAGGAGATGTGCATGAAAAGGGAAGACGGGCAGAGCACTGAAACAAGGAAAAGAGGGCCACGAAAAAGAGGGAGACCGGGTGCGTGAAAAGGAAAGGGAGGAGAGTTTAAATGGAGACCAAGGGAGTATGAACAGGAGAAGGCTAAAAAGGAGCTCGGGCAGAGCTGGGAGAGGGGGCGAGCAGGAAAAAAGAGAGAGAGGACTGCGAGAAGGCAGGGGAGCCTTGAGGGCTCGGGATTTAGGGCACCGAGGAAAAAAAAAAGAGAGAGAGAGCCGCAGGCAGAGGGGGAGAGAGCCGCGAGCAGAGGGAAGAGGGAGCCTTAGGGCTCGGCCACGCAGTTCCAAAGAAACATAGGGTAGGAAAAGGGAAGAAGGCGAACAGAGGAGGGACCGTGAGAGGAGGAGGGAGCCACTGTGGAGGCCGTGGGAGCGAGATCTGGAGGAAAGAGAGAGGGAGGAAGCATGAAATAAAGGTAGCCACAGCGATGAACCGGAAGCATGAAACAGAGGGAGATCTGAAATAGAAGAGCCGCGAAGAAGAAAATAAAGGAAAGAGGCCGTTTCATCTACTATTTCAGTAATCGCCGCCTTCATGGCGTCTCTACCCTGTTGTGTGTGATTCAGGACTTTTTTGTGAGTGAAGTCGATGATGATTGCTCCCATTTGCTGCAAGTGCCGTCTGAAATTCTTGACTAATGCAAAATGCAGATTGTGCTGAGGCTTCGTTCCCTTTTTCTCTTCAACTAAGTTCACATTTTCATCAAATCAGCTTGTGTGAAATATTGTTTGAGTTGAAATTAAAACTATAATTTTGTCTTATGCTTGATTTGCAATTTTTTTCTTGTCATTATTTTCAGATTATTCACGCTATAAATTGCCTATTATGGGCCTGTTTATTTTTGGATTGTTCGTTAAGTCTTGTGTTAAAGGGCTTAGTGCGCGTTTTAATCAACTTGCTAATACTATCGTGATCAGACTACTCTTTAATTGTAGCCTATTGATATAATTAGATATTAGGTTCATTGCATTTCACCAATGTACTTATAAATTTTATATCTTATATGTATTGGTATTGATGTTTGTTAATGAATTCATTTTACTTTAATAGCGATATTTTTTTTTACAAGTACACAAGCCATAACCGAGCTACATTAGTGACTATTCCATTTGTGGCTTGTTCAAAACTTTCAATCTTATCTCATCCACACTTCTTAATTGCATTTACTTTGCGAGTTGAATGGTATATACCATACAATGTCGTGGGGTGATTGGTGATAATTTGGTAGATTTGAATCAGTCAGAGCCTCAGATCATCAAGGTAAAAGGGGAACCCAAAGGCAAGCATGGGAGCACGAAGTCAAGCTGGAAAAGAATGAATGACCTTCATCAAAGTAACGAGCAATCAAAAGGAGAAAACAATTTGATTTTCCTCTCTTTATTTCTTGTAATTTTATGTTGAAATAAATTATTATTTAAGCATGCGCACACACATACATTGACAAATTGGATTTGATTTTTGTTTTTATTTCTGATTTTGTTTTTATTTGATCATGAATTTTTTCTCTTTTCACATTTAGAGTTTGCTATGAGGGGCTAAATCTCCGTGTGCTTATAGAGTGTCAATCAATTATACCATGAGTGAGGAGTTGCCATGGTATAAACATTGACTAAATCTTATCTTATTTTATTTTATTTTTTTAAATATTTCTGTGCACCAGTGATTTTTTGTTAGAAGTAAAAAAAAAAATAGATGAAAACCCTTTGTGCCAGATCTCTTTCTTTGCCTTTGTGCTCCGAGTGGTAACACCGTGGGCATTTATGTGTCAATTAGCGAGCTGTGAGTGATAAAATCACTATAGATCCTGGTTGATTTTTTTGTAATATATATGTTCATATATGCATATAAGTCATATTTAAAATACCTTTATTTGTTTTCCTTTCTAAAAATAAAATAGTGTTATCATGAACGTATTTGTTTTTATAAATAAAAATAAAAAATAAAAATGAATTATTGAAAAATATATATAATTATTCTCTTCAATTTTATCCCTTAAGTTTTTTATTTTTTGCCGCGAGTGGCATCACCGTGAGCATATAAGCATAAATCAGCAAATTATGAGTGATTAAGTCACCATATATGCTGTTTGGATTAATTTTAGAAAACAAAAAAAAAAGTAGCGGTTCTACCTTAAACTCTTTTTGAATTATCTCAAGTTAAAAAAAAAAGAATTTAATTGTATTTTCCTCTTTTTTTTAATAAAAAAGAAAAAAAAGAATAATACAGATAATTTGTAAATAAAAAGAAAAAAGGAAGAAAGATATGAGATGTAGCGATTTTATCTTAAGTTTTTTTTTCTAAATAAAAATAATGAAAAAGGAGGTTTTGTAACTACATCTCATAATTTGAAATAAGGAAATGAAATAATTTAAATAAAAATTACTCCTTAAAAAAAAAAGAGGGTACTCTCTAATTGCATTTTTTTAAATAAATAAATAAAACTCATTTAAACAAAAATCATTTACTTCATTCAAGTTTTTATTCATTTCACTTATCTATCTCGAATGGCAACACCGCGGGTATTTAAATACAGATCAGTAACTTGTGAGTGATAAAGTCACCATATATGCTGATTATTTTTTTCAAAATATATGTAATAATCATATTTTTAAATTCCCCTTTTTTTTGAATAAATATGTGTTAAAAAGGATGTTACTTATTTTTAAAGAAAATAAAAAAAATATATAAAAAATAGTAATTTGTACAAAATTTATTTATTTTCTTTCGAACTCTTCCTGTACCTTTTGTCTCGAGTGACACCACCGTGGACATTTAGGTATCAATGGGTATACTGTGAGTGATAAAGTCGCCACATAAGCCAATTGGTTCTATTTTGTAAAAGTAAAATTGTTTTCAAATATTTCTTTTTCAAACCAAAATAAAATGTTCAAATCACACATAATTTTAATCCTATTTTTTAAATTGAGGAAAAAATATACTCTCTTTTAGAAATTGATTAAACAATATATATATATATTCTTAAATGAAAAGAACAAATAATGGAGATTAATCTGTCTTTCACAAATTAAAATACACAAACCAATTCTAAAAAATTATTTTCTTTGTGGAAAGATAAATTAGTTTCTGTAAACTTCTTTTTTCAAAGAATATATAAAATAAAAAAAATATTAACCTAGTGACACGCATTTTTAGTCCGAACTACATCGACTTTGATCCCTATCGCAGGGTACATAGGCCCCAGACTCTAATTCTGGGTTAAGTCTGTCTTTGTAAATAAATAAATATTTTCTAATTTATTTGGTGTTTTTTCTCTTAATTAGTAGATAAATAAATATTTTCTGATTTTATTTGGTGTTTTTCCTTAATTTAATAAATATTTACCAATTGATTTTTCCAAGTCCGCCTTTATAAATAAATTAATATTTTCTAATTTATTTGGTGTTTTTTTTCCTTAATTTAATAAATGTTTCTCAATTTATTCTCTCATTTCTTTTTCCCCATTTTGATTAAATATCCTCAATTCTAATTTAATTTATTTCCTTTATTTTATTTTTCGAATTTTCCAAATTTTCTTAATTTCCTTCTTTTCTATCCTTTTTTGCATGTGAATAATTAAAGAGCAACAAAAAATTTTTTTTTAAAAGCCATAAAAATTGCATGATCAACTTAAGGTAACCGTTCTTAGGAATGAGTGTTGTGGGGGTGCCTAACACCTTCCTCACTCACAATCGTACTCCCGAACTCAATTTTGATTCGCAGACCATCCTTATCCTTTTTGTTTTTATTTCGGTTTTCCAAAATTTTTCTTAAAATTTTGGTGGCGACTCCTCCGAAATCGGTTTTCCGTCGTGTGGGCTAGTTTCACCCTTTTCCTTTTTATCTCGTTTCCCGCGCCATCCGCGTCGCATTTTCGGGTGTGACAGTCAGAACTAAGCATTTTTGGCCAAACTTGCATTCAAGTTTATGAATAGAGAAGACTTACTTTGGGTCAAGGTCCTCTACGGAAAGTATGGATGGAGTAGAAACAACCAGGGCACCTTCAAGATAGCTTCCTCATCCCATCTATGGCGTGGCATTGCCAAAGTATGAGAGGATACTTCTCAAAATACAACGATAGAGGAAGATGACGAGGGAGAAACTGTGCATCTATGGAATTTTACTACTAATGGTGAATTCTCAATAGCCTCTACATGCAGAGCCGAATAAGAAAGCCATTGGCATAATAAAGACCCAAAATGGATGCTTGCTTGGAATTGACCCGAAACACAAAGGATTTGATCCTTTCCTTGGCTTGCATTGAAGAACACACTACTTACCAACTCTAAGCGTTCACGAAGACACATTACAAGTAGTACAAGATGTGATTTATTTGGAGAGGGGGAAGAAGACCTTAATCACATCTTCATAATGGTGCCCAGTTGCCCATTCTTGCTGGTGCAGAATCATTCCAAAAAGACATAGAAGAACCTTCTTAAACCAGCCATTCGAGGAGTGGCTCATTACCAATCTCAACCCTAGGCGACGTGGTCTAAGATGGAGGCTCACCTTTGGCATTTCATGTTGGATACTTTGGCATGCTAGGAATGATGGAATCTTTTCTAATGCTGACTTTTCTATTGAGGGAATTATTCATAATGTTCAAGTACATGTTAACCATACTACGAGCATCGGGTGTCCTAAAAAATTTTGATCCAGGACAACCATCTTAATCTAATGCTCTCCTTTTGTACATAGTTGTAATTTTTTTATTCTATTTTGAACGAATCCCTTTTCATCCAAAAATGGTTTTGATATTCAAATCTCTTGCAAATTTTGCAAACACAAAAATCAAAATTAAGCACTTGTAGGTATAAATTTAAAGATACCTTGCTTGGTCTTTTGATTCATATTTGTCACCATGCCATTCAATTACTCCTCAGTGTTAGATTTAATATCAATTTTGATGATGACAAATGTAGAGTAATGAGGAACAAATACATAATATTTGCCTAGCATATATATTGTACCTAAAAGAAGTAAAATATACATTAGCATGTGTTTAATTATGTTTATAATACATATATTATGCTATGTACTAATATATTCACTATGCTTTTATACTTTATAATATAAGTTGAATATATAAATTAGACTAACCACTTGATTTGTAAGTGTAATATATCAAATGTAGAATTGTTCAAGAATGATGAGTGAACATTGGAATAAAAAAAGGAAAATCAACATTATATCTGACTCAAAAAAGAAGAAAAGAAAGAATGCTCTAAGAATGGAAGATTAGAAGGGAGCGTACCAAGAATAAGAATAATTAAGTAAAAGTAGTGTTTAACTTTTTGAATATCTAACTATTATGTATATTTTGTTTTCACTTAGGTCTTGAGGTAATTTAATATTTGAAATTTACTTAATTTTGTTATCATATATATTAAATAAGTTAAATTAAATAAATCTAAATGTTAGTATGAGTTTAAGATTGTTAGATTTGAATATTTTAGGCTAATAGACGAATTTTGCTTATAATTCATGTTTGCTTTGTGTAAAATTTGTACTTTACTTATTGAAATTCGAAGTTACAGAATTTTTATCTTTGATAGACGAATTTTAATTATGAAATTTGAATTTTGAACTAAGTATTATTAGAGCAAGTGTGTAAAATTCGCATGAAACTTAGTTGAAACTCGGCTGTTGGTGAAATTTAAAGTGAGTTCAAAGTCACAATCCCTGACAAATGAACTTTGAGTTTCAAAGTGCGAACTTTGAAGTGGGAACTTTTGTATCTTGTTGGAACAAGCCTCTAATAGACGAATTTCAATTTTGAAATTTGAATTTTGAGTGTATTGTGAAAACTTGAAGCGAATGTTTAAACCCAACAGACGCACTTTCAACATGAAAGTTCGAATGTTCAAGTCTTGAGCTAACTTTGAAATTATTATCATAACTCAAAATTTGAATTTTGCTTGCTGAAATTCAAATTTCAAGGTTTAACGTTAAACAAACAACTATGCTGACTCTGTGAAATTCGTCTATTGAATCTCAAAATTCGAATATTGATGTGATAGACGCGTTTAATGCAGTTGTTGAATGACTCTTTTACAGAGTAATTACTGAAACTTATGTCTAACGGATAGATCTTGTATTTAATAACTAATTAAGCCACAAATCTATAAATATAACCTTATTTTGAACTTATACGTAACGAATTTACGTGAGTTTTGCGTCAAAATATCACAACAATATATAAAATTTTTGTGTTAGTATTGAGAGTTAAATATACCTCATTGGAGTGAGTTTCAATATATTATCCACTTTTAAAAAGAGGTTCATTTTTATAATTTTTCTTTCTACAACTTTTAAGTAAAATTTTAGTGTAGGGAAATATTAAGAGAATTACACATCTTGTAAGGGTGTGGGAAGAATGTTTTCACAAGTATTTACTAAAACTTTTGGGATGTATCAAGGTTTCACAGGTGCCTGGATTAAACATGTGGGATGTAGTTAAAAATCTCAAGTGGTGATTTGATGACTGGACGTAAACTAAGTGGTTTAAATTGAATTAGGATAAATCTTTATATATTACTCTTTATCTTCTCACTTCATTTGTTTCACTCACTACATTCTGTTCATCCCTATTCTGTTGTAACATTTGGTAAAATTGGGTTGTTGTTCACCACCAGGCTATACCGCAAGCGTACAGGCCGAGGTCTAGTAAAGTGATAAGTGAATATCGTTTCCACAGGGACTTAGATCACAAAGTGGTCAAACATTGGATATTGCATTTTCGATTAATTCGAGCAACAAAAATTAAAAGTTCACTATTCAATTAACTTCAACTATGCAAGACAAGACTATAAAATTAGCAACAAAGACAATTAGGATTTAAGGAATTCAAAGAGAACTAGAATTATTCATTCCCCTTGTAATTCATGAATACCCGCTTAAACTCTTTTTACAATTATTCTTAATGCAAGATTATGTTAGTCAGAATACTAATTTAACTATCTATGCTCTCTCGAATCTCCAAATAGCTGTATAGTTTAATTAATTAATTAATTAATCTCTTAACTAGTTAATTAAACTCTCATATTCAATTCAAATCCTAAACCACTATATGAGGTTAGTGAGTATATTTCTACCCCACTAACACAACTCGTCACTTAACAAAGCAATATTCGAGTTCTCACATGACCCAACTCAAGTTCTCTATGTAAGTTAACTCTCTCAAGCATAACTTAAATAAACTAGACAATCTTATTGATGGCTAAACAATAAGAGGCATTAAGAGTAGAGTTAAATCAATATAAAGATTGCATTAATCACAATTATAATAGAGAAATGAATATTCAATCTATACAAGGGTTCAGAATAATCTTAAAAATGGAGCATTAGCCACTCATGTTCAACAATATCATAACAACATATATCCTAATCACCATCATTATTGAACAAAAGTGAGATGAGAAGGAAGGAAATGCAAGAAAACCAAGAGGGAAACTGAAATCTTCTCAAACTCCAAACCCTAGCTTCAATCTCTTTCAAGAAGCAAGCCCTAGCACACCCAAGCTTCTCCAAGGTGAGTTCTCCCTGTCTTTTTCGTGCCCTAACTCTGTATGTCCCTATCTCTTCAATCCCCCTCAGAAATAATGCGTTCGAGTGAAGCTTTGCTTTTTGCTGATGAGGGGTCTGCGTCGCGGCTATAGGATCCTTGCCGCGGCCTCATATAGTCCGGATGTGCTGTTTTGTTCACTGTTTGTCATGAGGCCGCGGCCTCATATCGTGTAGCCACGGCGTGGTGAGCTCGGGCTTGACCATTTTTTCGTCATTGTCTGCTTGAGGCTGCGGCTTCATTCTTTCAAGCCGCGGTGTGGAATTCTTTTTAATTATCATTTTTCAAGAAAATTTTTACTTTTATTTTTATTTTTATTTATCTATCAGTTTTAAATTTAAAGACAACATTAATTACTAATTTTTTCATTATATTCTTATTTACTTTTTTAAAAGTTAAAAATAATATTAATTATTTTTTTACATACTCATTTATTAAAGGACATATTAAAAAATTTTTAAAAAAATTTAACATATTAATTATATTTTTTAATCTTAGTTTTTACGTTAAAACCTTAAACAAAAAATAAAAAAAATGGGCGGGAGTATGCCACGAGAGATCTAAATTCTACTACTACATTTTTGCTGAAGAGGCACAATTTAATTTAATAAATTTTGGGTTTAGCATGCATAACGGTTAATGCGGTTTGGTCAAACAACAATAATGCTGTGGAAGCAATTTTCGCAGCTCCGAACACACGCCATCAATTTTCTCAGGAAAAACGAAAGGGATGCATTAATGGTGGAAGCCGAGAAATGCGTGAGCGAGGTTTCCAATCATGGCAGAATGCATGAGAGTCATTAGAAGCTGTCGGTCACAGCCGTGCAGGCATTAAGGCCCTCCATAGAGATCCATCAAACATTAAACAAATGACAAGTGAATTCACGTCTCCCATACGGAGTCAGAATATGTATATTTAACTCTAAAAAGTGGAAGTCAAAATCCTCTATTCAAGATGGCTTTGATTGCACTTTGCAACTTGCCTCCAAAACTTAAATAAAGTATTTTTTTTCAACTTTATCTTTGCTTTGGTTAATGTGGGCAGGTTAATGCATTATGGGGAATTTGGTTTTATTAATTAAATTTTTATTTATGTGATCTTTAACTAGAGCCGTCAAAATGGGTTAAGCCCAACGGGCCGACCCGAAAAGTTCAAAAAAATGAGCGGGCTCGGATCTCAATTTCGGGAGTAAATACATAATCCGGGCTTTTTGAGCCCGACCCGTGGTGAGCGGGCCACGGGCCTGCCCGAAAGCCCGAAACTTTTTTCTTTTTCTTTCATTTTTGGTTTAAAATATTAAAAAATACATATTATTTTATTAATTAATGATATATAAATTACAAAATTTAAATATTATATTAATTTTTGATGAATTATGATGTAATTAGTTGTATTAATTTAAATAATTGTATAAAAAAAATTATTAAAAAAATTTAAAAAAGCCCGCGGGCCGACTCGTAGGCTCGATCCCACGAGCTCGGGCTTGGAAAACCAAGCCCATTTTTCAATCCTCAGGCCGGGCCTGCCCGAATTGACAGTTCTATCTTTAAAGAGAGATTAGCTTCTTATTGGTCAATTTTTTAGAATTTCAAATAAGGCTATTTAAAAGTGATTAATGTAAGTTTGAATATTAGTTGTAGTTAAGGGTAAAACTAACAACGTACTTCCTTCGTTTCTTAATATAAAGGATAAAAAATAAAATCACACAGACTAAGAAAAGTAATAAATTTGTCTAGAATATAAAATAGTTTCCAAAAATACTCTCATTTAACATTAATAATTCTTCTATCATCCAATTAATACAAATGAATTATATTGAAAACATATTATCTTAATTAGGAGTATTTTGGAAAAAAAATCATAAAATACACCAGACAAACCCCATGTGTCCCTTATATTTTAAAATACGGAAACTCCCACAATTGTTCCTTATATTAAGAAACAGAGGGAGTATACTTTTATAAGACATTTTAAATTAATTACATGGATTAAAAATAAAAGTTAAAATTAATTAATTACCTTAATTTCTTAAAAAAAGAATTAGAATTAGGATAAAAAATTATATATTTATTATCAAAGAGAATTCTATCTTTTTATAAGATTAAGAAAAAAAATTAACTTTTATTAAAGAATATTGAATTAGTTAGGAGTTTCCTCCATTTTGGATGGAGGAAGTAGTAAGACTTTGCCCTTTCAAAACATTGGAGAAGGTCCAAATTAAATAAATTCAACCTCCCCATCCCTTTCAAAACATTGGAGAAGGTCCTAATTAAATAAATTCAACCTCCCCATTATCTCTCTATAATCTCAATGTCCGTGTGTTGACTTTATCGTTTCTTACAACTTGTATAAAAATCCACTCATTTCACAACATTAATGTCCCCTTTGCAAATTTCTACTTCTCACTGCTATTCAACAACTCTCTGACAAGCTGTTCCTTCGTTTCCCCTCTCACTCATCTCAAATTTTCTTCCAACAATGGAAGAACTTGAAGTTCCTTCCCATTTTCTCTGCCCCATTTCTTTGCAACTTATGACAGACCCCGTCACGGTACGCACTGGAATCACTTATGACAGAGAAAACATTGAAAGATGGCTATTTTCCTGCAAGAACAAGACCTGCCCCGTGACCAAGCAATCGATTTTAGACCCAGATCTTACCCCAAACCACACACTTCGACGTTTGATCCAAGCTTGGTGTTCCCTTAACGCCATCGAGCGTATTCCAACTCCGAAGCCACCCATTGACACAATCCAGATAGCCAAACTCCTCTCCGAAGCAAACAAATCCCCTCACAACCATCTCAAATGCCTTACAAGGCTTCGATCCATGGCTTTCGAGAGCGAAATGAACAAGATTTGTTTGGAGTCTGCAGGGGCAATAGAATTCTTGGCTTCGACCTTGAAGTTTAGTAATAGCGAGGAGGAGGATGATGAATGCAGTGTTATGAGTAGTGAAGCGGCAATTGAGGTTCTGTTCCATCTAAATCCTTCGGAAAGGCACTTTAAGAGTCTGATCAACAACGAGGGTATTCAATTCATCGAGTCCTTGATCCGAATCTTGAGGACTGGGAACTACCAATCCAGAGCTTATGCAACAGTGCTATTAAATCAGCATTTGGAGTGGCAGATCCAACGCAATTGATCAATGTGAGAACGGAACTGTTCGTGGAACTCATGAGACTATTGGGTGATAGGATATCGCAGCAAGCTTCAAAGGCAGCGCTGAAGCTAGTGGTGGAGTTGTGTCCATGGGGGAAGAACAGAATCAAAGCGGTGGAAGGCGGTGTGGTTTTGGCGCTGATAGAGATGCTTCTGGAAGCATCAGAGAGAAGAGCGTGTGAGCTGATGCTGATAGCGTTGGATCAGTTGTGTGGGTGTGCAGAAGGAAGAGCAGAGTTGGTGAAGCACGGTGCAGGAGTGGCCATTGTGTCCAAAAAGATTCTGAGGGTGTCACACGTGGCAACCGATAGAGGGGTCAAGATATTGAGCTCAATTTGTAAATATTCAGCCAATGTCAGGGTGCTTCAGGAAATGTTGCAGGTTGGTGCGGTGTGTAAGCTGTGTCTGGTGCTTCAAGTGGAGGCAAGCTTGAAGACGAAGGAGAGAGCCAAGGAGGTTCTCAAATTGCACTCTAGGGTTTGGAGGAATTCTCCATGCATTCCTACTCCTTTGCTCCAATCCTACCCTTCATCTAATTGACTTCATGACCATGATTTTTTTGGGGTTGCACTCTTCGTTTTTTTTTTCTTTTCTATACATGATACACGGTGAAATTCATAATTTGGTGCCAATAGAAAACATTTTCACACACAACTTATATTGTTCGAGTTTCTCGCGAGCGAATGAATCTCAATCAATTTCTGTACGTGTTTTACAGTCCTATGGATATGTTACTAAGTACCATTAACCACTAAATTAAAGCTCTCACATATGGGCTATGTCAAGTTTATGTGGTACATTATTGCAGCTATTTGGGTTTATTGTCTTTGGTGAATTGATTTCTCACATAAAAGTCGAAATTGTTGGATCAAACTACTCAGTATCCAATAGTTACACTTGATTATGATTAATCCAAATTGAGTTAGATATAATCACAAAAATGATAAGACTTTTTCAATGAATATTTAATATAACCATTTAACACGTTTGTGTAACCAAGGCACAAATTTGAACAAATTGGTTAAGTTAGTATAGTTCTGAATCAGCTAAACTAGCTATACGCATATTAGTACAAAGAATTTAATTAGTTTTAGATAATGATTACGTGAAGTTAGGTTTTGGTGATTGAGATATATAAATATATGTGTGTGTGCTTACTAATATCCAGATGTTTCAGGTCACCTAACGCTCAATTAATTGAAAGATGTAGTATGGGAGAAAGAGACAAAGAAACAAAGACAAATGCTAATTAATAATGCGTTTAAAGTAAAAAATACCGAATAATATGTTTATATATACATTGGCTTCCCCTCGAGGTTGTATACTAGGAAACATCGGGAATGGCGGGTAGCTGGCTTTTTTTAAAAAAAAAATGTTATTACGTTTATATAAATATATAAATTAAGCAATTGACTTGATAATCTGTGTATTCACATACCCAGGAGAGAAGCATGATCCTAAAAGTAAGGATCTCATGCTATTTACCTACTCATCAGAAATGGCCTGCTTTATCAAACATTGTTGGAACTTCTCCGAAGAGCCCCTTCTCATATTAGTGAGTTGGTGACATGTGTATAGCGATATATAATTGCACCTGTGATTAATATTTTAGTGCTAGATCTGACCAGAATTAGCTAGAGGCAACCCAATGTGTGAGGAACAAATTCTCGTGAAGAAATTAATTACCCATTGTTATAATTCTCATTCATCTTTCATAATTCATTAGTTTCAATGTATCTTCTTCCTCCTTTCTATATTCTAATATTGAATTTAATGAAAAGTTCAAGGTAACCCACCCTCCACTTCATATGAAATTAAGCTGTCAAGATTTTTTCCCCAGCCTTTTTGGGAAGTTTTGACAAAATAAATTCAAAGTACGTGGATTCATTAAACGTCTTTACCCTAATAAACCTTAATAATATATATATTTTTCTTCTTTTAATTAACTGGTTTCACTTTAGAAAAATATTCTTGTGCACATAAAAAAGGAGGGTTGACTTAGTTATGAGGTAAAGTCTCGAAGGATCCATGAAAATATGAATTGAAGTAGAAGCTTGTGATGGAATAAATTAAATTGAATATATTTCGATAGAATTAACATACATAAACTCTAACTCCTCTAGAGAGGCATGTGATTTTCAGGGTATTCTATGACGGTGTCTGTGGTCTTGGTACGTTAGGACCACAGTTGTTGCTTAGTTAAGAAATTAAAGAAAGCTTGGAATATTTTTTTTTTTTATGAAGAAAGATTGGAATATTTGTTCAACACATCACATGCACGAAGAGAAAGCCCACACTAGTAGAAAAATGCAATTCTACATCGTATTTTTTACGTCGGTTGTATGAAAAACCGACGCAAAAAATAATTGGTGGCAATTTTGTAAATAAAATTGATTCGATTGAATTGTTTACGTCGGTTATATATAAGGAACTGACGTAGAAAATAAAAATAAAAATGATTTTATGATTTTTTTAATTTTAACACAATTTTCACTTCAGTTGATATAGGAACCGAAGTAAATATCAGGTGACCGAAAAAGCAACCCCTTTTCTCTCACCTATCTGAGCAGCCATTCGTCCAATTATTTTGATCTTGATCCCAGCTTTCCTCTTTTCGTGCGTACGCGTCTGAGCAACCATTCCTCCCTCTCTAGCTTCATTCATCCATTTGCCCTACCCTCCTATCCATCCATTGTCTTACCTTGCCGCTCATCTGAGGAAACCGTAATCAGTGCTGTCATTCCTATGTTTGTCTGAGCTCTGCTATTTTGAGCTTCCTTTGCAAATATTCGAACTCGATCGAAACCCTACCACTAACCATTTCCAATTTTGGTTTGTCCCAATGTTGCCCTAGCCTTGGCTAAAGGGCGGGTGGGAGACACAGAAAAGAGGGACGTGGAGATGAAAGAAAAGGAGAGACAGGGAGGGTGATATCAAGCGAGATTGAGTGAGAGAGAGAGGATTCAAAAGGCAGAAGGGACAAGGCGAAATCCCTCCACTACTCTGTACCTTGTGCAGCAAAGTAGTGGAGGCAAGGGGGAAGCGCAAACGAGCGCGAGAGAGGACGAAGGCCACGGATGAGAAAATACGCTCGCATTCCAAGTTTGTACACTCGACGAGCCAGCATTTCTCTTTTGCAAAATCAACGATGCAACCAAATAATGGTAACTTTCTCTTCATCTTTGCCTAATTTGTTTTCTTTACTTTAGAATCTGTTGTTTCATTACTTTATCCATTGTGCTTTATTCATTGCTTGATGCTACAGACTGGAGAAGTTGTGAATCCTCAAGCTTATCCTTTGGCCAATGCCCAAAAAAAAAAACCGGGCCCCACAGGGGGGAAATTTTTTAAAAAAAATAAAAGGACTTTCGGGAATGCTTTCTAATAAAAGCGTTCTTTAAAGTTTCGGAAACGTTTTACAATCATTTCCGAAGTAAAAAAAGCGTTCCAAAAATGTATATCTATACTAGTGAATCATTTTTTGTTAAAAAAAAGTCAATTTATACGTCGGTTAAAAAAGCAACCGACGTAGAAAATAATTTTCTACCTCGGTTGTATAACCGACGTAGAATTACTTATTTTTTACGTCGGCCTGATCCACGTCACCTGCGCAACCGACGTAAATAACTGAAAATAACCGACGTAAAAAATGCTTTTTGTAGTAGTGCCACGTGGTTGTGGAGATGACTTTGCGATGGTTGAACGGCGAGGGCAGCACAAGGGAGTTTTTGAATAAAGCCCAAATTTGATTGGTGCATGCCCCAACTTGGTTGCAATTTTAAAATATTTAATATTAGACACAAGCATGTATTTAAAAAATAAATGAAGGAAATGTTTACAATTTAAATAAAATTAAAAACATATTGGTATTATGTTTTAAATTTTCACCAAAGATAGCTATTGTAATTATCATTATCAGTATTTTAAAAATTGAAGGATGGTGCGGAGAAGAAAAAGAGAGGGTTGTCAACGCGGAATAATCCATTTTTCTAAAACTAGCTTGGTGGTGACTGCCGGAACTACCCGTTAATCTGCTATAGAAGTCATTACTCACAAGCTATACGTTGATTGTTTCAAATTATGGAGAAATCAGATCCTTGATATTCAAATTATTCATACTTGCCTGCCACCATCTGTACGTATATGTTTCTCAAGGAATCACATCTTGGGACCGAAATAATACATTTATTAGCTATGAGGGTCAAGCATAATTAAAAGGTACTTAGGTGTGTACACAATTAAAATCAACAATTTCAACTAACCAATAAACTTAAACAGAACAAAGTGAATAAATTCTAGTTTGTTTTTTTCTTCATTGGAGTTAATTATAGTTTGGATATAATTGTGTGTGTATAATTAACTAAACAAATTTCCATCCCTACGTTACTATTCACAACTGAGGAGTAATTATTATAAATTTTATTATATTGATATATTAATCAATTATATAAATTGATTATTTTTAATTTTTATTTTAGAAAAGTTCTTAATTTTTTTAGTGAATGCGAGATCGAATTCTCTCTTTGTACATTGGAATAAAAAATCATGTGAAGAAATTGTGTATGCTCAAATATACCTGTTTCAAAACTTAAAATATACTCTATATATATATCTCACAAATATGTGTGTATTTCAACCTTTGTGATTAACCAAAAATATCATGCTCACAATACATAATTACACCAATTCAGGTTTTTAATTATATCTCTCTCTAAATAAATGCATTACATTAACCTTCCGAACAGCTAGTTAGAACAATCCAATATTAATGTGAGCGGATCAGATGCAAGATTGAACATTATTATCTTTCTTTCTTCCTATATATCTTTAAGGAAAAATAATGCCTCCATCGATCTCTATCCATCAAAATCACAAACTTGCCGTCAATAATTCCTTTGAATATTCTATTTTTTGCAATGTAACATACGGAATTTATCAGGCCGAACGAATATTTATATCCATGTATGTGGAGAGAGATTATTACACACTTAAAATATCATATTGTTTATATTTTCTCTAATAAAAAATAGTTCAAATGTAAAAAAATGAAGATAAAAGTAAAATTACTTAATAATAATTTTTTTCGATAATTCTAAAAAGTAAAATTTGAAAGCTTTAATTATTTTTTATATTATAAATAAACTACCATTCCATAAAGTTGATTGTTGCACATATAGTTGGGTTGGGCCCCAACTTGCTTGAATAGCACTGCATGACCTGGACTATCCGACTCTGGGCCTTCGTCAGCGCCACAAGGGTTGACTTTTGTTTTTCCAATTTTTGACTCTGAATTCATCTATAAAGGATTCGGCTTCATTTAGATGCCAAGCCAAATTTACTTTATTTTTCATCTTAAGATTTTTATAATTTTTTAATAATTGATGTAAAAATATACATTTAAGCTTAACTGATGTCATTTAAGAAAATAAATTAATTAGAAGATCCATTGAACATTTGAATGATAACTATGAGAATATTATAAAATTCATACAACTAACGTCATTTCTTTTAGTTTCAGTTAATTTGATTACAAGGAGAGAGGGAACAAAAGGAAAATTATATATTCATTATTCTATAAGTTGGCGGTCTAAATAAGTTATTTTATTTTAATTTAGTCCCATCTATATATCACAAATAATTTCAAATGAAATGCATGCATAAAATATTATATACGTGTGAGATGTTTTAGCCTTAACACTCTTGTAATGTTCCACCATAGTGTGTTTTCTTCATATAACATATTTAATAGTTGTGACTTAAGTTTGGTGTATTAAACACATGTAATTTAAAAAATGAGCTGCATTATTCATAATTTATAAATAATATTATTTTTTATAAATTTTATATTATATGTGTGCATATATATATATATATATTGATTATCACACTGATTCTAAAAAGACTACTTGATTTTTCCTGTTCACGAAAAGGGTTAGCAAAACGTATATTCATTGCGAGACCATATGATCTATTAGCATATAATACAAAAGTTTATAAGCAGGTAAGATATACAACAATCAATTGATAATCATCATTTTTATAATGTGACGTTATCCTTCCAATCCGATTTATTATTATTTTAGAAACAAACAGAAATATCAACCATTTATATGTGAGGCTATCATTTTTTTTTTTGCTTAGAAACATCCATTATCTTGAACAATTCAACCTATTTCACTTCAACTGAAAGATTATTGGGATCTAGATTAATTGAACAAAATTATGAAAGGGTGACAAAGTTTATCTATTAAGTATTTAATGTGACTATATTTCCATAACTTAAATTCAAGATTTTTAATTGAGCTGATGCAATCCTTTATTTATTGAACCAAACATTTAGTGGTTTGAGTGTGACTACCATTAGTCATGGACTTCCTACATTCAATATATTCGACTAAGAGAAGAAAGGTTCAATAATTCCAAATGAAGAGGACAAGGAAGAAATTTGAACTGTCTAAAGTTGCGATGATTTTTATTTTTGATATTTTAATAATAAAAATTTATAAAGATATGATTGAATAAATGTTTTCATCACTACTTTTTCTTTTCTTTTTTTATAAAAATGAAAAGTTTCACTATATATATTTTATACTTATAAAAAGTTGTACATATATATATATATATATATTTCTTTGGTTCTTAATTATCTTAAAAATATAATCCTGGCAGGTAGATTGATCAAATGGAAAAAAAATCAACGCACTAGGAATTCTTGATTGGTCGTTGGAACGACAATAATAGAATGCCCTTGGACTGAAAATCTACGTGGCTCGACGTGGTTGGTTGTAGACAAAATAGGTAGTATTATCTCCCAAAATGTTTCAAATATTTGGCTCCTGGAGCTGCCCAAGGAAATTAAAGTGATTAGTGCTTCCGTCTGCATCTTGTATGTGTATATACCTTTCGGCTTGTATCGCATCCACTTGTTGGCCCACGATTGACTGCAATTTCAGTGTTCAAACTTCAAACGCAATTAATACATCTCATGCAAATACACCACACACACACACACACACACACACACATTATTCTTACTTTAATTAACTGCAGAGAAAGTAGCGCATATGAGGCCATATAGTCACTGACCTATATATTATAAAATACTTTATATGATAAATTTTTTATTTAAGATATAGAATATTAGGTAATTTTTTTCTTATTTTATCTTTATTTTTAATATTTTATTTTTCTTTATTTATAATTCTATAATAATAATAGAATAAGATATTTAATAAAAATAAAATAGTAAGTATGAATATTTTTTATATTAATTTAGGTAGAAAAAATAATTTTTTTAATATATATATATAATTGATATAAAATATCTTATAATATAAATAGAATAATATATATATATATATACATGCATGGAATTATAGCAGTCAAACAAGAAGAATGAGTCTACGGACACTATTCATATGGGTTTGACACTTGTGATGCATGGGAGTTAAAATTCCTTCTTGTCGATACACTGATCTAAGGCACGCTTGGTTTTCAATTTTATAAAAAATAATTAGAAAAAATAAAATCTGATAAAAATAAATTTGTTATAAGTTGTTATATTTAGATATTTCTTTTATAAAACCATAGTTTGATAAAAAACTTATTTGAATGATAAGAGTTACAAATACTTTTAAACGTATAATATAAAATTAATATTCACCTCCTTTTTCAAAATCATGCATAATTTTGGAAAAAAAGAAAAGAAACTATCTTTTTTATTTTTCAAAATCATAGTTTAATCTACTTTTTATTTTCAAAAGGACGGTTTGTATTTAATCAAACATATCTTCTTGAAAAATCGTGATTTCTTTTTAAAAATAATCAACTAAATAGGGTCGTAAGTGGGGTTATATGTGGCTTTGTAAATCTATATACTATGTCAACAACAATATTTTTTCTAGTTACAATTAAGTTAATGCCCCAGCACTAGCAGCATCCTAATATTTCAGTTCTAGCACCATCTTTTACTTGGGGTCTTTACTTAGAAGAATATATAGTGGTAGTGTGATGCATCACTAGTCTATTTCAATTTTTGTAATTATCAATCTGAATACCAATATATGCTAATATATGTGTGTGTTTTTCTCCACCCCCATCATTCAAATGCTCATGCATATGCATATGTCAAATCAATAACATTTGTTCTGGCACTAGAAACCTTTTGTACAACTGCTACAGCGGAGCCAGGCAGCCAATCAGAAGATATGGGCTTGTTTAATTCGTGTTTTCGAAACAGTTTTTCTATTTTCGGAAATAGAAAAATAAAAAAACTTGTTTAGTAAACCTGTTTTTTATAAACTGTTCTGAAAAACAGAAAAATAAAAAAGCAAAAAATCATAACAACTTTAAGTTGTTTTGTAGTTTTTATTCTGGAAAACACAAGAAAATGTGAAAAACACTCATCTTATTAATGGTAAAGTTATAAATTTTGAATAACTTATCTATTACTCACTAGTTATGATTTTGAGAACAATCATTCAAACAGATTTTTTTATTTTCTTGTTTTCAAAACTTATTCTCGAAAATAGTTTTACAAAATTGTTTTGAGAACAAGAAAACAGAAAACACTGTCAAACAGGCCCTATATATCCAAATTCATTATAAAATCATATGTAGGAAACCAACAATGACAAACACTCACTAAACCACATACTTCCTCCAGTCCTATATATAGGATCTTTTATCCTGATCCTAAATATAAGATCCTTTACAATATACGAGATAGTATTTATTACATGTTTAAAAAAAAATACCTCTATTTAGCATATTCAAAGAGAAAGAGAGAGAGATTAAACTAGGGTAGTTTTGAAAAAATATTGAGATTTTTGAAAAAAATCGAGATAATTAATTAGTTTTAATTTTAATTCTCAATCCACATAATTTGATTAAAATAATCTTATATTAAGAATTAGAGGTAGTAGGTGAATATACAATTATTAAGGTAGTATGAGCTTCAAAATTGTACTCCATTTGATTGGGGGACCACAAACAAACGCCCATTGATTGGGGGACCACAAACATGAATCTAACACAAAACGTAGCTATGGGTTTCGAACGTAAGTACCATAAATGCCCATGAAATCACCAACTTCATTGTTTCTATCAAATTGTCAACACAATCGTATGGTAAAATACCCCTCTGTTACTATTATAAAACATATTTTTTTAAGATTAAGATTTTAAAATATAAATTATTTTATGAAATCTATATATAATTTAATATTTATTTTTTATTTTTATCCTTTTTAAAAATACTCAAAAGAGTTATAATAGAAAGAGATTAAAAGAAATATATTTAAGATAAATTATAATTTAATAAAGATAATTTTAAAAAGTTAGGATAATTTTTTAAAAATATAAGAGTTTTAACTAAGTTTTTAAGTATATATAAAATAGGTAAATATGATTTATAATAAATAATAGAAAAAATATAAGGGAGACAGTATATACAAAATCAATAATATGGGTTTTGAATGTCGCCACCGACCAGCCTCCACAAGATTCCTCCATTCTTAAGAATGCTGGGAAATTAAATGGCGCTCACTCGCAAAGGAACCACGCACGAGTCACGACGAAGCGACCCACAAAATAAAAAAAAAAAAAACAAAAAGAGAGAGGCTGCACAGTGAAAAAAATGCAGGTTTCAACGCTGAAAAATCGAGGGGTTTAGAAGGGAGAAATGTTAATCTAAAATGGACGGACAGCTGGGATTGAATGAAAACCAACGGTTGAGTTTGCCTCTCACCTCCTTTTTGATCGGTTTGTAATTTGTGAATAATATACTATATAACTAAAATAGATTTTATATTTTATATTAATATATATATATTGATTAGAGAAGAACTTGAAAAAAATAATTAATATTTTTCATTCATTTTTGTCATTTTTTATTTATATATTATTTTGTACTATATAATACAGCAATATTATAGAAGATGAATCAGAAGTGTATAATACAGCATTATTATTTAATAACCGTGGAAGTGTTTAGATCTTTAACGGAAAAGAGGAATGATATTATTATTAGTAGTGTAATACTCACGAGAGTATAATCCATATCTAACGTTATGATTCAGGAGGTAGAGCGCACGAGCAAAATACCGACAAATGGATCAATAATTCAATATTGTTGTTTTCAATTTTGACTTTGATACAACTCAAAAATTGAAACTAGGTTAACCATTAACTTTCTCCTTTTGGTCATAGTTTACGGTGGCGCATTTGCCCATAAGATACTCTGTTAACCATCTTAAAAAGAAAGTGCCAACCAATGTTCACAGCAAATTCAACTGTAATGGCTGCTTCACATTCACATGCCAAGACGAAGTTTCATTCTTGATGTACAGTATCGATTAAGGTGGGAAAATGAAGTAAACAGAGAAAGTAGGTAAAAAGCAGAAAGAGATCAGAAATAGGCAATCTAATCCCTGTGAAATATATATATATATATATATATATATTTTTTTTTAACGGATGAGGAAAATGTGTATTTTCTCGTCACCTTTGGTGCCTGGTTAGCAAATATACTTGAATACAAGGAGAATTGTTCCAAGTTTTGGAGTGTAACCTAAGGATGCTTCTTGCTTTCTCCTTCAAATACGAAGCACAATCAGCTTGCATCACCATGCAAAGCTTGGACACAGCTCCCACCCTCAACATCTCCAAAACGACATCATTGGAAGCCGAGTACTTAGCTATCAATGAAAATATGTGAAGAGCTCGATCATCCGTTGCATTCGAAACCCTCAGAATCCTCTTAGAAATCACAGCGATGCCCGCTGCGTGTTGCAGAAACTGCTCTCTCCCATCAGCACACGAACATAGATGCGCCAGAAGGTTGAACACAAGCTCCGTTATGTTCTTTATGGGTTTTTCTAGCTCCAGATCAATTAATACAAGGACTGCACCTGATTCTACGATCTTCGTTCGGTTCCTTCCTAATGGGTATGTTTCTGTCAGCACCTGTAAGGCTGATTTAGTAGCCTGCTCTGCCACTCTTCTGTTTTTGAGTACTCCTGTTATTTCTCTGAAAAATTCAACCTCTAAATTTCCTAAAAGGTTTGAATCTGCGGCTTCAATGGTCGATTTCAAAACAGGCATTGCTTCGTTTACTATATTAACGTTGTTGCTTACGTCAAGTTGCAAAGCCCAAGTCAAACAGGTGATAATGTCTAAATTTTTACAAACCAGAGGCTTCACGCGATCCATGGATGATGTAGGCCAGAGTAAACGGAGAATTCTGAAAGCTTCTTCGAGGCAATTTGTCCTACCTTCCTTGAAACACTGAGTAATTATCGGAATCATGGCCTCGAGTACTCCAGATTCCACCATGCACCTTCTGTTCCTTTCGCTCTCGGCGGCCAAAGCATCCATTTTTGTCAGTGTCGTTTGATACAAAGGAGGAATCTCAAGATCAGAGACAAGTTTGTGAACATGGATGGAGGAGAAAGGGGGCTTCAAGGTTGGGGACCGAACGACGCCGTTGTGAGCGCTTTGTGATGACCAAGCCTGGATTAGCCTGCGTAAGGTGTGGTTAGGGGTCAAAGCTGAGTCTGTGGGCAATGGCTGCTTTGTGACTGGGCATTTCCTTTCCTTGGGTGTGAGCAGCCACTGCTCGATACTCTCTCTGTCGTATGTTATACCTGTTACGGTAGTCACAGGGTCCTTCATGATCTCAAGGGAAATGGGACATACGAAATATTGAGGAATTTCAATTTCAGCCATTGATGGTGAAGATGTGAAGAAGAAGAAGAAGGTAATGATCGATGATAAAGAAATGAATATTTGCTTTATTCGGCAAGAGGTGGTGGCTATAATATATATACTGGGATTTTATATATTGCGCATTTGGAACGGGGCCGACGATATTTCTAGACGAAGTTTAAATTCAATCGCTGAATCTTTTTGTTTTGAATTGGGTCCCTACGTTTCAATGAATTTACCAGTCAAAGATGTTGTTCAAACCGACAAGGAGCAACGTTTTGAAATTCTCCCTCCGCTACTTATTATATGAGACTTTCATTAAGAAAGTTAATTATTTTTTTAAAATTAAAAAAAAACTAAATATTTATTTTTTACCCTTATTTAATATAATAGTGTAATCCACATTAAATATCATTTGACCAATTGAAAATACCTCTTTCATCTAAAAAGTCCAATAATAATTTATAAGAAAAAATAAATAATGAGAATAAAATAGGAAAAATTCTACAAAATATTATAAAATCCCTTATAAAAAAGATCAAATAAAACTTCTGGAAAGTCCCTTATAAATAGGACTGGAAGGAGTATACATTCATGTATGTGGCCAATTAATGTAGCTTTTGAATATTATTAATAGCCTGTTTGGACATCACCCATAGGTGATTATGGGAAGAAATAATCACTTATGGAAAAAATTTGACAAACACATCCTACTTTTTAATAAACACTTATACATCAAATATGTGTTTATGGAAGAAGTTATTTTTTTCTACTTATGATAATTATTTATCCTCTTATAATCATTTATTTCATTTTCCTTCTTATTATACACTTAATAATCACTTAAACTATTAAAATATAAACATATTTATTTTCTCAAAATCACTTATAAGATAAAAATATCTAAACATAAATTACTTTTGACATAATCACTTATGCTTATAATTTATTATGAATAAGCACTTATTCTCATAATCACTTATATATAAATCAATTCAAACACATCCTAAGAATGGAGGAATTAATTTATATATTTATTATTCTTATTCCAGGTGTGTGCATAACTGCATATCATGCACCGCCACTACTTGCCACAATTTGAATAAACACTGTTACAGTGACGGCCAATATCAATGTTACGCCATTTTATTTTTTATTTTTTTGGGGGGTCATTCATGCCATAGTCCATAGTAGAATAGTGACAAGAGAACCGAGAGGAACTTGAGAGTTGAGTTTATACTTTATAAATATATATATGCTGCTATTTTTGACTAGCTGAAATTGTAGGAAATTAATTAGAATAAGATTGTAATATAAGATTTTTAAATCGTAGATATTTAAAAAAATCATTCTTAAATATTCTTTCAGAATAATTTTAAATTCAGATATTTTTAATAATTAATATACACATTGAATATCTTTAATTTAAGATCATGACTTATATTTGTTTTTTCAAAAAAGTTGTTCATCCCTTTCGGCGGTTCATGTTTGCAGTTGCTTGTAAGTTTCCGAGCTGGGATGCTCCGTCATGTAACAGAGGTAGCGCGAGAAGAAAGAAATAGAATATGATACTCCCTGTCCTTGTTTATTTTAAAAAAAAAAATGATACACCGGCCTCCGGTGAGCCTTTTAACTAAATTTTAGAGATATATATATATATATATATATATGAAAAAATCAGTTTATTTTTTCACCATGAAAAAAAAAGTTAAAAAAAATGAGCGAAGTTAAATTTAATAAATTTATTAAAAAAAATTTCAATTTCTTTAAGGAACTCATACAACAACAAATTAATGATCGGGTTGCGGTGTCGTCATAAATGATATGCTGCTACCTTGATTACTGAAAAAGTCTAGGACTGACTTTTTGCACAGTCAAAATAAAACACCCCATGTGTCGCAACACATTCAAGTCGTGTTCATCGTACCGCCTAAATATAACTCATAAATGTTATAGTGTGTATATTCCCTCTAATCCGATATTTTATATCAATTTCAAAAATTATTTTTTATCTAAAATTAATATAAAAAATACTAATATTTTTATTTTATCTTTATTTATAAATATCATATTCTATTATTATTATTATAAGATTATAAATAAGGAATAAGAAAAAATTAAAATTAAAAATAAAAAAATATTTAATATCCTATATTTTAAATTAAAAATTTATTATATAAAATATTTTATAATACAAATTGAAGAGAGTATACTATAACTCGTAAATGTTTTTCTGGCAAAGACAAAAACTTATAAATGTTTGGAATTTTTATCATTTCATGAATCCATCCAAGTATCAATACAAAGGAGGATCCCTTAACACTCTTCATTAGCCCTATCTGTTGGGCTTTGTGCTTATGATTTTTAGTCATGCCAAGTGTCTTATTATACAGTTTTTGATTTTTGTCATCTATCCACTTTGGTTTTTTTTAAATATACTCCTTCCCCTCATATATATAGAATTAGAGCTGTTCAATAGGCCTGGAGGACCGGTTGGCTTGGAGTGGTCCTGTCATTTCGGGTCGGATTGGGTCAAAAAGAAAAAAAAATCGTGAAATGGAGAAGGACCGAGCCAAAAAGACGATCGGGTTGGCCCGGGCCTCGGGCAAATCACATACCTGTACCGGCCCGATATATGTGTATATATATATATATATTTTTTTTTTCAATTTTCTCATTTTTCTTTATTTGTTAAAAATATTGAATGATTTTATATAATTTTTTTTCCTTTATATGCCTCATGTAATAAATTAATTTTATAATTATAATAGATACATTTTATTATTCCAATTTTAAATTGATTTCATAATTTAATATTATATAAAATAAATAATGTATAATTGTTGAGTATTTATAATTTTGATAAATGTTACTTTTTAAACTAATATTATTTCTTATAAGAATATATTTTAAATGAAACTAGTTATATTTTTATTAACAAATTAAATTAATTATTTATTTATTTTTTAATATTTTTTATACCGAGCCAAAACCCGGCCCGGTATTGACCAGGTCCCTGCCCGATCTAGCCCGGTCCTTCACCGGGCTGGGCCAGGCCACGGGTCCATTTTCTCGGCCCGGGGGGTGTTCTGGGCCGGACACCGGGCAGAGGTGATGTCCAGCCCGGCCCAACTCGTGAAGAGCCCTATATATGATATTTTATCTTGATCCTAAATATAAGTCTCTTTACAATATATGAGGTAGTATTTATTATATATTTCTAAAAAAATGTCCATATTTAATATATCCAAAGAGAAAGAGAGAAAGATTAAATAAGGGTAATTTTGAAAAAATATTGAAATTTTTGGAGAAATCGAGGTAGTTAATTAATTTTAATTTTAATTTTTAATTCATATAATTTAATTAAAAGAATCTCATATTAAGAATAAAATGGAGTATATTTTATTTTCATTGGGCTAGTTATTTCTTCAATACTTTTTATTTTGCCCTCCTTTCAGCTGCGAGTCCCAGTTCTGCCGCCTTTCTCACGTGGGTCTCTTTCCCACAAAATTCAATGGCAACAGGATAAGTTCTTGAAAACTATAGTAAATTGAATCTGAATTAATTTACTATATGTTATAATTTTTTTTTCTTTGGATTGCAACTGTTAATTACCTTTCACGAGTTAAATAATTTAATTGTTATTAATTTAAATTTGTTAATTCATAAAAACTAATTACATTTTATATAAATAAATTCAATAGATATAAATGAGTAGATTATAATTTACTTGAAGGAAGTAATATGATTTTGATAATTTTTGTACCTTTATTCTTCTTAATTTTTAACTGAAAAAATAATTTTAATTTAAATCTAAAGAGTCATGGCAACTACTTTTTGCAGGGATTTATTGGGATTTGAGTTCAAGTCTTGAATTTAACACCATTTAAGTTTTGAATTTTGAATTTGAGTTTGGCGTGAACTATTTGGATTTATGAGATTTGGTATGATATGTTACTATTTTATATTTTTGAGCGTCTCAGGTACTTGGTACTTCGTTTATTCACCCTTTGTGTATACTCTTGTCAAGGAAACATATTAACCTATGGCCAAGGTGGATGTAGAAGGAGAGGAAGCACATCCTCTCAAATGTCATAGGTCCCATCTCAAAGTCTTTTTATTCATTTTTGGGTATCCTCTCGTCTATAAAACATACCGGCCCATTGGCCAGGCTAGATGTAAAAGGAGAGGAAGTACAGCCCCTCGAATGTCACAGCTCTTATCTCCATTCACTGATCCCGCCTCAAAGTTTTTGGTAAGCTTACATTGAACCCATTATGTTCTCCTTCTCCTTCTTCTTCGTCTTCTAATTTTTTCTTCGCGTTTGTTAGTTTTGGATCTACAGTGATATTATGGTTTTTGTGAAGCATTAGTTGATTTGAGTAATTAATTTCTTGCACTGTGTTTTCCTTGGTTAATGCATTTGATTTATGCTGCCAGTTCTTCAAGTAACTGAAGATTTCTTTCTCTCCTAACCAGATCTCCTCCCCACTGTCATTATCTTTAACTCAAATATGGATCTAATCCTTCAAAGATATTGGTTTTAGCATTGGAAGCTTCGCATTATTGTTCGTAGAATTTTAAATGCAAGATTTTCATAACACAAGTTTGCATGGGTATTTATGGGGTTAAATGCACAGTGCCTCCAATTTAATTTTAATACGGGGTTTCTTCCTTTAGATTCATTGTGTTTTGATATTTAGGCCTATCAGAATACCATTATCTATCACACTGTATTTTTTAGCTGACGTGGTACGAATCTTATATAGTTTTATTTGCACAAATTGATGACGGAGCAAGCATACTGATCTATGATAGTGTTAAGTAATGCATTTGACTATGAAAATTTACATAACAAGTGTTGTATAGGAGATTTGCGATGATTAATGCATAATGCCCTTATTTAACAAGAATGATGTCTTTTGACATTTAATTGCAAAACTGGTAAGACATGTTAGGTTGTAGGTTTTATGGGGGTATTATAATTAACCAAGTAGTTGAAGCTCAAACAGACTGTAAATTCCCACTTGATGAGTGCCATCCTATTTCTAAAATTATAATTATAATGGTTAATTATATTTTGATATCATAAATGGTTTTGAAAAGGGGAGTTGTATTATCATAACCCTTCTTTTTACTACTGGGTACCCATTTTTTTCGAATTCCTTTCTCTTACAAGGGTAGTTGTTGAATGTTTTAGCCATTTAAGTCTCTTATTTTATTCATAGGAAGTTGCATGCATTTCTAATTTAAACAAATTTACTACAAGTTAATGATGGTTGATGGCCCCAAGAGGTATTTATATCATCACTTTTGAACAAATTTATGTATGAGAAATTTGAAAATAGAAACATAAATTATGAAAGATAGAACATTGTCAACAAATATGACTATAGTTATGTAGAATTTTAACTATGGGCGTTTAGTTCGTAGCATTATTGAGAATGGATTAGAATTGAATGATTGAGAATGGAAAGGAAAGTAATCTTATAAGTCAATTTTATTTGGTTTATCATGGGAAAGACATAAATAACAACTTGAATTTGTTTGGCTGGACATAAAAAAAGGATGGAATTGGATGTAAATAGTGTGTAAAAAGTCAGAATTGCCCCTAAGTAAAAATTCATCCCAACATCAATTGCTCCAATACTGTGTTAGTAATGAGACCTGTTTTTTTTCTTTTTTTATAGTTACAAATGGGTGACTTTTTTTTGTTTAGACAATAACCTCAAATTTTAATTTTTTCCATATTTTTATTTTTATTAAATAAAAAATATCTAAGCAAAAATTGTAATATAAAAAATAGAAGGGAAGCTTTCGCATATTTCAATTCTTATTATTTTTTATTTTAAATTTTTTAAGTTAAATATTTTTAGAGAAATAAAAATCTTATGAGAAAAATTACACTAAATAACTTGCAAGAACCAATGAATAATTTTTAAGACAAAATATGGTACATAATCTGTGAAGGGTATTTTAAGAATGATATTTCATAATTAAGATCATTTATATCATTTGATCTTCATTCCTAATAGTAGGAATAAGTAAAGTCAGGGTTCAAGATAAAAAAACTAACTCCCAGATCTCTGGCCATCCTCATTCCCATGAATGTTCAGATTCTCACTCTCATGTCCAATCGAATAGTCTAAGTGTAGGAATAGAATCTGGATTTTCACTATCTAGACACTCAGAAAATAAACCAAACGACTCCTATGTTTATTTTGTTATGATGGATGAAACTATGATGAATGTGCCAGCTGATTGAAATTCACTACACATGACTCAAATGACTGGGAATTTATATTTCTCAATTTTTAGTTAACTTTTTTGGCCCATGATATTTCATTGGTAAATACATAAAAACCAAGTTTTACAGTTATATCTCATCATTCATCGCTTAACCTCGTAAAAGTTAATTTTGGTTGTATGTTATATCTATTTATGTTGTGTTGTTTATGTTTGCAGGATTTAAAAGGAAGCTGACAAATTATAGCTGGAAAACAAAGTTGTGATTATACGAGGGTTTTTAGTTGAGTACTGAGGATTAGTATGGATTATGAGAAATTATGCTACTTCTTTGGTTATGGGAAGTCGTACATATTAAACAAAATATCTTTTGATATGTTTCCATTAACATTTCTTTACGCATTATAAAATAAAACCATTTGATATTCCCTTAACATCTTATTTAAGTATACGAGTGTAAGCATATGATGGTTTTTTATTTTTTATTTTTTGGGTGGAGATAGGGGAAGAAGTGATGAGATTCTTTTTAAATTCAATAAATCTTATCAAATTGTTTTTGAATTTAATATTTTTTAAAACTAAATAAAACATCCTCCACACATCCATAAATGTATTAATTTTTTTGAAAGCTTTACAAAATACAAATAACCAAGCATACCTTTGAGATTAAATGAATACTTTTTACACTTTCAGTGTTCAAGTATTTTTTATTGTCTATAATGAATATGTACAATGAATTTCTGTATGGACTTATTTGGTTTTTTAATTTTATGTAATTTCCTATTTCATTTTAACATGTAACCATATATTTTAACAATGTAATTTCTATTTAACTCACCCGCACATTGTGCAGGGGAAAATTCTCCTTATCATATATAGTAACTCAAGAATGTTTGAATTTTTCATCACTTCATGAATTCTGATGTCGTTTTCATCATTTTACATATTGCATACCATTAATCATATCAATCCTAGTTGCCTTGTGAATTGTGAGGTTCACCTGTCTCCCTCTCCCTCTCATTGAATTTTATGATTTTTTTTTTGGGGTCTAAATAGTACACATAATTCTTTTAATTTAGAATTCGATGTAATATTTAATTTCAAAATGTTATTTTACGCTCCAAATATTTTTATTTTCTATAATATACACCGCCATCGATTTTCTTTTGCTCAAAATGGTAGCATCATCTTTTCAAGTAGTACTTTCGTGATAAATTAAAATTTTAAATTTATTCTATAAAAAATACAATTAGACTTTGTAAGTTCTTTTTTTTGGCCTTATCCTTCTTTTTAAAAATTTCCTCTTTTTTCCCCATCTATTAATATTCTCGCTAATTTCTTATCCCTGTCATCTTTTTTTAACTTTATATATCCATATCTATTTTTCTGAAACTACAGGGAACATCTGACTTGCTCAACATTTTTGAAATTTGAAGGTACTTTAAGGATCCTTAGTGTTCTATATAGCAAAAAAAAAAAAAACGTATATTTCTATTTATTTTCTCAAATGTTAAAAGCTAATGGGGAATAGTTGGATTTGGATCATTTCCATATTTTCTCTTAATATCTCTTTTTATACACAATCTTTTTTCTTGATTATAATTAAATGATTAAAAAAATAGTCAAAAAATTGAAAATATATTTGATTTAATGGTTTGTATTTATTATTATAAGTAAATATTTTTAAAAATGCTCTATAATGCTTATTTATGGTTATTGTTAAAATCAATAATATATTTTGTTTAAAGTCACAATAAGTGATATATATACCATTCAAATTAAAATTAATGAATAAAATTATGTATGAAGAGAGATATGAAAAGAAAGTATGGAAAAAAAAATATATAGAAGACAATATATATATATATATAAGATGGCATGGGAAATATGGGCTAAGTGCACAAAAGGAAACTCGTGGTCAACAAGATATGGGCCATGGGAAAGAGGAAACTCGGGCCGGCCCATCAGGCGAGACACAAGATGAAGCCTTAATGGATGAATGATTATGTTATTTTAAAATTGATCCACAGGTTGGTGCCCTGACATCAATACACCATAATTGCAACTCATGATTGGTTGGCAATGATTGAAAATTTCTTCTGCAGTATTGATATTTTACTTTTATGGACCTCCTTTGACTTTTCAAGTACTTTTTCCTATTTTGATTTTTGTTTTTGTTGTTTTGTTGTGACTATTTTATTATAATATTTTTTCAATTCATATTATAAGATATTTTGAATTATTTATATATATATTAAGAAAATAATTTTTTCACCTGAAATTATATAAAAAGTATTAACTTTCTTATTTTATTTTTACTAAATACTCAATTTTATTATTATTGTAGGGTTATAAATGATAAGTAAGAAAGAATTAAAAATATTAATAAAATAAGAAAAAAAATATTAAACCTCTTATATTTTGCATAAAAAATTTATTATATAAAATAACCTATAACATGGACCATTGGGAAAGTATAAAATAAAACCCTCAAATAACAATCCCTGCTTATTTCCATTTAAACCAGTTGCAGCTATTAGAAGCTCCATGTCACACACGATGTAGGAAACTTTTTTCTTTATAATAAAACTGCTTCTCCCTGAAATCTCCACCAAAAAAAAAACAGATCTTTCTCTACGCAAGAGCCGGTTGTTTTCGACAGTATTTAATTTACTCTGTACATCGAATATTACAGTCCTTTCAACTTCAAACATATTGCTGCACTGTATTCAAAGATATATTTGCGGAAAATTATAATGTTCTATTGTGTCCTAATAATGGAAAAAACTGTTTACTGATCCATGTTTTGTACGTTTTCTTTACATCAACTTCCAAAGTTAACTCAAAATGGCTATCATCAGTTGTTCTTGTGGAACGTGAGTCGTCCAAGCCTCCCAAACTAAAAATGTGAAACTTGCAAGGTATATAGACTTTTTTTTCCCCTTTTCATGCATGCAGCTAACACTAGGTCCAAAAGTAAGTAGCATTTATTACAATTGATATTCATGTTAGAAAAAATTTATAATATTTTATTTGTGGGCTCCCATTAATTGTTTTATGTTTTCTAAAATAAGTTAACAGTTATTCATTAAGATGTTGAGTTGTTTATTTAAAGAATGCTAGGTTCCTCTTTAATTTTATCTTAGTGAGTTTTCCCATTAAAAGCTATTAAAAATCTTAGGAGTTTAGAGAGAAAGATCTAGATGCATTTATTTTTCAAAATGTCATCAAAAGGTATGCACATATTTATTTATTTATTTGCTTTATTTATATTCATACACAAACATAGATCCGGTTGTTGTTATAGATCTTTAAAACCTACATGTGGCATCAGAGCCTAGTTACATATATATGTGTTTTGAATGTGTTGGTTTGAGTATTTTAATTCCGGATTTATTTAAGAAAAAAAATTTAATATCACTGACAATGGTAGCCATTCTTACCCCCGCCATTGATGGTATAAAGCAACGTGACGTTTGTCACACTACACAGATCTAACAGTATGAGAGTTGTCACACCGTCCAGAGTTGGCTGGATGACGTTGTCACTGGCTAGATCCTAGCCACTACTAGTGTGGGGAATCTCGGCACACGTGCAATGAAATAACACTGCTGAAATCCCTCCCCTAGATCTGTCAATGTTGCATAAATCAAGAGTAGAGGAGTATTTTACCTTTGATTCGTGTTTTTTCAATTATGTTCAATGTCAAACTTCAGGAATTGACGCGTCTGATTAGCTCCCTCTACTGGTATCCACATGAACGGTGAGTCTAACTACTTTCTTTCTCTAAGTGTGCGGCCGCTCTCTCTCTAGGATGGGAGGTGGCTCTCCTTTTGATTTTATATCTAATACCCTAGCCTACATCAATATATAGACAGAGTTTGTATTATTTGATTAATTTAAATCAAATATTAATTAAATATATTAATTTAAATTTAAATTTATCTGGTAAATTAAATTTAAACTAACTATCTAATCAATATCTAGAATCAAATCTAAATCAAATTCAAATTGTTAGTTTAAATTTAAATTTGTTACATAAAATTAAATTTAAAACGAAGACATTTAAATTGATTTAAATGTTTTATATATATATATATTTCAAAATATTTAATATGTGAAATATATATATATATATATCAAGCATTTATATATTTCAAATTTTATAAAAATATATATATATATATCAAATATATATATACACATTTATTTATAAAAATTCATACACCCTAAATTGAATGTTAAATTTATTGAATCTATACATATGTTAGATTCAATTAATTTGGACATTCTAGGTCTAGTTGGTTCATTCTTGTGTGCGATCCTACAGGTTTATATGATGTTGACAATGGGCCAATGACACTATTGGATCCACAAGTTACAAGTGGCCTCTAGTAAGACATTGTAACTACCTAAATCATATGAGATCGGTGATTCGATGCAACCTATCATATCCCTTTTATCTCACGATATATAGGTCAAGTATGAAGCATGGAAACGTCATCCTCATCTTACTTGGCCATCACTTTCTCGATCTCCAAGCAGACTGACAAAATAAATGGAAACTATTTCATTCGAGCACAGCCATGCATTTCTCAGTCTTACTCATCAAGGTGCCTACATATATCTTCCCATTAATTAGAGGAATAAACTCCATCTTGACCATTCATCTTACTCTACATAAATTTCACTGTGTCCGATCATAGTTTTTATGATCTCCTGATTAAATGTGACTTTTAACTATGTCAAAGTACAGTGTTCCCATATAGGAAGTCATGACGACCTCAGGTCTAAGAGCTCAGTAACATAGTTATATGTATATATGAGATATGCTTATGACTTGATTCATGTGGTTATCTCATAACGGGTTGATTCAACGTCTGTTACCCAACATGTGCTTATGATTTGATTTGTGTTTACATACATAATAACCCATAATTATCAAACAAAATCATATTAGTCTTAGTTCATCATTGTTCCCACAAAGATGAATGACTAGAGACGTTTATGATAAAATGATTTATCTAAAAATATTATTCTAAAGAAAAATATGCAAACAATATAATAATAGAATAAAAGAAAAAATATCTTCTTTTTCATAATGAAGTACAATATTCATAATACAATAATTTGCCTGGGGTACAATTTCCAACAACTGGTTGCTGTCGTCGGTAGTAGACTTGTATCATAGGAGGGAGTGTTCTTGCGCCACTGTTCTTATATTTTTTGTAGATAACAGTTAGTGGCAAGTTTTGTAAATTAGATACACTTTTCTTATTTTTTTAGTAATTAAATATTTGATTTTCATATTTTTTTTAAAAAAAAGGAGAGGTTGACATCATGATGATGTCACCAATAGAATTTTGTTTTAATTTTCCCAATCTGGGAATTTTGTTTTACATATTTGATGGTGTTTATCACCAAAGTAGTTTATTTATTAGGTTTGTAAAACTGCTTAATCCCCTTGTTGATAGGAAAATGAGGCAATTTTATTCCAGTCTGGGAATATTGTTTTGTAAATTGTTGCAAAATCGCTAACTTCCCCTATTGATGTAATTATTTAAATTTTATTTATAGTTACCTACACAAAGGGGGTAATTATATGTATAAATTCTAAGATTGCATGAGGCATGCGGTTGGGAACATGGTTGAGAAGGCCCATTGGTCCAAAGGGGATGGTTCCTTTGAAATCACAAGGTATACAATTTGATTAATTTATCTGCTCAAAGGAGATAAATTTTTCAACTTAATTTTAGTTAGCCTTATACAAGTGGGACTAATTACATGTTGTGTTCTTTGCCCAAAAGAGAGTCCATGATTATGCATGCGATGCCCTTAGAGATAGCTTGTTTGGGATTTTATTTATTTTGAGCTATCTTTGTAATTACCTTATACACTGACTATGTTGCATTTTATGAATTAGTTTCTTTTGCCGTGAACAAGAATGCTGCTACCACTAAGGTCTTGACAGGTTCCAATTACAAAACTTGGAAACAAGATGTGTAATTTTCCTTGGGCATAGTCAATATAGACATGACACTACGAGTTGATGAACCCCTACAACTGAATAGTAAAAGTAGTGATGAGGATAAGAAATATTAAGCTAAGTGGAAAAGATATTTATTGTCTTTGCCTCATAACAATGAAAAGATCAATTGCTACATACTTGACAAGTGGTCTACCAGATACTAATAATGTGAAAGAATTCCTCAATGCTATTGGTGAAAGATATTAATTATTTGACAATGCCGACATAGTCAGATTGATGAGTGAGCTGACACCCATGAAGTATGATAGTACTAAGGGAGTTAGGAAATATATTATAAGGATGGTGCATACACAGACTAAGCTCAAAGCTTACAAGATTTTTCTTCCTAATAACTTCATTGTTCATCACGCTAATATCTTTCTCTTGTCTGATTTTAGTCAAATTAAGATTGCTTATAATACTCAAGACCACACTTGGAGTATCAATGATTTGATCTCAAAATGTGTGGCTGAGGAAGAAAAATTGAAGAGGGAGAAAAGTGAGGTTGCTTGTCTTGTTTCCTACAACAAGCTGCATCCTCATAAGGGAAAAGGGAAATTGAACGAAATAAACACTTATGCTCCTAAGACTAAAATGAGTACGTGCTTAAACTTTCAAAAGACAAGGAAACAATCATGCAGTAGTGATCAAAGAAAACGTTACTGATCTGGAATGATTTTTTTGCAAGGCAAAGGGTCATAAGAGGGTTGAGTCAGTGAAGTACAAGGCTTGGTTAGAAAAGAAGAAGGGCAAGAGACAAGGTGAGTTATTGACTTATGTTTGTTTTGAGGCAAATTTAGTTGATGTTCCTTTAAATTCTTGATGGCTTAACTATGGAACTACCATTCATATTACTTGCACATTGCAGGGTCTCAAGGACAGAAAGAGGCCAAGTCAAAGGGAGTCCAAGCTTAAAGTTGGGAATGAAACTGAAGTTGAAGTAGAATGCATTGGGACTGTCATTTTGTTTTTTGATTCTGGTTTTCAGCTTCTTTTAGAGAACATATTTATGTTCCCTCCTTTAGGAGGAATTTAGTTTCTGTTTTTTTGCTTGATGAAGCTAGATATTTTTTCAATATTGGAAATAAAAGAATTGATATTTCTTATGGTTCTAAGGTGATTGGAAGTTGTATTTTGCTGAATAGACTATATAAACTATGTTTGTCTTCAAATGATGAATGTTTCAATGTTGAAAAATCCATGGTTAAGAGACCTTTAATCAAAGAAAAATCTTGACCCTTAATCAAGGAAAAATCATCTTTTTTGTGGCATAGGCATCTTGGTCATATTTCAAATAAAAGAATTAATAGATTAATTAAAGATAATATTCTCCATTCTCTTGATTTGGGAGAGATTGAGACCTATGTTGATTGTGCTAAAGAAAAGTTAAGCAAAACTTAGAAGAAAGGTGCCATCCGTAGTAGTAGTCTTTTAGAAATAATTCACACTAATATTAGTGGCCTTTACTCGAATACTATTTGTGGGAAAAAGATCATTTGTCACCTTTATTGATCAATTCTCTCGTTACGGTTATATCTTTATAATTAAAGAAAAGTTTAATGAACTGAATATATTTAAGATTTGTCAAACTGAAGTTGAAAAACAATTGGGAAGTGTCATCAAGATAGTGAGATCTGATTGTGGTTGTGAGTATTATGGCAAGTATGATGAAAGTGGACAAGAAAAGGGACATTTTGCTAAATATTTAGAAGATTATGGAATTATTGCCCAATACATTATGCCTGGAAGTCTTGAGCAGAATGGCATGGATGAAAGGAGAAATCATACACTGATGGACATGGTTAGGAGTATGATAAGCAGAACTAATTTACCAGATTTCCTGTGGGGTGATGCATTAAAGACTGCGACTTATATTCTAAATCGTGTCCCAAGTAAATATGTGCCCAAAATGCCTTTTGAATTATGGACTGGTAGAAAGCCAAGTCTTAATCATTTCCATGTCTGGGAAATCTTTGCTAAAGTCAAAATTTATAATCCTTTTCAAAGGAAGATAGATCTTAAAACTTTGAGCTGCTTCTTTGTTGGATGCCCAAAGCATTCAAAGGGATATAAATTCTATTGTCCCACACGTGATACTAGAATTGTTGAATCAATGATGGCAAAATTTTTAGAATTTGATGTTGTTGAAGGAAAATTTTCTCAAACTCCTAAAATACATGAGCCAACAAATACTGTGGCTGTCCCTTTGCCCCAATTAGAAGATGTGACTATTAACACGGATTTATCTACTTAGGTAGAATCCCCTATGGTGAATGATCATATAGTTGAGATAGGCCTAGATGCACATGAGACTTTTCAGACAACTAAATTGATTCCAAATACACATGAGCTAGTCATACCAGAAGTTCCTCTAAGGATATCTTAGAGAGAAAGAAAACTAGCAATTTCAAATGATTATCATGTCTATCTAGAAGAGGCAGAATTTGATGTCAGTCAAACTATAAACCCTTTGACTTATATTGAAGCTGTTAAGAGTCCTCAATCAAATAAGTGGAAGGAAGCAATGAGAGATGAGATAGTGTTTATGGTGAATAACAAAGTTTGGGAGCTTGTTGAACTACCTAGTAGATGTAAACCAATTGGTTGCAAATGGGTGTTCAAAACGAAGAAAGACTCTAAGGGTCAAATTGAAAGATTCAAAGCTAGGCTAGTAGTAAAAGATTATTCGTAGAAAAAAGGAATTGATTTTAACGAAACTTTCTCACCGGTGTCCACCAAAGATTCTTTTAGAATCATTATGACCTTAGCAGCTCATTTGGACTTAGAACTTCACCAAATGGATGTGAAGACAACTTTCTTAAATAGGGATCTTAATAAAGAAATTTATATGCTACAACCAAAAGGTTTTACAGAAAATGGTTAAAAGCACATGGTATGCAAGTTGAAAAGGTCAATATATGGTCTCAAGTAAGCCTCCCATCAGTGGTATTTGAAGTTTGATGAGGTAGTAACATCTTTTGGTTTTGTTGAAAATAAGTTTGATCAGTGTATATACATAAAGACCAGTGGGAGTAAATTTATTTTCATGATACTTTATGTGGATGATATTTTGCTTGTGAGTAGTGATTTAAGTCTACTTCATGAAACAAAATTTTGATAGGAAGGATTTTAGAGAAGCTTCTTTTGTTCTGGGTATTGAAATTCATCGTGACAGATTTCATGGTGTTCTGGGATTATCTCATAGAGCATATATAGAATGTTTGTTGAAGAGATTTAATATGCATAATTACAAGTATGGAGATTTACTGGTAATAAAGGGTAATAAACTTAGTAAAGAACAATCCCCAAAGAATAAGTTAGAGAAAGAATCGATGAAGGATATACCATATGTCAGTGCAGTTGGTAGCTTGATGTATGCTTAGGTATGCACTTAACTTGATATTGCATTTGCTATGAACATTCTTGATCAATATCTTTCAAATCTTGGGCATGATCATTGGGTTGCAGCCAAGAGAGTTATAAGGTATTTGCAAATAACAAAAGATTTCATGCTTGTTTACAAGAGAGTTGATAATATAGAACTGGTAGGGTGTCCAGACTCTAATTATGTTGGTTGTCTAGATGATCTAAAATCTACTTCACATTATGTGTTTATCCTGGCCGGTGGCACCATTTCCTGAAAGAGTGTAAAACAGAGTTTAACTACATTTTCAACTATGTATGCAGAATTTGTTGCATGTTATGGCACAGTCTAGCAAGCTGTGTGGTTCTAAAATTTCATATTGGAGTTTCGTATCATTGATTCCATTTCTAGACCACTCACTATTTTTTGTGATAACAATACAGCTGTGTTTTATTCTAAGAATAATAGATAAGCAATGGAGTTAAGCATCTAAAAGTAAAGTATCTTACAGCCAGGGACTTGGTCAAGAAAGGTGATATTGTCATAAAGTACCTGGATATAGAATCCATGTTGGCTGATTCTCTAACCAAAGAACTTACACTATGTTTGGGAGTTTTTTTCCTGATGGAATGGAAGGAAGTGGAATTGCTAAAGGGAGTAGACCATCGTTTGGATGGATCTTTTTATAATGGAATGGTAAGGGATGACCTCCCAAGCCATCCAAAACCCAATTTTTATTGTCCCCCCAAATTGGGGGGTCATGGATGGAATGACTTGAGTTTTATATTATATTTATAAAATTACCCTAATTCATATTAAAACACATTTATCTCTAATAATAGTTATCATTGATCTCTTCTTCATCACTTCCATTTTTTTTGCTATATAAAATTATCCTCTGGTCTCTCAACTACATTGAGCTATCCTCCCAATCTTTTCATAGCATGAGGATTTTTATTTTATTCTATTAGGGACTTTGAATTTAAAAATGGTGAATAATCTTATTCCTTAACAAATTGTAATTGTAATCTTATATACTTATAAGGAATAACAAAAAAAAATCTTATTGCCGAAAAGCTACTTAGGGAAAATTTTTTTAAGTTTATTCAAAAACATTTTGTACTTTTTTAATTTGAAGTAATTTTATATTTTTTATCTAAACTAAATTATAAGGATAATATGGGAAAGAAAATGTTATAAACCATTCCGTTCTATTAATTTTATAACAACTTTCAAACAATGGCTAAATGAAACCACTTATTTTTGTTTTAAAACTCTCAAATAATGGAACATTATGTTCTCTTTCATTCCATTCCACTCCATTTTATTAATAATCGTTCCATTCCATACTAAACTCTCAAACATACCCTTAAACCCATTCAATTCGAGAAACATGTTGAAAATATGGGTATTTTGGGGTCTTTTGATCTTTTGGGTTAGTAGGAGTTTGGTGCAATTTTTCTTTTTGACTTCTTAGTTACATTTTGAACTTCTTGTGCTATGATATGTTATTTATTGCACTATTAATAAAGTATGTTCTTTGATTATTATTAATTATTATCTTATTTAATATATTACACTTTGGGTAGCTAAAATTTAAGTTCTTTGCGTAGATAAAGAATGAATACAACATGTATCTTAAGAGTTAATGACAATTTTAAGATGATCGATGTATTTGGTATTGCATTTTTCTATGTATATGAAGCTCTTATCTCGAGTCTATTAAACAACATACAATTGTCATAATCCCATATTGATGATCTTGTTAGACTCAATTGATTTCATGTGTCGTTTTATGAACTTTTTTACTTAAAAAAAATGGTATACACACATAAAAGTTTTAGTTGTTAACCTAAGAGTTATTTATAAAATAAAATAAATTTTTAAAATTAAAATTAATATAGCCCAAGTGTGAGAATGTTGAAAAAATTTATAATATTTTATTTGTGGATTCACATTAATTATTTTGTATTTTTTAAAATAGGTTAATAGTAGTCCAATAAGATGTCAAAACCCAACATTATCTTGTGATCATAAGAATTAACGGGCTAAACATACAATTTAATTTAAAGTCTAGTAGGCAGCAAACTAAAGTCCATGGTGGTTGAGTCTGGTAAAGTCATTTATTTAAAGGAGGTTAGGTTCCCTTTCTAATTCTATCTTAGGGAGTTTCTCCACTAAAAACCGCTAAAAATCTTAGGATATAAAAATAAAGATCTAGAGACATTATTTTTCAAAATTTTATCAAAAGGTACCTATATATTTATTTATTTATTTATTTTATTTACTTTTTTTCTTATACATACATCCGGTTGTTGTTGTAGATTTTTGAAACTCACAGTCCAAACCCTCATTTACAATTTCATACGCCTTGCCAGCATCGAAAGTCACGCACATGACACGACCTCACACGTACATATATATACTACATTTCACAACTCCCATCATATCCCGTACGTACGAGGGCATAGATAAAATAGATATAGTTTTAGATGCAAACGTAAATTCAATAATTCATCGATATTAAAAACAAAAGTTACAGAAAACTCCAACTGAATTTTACAAACTAATTATTAATGCTTCTATATCCGATGATAACTACTCTGGCCCTGCCCAAGAAATCAAAATATTTCTTCGACTTGGGGCTAGATCGATCCAATCCAATAATAATAATACCGTATATATAGAATCTACATAAATCCTAAGCTATATGGCAATACAACCGATCGATGAATTCTCTCTTCTAGAGTGCGTACAGCTGTATTTAATAAACTAGCTAGCAACAACAACATATTAGCTTAATTACGAAAATGAACATAACATAGGTAGGTGGAGTAAAAAAGTAACGGGTGTGCTAGCCAAGTTAGTGTGGAAAGAACTCACTGATCGAAGTGAAAGTGGACACGTCCTAGCTAGCTATGATATGAGTTGTCATCAGGCTACAAAATCTGGCAGTAACTGGGCAGCAAACCTCTTTCTGTTCTGAATGTCAATATTGTCGAAACTGGTGTTTGAATGAGATGGGGGAGCGTTCATTGCACAGAAGTCGGTTGCATCAGTTGTCAAGTTCATATTGTGCGACAGAAATCCATGGTGGGGAAGGTTGTCAGTACTATGGGGAAGTCCGAGAGTGAGAGACACACCGTTTCCGTGGAACCTGGGAGCCAATTGGTCAGCCACGTTATACCTTCCCATGTCTTCCGCGGTGAACCCTACATATCCTCCATCATTACCATTACTTATCATGCCAAACTTGGCGTTGCCTTCTGATCTATCTGTGCCTCCGGGCTTCATTTCCATGTCCGCTGAAAGTATACTGCTTGGAGAGTTTTGCATTACTTGGGAAATACTTCTTGGCTTTTTGGGACTTCTCATTTGCATGTTTTGATGATGAGAGGACGACCCTGCAGCAACGTGGAATCCTGAAGAGTGGGGTTGAAGGTAGATTGAAGAAGAATTTGAGATGTCGGTTGGAGTAGTTGCTTGGTTGTTGAAGCTTTGATCTGCATTTGATTGGAAGCCTTTCATCTGATGATCAAGTCGAAGCCCACCTGATTCTTGTGGTTGTGATGAATCCTTATTAGTGCTTGACCCCACCTGCTTATTCCCCTCCTGCTCTTTCATTTCTTCCATGTACATTTCTTCTACCATTGGTTTCCATAGCCGAACTCTAGCGTTTATGAACCAGTTTGACACCTGCATTCATTCACCCACCTCTTTTCTAATTAACCGTACTCTATCGTATGAATACGCAAGTGTGAATCATAAAAACCAATAAGCACCAGATAAAATTTGTTTGCGTCTTCATTGTTTTTGGAAGTATATATACATAAACTTTTTAATATCTTCTATCCCAAATTGGGCAAAGATTCCCGCCGTCACCAATAATGACATGCCTATCAGTGTATTAATATATCGTACGTATCACTATAGTACAGTTTTGTTTATATATAATTTGACAAATATATTAAACAAATTCTGATTCAACAAACAGCCATAAGTATCGTATCGTATCGAAAATGAAATCCAATCTAGACATGGACATATATATATATATATATATACCTGGCTACGAGTAAGTCCAGCTTGTTTTGCTAGCATAATTTTATCGGAGTCCTTGGGATAGCTGCCAGCAGCCACAAATCAGAGAAATTAATGGAGTTTAATACAAATATATATAAATGAAAGGCAAGTGAGGGAGATAGTGATATGTGTGTGTATATAAATATATCTGGATTATAGGACATTATCAGCGTGGAGAATTTCTTACGGGTGAAGAAAATGCTCAAAGAGCCAGGCACGAAGAATGGAGACAGCTCTCTCAGGCAGGCCTCTCTGGGGTCTCCAAGCGTTGTGTTGTACCATTCCCAGCTGCTGTAACGCCCGTTGTTGGCGAAGATGGTGGTCCACGAACCTCAGCCTGGAACCTTCTACCTTGGCTCCCAAGCAATCATCCTCACCCAAGGTTTTGCATGTTTCTCTAATTTGAGAAGCGATTGCATCTTTGAGGCATCGAAATTGCTTCGAGATGGTCTTTAGGGCAAGGGCTGTGTATGTTTTTGCTGCACCATATCCCGCCGCCTGCTCAAATGATGCTATCACTATCTGCATTTGGTGGTGATACTGTCTGTACCTTTGTTCCACCTGCAAGTTCAAAACAAAGCTGTCGTTAGAAAGAAAAATGGACCCATATGTATCTTTCTTTCTATCTATCTACATAAAGCGCTTATTATGCTTTGAACCTAATTCCCCAATCTCAATCAATAATATGGGCACTGCTCTACTTCTGAAATTCTGCAACTGACCAGAAATGGGCCCAAACCCCAAATTATTCTCTGACACTGATCACCAATTTTTTTCTGATTTTCTCTCTTCCTATTTTCCCATTCATAATTTCAGGAGAGCATAGCGAGAATTGATAACGAGAGACAGTATTATTCCTGTCAATTTCACAGAACCCCTCTTGCTGCGTCACATTCTTTAGTCCCCATCACAGTTTTCCCAAATTACTGAATTAATAGCCCAGACAGAATAACTGACAAGACCACACCCCAATAAAGGACAATGAGAAGATCAAACACAATTGTCGAATACTAGCTGATGGATATTATATCTAAAATCTTCTTAGCTTTACTTTTTTCTTGTTTAATGGTGTAAAGTTAATTAATTCCAGAAGCTGCATAACGATGTGTGTGTGTGTGTTATATCATACCTCATCGAGTATGGTGACAAGCTTGGACTTCTTCATCTGAAGCTCTTGTCTCTGCGCTGTACTGAGTTCACCTCCTTGCTTCCCATTTCCAGTATTTTCTCCTCTACCACCATCACCACCACTTGAACCGTCATGATTCCCATCAGATGTTGATTCTCTATTCGCTTTCATTCTCTCTTTCATTACCCCCTCTTTGTGGATTCCATTACCCACATTAACAACTTCATCCAAAACTTCTTGAGCTGCTTTCAAATACTTGGACCCCAAGACAAAACTCTGCACGCTCGAAATTCCATTCGAGGAAGCATGATTACTTGGACCCAGAATCCGCATATCATCGCAGTTCGAGGTTGATACGGCACCAACTGGGGGCTGTCCAGAAACGTCAAGCTCGCCGGAAAGCGACCTATAAGCTGTTTGTTGGGACGAGAGGCTCAGCGACAGACCCTGCTGACTGGGCCTCCGGAAACTCATATGCAACGACATGTCTGCGGTGGCGGAGGCCGAGGGACCCCCACCAGAACTGCTAGACGCGGTTGGCACGGCTGATGTTGGGTGATGATCAATCATTGAACCCCAGAGGTTGTAGTGGACACGTGGAGGAGCAGCCGCGGCGGTGAAGCCATGGAAGGCGGAGATTTCGTGCCCAAGGAAGGATGGTCGGGTTGGATCGTCCGGGGTATGGTTGGAGGAGGAGGGAGGTGGCGCGTGGGAGAGGGTGGCGAGGTTAAGCGCCTTGGGGGGAGAGTTGGGATTGAGAAGAAGCATGTTGGGCGGGGGTTGGGGGTGGGGGCTTGTATCAGAGTAGGGTACGTAGGGGGTGGTGGTGCTGGGGTTGAGAAGGTAAAGTGTGTGGAAGCCATCACCAGCAGCAGAAGCACCAGAGGATTGGATTTCTGAATTGCTGCCATGAAAGTACGTCCCCATATCTCACTATCTACCCCTCCAAGAAAAAAATGAAAATAAATAAATAAAAAAGAAAGAAAGAAAGCTGCTATATATATTATAATTAGTCTTCTCAAAGGCCTATGCAAAGCTAGACGACGACAAATCTACTTCTCTTTCTGTGCTCTTTCTCTGTCTGTCTGTCTGTCTGTCGACTACACCTTAATCAGCCCATTTGAAGCTGATGAGTTTAATTGGATGCGTTTAGTTTTCCTCGTGATCGTCGGTGTCACAGATCCTGAAAGGCAAGGGAAGAATTAAGCTTGGGGGATGGAAGGAAGGAATTGCTCAATTGGGGAACACAGAACCCAGGAAAGATCCAGGAGATAGAGGGAGAGTTAAATCATAAAATTAAATATAAAATAGAAGGAGAATGAAAAGGATGGGTGGATGCAGAAAGGAGGTTGTGAATGTCCGTACCGTTGGCGGCAAGAATGGATAAAGGGGAGATAAATTAAAGCAGGAGGATGATACACACACACGAGAGGGGAGAAGAAGCAAGCGAGGAGGGTATAAAGCTGCTGTCTATGTAGACAAAGTGTCCATCATCACGAGCTCACAAGAGAAGGATCGATCGGCAATTAAAGCCTCCCTCCCTTTTTCGTTCACACTGCAATTCTCTCCTCCTCCAATATTCAACAAGACAATAAATTCTATTGAAATAACACATGACTGACTTGTATATAAAAGTGTGGTCCATTTTCTATCTCCCGTATATATATTTTCTTATTTTTTATATTTATTAATATTATAATATTACAGTTCGCCAGTAATTTTCTTGTTTTGATGTACACTCTCACGCCAGTCGTAGTTCTGCGTGCATCTTATCCTACACTATTTTGTGTTTGGTATGCACGGAAAAAAATAACCTCGGGATCACAAAACCACTCCCTTCTTTTCCCCATTAAAGGACGCCTTCCAAACACGCACTAATAGGAAAATAAAATTCAAACTTAAGGTGGTAGAAATTGCGGACGAACGTCTTGTTAAAAGTTGAAATCAAATAGAGATTAGACAACAGAAACCAGAAGAAATGTGGTGAGTGGGGTAGCAGATGCAACACTGAAGAAAGCAAGACATACTCATAGCATATGTGAGGGGGTTTGGCTTCATTAAAATCTGACCCTTCGATCGATCGATCGCTCACCACTCCTACCTCACCATAATTTTTTCCTCTCTCTCTCTCTGTATATGTATACTTTGCTTCTACGTACATAAACATTTCTCTTCTTGTTCGACTTTTCCTTTTTCCCAACATTCAAAAGTTCGTAGTTTATATTCCTGTTTCTTTTTCTTTATTCTGCGGTAATTCCATGTAGAGGTTAGGAGATAAAGCAATTGGAAACTAAGTTTATATTACTAATTAACTCCTCAGCATACCAATGCTTAACAATCTAAATAGAATAAACAACCATATAATGATCGTCAATATCCATTGTTAGAAATTAAAATGTCTTTTCATGTTGATTTTTAACTTTTTTTAACTTTCGAAGTTGTATATATGCAACCATATATATTAATAATGATGTTATATATAGAAGCACTATGCAGATACCACCACTAGGGCACTAAACGTGTGCCACATAAATTATATCAAAAATAATGCAAAAATATCATAAACTCCAAGATTGTCCCCACAAAATGTCTTTGTCACTACATGAACGGGTCACACCCACCAATGAATTCTTATCTTTGCTTGGAAAGGTAAATTAGAAAGTTGGTTTCAATTAATTGCGATGGTTTAGGGCCACATCTAATTAATTACGCTGTCGGTCTCCGTAACAGTACATTATTGCTCTAGGTTTTATAGATTTAGTCATGTAATTAACTAAATTAATTTTTTTTCTTTTACTCTCTCTTTTCTAGTTTACAGTGTATTTTTAACTACCATACACGTACGAAGATAATAATTAATAACTGAAATTTTTTCCTATTATTTTCTAAACTACCCCTATTTAATAATACTTCCTACATTAATAAATTGCATTCATTCTCTCCTTCATTCTTTTTTTTTTAGTTCCTATGAGTTATTGGTAACTATGAAGAGTAAAATTTTTGGGGAAAATTCTCCTTCATTCATTTATGATTTGACCAAATCATTAAATAATTTTTATTAAATGCATTGATAACTATAAAATATATAAGCTTACTTATTAGGGAAAATACTGAAAAAATAATTAAAAAAACACAATGTAATCCGCGTAATGCACTATATTTTAAAACATGAATTTCTCATAATAGTGCACTATATAGCGTAACGAATGAACTACTCCCTCCGGTCCTATATATAAGATCTTTTGTCATGATCCTAAATATAAAACCTTTTACAATATACGAGCTAGTATTTATTATACATTTCCAGAAAATGCCCATATTTAATGTATGCAAAGAGAAAGAGAGAGAAATTAAATAAGGGTAGTTTTGGAAAAATGTTAAGATTTTCAGAGAAATCGAGATATTTAATTAGTTTTAATTCAAATTCTTAATCCGTGTAATTCAGTTAAAAGGGTCTTATTAAAGATTAGGGGTAATACTAAATAGTTTATTAAAGATCATTGCAATATGAGTAAGGTTGGAATCGGGGATGCAACCTCACTTTTTTTCTTGGCGCTCAGAAATTGCGTTCTAACTCGTAAGTGTCTGTTAATTGAACTAATTTCTCGGGGCTTAATTAGAATCATCATTATCTTCTAAATATGCAACTTTGTTAAATATGCATTATGAGAAGTTTGTCTTGAGGTCCTACCTAACTTGAACCAAATTAGTCAAAATAAAAAAAATTATTATATCAAAATCAATATATATAATAAAATCTATAATAAGTTGTACTATTTATAAAGCTATATAACTTAATATTTCTCAAATTTCATGCAATACAAAAAAAAAAACTTGTCTAATTTTGATAATACTTTCTCCATTTCTTCTTATATGTGATTTAAAATTATAGTATTTAGGTAAAAAAAATACAATTAATTTGTCAAAATTCCTTTTAAGTTTTCTAGTATGCCCTTGAATAAGTGAATAAATTGAAAAGAACAATTAATATTATTTTTAACTTTTAAAATTATACTCCTTCTGATCTTATTTATAAGGGGAAAAAAAACTACTACACGAATATTAAGGAATAGAGTTAGAGTTAGTTAAAGATAATTAATTTGTCTCACATTTTCAATTTTTTTTCAAAATTACTCCTACTTATTTGATCTATCTCTCTTTCTCTCAATTCCTTTCAAAGATGCACCTCATAATTTTTAATAGTATTAATAAATGAAGATAATTTTGATAAAAAGAAATTAATGTAATATTAATTTTTTTTATTTTTTATAAATAGGACTAGATGGATGGAGTATATAAGAACATAGTTGAATAATTGTGATTTTAAGATGAATGGTAAATTGGAAAAAAAATTCTTCAAATAGTGAAAGTTAAAAAAAAAACGGAGGGATTTAATTTGAATAAATTTATAAATTAACCATGAAGATAATTCATTAGAAAATAATAGCCTTATCTCACATCATTGTCCAGGTGACACAATAAAGTAGTGGAGCTATGTAGCTCACTACTAGCGTAAAAACTTTGTCCACCTTATTCAAGACCTTTTTACCGGAAAGCGACATCTGGGAATCAACAGCAAACTGAACATTTTGTAACTCACTTCATTCTAATACATGATCAGTTGTCATATCTCACACATAAAATATATACAAAATTAATCCTTCCCTAAGAATATATGGGTTATTATTTTTTTTTTTTTTATGATACAAGGAGGGCTAAGCCCACTAAAAGAAAAACAAAATACCACAGATGGGATATATATCTCACACTTCTTATAATGTCAAGCTTCGTGCTAATGTAAGCAAAATCATCGTTTTTATACCAAGTGATTGATGGATATACACTGGAGGACACCTGTTGGCAGTTATTTGTGGAATTCGATAATTAGTAAGAAATTTTTGTTGGTGGAAAAAGTGGTAAAAAGAAAGGAATTCCAAATCCTACAGGTGTGTGTCAATGGCATGTTAGGGAGATTAGCAAAGAGCAGGCACCTTAAGAAGGGATGCCCACCAAGTAGAATTTTAAATGGTCATAAGAGGATTCAAATCCACCACCATATTTAAGACAAGATTTCTTATCTGAATCTTTAACCATTTGTGCCAGTGCAAGAAAATTAAAATAATTCGTATAAACATGGCTCTCTCAAAGTCATATTTATTCACTTGCTGCAGAACGTTGCTTTTATTTTTAAGTTGTATGGACAACAATGAACATTACAAACTTTAGTACAATTACTTTAGGGCACAGTTTATAGTTATGCTTTCATCCAATTAAGAGTTACACACAGGAGCTAATCCGTTGATTTAAAGATGAATAAATTCTATTCAAAAAAAAAAAATTAATAGGATGAATCATTCGAATAAATTTTTTTTAACAGTAATGTAAATAAATAGTATATATTATTTATTGGACTAGACTTAAATATAATATTATGTACTAATATCATCGAGTTGTTAAATAAAAATAAGATATATATATATATATGTGGAATTTTTTTAAAAAAAAGTCAGAATTTTGCACTTACTTATTGTGTTATTTTTTAAAAAAAATTATTAAAAAGTATACCTTAGTTTTCTTCTTATTTAATTTCAGTCTAAAAGTTATATAACGTGATCTTGTTATTTCCGTACATATATTTCTATATATTCAAGTAGAAATATGCATTTATACAAAGATTTAAGAGTTAATTAATCTCTTTCGAAACTACAAGGTCCACTAACGTCTTTCGAATTCAATAGGCAAACTAATAAAGCTGTTATTTTTTTCTTCCAACATTTTTATATGAGGGAAATAGGTGTAGAAATTAAAAATTTAGAAAAACTGAAAGTGAGAAAATCATAAAGAAAGTGATATGAAGAAATATCAAGATGAAAAAAAAGTGATAACCAATATATAACAAAACGTAAAAGAAAGGTATAGTTAGATTTTTTTTTTTGGAGTAGACAAAAGTTTCTACGTCTTAATTAAACTCGAATATATATATATATATATATATCTATATATATATATATATATAGGTAAGAGATGTGATTTCACATTACAACAATCGACATGATTAACATCACTTCCAATAGAAAACATCTAATCAGGAACCAAAATAGATCATTAAGAAAAGGAATCTATGAGTAATTATTATAAAGTGGATTAGAGATGATAATTGAAAAGGAGAGACTTATGGAGGTGTCGCATAATTTAATCTTAGAACTTTCAACTTGGGATGCCCATGATGGGCACAAGGTACCTTTGTCTTTTTCCCCCCCACGTTAAATATAATTTACCTCGCTATATATCACTCTCAAGGATGCTCATTTTGCACCCTCTCCCACCACTATAGTTTCATTTATATATGATTTAATCATCTCCTCATTGAGGCCTTCTTTGATATTTGTAAAGAATAACTTTCGAGTTTTTTTATTTCTCTGAAAAAGTTCTATCTCTCTCCCTATTTTTCTGTTCACACACATTAATTCAACTTTAGCTTTTACATTTTTTGATGCGCTTAAATAATTAATTAAGGAGTTTCCTAGCCACCATTCTTCTATGTATGCATGAATGAGAAATATTATGAATTAATTGCAATATTAGAGTTTAGGCAATATATATGTATATAGAATATATACCAAGAGGTATCACTATTACAGAAATTGCCTTTGGCGGCACTTATTTTCAGTCAAAGCTAGACAACGCTTCTGAAGCACTACCCTTCTAACCGCTGACATAGGAAAAGCCAATGCTTCTTTTTCGTGGCATTTTGGAAGGGCCGGCAAGTGTGCACTAACAAAATGCATTCTTATAGCAGTGCATCATGCTTTATTAATTCCTTCCACAAATGTTGTCCATGATTAATTTATTATATTTGAACTAAACTATACAAAGTTTATCGTTAAAATGATTTATACTATTTATGGGTTATGGTTTATGAATAGTGATTTATTATAGATTTTAGATTTTATAGTGATATTATTCTTTTTACTTTTTTTGTAGCTCCTAAAATTAATATCCTACTTATCACCTATATTTTATTTTCCTTTTGAGTGGGAAAAAAGCTAGTTGAATTGCAAGTGGCAGCAACTACAACAGCAAAGCACGCAACACAACTTTTTTGAAGTCGTCGATACAGGAAAAGTTGCATCATGAGCAGTGAAAAATTCATAATTAGATTCCATTTGTGATAACTAAATTCAGTTAATTAATATATATATGTATATATATATAACACAACAATATGTAATTATAAGTTTGGAGGTGTAAAATCTTGTATATGAGGGATGTGAATGGGAAGGAAGCACGGATGAATATTCACTAAGTAGATTAGGGAGAGCTCCACATATACAAATGATCCGACCAACCTTACAGTGAAATTTGCATGGTGGCCAAAATAATCATTGTTATATTGGTCCACAAAAAGTTTCCCAAAGTGAATATAAAAACACCTCAACCCCTCACCCAAAAAAAAAAAAAAGGTTACATTATCTATCTCATCCCATCTCTTGCTTTTTCACGTCTATTAAAATTAACCCACGAGGACTACACATCACACTCCATACCCATGCATATGGAGGACTTTCTTAGTTTCTTACCCCTACTTCTCTCTCTTTTTTTATATTAACCCAATCTCACCACTTCCCTGACCTACCCTTCAACTTATAGTTATCAATATTCTTGTCAATAATTAATTAACAATATGAAAGAGGCAAAGCAGAAAAATAAAAAATGAGATGAGAAAGAGAGAGCATTTGGATCCGACAGCACCTCGTAATGAGCAGTTGTGCCAATGGACCACAAGGTAGTTGTTCGCTTGGCTCATTCATTGGTTACAAATTGTGGGGTCTCCGTGTGGGGACCTCATTCTTATATACTCCTACTATATGCCATAATGCCAAACCGAATGCCCTGCCCTAGCTAGCCCCTCTAATCTAGCTAAACCACACGCAACTATATATTGAACTCTATGTGTATGTACAGTATATGTATATGTGTTTGTGTACGTATAAAGCAGCCGTTCTCTCTTTTTGTGCGACTACGTACATATGTATATATATATAGTGCTCTTTCTTTAAAAGCTCCAATTAATGATCCCAAGCTTCTAATTAATTACTGCGCACACACACACACACACACACACATATATGTAATACCTCCTGCAATATGCAAATAACAGTAGGAACGACAAGATGAACCAAGTGTTTGTACATGTGCTCCAAATGGGGTTAACTGTGTACGTACGTGGGCCATGTCTGGGACGCCACCCCTTTCATTATTAGTGCTGATACTCCTACATAAAATTTGCCATGACACCCAGTAATGCAGAGAGAAGAAAGAGAAAGTGCCTTCCTTAGGCATGGTACCACACAGTCTTCATCAGCATGGTCATATAGTTATCTGAAATAAGAAGCATTAATTTATTTGGATGTCAAGAAAAGTTCACCATGAATAAAAGAACCCCACTTTTACTACTCGATCAAGTCCTTCAATTTGCCTAAATGCTCCCATATAATAAAAAGAGTCCTGTCCTCTCTGCTTGTGCTTGACAAGTATCTATCTGTACACTTTCCTCATTTGTGTATATAGAAGTTGGTACATCGATCATGAATTGCTTTTTAATTAATCCAGTGAATGAAAATGAATAATGCAGCAACCAGCACTATATATATATAGCAGAGAATCCATTTTATCAAAGTTACAAAAGGGTAAAGAAAAGTGCGGGAATATCTATCTGTCTTTGGTAAATTCGTACCTTTCTGGGGAGGTCACACAAATGTACCCTTTGGCCTCTCAACAGTGAAATGTCAGAGAAGCTAAATTGGAAAGCCATATTCCACTTCCCTTCTTTCTTCCTGTTTTTTTTTTCCTTCGACTTCATTCATTCCTTCAAAGTCAAATTGTCTTTTCAGCAAGTGTTGGTTATAATGAAGTCTAAAGTTGGAAAGCCACACTGTACTGATAATTATTAAGGGCTTGATGTTGAAATGTGGATGATGCTTACTGGTCATTGTCCCTCGTTTTTTGCTTTGATTGAAACCAAAACCCACCCCACGGCTCTCCCCCCACCCCCAAAACAAAAAAAAACGAAAAACGCAAGTGGTAACTAAACTTACACCCCTGATTTCAGGGTTGTTTGACGAGAAGAATTCTACACGGACCCAATCAGATACATGGCTCTACCTTTTATATATATATATTCAGATCCTTTCTTTTTTACCAACAATATATTCATATACTTGACTCTACCTTATATATATATATATATATTCTTCCTCCAATACATATTATAAGACATTTTTATATTAATTATATTCCTATTAAGAAAATTATTTTTTTACTTAAAATTAATACAAAAAATATCAATATTTCCTATTTTATCCTTATTAAATACTACATTCTATTATTATTGTAGGATTATAAATGAGAAATAGGGAATAATTAAATATAAGGATAAAATAAGAAGAAAAATATCAAACACTTTATATTTTGGATTAGAAACTTATCATATAAAATGTCCTATAATACAGATCGAGAAAGTATATATATATATATATATATATATAAAGCATTAATCATCCATCTGATCTCCGTCTTTGGTCTAAATATAGATGGTTGGCTAGCTCGTCGCTCGATCGTGGGGCAAATGAGTGCATGCATGGCTCTTCAACTTATGAATCGCTGGTCAATCGAGATTCACATCACTTTCTCCATACACTCGCATAAATTCTTAATAATAAAAAAGCAGATAACCTCAATGGCCTAAAAGCTTCCACGGCCATGGACACAGATCGAACAGAACACATACACAAACAATCTGATTCAATAAATAAATTATCAATATGCTAGCTTCTACTTACTATGCCATAGCAATATGCTTCTGCTTGGAATATGCAATTGCATAAAAGAACAATTAACATCCATAGTTAATGACGGCTGCCAACCAACTTCAGAATTAGAATTAAGGCGCGTTGAATCATAAAAAGCCATCAAACTCATTTTCTGTATGTACATTTCTTTCTTTTTTTATTTTGCTGGACGAATTTATGCATGGTGGATTAGACTGAACCTGACAAAACCACAAAAAAAGAAAAGAAAAGACCAAAAGAAACAGAAAACATTATTGATGTTGAATAAAAAAAATAAATGGATATGGAAAAACTGGATGAAGAAATAACACACAGGAAAGGGTTTAGCAAAAGGTAATTATAAGGATTAAACAAGGAAAATCCGGAGGGGAAGAAACTCTCATCAGGTGGGAGAGAGAGAGAGAGGTTACGAATTAAAGATCACATTGATGAATAACGACTTATCATTAGTCAGATGAGATGTCTCTGATTCTGATGCCTTTGTTATGACTTTGTCCTAAAAGATCGATATTGAAAATTATCAATCTGCGATTTAGTCAAAAGAATTAGGCTGAGTGAGTGGCTTTCTCGTTTCCGCAATTTCACTCTTTGCACGGACCAATTCACCAGAACGCCGAGTCATATATAACTTTTATAATATAACAATCAATCGCAATTCTTACTTTTGCATATATATATATATATATGTCGTTGAGAATTATATGGAGATCCATGCATATAATGCTCCCCAACGCCCAACCCCTTTCAAACGAATTTTAGAGAACGACGCTTGCATCTTCTTGAAAACTAACATACAAGATTTGACATGGATTGATTCAACTATACACACAAACACATACTGTATATGCGCGCCGACATTTGTACGTACGCTATTTATGAATAATAAATAGTTGAAGACTTCTATTCTCGATCTTAATTTGCCAGCATTTCCAAATGGGAAAATAACTATTTTTCTTTGACAGAATTAAAGCTGAATACTGTTGAAAAAAACCACCAACAAAAGTGTCTAGACAAGACAAAAGAAAGCAACAAAAAACTAAACGCAAGAACAAAGAACAATTAACCAATCTGTTAAGAAAGGGGAAAATAATATACTTCAACAGAGTGCATATATATAAAATATCTCCCGAGTAACTAATACAATTTCAAACTCAAATCTCTATGATAAAGTCCATAACAATATAATAATATTTTTTGTGGTTTGATTGGAGAATATTGTCTACAAATAATATGTAGTATTAATTACTTTTTGAGTAAGTTTTGTTATTATATTTGAAAAAAATATAATTAAATAAGGGGAAAAATAAGAAGTTTAGAGTGGAAAGCCAGAATGATAATCATGTGGGGATGGTTAAGAATTGATGATGATGAGGGTATTTAATTAAAGGATGTTGATGAAATACAAGGTAGAGGAGCATACACGTTGTTGAAAATATTCGGAAGAGTAAAAGAAAGTAGAACGGGAAGAGCGGCTTAGGCGTGGCCACGCTTGTAAACGCACTAATGAGCGAGGGTGGGGCCCACCCTGTCCCCACCTCCACGTGCCCACTTTTTAAAAGTTGTTGGACTTTGCAATAAAACACTGGGCCCCTTTTCTGTACGAATATACACGTGTCAAGCATTGCCGCCAACCTTCCACTCCTGGGTCCTCATCACGGTCAGTATGGGCCCCACTTTAAGATTCGTCGCACATCCTCACGCCCCCATCTTAATATATATATATATATATATATATTTTTTTTTTTTTAATTTTACAATTACATTTATTTGAATAATAAATAGAATTTGAAAAATTATTGTAAATGATATGATTTAATAAAATTTTTTTATCAATTTCTAGACGATAAATTTTTTATGTTTAATTTAAACGTAAATAAAATAAATTTTCAGATCCTCAGCCAAAAAAAAAATTCAATTTTTCAAATTAGATGCAATATAGAGGGTTAACCTACTATCCTTTTAGAGTTTTTAATTGTTGCATATATTAGGAGGTATTTAACATAATATAAAACCTTTTTTTCGCCACGATAATATAAAACCTTTTACATGACTATACCATGTGCATTTTAGTTGCATTTTTTTTTTTTGCAGTTGTCGGGTTTATATTGTGATGTATGATTATATCAAATCTTATAATTCTTTTTACATCTAAATTTGGGATAAAAATGATTATATTAATGTAATTATCACCAAAAGACTAAAATGTCCTGCTTCTATCCTCTGCCACCGTCAATTGTTGCCATGGGCCATCATTCACTAGCAAATGCATTTCAATCAATTTTATCTTTTTTGTTAAAAAAATTTCTTTTTTATTATTTAAAAATAAAAGAATAAAATAAATTTACATGGTGGTAATTGTCATTAAATTACATTACATTTTATTCCTTTACATAAGTTGCAAGTTACCAGATGAGTTTTTAAATTTTATTTACTTGAGATCAAAAGAGAAACTATAGGCATATAAAAATTTAGTGACTTGAGAAGAGGAAGAAGATGAACAAACTTATTTTGAAAACTAAGAGACATGATAATAAATGTCTTTCAATTGAAGATTTTATAAAATAAAAAAATTAAAGAGCTTCTTTTTCATTTTGGTGAGTATTAGGGATATTTTAGGATTGATATCTAAGATAACAAATTTAAAGAATCTAACTACTTATTAACTGTGTCACAATTTTGACTGTAAATTAAAGATCTACTTTATTATATAACAACTCATATGAAATGAAATCAAAATATCAAAACAAAATTGATCTGGGGATAGTATTTTAAGTATTGTAGGTTGAATGTTAATAACAAATGGTTAACATTTTGGCACCTAACATCTACCATAATAAAAAAAAAATTATTGCAATTGAATATGAGTAGAGGTTTATAGTTCAAATCTTCATGATATGATTAAAAAAAATACCTTAAAGCTATAAGTCAATCTGTGACTAAGGCGGTCATTTGTTATATTTTCCATGATGTGGCTTTTCGGAAAGTTATTTGTTTAAGAAGTTCATGCATGATTATTTTCCAAAAAATTTAAAATATTTTTTAAATAAATATATTATATTTTAATCTTAATGATACAAATACCTTTTTATTTCATAATTTTAAAAAAATAAACTTAAAAAAAATATATCATAAAATATTCTAGAAGTAGAACTTTTTTAAAGCCTAGCTCAAATTTTAAAAATATAACTTTTCAAAAAATTTTACATTTTTTATTAACACAATAAAAATCATTTATTTACTTATTGAAAAGTTTAACTACCCACTACCCACCCTTATATGCTACCTACCCACCCTTCTTTATGCTAAGTAAAACCTAAATTTAGGAGTGCACAAAGATAGGGCAAGATGAGATTGATAGCCAACCTAATACTTGGTTTTTGTAAGGTCAAATAGGACTAGATCAACCCGGCCTATGAAATTGGTGTTGCCTCTGTCTTAAAAAATATTTAATAATAAAAAAATAAATTAATTTTGTTTATTAATAAAACTATAATTATATTCATTTCAAATATATTTTCTTAAAAAATAATACTCCTTCTGGTTCTTAATATAAGACATTTTTAACCAAATCACGCGGATTAAAAATTGAAATTAAAACTAATTAATTACCTCGATTTCTCCAAAAATCCTAATATTTTTTTAAAAATACCCTTATTTAATCTTTCTCTCCTTATTTTTGGATACATTAAATAGGAGCATTTTTCTGGAAATATATAATAAATACTACCTTGTATATTGTAAAGGGTCTTATATTTAAGATCAAGACAAAAGATCCTATATATAGGACCAGAGGGAGTATTATAATAAAAAATAAAATTTATTAAAATTATAAATACTTAATAATCATATATTATTTTTAAAAATTATTAAGAAATTAATTTAAAGTTTTAAATAAAATTAAAAGATTGGATTTTTAAAAATATTCACAATAATATAGGTAATTTATTATATATAATGTATCAAGAAAAATATCATATAGAATTAATATTTATAAATTTTTAAATACATATATAATTATATATATGTGGGGACCTGGCGATATCGGATTTGACCTTCATCCGGTATCCAATCCGACCCGATCTTTGGGACTAACCCGGTATATCGGGTAAGACTTGACCTACCGGGCTATGGGTTGGTTGAACACTCATACATAAATCAATGATTTTTTTTTATGGGAAAACAGTTCAAAACCTAAAAATAAAAAATATTCTTCAATCAGAACTCAATTTAAAAATTTTTATGCCATATAAACTAAATCTTCAATTTAATCAAACTAAATGTTCAGTTGAAACTATTTATTTAAAAACATTTTTTATTACAAGTCCTAAATTATATATATATATATTTTTTAGACCAAAATTGATGATTAAATAAAATAAAATAAGAATCAATGGTGCAGCCAAAATACCAAATAAGTGATTGTGGGGCCTCAAACACAACTCAATTATTTTTGTGATTCTGTTATTTTGTGGATATTTTTCTAGGTTTGGGTCCCACAGTTGTCCTCCGACCATTAGTAGACGTGTCATTTACGAAGACGCCTAAACCGTGGGGTTGCTCTTCCTCGTATTATAGCACTGACACGTTACTTAAGTCCATCTTTTTCAGAAAATGACGGCATCGAACGCTTGTTTTTGTTTTATGTTTTTGAAGCCCTTCAAATCAAAGAAAGTTAAATAAATTTTTAAAAAGATGCACTCGTCCAACAACACTAATATAAAAAGAAAATAAAATACTATCCGTTAGAGTACTAGCGGGCACTTAGATAGTTATTAATTGATACTCCTATAATGTTTCCCTCTGATTAGTAGACATTTGTTAGAGTTTGATGTTTTAGCTGCTGTCGTTAATTATCCTAGGAATCATGACATTACACAGTAAACCATTAATTGGATGAACCAATCTCATTCCCTTGCAAATTAACCCAGGGAAACGATGGAAATTAGCTAGTCTAAACATTTATCTAATCAATTCATCAACTGACCATAAAATAAAAAAAACAATTAATCATATCCAACTGCTTATTACAATAACCACAATTAGTCGGATTAATTGATTAATTAGAGCTTACATAGACTGTTTAAATTGCTCGTCACAAAATCTAACATATCAATTTAGGTAATTAGATGAGCTAGCAGGCTCTTGCTCTGGAGTTGTAGAAATGTAGGCCGCCAACAACGTGGGGTAATCTTCTAAAACTAGAATAATGATTAATTATATAAAATGGTGATTAATTATGGTCATCAAAGAAATTAAAGAGAGAGAGATAACTAGCTAGCTGTTCCGTACAACGTCATTTCTGGAGCAAACCAACTTTGTTTTAACTGTTTACAAGCAGTGTTTATTATGTCATTATCTGAACCATCTCCTTTAATAATTTCTTTTGCAATGCTTTTACGCTCCTTAAAATATACATCTTGTTGGCTACCAAGCCTTATGTTACCTCACAACGACATCAATTATGCAGATTCTTCGAAATTCTACTTTAATATATAGTATTTGTTTAGACTAGGGTTACCAACAATTTGTAGCTGCCCAGTGTTCCTTTCTAGACCCATTGATTCTTGTCAAACGTGCGTTGCGCTTGCTTGAACCACTTAAAAAACATTGATATGGATTCTCTTTTATCCTGGCCAGCACAGTGAAAGAATTTTATCATTCTTACAGTTTGCTGCTGGATGAATCCAAATGGCTCTAACTTTTGATTTCTTTTTAGCTTTTATCTGATCACTCTTTTTTTTTTTTTAATTTGTTTCTTTTTCCATACAGAGTTTGAACTATCTGCATTTAATAAATAAACTTGTTTTTTTTTATTTGTTTTATTTTCTTTTCATTTTTTAAAAGTTGTGCATTGTAAGCCTATTTGATAAATCTAAAAGATAGAGACTCTTGTAACTGTAATTATTACTCCATAATAATTAATAAATTTATTAATGTGAGATAGAAGTATACACCAATTCAGGTTGGTGTGAGTGGTAGGTAAAAGTTTTTATCCTTTAAACAAGTAGTTGGAATTCAATTTCTAACATTTATATATGAATAATAAATCTAATTAGAAGGAGTCTACCTTTATTCTTTATACTATCTTTCTCCTATTTGTGTAAAGACAGGAGAGGCCTAGATCCCTATTGAAGATGAAGAAAGAGGAAGGGCATGAAGTGAAGGGGGACAAGGGGCACAAGTGGGTCTGGGCAATGAATAATTAGAGTATTGATGAGATGGTGCTGATTAAAATCATAGACCATACTGTCAGTTTCCTTCATGGTGGGTGCAATACATCATTTTTATGTTTGGTGTCATTAAAGCTCCATTATTCGGCCCTCAATTATGTTATCCCTGCCCCTTACTTTTCAACTTAAACTGCGAATTAAAATCCTCTCCCATTTTACACACTCCTATCCTACTTTTAAATATCTTACTCTTGAACTCTCCCCATTTTTAGTTTTGTTCAAATTATAAACCCTCCCTTAAATTTCACCCCCCAAAACCCTAATTAAGATCGTTTCTCTATTATTGCACGTTCCAACCCCAAGTGAGAAGCCTCTTTTTCACCTCTTGCATATCATGCCACAAAATGGAGCGGATAGGCTTTCTCATTGTGATGTGTGTGTATAGTACAAATATGCCACAACAATAAAATTCTCGGCTTTCAAGGATAATAGTAAGGTACTATAGTACTTGACTTTGCATTTGACTAACACTAAATCAAGTACTCCTCGACCAGCCAGTGATCTGAGATCAGCGTGAAGCAAAATGTTCACGTGCGTCTGTATGTGAACAAGCAAACACCAGTGGGGCCTCCCACTCGAATCAGATCAAAACCAATTGAATGAATATGTGAGTGAACAGGTCAAATCTCATCAGGAAATGCTATAACGCAAACAAGTTCCTCGTGCTGTCGTATAATATTTGTACTTGTCCACTCACCCACACTGAAGCTATATGCACTTGCATGCTCTGTTCAGCTATTCAATCATAGTCCTTGTATAATTTACAGCATCGAGCAGAATTAGCCCCGGCCCCTTAATTATCTTTTTCTTTCTTTCGAGGTCTTCTCTCTGCTCTGTGATGCAGCTTCTTGTTTGAGCTCAAGTGACGAGAAAGTGAGTGAGAAGAAAAAGTGAAAGCCATTTATGTCTCGAAACGTACAATGAACTAATCATAGACTGATATGGATTAATTATTTATGGTCCGGTACATGAAATTATATTCTTCATGGGCATCCGAGGCCAGCCAACCACTCACAAATAGGAGCTTCCTTTTTCAGCCTTTGCCTTTTCCTGATTGTCATATGAATACGATATAACCAATCCAAAGTGAAACTCAATAAAGAGGAGTGATCCCTCTTCTGTAAATGAAATCCATGTACAGTCTAAAGCGAAAACTGCAGACAAGGAAAAAAAGGGGAAAAGAGAAAAAGGAAGAGGAAAAAATGATTATTTACTTGTTCCAGGGTCGCTTTATTTTGTGGTGGACATTAGGTTGAAATAATTGCTTTGAAACTACTAATACACAATAAAAGTAAGTATATTTTATTTATATGGATACTCAGTGAGTGGAACAGGAGAAAAGGCTCAAAACTTTAGCTTTTGATTGAGAACAGCTTGCCTTGAATTATTTTGCACATCTTTTTTCAATTCATGTTCTTAGAATCCGAGCCATGTCAATTCAAGAGCGCGCATATATATGTGTGCGTGTGTACTCATATAGGTTATCCACTGGCTAGGAATAGCCATTTTCGGTGTAGAATTAATAATAGATATAAATACGTGTTTGAGGTTGAGGTTCATACATGATCAGTGGAATTGCACATCAAGATCGTTAGGGATGTCATTTTCAAGCAAGCAACTCCAAACATATATGTATCTTACTTTGAAGACCCTATCTTTTTAGGGTTTTGTCATTTAGGGAGTTTTTTTCAACACACACACCTGGCCACGTCTCGTCAGAAAGTTCAAGGTTTGGTGCCCATTACCATTATTTTATTCAGGTAATCAAACTGAACGTGGAAAGGATTCACTAATATATGTATATATATTATACGTAAATATTATAATAAATTATCAAACTAATAAAAAGCTGCTGCAGGAGATTCACTTTCCCAATTTACTTAACCAGGGGTGGGGTTTCCATGCATCTTATCATATAGTCGTCACGTGTTCATATTCGTAGGATGAGAGCGGGACTATGATGAAATTCGCTCTGCTGGCTGGAAACACCACACCTAACATTGATCATGATATGTATGTATATATATATAGCCAATAAATAAATTAATAGCTACCTACACATTATATATATATATATATAATTAATTAATTAATGGGATTGGGAATGTGTATGATGACTTGTATGACCTATCTGTGACATAATTTGTGTAATAATCAAATACATCATCAAGTGCAGATCTCGTCACATGTGCAATTGTGGTGCTATCTCTGCTTCACAAAGTGTAGCCACATCCAAGATTCTCAACTAATACATTCACTCGATTTACATGTGCTTCTAGAATCTTCATCACCCCCTCCCCTCCCCTAGTTGATTGGTCTTTTAAATAATTAATTAATCAAATAAAAGGTCAGCTAAAATCTTTGGACGATCCAAATTTCTCATTCTATCACTATTAAGGGATTAATTATATTTCCTCTTTTTCTTGTTCGGTAAACGGATTAATTATCCTTCAGTACTACTTACATATGCATCTGACGTTTCTTTTATTTGGACTTAAACCACAAGGTATAGAACGGATTTGCAAATCACAAGTTGCTCCACAAACGACCTGGCTATGGGAATGGGACCTAACATTTGGGCCCAGATTCCTGATGTTCAAGCCCATATGGAGGGTTCGGGGATTGAGCCCAAGGGCTTCCTTGTGTTAACCTTACGTATTACTGGACCCGGACTACGTAACTTTTTTTAAAATCCCACCTTCACTAGTTTTAAATTGGGCCATTCGGCCGGGCTGTAACCATATTGAGGGAGAAATAAAAACGGAATTGTCCATACAAAAGAGAGAATAAATGTTAAAATAATTTTATTTTGAAAAAAGTTATCTAACTCCTAAACATGCGTACTACAAAAACATTGTTTCTTTTCTTTTCCCTATACAACAAAATAGCTCGATTCTATTTTAGTAAAGATAACTAAACAATTTTAGTGATCGCGCAGAAAGTGTTTGAAAAGAAAGTTTTATAATAACAACATTGACTTAACTTTTAATGCCCCAAACAGGAAACACAAGTTATGTTATTGCTATTGCTTGTATTTTTAAGGGGGTTGTTCTGTATACTCCCCAAAGGCCAAAGTATCCCGGAAAGTTTGAATATAATTTGCTTTTTTAAAATAAAAATATTTTGGGAAGTTTAAATTATTTTTTAAATAAATATAATATGTTTTAGTGTTAAAAACATGGATATCCTTTTCATTAAATAAAAGAATAAAGAAGTTAAGTGTATTTTTGAAAAAAAAATTATAGATCACTTGGGAAATAAAACTTTTCAAGGATTTGCTTGGCAAGTTTTACTTCCCAAGTTAAGTTTAGGTTGATCCAAAATTTCTATATTTTTTTCCTAATCAAGCAGTAGTTATTAAGCTTCTTTTTGAGAAGTTTAATTTCTTACCTTACTTCTCCTACACCAAACAACCCTTAAACGTTAAGCTGTGATATAATAATTAAATTAAATTTAAATTTTCGTTGTGATAAATAAGTATGTATATATATATTGACTGTGTTAGCAAGTGTGGATAACAAGGATAAGTAAGAACTCAGAATGAGAGAGCATTGATGGGGAGGTGTGAAGTGGGAACAGACGCAGCATATATATATATGTGGTTTTATTAGAAGATAATGTCAGCCGTCGAAGCCGTATTCCAGTTTTACACGCTATTTGCCATTGTAACCAAATTAAATCATCCATAACACAATTTTCATTTGTGGATAAATATATAACTTTTGATTTGGTTCATAAATTTATAATATCTAATTAATTTAATTTGCAGCTACTTTTTCTAAGTACCCAAAATAAAAAATCAAACTGAACATGCAGCTGGTTCTTGCGCTTGCTTTAGTATTATTTCCAAGATATATATAAATTCAAAATCCCATTTAATTAATTTGGCCTGAGCAGTAATGAATGTTCTATTTTTGTGAATAAATAGATCGTAGGTGCAACGTATATGGCCTTATTAATGTTGCGATTGCCCTGGCCATCATTTAGGTAGCTAGTGGGTGTCCTGTTCACAGGAGTAATGGTGTTTGTTTGACCTTAGCTTGTTATTACTCTCTTCATTCATTCATGCCATCCCACATGCATATATAGTGAATTTCTATCTAATTAAGAGAAGATCGTATTCATATATATTACGTACACAACTAATTTTCTAATTTCTCTAACCCTTGATTTGAATCGAATCTATATTAATTAATTGTCCTCATCGATGGATGATATCTATCTATCTATCTGACAAATGAGAAATTGCCACAGCAGGTCCCCCCCATTCCTGCAAAAAGAGCGAAATTAACCCTGCATTCTATCTGCTTTAACCTCTCGCTCAAATTTAAAAAAAAAAAAAACAAGAAAGAAAGAAAGAAAGGGGGTAAAGTATGATGTGTGCAAATTAAATACTATACAGTTAGCGAATGAAGCATACAAACTAATGATGATGGTGTAAAAGTCAGACGAAGCAACAACAATAAGAGAGGGCAAAAAAAGGCTGCTTCCAATTCTAACTTTTTAAGTCCATCCATCGTTTCTTTTTTGCAAAACACAATGATTCATTTTCATCTGTAAAGAAAGCTCTCATTTACGCATTAATTCTTAATTTCTAATTCCCTCCTTTTCCTTTCTTGCTTTTCACTTCTCCTCCTCCAGTTTTAATCAATATCCATCCCCCTTGTATTCTCAAACGGGAAAGTTGATTAATTGTGTTTTGCGCACACTTTGGAAAAAGCCTGAGATCCACTATTCATCTCGATCTCTCATTCTGATTAAGCCGAAAGAACAAACAACGAACAAAAAAGGGAATACTATGTTCAGAATATTCTGTTCACATTACGTCCCCATATATATCATTAATTCAAGCAGCAGAAATAAGATCATGAATGAATATCGATTGCAATGTTGTATCTTAATTATGCACGATCCATGACGTGTGCTATTTATAATGGCACGAGCAGATTTCCTTTAGCCTCCATATCATTGCAAAGATTTTGGTTTCGAGTTTTTTGTTTTCTTAAACTCTCATGGATTCCAGATCATCCATTCACAAGCCAACATTTCAAATCTCGACAAATTTAAGTAAACAAGTGACTCAACGTACCTTCGTTGAGTAGTTGACCACGCATGCATTTCCCTTTTTAGGGTTAATTTTATATGTTTTCTTTTCCCATCTGCAGGATCAACGTTAAATTAAAAGAGATTAATATAATCATAAACCGCTAAGACAATGCAGTGTGCTTAGATCTGGGTCTCAGAAATTAATACATATTAATTAATCCCATCACTTTCAATAAAGTAAGTAATGCTAGCTATAATAAGTCATTTTATTTCAACAGAGAACAGTTAATTGTATACATCTGGTAACACGATCACCTCTTAATTAAGGAGTGATCAGTACTTTATTTCCTATTTTTTGAAACACTTCTTTTCTATACGAACTTAAATATACTATTATTATTGCAATGACTTGTTTTGCCTTTCAGATTTTTCTAGATTATGAAAATTTCTTCAAAATGGATGGTAGAGGGTATATGAGATGAGAATGAGGTAAAGAAAAGGGTGTGTATAATATTTATTTTTTAATTATAAAAATACTTTATAAGTATGTACTAGAGCGTTGAGTCTCAGCTGGTCAAGAGGGCGTTATCCAAAACAGGATAAGCAACATGAACGTGAATAATATGGTGCGGAAGATGGTGAATGTGTTACTGTTAATTACCGATATATGTATATATATAAAATTTCCGAATAATTAAAAAAGATCTGGAAAAAGAGAGGAATACTAAATTACCACATATATCGCTTGTCCTGTCAGACCACTATTATGTTGCTTATCTTCCTCAAGCGACCGAATTCGCTCTGTCTTATCTGTCTGTACTGGCTCGCCTTTATTATTCACATAAACCCCCATGTCTCTTTTCTATTTTTCCATCAACTTCATTCATTCATGCTTATCCCTATATATAACGCTAGCTAATGCTCCAAATTGCTTCATAAAGTTCCCTTGATATGACATCCAAAAGAGCCTCATCACAAATCTCCTTATTCATTTCTTTAATTAATTGTACGAACGAAAATATTCTTGACAATTTCTTGATCCTTAATTTCCTGCTTTTTATTGTTACGACCACTATGAAATAATGTTGGGAAGAGAAGCTGTCAAACAGTAGGTTCATGATGTGGCGTGAATTATATATGTTAAGAGAAGTGTTCATGCTCAACTTCCCTTTCTCTTCCTCTCTTCTCACACTGTCTCTTTCTTTTTCTGCACCGTGAATCATTCTGTTGGTTGTTGGTACAGGTTGTGACACTTGAGGAAAAGAGGGAAAAAAAAAAACCAATCATGCCTTTTATTTTCTCCCCCTTGAAAAGTCCTGAAACCTGATTCCAATTACATAGGAATAATTAAATTAAATCAAACGAAGAAAACGATAAGAATAGTGAATGATTATATCCATCCCAAAAATAAAAGGGAATGATTATATATGTGCAGTGCATGTCATAATATTTAGCCCCGGAAGCGCCAAGCTAGGCTTAGTTACAAAATAGACATTTTTGTGGCATCTTTTTCTACTTTGGTGGCCACTAATAATAAAACAAAGAAATTAATCTAGCTAGTGTATAATTAATAATGTAAAATTTGTTTTGAATATATCTTAATTAAAAATATTTAACGCCATATGCCCAATTAAGGGTTTTGACGTTGCGGCCTTTATTTTTTTTTTCTTTTTGAATTGACCTCCATGTTTTTTCAAGCATTTGTGTCAAGAGATTCCATACTTACTCAGTTACTGTATCGTTTTCTTAAATATTATTTACACTCAAAACATTTGTAAAAGGGGAAAGAAAAAAAAAAGGTTAAATGCATGATTATGGGATGGCATAATATCCGAGCTATATATGGAAATGAAATGTGAATCATCTCCGGGTAAAATTTCTCAAATTATCTTTTCAATCAAATCTCAATTTTTTACATAATTTAAGGGCTATAATATTTATTAAAAAAAAGAATAAGGCTGTAAAGAAGTGAAATAAGTAGTAAAAAAATGTAGTGAGGGAGAATATAATGGAAGAGAATAATAATAGTAGAATGAATTTAGATCTAAGGATACAAATTTAGTTCAAAAAATTTGGTTAAATCTAGATCCATGGAAATGGAAGGCTGAAAAGTGGTAACCCGTTAAAAACGGAATGTAGGACCTCACATCAATAACGATGTCGTACAGCACGTGGCGAGAGAGCGGGTGTATATTATTACTCGTACAAACTACAAAATACACATCGGCACAAATCTCATTTAAGATATTTCTCTTTCCATTTTTTTTCCCCATTCCAATCTCAGTATAATAGAAAGAGAGATGTATGCTATTTGGACGATGACATATTGAATTCTATATGAATGGATGATTTGATGTAGTTGTAAAGATTAGTGTCTTAATGGGTTTATTAATAGTCTGTCCAACTTTTAATATCTTGGATAACAATAAAAAGGGGGAAAATGCGAGAGGGTATATTGTAAATTTGATTGATTGGGCTGAACCTTTGTAATGGGCAGTTGGAATAGGTTTAATTTTGAGGCAATAGTCAACAATTGGTGCTAAATATTGTCCCATTTTGGAAGGAGAGCGCTTTATCCCTTTCTCCCTGCCCTATTCCTTTATATATTTTCTTCATTACATACACAGATTATTATTATTGTTAATGTGTTGTAGGGAAGCTGCAGCGGAGCGCTACCCATAAAGGCAGGGCTTTTTATTTGAATTTGCATTTAGCACCCAATACTAAGGGAGATCTGAACCATCTAGTTTTAATTTAGATGGTCCAGATTTAAAATTTTTTATTTTGATTTTTTTAAAGATAATATTATTTTTTTAAAGTAATAGTTATAAAATTATATTTATTTTACATTCTATTCTACATGTAATGAAATAAAAATATATTAAAAATATAATACTGAAATAAAATGGAATCAGGGCTTCCAGAAATCGCTAAATGCATATTCCTTCTTGTTCTCCTCTGGTTTCCATTGTTCACACGTTACACGTACAAACCTTAATAATGCTTTCAAAATCCAAGTGAAAGATGTTTTTGTTCTATCTTTTTCTGTTTTCCCTTCTCTCTCTCTCTCTCTCGCGTAGGTACTGATAATAATACTATGGATGGAAAAATTGACTTTTCATTAGCCTCATAGCATAGAGATCTTTGATTGCTTCGGATGCTTCCATCTCACGTGCCTTTTCTAGGTTCCTTCCGTCATCACCTCGGTTTGTTTTGTATGAGTTTGGGTCGATTTTAGGCACTGATCCAACTAGCTAGATCCAGGGTGGGTACATTAATTAGGCCCTCCCAACCCCCCCCCCCCGCCAAAAGAAAATAAATATCTACATATATCAATTCACTCAACTCTATATATATATATATATATATGTATGTATGTATGTATGTATATTCTATCTTACTTTTGAAGCTGTTATTTTCATTGCTGAAATACGGGAGAAAGAAGCTGTGCTATCCTTTTCAATAAAACAAAGAAAACGACCATTCACTATAAAACTCCTAATTAATTAACAATGTGGCATATGTGTGTGTGTGTGTGTGTGTGTTATATATATAGCCAAAAGAAGTCTCTCTGGCAATGGTGCTATTTAATTGATGAATACAGCTTTGCACGTACGATTAATGAAGAGAAGGATCCAAGAGTATTGCCTGCTTTGTCATGAATGAATTTGTGTGCACCCAACAAGAAGCTAGCTAACTCCAAAATCAGTTGGCCTGGCCTCACAGTTCGAAGCTACGGTCTTTTTTGTCTCTCATAATTCTGCATTATTGGTTAACCCCCACACAAGTCACTTCATGCAAATTAATCCTCCTCCTTCCGTTTCGCTTTCTTAATTTCCCACCTTTCTTTTGTTACATATATGACACTATTTTGAGCACACCAACAATAACATAAATCACCCTCCTTTTTTAATTCTTGGACCCAATCCTTTAATTTTAAGCACTATATATATATATATATATATTTACAACTTCGAAAATTATTTTTTAAACTATGTACGTAGGGAAATGTTTAAAAAAAATATAGTTTGATTTAATTTATAAATTATTAGTAGCATATAGAGTACTTCTTCAGTTCCTATTTATAAGACACTTTTGACTATAGCACACAGATTAAAGATAATAATTAATAATTGAAACTTTTTTCATTTTTTTCTAAATTATTCTTATTTAATATAGTTGATCATAAATTAAACTCTTCATCATTAATTATCATTCATTTTCAATGATATATTAGATATTTATAAAATGCCTTATATTATGATACATAATTTTTTTTTTAAAATTACATTATATAGTACTTCTTCCGATCCATATTATAAGACATTTTATATGACAAAATATAGGACATTGAACATTTTTCTTTCTATTTTACAACTATCTTTAATGTTTCCTCTCTCGTCATTTATAACCCTATAATAATAATAGAATGAGATATTTAATGAGGATAAATAAAAAATATAAATACTTTTTACATTAATTTTAGTTAAAAAAATGATTTTCTTGATACATGTGTAATTGATACAAAATATCTTATAATATGAATTAAATGGAGTAGAACACTAGCAGTACAATAAATGCCAACACTACTCAAGAAATTTAAAATTAAAAACTCTAAGAGAGGTATTATGTCTTTGAAGGATAATTGATGTCCGAATTCGAACTACATGTGCATCCATTACTGAGAGAGGACAGATGCACAGAGATTAGTGGGCATTAGAAGAAGAAGAAGCAGTAATTATTGAAGATTACTTGCTACGCCGTTCGTCCATTCTCTTTCAATGGTTTTCTGAGATGATCATAATTATTTTGTTGGGATCGAAATTATTAGTTTATGCTTTAATATTGTTTGAGTAATCTCTACTCCACTCTTCTGTATATTTTTAAAAAACTCCTTCCGGGTTGCATTATTGGCAGTAATGAATTGAGATAAGCTGCAGCCCCGTCATCAAAAACATTTTGATTACCTATTATCAAACATAAATTAATATCAATATATATAAATATAAAATTTATCTCAAGCCTTATTACTTAAAAGTTATGAATAATAATACAAACATTATTAAATTCCTGGAAAAACATGTCCAATTACCTGCTTTTAAGCCTAACTTGTAAGCATATACCAGCAACTTTGGTACTCATAGTAAGCCTTTGAGGCTTATCCTCACAGTTCTAGGTTCTAATACTGCTACCACGAAGAAAAAAAATTGCAAGCATGTCTTTTATATTCATCTATCGTTTGAAATCAATATATAATATTAATATATCAATCAATATATATAATAAATTTATAGAAAACCATATTATTGTGCATCTTATTTCTCATATTTCATGTAATATACAAGAAATATGTCTAATAAATATATATTTATTAAATTTCATAAAAGATTCATATGCCATTAATAATATGACTTTTCTTTATATTATAATTGTACTATTCACAAGACGCGAACATCACCATACTGTGTTTTGTCTTTATTTATTTTATTTTTTTACTTTTCGTTTCTATCTTGTCTCTTTACTTGTTTATTATTTGAATTTAAATTTTGGATTTTTTCATAAAATTTAGTTCAAATTAATATATTTTTTATCAAATAATTTATAGTATGTTATCATTTTTCTTGTGCATTGCATGAAACAAATTTAGTTAGATATAAAAATAACAAGACTTATTTCTCATATATTAAAATATAAATTATTGTTACATTTTTAATCAAAGGAAAATTTTCAATGTTCATTTAAGAAAATGAAAATAAAATTTTTGAATAAATTAAAAGTAAAGAAAGTCAATATCACCATCAATATAAAATATAAAACATTTAGGGAGCCTAATGTGAAACCCCATGGTTTATGTGCAATTTTTGTATTCTTTCAATTTTTGTCCACACATTTTATTGGTTCCAAGTAATTTTTTATTTCATATATATATATATATATCTTACTATGATTCAAATGTTAGAGAAATAATACAATATTTTAAGAAACTTAGTTTTAAATATATTTAATTTTAGTTATTTTTATTTGTAAGAGTTTTATATGTAATTTAATTTAATTTAAAAAAAGGGTAAAAAGTAAACTTGTATGGAATAAAAAATAGCTGAAGATAATATCTAGAATGAGGGAGGGGGATAGAGAAAGACAAGTGACTGTGACATGAGAAGCTTTGAATGGTAATCTTATATTTTACCCGATTCTCCAGGAAAATTACTATAGCCGACCACAAGTAGGGTGAAATATATTATATTAAAGATAAGTGAAGAAGGAATTAATTAAGCGCGCGCATATATTTTATATATATATAAATAAAGTGTGTCCCCCCAGTGCTCCATCTTTTTAGAAACCCCCCACCCCTCTTCCTTTTTGTTTTAATTTTTTTTCTTTTCCCCTTTTCTTTTACCATCCCAATCATCACAACCATCTCCCTTTTTTAAATTGAATAATTTCATCATAAATTATTTTATACATATATATATGCTGGATTAACACTTTAAACCTATCATGAAAACCTCTTTTACATTGCCTAGCCCTAGGTTGGCAAATTTATTAGTATTATCTATGATAGCCAAATTAATTGTGATCATTTTCGTAAGCAATAACATTAAATTAATAAAATGAGTTATATATATATATATACACACACATACTAATACCGTACCATGGAAGCACCGCTAGGGACAAGGTGGTTGAGGACCACCCAGCAAAGTTGATCAATGGTGTTGATTAGCGAAAGAAAGAATATTTTATTTCAATAGTTTAATGAAAAAGGTTGGGACAATGACTGGCATGTCAGCCAACCAGCGTCATTCACCCCACCTCCTTGTTAAAATTTGCAGGGTGGGGCACCAAAAGAATACTACTACAACACAGAAGCCACAATATTTTTATTTTTTTATTATTACTGTGATTATAAAATAATATAGCCTACGATGGCATTTAAATTTTCATTATATGTAATTCGGATTTCATTTTTTTTTAAAAAAAACATGAATAGGAGTTTTCGCTGTATCCTATGAAGACATGGAGAAAGAAAACGAAGAAATAGAACAAAAAGTAACCCTTTTACCTAAAACAATGAAATATAGTTATACTACTACTTTGGCTTCAAGTGCTTCGTTATCCCCCTAAACTCAGATACTTTAATTAACGATGGAGGTAGGCTTATAGGAGTATCATGCACATCCTTGATTATAATGTACACAACTTAACGTAGTTGCAGGTTGCAGCAAACGAGAAAAATTCAATTCATAAGTATCGTCTATCGTCTATCGGTAATACAAAATATTTCCTCTGGTCCATATTATAAAGCATATTGTATTTCTTTTTCATTTGCGGTATTAAATTTTTTTTCTATTTTATCCATGTCTTTAATATTTTATCTCTTTTATTTATATCTCTCTAATAATAATATAATGAGATATTTAATAAGGGTAAAATAAAAAATATGAGTATTTTTTACATTGATTTGAGTTGAAATAGTAATTTTCTTAATATACATGTAATTAATATAAAATATCTTATAATATAAACAGGAGGGAGAAAAATGTTATACTTGGTACGGCGCTTTCTTGGGTGAGCGTGACAAATATTCCCTGATGAACGGCAATTATGCTCTAACCTAGACCTAGCTTTGATGTCTAGACCAACTGTTGATCAACATATTAATTATTATCTAATCATTAATGTTTGTTCAGTATCAATATATATAATAAAATTTATAATAAATTATAATATTTACAAATCATAAATATTATAGCCTACTTTTTAAATTCTAAACATGTCTAATTAACAACTAAAATGCTAAGTATATATGTGTGCAATAAAAATCATATTTCAAAATAAAATGTAAATATAAAATTTTGATTAAATAAATATAAATTAAAATGTACACCAGGAGATAATGGGAAATTATTAATTAGCTTTTTCACTATTGTTAGCAATAAATAAAAATATTGTTTCAGAAATTACTACACTATAGTATTGCATTGTAATTCATGGGTGATTAACTTAATTAATTAACAATTACATGTGAGTCCCAGCATGCACCACATAAAACTCGATTGTCATTTTATCATAAAAAAAAAAAAAGCTATGTCATTCGCGGAGACTATGAATAGTGGGACTTTCATATATATGTATATTGATGTGTTGATTTAATAGTATTAAACATGAAACAATACATACTAAATTAAGGAGGGATCATGGAAGCTGATGTAATATTCTGCATCAAAAATTCCACAGCAGACACAGCACAAAGGAGTGATCATTTTGAAAATGAAAGAAGGGATTTAAGGGAAGCTCGAGAGGCCCATAGTTCCAATGTCGATTATATATTGATCGTTGGTATTGCTTGAACCATTGTGATTGTGAAACATGTGTTAAAATATATCAGTACATTTCAAAATATTTCACTCACAAAAAAAAAACAATGTAAATATTAAAATATAATACATTTATGGTTTCTCATATATATATATATAACATTTTTTAAGTCAATCCATACTTTTATTGGCAAAAAAATAAAAAGTCAATCCATACTATTTAACTTACACGTATTTCGTTAATTTGTTTCTTGTCAGGATAATGACATGACGGTTTCAACTTATATGTCCTCAAAATACTGCCCACCTCAAATTTCAAGTTGACTTAAACTTTTTTTTTTATTATTATTTAATGGGGGTGATATGTATTAGAGTTCCATTTTCCAGTTTCTAGCAGGCCAACCTTACACAAATTGTACGGAAATATTTGAGGCAGTATATTGAAAATCCACTTCTACATGTAAACCATTAAATCATGTTGCACATAGTCGTAATTTGACGTATTATATTATAGTCATTTTATAGCTTGCAAAAGATGACTTTCATTTCTTAAATGTATATTTTAGGGAAATATAAGACCAAAAAAATGTACTATATTTTACAGAAATTTTACTATTTGGTTTGGTAGTAAATACATAGTTTGTCTAATTCAATTCAAGGACCAATTTTTTATTCACCAATAAAACAAATCAAAAACAGATTAATGATGATGGTGCAGTTGGCTTAAACCACGAAACTCATACAATGAAGACAAATTGTGTATAAAAAATATAATGAAGACAAATTAAATGGTTTCCTATATGCTAAAAGTTCCCCTTATCTGGCATCTTATTCGACTTATTTTCATTAATTATATCTATCATTATAAATGCTAATCTTTCATCGAGCAGCTTGTGTATAATGATGCTTTGGGGTTGTAGTTCCCCCGTGTCAATTTGTGTTGTATCTTCCTTTTATATATAAAAAAAAGCTAATTTTTTTTCTGCAATTAATAATCGTAATCCCTAATATGAATATTAATAATATCAACATTGAAAGATATCATATTTAAGAATTTTCTGGCCAAAAATAAGATTTAAAAATTTAAACAATGTAAAACATTTAATTTAAGAATACAGTTTTAAATTTTATACTAGATTCTGTTTTTACATGTTACATTAATTATTTAAAATATTTTTAAAATTTAAAATTATTAAATATTATTAAATCATCAATATATTAACATTAATATATATAATAAAATCCATTGCAACTCGATGCTATGAACAATATATATAGTTAATATTACGACGCTTCAGATGTATATATCTAAACCTGTGTTTTGGCAAAATTTGGGATGATTCACATGACTAATAAGATGTGCAGTTTTTTTGATAGATTTTTAAATTATATATATATATATATATATAGTTTGTTATATAGAGCTGGGTGCAATACATGGATTACATCATCTATGCTCTATTTGGGATAAATGATGGAAAGTTTTTTTTTTCCCATATTCTGAATTAAGATATATGATTTTTTTTATAATTCAGATATATAATATTTTTATATTATTATTATTATTATTATTATTATTACTTAATAACAGTATTTTTATTCAAAATTAAGAAATATTTGCCTCCACAAAATTACCTTTTTCACTTTATTACTTTTTCTAAATATTAAATAATTTTTAAAAGTTACAGTCAACACTTGCTAATGTATCATTCTTTTTCTTGCATCTCATTTTGCATGAGGACCCCAAGTTTTTAATTTCCCACGATCTGGTTTTTAATATTTTATCATTTTTATTTTAGACAATAGGAAGAAAACAGTTTCAACTTTCAATTTATCCTTGGCAGGAGACGGTAAAAAAGGGCAAATAGAGAAGTGGCACGAGGGTAAAAAGGGAGAAATTTGGGGGCAATGAGATGGATGACGTGAGCAGGAGAGGGAGCCGCAATAGATGAAGACCACCATTCCCAACTCCGGACACTGTTTCAGAAGCCGACAAAAGCAACCTCTGCCACTGCCACTGCCCCGCACCCCACTCTCTCTCTCTCCTGAGACGCACTTCCTCTTGTTTATTTATTTTTCACAAATGGAAGGAGAGAATATTATTTGTAGTTCAGCAGAAGCAGCTCCAAATTGAACACCACCTCACCAACGCCCTTCCCTCTCCCCTCATTCAGATTTCATATTTCACACTCTCCTTTCTCCCACCATTTTCTCCACTTCTCTTATTTTCACAGACTATCATCTTGCACAAAATGATAGCTCTCTACAAGCTTGAAGCTCGTGACATAGTATAGTGTAGCTCTCTCAACCCCTCTCCCCCCTCTTCATTTTCTACTCTCTCCCTTTCCCGCTTTTACTTTCCTTCCTTCTTTACTTTCTTTTTCTCTCCTCTGCCTGTCGGCAACTTCCTCTGCCGGAGGATGGCCTGCCGGATACTGATCCCTGGGAACTTGGATCCACAGAGAAAGAGAAGTGGGGGCTTGAGGACTAAACAGGCGGGCAGAGGATCATGCCGTGGCAGTTAGGACTCCCGACTCAAACTCCCCGGGAAATGCATCGTCTCCGGCTTTGACCTCCCCTTTTTCTGGTGTTATTCCATTTCTTCGGAAGCTTGTTCGTCGTTTGGAATCCCGTCGTTGAAGCGATGGACTTTTTGTTGAAAGAAGTTCTCAAGACTATTTGCAGTCGGAATCAATGGTCTTATGCTGTGTTCTGGAAGATCGGCTGCCATAATCCCAAGTAAGTGGGATGAATGATTGGCTGAAAGATTTTTTTTTTCATTTAAAAAAAGGAGTTAAGATTTTTTTTTCATTTAAAAAAAAGGAGTTTTTTTTTTGTTCGCGCTTTTTTTCAATCTGCCTGGGTACTAACTTGTTCTGTGTCCTGCAAATTTTTCATGCATCTCAGTTTGGTTTTGGGGAAAATTCCTTGTATCTCATTTGTGGCCTGCTGTGTTTTCGTTCCTATTTTGGAACTTTATGCTTTGATTGCTTCTGTTTTGTCTTCAAGAATCTTAGTTAAATATATATATATATATATATTTTTTTTGCATTGGGTTTGACAGACCCACTATCTATTTGATTGTTTGTCTTTGAAGTATAAAAGAATCTATTGATTCAGAATTTGTCCTCTTCGTTTGATTCTATTCGGTCTCATTCTCTTATTCCATTAATGAAAAGCTGACCTTTTCTTTTCAGCTAATGAGACATTAATCTGCTATTCTTTGTCAAGATGGAATACGATGCGTCACTGGATACGAATATATATTTTTTGGTTTTCTTGAGAAAAGATTGTGAAATTAACATTTACTTGCTTTTCTTCTCCTCAACCATTTGAAATTTATCTGAATATATGAATATTGTTGCTAATCAGAGTCTTACTTTTGCATTCAAGCTGTGTACTCACGGTAGAGCTACAATGGAAGTTATAAACTATGCCTTCGACATATATATTTTCTGCTTTTATATTATCTGTTGTTAACCAAACATAATTCTTGCTTTGTAGGCTGTTAATTTGGGAAGATTGCTATTATGAACCCTTGCCATGCCAATTTCCTCCTCTCATTGCTGGAACAGTGACTTCTGATTTGCCTTTTGGGAATGGGGAAGGCTTCTGGCTTTCTTCTGATTCTCATTCTTCTCAGATAGGAACCCAAGAAGAGGACAGAGTCTGCTCTTTGGTTAACAAAATGATGGTGAATAATTCAGTCAATGTCTTCGGTGAAGGGTAGGTTTCATCAATGTCCACCCTCTCCACATTCGTGAGGTTCTGATAGTTGAAGTGCTTTTCTTGTCATTCCCAAACATTTCATGCTCTTATTTTGACTGTTATTCAGGATTATTGGGCGGGCTGCATTTACAGGAAACCATCAGTGGATTCTTTTGGACAACATTAGAAGAGATGGATATCCGCTGGAGGTGTGAAGTTTAATGATGTGTTCTTTTCAGTTTTCACTGTATAATTTGACCGTTTCTCTCTGAATTGTAATGGAAATCCAAGTGAACTATTGAATACTTGGTCCATGTATAAATGTATATGAATCTATTATGAAAACTAAGAGACATACGGCCCTTCCATGAGAAAGAGTTTTACAGGAGAAGGTTGAAGTCTTGGAATGTGTGTGCATATTAACTTCATTCTGATGGTTACGTATATTGATGTGTTCTTTTCAGGTGTACAATGAGGTGCATCTCCAGTTTTCAGCTGGAATTCAGGTTTTGTGGCCTTCTTTTCGCTCTGTAATTTGCTTTAAACTCTATTTTGCTGTTTTATAATATCATATCTTGTTGATTTGCAGACAATAGCAGTTATTCCTGTGCTTCCCTATGGGGTTATTCAACTTGGTTCTTTCTTGCCAGTAAGTCCTATTCTCTAGTTCTGTTACTATAAGGGCTTGTAATGTCAATTTCTTCAAATATTTCATGTCTAAGCATTGAATTAAGGTGAGATCTTTGGATCAAGAATGACTGCTTTGGATTAAGCATTCAAAAGTCAATTGTTGTACTTTTGTCATTAAATCTTGCAGAGCTTTTCACTGTCATATGAAGTTTACCAGTTTATATTTGCTATTCCCTAATTTTGAGAGTTCTGATAGCATGAAACCAAATAAGCCAGTTGCTATCTGTTGCTCCAAGGTTCATCAACTAATGTAGCCATGTTTACTGCTACAGATAATGGAGAACATGGGGTTAGTGAATGAAGTGAAGAGCTCTACTTTGCTATTGGGTTGTGTTCCTGGCGCTTTTCAATCTGAAGACTATTCAGCAAAAGCTTATATTGAAGGATTTGGTAATCCTGTTACTGTTGGGGTGCCTGTGTCTGTTGATCCACAAGTCATTACCTCCAATTGCACACCCTCAGTAACTTATGGCTCCAACCAACAAATCAATTGGTCTCATGCTTCAAGGCCTATTGTTCAACCAGCTCATTCTCTCAGGGGTGAGATAAATAACCATCAGGTTTGTGTATTGGCAGATCAAACCTCTAATGTTACTCAGATATCATCCAACTACCATGATAATCTTAGCCAACCTTTGGCAATACCAGTGATGAGCCCTAGTCTTGCTGTACAACCAAAGAATTTAGTTGTGGAGGCAGAGGTGAAACCCTCGAATCTTGATTCTTGTCTGCAACACTCCGTCTTGCTGAATGCTAGATCTGCATTCAATCAATTAACTGACTTGAGCCAATCAGGTCTGGGCAACTGCAGTATGAAATTTATGGAACAACAAAAGTTGTCTAGCTGTGGGAGTCAAAATCATTTTAATTCAAATATGAATGTATCAAATGCATTGTCTCAACTGAAAACAAATGAAGGTCATGTACTTGATCACAGTCAGAGTTCTGCTCGTTCTTCACTACTTGGAGGATTCCTAATTCATGGTGAGACAAGTAGACTCTTGAGGCCAAATCTCATCACCAGCTCTGTTTCTCATCCCTCTAAAGTTGCCACTGCTGATTTTTGCGAAACCAGTAAAGCTGGGACTGGGATTCATAATGATGGTTTAACAAAAGGAGTGGGCTATTCTCAGACTGACCTGACTAGTCAATCTGGTACCAGTCCTATGCCTCTGGAAGGTTCTGATCAGAAGGATATTGCTGTAGACTTAAAGCGTGCTTATGATAAGTTGGCTCCAAAAGACCAAAGAATGGATGATAATCTGCTTCAGGCCATTAAGATCCCATCTCTTGAGGAGCAGCTGCAGGCGTCTATGAGCAATCACATTCCTGCTTATATTGCACCTCCGTCAAGTGATGACCTGTTTGATGTTTTAGGTGTGGATTTGAAAAACAAACTACTGAATGGAAACTGGAATAAATTGCTGGCCGTAGAATCAGATGCTGGTGCAGAAATTCTGGATAAAAAGGAAACATGTTTGAATATACAGGAGATGGATCCTGATGTTTATTCATTTAATGAAGCCATTTCAGATAGTGGTGTCTTCTCTGAGAGGGGCACTGACCATCTTTTGGATGCTGTGGTCTCAAGGGCAAAGTCTTTTGGGAAACAGAGTTCTGATGATATGTCTTGCTGGACAACATTGACTACGACTAGTAATGCTTCTGTTCCCTCTCCTGCCAATAGGAGGGTTAAGTCTGATCAAACTCAGGGTGGATTGTTTGGTTTTCCTAAAGATGTGGGTAAAGCAGGTGTTGCAGAAACTAGTTCTCTCAGGTCTGGATGTAGCAGGGATGATGCTCGAAATTGTTCTCAAACTACTTCCATTTATGGGTCTCAACTTAGCTCATGGGTTGAGAATGCTGCCAATGTGAAGCATGAGAATAGTGTTTCAACTGGATATTCTAAGCGGCCAGATGAAGTTTGTAAATCAAATCGTAAAAGGCTTAAACCTGGAGAGAACCCCAGACCTCGACCTAAAGATCGCCAGATGATTCAAGATCGTGTGAAAGAGTTACGGGAAATTGTTCCAAATGGAGCAAAAGTAAAACCTTTCCATTCTTGTCATTTCTCTCCAGTTTTTTCTTAAAATATCATATTCAAAATGCTGAATACACTAAATCTTTTTATATGATATTCCAGTGTAGCATAGATGCACTTCTTGAACGGACTATCAAGCACATGCTTTTCTTACAAAGTGTAACAAAGCATGCTGACAAGCTTAAACAAACAGGGGAATCTAAGGTATGGAGCGAGGAGGCTATTCTTCTCTTTGCTTTGTATGTTAGGCATCGGATCTAGTTATGATTCATAAAAGTTTTCACTTTCATGGGCATTGTGTTGATATGTTAAAATAGTGAACAGAATAGAAAAATATATTTGATATTGAATGGTCCTCTTGTCCATATGTTGTAATAATATGCAGTGAAGCAGTGGTTCACATGAAATATATTCAGAACCCTTATGAATACAATAAAAACATGGGCTGCTTCTTTAATGCTCTGAAGGACTATTAATAAGAATGAAGAGTAGATTTCATTTGCTCTCACAAATTATTGATGTGAAGAAAGGAAGATAGTGAACGTTCTTTCTTCCTAAAATATGCAGATTATTGGTAAGGAAGGTGGACTGCTTTTAAAAGACAATTTTGAGGGAGGAGCTACATGGGCATATGAAATTGGCTCACAGTCAATGGTTTGCCCTATCATAGTTGAGGATCTGAATCCCCCTCGTCAGATGCTAGTGGAGGTAGTGGTTGGTGCTTTAATAATTTATTATAGAATTCTTCTGGCAGTAGTATATTTCTGTATGACCTCTGTAATCTGTTTGGTTGATTAATCTTTACAGATGCTTTGTGAAGAACGAGGATTCTTTCTGGAAATAGCTGACTTAATCAGAGGGTTGGGGTTGACCATCTTGAAGGGGGTGATGGAAGCCCGAAATGACAATATTTGGGCATGCTTTGCTGTAGAGGTAATACTCTAGAAAGGGACTTGCTTTTTCTCTTGTGATCAGAACTGGATAATGAATTATCCGTATTGCATGCAAGTGCCATGGGGAAACATAATGTTTACTTGGAGGCATTTAGCATGCCAGTATTTTCACGACTGCATGCTAATGTTGAAAATGCCAACACTGAAGGAATGTTGGATACCATGAGAGGGAATCGAATTCTCCTCAATTCTTTGGTAGCCCATGCATATTTGAATAATACTTAATTGTTGTCATATAGAAATGGGGATTTTGAATTTGGTATGTATGAGGTGGTATCTCAAATGCTGATGCGAATATTATGTTAGTGTCTCAAGTGGCCCTTTTCCTTAAAGCGTCATTACTAGGTACTATTATCCAATTACTGATTTATGCGCATTGAAAGGTGAAATAAAGATTGCAGATGCACAATTAACTGAGGCTTTGCATGCGTCATATCTCTTCTTTTAATGTCAGTTGTCCTTTTTTCTACACTTCCAAAGGATAAGGAGTTCCTTGTTATATATCTTTATTCGTTGGGCTAGTTAGTTGCTCGTAAGTTTTGCAGGCAAACCGGGATGTGACAAGGATGGAGATATTTATGTCGCTGGTTCATCTTTTGGAGCAAACAGGGAAGGGCAGTGCATCTTCATCCAACCCTATACATCATTCCTTCCCTCAAGCTACCCAGATAGCAGCAACTGGTGGACCTAGTAGTTTGCAATGAACCACCTGCACCCTGATTTCTTGGTCTGGATGTGTTGAGAGCAACTCTTCTTGCGGTGACTGACATCCAATCCAGTCTAAAGACTTCAGGTGGTCTTGGTTTTGTCTAACTGCCATCTTACCTCATTTTGGGGGTGAATGTGTTTAGTTACTGGAGAACACTCAAGATAAGTGGTATACCCGTGCTTGGTCACTCTGGTGTCGGCCATGATATCTTATCCTGTGTTGGCTGTCTTCACCAGTGCTACTACTAGTGTGGCTCTTTGACGACTTGAGTGATTTGATCCAATTTTTATGGGTAAATTTATAGGTGGGTGTTGTCATTCAGATGTATAGATATTGTAGGATGTGGAAAGAATCATATGTTCACTAGCAACACTAGGCACCTTTTCTCCCCTCTCTGCTGCTGAATTTCTTGGGGTGGTGATTTTGTTGTGTTAGATAAAACCCATGTTATAAATATCAAAGACAGTTGTGGCTTGTATTCTATAAATATCTAACTCATGCTGCTGTTTGTGTCATTGAGCCCTAGCTAGTGAACAACAACCATCTGTAGTTTTTGGGACATGAGTATTGAGTAACCTCAAAGCTTGTTCAATTAGTTTCCTGTGTTTCAAAGATTCAGATCAAACTGTACTTGTGTACGGATCTTCAGATTTGCTCTCAGATATAATTGCCCCGTATAATCATGGTTTTTTTTTCCTTTCAAGATGCTACCAAAAACAATTGACTTGTTCTATAGTTCTTCTCATGCGTGGGTATCGAATGCATAATATTGAATTTTATGTTGTCACTAAATTAGTAACATTGGGTGATGATTCTATTCTTAATATGGCAGTTAAGATAATCAAATCTAGTTAAATTCAAGAGAAAAGTAGTAGTAATTGAATTTTATTGAGAGTGCCGCACCTGGTGGCATAAGAATCAGTGATAGAGGGTTGGTCTTGGCTTATTTGTGGTGGTGGGTTTCAGGACGCCACTAGTTGCATAGATCTTAAAAAACCATCGATTTGCCTAACCTAAGAGCATCCTTTTGATTCCCACGGACAATTTCTTGGATTCTAGTGTCCTAGGCTACAAACGGCGAAGTACGTACTTACTATGTGAAATAAGAAGCAAAAAGGAGCATTTGTTAGTGGATGTCGTAATCAAATCTCTCAACCTTAAAGTAACTGATTTTTAGTCTAATAACCTAAGTGAGAGGTCTTGCTAGTGGTCATCGTCAAGCGTAGACCACCTGCACCTCCGCGGAATTTTTTTTTTTTTAAGAAACTGATGCTGCTCCACCCTGCCGCTGGAGCCACTAATTGAACCTCACTAGGGCTGAACATAGCCGGGCTAGCTTGAATTTGACCCCTACCCGATGCCCGGCTCGATGTTCTTCGGGTCAGTATAGGCCTGACTCGATATTATATATATATATTTAAAAAAAATTAAAAAATAAAAAAATATTTAATAATAAAAAAAATATTTATTTATACTTAAAAATATATTTTTTTAAAACATAATCTTAGAAAAAAAATAAAAATTTTCAAAATTTATGAATATTTAACCATTATACATTATTTTTACATAAATATTAAGGTAAAAAACTAAGTCAAAATTTAAAAAAATTTGAAACATTAAAATCTTAACATGTTTTTATAATATTTACATAGTAAATGTATTATATTAGATACATGAAGAATAAAAATTCTACAAAATCAATTAAGATATTAAAATAATTAAAAAAAAATTAAAAAACATATATATATATATATATATAGAGGTCGGGCCGGGTCGGGCCGAGGTTAGGGTGTCTAGTCCTAACCCCGGCCCGACCTGATTGGCCTGATGTGGTCGGACTAGACCAGGCCAACTGGGCTCCGAGCCAGCTTGTTCACCCCTAAATCTCACTAGTGTTAATAATCTCGCACAAGATGATTAACTGCTAAACAGCACTATTCATCTTTTAACTAGGCATTAGACTAGATCTAATATAGTTTCTTATATTTTTATGGCTAAAATATATTTTTGAGTTATTAACTTATTTTTGTTTCAATTTGATTCTTTAATTCTATTTTAAATTTTGTTACTGTCTATTAATTTTCTTTTATTTCAATATAATTCCAAATTTTACGTATTTCCAATATAATTCCTTAAGTTTATTTAATTTTTGTTTTACGCACTTTATTCCAATCTATTTTCTTAATTTCACACTATATACTTATTGAAGAGAATTTTTTCAACATGGTAATACTTCCTCTATCTCATTTTATGTGTTATTTTAAGATTTTTTACAAAGATCAATAAAAATATTAAATAACCTAGATTATACTACCTCTGTTTCCATATATAAATCACTTTTAATTATTTAACACAAATCAAGAAAATTTAGTTAGGATTCTTGAAATTTTAAAAAATTATCAAAACTTTCCAACACTAATCTCATTAAATTGTAACTTATCATAGTTTTATATCTCCTGATCCCTCTCTCCATCATATCTGCTTTGACTAAAATTGGAAAAGTTAATATAATGCTCTTTGAATATTGTAAAGTAAGCTATATTTTGAACAACTAAAAAGCTTTTAAATTATGTCTTATAAATTAAAGATAAAATAATAAAGAAGATAATTAAATACTTCATTAATAATGTAAAATGATAGATAATTTAAGATATTTAAAAAATTTTTAAAATAACATATAAAATGGTATAGAGAAAGTAACATGTAATCTATATCTTTTAAGCGTTGGTGGTTTTATGATAGAGTTATGTAACATTATGCGATCCATATACAGCCAGCTGTCTTTACTTGGAGAGATAATAAGAATGCAATTATGTTGGTTGGTTGTTCACCCTTCTATTATTACACCAAGCACGCCATAATACGACACCGAATATAGAATTTTCCCAAGGCACATATCTTGGTTAATATATATGCATATTTAACGAGTACAGAACAAGACGAAACCTGATGTGCTAGCATCTTTATATATCTGATCAATGGCCACGGTTTGATTTCAGAAAAGCTGAACCAAATGAAAGGGATGGAGACGCTGCTTTAGCCTTCATTCTCATTGAGCAAACCTCAAGAAAGAAATATTAACTGTCCTGACACACACACACAGAATATATTCAATCCATATCTACTTCACATTCCAGATGTCGACGCTCTTTTGTGACTTTGTTCAAACTCCATCTGCACCGATCAATGTCTTTTCACTTTAATTTCCCCCTCAAGTAGTTAAATTCTAACGTCCACCTTCCACCACTCCCTACCTGCTATTGCAGTACGATGGAAAGAATAAAAAAACATTATGGCAGACACATCCCATGGATTGGAAGCAATTATAGGGAAATAGGCTCTCCTCAAAGAACATAATTATCTAATCTGATTAGATATCCGTCATTGCCTTGTTAGGTTAGTTTCTCCGCATATGTTTAATTCATTGATTTGTCCTTATGCCTAATATAGCCACCATTTGACACTGCTTCATAATATTCTGATTAAAGCAAGCGTTCTGTTTTGTCAAGAATGAAGGGTTAAGCATATGAGATCTGACAAGCTTAAGAAATGAGACAGTACAGTTTATTCTATGATTTGAAGAGTCCGTCCGAAAGCTAAATCAGGGTTGTAATACAGAAAAAGCAGGAGAGAACGAACGAACTTTCACATGTAATGTAAGTAATCTATTTCAAGAATATACCAAGTGGAGTGAACTTGCCTTTTTTTTTTTTTGGTAAAGTGGAGTGAACTTTGATGTCGTATCAGAACCTCAAATACAGGGTGGAGAATTGAACAAAAAGATAATGAAGGTAATAACCGATACGAGTCTCAAATTTCCCCTCACTCTACAACTGAAGCGAGAGCAAGACAGAAATTAGTTATCGGGCGAATCACCTGATGTCTGATCAAGAAATGTTATTTTGGAGTATGATCATCCATATGTGTAGTGTACAGAATTGCAATGTCATTGATAATTTTCTTGTCTCATCAAATAAATGAGAACAAATTTCATTTTCAGTCCCTTTACAAACAATCACAAATCAGCAGTGAAACTCAAAATCGTTGTTTTCATCCTTCAATGGCACACGCAAAGTACTCGTGAATACGATGGAAAGATACTTCTTCAGGAATCAGGAGAGAGGAAAAGAAAAAACAAAGGGTATAAGCAGATTTGCATATAACCTACATATATATATATATATATATATATAGAACTTGCAAGCTTCTTGGAACGAAGATCAGAAAAATAGAGAACTAATTAAAATTTCAGATAGAAAATGGTTCTTTTAGGTTGCCAGCTATTGCAATTCTGTGGGGTTTAACAGCAGGGACCTACATAGCTGCTTCTTCAAACGATTGCAAAGATGATCGATAACACATAAGATCATAAGAAGAAGATCTCCTTGTATTATAATGCATATGAGTCCAGACTAGTCTTTTTCATGAAAAGTTGTTCTTATCACTGATGTTACCTAAGCTGAAGCCTGAATCTGAGAAGTTGGAAAATGATAGTTAAGTCACGTAATTATTTTGGTGTGATTTGAGGTGTTTTTATTGCTTGATGTGAACCCCCTGCTATGAACTGAAACTGACACTTTCACATGACATGGTACTTAAGAGATTGGAACTGAACTTAACCAAACACAACGGAAGTTGAGTTCTCAAGCGTGTTCAAGCATATGATCAAAATTCAATGTTATGATACCTTATATTTTTAGATGATCCCTTCTCACTAGTTCTCACTCTTCATTACGTGAAACATATGGATATGTGAATTCATAGCCTAACATCGAAAAATCTCAGTAAATCGGATTGTCCTACTCAGAAGCGTGCCTAACATAGAATCTGTCGTCAGCAACAGATCTTTCTTATCACCTGCTTTAATTCGAGTGGCTCCGCCTTTGATTTTTGCGTTCATGACTTGTTACACGGTTACACCCAAGTGGCTCTACCGCAGCCTTTAATTTAGCCTTCGAGACTCGTGGGCTACGGGCAACGCGTGTCTATATCCACACCCAGCTGAGATGCAATATTATTGACAATCTTCTTGGCTTAGCAATCAATTTATTTATTATTCTATCAAGTGTCTTTGTCACTATTCTTAGTTTTGTCGCCTACTCAAGTTTCTACTTATTTAAGTCAATTAACTTTCCTTAATTGTGCTACATAACCGTACAAATTAAGTCCCAACACTCATGTTTATCAAAATTTAAAATTATTCCTAAAATCTTTAGTCAGATGCTTCCCCCCTGCTTCTATAAATAAATAGAAGGTCCCTACGAGGCCTCATTAAGCATCATCACCCACCTTGTTTTTCTCAGTGCATGCATTATTATCTTTGCTTCCAAGTCTCCACCATCAGTTTTTATGCAGATGAGTTCTGCAAACCAGCACACATCGTCAGGGCCAATGGCTCATGGATGGGTGAAGCTTAAGGCTATGCCTGAAGGTTTGAAGGAGAAGGTGTTCAATATTTGTAGGACAGCCAAAGAGATAGGGCAAGAAGACCCAAGAAGAGTCATTCATTCCCTCAAAGTAGGACTTGCACTCACTCTGGTGTCTCTATTCTATTATTATCAGCCACTATATGACAGTTTTGGTCTCTCTGCAATGTGGGCAGTTATGACGGTAGTTGTAGTTTTTGAGTACTCTGTGGGTAAGTGACTTCTGTATTACTCATTCGTAGAGGGTACACATAATGGGATTCGTGTAAGTACTAATATGGTTTTTGCTTTGTCACACTTTTCAGGAGCTACTCTAGGAAAAGGTTTGAACAGGGGATTAGCAACATTACTAGCTGGTGCTCTAGGCGTTGGAGCTCATTACTTGGCAAGCCTATCTGGACAGACAATAGAGCCCATACTGCTTAGCTTCTTTGTGTTTCTTCAAGGTACGTGACTTAACAGACATTTAGCAGATAAAAACTATGATCATTGAACTTGAAAAAGCTGACGGGGCTTTGGTTTTGGATGACATTTTGTTATGCAGCTGCTATCTCAACATTCATAAGATTTTTCCCCAAAATCAAAGCAAGATACGATTATGGGCTGCTCATTTTCATCTTGACATTCTCATTAATATCTGTATCTGGTTTTCGAGAAGATGAAATCATAGAGATGGCACACAAGAGGCTCTCCACCATTTTCATTGGGGGATCTGCATGTGTCATGATATCCATTTTTGTTTGTCCTGTGTGGGCCGGTGAAGAACTCCACAGCTTAATTGCCCTCAACTTGGAAAATCTTGCCAACTTCTTACAAGGTTTGATTATTCAACAGAAAACCTTCACAGAAATTACTCTCTTCTATTCAATGAATACTTATGAGAGGCTAAACTAAACTGCTAAAGCATCTTTTGTTTTTTGGCAGCGTTTGAAGGGGAGTATTTTAGAACATCCAAGGAAGGAGAGTCTAAAGATGACAAGACTGCCTTGCTGGAGGGGCATAAAATTGTCCTCAATTCAAAGAGTACTGAAGAGTCGTTGGTGGGTAAAACTAAAAGAAATATTTTCTCTCACTTACTTCTTTCGAATAAAGATTCCGTTAACACATACATCTGATACATATATATAATGTTGTTTATTGGTCAGGCTAATTTTGCAAGATGGGAACCAGGTCATGGGAGGTTCCAGTTTCGTCATCCATGGGACCAATACCTTAAAATTGGAACACTCACCCGCCAATGTGCCTATCGACTGGAAGCTCTGAATGCTCAACTCAACTCTAACCTCCAAGTATATATATACACATACACGTAGCATTAGACTCATGTTTCTGGGTTAAGTAAAGCGAGTCCAGTAACAATAATATTGTTTGCTACAACTTTCGCAGGCATCACAAGAGATTAAGAATATAATCCAAGAGGCGTGTTCAGAAATGAGTTTGGAATCAGGGAAAGCTATGAAGGCACTAGGAATGGCAATGAGCTCAATGAGGAAGCCATGTTTTGTGGATACCCATATTGCCAATGCAAGATCTGCGGCCAAGAGCCTCAATTCAATACTCCAATCAAGCTTATGGAAACAAACAGAGCTTTTATCAGTACTACCAGCAGGCACAGTGGCTTCGTTGCTATGTGATGTTGTCGACTGCACCGAGAAAATTAAAGATGCTGTGACTGAGCTTCCCTTCCCCACAGAGTTCGAAACTTTAGAAACAGATAAATCCCTAGACAAAACGCAGTCAACTCCACATTGTGATAATAACTCCCGCGTGGTGGTTGTGATTAAAGATTCAACTCTTGCTAATGTACCAGAATGTGGAAAATCATTGTATGATCAACATAACACAAACAGAGTGTGACATACATAAATACGGGACTTCACTGAACCACTCTTAACATTAGATCACAACTTATAGTCGGCGCATTCTATTACCATTTTCCGGAGTATCTGACTAGTAGATAATGCGATTGTAAGCTCCTGTGCAAATAAGATTGTTCCATGCACCATGTGGTGCTTCTTAATCTTAACTCAAATAACGGTAATCTTATGTTCTGAATTTCAAAATCTAAGACAGGCCTTTCTTGCTTTAATTCCTTTGATTCCTGGTTGGTTATTATTTTTGTTGAGAACAGTCAATATGAACAACTTGCATATGAAAAATTTATGAAATGTCCAGATTTAGGTTGCAAACTAGGCCAAAATTAACCTGGAACAAAACGTATATATGGTATCCAAATTCATCTCGGCGAGTAAGAATGATACAAGAATTTTGAAACATGGACATGGATTGTTAACTTAGAAATTCTGCAGCAAAGATCAACATATCAGAGGCAGAGAACTTTCATCAGAACTACTGCTAGCTTCTAATTCATACGATGCTTGCATTTTAATCAGAAATCTCATGGTGGTTGTTTTATATTATAATAGTAAGTAGTCAGTATCACAAAGATGACGATTCATGAATAAAAAATTGGCGGTTCAAACTTAGACCGAACATGGGATTACAAATGAGCAAAATAACCCTGGACAAACATTGTGGTCAAGCTGCCATATTTTAAATCCTGATCTCGCAAAGCACTTATCATGATCTCCATTGAATTAAACCCCACTAGGATTAGTTTATTTCTGGCCAGTGCAACACAAAGTATGGCAATGAGTACGGCACATGCTCTGTAATTTCAGGGCGCAATCTGATATATACTTTTTCTTTTTATTTTATTTTTAATGGATGAAAAGAAAAGTCGAGGCATCTTACACGGTTGATGCTTCTTTCAACAACCCATTGATTGAAAATGATATTTGCTTTTAGCTTTGTTGTAATGGGAATTAATTTGAGAAAGTATGTTTTTTAGTGGAGAGGTAACCATAGGAGCATATCACACCATGAGTGGGAAAATGTCTTCTTCCTCTTTTGGATTTTTCATTCGTTGCAAAAAGATTTTTCTACTTGCACAAATTATCCCACCCCTAAAGCAGATTTATAATCTGGCACTTCCCTCGTTATATATAATCCAAACATAACACTTGCAAAGTGCCGCAGATTAATACAGTTTTTGTTTCCTATCTGCCAAGTGACACAGTGCTTGACATAGTTCATAGTTTAGATAAGTGACTCCTTGCAAATAAATTAATTAATACTCTCTTCTACATGAAATCATTATGAGCTTGTTCTTTGTTTCTTTCATTCTTTATTAATAATTTATTTAACCGGCCAAGGCATCATAAATAAAAGAGCTAGTGAGTTCAGTTTTGAATAGTGGAAGCTGCATCAAAGTGAGGTTGCGGTTCTGAACAATATATGAATGCATCATAAAAATAACCAAGTTTAAATCAGATTGCATTGTAACCACACAAGTTGCTCATGTGAACGCTGAAGCAGGGAAAAAGCAGCGTATGACACAAAGTGGGATTTGAGTTGTTTTCCACTGTGATTTTCAGCATCTGCCCAATAAAATAAAAAGGAAAGATGACTTTTTTTTTGGCAACAGAGCTAGAGTGGACAAATTTTGAGCTTCTGTGATTTGTTAGAGCATTTATCACACTTTGTGCATAAATAATCAACTACACTTATCATATAAAGTAGGTTTCCACTTTCTCATATTTACCAACGCATTGCCTTATATATGATATAATATGATTATGGGAAAGCTAGCAAGAAAGAAAGAGAGAAGCACAGGAGAAAAAAAAAATGGGCTTCAAGTTCATGCATATGAACTGAGATATTAATATAAGCAACAAAAATATGAATATAAAAGGCCTCCAAGGTTAGGTTCACGACCACTTTGTCTCCTTCGTTTCTCTGTGGATTATAAATTTAAAGATCAGGCATAGAATACCATGATATAAGCACTGAACTTTTTTTTTTTTTAAAAAAAAAAATCGGAGTCAATTAACGTGTGAAACCCAACAAGAAAAAGAAAAAAAGTGGAGTTCCATCTTATTAAGTAATTAGAACTTATAAATATCAGATTTACATTGTTGACACCATATGAAACCTTTATGCGCTTGATCAGGTGCAAAACACAAGTCTGAACTAGTCACATTTTTTTATACATTATATAGAAATTTATAAATTAATTATACTATTTATGACTTGTAAATAATACAATTTGGTGTAAATTTTATCCTATATATCAAATTATCAATCATTAAAAATTGTTTATAAAGAATCATGCATGACTAATTTATTAATTTTTATATTGTATAGAATTAATTTCAAATTATCTTGATATATTCCATTTAGATAAAAATTGCTACTGTTAATATTTTGAATAAATTAATATGATTTAATTTCTAAAAAATCAATTATTTGTAAATGTATTTATTGAATAAAAATATTTAATAATTTAGTTGACATTATGTTTTTTTTTGAAATATTTGTAAACCAACATACATCAACAATAAAAATTAATTTTTTTAAAATATAAAAATTATTAAAGTGATTATTAATATCATCTTTTCCATACTACTCAAGAAATCTTATTTCTTTAATATATGAGAAAAGGCCCACTTGGAGCCCAGATAGATTCCTACGAGGCCCATCAAAGTGTCCTTTGCTCCTCTTCTCTCTCTATAATATATATATATATATGTGTGTGTGTGTGTGTATAAAATAATGGATTCAAAGAAACAAAAATCTCATATTAAGAAGCAGAAGGGCTAGGGGAAGAAATAGATGGATATCTAACAATTTTTGTTGGTTATAAAACGGGAAAGGGCAAAAATTACAAGATCAAAATAGCTAGTAGCCAAAAAAGTAGTAAACACAAAACAATTAAAGGGAGCATAATGTTTTCTTTTGCTCACCTGTTTTATGTTCGGGTCCCTTCAAAAATGATCATAATAATTTTTTATTTAATAAAATGAAAAGAAAAGAAAGAAAATTTTTTTATTAAAAGATAAAATAATGAAAATAATAATATTTCCTAAAAGTTATCATATCTTCAGGAGTTATAATTTTCTTTTTTCTTGTGATTTTCATAAATAATAATAATAATAAATAAGAAGGAAAAATAATAATAAAGGAGAAAAAATAAAAAAAGAAACAAATATTGAGATATGATGTTAAAATAATGATGAGACATATAATCATTCAATCTTAAATGTAAAAATCAAAGAGAAAATAATAAAAAGAATTTTTTAGGATTTGGAGCATTAGTTGAATGATTTTTTTAGTGCTATAAATAGAGATAGGAGAAGAGGAGAAAGGGCATGAAAGAAGAACTAGAAAGAGAGAAAGAACAAGGAAAAACGTTGGTTTGAGAGGAAGGCCTATTGTCTATGGCGTAATATACTATCTTCTTTTTTTCATGAGTTTGCTTTTTATGGATCTTAAATTTAATGTTTTGTGTAATCATAGAAATAAACCACTCATATCAATCTCAATAGGTAGAGATACACTTGTGATATACATATTTATTTTATCTTTATATTATTTAAATTTTACATTTTTGTTTTCCTTAAGTAGTTTCCACTGACCCAAAAAATAGTATTTTGGTGAGGTTCTAATGACAAATTACTCATAAGGATGGAGACATATTTTTGTTGGTGATAGATAGATTTATCCTATTTTTATGATATCATAATTTGCCTTTTATAAATCAAGGTATATATCTACATGTCAAATCCTTGCCAAATCCACTAGCTAAATTAGTAGAACTACACTATGATATTCCTTTGTCACCGTTTTTGCCATTACAATAATTTTTTGTTCCTTTCATTTTCCATCTTCTTCTTCTCTATTTCTATTGTCACGAAAGTGTGATTGTTTGGCAAATCTGTGTTTTATTGTTTGAACTTGGAAAAAATGTCCAACAATGTGGTGTTATCCTTGATATTAACTTTGGCTAAAAGTTGCACCTTCACATTATGGGACAGCATACATAGGATTCATCTGTGAAGGCTTTTCCTTCATTTGTTCTTTTCTTTTCTTTGAACCTTAGCATAAAAGTGTCATCTTGCTGCTCTCTCACGTGAGCTTTGATCGTTAAGAGATTTATGGAGATTTTTGCAATACCCCCAAATGATGATGTACAACTTGCTGGGTATATAAATCTGTATTTTTTTGCTTTAATGATTTTTGTTGATGACCATCGATCGCTGGTGGCTTGATGACGTGAAAGTGAGATGAAGTATACAATATGGATGGTGACCTTGTTCTCCACCTCTTCATGATGCGATAACATTTTGCTTTGTTCTGATGGAGTAACATGGGACTTGCCACATTGCATAAATTTTTCGTATGCTTGTACATACATATTCTTTTAATATATACTAAAAAGATAGTATTTGGTGAGATTTTTTAATCTCCATAGATATTTGGATTTATTAGTTACCACACTTGGCAATGAATCTCCGCACTATACCAGTCAAGTTACATGTGCGTTTTATTTTTTGAAAATATATATTTTTTTAGGACCAATTTGTTTTTATTTTGATCAAAATAACAAAGGGTTCCTTAAATTTTGCAAAGTTTCATATTTATTTTAAAAAAAATTCCATAAAATGTATATAATATTTTTCTTTAAAGTTTTACTGGGTAAGAATTTTGGAACCTACATGGGTTTATAAGCCAATTAATTACCAAATGAGATTTTGGAATAAATAATAAGAATAAATGATTTTTTGAAAATAAAAAGACCATTCAAAAATTATTTTATTAAAAATATATAATTTTCCTTAAAAAGCGCAAATCCACGTACACTCATTTTATCTCCGAACTACATGAACTTTGATCTACTATAGCAATTGTTTATTATCATTTAATTATTTTTTTCTTTATGTATTTGATAAAGGTAATTAAAATAAATTTAAGACCACATTAAATTTAGATAATCAATTTAAGGTAATCATTCTTATGAATAGCAATTGTGAGTTATTTAACACCTTCTCCATAATATAACTAACTTTTGAACCCCCTTTTGTTTTGCAAACCATCGTTACTTTTTAAAAAATTTTCCAAAATTCTCCTTTTTAAAATTTTTTGTGGTGACTCTACTCTAATATTTTTTTTCATTTTAAAAAATTAAAGATCGGGTGCGAAATACCTGATTGTTTTGGTACAGGCATGTAAATACTTGTATTCTTTTATTGGCTAATGAATCCCATTTTCATTGATAAAAAAAACAGAGAGCATAATGTACATGGTTTTGATGAGACATACAACTTATGGCTTCTAATTATACTGGGATATGATGAGGCATTTTCAACAACAATGTGGGGTACGTCAGTTCTCATTTTAAATTTTATATTTATTTACTATTATGTATTATATGAAACTTGAAATAAATTGCATTATTTATAATTTATGAATAATATATTTTATAATAAATTTTATATTATATAATTAATCGAATTTTGATTCCACAAATGTCCTCCCATGTTAAATTATGGATCTGGAAATCTAGTAGAGACATTGCTTCATTAACCATTTTACTCATTAGGTGAGACAGAATTTTTTTAAGAAAAAAAAAATAATCTTGCACTTTAGTGGTGTGCCATGTCCATAAATGTATCGAAAAAATATATGCTTAGCATCTTCAAAACCGCTTCTTCTTCTTCTTCTGTTGTTGATTCATTCGCTTACAATACAAGGCGAATTGAGTAGGTATGTGTGGGCGCACTGACTTTTTTGTGATACTAACAATAATTAACCAGTCAGTGCTTTGTAGTAATATTCGGTTATCCCCTGTCTTACGTGCTCCCTCCCCCAACATGCACGCTTCACAACGAACGTTTCTCGCGATTTGCCGAGCCACTAGCTACTTCCACCACTTACGCCCCTTCCTTCCTTCCTTCCTTCCTTCCAAGCTTTTGTCATTGTCATTCACGCATCATATATATCAGTATTTCTTTACAACTATTCAATTCGCCTTGTACGACGGTTTCAGGATATGGCATCTGAAGCTAATCCAAGTGGCAACGACAATATTGCCGCCAAGGTTTGGACGCAGAGGATGACGGCATTGCCAGAAAAATTTAGTAACAAGACAATCGATGTGATTTTGAAGCTTAAGAAGCTCGGAGAAGAAGATCCCAGGAGAGTGATTCATTCTTTCAAAGTAGGATTAGCCATCATCCTAGTCTCTATAGCTTTTTACTACTTTGATCCTCTTTACCAAGATTTTGGTTCCTCAGCCATGTGGGCTGTTTTCACCGTCATTGTTATCACCGAGTTCTCCGTAGGTACACTATTAATAATGCAATTTCACAATTCCACCATTAATTTTACTGACGTGCTCATATTCACATCGATCATAATACCTAAGTGATATATATATGCTGATACATGCAGGAGCAACACTTGGCAAAGGTTTAAATAGAGGTTTAGCGACACTCTTGGCTGGGGCTCTGGGGCTCGGAACTTGCTATCTGACCAACTCAGCTGGAAATATTGGGCAGCCCATCCTTATTGGGACCTTAGTTTTTGTGCTAGGTGATTTATATTCATTAATTCCAATAGGACAATATTAGTGAATCAATGAGCTGCTCACTAGCTAAGAAGATATACTGAATCCGAATGAATGAATGATTACGTACAGCGACAGGAGTGACATACCTTCGATTTTTTCCGGAAATAAAGGCCAGATATGACTACGGGTTGCTGATGTTTATATTGACATTCTGCATGGTATCTTTATCCAGCTACAGAGATGACAACATACTGGACATTGCCCAGAAAAGGGTCATCACAATCCTCGTAGGTGGTTTAATCTCCGTGTTGGTCTGCCTTTTTGTGTACCCCATTTGGGCCGGCGATGATCTTCACAGTCTAGTCTCCAAAAACATTGAAAAGCTTGGCATCTTCTTGGAAGGTACATTAATTACCTACCTGCATTGTCTATATGCATTCAATAGCTGCAAAAGTAACAACCATGAAAGGCAAATTAATTGCCAGGTTTTGGAGATGAATATTTCAGAGCATCAGAGAGTGGAGTACAATCTAATAACAAGTCGTCTCTCCAAGGATATACAAGTGTTCTCAATTCAAAACAGGCCGAAGAAAACTTTGTGCGTAATTCATATATATAACCAAACATTAGTAGTTTCTATTCCTCATACTCCATAAATGACATGGCCGTATGTTGCAGGCCAATTTTGCAAGGTGGGAGCCCCGCCATGGTCGGTTTAAATTGTATAATCCTTGGAAACAATACTTGAAGATAGGAAGCCTATCTAGACAGTGTGCCTATCGTATTGATGCTCTTAATGGCTTCCTTAACTCTACCAAGGTACTCATTCTCCATCAAATTACTGTAAACAAAGCTAATTTAACATTCTAAATATTATAGAATTGAAATAATCATTAACCTAATATCAGAGTTTGTGATCAAATGTTCAATAATTTGATCCTTGTCATCTCATTCTCTTGAATAAAAATCAAGTTTTAACATTACAATAAAGTGCAGCATCAGACTTTATTCATCATACTTAAAATCTACGATGTTTTCGAACATGCCTATATGTAGGCGACTGCGTGCATGCTAACTGCATAGTCAGCTAACCTGATTTTGTGGTGTTGACGATTTGTTTACATTACAGACAACACCAGAAATGACAAGCAAACTACGAGATCCATGCATCAAGATGAGCACAGAAACGGGGAAGGCATTGAAGGAATTAGCAGAGGCAATGACAAAGATGGTTCCACCGTCTTCTGCTCAGCCTCACATCACGAAATCGAAGATTGGTGCCATGAATCTGAGGTGCAAGCTCAGAAAAGAATTGAGGGAAGGAGTTAATCTGCTTGAGGCCATTCCTGCAGTTACTGTATCTTCCTTGCTGGTTGATGTGGTTTCTTGTACAGAGAGACTTGCAGAATCCATTGAAGAACTGTCTTCCCAAGCTAAATTCAAGAACAAGGACATTAAAGTTGCACCACACCTCTCAACCAGTCCTCAACATCAGGATGTTTGTCACAATGTTGGACCTCATAATGTTATAATTACAATCAACCAGCCCTCTGCAAACTCATCATAAAATCTGTTATTGATTGAATCACTAACAGAATATTTATCAAATAGTAAACTTTAAGCCAATAAATAAATATGTGCGCGCGCGCGCTTGGAATGAAGAACTCTTATAGCAACGTTTCCCAACACTCTAAACTAAAGCCCTGTCATATTTTTTTTTCTTGAGTTTCTGTGATATATATAGTTCTTAGGATTATAAGCGAATTATATCAAAAGACATGGAGAGTTAAGCAGTTTAATATCGACCAAACCCTTGCAATTTTGCATTTGTATTTCGCCTTTCTTTCCAAATCCGCATATAGACCAATGTCTCACTGGATAAGTTCTCCCGATATTAAATTATATAGTTATATACTAGTATCTAAATCTGTCCTCCTTATATTCCAATCCCAACTTAACATACACATACTCTTTTAACAAATTTGTGTGAATTTGCTGGGGGTTTAGGTTTTTAGACGTTTTTGCAAGTTAATTGTAAGAAAATCTTGACTGAATTGTATTAGACGTGAACAGAAACATTCATCTATTTTTTATAGAATAATAACTTATGATACTAATTTAATATATTCAATCCAGATACAATTTTTGAAAATTAAGTCGACTCTATGAAAAAAACAGGATTAGATTTATATGTAAATGTTCACGTTAAGTTCTCCAATTAAAATATAATTAATTCACAGTTCTTTAATAATAACATAATAAATAGGAGAAATTACAATTTGGGACTAGGATCTCAATTTAATTATAAAATGGGCCCTACATTTCATTTAATTAAAAAATGGACCAGCTTTTTAAAATTAAATAGAAAATATGAAATTATTAAAATACCCCCAGGTGTTATCTCTTCTCCCACCATTGCTGGTCAATGGCTGCCGTCGGCTGGTCAACAACTACCGGCGACCGTCAACAGTGGTATATAGCTGCTGGCTACCAAGTCAACCATCACCAATGACCAGTCAACACTGGTCAACAATCATTGGTAATTGGTTAAACGCTGGTGGCAACCGATCAACGTTCACAAAAAAAAATGCCTTACAATTTCTTTTTCTAGATTTTGCAACTTACTTTATCTAAATTTATAACTTAGTTTTCAAATTTTTATTTTACAATTCCTTTTTTATAATTTATAACTTCTTTATTCTAAATTTGTAATTTATTATCCAAATTTTTCTTATGAATTGTTTCAATATTTTTGCAACTTCTTTTTCAAATTTTACAACTTATTTACTCTGAATTTGCAACTTGTTTTCTAAGTTTTTATTATAAATGGTTTCAGTGTTTTATAATTTTTTTTCTTAAATTTATAACTTACTTACTCTGAATTTACAACTTGTTTTCCAAGTTTTTATTATAAATGGATTTAGTATTTTACAACTTCATTTCTTAAATTTACAATTTACTTACTTTGAATTTGTAACTTGTTTTTGAAATTTTTACTATAAATTTTTTCGGTACTTTTACTATTTCTTTTACATATTTTGCAATTTGCTTACTCTACAAACAAGTTGACCGGCCATTGATCGATGGTGGTGGGAATAGATAACACTTGAGGGGCATGTTAGGAATTTTATATTTTGTATTTAATTTTAAAAAATTGATCCATTTTTGTGATTAAATGAAGAGTTGGTCTCATTTTATAATTAAATTGATATCTTGGTCCTAAATGATAATTTCCCCTAATAAATATAAGATTTAATTCAAAACTATATATTTTTTGTTAAAATTATACAATTATTATATTTTCATTTAAACGTTCAATAATAGAAAATAAGAAATTCCTATATTTATATTATCTATTGGATATGAATCGTTTATAAAAACGATGTGTAGCAAAATTTTGTTATTGATATAATGAAGCAGGATAAACCAATAAACTTTGTAATTCAAAGAAATGAGCTTCGTTGTGAGAGGCCCATTAGTTAGTTAGGGCTCGGCACTACTGCTTGAGAGAGAGAGAAAGCAGCGTGTGTCATGTGTGTGCGCGTGTGAGAGAGACTGACCTTGAGAGAATGGGAGGTGAGAGACCATCAATAATTAATTCTCCTTATTTTTAATATAAAATTTTTTTAATTAAATTATCTAAATTAAAAGTAAGAATTAAAATTACTTAATTATTTTTTTTAAATTCTTAATATTTTTTAAAATTATTTTTATTTAATATTTTTTTATTTAAATATATTAAATAAAAATATTTTTTAAAAATATATAATAAATATTACCTCTTATATTATAAAGAATCTTATATTTATATTTAAAGTTAAAAATTAAAATAAAAGACCTACGTTAAAATTGGAGGTAGTATATTAGTAACCAATAACCAATCTAATGATTCGTTACAACTTGTGAATAATGTTAGGTACGGACTTGACGAGTTATTAAAATTAAAAATTATAATGATTGTGTTGTTAAAATTAATTTTTTTATGATCAAAATTAAAAATCTGCTTTGGTTGTATTCTGGGCTCCAAGCCCTACCCACCCCGGGCCGAAAAAAGGAAGAGGAGAAAAGATCGCTACTTTTCCGTTATATGGCTACATCTGCATCTACTTCCCCGGCGAATCGAATTGACGTCTTTTGGCATGAGGGAATGCTGAAGCATGACACTGGCAATGGAGTATTCGACACAGGAATGGACCCTGGCTTCTTGGACTTGTTGGACAAGCATCCCGAAAACTCCGACAGGATCCGAAATATGGTTTCCATTCTCAAAAGAGGGCCCATCTCGCCTTTCATTTCTTGGCACCTCGGCATCCTTGCTCTTCTCCCTCAGCTGCTTTCTTTTCACACTCCTGGTACTATTTCTATCTCTTTCTTCCTTCCTTTCCCTTCTTCCATTCCAACACGGATACATGGGGTCAGTTTGTCCTGACTGATATGGTCATGGAGGTTATTACTAGTTCAGTATTTTCAAATTAAAGAAGATGGGATTGAAGTTTAAAATAGAAAAAAAAAAGAATTTGAAATAATAATTATCTTACAGTAGCTAGCAGTTATCTAGCTTACTCAACACCAATATTCACCATTAGACGATAGAATCTTAATTTATCTAACAATTAATAACAACACAAAATAGAGTTTATTTTAGTTATTGTTCTTCTAATTGAAGTCAACTTAAGCATCGGGATAATGACATATGGGGTTTACTCTCTCCCAGTCTGTGTGACTAGATAAGCATGGTAATGAGATGATAAAGTGTCTGTATTCCATCCACTTATTCAACTCCTCTTTCTATCAATACATTGTTACTCCGAGATAACTGATGTAGTAATGGGTATTCTGTATGATTAAAGTGATATGCGAAATCGAACATGAAATGCTATGTGTAGATTTGATCATAGCAGCTTCCTAGCCAAATAGAAAATGGTACAGAAACTATTACTCTTATAATCGAAGTCCGATTACGGCTTTAGAAAATGACAAATGGGGTTTATTCTCTCTCTCACTCTGTGTGCGTGTCACTTTGATAGAAATAATGTTGGGAATGAGATGGCATAGTATCTGTCTGATTTAAATATCAAATGTGTTCTTTTGCTAGAATACATAAATGAACTGATACAAGCAGATAAAGAAGGTGGAAAGGTTCTATGTGCTGGAACATTCTTAAACCCGGGATCATGGGATGCTGCACTTCTTGCTGCTGGTACCACACTGTCTGCAATGAAGCATATACTTGATGGCCATGGAAAAGTAGCTTATGCACTGGTTAGGCCCCCGGGTCATCACGCTCAGCCTGCTCAAGCTGATGGTTACTGCTTCCTTAACAATGCTGGTCTTGCAGTACAGTTAGCTTTAGATTCTGGGTGTAGGAAAGTTGCAGTTATAGACATTGACGTTCATTATGGAAACGGTACAGCTGCCGGATTTTATCAATCTAATAAAGTTCTTACCATCTCCCTCCACATGAACCATGGTTCATGGGGTCCATCACATCCTCAGACTGGATCTGTTGATGAACTTGGTGAAGGAGAAGGTTATGGCTATAACTTTAACATTCCTCTACCGAATGGAACTGGGGACAAGGGTTACGAATATGCCTTCAATCAGTTGGTGGTTCCATCAATCCAAAAGTTTGACCCTGATATGATAGTTTTGGTTATTGGGCAAGACTCGAGTGCTGTAAGTTGATTCATTTATCATCTTTGTGGTTCCTGAATTATATTTTGATTGTAACTGACAATTTACACTGCCAAGTTTGCATGAAGTTGAAATCATGGTCTCTTAGAACTTGAAACCTCGGAGACGTTTCTTACATTTGCATCTACATTCCTTGAAGTTTTAAACGTGGGAGGCTGTCTAATTTTTAAAAAATGGTATCCTGCTTTTTGCCATTCCAACAAAAGAAATGGTTGCAACTAACCATTATCAGTGGAATTAAATTAATGAATTAGCTTCCTGAAAAAAAATGATTAAGTATAGTCTTTCCTTCAAATTAGATACTGGCAGAAACTCCTGTTGCAAAATCTCCTTCCAGATTTCAAATGATTACGCATCTCAACTGTGAATTATTCAAGAAGGCAATATATACAAGTATCTAACTATATGATCTACTGTTATGTGGGAATTTAAGGGATTAGAGGTAGTTAAGGATTTAGGGTAAAGGGTATTTAGGGAATTATGTTTATGTCTATCTAAGTAAAGTTCATACATGGCAGAAGCCTCAAAGGCAAAATAGCCAAAATACTTCATTCATCCATACCTTTATATATGCATAGCATCCCTAAATACCATTTACCCTAATTCCTTAACTAACCCTAATCCCTTAAATTCCCACATAACATCTACTATCTTGTTGCAGTAAATTAATCATCCCTGTAAAAGAAAAGGCTGATTTACTCACATTGTTACGTTTTTTTTTTCGTGTGCTTCAGTTTGATCCAAATGGAAGGCAGTGCTTAACAATGAAGGGTTATAGGGAAATAGGACAGATAGTCTATGCTCTTGCAACCAAGCATTGTGATGGACGGCTCCTAATTGTCCAGGAGGGTGGATACCATGTCACATATTCAGCATATTGTCTCCATGCGACGCTCGAGGGTGTTCTCAATCTACCATTGCCTCTGCTACCAGATCCTGTTGCTTATTACCCAGAGGATGAGACATTTTCAGTAGAAGTAATAGAAGCCATAAAGAAACATCAGAAAGATAAAGTGCCCTTCTGGAGAACAGCTTAACTTGGAGTACTTCCTCAGACACTTCATGATATATGATTCCAGGTGTGGTCCCAATGGTGGAATTGGCCTCAATCTCAGCTATCCTGTTTTCCTGAATAGTGTTTTCCTTAAACTTTATAATGGCTGCTAACTTTGGCTCCATTATGTTATGGCGTAATTGATGTTTTCATAGATATAATCAGCAGATATTTTTCTTTGGGGAGGCCAAAGCAAGGCTGCAATTGCATTGTGGACTAATTTCTTTCTTTTTACATCGTAATCAGGTAGGGATGTGGGTTGTGGGATGAGTAAATTTAGCATGCTTTAACGAGATATGAGTCGTTTGATAAGGCGTGCTTTGCCTTGACAAAGTTGTTCTTGAAAGTTGAAACAGAAACACAGACACTTCCAATTGACAAATCAAACAGCAGTGTCTTGACTCTTTGCCCAATAAACTTTAACGTCCTCTGGGTCCACTGTTGATGATACTATTTCCAAATAAGTTTGGTGGTCCATAAAAAAACAAAAACTAAGTTAGGCTTTTGCTGAAATAGCGAAACTTATGGTAATCTGACCATGGAAATATTGAAAATGTACCTTCCCTCCCTCCCTCTCTCTCTCTCACAACCGCAATCACGCAATAAAAGTGCTAGACGTTTGTATTTGATTGTTTGGAAAATAGATGGAATTTGCTGGGAGATATTAAAAGAAGTTGTGAAGTAATGGAAACTGCTTCGGTACAATATGGTTTAAGTTTGGTAGGAAATTTTCCTTGTAATTGATAAGCCAATTAAATATGGAATGGATGGTCCTTTTCCCTTATTACATTCCGTACGAAGGTGTAATTACAAGTAGGATGGCAATCAAAAGCCTTTGATTTGGCAGTTTGGAGATTAACTCTTTTTTGTTACATCCTATTTCTGTTTTCCTCCCTATTCCATACTTCAATTCACTTTTTCTCTCTTTGGGAAAATGGCTATCTCTCTGATTCTGGTCCTTTCGCAGAAACTTGGTCAAAAAGAAACTCCTATCATCATTATTCATTACACTATCGAAATAATATGCCTTGTGATGGATGGATTAATTTGAGGATACATGTCTCTCATTGTTTGGTTGGCAAAAAGACAAAAAAGAAAGAAAGTTACTAGTTGTTTCAAAAACCAAAAAGAAAGCAATTGTTCACTTTGGAATTTGGATTGGGGAGTTGGACAGATCTGCGGCAACTCAAGACTTGAGCATCAAATTAGGTTTTAATGAAAGATATGGGGCCTTATGCTAATCCTGCCTTTTAATGGTTGGCAATACAACCGCTTGTTCCTTTATGCTTCACCGACTCACCTCTCTAAGCATCAGATATTTCATTGCAAATACGGAAATAGATCATTATTCACAACATCGCTATAATTAAAAATTAAAACCTGCCCGTCAACGGAAACGATCAAGGACAGAATTTACATTTTCGATTCTACCATGTGCCTCCAAGGTCTAACAGGAATTTCCCATTCTCAAATGTACGTATGATTCTTTTTTTTTTTTGGCCTAAAAAAGATACGTATGATTCGAAGATCCTTAGATACTATATGTTCTTAACCGACATTAACCGAGAACTGTGCGGATGACTGCATCTAGTTATTATGATGTGCCTCGACATCAACGAATACCTTTGACCATAAGTCCCTTTCGTTATCACTTTCAGCTGCAATGAAGAGGCACCATGGACCCACTTCATTCCTAAATTCCTCTCTTGCTCCTCCAAAAAGTTTATTGCCATGAGCACTTAGTACACAAATCTCATCCATACAAAAGGGGCAAAGAAATAAAACATCTAGTAACTGACTAGCGCTCAGTCGGGAATCGTGATGGAATGACACTTTCTCTTTTTCTGTTTATTTAGGATTCTCTTATTTGTGGCTTTGATATAAGTAATTGCCGGCGAATATTTCATTCCTCTGTCCTTTTCTCGATTGGGGAACTCGTATCTGTATTCTCCCTCCCATCCCTTCTTTCATGTTCTCAAATAAGAACATTTTAAACTTATGCCTGTCTATGTTTCCCACTTCAATTCAGTAACAAACACCTATGAATGCTATGTAACTCTCTCTTTCGCTATCATCCTCCTTCGGTTCCCTTTGTTTAGATCTTAATGTTATTGTTGCGTCTAATTTTGGCAATTAGAAAATGAGGCTGGGATTTTGAGTTTACTGGCAAGTTTCTTCTTTCCCTTTATTTACTACACCATGGAAGGTGGCCCGATGAATCTCTGCATTTTCTTCATTTGCTGCCTAATTACAATGAGTTATGGCGCTACAGATCCAAATGATCTCAAAGTTCTAAATGATTTCAAAAAAGGGTTGGAGAATCCAGAGCTTCTCAAATGGCCAGACAATGGAGATGACCCTTGTGGCTCTCCTCCATGGCCTCATGTGTTCTGCTCTGGTGACAGAGTCAGGCAAATTCAGGCCAAGTCTTTGGGTCTCAAAGGACCATTGCCTCCAAACTTCAACCAGCTCTCAGAACTCTACAATCTGGGTCTTCAGCACAACAATCTCGCTGGAATGTTGCCAACTTTCGGTGGATTATCCAAATTAGAATTCGCTTTTTTGGATTACAATGAATTTGATGCAATACCCTCTGATTTCTTCAATGGACTTACCAGTCTTCGGGTCTTGTCTTTGGAAGAGAATCCGTTGAATGCGAGTACAGGGTGGTCTTTTCCCATGGATTTAGAACAATCAACTCAGCTAACAAATCTTTCTCTTGTACACTGCAATTTGGTTGGTCCCTTGCCAGATTTCCTAAGCACATTACCATCTCTCACAAATCTGAGACTCTCAGACAACAGACTCTCTGGTGGCATTCCAGCTAGCTTTGGTCAGTCTTCCATGCAGGTTTTGTGGTTGAATAATCAAGATGGTGGTGGAATGACGGGTCCTGTTGATGTTATTGCTTCAATGACTTTTCTAACACAGCTTTGGCTACATGGAAACCAATTCACAGGGACAATTCCTGAGAACATTGGGAATCTAACTTCCTTGGTGGATATCAACCTCAACAGTAATCAACTTGTTGGCTTGATTCCGGAATCCCTGGCCAATATGGAGCTTAAGGTATTGGTGTTAAACAATAACAAGTTGATGGGTCCAATTCCAAAGTTTAAAGCTAGTAATGTTTCTTATGATTCCAATTTCTTTTGTCAAACTGAGCCAGGACTTGAATGTGCCCCTCAAGTTTCTGTACTACTAGATTTTCTAGGTAGTCTGAATTACCCATCAATTCTTGCTTCTGAATGGTCGGGTAATGAACCGTGCGTGGGGCCATGGTTAGGATTGAGCTGCAGTCCCAAGTCAGAGGTATCTATAATCAATTTACCAAGACATAAGCTCAACGGTACTCTGAGTCCTTCACTTGCTAAGTTAGATTCACTCCTTGAGATAAGGCTTGCAGGAAATAATATAACTGGCACGGTTCCTAGTAATTTTACTGAATTGAAATCCTTGAGGTTGCTGGATGTAGGCTATAACAGTCTCGAGCCTCCGTTTCCAAGCTTTCATGATGATGTAAAGGTTATTACTGAGGGAAATTCTCGTCTTGCTAATCAAACAGGAAGGATTCCCCTGTCTACAAGCAATCCACCATCTTCACCGCACGGCCCTTCATCTCCATCCTCTTATAAGCCACCTTTTGCAAGTCAGAGTTCAAGCTCAAACTCATCTAGGCCCCAATCAAATGATTCCAGGAGAATCAAAACAATAGCAATAGTTGCTGGAGTTGCAATTTTTGCTCTTGTTGCTCCTTTGGTTTTTTTCCTATTCGTATGTTTCTCGAAGAAGAGGAAAGCCTCCTTATCCGCTCCTACTTCCATTGTGGTTCACCCTAGAGATCCATCTGATCCAGGAAATGTCGTTAAAATTGCAGTTTCAAACAACACCACCGGAGCCTTATCAACAAAGTCTGAGACAAGTTCAATGAGCAACCATAGTGAAATTGAAAATACTCATTTAATTGAGGCTGGAAACCTTGTTATCTCTGTTCAAGTTTTACGTAAGGTTACCGAGAATTTTGCTTCAGAAAATGAGCTAGGTCGTGGTGGGTTCGGAACTGTTTATAAGGGTGAACTTGAAGACGGAACAAAAATAGCAGTGAAGAGAATGGAGGTTGGTGCTATTAGCAGCAAAGCGCTGGATGAGTTTGAGGCTGAAATAGCTGTACTTTCCAAGGTGCGTCACCGACATTTGGTGTCCTTGTTAGGATATTCCATTGAAGGCAATGAAAGACTCTTGGTTTATGAATATATGCCTCGGGGTGCTCTAAGCAAGCATCTTTTTCACTGGAAAATGCTGAAATTAGAGCCTTTGTCTTGGTCACAAAGGCTGGCGATAGCGCTAGATGTGGCTAGAGCCATGGAATATTTACATGGTCTTGCCCGCCACACCTTCATCCACCGAGACCTCAAGTCTTCTAATATTTTACTAAGTGATGACTTTCGAGCAAAAGTTTCAGACTTTGGTCTAGTGAAACTTGCCCCAGATGGGGAGAAGTCTGTTGCAACTAAGCTTGCTGGGACTTTTGGATACCTTGCCCCTGAATATGCAGGTATGGCCTTGCTTTGGTTTTCTTTTCGGTATATATAATGCTTTATATATATATATATATATATTCACGCACTAACTAAAAGTTTTCGTGAGCTTCAGTCATGGGGAAAATCACCACCAAAGTTGATGTGTTCAGCTACGGCGTGGTGTTGATGGAACTTCTGACTGGACTAATGGCGCTTGATGAAAGCCGATCAGAGGAAAGTCGATACTTGGTGGAATGGTTTTGGCGTATTAAATCAAGCAAAGAAAAGCTTAAAGCTGCCATTGATCCAGTTTTGGAGGCAAGTGACGAGACTTTTGAGAGTATTAGCATTATAGCAGACCTTGCTGGACATTGCACTGCTAGGGAACCCACCCATCGACCTGATATAGGTCATGCAGTGAATGTACTAGCCCCATTAGTAGAGAAATGGAGACCGATTGATGATGAATTTGATAATTTCACTGGCATTGACTTCAGCCAACCCCTTCCTCAGATGTTGAAGATTTGGAAGGAAGCAGAAAGTAGAGAGGTTAGCTATGCTAGTCTTGAAGACAGCAAAGACAGTATACCAACTCGGCCTACTGGCTTTGCTGAGTCCTTTACCTGTGCGGATGCTCGATGATTGGAGGTAACCCCCACTTCCATGTGCAGCCCTTGTTTTGTGGTTATACTTCTACGTCTATACCCATTTACAAATGGACTATCACAAGTCAACTTAGCGTTCATCAAGATTACTTGATCATTCACTTTAATTGTTCATGTTCTACGAGTTGCTGTATTCAAAAGTCTGGTTGTATAGAAGTCGAATATAGCCTTATGATTCCCAAATACATATGCGAACAAATCTAGCAATTAAGGGTTCCATTCCTAACTGGATGAATGAATGAAAATTTTTGAGTGGCCAGATTTTTTCCTCGTGTTGCGAAGGTTAGTTTTCAATATCAGAAATTATTACATTTGTGGATGTTTTGATATTCAAGGCTAAAAAGAAATCAATTTCCAAATAATTATCCCCCACAAAGAGTATTGTTCTGTTATTAAATTATACAAATGGTTTCAAGTATTTTTTTGATATTTTAGCCAAGCACAGGTAGTTCTCCTTAACAGCACAGTAACAAATTAATAGTTCAAAAAATAACACAAAATTCAGTGAGTTTAACTTCAAGCATGTTGATAAATATGAATTTATGATAAAGAAATTCCTAAGTGCAAGTATACTATAACCAAAAAAAAAAGTAGACTTTTGGAAAACTTAACAATTTCAGTAAGATAAGAAAAACTTGTAAAATGATATAGAAAATCTATATTAATAGAGAGTTTATGATGATAAATAAATTAAATCTTACTTGTAAAATGATATGAAAAATTTATATCAATAGAGAATTTCAGAGGACAAATAAATTAAATCTTTCAATAAACATGAAGCAATCAAATGATGTGATTAATGTAAATGAAATTTTAAATAAATGAGCAATATATTCACGAGGAACTACAATCATTAAATTAAGAAAAATATTTTTGAGGAATATTCAAGATGTTGCACTTGTCAAAAACTACAATTAGAATGAAAAACAGCAAGACCAAAGGTTGTAAAATCTGTATGGAACATATTTAGAGCCTGTTTGACAGTGTTTTCTGTATTCTTGTTCTCAAAACAGTTTTAAAAACTATTTTCAAGAATAAGTTTTGAAAACAAGAAAACAAACAAATCTATTTGAATAGTTGTTCTCAAAATCATAACTAATGAGTGATAGATTAGTTATTTAAAATTTATAACTTTATCATTAGTGAGGTGAATGTTTTTCACATTTTCTTGTGTTTTTCAGAACAAAAACTACAAAACATCTTAAAGTTGTTCTACGTTTTCTGTTTTTTTGTTTTCTGTTTTCCAGAACAGTTTATAAAAAACATGTTTACCAAACAAGTTTTCTGAGTTTTCTCTTTCCGAAAACAGAAAAACTGTTTCAGAAACACGAATCAAACAGGCCCTTAGTTTCATACTCTAAGCTTTCCAAATGAGAGTAGGTGTAATATATTGTCAAAGATATAATATAATTACATAATGGGGGCATAAAAATATGTGAAATGTGAAGTTATTCAGTGCGTATAACATAACAACTTTCATTGGAGCCTGTTATGTCAGAGAGCCCACGAGTAATTTGTATTGAACTACGCCCTACAGTAAGTATTTGCATCGATAACTCAAGTAGTGCACGAGATGCAATAACTATGATAAAAAAGAACGTTGAAATGAACAAAGAAATGATATATTTTAAGTGAAAAATATCTAATTGACTTGGTAACGTTAAAAAGAGTAATTCAATGTGTTGTTATATATAAATTTAACTTTGCAGGTAATTTTGTTTTTGGCATAAATATCATCATAGTCAACATTCTAAACATCCAATGAGGAGAAAAAATTAGTTCTGAAATAGGATATTAAGAAAAGTAGTAGAGGATGATGAAGAATAACGTAATGCCCAATTAAAGCATCTTCCATTACTAATCAAGTTGAGGTCTATAATCTGTTATGAAGCTAATATTTTGATCTAGTTGATGCAGTGAAGATGGGTGCAATGTAAAAGGGTATTTTGTTTGGCCTCTACCGGGTAATTAGGGGTGATCAGCTGGATACACGTTTAGGTTTGGTCTGTATTTTGTTGATTACAATGACAACATGAACACCAAAGAAATAAATGCTCCACCAATTTCATGATACAGATACAGCTTGTGACTGACGCAAACAATCTCATCTTAATGAACAACACTCGTAATATCAAAACTCTTCAGAGAAACATTACAGACAACATTTTTTATTTGTTGAGGACAAACTGAGAGTGAACAAAATATTCAACCTGGGGATTGGGGACATGACAATAACTACGAGAGACAGAGAGATTAAACAGATATGTACAAAACACACCACTCACAATATCAACTTATTTAGGTTCCAATCCCAAATCCTTTCTTGTTTTGCCCACAAACAAATCACCAGACTTGATGAGGCCAGGGAATCTTCCAACCACTGTCATGAAGGGAAACTGTGCAACGCCGTGTTTCCTTCCAAGTGAAACAATTGCCATTGCTGGATGTTCCTTATATGCTCCCAGTTTCATTTCTTTTCCTTCCCCTATCAATATCCTCAAATTCTTTGCAACCACTTGAGCTTGCTCTCCTGCAAGCACCCCTTGTTTTAGTTCCTGTACCACAGATTTCTGTTAGTACAAAGAATTAAAAAAGAAGACTCCAAGTCCAAAGGATTGACCTTTAGCCCTTGAGGAAAGCCACTCAATTAGCACTTACTTGAACATCTGTAATATCTCCGATTGCAAATATGTTGTTCCGGCCCTTGACTCGTAAATTCTGATCAACCTGGATCCTTCCCTCAGAATCCAAGTGATCCCTTAACAGAGTTTCTCTGAGCCATGCTGAGCCAAGTGGTTTCCCTGTGCAGAGAAAATGAACATCTGCTTCGATGGTTTCTCCAACTGAAGTTCGATATGCATTATTTGAAACCGAGTCCAAATTGACTGATAGCTCTAGCTTCACTTCAACTTTCTTTGATTTCAACCAACTCAAGGCCTTCCTAGAAGCCTTAGGCCCAATGAATTCCAGCAACCTTGTTCCTCTGTGCACTAGAGTCACCTTCTTCTCTGGGAAATCAACAGCAATCTCCCCAGCAAGTTCAACACCAGTAGGTCCCCCTCCAACTATCAGAATTGAACTTGCAGATTTTATCTTTTCATTTTCTGTCACCGAAAAGATCCCTCATAAGTAAATAGTTATTCATACAACATCGTTTAAGGCATAGACTTTCCAGGACTTAGAGCCAAAAAATTACCTGTTTTGTAATGGTTGAGTCTTTCAGTCCGAGTTTTGGGAACAGGTTCTGCATGGCCAGTGGCAATAACGAGAAAGTCGTAGGGAATCTGAGAACCATCTTCAGTTATGACTTCAGTTTCAGTTATATTGACGGCACCGGATGTAACGAGGTTGCCTTTTTTGAAGTAATCTCTATGGTTGATCACTGTCCTCTCTGCAACAGATGGCTCAACCATGGCCCTCAAACTTGCCCATGGAATCTCAAAATATTCCTTCCTGAGTTCAGTACCACTCAATCAGAAAGTTCCATGTATATGCAGGGGGTCATTCATCACTAAAAGAACATGAAATATTTTCTAAGTGCAGACTACTTGAACATCAAGGTTGAATGTTGATTAGTTGGGAACGAAGAAGGTAGGTAGTGAAAACAAGAAGATTATGCTATTAAAGTAAGAGTACAGGAGGGATTAATGGAATTGAAGTTCTGTGAAGAAAAACTCAGCAGCATAGAGAAGATAATTAAACTAGTAAACGACAGAAAGATTATGATTTTGCTCTAGATGCAAACAAAAGAGAGAGAGCTTACGGATCAATAAGAGTGACGTTGGCATGATTTTGAAAATTTTTAGCGAGGAAGGCACCGGCAACACCACCTCCTACGATGACAACTTTCTTCTCCATTCTTTGATGCTAATGTTTTATTTTGCAGAATTTTTCTGTGCTGATGGATTCGTTCACAGAAGCAAATGAGGCAACATAAATAGAACAGAAGGTGTCTGCATCATTGCGTGTCCAACAGAGTTATCCACTATTACAAAATTATAAACAACAAATGTTACGCGTAGAATTTGAATATAAGGTCAAGAGGGTACCATTGTTGCATTAGTGCATCCTTCCCGTTTTACAGCCTGCATTAGTTTGCTGCTTCTCCCTTGATATTATTTTTTAAAGTGGAAATAGTCCTGAAAATGCTACTTTACAATTGAGGAAAAAAAATCCAGCTGTCACTTGCTGTTGCTTGTCAACGATCCTTAGCAGGAAAATATTCAAATAAGACGGGCATAAAATAAGTTTGGAAGAAAAAAAAAATCCACCCAACCCATGTTTTCTGTCATAAACGGGAATCCTCTTATTTTTTATTTTTTTCAGAGTTTCTAGGATCTTCTTATTTGTCATGCATTCTGCTCATTCTGCCTTGCAACCGGAGAAACTAAAATATTCCAATTCAGAGTTTTGAATAATGGGGAAAAAGTTGACTTCTATCTTCCTTCTAGAGGGACACCTTGTCATATCTTCAACTTGTGTCAATAATAAAAGGGTGTATGCATATAAAATGAGCCGGAAAGGCGGGAAGTTTACAGCATATATTTAGGGGATAATCTCTCTCAATGAGTTAGTAGTCGTTAGATATAGAGAGTTCCAGATTCTTCGAGAACGAGCAGTCGTTAAAGCCCCGGTGAAAATAAAGAGCTCAAACATTTGATCCTTCTATAGTCTGGTATTGTATTAAAATATTAAATATTATCTTAAATAAATAATACCTTTTTCAGTAAGAATTAGCCGATGAAAATTTAAATCTAGCATTATATTAAAGTTTTGAATAATTAACAACTCAGTAACTCACAATATAAACTTCTACTATTTTTATAAAGGAAGCTTTGGACTAGGAAAATAGATGTCGATTTAGCAACATTCTTACTCATTTTAATATTTGTTTATATTTGTTATATATTACAGTTTTATAATTAATAGATACCATATTTGCCTTTAAATATTTACGGAGAAAAAGTTTATATTCTTGCTTAACTCTTAAGAGAGGCTCCCAGCATATACCAAACGTTCAAACATTTACCAATAAATCGGCTAATCCACCAATCAATTTTTTTTTTTTTTGAAAAAAACGTAGGAGTAAATGCCAGTAAGCCACTTATCAACATCAATGACTCAAATATAGAAACAAATACATTCATTTCCTTTAATCAGGAACATATAAATAGTGACAAATAATGCACAGTAAGTGTGCGATAGAAGAGTGGGATCACCTTTACCTATATTTATTCAAGCTAGTGTGACATGAGATTCGAGTCCCATTCGCTTCCTTGTTTTGCCAACAAACAAATCTCCGGACTTTATCAGGCCAGGAACTCTTCCACTGATGGTCATGAATGGCAACTGTGCCACTGCATCTTTCCTCCCAAGTGATACAATAGCCAATGCTGAATGTGGCTTGTAAGTTTTCATCTTACAAGCATCAGCTCCCTCCATCAAAAGCCTCAAGTTATTTACAACCATTTCAGCCTGCTTTTGCGCCAAAAACCCTTGTTTGATTTCCTGTTGTGCAAATTTCCATCAAAGAATCTCCGCTCAGGTTGACTTGCAACGAAAATTAAAATGCCACGGATTCAAAGCACGGACAACAATTTTTATATAGAACATATCTGAGACTCATGCAATAGACAGTCCAAGTAATATAATGACAGAAATGTATAGGAGATCATGCACGTATGTCCATAACATATTTGAGTCTCTAGACGCAAGGACTTTGGACACTTGTGTCTTCCCCAACTAGGTCACTGCAGAGACCTAAAATCCAACCATGAAAGATACAGACGGGCAGGGAAGCCTCCAGTCAACAACCGCTCAGGTTAAAGATGGGACCACGATACAATGACAGAAATACCTCAAAATAGAATTGGAGGTTTGGCATCACAAAGTTTCATGAACTGTATACCAATATTTTAATAACTAATAGGCAAAGTTTTAATTCTGCTCCAAATTAGGCAATAGAGGACAATCCACCAACCTAGTTCAATATATACGTAATGTATACATGACAAAATGCGAAGGGAAGAGAAAGAACACTGAGAGCCAAATTGAAAACTGAATTCAGTGCTAAAAATGAATAACTTCAGCACTGAGAAATTTAGTGGTGATTGTTTAACACTTACCTGTACTAAAAAGGTTCAGCATACAGGAAATTCCGGAATGCATTAAGAAGCAACCCTCTCCTTATTCAAATTTTAAACGACAATAGTCTACTATAATACACATTTTGGATATGATATGAATGAATTTTCAAACATTATTAATTTAGTGCTTAATTTCATCATCAGAAAATTCAGTCTTGAATTTCCCATAGAAAACTTTTCACTTTCATCAAAAGCACCCTGAGTAACTTTTTATTTTGTTGTAAGAGGGCATAGTTGGGTGCAAATTATAGTATCATATCGAGAAAAGATGTAGAACTTAGCAGTAGTAAGCACTTACTGGAATATTTGTAATATCTCCAATTGCAAAGATGTTGTTCCGACCCTTGACTCTCAATTGTTCATCTACCTTGATCCTCCCATCAGCATCCAAGTCACTCTTTAACATAGTTTCCTTAAGCCATGCTGTACCCAGTGGCTTTGCTATGCATACAAAATGACAATCTGCCTCAATGGTCTCTCCAACTGAAGTTTGATATGTCTTGTTTCCATCTGCAATGGGATTCAAGTCAACTCCTTGCTCTAGCTTCACCTCAACTCCCTTTGATTCAAACCATTTTAGAGTCTTATCAGCAGCTTTTGGCCCAATGAATTCCATCAATCTTGATCCTTTGTGCACTAGAGTAACCCTTTTATCAGGAAAATCAACAGCAACCTCTCCAGCAAGTTCAACACCAGTCGGACCACCTCCAATAATCAGAATGGAATTTGCAGATTTTATCTTCTGATTTTCTGACAGTATGAAGAAACTTTATGACTTATGTGCTGACTTAGTCGATGCAGTGCATGGCTGAATCTATCATATATACATATATAGTAAAATCTATAACAAAACACGCATTGATAAGTCATGAATAGTGTAACTTATATTTCAAATTCCGTACCATGCATAAGAAAATGTGTCCATTCTATATCTATATTCTTTATAAAATCTCTTACAAACTGTGCTATTATAAGCCATAAACAGTGTAACTTCTCTATAATTTATTATTCACAAGCCACATGAATGGTGCAGCTTGCGTTAAGCCCCATGCCTATCTTTATTCTATCATTATTATTTATTTTTACCTTTCCTTTCTACTTTTTTTTAACTTTTGAACTTGAATTTTGAATTTCCCACCTAAAATTTTGTTCGAATGAATATTTCTGTCAAAAAGTTTCTATCAAGTTATTATTTATCTAGTGCATTGCATGAAAAAAAAAATCTAGTTATATGAAAACATTACCACAACATAATGGCATAGTTCACAAATAGACACTATCAAAGCATGATATGGCTGCAGCCAGAAAACAGTTACAGAAAATGATCCCAGATAGTATTTTGTGTTCCAAACTATCTTCCATGGCTGTATAACAGCTCCATGGTCCAATGGCAATAAACTTTTCTCCTCAAAGACTATATAATGCAGTGATTAATGTCAAGTGCTTATGTAGTGCTCGCATTTTTTTTTGCAAATGTTTAAATTTACAGATTCCTATGTTCCCCATCTAATAAAATATCTACATTTAAAATTTACCTGATACATATTGATTAAGCCTGTCAGTCCTACTTTTGGGAACAGGATCTTCATGGCCTGTGGCAATAACAAGATAGTCATAGGGAATCTGATGGCTGTCAGCGGTCAATACTTCAGTTTCTGTTATATTGGTAGCACTCGATGTAACAATGTTGCCATTGGTGAGGTAATCCCAATGGTTGATCAGTGACCTCTCTGCGAAAAATGGCTCGACCATTGCCCTCAAGCTTGCCCATGGAATCTCAAAATATTCCTTCCTGAATTCAAACGTTCTCGATCAGCTTAATGAAAATGACAACCATGTTCAGAGAAAGCACCATGGTGAAGTTTATGTGTCACTTAATCATCATCGGGCCATGCAATGGCATAAATTTCCGAGTCGAGATTCCCAGAGATTGTTTAATGAAACTAAATGAGTAGAATATGGGTTTAAAACCAAACACACCCCTCACAAAAATGTCTAGCGCGCATAAAATATGATAAAGTCTGTTACGATGAAGCTGGCCAGAATAAAACCAAACCCACCATATCAAAGCTCCAATCTTGGGAAATAATGGGTAAAAAGATTATGGCTTAAAGTATCAGTAGTAATGAAGAAGAAAAAGAACACAGAAATGCGGAGGTGGAAAAGAAGTAAAAAGAGAGCATACGGATCAATGAGGGTAAGATGAGCATGGAACTGGAGAGATTTAGCAACGACGGATCCAGCAACACCACCAACAACAACAACCACTCTCTTTCCGTCTTTCTTGTCCATTTTGATATAACGAGGAATTAGATTTTCCGATGATGATGTCTCTGGTCACGGAATCAGATTAAGCGAAGCAAAGAGAAGCTGTTCCGTGTTCAAGAGAAAAAGCATCATCTAAATGATTGATTGTCACCTGAAGACCTCCAATTGCAAATTGCGCGTGAAAGAAGGAAGTTAAAAATGCAATATTATATTATAGTAATACTAACTCATAGCTTTAATCAGGATTTTCCCCCCTTGTTTGGATTCCTTTTAAGAGTATTGGAGACAAAGATATCCCCTCTTTTTTTTTTTTTCAAACGAACATATCTCCTACCCCTCTGTCATTTTTGTGACGGGCTTACGCAGTTCGACGGCCCATGGATTTTTGGGTCTGAATATGGGCCTTACTCGCAACATTATTCTTCTTGGTGGAATAGTTGCAGCATTTTCTAAAGGTAGGAGAGGCATAACATAATAGATCATGGACCGTGATGAGAGAGCGTAGTATGCAACTATGCATATCTTTAATCAGATTCACAGTAGCAAATGGCTCTCATTTAAAGTGGAAACCACCAAGAGAAGGATGGGTTAAGCTCACTTGTGATGGGTCTGTTGGTGACATGGATTTGAAGGCTGCTTGTGGGGGTGTAATGATAGACCACAATGGGCAATGGTTAGGTGGTTTTTATCGTTTTCTTGGTAGATGCAATGTGGAGGAAGCTGAGATATGGGGAGGTATTGAAAGCTTGCGTGTTTGCTGGGATATGGGCTTCAAAAGAATTGATGTGGAGATAGATTCTCCTCTTGTGGTCAAAATGCTTCGTGGCGATGATCAAAGAAATCATTTTTTTTCTCTTGCTATGCAAGCTCTCAATTGGATTAAGAGGGACTGGTTTGTAAATGTTTATTGTAGCCCAGCTCTAGATCTACTAATATTCCTCATGTGTTAGCTAGGTTTGGTAGGTGTAAATGAGCTTCCTTCTACTTTTCTTGACGTAACCCCTACTTGGTTAAGGGGTATCGTTCTGTCAGATGTTGCTGGGGCTTCGGTCCCCCCTGTTTCTTCCTATTAACGGTATAAGGCTCTGTCCTCCCTCTTGAAATAAAATTAAAAACTAAAAAAAAAAAAAAATTTCTTTTTCATTTTTTTCCCTCATCTTAATAATTGTAAAAATTATCTTTGCACGTGTTAATCTAAAACTAATCATCATTTATCCACTTGTAGGATGATACAAGTTTTTTAAATTATTAAAAATTAAAAAAATAATTTATATTTCATTTTGAATTTTTTTAAAAAAAATACATGAAAATTTAAAAAATTCATATGAAAAATATAAATCATATAAAATTAAAAAATTTAACAGTAACATCAATCAATATTAAAATAACGATGTCCACTGATTTTACTTTTAATTATATAATGTATTAATAATTCCAACCTTTTTTGTTTGAGAAATCAAAATTTAAGCCTTGTGGTCACGAGAAAGATGGTAGGCTCAACATCCCTTGTAACATTTTACGAACGTGAAAGCTCGAATTGGGAATTTTGTTCAATTAAAGAATATAAATTAGTAAATAATAGTACTAAATAAGTAAATAGTCTCCCGGTAAAAAAAAAAAATAGTACTAAATAGTGGATTTTTTTGGCCAAATGGTAAATAGTGGATTGTTGTTGAGAAAAATGGTGGACAGGTTCCCCAGCACGTCAACAACGAAAATAAGAGTAAAAACCAGTGGTTCAAAAAGGGATTTGCATCCTCTTCATAACACTCTCTCTCTCTCTTTCTATTTGCAATTTCATCAGTTGATTATGATTAAAAGATTAAAAAAATAGTCTAGATAATATATTTATTTAATGATTTATATTTATTATTGAATATAATTTTTTTAAAAATAAATTCATAATACTTATTTATGATCATTATTAAAATGAATAGTGTATTTGGTTTAAAGTAACTATGAGAGATTTTCTACAATTTAAATCAAATCAAGGAATGAAATTATGTATGGACTGAGATATAAAGATAATATATGAATGATGCAAATCTATTTAAAGAGAAACCAATGGTTTCAACAAAACGTGCTTGTCTGTCCAAGATAATGACGGAACGGAGTTCATACAAGTGGTTTTTTTTTCTTTTTATTGGGCCTAGTTTTCTTCTTAATCACTTCTTTTCTTAATTAATTTGACCCTCTTTTCTGAGGTAACAAGTGCTGCGAGAACTGGTTGGATTGCTCAGAATGTATCCTTTCGTAGCGAATGGGATTGCAAAATTTATAACATTAAAAGCTTTTTCTTTTACTTTTAATATTAAGAATTATATTTGGCTTCACACCATCTTAATTCATGTTCATCCAACTACACAATTTTAATTTCAAATTATCTGAATTGATAGTTTTTCTTTCTTTTCAGAGTCTATAAATTACGTTCTGTAAAATTAGGGGTAAAAACCCGCCATGGTTTTTCTTCATTCAATCCGTTTTGCTTTTATTTAGAGAATTTGATTTAAAAAAATGATTATAGTCATTATTATTAATTATATTTATCTCAACAAATGACTTAGAAAGAAAAAAAAATAATGATAATCGGGTTAAATGGTAAGAAATTCAATATTCTTAAATAAAATCTTGAGTTCAAATATTATTAATAGAAAAATTTTAAAGAGTTGTTTTATTTGAGTCTAATAATATTAAATCTGATCAATTAAATAAATATACATATAAAGAAAAGGCAGAAAAAAAGTCTCTCAAAGTCAGCATTTGCCCTGATTTTCCATGCCCATGAACCACATACAACTGCCACATCTCCCAACAAACCAAATACTACAATTCGGTCAAACTATAGTAAACTTGGTGAATTACTAGGAATGTATGGATACGCCAAGTCTGACAACTTGTATAAGATATTGTCTTTTATACTCCCTTCTTCTGATAAATATTTTACAAAATTACTTTCACTCTATAATATCAGATTTTTTATAAAATTTAGTAAAACATTTGTGAGTTTTTTCTAATAACAATTTTTATAAATCTATTTTACAACTAACCTAATTCTCTTTCTAAAAAAAAATCAATAAATGGTAATTTTAGAAAAATAGTACATTCTCCGTTATAGTTTATAAGGTATTTTTAACTACCATATATAGAATAAGAGTGGTAATTAATAACTAAAATATTTTTATAATTTATCAAATTATTCTTATTTAATATAGTTAACTTATGAATTAAATTTTTAGTATTAATTAAATTCCATATTTTTCAAGGATATTTTACGTAAAAGAAATTAAATACACAACGTAATCCATAAAATGTCTTATATTGTGAAACGTTAATTTTTCTAAAAAATGTCTTATATAGCATAATGGAGGAAGTAATTTTTTTAAACAAAATTAAGAATTGCAATTAATTTTAACCACCTTTCTTTATCTATGTGATTTCTCTAAAACTTCTTATAATATGGGATAAGATATTATCACTTAAATTAATTCCATTGCCGAAATTAATATATTTCTATTTCAATTATATATGTTCCGAATCTTACCCTCCAAAATTACAAACTTCATACACTCTTAAGTATTGGATTTCACCAACAGTTATTGTTGCTCATGAAAATTTATATCCACCCAACGCCAAGTTGGGATTTGTATAAGATTTTATTATAAAAAGAGAAGCTGGAAATAATAAATTTAGCCTATATATACTCTCCCGTCCTATCTTATTTGTCTCTTTAAAAAATTTTAAATATTTCACTTTGTCTATCATTTTAGCAAAAAAAGTTACTTTTTTTTTTATTTTCAATTGTACTCTAAAAATAACTAATAGTATGTGATAATTTTTTTTGTTGTAATTGAATATTCCATAATCATTCCTTATCATTAAAATAAGAATAATATAGTAAAATTACATTATTTATTAAGTTATTTATTATCTTAATTTTTGAATCATAATCTTAAATCAAACATAAAATGCATAAAATGGGATGGAGGGATTATTTGATCCAAATATCCAATTACATGTTTTCGTAATAACAGCATGTAATAAAATTCATGTAGTGCATCAAAGGAAGCAAAGATTAATAGGTAAGAACAATGGCAAGCAAATTGCTTCGGATAGCTATATATTAATGTGTGTGTGTGTGTGTGTGCGTGTGTTCGATAGAGCTCTGGCTGTATATTGAAGATCAAGGAGATGATACAAGTACAGCATATAGATATTATCTTCTAAATTTTCTTTGGATTCAAATCTCAAACATCAACACCACAACTTTGCATTCCGTTGGTCCGGCCACCGGCGTACCTCACATAGGCGGGACAGTTGACGTGGATGTGGTACGTCCCAGACACCCACGAACCCACCTTCCATTTCACGCTTCCTTCGACCATCACCTTCAGCAGCAACGCCCCAGCATTCTGATCCTCCTGCAGAGCGTCCACCACATATGGAGGCACCGGTACGGCGATCCCATACAAGAAGGGCGACCAGACGGTGATATCGTGGTGGTCTTGGTAAGAGGGTGGGAGGACGACAGCCCGCGAGACCTGTTCGCCACGGTAAGCAGCGGAGACATCGAGGCTACGGTAGAAAATGCCGATTCGGTCATTGGGGTTGTGAGCAGAGAGAGAGACTTGCATGGTGAAGTTGAGGGTGGGCGAAGGAAATTCGGTGGAGGAGGATGAGAGGTTGAAGACGTGAAGGGTGGCATCCTGGAGGGTGAAACGGGGTTTGGTGGGTCTCAGGATGATCAATATTAAGATTACGATGGAGAGCAATAGGATGGCGAAAGCCAGGATGCCGATGAGTATGCGGCGGAAGAGCCGACGGTGCTCATCCTCGTCGTAGCAGCGGTGCTTGAACATCATGTTTAATTTGTTAGTGGGTTCTCGAGAAGTGGGGTGATGTACAAGCCTGCGCGAGAGTGTTTGGTATTTATGTTGAAAGTTCTATGGAAAGGCAAATGGCCAAATGCAATTGGGGCCCGTGATGAACCCTTGGTTTTTTTGATACATCAAAAAGCTGTGTATTGTTCGTAATTCATGATTACAATTTGTCAAGAGTTTTTTTTTTAATTATACATGTACACGTACTTAATCCAAATTCAGGAATCATGCATGCATGCTTAATAATATAATGAAATAGAAATACAAATGAAAATGAAAATGGAAAGAAAAAATTAAAAGACTAAAATATATATCCTATCTGTACATAAAAGTAATAAAAAATTAAATAAATTGAGGTCTTCATTGTTAATTTTTTAAATGAAAATTTATAATTACCAAACTTTCGTTAAGAATCAATGGCAGTGCTAGTTTTGAAAAGAAAGCATGTGTCTTATTTCTTTTTATTTTAAATTATAATCAGATAATATAGTCAATTCGAGTCCTTATAATGAACCTTGTCATTGACCTTTATAATTATGGTGATGACAGTGGAGGAGGGTCACTCCCATCCCATGATAAACTGAAATCGTATAAAGCGTATTTCATGAAAAAAGGAAAAAGGAAATCTTATTAAGTGTATAAATGCCGCTTATGTTATGCATGTAATGTATATATCAGCTTTTTTTAAGGAAAAAAAAGGCCACTAAGGCAATACTATGTACGGTCACCAACAACCGAGTGTGGGAGTTAAAATGCTTTACCGACTCAACTGTACAGAATACATACGAATCTTATTTGCTAGTAAGAATTGTCCATCTGTGTGCGTTCACACGTGTTAGATCAAGTACGTGCTGAAAAGTCAAGTCATTAATTTTGGTGAAGTCTTTACTTAACAAAAAAAAAAAAAAGAAGCTTTGGGGAAGACTTGACTTGGTACAGCAATCAATCAAATATTAAATAATTTTGACAGCCGGCATTGAAAACGAAAGGAAAGGGTTGCTTCCTTAATCAAAATCAAAATGGAAATATAGGAAAGTTCATAGATAAGATAATGGTTAGTAGACAGTAGTATGATATGACTTGAATCCGCTTCGGCAAGGAAGGGCTTTCAGATACGTTACCTTGCTAAAAAAGAGGGACAATCATCTTTGTTTTCAAATTAAGATGCATATGAACCAATGATCAGCTGATCAATTAAAATTTGTCTTGTGAAAAAAAAAAAAAAAAGCTCAGGGTCGTCGTCGTCGTCGTCGTCTTCCATGAGTAACTAGGGGACCAAACAAGACCGACTGAGTCAACTGCACATAATTCCAATTCCAAACCACATGGGACGCCTATTTTCCACGAACTCGTAATAATTCGTACTCACATAGTAAGGCAGTCAGGTTTAATACGAAATTAATGGCCGTGGATTTAGTACGAGGGCCACCTGGCACGTGGTATGCGGGGTCAAAACGACCCCGTTTTGAAGAGTTGTTAATTTCCAGCTCTGCCTCCTCGCAGTCTCAATACTGTCGTGTGCAACTAACAGAAGCTTCATATCAGCCACGATTTCACTCTTATTAATGCTTGAGTCAACCTTTCCAAGTCAAGCGGCATGAGAATGACATATAAAAGCATCGTGTATACTTTTTCCCCCTTTTGCGAAGTTCTGTTTTCGTTTTTAATTTTTTGTTATTGCGCGTTACCACTGTTTGGGCCAACCACGGTTTGTTTTGGGTAAATGTTAGATCAATCAGTTTTACAACACACAAGTCTGAGCCCAAAGCCCATTAATATGGAGCACGATGTGATTGCCCGGAATTTTAAGTAGTTAGGACTCTAAAACCCCATGGAGGAGAAAAAGTAATATACACAATTTTTAAATAATTATGTTACATATAATAATATTATAAAAAAGAAATAGAAAAAGAACTGTGATGTGCATAAATAAAATTGAAATAGACCTTATATATTTCTATTTTTTATATCCTTATCACTCCTTCAACATGATCGCTTTAGTGAACAAAATTGAACTACCCTCAGAATATAATAAGTCAAAATCCGGTCAAAGCTTTGAATTTCACCTTATGTATAACTAGAGCAGGTACCGTGCATTCGTATGTAGTATGAGAAATGACGTTAATCTAAAAAATATGACCCTTATACTTTTTATATCTTATTTTAATTGATGATTATACTACAGATAAAGAAAGCTACTTCTTGTTGGATTACACAATTAAATCCATCATTATTGCGTGAAATTAAATGGACGCCCAAGCCTAATTTTAAGTAGGACTTATTATGCAATTTTTATTAGTAAAATAAAATTGGGAGGAAACGATTATTTTAAGGCCACCATATATCTTTCACATTTGAGGGAATTAAGGGGAGTGAGTGAAAGTGAATCTGTGATGTTTTTAAAATTTCCTCTTTTGAAAGCAGAAGTGCCATTCTTTTCTCTCCCCTAACAAAATTCAACAAAAAGAAATTCTTTCTTTGAATGCCTCTACTGTGGAGAAGAGAGAAAAGTTCATACAGTGATTTTACTCCACTCACGTTTGGTATCACTGTATGTCAATTTCCTTTTATTAATGGAAGAGTATTCTCAATGAGTATATATTTCTTCCTTACTTTTAAAATTCCTTATTGGCATTAGAGCTTGGTTGATTTCTGGGCAAAATTTTTTTCATGCTACCTTACTGTGTGCTCATATATTCTCGATATATATATGTGACTATCTGATATAAATGATTTGTAAATATAAGAAAACCTTTCATGAAATTCTTCTTTTGAATTTCAACAATTTTTATCTATTGCTTACATCGATATACTATCCTCTTTGTGTTTATAAATTTGCATTTAGTCTCCATATTTTATTTTGAGCGCATATTCAATTCCTATATTGTCTCTATGATCATTATAAATGCAAAATTTGGTATTTGGATAAATTAGTTTTCTATATTGGGACCCAAATTTTTCAATTTTTACCCAAACTAAGTTACTGTAAACGTGACACTTGAAATTGGGTTCCCTCAAATTGCAATTTTTCAGACAAATAGATGCCATCATTATGTAGAGAATGACGGGACGAAAACATTGCCACCAAAATCGCGTCAAACGAACATCGGACAAAGGAGAAAATCGCAAAAAATAGTCGCGCTCACAGGTCTGCCACCAGGTCGGGCTGACCCAACTAGAGGTCAGGGATGACCTCAACGACACATTGTTTTAGTGTAAGGCCAAAATGAAACATTGTTTCCAAACACAGCTTCCTAAAACAAAAAAAAAAGAGGAAAACTAGGCAGGTGGAGGCATAAATGAGTTAGGCCGAGGTTTAGGGCCATGAAGGATCCGGGCCAATTTTTTTCAAATAAAAAAATAAAATAAAAAATTAATTATTATTTTTAATTAAAATAATATTAAAATGCTGAGGTAGTGTCTAGGGCCCACCTAAATCATTTTTTGCCACATGAAGCATTAACTCAATAGAAAATGACACGTGGAGTACAAGCGCCACCTTGGCACATGGAAAACTTTTGTTTTTCCATTTTTTTCAATATTTTTGCCAATGTGAACATTTTAGGGGCATGTGCAGGCACGTGTAAGGGTATTTTTGAACATGGTTTGATCCTAAAAATTCCTAAATTCATGAGCTTCATTCTAATATGCTATATGCTTATTTTGAGCATTTTATTAGTTATTTTTATGGCAAAAATGTTAATAAAACCTCTAAAAATACCTATTTTTTCTTTTTTTTTAGGTACAATGAGTTCCTCATAGCCCATATCCACCTCTAATATGGAATCTAAAGGGTCAAATTCTTACTCAAAGTATATTTCTCTTCCTAATGCTAGTGATGACATTCCAAAATATTCCTTTTTATCATACTTTATAGAGGTTAATATGCTGGGACCTCCACCATTAGATGAGGCTCTCACATATCTCCAAAGCAACCTTTCGACTATTTAAATGATGACAATCTAGATCTCTGTGATGGATTCATATGGTTCTTATGAGAATGATGGCTATTTAATAACCACTCCTGATGCCGACCTGGAAGAGACTCATGAAGAGGATCCGTTAGAGGATCCACAAGAAGCACCAGCCATGGATACTAAGGAAACACAGGATCTAGGCAAGGAACCATCAAAGGAGCCATAGGAAGAACCGGAAAAAGAGTCAAAGGAAGTATAAGAAGAAAAATGGGGTCTCTCAGAAGTACCATATGACCATCAAACTAGAGAACCTGCATTGGGAGTACAACCAGAAGCTCCAGTAGTGGACCCTTACATCCCAATCAAATCTCAATTCGATATCCTTTGCTTGGTCGATGGACTCCATAATGACTTTGTCATGAGATCCTACCTCTCCACTCATTCTTCTGTTCATTGAAATATTTTCTAGGTGAATTTATATTTGATGGTCAATTTTTTGCTGAGCAAACGTGGGTCAATATCTTCTTAGATCATCTTCCTGTTGATGACTTCTTGACACTTATTGCTTCTCGCATATAGGCTATTCCACAACTTAAGGTCCTTGACGTTATCAAATTTTTGAAAGATCATGATAAACATTTTCAAACCCACCTAAACACAAAATATCTTGAGATAACCTCGGTACATCCTCCACCTAAAACATTAAAGACACACTCTTGAGCAATATAAATAAAAAAATGAGAGGGAAGAGAAAGAAGCGTAATATTTTTTTTCTTCATAAATTGTGTTAATTTAGACCTGATTAGGTTTTACTTTGTTAGTTATTTTTTAAAATTGTGGAACATTTTTATTTTATTTATTTATTTATGGATTTCAATAAGTGATATTTTTTTAATTTTATCTGTTAAAATGTAAATACTCCATTTGAATGGGAGTAAATGTATATCAAGTGGGACTTCTTAGATATTGAGCCATCTACGAGCTATAAAATATATAAGAATTATTTGCATAAATCCTTTATATGAAATAGCGACAAAAAAAAGTTTCATGTGATGGGGTAAACAAAATGTAAACTCCCAATAGTGAATTTTAATAGAGTTGCTAAAGACCTACTTAAGGATAAATACAAATAAAAGATAATGTATTATAATTATGTAGAATGGCAAGCAAAAATATTATTGCTAAGCTTAATAAAGGGGACAAGTTGAATAGTGATAACTGGGATATATGGCATAGAAAGGTATCCTACATTCTGCAGGAATAGGATGCCGCAAAATCGCTAACCACTATTTTGGTGGAACCTAAGCAAAGGAATATTGCTTAACACAGAAAAGATATGGGGGGCATACATTTCTTGGAAGAAAAAGAGCATCATTGCCTGAATCACCATGCTAAGTGCCATGATAGATGATCTAATGTGTGAGTATGAACGGTATACGACTGCACAAGCTATATGGATAACTCTTAAGGACAAGTTTGGAGGTACTTTTGCCTCTAAGCTTAGAAGACTCACAATCAAATTTGACACCTATAAGCTGTGTCCAAATACTCTCATGAAGTAACATTTACATGAAATGTCAAATATGATCCGAGAGCTTAAAGTCGTTGGCCACGTGGTTTCAGAAGAACAACAAGTTCAAGTTGTTATAAGATCTCTTACAGCGAGCTGGGAACATATTAAAGTTAGTCTGACCCATAATGAGAATATCGCTACTTTTGATGATGTAGCGAGACATCTGGAGTTGGAGGATGAGCAACTAGGGGCTTATAAGTCTTCTAGACATGCATACATAGTTGATGATGCTGGTCCATCCAAGACAAAGCCCAAGGTTAAGAAAGACAGGAAATTCCAAAAAGAAAGGAAGAAAAATGGCACCAAGTTCCAAAAAGGTAAAAGATCCTTCAAGAGAAAGGGCAAGAAGGACACTAAAAAGACTGACCTATCAAAAGTCAAGTGCTGTGTTTGTTAGAGGATACGGCATTTTGCTTATGATTGCCGTGAGCAAAATAAGGTATTGTCGGAATCTCATTCTATTCATTATTCTGATGTTTCTAATATTGTTTTCCTAATTAAGTCTTCATCTTTTTCATGAATTATAGACTCAAGCGCCACAGACCACATGACCAAGGATAGAGAGTCCTTCATGCAATTCTGCAAGGTGCCAAAGTATAGCAGATGGCTTTTCATTAGCAACAATACGAGGCTTGAAGTGAAGGGAATTGGCACTGTCAAGCTACATTTATGTAGCAAGAAAATTTTAATACTTTACGATGTAATATATGCTTCTGACATCCGACGAAATTTAGTTTCTATTATTGGCTTTATTGACTATGAATTTGATGTTAATTTTCATAATAGACTTACTGATATTTTCAAAAAGACAATGAATTATGGTTTTGGTTTTATTTCAAATGGTTTTGTCATTTTAGACATATTTGATAATCATTATAAATAAGATTGCTTTGCTACTTCTAATTCTGATTTTAATACAAATATATACAATGGCATGCTAGACTATGACACATTGCAAAAATAGAATAATTAAACTAGCTAGAGAGGGATTGCAAGGTACAATTGATAAAATGGAAATGGCTTTGTGTGAGCATTGCCTAGCGAGTAAAGCAACTAGAAAACCATTTGGAACTGGAACAAAAGCAAAAACTTCGTTGCAATTAATCCATTTAGATGTTTGTGGTCTGATGAGTGTGAGGGTGAGACATAGAGCTGTTTATTTCATCACTTTTATTGATAATTACACGCGATTTGGTTATATCTATTTGATGTCGCATAAGTCCGAAGCACTAGAGTGTCTTAAACATTACATGAACTTAGTCGAAAATCAAATGGACAAGAAAATCAAAGCATTGAGAACTGATCACAAGCGTGAATATTTATTGGATCAATTCAAGGAGCTTTGTGAAGAAAAGGGAATAGTAAAACAACTTATAATTCCTGACACTTCATAACAAAATAGTGCAGCCAAAAAAGGAAATAGAATATTATTAGACATGGTTAGGTCAATGATGGCACAAACTAATCTACCGATTTCCTATTGGGGAGATGCACTTTTAACAGCAACCTTTACCCTTAATTGTGTGTCCTCAAAGTCGGTTACATCCACACCGTATGAATTATGGATAAATCGCAAGTCAGATTCAAATATCTTAAAACCCTGGGGGTCAACAGCATATGTCCATAATTCTCCCCACAAATATGGAAAGCTAGGTCCAAGGGGGAAAAATGCATCTTTATTGGATAATCTACACATTCTAAGGGTTACGTTTTTATTAGAGAAAACCAAGATGGGACTGTGACTAAAATAGAATTTAAAGATACCACATTTCTAGAAAGTGAATTCCCTGCCAGGAAGAGGTCAATCGTACTGTATCTTTTTATGAGATACATGGACAAACTGAGGAATCGTGTTGTATCTCTTTATGAGATACATGAACAAACTGAGGAATAAAGTTTATATACCTTGATCTCTTAATTTGAGTGGGAGCTCTAAAAGACCAGTGCAAAATTCTATTCTAGAGCAGAACAACAGACAAGAGACCCCACCGCAGAGGATTAACAGAGAAAATGTGCCAAAAAGATGTTTCCCAATAGAAGAGATTGCACTTATTGTTACTCCACAAGATGATGATGAGCCCAATTCAATACATGAGGCCCTATCATGCCCTACTAAAAATGAATAGAAGAAAGCAAAGGAGGAGGAAATGGATTCGATGAGGATAAACCAAGTTTGAGACTTGGTTAATCTTCCATCTGGACCAAAGACAATTGGGAATAAATGAGTTCTCAAAATTAAGAGAAAAGTAGATGAATTTATTGAAAGATACAAGACTCGATTAGTGGCAAAAGGGTATACACAATAGGAATGTATAGATTATGAAGATACTTTTTCACCTGTTATACGTTTTAACTCCATAAGATTGATTTTGGCAATAGTAGCAAGCATAAATTTAGAATTATATCATATGAATGTAAAAATCACATTTCTAAATGGAGAATTACAAGAAGAAATCTATATGTAACAGCCATTAGATTTCATTGAGAAAGGGAAAGAGAATAAAGTCTGCAAGTTAAGAAGGTCTATTTATGGACTTAAGCATTCACCCAGACAGTTGTATTTGAGGTTTTACCCGTTTCACCGAGCGGTAACCTCATACGATTTCCAGATAATCGAAGAAGACCACTGTGTATACATCAAGCGGTTTAAAAAGAATCTTGTGATATTATCCCTTTATGTGGATGATATACTATTAATCGAAATAGTCTAAAATCGATTATAGCTATCAAAGAATGACTATCTTCAAATTTTGAGATGAAATATATGGGTGACGCTAATTATATACTTAGAGTTAAGATTCATAGAGATTGCTCAAGAAAATTAATATCCCTTTCTCAGAAGAATTGGGGAGGAGATCTAGATGAGCGTAAATCGACTTCTAGACATGTTTTTCTATTGAACAATAGAGCTATATCATGGTGTAGCAAAAAACATACTTGTATTGCTTTGTCTATCATGGAAGTGGAGTTTGTTGCATGTTTTGTAGTAGTGCAAGAAGCAATATGGCTGAAGAGATTTGTAAAACACTTAAGAGTCATCAGTGATAAATTGCATCTTATTTTAATAAACTGTGATAGTGAGGCAGCCATGGCCTACACCAAAGATTCCAAGTATCATGTAAGACAAAACATCTAGACACCAAATATAATTTTGTAAGAGATGCTATAACATAGAAAAGTATTACAATTCGCCATATTCCTACACGTCAAATGATAATTGATCCCTTTACCTAGCCAATACCTAGAGATATGTATGTTGATCATGTAAAATCTTTAAGTATTCCTAGAATATGATGTAACACAAATCTTTGTAATGACCAATTATATGAATGAAATGAAATACACTTTATATAATTGAATTATATGTGTACATGTGTTTGTAAAAAAAAAATATATAATGTCCAGTATGTCCTACATGTTGAAAAGATTGACTTTCTCACAAAACAACCACCTTTGATGCTTATGGGGAGTGGGTAAAGGTGAGACATTTTGTGTTCACCAGTAAATAAGCAAGAAAGCTAATATGATAGTGAAATAACACAAAGTATAAGTTGCCCTGACAAAAAAAAAGTAAGTCGGATGAGATCCAACAAGTATAAATTTTTTCGATTGAATTATGGATACCTACAGCTCATAATATATGTAACCAGATAACAAATTCTTTAACAAAGATATCATGATAAGTGGGAACATTGGTAAAATTCAGGTTAGACACTATGTGTGACTAAACTTAAATTTGTATGGTGTTAACAACAAACCAAAAATTGACATATGCTCTTATATGATAAGAGTAACACCGTAACATGCAATTTATACTACATGTGTTTTTAGAACCGTAATTAGGAAGCAAGTGAATACATCCCTACTTCATTACTGTGTGAGTCCCAGAGAGGAATAAATCCTTTCATTAATGTCCTTACGAATTTGACATTTTTCATGGAGAAATGATTCAGTGTTTGCTACTTTAGCATATATCCAATGATCATGATAAATTCTATGTGAAGGTATTATGCTAGGAAAGTAATTGTTTCATATTGAAATGAAATATGGACTAAAGGAAGATTACCAGGAAATATACACACATATACTAGTGTCTAAGATATGTCCGTTAAAAAGTTATTTTGTTAATATCTTAAGCATGAATACTAAGCATACAAGAGTAAGGCAATCTAAGTTTGTGAGAAAACTTAAGAGATGTTAGATTTGCTGTGAATAAAAGTGTATATAGGTAAATATAGGGCATTCAAGGTATAATATACGAACAAGATAAATATGAGATACATAGAGTTATTTTGTCCTGATCCAAGAATGTGATTTCTAGTACAAGAATACCTAATTATAGATATTATACCACGTGGTTATGCCAGATCACTTTGTATGAAATGGAAAGAAAGAATTACAAATGGTTAACCCATCAAATGTGAGTGGAAGATGTTAGGTTACACAATTAAATCCACCGTTATTGGGTGAAATAAAATAGAAGCCCAAGCCTGATATAAATTAGGGCTTGTTGTGCAATTTTTATTAATAAAATAAAATTGGAAGGGAACGGTTATTTTAAGGCCACCTCATATCTTTCACGTTTGAGAGAATTAAGGGGAGTGGGTGAAAGTGTATCCATCTAAAGTTGTTTTTAAAATTTCCTCTTTTAAAAGCAAAAGCGCCCTTCTTTTCTTTCCCCTGATAGAACAAAAAGAAATTCTTTCTTTTATGCCTCTACTTTGAACAACAGAGAAAAGTTTAGACAATGATCTTACTACAGTCGCGTTCGGTATCATTGTATGTCAATTTCCTTTCATTCGTGGAAGAATATTCTCAACAAGTATGTATTTCTTCCCTGCTTTTAAAATTCTTTACTTCTAATTAAACTAAATAATAAATAATGATTTATTCTTTAATAGATATTCTCTTAGGAAAAAAATTGTATACCGTTCTCTTTATCCTTTTTGAAGGAATAAAAAGATATAGGGAAGATATACATATTGATCGAGAATGTTCTTCCACTGAGAGAATGAGAAGGACATATACCAAGTGGATGGAATAAAGTTACTCGGATTTTCTTCTCTGTTTCGCTGTAGATACACTCTAGAAAAAGAATTGTAAGGAGAGATTTCTTCAAGGAAAAATGAGAGAGCGTCCCGTCTTTCTGATAAAATCAGTTAATTAAAAAAAACACGCACTTGGATATGCTGACGCACGATCACTAAAATTGCTCTCCCATGCGGTGTGTGGGATCGGTTATAATTAACCATTCCCTCCCTCTCATTCATATTTAAAAAATTACAAACCTTATTTTTCTTATTTGGGTTTAGGCCTAATTATATATCTTACCTAACAAAGATGGATATAATATAACCTAACACTTTTCATACGGTTCTCTAATAAATAAATGCCACATGTCTTTTCTTCCAACTCATTTTTCTTCTTTTCTTTTCAAGTTTATAACAGTGTTAACAAAATGTTGAAGAGAGAGAGAGAGAGAGAGAGAGTTCTAGACTCGACATCCCTCCCTAATTGCTCTCTGGTGACATATGGATTTAGTTATGAATTATCTATGGCGAGTATGCAGTAGTCGACATCAACCATGTAGTCATTGGGTGTAACATCTATAAATTTCCATATATGATTTTTAATACAGTTTATGTTTAGAATATGAGGAATGAAGATATACACTAAATAAAAATATACAATGAATTATAGTTTCAATAAGTTACATTGAATTCTGATGAGTATACATTGAATGAAGGTATACAATGAATATTGATTTTAATAAGTTACATTGAATTCTAATGAGCATATACTGAATGGAGGTATACAATGAATATTAGTTTCAATAAGTTACATTAAATTCTAATGAGTATACACTGAATGGAGGTATACAATGAATATTAGTTTTAATAAGTTACATTAAATTCTGATGAGTATACACTGAATGGAGGTATACAGTGAATATTGGCTTCAATAAGTTACATTGAATTTTGATGAGCATACACTGAATAGAGGTATACAATGAATGTTGATTTCAATAAGTTATATTGAATTCTGATGAGCATACACTGAATGGAGGTATACAATGAATAATGGTTTCAATAAGTTACATTGAGTTATGATGAGCATACATTGAATGAAGGTATACAATGAATTATATTGAATTATGATAAGCATACACTGAATGAAAGTATACAATGAATTGATGTCACTCGCTAGTCAAGATATCAACACTATAAATACCCCTCCCATCTCTTCATTTCAGCACCCCACCAGTTGCGAGTGAAAGAAAGAGAGAGCCAAGGGAGAGAAAGAGAGTGTGAGTAAAAGAGAAGGAAAATAAAGGAAGGTTAGCTACAAGTAAGGTACTTAAAAAATTCAAGAAGGAAGGCAAGCTGCTTAGCTCAGGATACTTTTCGGTGGAGGTAGTATATTATTTATTTCACGCATTTTCTGTGAATTAATTATGGATGTTATGTGATATTATTGGATGAGTTGTTTCAATATAAATATTTTGAAATGCTATGCATGTCTAGCATTAAAAGGAAACTCTGTTGAGATTTTTATAGATGCATGAAATATGAGTTATTTGGTTGTTTGCATAACTACCTGATTATGAACATGATTTGTATGAATGAATATATATACTACTGAAATTTCCCTAAATCTCACACCTAATGACTAACAATGTTAGGGCCAAGCACAAACAAAGGCAAAGGCATGGAGGTGGTTAACTGAGAGGAAGCAGACTGGAAGATATTATTTTGTAGTAGAATAAATGTAATTAAATTATGGTGATATGTTTTAGTTCTGATTTCTACTTGCTAGCTTTACTTTAGATATTCTGGAACAATAATCAGATAATTACAGTATGATTGGCTTGATTATTATTAATCAAGGTAAACTTTCAATTAAGTTATTGTCTTTTGAGTAACTTAATTTTGAAAAGTTTAATTATTCTAGATTTTTAATTCTTTCCGCTAGATATATAAGATATGATTAAAAGCCCGGTAATCTAAGGCATTACATTTGGCACATCATAGCAGTAGCTTATAGAGTCAGAGACAAGTTTATTTGGTGGATCCTAATAGTGGATCTTATCCTCATGCCTCTCACCTTCTTCCACTATCTTGACATCGGAGGTATCACCGAGAAATTATTCCTGATGAAGCTTGGCCTCTTGAATAATAAAGGATCATCACTGTCATTGTTGTCATAGAAGTCATGGTCCTCTTGTTTGGTCTTCATAGAGGAGGTATCATTGGGGATATTAGTGAATGAGAAGTAAGAGATCAGGCTTTGAGGCATGATGGATGAATTGATGAGAGAACACTTTTGGATTGAACGGGACAAGAGAGAAGGGCATGGTTCTTGCTAAGAAAGCTTTCGAGCACAAACTCAAGGCATCTAGGTTAGAAGTAAATGATATACAAAGAAAATTTTTGAATAGTATAAAGCATACAAGCAACTATATCTAAGTTTTCTCTCTTCTCTTATTGATTTGGTATTTTGAAATAAAAATCATTTGATTTATGCTTTGTTTAGATGGGGAAAAAGAGTAAGAGGAGAGAAAATTGATGGGAGTAAAAAGGAAGAAAAAGAAATGTGAAGAGAAAATGTCTTCTTTCCTTATATTTAGATAGACATTTTCAAACTAAGAGGAAAGAAATTTTTGGAAGTAAAAATATGTGGAAATGCTTTTTTCTTTTTTGTCCTTTAAAAAATTTCTCCACTTTTGAAGAGAGAATTTTGTAAAGAAGACATATATGCTCCATGTTCACGATGTTCAAAACTGATACAAATGGAACCAAACCAATACAAATCAATTAAAACTGAACTAGAATAAGGTAAGGAGAGACACACATGTTAGGTAAAATGAAGCCTAACCCCCCTCAGATTTTTTTTCTTTTACAAAACTTTTATATGAGATTTAGCTCAAATTAAAAGGAAATTTGAGGTTTCACCTCCCTCCAGTTGTCTCATTTCCCATCTCATTATTAAGAAAAGTAAAGGAGCCTACTAAAATAGAAAAAGGAAAACAAATAAAAATAAAACATTTAAAATATAAACAAATGAGAGAAAAGTCTCCTCATTCATCGTTGAGTTTACTGTTTTCCGTTCCTCATTATTAATTTATTATTACTATTCTACAAAACCATAAAAATTTGAAATTTCTATATATTTCATGTAAATATTTTTTTTTGGTTAAATTCTTTTTAAGATTGAAATATTAAGTACATATTTTTACTTTTGTATGTTTTTATTTTTATTTTTTAATTTTGTATTAGTATACATAATTTATTATCTAATAGGTTTCATTTCAAATTATAAAATATTGAAAATAAAAAATATGTTATATATAAAAATATTTATTAAAAATAAATTTTGGCCACCTACTAGTCACGTGCTCGTCCACCCCTGAATAAGGTCTTGTTTGGTTTTGCAGTTATGAAACTGATTTGGTTTTGTTTTAGATTTTCAAAACATAAATCAAATCGAACAAAACCTATCATCATTTTTATATAATTACTATACTTATTTATTGTATTTTATTTTTTCATTTAACAAATTTTCTATTCATACTACCCATTTTATAGTCCATAATGAGTAAGACAATCCACAAACAAAATTATAATACATATATTGGTTAGGAAAAAATAATGCAAATAAGCCTGTTATAAATAATTATATGAAAAAATTTACCTAAAAGATCCATATTTTAATAAATTCTTTAGATGTAATTCTCATTTATAAAGTATTTATATGAAACATATTTAATTTAAGAAGGATTCTATGTTTTTGATAAAGATATTTATTTTCGCATGAATTAAACTAATCCAAACCAAATTTGGAATTGAACCAAATCAATTAAAAATATAATTGAAAAGGTCCCAAAATATATCAAATTAATGGATTTGATTTGATTTAGTTTTTACTCATCATCGAATCAAACAAAGTTTAAGAATACTTTTACTGGTCCATGTCTATTTTTCTCTCATATTTTTTATTCATATTTTCTCTTACTGTTCAAATAAGAAAAAAATATTTTATTTCTTATTTTTTTAATTTTCTCTTAATTTTCTCCCTATTAATCTAGAATGCACTTTCTTATCAATTTAATAATTTCAAGATAAAATATTTTCATTAATGCTCCGAAATTTTTTCTTCAATCAAAATGTGTACTTCAAAACCTGTACTACTTGGAAACTCTAGCGAAAGTGGATCATTATAAAATATTTTTTAATCAATCCTTTAATATTTCATATATCTTTTCAGAATTTGCAATGCTCATCGCAGGATGAACATCGAGGGCTCACTGCCATTTTGGACTATCTAAACCTGAATTAGATAATCCAAATTTACAGTTTTTATTTTTTATTATTTTTAAATGATAAAATTATGTTTTAAAAAAGTGACACTTATAAAATTATCTTTATTTTTATTCAGTATTTAATAAAATAAAAAATATTAAAAATAATATAAATTTAATTTAATTTAATTTGAATCATAAATTCAATTTGAATGGTTCAAATTGTGATGAGCACTCGAAACTTATTATGAGCACCACACTGAATGTAAATTCTAATTTTCATTAATCCAAATAAGTACTTTTTAATATAAGTTATTTTTAACTATTTTATCAAAATTAAAAAAAATTTGTTACATTATTAAAGTAGTCTTAAAATTAACGTAGTTTCCATCTTTACTCTTAATAAATATCACAAATTTAAGCAATTCATTTTTCCTCTCATAATAGAATAAAAATATTTTTAAAATAAAATAATTAATACTTAGAAATTCATGAAAAGTAACTTATATTATATAGAATCACAATTTTTTTTAAATATGACTAATAAAAAAAAAAAGGCGATAGTCGTAAAAAAACCAGTACTACTAATGCTCCCTGGCAGAAATGGAATCACGATGAAATATTATTTTTTTAATCAAATTGATCTAGAAAGATTTATAAAATGTGGTTTCTAAGGGCATCGTTTAAGAGGTTGAAAATGTCTAAGCAAATTCTTTTTTTTTTTTTTGCCAGATATCTAAGCAAATTCATATATTGGGGACTTTGGGAGATCGCATTTTCATTTAAAAAGCATTTTTATTGAAACGAAATGTTTGAAAGGATAAATTTAAAAAAAATTATCTTGAAAAGATTGAATTGAAAAAAATCTTTTGGAGTCATAAAAATATTAAAAAGGAATATACTGATTACTAATATTAATTTATTCTGAAGCAAGGGACCGTGATATTTAATATTAGTGGTGAAAAAAAGCAGCAACCAGTAAAAATGAGGACAAATGCAAGGCATATGTACCAAGTCAGGAATGTTATCCGCCAATGTGAACATTCATCTTCTCTCAAATTCTTTGTCCAACAACAGTGTATTCGGGTACCGAAGGGCCATAGCTAGATGCTTTATTACTCCAATCAATCCCTTGCCGCCGAAGGAAGACTTGGCAAACTGTGTCGCAATAATCACGACCCTTGGATTTTCCTTTTTCTTTTTTTGTTGTCTGCTTGTCCAACCAGATAAAGCATTGTATCAGTTCACCGAGTTTAATAAATCACTTTAATTTAATTTAATCTGGGAGAAGACAGGCGAGAGCGAAGGGGTTGAATTTGATTGAAGGGTATGTTATGGGTGTGCCTGCATTTTACAGATGGTTGGTGACCAAGTATCGCACGGCTGTAGTGGAAGCCCTCCAAGACACGGGAGAAAGCCCTGAGTTTGATAACTTGTACCTTGACTTGAATGGCGTCATCCACCCATGCTTCCATCCTCATGACGACAACGTGATTCTATGATCTCTGTTCTCCTTCTTTAGTCTGCGGTTCTTTCTTTTTTTTTTGTGTGTATTGATATATTATATGATATGCAGAGCTCACCGAAAACATTCGAAGATGTCTTCCGCAATGTCTTTGAATACATTGATCGGCTTTTTAACGTAGTTAGGCCTCGCAAGCTCTTATACATGGCAATAGGTGAGTTACATAATACTATTTCATTACCAGAACTAGTAGTTAAAATACTATAGCTGGATAGAAGAGCTTTTTCTACTGGTTCTGCCGTCGATTAATGAGTAGTTTAATTCTAATAACTAAGAAGGCTCTGTGTTTGTTTATCATATAAATATACAGACGGAGTAGCCCCTCGGGCCAAAATGAACCAACAGAGATCGAGGCGTTTTCGAACTGCAAAAGACGATGAAATAAGGGTGGGTATGATTAACGTAATTCGAATATTTACCACTGCTGCAGCTCATGGTCATGGGGTTTGATGAATATTTTCTCATCTTTCTCATAGGAATGCGAGGAAGACATTTTAAGGAGGAAATTTGAAATGGAAGGAAAAGAGGTTCTTCCAAAGCAAGAAACGGAAGTGTCAGACTCTAATCTGATTACCCCGGGCACATTGTTCATGCACAAACTCTCTAGAGCCCTGCAAGACTACGTATTCGAAAGGATAACCCATGATGAGTCTTGGAGGAATATTATGGTGCGACTTGGTTTATACACATGGCCATGAGTTGGTCTATCTTATCCATCGATAATGACCTCCTTTCACATTTGTAACATTTGTCTGTACTTTAGGTGATTCTTTCTGATGCCAATGTTAGTGGAGAAGGCGAACACAAAATTATGTCTTTCATACGTAGGCAGAGAAGTCTTCCGGATTATGATCCAAATACAAAACACTGCTTGTATGGTCTGGTATAAAAATCACAGTTTGACCAGTACTTCATATAGCTTTGTTGTGACAAAGGTTTTATTATCCTCCTAGCTTAGCTTATGGTGTTGGAAATTTGTTATGCAGGATACAGACCTTATAATGCTCGCGTTGGCGACGCATGAACCACATTTTTCTATATTGAGAGAGGTGGATTTCAATCTTGATACCTAATAGTGTGGTTAGATTATTTGAGATCCATTTCACTTTCATATTTGATGTTATTTTCTGACTTGTGCCTACAGAATGTTGGGGAGAAGCAACTAAGAAGTGCAGCTATACCTTTTGAGGTATCATAAACAAGTAATTGCTTTTACGTACGTTGGATATCGATGGTGTTTATTTTTAAGAGTTTCATCGATCTAATTTTCTGTATTTCAGTTTTTGCACATTTGGTTGTTAAGGGAATATCTTGAACTGGAATTGAACATACAAGATAAACCAAAAGGCATCCGCATTGATTTTGAGAGAATAATTGATGATTTCATCTTCATGTGTTTTTTGGCTGGAAATGATTTCCTTCCTCACTTGCCATCTCTTGAAATGCACGAGGTAATTTTATCAAAATTTACTGGTGATACATATAATATAATTTCAATGGGTAGTTAATTGTTTTGTCTTGCAGGAGGCTGTTGATTTACTAATTACAATTTACAAGAAAGAGTTCAACAACATTGGAGGATATCTTGTTGACATGAGCAGGGTAAACTTCCTCTGGTTAACTTTTTTTAATATTCAATTAAATACATTAAATCTCCTTCAGTTTGAACATTGTTTTGCGAGCACTACGTGCGCCTTTAGTGTGAAAACAGGTCGAGGAGGGAAAATGTGCATATGTTAAGCTATCAAGAGTTGAAAAATTCATTCTTTTGGTCGGCTTATATGAAGAGAGAATTTTCAAGAGAAGATCCGAAGTGAGAGAGAAAAAAATGAGAAAACTTATCAGAGATTATGAACAATCTGTAAGTTGAAATATCTATCTAAATATGAAAATCAGTGCATTCTTTCGGGATTTACGTTAGTTATTCTTTGATCCACGTAATTCACTTGTTCTTTTCCTGAATCAGGAAGAAGAGAATGATATTGAGAGTAGTTCTGCATCTGTTTTCCCTTGTGAGAAGCTCTCTGTTTCTACTGATTCTGAAGTAAGTTGACAAGTCTTCCCTGGAAGAACAATTTAGGTGGTCCTTACATCCAAAAAAAGTAAAAAAAAAAAAAAACGAACGAAATGTATTGTATCTTGTGTGAAATAATATTTTGCTCCGCAATGAAGGGGCTGCAGATTTTGCGGAACACAGAGGAGTTAAAAGAACAGTTAAATAAATGCATTAAACAAAAGTCTGATCTCTTTAGGAGTGGAGAGTACTTAACTGACAAGGTATGGACTGTTGAACAGAAAGCTCCAAAATATTTTCTTTGAATGACTCTTTTTCGAAGCATATCTTTACACCATGCTAGTTTTCTAAAGTAACAGATATCAATTAGTAGGCGCTGTTCCATTTCATTGTAGATAAAATTAGGGACAATGGGTTGGAAAGGAAGATATTATAAAGTTAAGTTCTCTGTGGAAAGTATTGCAGACATTGAATCTAAGAGAAAAGAATTAGTATGTGTTTCCTTCTATATAACTTCGTCAGACCATTGTCTCTAAGATTTTATTATTATTTTTTTCTATTTATATTCCGTAGAGAATGGATTTGAGTTTAACTAATAATATTGACCTTCAGGTCAATAAGTACACGGAGGGACTTTTATGGGTACTTAAATACTATCATTCTGGTGTTCCTCCTTCGTGGTCATGGTATGCCCATCGATTTGGATATATATTGAATTATTGGTTTTGTATCATCTATTTTATTTAAGAATATGAATTAATAAAAGAGAACTGTATCATACAGGTTTTATCCATACAACTATGCACCTTTTGCTTCAGACTTTAGAGGCATGACTCAGGTGAGATTAAACTTTCAGAAAGGTGTCCCATTGAAACCATTTGATCAACTCTTAGCAGTTCTGCCTCCCAGGAGGTAACTGTCTGATATTTACATTTTGATTTTTCTTTCCTATGAAAAAACAACCGATTTACTTTCTTGGTTTTAAAAAAAAAACTGATTTTGCTTCTGGGCCAGCGCTCATGCACTGCCACAATCGTACGTGCAATTAATGGTTGATGAGCGATCAAACATAATCGACTTCTATCCTCGTGGTAAACATTATATTGTTAAGAATCTAAAAGCATCGAAAATTTCAATGGCTTTTATTTTCTTCATCCTATTTCTCCTGCTTTGAATTTGTAGATTTTGAAGTCGACATGGAAGGGAAGCGGTACGCGTGGCAGGTTTTATTTATCTTTCAATTTTTACTTTTAGAGCCATCAAATCTTTGTGGTGCATGTAGTGCAAGATATTAACAGAAGCCATCGCTTTTGTCAAAGGGAATCTGCAAACTTCCATTTATAGAGGAAGCGCGGCTTTTGACTGAATCCAGAAAACTCGAAAAGGAATTAACTGTATGGTTTGCTTATTACTATCTTAGTTTTCAAGAACATGAGTATTTCTTTCATATATGGAAGCTAAAGGAATATCCTTAAACCAGGAAGAAGAAGCAATCAGGAATTCAGCAGGTGCAGATGGACTGTTTGTTGCAAGTACTAACAAGCTGGCTGCGAAAATTAGATCTGCCAGCCAAAATGCAGCTATTAAAATTGAAACAAGCACAAGGTTTGTCGATATGGCCACGTTAATGCTATACTTGTTAAGATTCTTTTGATACCATTACTCGACTCTTTGTTCGTTCTTGATAGTGATGGAATCGGGGGCCTCGTGAGACTTTGCACTGAGAATGTCAAGGTTAATTTGGACACTGAAGAAACTTGTGTCTTGTATGATCTCAAAACATGCTATTCCGTTTCAAATTCGCGTGTCATTTTTCCCACCGTGGCTTGACATTACTTTATACCGCAGATGTGTATATTACGAGCTGCCTCAAGGTGGTATTCATATTCCTAGTTTACTTCCTGGCTTGAAACTACCGGAAAAGGTAAAAGCTAGCATCCGTCATGTCATTGAAACAAACGTTGCCACTTATGCAATTAACGTTTATGATATTATGCAGACAATCTCTGAAAATGAAATTAGGGACACACCACTCTGGCATGAACGCCAATATCCTATTGGTTTTCAAAGGTATTAGCTCTTCTTTTGCCTTCTTCCTTCCATCCTTCCTCAATCCTCAAGGAAGGGTAAGGAAAATTGATTGATTTTTTATTTTGACGAGCTTGAAAATGCAGGACCCGGATTGAAGACAAGAGTCGAAATGCCAATGATTTCAGTACTTGGAGAACTAATGAAGGTGGTAGAAGCAGTTTTCAGTCCTCCGCTTCTGCTAGATCCACTTTCAAAGGTGCTGGTGTTGGATGGAGTTCAGGTTCAGGTAGAGGCCAACAAGCCGATAATCCCAGTAGGACTGGAGATACCTATATTGCTAAGAAAAGCATCGACATGGGAGTTAATCAGAAGATGCTGTCATTGGGAATATCAGATTCAATGCCCAATCAATCTACCAGTCCTTATGGAAAATTACCGTTTTCGCTATCAAGTAATGGTTCCACATATCAGTTCAGCAATTTCCCCAAATCAAATCATGGATTTCAAGCTGACACAGAACCTTTTGCTTGGGGTCGAGGCAGAGGCCCTTATGCTTCCGTTCATGTAAATCCTTGGAAGAATGTTTCTGCAAACTCTAACGCCTCTGGAAAAGGTTTTCCAAATCAAAGTTGAAAATCTTATTCACAAATGACTAACTTTTATGGCTTACTTTTTGCTCTTGTTTGAAAGCTTTGCACTTGGTAGACACAGCTGTGTCTAATATTATAAATTGAATAGAATGTTAAGGCATACTGGTATGTAAGGGAAGTTTATAGAAAGTGACATCTGGGTCTTTTATATGCATACCTTGATCTGTCAAAGTAATATACTTCTTCCCTCCCATTTTTTTCTGCTTGCTCTCTTGGTTTTGTTTCTGCTCCTCAAGCTTACAGCTCGTTACAAAACTCATTAAACAAAATTTGCTTACCAAACTGAACTCTTTAAGATGAAGTTAATTCTTCATTATTCTGAGTTAAACAAATTAAACATTTAGGATACTGTATGTTGGACATTAATTTTCTGCACAAGACAGGATATATAAGTTAATTCTTGATGTCTTAGATCATGTGGGCGAACCACAGTGCAATGGGACCGACTTTTACGGAATCTTCAATAATAGAAGTTGACCACACGTACCTCTCCTCTCTCTCTCTCTCTCTCCCCCTCTCCAGTTAAATTAGAATTCATTTCGAGCAAATCCCTACTGTTGACTCACAAAACAGATTTAGCATACATGGGGTGATGTCATTTCGAACATGTGGGCAACATGTTAAGCGCACGAGAAAACTTGAACAGATCTTTGACTTGTCAAAATTGCATGGAGCTGAATTTTTCTTCAAGACATTTTAGGCTCAAAGGCACAAGTTTATTAAGAGTGCAAGCCAACTTTGCACGAATCACATTTTGGGTAGTTGGGCGCAACAATTTAGGTTCCTCACATAGAACCTTTAGGTTGACATTGGTTCGTTTAACACGTAGCAAACAGTTTTTTGATGATGAACAACTGAAGTGACAAAATACCGCAGCGTGTGGGCTGTCTTATTTCTGTTGTAACGGAAGGCGCGCACTGCCAGTTCGAACCGAACCGCCTTCATGGGTGGTAAGGTATAATAATAATGGGTCAGAATGTAAATTAAAATTACAGGGATGGAAAGCGTAGGTTCGTATCCGAGGCTACCACACGTGATTGATGCGGGAGCGGTTAGAGCTGTTATGCTATTGAATTACTATTTAATTTTTAATTTTGTGAATGGCTTTCCGAATTATTTTGGTTTTTTTATTTATGAAGTGCTTCCCTCCACATCTATATCCGAACCAAATTCCCTCCTTCCTTCCGTCCCTTGTTCTTTCCCTCGTTTTCTGCTCTCTCTCTCTCCCGCTTTTTTATTTTCTTACTTCCCAAACACCCAGATCTCATCCTTTACCCTCCTTATCCAATTTCCCTTCCCAATTTTGCTATTCCCCCACCCATGCACATCAATTCTTAACCCTCTACGTTATGTAACTCTCTCGATCCACTTCATCCTTCCCCTCCAACTCCCTTACCTACAACCCACCTCGATCTTTGCTCGCCATTTCTCTCTGGCCTGTGGATGTCGGGTTCGCAACCTCCTTCCACCTCGTCTCAGCCGCCCGAGCATACTGTACACTCTATCAAACGCCAATTCCCATTCTCGTCCATGAAACCTCCCTTTGTAGCTCCGGCAGATTATCATCGCTTCGCACCCGACCATCGCCCACCTGCTGCCCATGAAGCTGAGGCCATCGTCGTTAAGTCCCCTGTGAGTCTTTGATTTCTTTTATTCTGTTCTTCTGCTTCGGTGCCCTTTTTTATATTTAATTTTTGTTTTTTTTTCCCCTAAGTATATAGTGGCTTTTAAGTTATCTATTGGAAGAACTGTGTGGAGATCTGCTATATGACGACTTCAGACAGTGTTTGAGTTATTAATTTGTTGGAATAAGTCGATGAATTAGTTGTTAGAGTTGTATTATAATTTGCCCTCACCAAGGAAGGCCGTCCTTTTTTGTCAGTCTATGCAGTTTTTCAGGTATTAAAAATTTGTGTCTGATTTCAAGATCACGTATCAGCTAAACTGTAACAACTTTAATTGTGGACCATTATTTGATTTCTGATGTCACCAGCGCCACAACACAAACAACACCCCCCCCCCCCCCCACACACACACACAAAAGAGGACAGAAATAGAAAACTATGTGGTTTAATCTGAGGCAATAGTTAATTGGTGTCATGAACAACAACATACTTCCCTGTTCAAGGGTGTGCTGTGAGAGCATATGGGTTTTGATAAACTCCTGCGGTAATGACACTGCGACATGAATCAGCATTGGTTTCTGGCATCAGAAAACTCAACAACTACTTAACTACCAATTAAGTGCAGAGGAAACTCAACAACTAAGGGTTCGTTTGGTTTTCAACTAGTTAAAAATGAGTTTTATTAGAATTGTTTTTGCAACGTAGTTATGATAAAATTGATTTTGAGCTAACGTGTTTATGTTTGGATGATTTATTTAAAAATTGGTTTTGATAAGACTCATAATTTTCCTCTAAATTGAGCTTAAACTCTATTTCATGATTAATTTAATTTTCTTGAACTAAAATTTAATCTGCATTAATTTAATTGAAAATATAGTATATCTGATATAACATTTTTTATAAGTCATGATCTATGAAAATTAAAATTTTGAGGGTACATTTTAGTCAATAGATAGGAAAAATTTTATGAAAATTTTATTTTCCTAAATTTACTATTTTTTCTCATTTTTATTGATATATTTTTATTTGACTTTAAAACAAATGTGTATAAAAATAAGAAGTAGAACAGAAAAGCAACAATCAATCTGCATCTTCCGAAAACACATTTTGCGCTCAAACTCATTTTCAAACGGAAAAGTGAAAATGAAACAAACACATCCATAATTTCTTCAAACTCATTTTTGGCCCCTAACCACTTTTCTAACTGGTTCCCAAACACACCCTAAGAATTGCGGAGAAACTATATGAGATAAACGTGTTTGCCAAATTACTGTCATCAAACTGATGGTTGAATAGTTTGGAACACATATGAAATATATAATGAAGTCTCTTTTTCAAGATGGTCATTATGTTTAAATACTTACATTACATTAAATGCTTATGAAAATGCAATTCTTGACAGTCCTCGCCTCTCCTATATAGTTATTGCAATAGTCTCTAACATTACTCCTAAAAAATGATATATATCAGCAATTGAAGCAGAGGATTGACACAGCTGATTATGAAGCTGATTCTGGTGATAGGATGACTCCTAGGTCTGCTGAAGTTGCTAACATTCCTTTTCAGACACCTATATCAGGAAAGACTGGGAAGGCAAGAAAAGCCTCAAAGCCAACAAAATGCAACAGATCTGGACCTCAAACTCTAGGTTCGATTATTGGTGAGTATTATGTTTCGAATTTTGTGTAGTACCCTTCCACATTTATGGTTTTGATATCTCCAAAACTTCATTAAGGTGAACGAGGGTCTTGTTTGCGAACAAAATTGCCAACACCTAACATGCGCCTTCCTTTCTTGAAATTTAAGTTGTGGCTTGCAGATAATTTAGGTACATTATGTATTTGACAATATTTCTATTACTCTGGCAGGTTCTCCTAGAGGCAATAATCTTACTCCTCCTGGTCCTTGTCGTTACGACAGCTCATTAGGTTTAAATACATTGCCCATGCCTTCGTTAGTTAATTTTCTATTACCAAGGTTATTGTTATTGCAAGTCCTCACACCCCCTTTTCCCTGGATGTTAGGTCTATTGACAAAGAAGTTCATCAATTTAATCAAACAAGCAGAGGATGGTATTCTTGATCTTAATAAAGCTGCTGACACATTAGAGGTAACTTTTCCTTTTGTGGTCTTCTCCAACTGATTCCATGCTGTGAAGTTTGATTACCTGGTGTTTTCCCCCCTACAGGTGCAAAAGAGGAGGATATATGATATAACAAATGTTCTTGAAGGGATTGGTCTTATTGAAAAGAAGCTCAAGAACAGAATTCAATGGAAGTAGGATTGTTCATTAAATGTTTTTATTGTTCTCATACATTGTCATCCCGTATGGTGAAACCTGTCTCACCAATTCAAAGTTAAATATTTGGTCAGGGGACTGGATGTTTCAAGACCAGGGGAAGCTGATGATAACTTGGGTAGTTTACAGGTAAAGAATGACATAATCTGCCACTTGTAGTCTATGCTGAAAATTGTCTTAGGTTCCTGATGGATATTCCTTGTTTTTGACCCCATTTTATAGTTGGTCCATTTTGCAATTTTTGGTCAACACTCCATTGATTCAGTGGTGATTTTTATATTATTTTGGTTCAAGTAGCTGAGGCCATTCATCGCATACTTCTTTTATTTTTTTAAATGGAATATGGGAATGCATGAAGATATATTTAATTTATCACCTTTAAGAGTTAAAGGTATTATTGATTCCTGCAATTTTTGCTAAATTTGGCATCTGGTTATTTGTATTTCACATCTACAGGCAGAAGTTGAAAATCTTGCCTTGGAGGAGCGCCAATTAGATGAACAAATAAGGTTTGAGTACCATGCCTTTCCTGATTCTTTTTCATTGTGTTGTTTGTGTGCTATTTGTTAGTTGAACCTAAAGTTCTAATTTCTTCAGGGAGACACAGGAAAGACTGAGGGACCTTAGTGAAGATGAAAATAATCAGAAGTAATTTTATTTTCCTCATTCTACTCAGACTTAAATCATTCTGCGTCATCTTTGCTTATGTACCTTCATTTAATGTGCATGTCCATCATTATAGGTGGCTTTTTGTCACTGAGGAGGATATAAAGGGCTTGCCTTGTTTCCACGTTAGTTCCTTATCTTCACTAGTTAAAAAATATTCTGTGATGATTTGTTCTCGAAGCATCTCATAATATTTATGTTATCGAAGGTTACACTGATAAAATAATTCTTCTTGTCAGAATGAAACCTTGATAGCCATTAAAGCTCCACATGGCACTACTTTGGAGGTTCCTGATCCTGATGAGGTAATTTCAGTGGGTATGAAGACTTGCATGGAAGTAATTGATCTCGCTTGCATCTTTCTCAATGTGAATTCCCCATGTACTTTCAGGCTGTTGATTATCCCCAGAGGAGATACAGGATAGTCTTGAGAAGCACAATGGGCCCGATAGATGTTTACCTTGTTAGGTATGTATGTTTTTTCTGGTGATCACTTTAAAATTATTTAACTAGCTAGTAGCCTATGGAAGTTATACCACTTGGCAATTAGAAAGGCGCAATGAAATTGACATTCTTGACCTCCCTACTGTCCCTGCCATCTAGTCAATTTGAAGAGAAGTTTGAGCAGATTAATGGTGTTGATGGGGCACCCAATCTTCCATCCGGTCCTGAGCTTAACAAGCATCCAGCAACAGAAGTCGCAGAGGATAGGGTGAAGGACATCGGAATGCAGGGACAATTTGATCAGGGAGCTTGTTCAGATTTTAGTGCTTCACAGGACTTTGTGGGTGGGATCATGAAGATAGTTCCCTCTGATGTTGATGTAAGATCTGAGTTTGAGATCTTTAGTTTAATAAAAGGGAAATGACAGTTGGAGACCAAAAGTTTGAATTAAATATAGTAAAGAATCTTGCAATTTTTTCAGTTGTAAATACAGAACAAAACAGTAGTAAATTCGTGATGTTCAGTAGTAAAAAAAATTGTAAGATCATTTACTATATTTAATTCAAATTTTTAGTCTCCGACTATCATTTCCCCTTTAATAAATTCATGAGAAAAAAAATTTCCGGGATGGCAATACATATATACAACATATTGTGAAGCATCAATCAATTAAAATAATTCTTTCTGCTTTGCAGATCAATGCTGATTACTGGCTTTTATCAGATGCTGATGTAAGTATAACAGACATGTGGAGAGCAGAACGTATCCTCTTTGTGAACATCTTTGTCTCCATCATGTTGGGGTTTAGGTTTCTTTTTTTTTTTAATATTAAAAAGTAATAATCTTCTATTACCAAAATGGCAAAAAAAAAGTAATCTTCAGCGTTGTTTTGAAATTCCTTGATACATGTGCAGCTGGAGTTGAATGGAGTGAACTTGATGCACTTAATGAAGATTATTGCATGAATCATGTGAGCTCACCGCGACCCCAGACTCCTCCTTCAAACATAAGTGAAGTGCCTTCTTCTGCTGACCCTGAGGGAGGTTGAAGCCTTCAAAGGCTGTCTTAAAGGGCAAGTGTGGTTTCCCACCAAGAGAACTGAGAACCTATGACATCCAACCATCTCTTTTGGTCATAGCCCTAGAGGTTGGATTGAAGGTTCCTAAAGATGGCTTTCTTGTAATGTTTCTGGGAGAAGCTTGGGGAATGATATACTGGTGACTGGTCAGCACAGCTGATTCATTGTACAGCTAAAATACAGGGTTGAATCGATCCTGTAGGTCAAAGAAAAGGTCTGGCGGCGTCGCTGAATTCATCTTTGTAATATTATTGTAAATTGTAGCTACGTAGAGTCCTTAGCTCTTGTATCCATGAATGAAAATATGTATCTTTCCCATCTTTATTTTCGATCCAGCCACAGCCAGTGATAATTGGGTTAAGAGCAACCTGGAAAGAAGCCTAATTGGAGATGCAGCAGTGGCTAAAGCAATGATGCCGACTTTCCTACCTGAAAATTTAATCCGAGCAATTTGTTATTGCCCACAGAAGGATTGTTTAGTATTGGCACCTTGGGCAGAAAATCTGGGTCTTCAATTGCTGTGCTAACCTGTGTATACCTGTTGCATCCAATTTTTAATTTTTGAAAAATAAAAAAATAAAAAAATAAAAAAAAATAGAGTTGTCAACAAAATTTTTGAAAAAGAAATTTTGAAAAATTTAAAAAAAAAATGGTCTACGAAATTTAAAGGGTTCAGGAGTTGATTGTGTTATAGGGAAGGTGTTAGACATCCCATAATATTCATTCATAAGAATGATTACCTTAAATTGATTATATAAAATAAATATAACTTTAAAATTATTGTAATTACCTTTATAAAACAAGTATAAAGAAACAAGAAAAATAAATAAGTGAATAAATAAATTAATTTATTTACAAAGATGGACTCGGATTAGAATAAGAGTCTAGGGTCTATGTACCCTAATATAAATATCAAATTTTACGTAGTTTGGGGTAAAAACTCATCTCAATAGGTTTGTATTTTTTAAAAAAATTATATAGATTTGTTATTTTCAAAAATTGAATTATATATATTATATAGAAATTATTTAGCTATTTATTTATTACTTATTAATAAATCCACGGAGATTCCCAAAATCTCACGTGTTCACTAACTTATTTATATATTTATGGAATCTTCTAAAAACCTCACATAAAATAACTTTAAAATATAGTATAAAATTATATTTAAAGAAATACTTTTGTTCAAAACTTTATCAAATTTAAGAAAATCTTTAAAAAAGATTTTTTCATAAAAAAAAGCATAATTTATCATTATACTAGCATAGGCATATCGCAACATATGGTAAATTTATTAATCCAAACATCCATAGAGATTCCAAAAACTCCACCAGGTAAAAATTAAAAAATATATATATTTAATGAGAAAATATCATATTATTCTAATTATATGAGTGAATAAGGATAATATAATTAATCACCAAACTATCATTATTATAAAGCATATAAAAGTTATCTTAAAGGAAAGATGTAATTATCTAATATCATCATCTTTAGAAGAAAAAAAAAGAAAGAAAGAGAAAGAAAATGAAAACAAAACAAAATAAAAGAGAAAAGAAAAGAAAAAGAAGAAAAATAATAATAAATAAAGAAAGAAAACGATAAGGGAAAGAAAGAAAAGAAAAAGAAGAAAAAACGAGAGGAAAGAAAGAAAAATAAATAAATAAATAAATAAAAGAGGAAAGAAAAAGAAGGAAAAATAAATAAAAAAATGAGAAAAAAAAATAAATAAATAAAAACCTCATTAAAATGTTTAAGTCCGAAAAAAAAAATCACGGAATGTCATTCCATTAATTTAGTCAATGTGTTTGGTAAATATGACCATATTTATATAGTTTTATATCTTGGCTTATGGAATACAAATTATGATAAAGTAGGATAAATTTAACCATTATCAACGAGAATACGTTTCTATTCTTATTAAGGATATTTATAGATATGAGTAATTTATCTCTAAGACTTTACCAAAATATCATATTTTATGGTCTATAAAAACAAATTGAAGAGAAGAAAATAAAATACATCACAAGTATACCTCCATCTATCATGAGGTGTTCATCGGTATGAATAAATTATTCTATAGATCTTTCAAAACATCAAATTTGGAATCCATGAAAATATTCAAGAAGAGAAAAAGGTATAAGATCATATTCTAAAAAAATTCTATACATAAAAAAACTCCAACTATGCAATAAGATTGAATGAGAAGAAATGAAGATGAAGAGATGAAATTTCGTATCTTAAGCTTTTTCGATCAAAACAGTACATACTCTCAATTTTTTCTTCACTCTCAAACCACCCTCATGTACCCTCTCTCTTTCACTCAAATTCTTCTTTTCCTTTCTTCCTCCTCCCATCTCTTCTCATCTTACCTCTATTTATAGTGCCAAAAATACAAATCATTCAATTAATACTCTAAAAACATAAAAATCTCTTTTATTATTTTTTTTAATATTCACATTGAAATTGATTTATTTGCTTTATTTTTTTCCATATTAATTTGATATCAAATATCAATCAATGATTTATTACATTTTTTAGTTTTATGAAAATTTCAAAATGAAAATCATAACTACTTAAAATATGATAATTTTTGGAAGATATTATTTTTTTTTACTATTTTATTTTATGTAAATTTTTTTCTTTTCATATTTATTAAAAAAATTATTATTATGTTTTTAAAGGGATCCGAATAAGGTGTTCACAATACGTCAGTGAAAGCATTCAAGACAGTGAAATGGGGGTGGACGTACACTCCTTTTGTCATCAAGTTACACCGTCTTTAATTGGAAATGCATGCACATCAGTCACGCTAGATCTACACAATGAAACTCTCTCATTCGTAGTTGCAACTTGCAATACATTAAATTTTCTAAACTAAAATTCGAGACAAACAAACACGATTCTAAATGATACATTCTTCACAATATCTCATCCGCCTTACGTTGTATATAAATTTTTTTTATAGTAAATATTTTATAAAATTGAAATGAGATAAACACGAGTACGATGAGTAAGTTGAGAACTTCTCCCTAGTTTCGAATATGGATTTGTCTTACTTTGAAATGATATGGACAGCCGCCTTATACCCTTAAATTTAAATTTAAAATTTTCCACTACCCTTTCAAAAGTTCAATTCTTGAAGCTATGTTAAATTATTCCTATTTATAATATTTTTTGCCTCCGCCACAAATACAAAATAGAGACGTCTATATACAAGCCACTTCTATTACGAGACAAGATGAAGATAGCGATTGACAAAAGAAGTGACATGTTATGTGGCCTGGACGCCAACTCTTTTAATTTGATCGTTTCTATTCATTTAGAAGTTGTTTTTTTCTTAATTAATTTATTGATAATTCATAACTTATTTGTGCGGTCTCGGCTCAACGAAACATATATTAAACTTTTAAATTATTTTTGTTATAGAGTTATCTTTTGATTAAATAACAAAAAAAGTCATAGTTTTCTTTTAATGAGGATTGACTATAAAAGCGAAAAATTAATTATTTATGCGCTTCCTTCATAGTACAATTTTTTTTTTGGCCGGACACTTCCTTCAGAGACTACGAAGCACTATTACATAAAAAGTAATAAATTATACAATAAATCCAAAAGAAGAATCTTATAACAGAGTGTCTTGCCGATCGAGGATGGTTCACATAATGATGAATTCCTCTGTACAACTTATAAGGTCAACTTAAATGACTTCATAAACCCCCCTTTACTGTCCCCAGAAACCTTTTCAACACCTTAATTCTCGATCACTACCATCTCATAATTCTCACTACCATCTAATCTCGGATAAACAAAAAGCCAGAGTCTCTTTCTTTCATTTAGTTAATGGCTGCGAATAAGAGAAGCCTTTTGAGAACTCTTTTCACGGCAAAGGGAGGGTGTGGTAATTGTGACACACCAAAACCCTCTGACGTATACCATCCCACTCCATTACCCAAACTCTCCATCCTTCCAAACCCAAATCCCGCCTCCTTAACTTCATCCTCCATTCCCACCCAACGAAACGGCGCCGACGACCATGACTCCGACGATCAGATGATCTCCCAGAATACTGTAAGCGCGAAACTCAGGGGCAGCGTCGCCCTGGAGAAGAAGTCGGAGGATCCATACAATGACTTCAGGGACTCCATGATCCAAATGATCATCGAGAAAGAGATATGCTCAGAAACTGATCTTCGACAGCTCCTTCGATGGTTTCTTCAGCTGAATTCCCCGTGTTACCACCAGCTCATCCTCAAGGCTTTCTCCGACATCTGCCAAGAGGCTTCTCCTCCCTCATGACTCGTGGACGTCATGCCAAGTCATTCAGTATTCGCACGTGTCAAGATGCTCCATGAAAACATCCTCGCTTTAAACCCATCGCCTAATCCATCCATGATATACGGTAAAGTGGGTGAGAAACAATAACATACCAGGGTTGGTTTTCGAAATTCAATGATGTATATTAACAGGTCAGGCCAAAACTTGAAAGGATGAGAATGGAGTTTGAATTCTACAAAAACAATGGTTGATATTTAGAGATAGAGCTTGTAATTAATATTAATTAAATTCATAATTACGTTGCAAGAAGTCTAAAGATTACTCTTTTATGTTGCTAGCTAGGTTTGACTGTGTGCTACTTTTACATATGGCTGAAGATTGATTTGGTTGACTTCGTTATTTTTGGTTGTGCGCGCGCTAAATCTGTTGGCAGTGCAATTTGTTTTTCTTTTTCTGTACGACTAAAGTTAACAGGAGCTTTATAAACTATATTTCTTTCATCGAAAGACTTGTACCTAAAGGAATCCGCTAGTTTCAATTTATTGTGGGTGCTCAATCTTTTCCTTCTTCGAACCGGCACTTGGTTTATGGACAGGCTACATTAATTTTACCTTACCTACATGCTAATATAACATTATATGTAAAGGGCCCTGGAAATCAGTACATTGTTGTATACTGCCTTGTTTCTGTATTAACATGGTCATTTGGGTCCCAGCAATGAAATTTTTTTTCTTGGGATGTTTAGAGCAAATCCCTATAGATCTTCCAGAAATTTTTTCTTAATGTGCACTTCCGACCTTATTTGAGGTGTATAGCTATTAATAACATTGAAAGTATTATGCCCATATATGCAAGTTTAAATCTAGTAGTGTCGAGTTTCTTGGGCTTTTTCTCCGTCCATTTAATTTCTTGAAGATACAGGGTATTAATTCTACTCTAAATCATAATATCTACCACCTCTATAGATTTATCTATTAAAGTTATAATATTTCAAGAACTAGAAAGAATCTTACTCTCTTGGGTTAATTTCTTTACCCACATCTATCTATAATGATATAATGTGAGAACCTTTACTTATATAACGCGTTACTTTTAGGTAATGACCTAATATTAGCATGATAACTTTATCATTCTTACTTGCCAAAAAATTAAATTCATTATTCCTATAAATTAATTTTAATTAGCACAATCAATTTTGTTGAATGTTCTTAACTAGTGCCCTAAAATCAATAATAATAAAATCTCAACAATAACAATATCCCAATGAATTTGGACATAAAAAGCAATAATAGCACACAAGCTACAAGGCCACATCACCCTCATAAAAAAAAGAAAGAAAAGAAAAATGTATTATGGTCTAGTAGTGGTCTTGTGGCCAAATTTGTTGACTACATTCTTGATCACCTGAAAGGAGGAAAAACCATCATCCCATGATTCATATTTCATATTTCACGTCCAACATTTGATCCACCGAAATCGATGAATCCCTTAAATATCGTGAATGTATTATATAGTAATATATTTGTATTTATTACTGCAAAAGAAGTTCATAATTCAGATAAAATCCGCTTATTTTCCTTTTTCTAAAAAATTGAAATGACTATTTCCATGAATAATCAGATATTTAGATTGGGTTATGTCAATTAAGACACATGAAGCAGTAGATCAAGGGGCTTGACTTTTGATGATTCCGGAGTAACAATTTTCCACATATGATTAATTAAATTTCCTTTTGTAACAAGAAAAAAAAGATAATTACACCAATTTTAATTTCATACAAATTAAATAATCAATGGAATACAGATTATTTAAATATGTTTGCCCTTTCATAAGCAGAAGACTGGTTCTAATCCATACAGCACACCCGCATGCTTTTGTGGGCCATCCTTTACAAAGTAAATGTCTCTCATTTTGTGAAAGGCATGCCAGGTCAGCAAGCTGTCTGACCCGGCTTGGTGGCATTTCCCAACCGCCCGGTCCACATTGAGAGTCCGGGCCACCCGGTCCAATCCGCCATGCAGGCTCTTGCAGAACCGCATCATGTGCTTCACGTCATAAACGTTGTTTCCAAAAAACAACCTCAACATCCTTAAGAATTCCTCCAACCCGTTTGGCAAGCCCCGTCGGGTCAGGATCTTCACCAAATATCCGAAATCATAGGCGCTGTGAAACGTCACCCAACTCACTGAGTCGTTACAGACGAGTCCAGAGGACATCAACAACTCGGCGAAGCGGGCCGAGTCGATCCCGTCAACGGCGTTTCGTTCGAAGTCAATCACCTGTTGGCGGAGCAAGGCGATGGACTCGGGAGCGTATGCGTCGCGCGTGACGTCGAAGTCCCTAAAATTGAATTCCCAGATGTAGCGATTGGGGGATCCGAGGTGAGGAAGGTTACCGTCGGCGTCGGAGAGGGTGAGGCCGAGTTGGATGAGGTTCAAGGCGTCAACGTTGGACTTGAGGAAGCGATAGTGATCGAAAGGGTGGAGCTGAGGGTGGATGTGAGGCCTGAGCTGGGGGCGAAAGATGACGCCGGGAAACTCGGTGTCCATGGAGATGAAATGATAGCGACCAAGTTCGAGTTGGCGGATGAGATGGAATTCGGAATCGAGATTGGAAGCCCATACCTGGCGGATGACGACAGGTTTGGAATGGGGATCTTGAATGAGAACGCCCATGAAGAAATGGATCAAAATTAGAGATGAACTGTTGATGAGAGGTGTTCCGTCTAAAAGATAATCTTTTGTCTCAGAGAGAATATTTCATCTAAAGACCGAGAATCTATTCCACCTTCTTTTTTTCAGTGTCCCCGGTTTACATTTATCTTTTTTCCTTTTATTCACCATCTCTTGACCATTAAGATGTAACCGTCTTCTCCCTATAATCCCTAATTTATTGGGATATTTTATAAATTGCCATTATGGAGTATCACGCTCTTTTAGTGTGATCCCTGATTTTTCGCCCTGCAGTTATGATTCTGTGACTGTTATGATCTCATAACTGTTATTCCTAGCCGGGTGTTTTTGAGATAAAACAGCTTTCGTAGAGAAACCCGTATATGACCGAGATATTGTTCAGTCGGACGATCATTTGGCCATACAATTACTCGGCCTTATCATTCGATAACCGATGTGTTACTCGGTTCGTAGCGCTTAAGCTCGGCCTCCGAATTATAGCTCGGTGTATATGAGCCCGGAAGGCGAGGCTTCAAAAGAGCGTATATCCACCTCGGACTTGTAACCTCGGCACGTTCATTTCGATACGTACACTAGCCCCCCAAGCCTCGAGTCCAATCTGGATGAGAGGGTTCTGAATTGTGTGGTCGGCTAACAACTGGCTTTTTGAATTTAAATCGCTTCAGTTCCTTAGGGATTCCAGAACCTTCCCATAGGCTCTTTGACGTTTTAATTTTCAAAACGGTAATGCGCTTACACGTACAGCCGCGTGCAGCGTCATTTAATGCTGCGTCTTTTCGTCAGCCAAATCACGTTACCCAATGGTGACGATTGGCTCCCCCAAAATCATGATTATTTTGCTCGTTTTCGAGGAGAAGGATACATATTGGACTTGGGTGCTCATCCTCTTATTTCATCCTACCTCTGCTTTTCATCTTCTTTGAATCTCTTTGTCGTCTTTGACCTCCTTTTCCTTGCCCCTTCCGTCATTTTTCCAGGTACGCCCTCTTCTGTGTTCTCCCCTTTTCTCAAGTACTTCACATTATTCTATACTTTTCCCATTCACCATGAGTTCAAACCGTGGATCCGAGGCATCGGCTGGGTCGTCCTCTCCTCAAATCCTGATAGAGAGAGAAGTTCTGGGCATCGGAGAAGAACTTTCACCATCAAACTCTCCCATCCCCAGCACAGAATTAAATTTTCATCCGGCCGACTTTCCAACCGAAAGGGAGGCTTTATCTTCGGCTATGGCAGTGCAAATGGCCGTTCAAAACCCCCGAAAGGTTATTCCTAGAGTTCAGAGAGATCCAGTTCCTGACATTCGGCTTCCGGGATATTATTGGGTAAAGGGAGAAGTTGGATCTTATCACTCTAAATTTCGGACTGCTGAATCGATCATAGAAATGAGGAAATCCATCCCTCTGTCTAGCAGACAAATTGAGGAGGCTGTGGTTGCCGAGCCGTGTACAGAAGATGAGCATGTTTTTATGTCGGCACAACGAGGGCAAACACATTTTACTTATATGTATAAAACATTATTTGAGTCACTGGGAGTTGGCCTTCCTTTCTCGGAGTTTGAATGCGCTGTTTTAAGGGCGTTGAACGTAGCTCCGACTCAGCTTCATCCCAACAGCTGGGCGTTTTTAAAGGCTTTCGAAGTCCTGTGCAGAAAACTGAACATGACACCGACTGCTCCCAAATTTCTCTACTTCTACCAGATCCGATTTGGAAATAAGATCGGCTGGATTTCTCTCAGTGGTATGAATAAAAAGGGAATAATCGGTCCATATACCTCATCCTACAAAGACTTCAAAGGAAGTTTCTTTAAGGTGCGCCCAGCCGAGGGATACTCAGACATGTTCTTTGATGAGAGAGGACGACCCAGATTTCCTTTTTATTGGACTCGGACTCGTATTAAGTTCCAGTCCTGGAGTTACGAGGATATGTCGGCATCCGAAAAGGAGGATGTCGGCCAGTTAAATAAATTACCTCGTCCTCTAAACTGTAAAATATTACTTAGGCTCCCCTACTCTTCAACCCCTAATAAAGATTTTACACGTGAGTGCTGATTTTTCTTTTCCTTATGCAACCATACTTACTTCAGCTTCTAATATATGCTTTCTATTTTGCAGTGGTGATGGGGAAATTTAACTGGCGTTCGATAAAACACATGGCCCCATCATCTGGACCAAGTGCCGAGAAGTTGCAGGCTCACCTGGATAAAGAAGAGAGAGGTCGCGCTGAAGTAATAGCAACAGCTGAGGTTGTTGAGATTCCCTCCTCTTCACGAAGCCCCCCAAGCAAACGTGCTCGACTTCTGACCACCGATGAGGAGCCTATATCTTCAACTCACCAATCTCCTCTGCCTTCTCCTGTTAGACGCTCGCCTTCAGGCATTGATCCAAACACTGCCAAACTTTTCACGAGTAGCGTCCAGGGAATCGGTGACAAAGAGACCTTGCAGCGATTGGGTCCCAAAGCTATTTTGGAATCCATGTCGGCTATGGCCTCGTTTTGTCGGGAGGAGTTTGAGGAAAGCAATCGCCGTCTAGAGGCTGCTAAGGTCGAGCTTCTGGAAGTAACCAACGCGAAGGACAAGGCTTCCTCGGAGCTTGCCGAAGCTTTAAAGTCTCAAGCAGCTCTTCTTCGGCAGGTAGAAGAATTAAAAGGGTCCCTCGATGCTGCCGAGATGAAAGTGCAAGGGGTTGAAAAGGAGCGAGATGCCCTGACGACTGAGGTTGCTTGGGCAAAGAGCGTTGAAGCCGAATCCTCGGCCCTTGCTGCTAATTTGCAGAAAGATTTGGAACAAGCCAAGAATAAACAGGCCGAGCTTGAGGCTGACGTTCAGGAAGCCGTGCAACAAATAATGAAGGAGCACGTAGAGGGCTTTCATAAAGCGCTTCGTCAGGTGCATCTTTTCATGCCGAAAATTGAGCTCTCGGCATTTGATGTAAATAAAGACGTCAAAGATGGTATGCTTGTGGATGAGGAAGAATTGTAGGATATTCCTACAGCTTCGGACCGCCCATCTCCTTGACTGTCTATTTCTTTCCATACTTGGATGTATTGTTCAAACTTATTTCTAAGCAATGATAACAATCTTTTGCCGATTCCTGATGACCTGTTGGTTCAAATTTTTGACAAAGTTTAACATAATCCCGTAGTTCGTTCTCGACTAAAATTTAATTTAGCCTCTCGGTTCACTTTTGGCCGAGTTTACGATAGAAACTTTGATTCATACTTGACCAAATTTCAATTCCCCGATTCACACTTGACCGAGTCTTTAACAAAAATTTGGTTCAATCTTGACCAAATTTACTTCGAGTGCTCGGTTCATACTTGACCGAATTTTTAACAAAATTTTGGTTCAGACTTGACCAAATTTAATTCGAATGCTCGGTTCATACTTGACCGAATTTTCATTTCCTCGATTCACACTTGACCGAGTATTAGTTGTAGACCTCGGTTCATACTTGACCGAATTTTCCTCGATTCACACTTGACCGAGTATTAGTTGTAGACCTCGGTTCATACTTGACCGAATTTTCCTCGATTCACACTTGACCGAGTATTGGTTGTAGACCTCGGTTCATACTTGACCGAATTTTCATTTCCTCGATTCACACTTGACCGAGTATTAGTTGTAGACCTCGGTTCATACTTGACCGAATTTTCATTTCCTCGATTCACACTTGACCGAGTATAATAAACATAACCATGAAAAAGAATTTTCCTTTATTAAAACAGATAGGCGTGCCTCGTTAAAACCTTCTCGGCCAAAACCCTCTTTTGCATATTTTGGGACAAAAGACCGAGTTAGGAAAAAGAGTACATCACCTTCCTTGTATACATCAACTAACTGAAATAATTTTTGAGGTGAGAAGCATTCCATGTCCTAGGGATTGCTTCTCCTGACAGCTTTTTTAACCTATATGCTCCATTGCCCAACGCTTCAGTAACCCGGTAAGGTCCTTCCCAATTTGCAGCTAGTTTTCCCTCTCCGACGTTCTTCCTTGCTTTACTCTGCTTTCTCCAAACGAGATCTCCACTAACAAAACTCCTTGGTTTAAGCCTAGAATTATAACGCCGAGCTGCTCTTTGCTTACAAGCTTCTTCCTGTATACGTGCGTTTTCCCTGACCTCCTCGGATAGATCTAGTTCAACCTCCATGTTTTCCTGGTTCATGTGTTGGTCGGGAAGTATTCGCCTCAAGGACGGCTCTCCTACTTCCACCGGGATCATTGCGTCTGCTCCAAAAGTCAACCTAAAAGGAGTTTCTTTGGTGCTTGACTGAGGCGTGCAACGATAGGCCCAAAGGATACTCGGCAATTCCTCGGCCCAAGCCCCCTTTGCCCTTCCCAATCTCTTCTTGAGTTCTCCGAGGATAACCTTGTTCGCCGCTTCTGCCTGTCCATTAGTTTGGGGATGCTCGACCGAAGACACTCGATGCTTGATACCGAGCTGTTCATAGAATTGTTTCAAATTTCCATCAATAAACTGCCTTCCATTATCAGTAACCACCGAGTGAGGAATCCCATACCGACAGATAATATTCCTCCATACGAATTTCCGTACTTGCTGTGCCGTGATCTTAGCTAATGATTCCGCCTCAATCCATTTAGTGAAGTAGTCTATGCCCACTAGTAAGAACTTGACTTGCCCTTTGCCCATCGGAAAAGGTCCGAGAATATCCATTCCCCAGACCATGAATGGCCACGGAGACGTCATTGTGTGCAATTCTTCTGGCGGTGCGTGGCGCAGATTACCAAACCTTTGGCACTCATTACACTTCTTGCTATACTCGGTACAATCAGCTCGCATAGTGGGCCAATAATAACCGGCCCGGATTACTCTTGCTGCCATAGATCTTCCACCAGTATGCATCCCACACACTCCCTCATGGATTTCGCTCATAACATACTTTGCCTGTTCAGCAGTGAGGCATTTTAAAAGGGGAGTTGAGAATCCTCGCCTGTATAAATCTCCTCCCATTATTACGTAATGGGAAGACTTCATCTTCAACCTTCTTGCTTCATTTTGGTTGCTGGGTAAGGTCCCTTCGGCCAGATAGTTCCAAATATGGGTCATCCAATCCCGATCCAGGCTGTCTCCGATCATAACCTCATCAAGATCGATACTGGGCTGATGTATTGTTTCCCTGATGATTGTCTCATGTTGCCTCGCAAATTGTCAATGTTGGTTTCTGAATGGTGTGTTTCCTCCCGTCGGCTCCCCTCATGATATGACCGCTGAGCTTCCCTGTTGATATTCCCCCGTTCCCCTCCTCGAGGAAGAGAAGTACTTTCATGATAGCGTTCCTGCTCCAACTGTCTGTTCCTTTCACGCATCTCCTCGTTCTCCTTTCTTAATATCTCCATCTCCTCACGCATTGCCCGGATGACAGGGTGGTCCTCCAAAGAAGGCCTGTCTTCAGAGCGTCGTTCTCCTGCTCCCGCACTGCTCCTGGTTCTAACCATGATCCTTGATGGTGGTGGGATAGTTTTTCTCGGCCCCACGGTGGGCGCCAAAAATGTTCCGTCTAAAAGATAATCTTTTGTCTCAGAGAGAATATTTCGTCTAAAGACCGAGAATCTATTCCACCTTCTTTTTTTCAGTGTCCCCGGTTTACATTTATCTTTTTTCCTTTTATTCACCATCTCTTGACCGTTAAGATGTAACCGTCTTCTCCCTATAATCCCTAATTTATTGGGATATTTCATAAATTACCATTATGGAGTATCACGCTCTTTTAGTGTGATCCCTGATTTTTCGCCCTGCAGTTATGATTCTGTGACTGTTATGATCTCATAACTGTTATTCCTAGCCGGGTGTTTTTGAGATAAAACAGCTTTCGTAGAGAAACCCGTATATGACCGAGATATTGTTCAGTCGGACGATCATTTGGCCATACAATTACTCGGCCTTATCATTCGATAACCGATGTGTTACTCGGTTCGTGGCGCTTAAGCTCGGCCTCCGAATTATAGCTCGGTGTATATGAGCCCGGAAGGCGAGGCTTCAAAAGAGCGTATATCCACCTCGGACTTGTAACCTCGGCACGTTCATTTCGATACGTACAAGAGGGTTGAGGAGTGATTTGGGAGAGGAGAGAGAGAGAGAAAGGGGAGTTTTATATATAAGGGAAGAGGGGGTGGTGGGGAAGATGTTGCTTGGAACGCTGAAGATTCAAATCCAAGTGGGTGGGAGGGGGGGGGGCGGGGGCGGGGGCGGGGGTAACTGTCCAGGTTCAATTCAGCGCGTGCCGAATTTTGACTGATAGTACAAGTTGAAGGAAGGGGGTGTGTGTGATGAGTCAAGTGCGACTTGGTCCAGATCATCAGATCGGCGCTTCCTATGCTGCTACGTGGATGTGGATGATCCATCTCATTCAAATTCTTGCTACTTTCTAGTACTATGATTCTTAATATAAAACCCTTTTAACCGAATCACACAGATTAATAATTATAATTAAAACTAATTAACTACCTCGATTTTTCCAAAAATTCCAACATTTTTTCAAAATTACCCTTATTTAATCTATTTCTCTTTCTCTTTGGATATATTAAATAGGGGCATTTTTTAGAAATGTATAATAAATACTACCTCATATATTGTAAAGGGTCTTATATTTAGGACCGGGATAAAGGATCCTATATATAGGACCGGAGGGAGTATCTCATAAAGATTGCTCAATTCATCAATTATTGGCACGGCACCCACCAAAGTCTAAACTAATCTCCCAACAAACAAAAGCATCTTTCCCATAAAACCCTAATAATTTATTCTGCGGCTGCTGCTCAAATGTTTCTTTGTGCTCAAAACCAATGAAGCAAATATCATCCTTCTCCTTCCACATCCAAGTTTTATTTTTTTTTCCATTTTTGTCCCAAATGGTGATATCCACTATCGCTATCCATCAGTCACTTCCCTCCAACCAACCCCCATTTCTTACTTACTCTTCAATTCCCATTTCAACTGTGAATACATTTGAATGACTAAGATTTAATTTTTTATAAAAAATATATATATTTTTCATTTTTCTTCACTATAGTTTTGGAACAATACAAATTAAATTTTAACTATTTATTTTTATTTATTAATTTTTTATAATTTAATTTTTGAATATTATTTTTTATAAAATATTAAATTTGAATTATCCAAATTTAATACCTCAATTGAGATGGAGAGGAGGTAGGGAGAATTACTTTGCTTCATGTGACTATACTTGGACCAAATTTCTCTATTTTCATTTTCTACCGTCCTTTCAGATAGCGCAAAATACCGATACTTTGTAAGCTTCAACTGTAATGGCTCTTTTCACATGGTACTATTATTTTATTAACATATGAAGAGAACTAGATAGATTTTCAAAGTAATTATACCCCACTCTCTTGTATTCCCATTAAATATATACTAGTAACATTTATTATTTTGAAAGTCATTTTGCATGAGGCAAAAAAGTTACTCCCTCCTATCCAAAATGCTTCTTCTAATCCTTTATATAAGTCATATTTTAAAAAAATTTTATGATCTCAAATATAAGTCACTTTATCAAAATTTGTGAAGTATTAATTACTTTATTCCAAAAATGTTATTCTTAAAAATTTTTTTATAGAATATTGATTATTTTAAAAAATTCAAATATATAGTATTAATTAAAGATAGAGATGGAAATCAAAACAAATGTTAGACAATTTTATTAATGCAACTAATATTTCTTTACTCCTGTGAGATAGTTGAAAGTAATTTATATTAAAGATAGAAGGAAGTATCAATATTATTTGACTAATTGCATTTAAATAAAAAAAGTAGTTTTACTTATTAAATTTTATAAAAATTTTATATTATTTTTTATTAGTACTCCTATTTAATATATTACATTTAACGTTTGTTACTCCTTTTACATTTAATTGTTGATAAAGATAAAATAGAAAAAAGAATATTTAATATCCTAAAAATTATCAAATGAAATTTATATTTTAGATAAAAAAAATTTTAAATAAGACTTATATTTTAAATCTAAAAAAGAGTGTTTCCTAAAATTTTTTTACATAGTCCATAATTTCCAGCTCGTTTATAAAATTTTTTCAACTAAACCTCACATTTTACGACTCAACTATTCACACAATTTACAATTAAGTTAGCAGGAGCATTTTGTTCCATTTTTTTTTTTTCATATCAGTAACAGATCTTAACTTTTAATTGGCTTTGGAGTCCTCAAGTATCATTATCTTATTAAGAAGGCTTTTAAGTTTAACTAGCCTTTACAAAAAAAAAAAAAGAGTTACTTATCTATCATCACCTCATTTGTTCGGATGGACAATGAGTGCCTGTTTGATTTGCATTTTTGGAAATCAAACCGTGATTTTTAATTATCATTTTTTTTTATCTAAATAGATTTATAGTAAATTTTTTTATTTTTATCTAAATTTTATTTTTATAAACTACGGTTATTCTAAAAGACATTTTATAAAAAAGTAATCCAAACGGACACTAAATTGTCATTTAGTTCAACAAAAAAATTGTCATTTAAACTCTCACCCGTTCTAAAGGTTTTTGTTGTTTTATATTGCTCCGAATGATTTTGTTGAGAGAAAGCTAATATTGGTTCTTTTTCTTTTTAAATATGCAAATGGAATGTTGGTTAAAAAAATTATGCAAATGGAATAATTAAATAACATAACTGAAACGCATGTTTAGATGGTGTTAATAACGGATTGAATAAAATAGTGACAGTAAAGAAAAGGGAAGGGATTCCACATGAAAAACCTGCCTTAAAGAAGTGAACTAAATTCAGATATTCCTGTAACCCGCTGTGTGAAATTGCTTGCTAATGCTATCCTACAACCACCACACTTGATCACTCCTACTCTCACACATCTTGGTGAACTTCTCACCTCTATTTTCACATCAATTGGAAATTTCTTAGTTTTTCTCTTTGCATCACTTTCTCTATAAATTTTATTGATGATTCTTATCCTTTTAAAATATTTTGCAAAATCAAGTTTCAATTTTGATGATAATATATGTTTTTTGGTACAAAATCATGTAATTATTATCATTATTGACGTTATTGTATAAAAATATTTACTTAAAATGTTAACTTATATAATTACAGAAAAAAAGTTAACTGATTAATTTTGGTAATATTTCTCAAAAAAAAAATAATAATTGAGTCAAACTAAAAAAATTGACATAATTTACTTGTTTTTTCCTTTCAAAAATATATTGTATTCATTTTCTTTCCTGACATTTTCTTAATCTATAAAGTTTCCCTTGACCATCCTTTAAGGGGTATCAACTTCCTTATACTCTACTTGACTATCTTTGATAACATAATTTACTTTAATTGTACACACATTCACAAATATGTAGATGTGTGTGTAGGTTGGTGAAGTAATAACACTTTCACTACCATGGAACAAGACATGAACCGAAAAAGGGTGGGATCGTCCATCCAAGTCACGTGAAAATCACTAGCTAATTTATTAAGCTAATTTCTTATAATTTAACTTCACTAGCCAATTTATTAAGCTAATTTCTTATAATTTACAAATGACGTAGTTAATTAGAACATTTGTTTGCTACATTAAAAACTCTAATGATTAGTACTCACATCTTATCCCACTCTTCCCACATAAACTAACCCCACACACCATTATCATTTTATCACAAACGATCGTGTGCATACGTGTCAGAAGCACACGATCATACATACATACGAGACATTTCATTGGTTTTCAGACATGTAAAGACCACCCCTCAATTGGGCGGGTTCTCAATTTGATCCACGTCAATATCTTCCTCTAATTTCTTCGTTCAAATTATCACTTGACAAACTTTATGTACATAAAAATATCAACTTGTTTGGGGGAAAACTTATGCTAGAAGGACCTATATATATATATAATCTTGAAATGGTATCCCCTGCTTATAGGTTATTCCAACAGCATCCTTTAAACTTCTAGATCGACATTCTTCATAAAATTATCTAAATAGTCCTCCTTCCCCATTTGAAAGACTTTGTGTGAAGCACACAAAAAATTCGAAGGCTAGTGCATTATTGGAAAGGAACCCAAGTTCTATACCCTAAACTTGCATTCTGTGTTACTCATAATTTACATCCGAAATAGCTTTTCACTTGTTTGAGACTACCCAAACCCAGTAAGGACAAATATAGGACTATCAAAGTTAAAATGAAGAAAACACATAACACCACTCGATTTGTCAACGTACCAAATAAGGTGGTACTCTTGGACGAGTGCTTTGATCTTGGAAAACGAAGTCCCGCAGCAGGAGAACGCCTTGGTTTCTCTACCTTTAATCTAATTCTTCGTTGAGCTGTGCCTTGGAATGGAAGTGTCTGAGGCAGATCCTGAAATCTTGTTTGACGCTCTTGCGACGACAGTGAAGATTCATCTAATTTGATGATATCATTCTTTAGTATCTCAGCAAAACAATCCTCTTCATCCACCTCCTACATAAAAATATTGAACGAACAGTTTGTCAGAATTCGAGTGTAAAAGGACAATAACTCATTCATCAATCTTATTTAAATGTACCTTTTGGTGACCGGAAGATTCTGTCAAAGCAGTGTCATAATTAGCAGGTCTTTGATTGGATTCAGAAGCAGAATCAATTTGCTCCACTGAAGGAGAATCATAACTGCAACTGCTGCGCTTTGAACTACATCCAACCCCTTTATCTTGTTCGGACACCCCCCTTTGATCTATCTCAGCTTCGGAGATAGCACAGTTGCTCTCATGAGAATTCCCTGCCCGCACTTGACTTGAAGATGCTCTATTTGAAGTATCGTTCTGGCGAAACTCTGTATTCCTCTTTAGCCGACAAACAACTAAAGAATCCTAAGACAAACGTTTCTTGAAGTCAATTTCAAATAAATAAGTCAAATGTTAATTTCAGATAAACTGGAGTTGATAGGTGATTGGTCACCTGAGATTTGTCGTTGACGCAGTACTCATGCATAATCCATTCAGTCCTCTCCCCTTTTGGGGCACGACCCATATGGAATACCAAAGTTCTCTTGGTGCCTATCACATTAGAGCCTGACTTTACACTGCGCTCTTTTCCAGTGGCCTTCCAATAGCCACATTTAGTTGCCCTCTTACTTTGTGAACCATTTGGGTACTTCCTTCCACGAGGGGAGAAGAAGAACCATTCATTATCTGATTGAATGAATGATTTGGCTGCTTCCAAATAAACCAGCACTAATAAGTCAACATGGAAATGAGGTTCGGTTATCCGTGGAATTTGGATATAAAACAGTTCTGAGCTTCATTGTGCTTCCTTTATTTTTTAATTGAACAGGCACAAGAATATGACTCAAGATATCAAATGTTTGCATGCTACAACGTTCCCGTGCTCTGTATATTAGTTCAGTCTTAAAATTTCATCTCAAGTTTATCTACCTGAACTCGTAATAGCAATATTAGAAATCAACAATTAACAATCTCTGGTTCCGATAGGGCAAATCTATTTAACATAAATTGAACCCCAAATTTATATATAGAAGAAAGAATTTGATGTGAAAAAGTACAAAGGGGCTGCAACAAGAAGATACGAAGAACTAACCTGGTAAATCCCAAGGCTCAAATTTGCAAATCTCAACCTCAGAAATCACTTGAACGCTCTCTTCATCGCCGTCCAACTTCTTCCTGAGATAATAGGAAATCAACTCTTCGTCGGTAGGACAGAACCTGAATCCAGGAAACATGGACGAAGCAGTGATCGACATCTGCGCTTCCCTCCAAACTGCATCCGCCATCCTCTCCTGTTCTTGCATTATTTTTTTTCTTTTCCGGAGCATAAATATTATTAGGGTTGAAAACAGAAGCTGCTTCGCGAGGAGGACTAGAATCGGAAGAAAGGTGAGACGTTGCGACTTCGCTTGAGAGGGGTTATTCCTTAATTTGTCTCTATGGCTCTGCTTCAACTGTTAGCGTGATTGTGCCTTGCTTCTGTGTGCCAAAACCAAGCAGGCGACATTGGCCTTCTTCGTGAGAGCGGGAGCTTTCGGGGAGAGTCGGCGGCCGAATGTCATTGCCATGGCCACGTAGGACAGGTTGTACGGGTAGACATGGTTACGTGGCGTCTGCTTTCTTTATAATCTTCTGTCACAAAGTAATGGGCCAAAAACTCGTGTATCTGCATGGCTTCATCGGAGTATTTCGCTTATCAATAAATCTGATTCCCATTTCTACATAAAACTAATAGTTGTCGCCATGTACGTCAAGCAACCAATATTTCTTATTTATTTATGTAAGTCGATATTAAATTAGTAATCAATCAATATTCAATATAAAATAAAATTTATAATAAAGTTGAATAATGTGACTCTTTTTTCTTTTTATCTTTTTTAAGGTTCCAGATTCTGCAAATTAAGTCCAATTCGCTAACATAATCGATTTTAGTTGAGTATTCCAAAAACTTTTAAGTCTTTCAAAGCTTCCGAGGATTGAAACAGGAATTAGAAATGTTATGTGTTTGGTTATTTATTGGCCGTGGTAACTGGTAAAAAACACTCAAAACGTGCGTGCTTTTGACCAAAACAATGTCAGAATAGTTTTACTTTAAAAATTACAAAGTTACATTTACAACCTGAAACCAAACGGGCACCATATGATAGGAAGGGGAGGCGGCTGTATACGGTTGTTGTGTGAAAGGTCTGGACTATATGGTCCTTACAATATGCAGTGTATTGTTGCGATTGATCTGAACACAGGAGCGGTAGAGGACATAATTCTATTCAAATGTTCACGAGTCCTTTGGAAGTATGTAATAATGCAAGGATCTGTCATGCTGTCAGGGACGATACTGTTTCATATACATAAATCACACAGCTCAAATATAAATGTGTTCTTACTCATTTATTTGAGACCAAATGATCCGTTGGTGCTATTTCTTGGTGGCAACGGTCTTGTGTGGATTATAAATAACTTGTTCTTATAGCAATACTTTGAACTCCCACCTTAAATGCCAGGAAAGATAGAGGCCGGGACACAAATAAATAATCAAAGCCAAAACTGCTATTTACATTTTTTTAAGAAATTTTTTTGGTATAACATGGGTAGAAAGATGCAAACATAGATGTTATCCAGGTAAATGAACCTCTAACATTAAAAAGAAAAAAGAAAAGAAAGCAATATTAGCAATTGAAAACAGAAGGGGTAGAACCTATCTATTATATCTCAATCAAAGCCCTTTTTAACATTAAGAAATTCTGCCCCCAGCCTCTTGCTTCAACTGATCGCCTTCCAACAGAAAACTTATCCCGGCATCCCCAGCATCATCCAGCAAATGCATTGATTTAGACCTATAGCTCTCAAATTCATCGCTTTCATCAAGTATCTGAGCTCTTGAGAGCAATCCATTCGATCCTTCCCCATCTAACCCATCAGGATTTTTCTCAATATTTCTGCCAAAATCCTTCTTGTTGAAGCAAATATTCCCCCACTGAATTTTTTCTGATAAAGATTTCCTTCCTGTACCCTCAATTGAAACTCTTCCAGACTCATCTTTGGCATCGTTTTCACAAGCATAACTCCACTTGTAGCTTCTATTATTATTGTCTACATTTAATTCAATGGAGTGGAGATCACTATCATCCGATTCATCTCCCCCTTGCTCTACTCGATCTCCAACATCTATATCATCCTTTTTCTCTACATATTCAGATTCCCAACGGCTTTTTTTCAAATAAGATTCAAGGTCCTTGATTTTTTTGAACAGTGGAGAAATATGGCAGTTTTCATCTTTACTCTTAAGAAAGGCTTCAAGCTCATTTTTCAGCTTTTCGAGAACAGCATTTTTCTCCTCAAATTGATACCTAGCCTCTGAAAGCTTCATCTGGACTCTCTCCTCACGCAGAACATCAGCAAACTGAAGCATTTCTCGCTCCTTTTCTACCTCATCTCGAACTTCAGCCAACTCTCTTTTCAGTTCTTCTACCTTGGCTCTGTCTTCCCCAATACCTTTAGCTAGTTCATCACAAATTTGCTCCAGAATCTCCCTTGCCCTTTTCTCCGTTCCGAGCTCTTTAGAAATTTTTAAGTGGGAAGCTTTTACAGTGGCCATTTCTTGAGCAATCTTCTTGTTCATCCTCTCAGTTTGCCTTCTCAGCTTCTTCTCCGCCTCAATCTCTGCTGCCATACGTGATGTGGTGTGACGAACCTTTCCTCGCTCTCTTCTTTTCCAAGCGGCCTTTTCTTCAGCAAAATGCTTCAAGAGATACCCTATATCATTCTGTTTTGAGCCTTGTTCTTGGATTACTTGATCAATCTGGTTGCAAACTTGATCGAGCTTGCTGCACAGGGCTAAGATGAGAGGCATGCTTGATGAATGATGCTCATGAAGGCATATTTGATTCAAGGCCTTGAGAAGCTTCTTCGATGTAGAGAGGCCACTTCTAGCTTCCTTCAGACGGTTCTTAACTCTAACTGTGCCTTTACCATAAGCACTGTTTCTTGGCTCATTTCCTTCCTGTGCAAATCGTTAGGTCAATTAATTTTTAGTTACTGAGTGATTAATCAGATCTGCATGTAGTACTTATGCTACTACTTATTGAAATGTAGATGACAATCAGACACATAAGAGACTAGCCAAGTCTGAATTTCGACAGCTTCATCATAAACTAAGATTAATGATATTTCAAGAGCCAAAATTTTGGTTGCTGCAATGCAATTGGCGACAAGAAAGGCTACCTTCCCCTTCCCTTTTATGGAAAATTTGATCATCATGGAACAGGATCCTTGTAAATATTGCTTTTATTTATATTAAAAAAATCTCACAGTAAACTTGTGTCATTCACTTTTTGTTGGTAAGGACTTGTGTCATTCATTAGTCTATCCTATTTTAGCATTAATATTATTAATAGAAAAAGATTAAAATTAGAATAATGACCCATATGATTAGAAAATAAACTGCACCTCCTTGAAATTGGCATTGCTAAGATCATCAAAGCCTAAGTAATAATCAGCCAATTGGAGTTTATGAGACGCCGCCGATGCTCTTCTTTTGCTGCCTTCGACTTCAAACTCTTTCATTCTCTGCACAATCAATTTGAAAGCAGGACAAATATGAAGATTAAGGCACTGCCTGAATAATAATTAAAAAAAGTGAGATAAACTGACCTCAGAGATGGGACTATACGATGAATCTGACATATATGGCTTCGATGAGTTGACAGCTTTCTGCCTGCTTATCTCCTTCTTCTTGCTTGTCACTTTCTCTGCATCTAAATCCTTCTTCATTCTCGAGGCAGGCAAATCATTGATTTCCCACAATGTAGCAGCGAGTTTCCTCGCAGACATTGAAAGTTCCTTCTCTTTGCCACTTATTACAGAAGAAGACAAAGGCTTTGTGAGTTGGGTCGCCATAGAAGGGGACTTCGTCCGAGTGTTCCACATGGGCAGCAAAATCGGTCGCTTAAATCGGTATTTTCGAACCAAAGAAGACGAGGAGGAGGAGGAACAACCTCGCTTCCTGATCTTGTTGGGCTTGTCGTCGATGATTGATTTCTCCAAATAGAGGGCGTGCTGCCAGGAGGACATAGTGAAAATTGTGAGCGAATTTCAGCCGACCGAACCCAATTTCCCGATTTTGCGAAATTGAGTTGGACAAGGGACGTGCACAAAGTTCATGGAAGTAGAGCGACAGTTGTGGTCAGCATCATGTCTTTATTTTTCAGTGTTTTGGGAAGCTGGAAACTGTTAAGCCTTGAATTTAGCAAAGAAAAAAAGTGGGTCATGAAAGATCTTCTTCAGTCTTCATTCCCCTCCTGGCGTATTTGAATGTCTAAATAGATTTGGGGGTCGACCAAGAAAGAAAGTGGAACCTGTCAAAATATAGAGAGATACGTTAGAGATAAAAATGAAAGCTGTACGTATCGAAATGAACGTGCCGAGGTTACAAGTCCGAGGTGGATATACGCTCTTTTGAAGCCTCGCCTTCCGGGCTCATATACACCGAGCTATAATTCGGAGGCCGAGCTTAAGCGCCACGAACCGAGTAACACATCGGTTATCGAATGATAAGGCCGAGTAATTGTATGGCCAAATGATCGTCCGACTGAACAATATCTCGGTCATATACGGGTTTCTCTACGAAAGCTGTTTTATCTCAAAAACATCCGGCTAGGAATAACAGTTATGAGATCATAACAGTCACAAAATCATAACTGCAGGGCGAAAAATCAGGGATCACACTAAAAGAGCGTGATACTCCATAATGGCAATTTATGAAATATCCCAATAAATTAGGGATTATAGGGAGAAGACGGTTACATCTTAACGGTCAAGAGATGGTGAATAAAAGGAAAAAAGATAAATGTAAACCGGGGACACTGAAAAAAAGAAGGTGGAATAGATTCTCGGTCTTTAGACGAAATATTCTCTCTGAGACAAAAGATTATCTTTTAGACGGAACATTTTTGGCGCCCATCGTGGGGCCGAGAAAAACTATCCCACCACCATCAAGGATCATGGTTAGAACCAGGAGCAGTGCGGGAGCAGGAGAACGACGCTCTGAAGACAGGCCTTCTTTGGAGGACCACCCTGTCATCCGGGCAATGCGTGAGGAGATGGAGGTATTAAGAAAGGAGAACGAGGAGATGCGTGAAAGGAACAGACAGTTGGAGCAGGAACGCTATCATGAAAGTACTTCTCTTCCTCGAGGAGGGGAACGGGGGAATATCAACAGGGAAGCTCAGCGGTCATATCATGAGGGGAGCCGACGGGAGGAAACACACCATTCAGAAACCAACATTGACAATTTGCGAGGCGACAAGCAGGCTGTCCGGAGACATCCGTTCGTTGATGGCATTATGGAGACGTCATTGCCAAAAGGATGGAAGGGTGTAAACTTAGAAAGATATGACGGTACCACCGACCCTGATGAGCATGTGGATGCGTATGTTACGCAGGTGAATCTGTTCACAAATGAGGATGCAGTTTTATGTAGGGTTTTTCCTACGTCCTTGAAAGGAGCGGCTCTGAGTTGGTATACCCGGCTCCCATCACGATCTATTGATTGTTTTGAAACATTGGTCAATAAATTCAGAGCACAGTACGCCACCAGCCGACCTCATCAGCTTACCTCGGCTGCGTTGGTAAACTTGCGACAGGAGAGGGATGAATCCCTAAGAAGTTTTATGGAGCGTTTCTCGTCAGTCTCGGTAAAGATCCGGGATCTAAATCCTGAGGTAGCTATGCACACGATGTTGATGGCTCTCAAGCCGGGGCCGTTCGCCGACCATCTATGTCGAAAACCACCTGCCGACATGGATGAGCTTAGAAATCGTGCAGCTGGATACATACAAATGGAGGAGGTGTCAAAATTTAGAAATAGGGTCAGGACTGATCTGGACAAGCGAACGGAATCAAGCAGCCGTGGAAGTCTGAGGCCGACGTTAGAAAAGGGGAAGTTTAAGAGAGAAGGTATTAGTCGGGGATCGAAGTATGACTTCTATACTCCATTAAACACCAACCGCGCTCGAATTTTGGATGAAGCCTGCAATACCGAGTTGATACGGCTCCCAGTCCCCGGACATACCCCGGAGATGGCGGATCAGTCAAAGCATTGCAGGTACCATCGCAATTATGGTCACACTACCGAGGAGTGCTGGACATTACGGAACAAAAGATTATCAAGATTGAGGAATTGATCCAGGCTGGTCATCTCGGCAACTTCATACAGAGGGGTCACGGAAGTCGATCCTCCTATAGTGGAAGAGGTCGTGGTAGAAGTCAGACCCGAGGTCAAGAGGAACCTCGGCAACCGAATAAAGAAAGAGTGCAACCAGACGACACTCGAAGTAGGGAAGGGAACAGAATCAGAGGGGTTATCAACACTATCGCAGGAGGGTTTGCTGGAGGAGGAGCAACCAGCTCGGCTAGGAAAAGACACTTGAGGAACATTCGGGCGGTAAATGCGACTATGCCCCGGAGTTCTCCGCCCATCACCTTTTCGGATGAGGATTTCGAAGGAGTTGATCCTAATCAGGACGACCCCATGGTGATTTCAGTGGAGGTGGCCAATTATGTCGTCCGAAAGACACTGATAGATCAGGGAACTCTGCGGATATATTGTATTATTCTACCTTCCAGAAGCTCGGGATACCTGAGGAAACGATCAGGCCTTATCACGATCCGTTGGTCGGTTTTGCCGGAGAACAGGTTCACACCCGAGGATACGTGGAGCTGTTGACCACCTTCCGTGGAGATCTCGGATCAAAAACCATTATGGTCAGATATCTTATAATTGATGTAGTAACTTCTTATAATATCTTGATAGGTAGACCTGCGTTAAACGAGCTCGGCGCCGTGGTTTCCACTCTGCATCTCACAATGAAGTTTCCCTCGGCGACCGGAAACATAATTGCAATAAAAGCTGACCAAAAGGTGGCAAGACAATGTTATATGGATAGTCTAAAAGTCACCAGAAGAAGGATGGTTGGCGGCAGTGAACATATGAAAAAGGATACAGCATCAGTAAATTTGGTGAAACTTGATCCTCGACTTGATGCGCGGGACCAAAGACCAATGCCTATTGAAGAATTGCAGAAATTTCAGCTCGCCGGTGAAGACCGGTGCACCAGTCTCGGGAGTAAACTCGGAGGTGAGATTAAAGAGCAGATAACAAAGATGTTGAAGGACAATGCTGATTTGTTTGCATGGACTTCTTCGGATATGCCGGGAATTGATCCAAATTTTTTATGCCACAAACTTGCGGTGTACCCTGAAGCTAAGCCAATAGCGCAAAGGAAAAGGCGGGTAGGCGAGGAAAGGCGGAAGGCAATGAAGGAAGAAACTGCAAAATTGATTGATGCTGGGTTCATTCGAGAGATTGAGTATACAACATGGCTGGCTAATGTGGTGCTCGTAAAGAAGGCAAATGGAAGGTGGAGAATGTGCACGGATTACACCGACCTAAACAAATCATGCCCGAAAGATACATACCCCCTCCCGAGCATAGATCGGCTTGTAGATGGAGCGTCAGGATGTGACCTGCTCAGCTTTTTGGATGCCTACTCGGGGTATAATCAGATAAGGATGTACCCCCCTGACGAGGAGAAAACCGCGTTCATGACTGAGAACGCTAATTATTGTTATCAGGTGATGCCGTTCGGACTGAAGAATGCTGGGGCTACTTACCAACGGTTGATGGATAAAATATTTCAGGATCAGATCGGGAGAAACTTGGAAGTATATGTTGACGACATGGTAGTGAAGTCCGAAGATCCCTCCAAGCATGCTGCCGACCTTGGAGAGGTGTTCGGAAGAATACGGAAGTACAACATGAGGTTAAATCCTGAGAAATGCGTATTCGGAGTTAACGGGGGGAAATTCTTAGGATTCATGTTAACACATCGGGGTATTGAAGCCAATCCCGACAAATGCCGAGCTATTATTGACATGAGAAGCCCCCAAAACATAAAAGAAGTGCAGAAACTGACGGGGCGACTAGCATCACTATCACGCTTTGTACCGAGGTTAGCAGAGAAAGCTAGGCCGTTCTTCAAGTTGCTTAAAAAGGCAGCGCGGTACGAGTGGAATGAGGAATGCGAGCAGGCGTTTCAGAATTTCAAAGGTTTCTTCTCAGCACCTCCGATACTTAATCGGCCGACACCCAACAAAGAATTACTATTGTATATGTCGGTGACCGAACATGCAATTAGCTCGGTGATGGTACAAGAAATGGGCAGGCAGCAGATACCGGTATACTTCATCAGCCGAATACTGCATGACGCTGAAACGAGGTATCAGACTATTGAAAAGTTAGCCCTGACTCTGGTCACATCGGCGAGAAGGTTACGACCTTATTTTCAAAGTCATGAGGTTATTGTGAAAACCGACCACCCTGTAAAGCAAGTCTTGAGGAAACCCGAATTAGCCGGACGAATGATCTCGTGGTCATTCGAGTTGTCAGAGTTTGGTATAAGATACGAGCCTAGAGGACCAATTAAGGCGCAATGTTTGTCTGATTTTGTCGCCGAACTTACTCCATCTGTCGATTCCAAAGATGGGGTCCGATGGACACTTTATGTAGATGGCTCCTCTAATACTAAAGGGAGCGGTGCGGGAATTATTCTGGAAGGTCCTGGTGGACTAATTTTGGAACAGTCTCTTAAAATCGACTTCTCGGTCACCAACAACCAGGCCGAATATGAAGCTCTTATTGCCGGGTTAAAACTAGCTAAAGAAGTGGGAGCGAGGCAAGTTAGGTGTCGGAGTGATTCACAGTTAGTTTCTGAACAAGTCTCGGGGGCTTACCAGGCTAAAGATCCACAGCTGGCCAGGTATTTGAACAAGGTAAAACGATTAACTGAATATTTTCAAGAATTTGCTATTGAGCACATTCCAAGAGAAGAGAACTCGCGAGCTGACCTGTTATCCAGATTGGCTAATGTTAAGAAGCTCGGGCAACATGAGACAATCATCAGGGAAACAATACATCAGCCCAGTATCGATCTTGATGAGGTTATGATCGGAGACAGCCTGGATCGGGATTGGATGACCCATATTTGGAACTATCTGGCCGAAGGGACCTTACCCAGCAACCAAAATGAAGCAAGAAGGTTGAAGATGAAGTCTTCCCATTACGTAATAATGGGAGGAGATTTATACAGGCGAGGATTCTCAACTCCCCTTTTAAAATGCCTCACTGCTGAACAGGCAAAGTATGTTATGAGCGAAATCCATGAGGGAGTGTGTGGGATGCATACTGGTGGAAGATCTATGGCAGCAAGAGTAATCCGGGCCGGTTATTATTGGCCCACTATGCGAGCTGATTGTACCGAGTATAGCAAGAAGTGTAATGAGTGCCAAAGGTTTGGTAATCTGCGCCACGCACCGCCAGAAGAATTGCACACAATGACGTCTCCGTGGCCATTCATGGTCTGGGGAATGGATATTCTCGGACCTTTTCCGATGGGCAAAGGGCAAGTCAAGTTCTTACTAGTGGGCATAGACTACTTCACTAAATGGATTGAGGCGGAATCATTAGCTAAAATCACGGCACAGCAAGTACGGAAATTCGTATGGAGGAATATTATCTGTCGGTATGGGATTCCTCACTCGGTGGTTACTGATAATGGAAGGCAGTTTATTGATGGAAATTTGAAACAATTCTATGAACAGCTCGGTATCAAGCATCGAGTGTCTTCGGTCGAGCATCCCCAAACTAATGGACAGGCAGAAGCGGCGAACAAGGTTATCCTCGGAGAACTCAAGAAGAGATTGGGAAGGGCAAAGGGGGCTTGGGCCGAGGAATTGCCGAGTATCCTTTGGGCCTATCGTTGCACGCCTCAGTCAAGCACCAAAGAAACTCCTTTTAGGTTGACTTTTGGAGCAGACGCAATGATCCCGGTGGAAGTAGGAGAGCCGTCCTTGAGGCGAATACTTCCCGACCAACACATGAACCAGGAAAACATGGAGGTTGAACTAGATCTATCCGAGGAGGTCAGGGAAAACGCACGTATACAGGAAGAAGCTTGTAAGCAAAGAGCAGCTCGGCGTTATAATTCTAGGCTTAAACCAAGGAGTTTTGTTAGTGGAGATCTCGTTTGGAGAAAGCAGAGTGAAGCAAGGAAGAACGTCGGAGAGGGAAAACTAGCTGCAAATTGGGAAGGACCTTACCGGGTTACTGAAGCGTTGGGCAATGGAGCATATAGGTTAGAAAAGCTGTCAGGAGAAGCAATCCCTAGGACATGGAATGCTTCTCACCTCAAAAATTATTTCAGTTACTGAAGCGTTGGGCAATGGAGCATATAGGTTAGAAAAGCTGTCAGGAGAAGCAATCCCTAGGACATGGAATGCTTCTCACCTCAAAAATTATTTCAGTTAGTTGATGTATACAAGGAAGGTGATGTACTCTTTTTCCTAACTCGGTCTTTTGTCCCAAAATATGCAAAAGAGGGTTTTGGCCGAGAAGGTTTTAACGAGGCACGCCTATCTGTTTTAATAAAGGGAAATTCTTTTTCATGGTTATGTTTATTATACTCGGTCAAGTGTGAATCGAGGAAAATTCGGTCAAGTATGAACCGAGGTCTACAACTAATACTCGGTCAAGTGTGAATCGAGGAAATGAAAATTCGGTCAAGTATGAACCGAGGTCTACAACTAATACTCGGTCAAGTGTGAATCGAGGAAAATTCGGTCAAGTATGAACCGAGGTCTACAACTAATACTCGGTCAAGTGTGAATCGAGGAAATGAAAATTCGGTCAAGTATGAACCGAGGTCTACAACCAATACTCGGTCAAGTGTGAATCGAGGAAAATTCGGTCAAGTATGAACCGAGCATTCGAATTAAATTTGGTCAAGTCTGAACCAAAATTTTGTTAAAAACTCGGTCAAGTATGAACCGAGCACTCGAAGTAAATTTGGTCAAGATTGAACCAAATTTTTGTTAAAGACTCGGTCAAGTGTGAATCGGGGAATTGAAATTTGGTCAAGTATGAATCAAAGTTTCTATCGTAAACTCGGCCAAAAGTGAACCGAGAGGCTAAATTAAATTTTAGTCGAGAACGAACTACGGGATTATGTTAAACTTTGTCAAAAATTTCAACACGGACAGGTCATCAGGAATCGGCAAAAGATTGTTATCATTGCTTAGAAATAAGTTTGAACAATACATCCAAGTATGGAAAGAAATAGACAGTCAAGGAGATGGACGGTCCGAAGCTGTAGGAATATCCTACAATTCTTCCTCATCCACAAGCATACCATCTTTGACGTCTTTATTTACATCAAATGCCGAGAGCTCAATTTTCGGCATGAAAAGATGCACCTGACGAAGCGCTTTATGAAAGCCCTCTACGTGCTCCTTCATTATTTGTTGCACGGCTTCCTGAACGTCAGCCTCAAGCTCGGCCTGTTTATTCTTGGCTTGTTCCAAATCTTTCTGCAAATTAGCAGCAAGGGCCGAGGATTCGGCTTCAACGCTCTTTGCCCAAGCAACCTCAGTCGTCAGGGCATCTCGCTCCTTTTCAACCCCTTGCACTTTCATCTCGGCAGCATCAAGGGACCCTTTTAATTCTTCTACCTGCCGAAGAAGAGCTGCTTGAGACTTTAAAGCTTCGGCAAGCTCCGAGGAAGCCTTGTCCTTCGCGTTGGTTACTTCCAGAAGCTCGACCTTAGCAGCCTCTAGACGGCGATTGCTTTCCTCAAACTCCTCCCGACAAAACGAGGCCATAGCCGACATGGATTCCAAAATAGCTTTGGGACCCAATCGCTGCAAGGTCTCTTTGTCACCGATTCCCTGGACGCTACTCGTGAAAAGTTTGGCAGTGTTTGGATCAATGCCTGAAGGCGAGCGTCTAACAGGAGAAGGCAGAGGAGATTGGTGAGCTGAAGATACAGGCTCCTCATCGGTGGTCAGAAGTCGAGCACGTTTGCTTGGAGGGCTTCGTGAAGAGGAGGGAATCTCAACAACCTCAGCTGTTGCTATTACTTCAGCGCGACCTCTCTCTTCTTTATCCAGGTGAGCCTGCAACTTCTCGGCACTTGGTCCAGATGATGAGGCCATGTGTTTTATCGAACGCTAGTTAAATTTCCCCATCACCACTGCAAAATAGAAAGCATATATTAGAAGCTGAAGTAAGTATGGTTGCATAAGGAAAAGAAAAATCAGCACTCACGTGTAAAATCTTTATTAGGGGTTGAAGAGTAGGGGAGCCTAAGTAATATTTTACAGTTTAGAGGACGAGGTAATTTATTTAACTGGCCGACATCCTCCTTTTCGGATGCCGACATATCCTCGTAACTCCAGGACTGGAACTTAATACGAGTCCGAGTCCAATAAAAAGGAAATCTGGGTCGTCCTCTCTCATCAAAGAACATGTCTGAGTATCCCTCGGCTGGGCGCACCTTAAAGAAACTTCCTTTGAAGTCTTTGTAGGATGAGGTATATGGACCGATTATTCCCTTTTTATTCATACCACTGAGAGAAATCCAGCCGATCTTATTTCCAAATCGGATCTGGTAGAAGTAGAGAAATTTGGGAGCAGTCGGTGTCATGTTCAGTTTTCTGCACAGGACTTCGAAAGCCTTTAAAAACGCCCAGCTGTTGGGATGAAGCTGAGTCGGAGCTACGTTCAACGCCCTTAAAACAGCGCATTCAAACTCCGAGAAAGGAAGGCCAACTCCCAGTGACTCAAATAATGTTTTATACATATAAGTAAAATGTGTTTGCCCTTGTTGTGCCAACATAAAAACATGCTCATCTTCTGTACACGGCTCGGCAACCACAGCCTCCTCAATTTGTCTGCTAGACAGAGGGATGGATTTCCTCATTTCTATGATCGATTCAGCAGTCCGAAATTTAGAGTGATAAGATCCAACTTCTCCCTTTACCCAATAATATCCCGGAAGCCGAATGTCAGGAACTGGATCTCTCTGAACTCTAGGAATAACCTTTCGGGGGTTTTGAACGGCCATTTGCACTGCCATAGCCGAAGATGAAGCCTCCCTTTCGGTTGGAAAGTCGGCCGGATGAAAATTTAATTCTGTGCTGGGGACGGGAGAGTTTGATGGTGAAAGTTCTTCTCCGATGCCCAGAACTTCTCTCTCTATCAGGATTTGAGGAGAGGACGACCCAGCCGATGCCTCGGATCCACGGTTTGAACTCATGGTGAATGGGAAAAGTATAGAATAATGTGAAGTACTTGAGAAAAGGGGAGAACACAGAAGAGGGCGTACCTGGAAAAATGACGGAAGGGGCAAGGAAAAGGAGGTCAAAGACGACGAAGAGATTCAAAGAAGATGAAAAGCAGAGGTAGGATGAAATAAGAGGATGAGCACCCAAGTCCAATATGTATCCTTCTCCTCGAAAACGAGCAAAATAATCATGATTTTGGGGGAGCCAATCGTCACCATTGGGTAACGTGATTTGGCTGACGAAAAGACGCAGCATTAAATGACGCTGCACGCGGCTGTACGTGTAAGCGCATTACCGTTTTGAAAATTAAAACGTCAAAGAGCCTATGGGAAGGTTTTGGAATCCCTAAGGAACTGAAGCGATTTAAATTCAAAAAGCCAGTTGTTAGCCGACCACACAATTCAGAACCCTCTCATCCAGATTGGACTCGAGGCTTGGGGGGCTAGTGTACGTATCGAAATGAACGTGCTGAGGTTACAAGTCCGAGGTGGATATACGCTCTTTTGAAGCCTCGCCTTCCGGGCTCATATACACCGAGCTATAATTCGGAGGCCGAGCTTAAGCGCCACGAACCGAGTAACACATCGGTTATCGAATGATAAGGCCGAGTAATTGTATGGCCAAATGATCGTCCGACTGAACAATATCTCGGTCATATACGGGTTTCTCTACGAAAGCTGTTTTATCTCAAAAACACCCGGCTAGGAATAACAGTTATGAGATCATAACAGTCACAGAATCATAACTGCAGGGCGAAAAATCAGGGATCACACTAAAAGAGCGTGATACTCCATAATGGCAATTTATGAAATATCCCAATAAATTAGGAATTATAGGGAGAAGACGGTTACATCTTAACGGTCAAGAGATGGTGAATAAAAGGAAAAAAGATAAATGTAAACCGGGGACACTGAAAAAAAGAAGGTGGAATAGATTCTCGGTCTTTAGACGAAATATTCTCTCTGAGACAAAAGATTATCTTTTAGATGGAACAAAAGCTTTAGACTTGCCTTGGCTTCAGAAATCTTGCGAGGGAAAGAAAAAGTGGAGGAAAGAAACAGTGAAGAGAGAGAAAGGAGGGAAGCAAGGATCACACTGTTTATTGGTCAATTGATTTACGAAAAAACCGAACAACCCCTTAAAAAGAAAAGATGAGGTGACGTGGCAGGCACGTGAGAGGCAGGGGCATGTGTGCGGACTTGGTTCTGTGGTGAATCGATTCGTCTCAACCCAACTTCTTGCCCTTTTCTCCGCTGGAATGTTGTGCTCTGTTTCTGAGATCTCACCTAACTGGACGGACTTCCTATGTTGTATTATGTTAATTCTAATCCCAACAGTCTAGGATGGGATTGAAATATGAAAAAACCAGCTCCTCCTTGATAATTATATCAAGATGCAGCAAAAAGTTAACTACCGTCACCCATCTATGCAATTGGTGCGCTGAATACTAAATCATCACCGTTATATCTCTGTCTCCGTGATTTGATCAAATAACGAGTCGGGTTAAGCAGATAATTCCAATATTAAAGTCAAATTAAGTCTGATTCTCTCGACTTTTTGGTGAAATATAAAAGATAATCGCAGCAAAGTTGAAAGCAGGACAAGGAGAGTTGGACACAAAACGTTGGAAGCACGGAAGAGCAACCATAGATATTGGCGGCTTTCAATTATTTAGCTAATCACCACTGATAATTGTGCAATCTAAAAATTCGTTTCAACCAAAACCAAACATGAACACACAGGAAAGAAGGGCCAAAGGTGGGACCCCACCAAACGGCTCATGTTAGGGAGAATTCATCGCTTGATTTTTAACAAACAAAAACACAATGGTGCTAAAGAAACCACACAGTGCGTGTTGCGTTCAGGGCCCCACCACTACCCCTTTCGTCGTCGATTTGGTCAGTCTAATGGCTCTATTCTAAGGTTCTTCCTTTGGGAACATCCTCTGTGATTTCATTTGGCCATCATATATCCGTACAAAAACAAAATATGCGGTATGAAATTTTCCTCCAGTAGAAAATTTAACCAATTTTTCCAATCCATATTACATCATTGTTTGAATTGTTTTTCCTATAAACCCTTCTGCCTTTTACCAGTTAGTGCCATTATATCCACTTCACCGTATATCCCTGCTGATATGCCCTGCAAGTAGCCAATTTCTGAGAGCCTCTCCTTAAATCATCTGTCTTTTCTTTTTTCTGGCTGGAAACCGGTTCATCATGATTTCAATTATCACAGGGAACTTCAGACTTTTACATATAAAACATGTTTGCTTACAAGTTTGAAGGGTTCAGAACTTTATCCGCACCATAAAACTGAGTTTGCAAACTTACGAGCACATTTAGTTTTTTTCTTGCAAATTTCCTTCAAGCCACGCTTACTCCTCCAAACTCCTGTTTTGATGAAGTAAAATACAAATTGTTGCTTTCATCTGGAATCACTTTTAATACAAATCTAGTAGATCTAAAATAAAATTCACACAGCTTCAATATAAACACATAGCATTATTTCTATGGACACATGGCAAATTTAAATGGGGAAAAAAAAAGACAAAAATGATTGAAGTTGAAGGAAAAATGAGAGGCATTATTGGGGAGTCACATGTTGAGGTTGTACAAGGAGGCCTTTAATTTAAAATTTGCCAGGACGGCAAGCGAGAAATGCCAAAGATAGGGCAATTATTAATGACTCATTGGACTAGCTTTGTGTTGGGGAAAATTTGCAGGACTAAAAAAAGAAACACAAGTACTTCCTTTTCTTAAGATTCGGAGCATTGATTAGTATAGTTATAAACATACTACAGCAATGGAGGGGTTATTGTTACGCAGATTCAACAAATAACCGGATGGGAAAATAGTAGAAGTCACAGATACGTCCATAGATACATGGCAGTGGATTACCGGGGAAAAAAAGGAAAAGGAAAGCAGAGCAGTGAAGTTAGAAATTCACGATTGCACGATAATAGCCCCAGATGCCACGTTGTTGTGTGTATTTTGATGTGATTGATGTTTGAAATAGATGTATGAATCTGAACTGCTTTATAGCGGTTTGGGAGTCATGGGACAGCACAAGGACATGGTACTCTGAATGCAATAATAATTTTGAAGTCTTACCTATGCGGGGGACGGAGGGTCCTGACTAAAGCCCACCTTTTTTCCCCCTTTCTATGTTCTTAAAATATTACGCTACGATTTTTCTCATTCTATGTGGGTTAAAAAAAAACAGTAATAAAATTAATAACACAAAGGCAAATCAAACTGCCACCGCACTGCTGGCACTGTATGTGGGTTCTTCACCGTTCACATCAAGCGTTGTTGAGAATGCGCAATGTGGGACCTGCAAAATGTGCTGAAATTTATCCAATATCTGACCATATCTGAGAAGTTTGGACGGGGCCAATTTAAAGAATGGAATTCTCTGGAGCGCCGCCATTAGGCCCACCTGTAGAAACCGGGGAAAAAACATATAAAGCCGAGTTTAATTGCAATTCAATTAATAAAACAAACAATAATTACTGGATTAAAAAGTATTCATTGCTGGGAAAACAATTCTGATTTCTGTTCTTTTGTATGCAAAACTTCGATGTTTTAATTCAACATATGATTCGTTTTTAAAAAATATCATTTCTATGCATGACTAATAATTAATAAATATTAAACAAAAATAATGTATAATACAATTTTGAACAACTAATTGTCGTCTAGGTTATCCTCTTGAAGTTCTCCCTTCTTCAATACATCAAACTGTTGCATTTGAAAAAAGTACAAAGCCCGTAGAGTTGGGCTAGGCGTTAAGTGAACTTAAAAGAGGTTCAGATTTTATGGTTTACAATAAACCTGACCATTCAATCTTCAGTAAATCAATTAACCGAATAAATCTTTAGTAAATTAATTAAATTAAACGAATAAAATATGTACATATATCAATTAACTTTATAGGAGGCCTCACTCCTGACTTGCGCACAAATTGGTGTGTTCGCGTGTGTGTAATACACACATCTTTTTTTTTTTTGTTAACAATACACACAAATCCTTTATATATAAAGAGTTCTGATATCCATTTTTTGTTCATAATTTATGATAATGTTTTCTGGTCGTAGCGCCGGCTCAACCGAACTCAAGTTGACCTCATACGAGCCAAAAGTCAAACAATGTCGAGAGGAGTATTAGTGGATGACCGGCGTTTACACCCAGAGAGATCATGCGTGTGATTTGACATGCTCCTAATCCCACAGTGCCCCTAAGCTCACGAGCTCAATATTTGATTGGTAAACTAATCCGTACTTTTAATCATATTACTAACTAACCTCCCTCACAAACGAATGCCATGTGTTATGCCCCATGTATATAATATGGTTATCTAGTTTATTTACTAGTATTTTTAAATTCAACCCTAAATATTGTTGAGATTCTGTTTTGAGTAGCAAGAAAATAATTTATTCCACGACACGCAGCAAGTCAATAACATCCACTTGATATCCTGAGATTTTTTTTTTTTGGAGGTAAGAGGTCCGTTGATGTCCAGTTCCTGTCCTCAGAGATGAGAGATCTAAGTAAATCTTCATATTTTTCCCGGTCAAAATAACGAATAATATACTAAGTTCATTACTACTCTACGACTTTGTCTGTCTTCTTTCAGCATGGTTTGAAACTTTCCAATTCTTTTAGCTGGGATTTTATTTTATTTCTGACTGCAAATTCATGTTCCATGTGGGTTAATACAATCGCCAGGACACAAAATCCTCCTAGAAGTGTCAATCGACCATTTGTGATTAATAGCAGGCTGAAGAAAGTTTGTTAGCACTCTAAAATATCGCATTAACATGCCAAAAAATGCTATATGTTGACATCAACAGCACTCTGTGAACATAAATTTATACAATAAAACTGAGTAATTCTGTTTTTTTTTTTTCCTTGCCCAGATTTCAGGTCTTGCTGTTTAACTTTGTTAAGTTTGACTAGTAATGCATCAAGCAATTAACGACGATTGATGAACCCAATTTCTGTCAGAAGAAGAAGAACCAGCAAAAGAGAGCGAAGATGGTGATCACAACGAAGATCAAAACCAAGTCAAGTGCCCGCTCTCTCCTCTCTTTCTTCTCCTTCCTGTTTCGCTTGACAGACAAGAACTCCTCAAACCTCGCTCTTGCCTCTTCTTCCTTCGCCTTTTTCCTCTTCCCACTTTCTACAACCCTTTGCAGAATCACCATACTCTGCTTCCCGCTCACATTTCTTCCGTCGGAATCCTCCACCATCAAGCTCACCTCCCTCATTTGCATCTCTCCTCCGACCTCCCCGCAGCACACGACCTTTATGTTGCATTGGACCCACTCCGACGAGCGTTTATCGCACGCGATCACCACCGCGTAAACTAGTTCCAAGTCTCCGGTTAACCAGTGACGCTGCGCCGACACCGGCCTACGGCTCGACAGATTCGCCGCTCGATTGCGGGCTGGGTCGATCAGGATCCAGCTGAGGCTCAGATTCTCTTGGAGGTGCCTCATCCAATCCTCGTCCTTGCGTGCGTATTTAAGAGGCGTAGGAACAAATTCTTTGGTGTCGAGTAGGTCGATCCATAAAGGGGAACACTCAAACCAACCCGTTTGGGTGTGGGTCCGGTGGACCTTAGAGAAGATGGGCTTGTGACGGTAATATATATCAACCGCCGAAATCAATTCCGTTGAGGGGGAAAAGGAAGGGTCGATATGAGCAGCGGGGGAAGGGTAATCAAGGGTGGGGAAGGAGTCGAAGAAAAGGGAACGGTGGCCGCCGGGAAAGCTGGAGATTACAGGGCGGAGGCGTGGGTCACGGAGGGAGGGCCACATGGAGGTGCAGATATGGCGCCAGAGAGTGTCGTCAAGGCAGAGGCGGCGTAACAGGGAAAAAGCAGAGGAGGCAGAAGCGAGAGAGAGACCGTCGAGACGATTGAGGATGTGAGTCTGAACGAGGTGAGGAGGGAGGATGGTAAGCGGTGCATCCGACGAGGAAGCCATGCCCCTGCCAGTGTATGAAGATTTGAGGACGAAATATCAAAGGGAGTGGCTTTTATAGGAAGTGGCCCTCTGCAACTGGCGCTCCTGCTACGGTAGATAAAATCAAGTTTCCGATAACGCCTACTGTACGCGCTTGTGCTGAATCAGAGCCATCACTTTTCTTTCTTCTCATTATTATTATTATTATTATTATTAAGAATAACGACTAATTAAGTAAAGTATATATTATTTAATCCGTCCCATTGACTCAGACAGATATCCGAAGCCGGTCCTTTAACTCTCTGTTTATTGAGATTTTACCTGTGCACGTCTTGATTTTTACCTTTGAAGAACATTACGTCTATTTTTTTTTTTTAAATCTATGTTCGATACATGCTTGACTGAGTTATATATATGTATGTATATATTAGCATATTCATATTTGAAATATAAAAGAAATATCTAATTAATTCATTGGTGTGATTTGGTTTAATTTTATTTTTCTTTTAAAGAAAAAATTGAGCATACAGTTATAATATTGGATAAAGTTTATGTATAGAAAAGCATATATATTATAGAAGAATAAGTACTATATATAAAACATAAGATGTGATAAATAAATAAGTGTGAGGTTATACAAGTGTGTATGGAGTGTGTAATTGAATTGGCTTAGTTCGGATGCTCAAAATTCTTGTGTTGATTATATTTTTTCACATAACCCTATATTATCATGCATTGATTTTCTTAGATAGAATAAACTGATATTTAGTGTCTTTTATATTTTGTAGGGTCTTCTCATCATAGCTTTTCATTAAAATAAAAAATAAAAATTGGGGAGGACAGTCAAGATTCCTTGGAAAAAAAATTTCAAGAAAAGCTGTTCTAGTTAATGAAGTCTTGGCTTTAGCTGAGCACACTATCCAAGTCTAGGGCCTTGTTCAGATTTTGTGTAATGGAATTATTAACTAACACTGGGCCAGCCTGATGTAAATATTTCTTGAGATCAGTTTTTGTTGTGGTTTTTGGAACCTCCTGTCAAGAATATATGCCCTTTCATTTAAAAAAGAAAATAAAAAAAAAATTGAGATGGGGCATCTTTGGGGGATGGAAAGTATTTCTCTGGGGAATTGTGATGTCCGAAGTCCAAAAGTGAGGGAGGGATAGGGATGGCGTTAGCGTTGGTGTCACTTTTTGTTGCAATTAAACATTTATTTTTCTGAAGGCCACAAGGTTGTAAGTAACAATGCGTTTTACATTGACATTGACATGTACCAGTTGCCAGAAATGGTATTGCATTTGACAAGCGGTGAGGTCTTCGGCTGCCGCCGGTGATTTCCCCTCCATATTACTCCCTCATGTTGTTGGCCATAGCTACTCTTAATTTTAATCTCTGCTTTGTATTTTCTCTTTTGTCCTCAATCAAATATCAATTTCCCCTCATACTCCTCTATATATATATATATATGTGTGTGTGTGTGTGTGTGTGTGTGTGGGCGCGCGCACGTGCTCCCCAAACATTTATCATCTTTACCATATTAAACGACGATAATGTAACTATGGTGTATGTATATAAATAAAGTCAAAGAATTATAAGTGAAAAAACAAAAGAAGGATATCATTATCTCAACATGAATATATAGAATCGGGCTAAGTTGAATTTGTTGAATGATAGGAGTAAGTAGTAAGTGGGCACCAAATAGTAATGGTGGGGGGTTAGAGGAAAGCTGCAGTTGGGTGGGTTAGTTTCACGTTGATTGGCTCCATTATCTGCGTTCTTCGTATCACAATCCTACTTTCGATCCCCGCTTCTATATTTCCAATTTACTCTCCCAGCCTCGTCTCGAGTCCCAAGGAATTAAAAATCAAATTAGTTATTGAACTAATCAAAAAACTTATTTAAAATTTATAATTATGGTTGAACACTAATTAAACTGATAGTAATATAATTAATAATTTTTAATTTTATTATATGTTATATATTATTAAAAAATATTATTAATAAATTTTATAATCTAATATTAAAATATAAATAAGTCAATATTAATTTATAATCATATTTTGAATTCAAAATAATCAATTAATATTTTATTTTCATATTATTTGTTAAGTAAATTTATCATTATTAATAATAATATATCATAATTAATAACTATATATCATAATAATATTTATATAATATTATAGTGTACAAAGGAAAAAATTTATACAAAAATAATGTTATTTATTATTAAAAATAGTAGTAATTTATCTTAAAAATAAAAAAGACCAGTTTTCTAGACCAATTTGCAACTGATTTTCATCAATTCAAGTCTAATTCCACTGGTTTTTAATCGGTTCCCCATCAGTTCTCTTTTACTTTCAAACCAAACTAGCAAGGTTTCTAGTTTGACAAGTCAAATTGGCCGATCTGACTCGATCTGTTTTTTAATACATTATTCATCCCTATTATCTTTCCTACCTCCCTTCCATCTCCTTTATCATTTTATGATCTTCATTCCAAATTCAATTTCATTCCATTCCAATTTTTTTAATATATATATATATATATATTTCAATTTCAAATATAACCAAATACAAATACTACATGAAATCATTGAACCCTTATATTTATGGATGTGGATCTATCCTTCATTGGGTGACCCCCGGGGCTGCATATGCAATTTTGAATTATAAGTATTAGTACTTAATTAAAGAGCCAACCATGTGTCAATATCCAATCAGCAAATCACTTATATACTCCATTCATCTCATATTATAAAATAATAAGTAGAATTATTTTTGTCTCATATTATAAAGTAGCAATATTTTATTTGTGAATTTTATCTCTTATTAATATAATATCTAGTTTTATAAATTATGTTGATTCATAATATTTAATAAGAATAAAATATAAATTTTTATATTATTTTAGAAATTTAAGAATATTATATAATTTTTTTCTGGATATACATGAGTCTCACTTATCTCTTTATAATATAAGATAGAGATACTAGAAAGGCACATATATCATATACCTAGTGCCTTCATTTAATATTTGCACGTTTATTTTTGACCTCTCTTCTGACTTTTCTTCCCTAATGATGAGCTTCACCCGCAATCTGAGTGGCCGCCCCCATAGAATATCTCAATATCTAAATAGTTATAGCCAATATCCAACTGCTCTACGTTGCTCCTCAAGTTCTCCTCGTTGGCTTTATTCCTTGCATTTTCCACATCTTCTTTAAATCTAGCCCCAACGCTTGAAGCAATGACGTTACTTCACACCTTCTTTCTATATTTTGGTCAAACGTTGAGTCAGACCTTTTTTTTTTTAGACAAAAAAGAGATGCTAACATATACCTATTTGACTTTATCGTTATTTGATTTTAAATCATTTTCATCAAGTTGAGAACTATCTCTGGTTAATTAATCCGCAAGTCATTTCTTTGTTTTAGGGGCGCAAATTTTCAAATTTTGTTATAAAATATTTAAAAAATTCTCACATAAAATTTAATTAGACAATGTTAATATCTCAGAATGAAAATCCAATATCGATAAGATACCGCAGTTATATTCTTCAAACGCAAACAAGCTATAAATTAATTAATTTTGGCAACCGTAGCTTGCTGCTGGATTTTCTCGATCCACTTATGGCTTATCCTAAGAAAAAGAATGATCATATGTTTGGTATAATTAAATGAGCCAATTTCACTAAATAAAAATCACCAATTTTAAAATATGATAAAAATATATTTTGATCTAAGAAAAGCACCTTTTACACTTTTCTCAAATGTTTTTTTTTAATATTTTTTATATACTTATGGGACATTTAGTATCATCAGGTAATATTCAATAATTGTAGAGCTTAATTGGGGATATCTATCCCAAGGTGACTTTTTCCACATACAAGGTTTAAATACTAATCCTACTTAAGGAAAATTAAATCCCTTTCACTCTACTCAACCATAGTTGGTTCTTTTTATAATTTTTGAAATTAATGCTAATCTTCATTTTTATATAATAATAGGATCAATCCTTCCTTTTTTAAAAAAGAAATTACAGTCACTAATGAATCAAGAGATACCCTTTTTTTGGGGTTCAAATTATATCTATTTGTTCACTTGTTTCGTATTTTAATAGAATTTCAAATCTTTAAGATATGAAAGTAAAAAATATCAAAGATACAATAAGGGATCAATGAAGATTAAAAAAAGATAAACCGCCGTAAATCATACCCTTAAGGCTAATGGTGTTCCATTTTTCACCAAAACACGGGTTGTTCAGCCTTTGTGTACTGTTGTAAATGCATTTTTGATTGAATAGATTCCGTTTCCACCAAAAAATAAAAGATAAACTGCTTGGCATGATAATATACAATGTTATTTTGAATCAATATCATAAATTCCTTTTCTGATACGACCTCACATTTTCAAAAGACACATCTTCCCTAAACACTTTGATTGCAGCTACAGCATAGTTTGTTGGTTTTTAGTATAAAGGGTGGTTTTTTTTTTTTGGTGACAAAGGGTCGATCTTTTTTATTCTGTCGCAAGTAGGTTCTTGTTTTGTGGGGCAAATCATAATTAGGATCGATCCAAATCTAAACTAATTTTGGGCTTCTCTCATGCACAAAATGGAAATATGGGCCTAAAAATCTCATCTGAAATCTGGGCCATGACTAGAAAAAGCCGGATGAAGGAGATTGCTATCATTCCCATTACCATTATAAAATGCTGTGAAACCCTCCGAAACCCTAGCGCCTTCGTTCCACTGTGGTACTCCCTCACACTCTTTTTCTCCTTACCACAGAAGCGGCTCTCAAACACTTGGAAAATTTTGAGAAAATTCCTTCGTATTTTCTGTTTGATCATTTCTGATCTGTCGATCCTACATATGGGGATCGTAAAGCGCCTTTCGTTTTTTTTTTTTTCCCATTTTTCTGAAACTTTCGGCGATTTTCCTGTGTTAGAGTCATGTTTTAGATATATGGACATTTAGTTCTTATTTTTATTTCATTCAATTTAATGCAATTATATTTACAGGAGCGAGATCTGTAGCTCCTGCGTTCAAAAGGCATTGTTTTGAAGATGAGGTATTGAGAAATTCTTTTTCCTCGCGTGGCATGTCTATTTTCATTTTTCTAGTTGTATTGCAAGTCTTTAAACATGTCTTGTTGCAATATCTCTTGGTTACATCATCATGCTCATCTTCCATTTAGAATGTTAATATTCGATAAATTCTCAAATTTGTATTGTTGGAATATTCGACCGTCTTTCTATTTTGAGATCACTTTCTATGTTGACCATTTGCCCCTGGCTGCTGGTGCTGGTTCCAAACCGTTACTTTGATATCCATTTACAACTTTGGTCATATGTTTTAACATTAGAAGGGTAATGGTACTGAGAATTTTTCAGTGTGAATTGTTGCCCGTGAAAATTTGGTTACGCTTCCTGCTATACAGCAGATGTCTTTGGTCTCAGATTTTTGAGTTGACTGTGCAGTAAGCTTCAGAGTGAGGCCTTGAGGGAAGCCATCAAAGATATCAAGGCTGATTCCACCAAGGCCAACCGCAACTTTGTTGAGACCATTGAACTCCAGGTTGGACTGAAGAACTATGATCCACAAAAGGATAAGCGATTCAGCGGTTCTGTGAAGTTGCCTCACATCCCTCGCCCTAAGATGAAAATATGCATGCTTGGAGATGCTCAACATGTTGAAGAGGTATTAATTTCTTTTACTAAACAAGCTATGAAATCGTTAATTAAGTCATGCAGTATTTGCTGCGAATTTCAGCGAAATATCTTTACTTTGGATTCCTATAATTATTCTCATCAAATTGTGTGAAGAGGATGATAACTGGGATGCATGTTTAATGTTATTGTAACTTGATTTTATATTGTTGTATGATTGTACACTGATATAGTGGATAAGACTAATATTGTTGTTGATTGCACACTGATACTCGAGTTTGGCACCTCTTCTGTTTGTTTCTGTTGTTTGGTTTGTGTAGCTAGTTCCTTTTTGTTATTGCTACTGGCTTTTCTTTTGTAGCATAATGGTGAATTTGTACTCTGTATGTTTGATATAACCCATTTTATGTCTAACATTAGTGCCTTTTACTGTAATCTGTAGGCTGAGAAGATTGGTTTGGACTATATGGATGTAGAAGGGTTGAAGAAGCTAAACAAGAACAAGAAATTGGTTAAAAAACTAGCAAAAAAGTACCATGCCTTTTTAGCTTCAGAGGCAGTCATAAAGCAGATTCCTCGTCTTTTGGGTCCCGGTCTTAATAAGGCTGGCAAGTCTTTTATTTGAACTTACAAAATAAGTCTTTTGATTATTGTCTGCTGGAAATATATACTATCCGTTTAGTTCAAGTTGATGCTTTGAAGTCATTTCATTTTGATTAATCACTGGTTTCAGGCCATGTATCTATTGTTTGTTTGCTTGCAACAATATTTGTTCTGAGCTCCCACTTGTAACATGTAGTGTTAAATGTATATTTGTTTAGAAAAATTTGAAGTCAGATTTCTTTTATTTCGTTTCATTAACCTTGTAATATTTGCATGACAATGCAGGGAAGTTCCCCACACTTGTTACTCACCAAGAATCCCTTGAGTCAAAGGTTAATGAAACCAAGGCCATGGTAAAATTTCAACTAAAGAAGGTGCTGTGCATGGGAGTTGCTGTGGGGAATGTGAGTATGGAGGAAAAGCACATCTTCCAAAATGTACAACTGAGCGTTAACTTCCTTGTCTCCTTGTTGAAGAAGAATTGGCAGAATGTAAGATGTCTTTCCTCCCCTGCACGAACTAGATTATTGCTGCTTTTAATTGGTCTACTACTTTTTGTTTCTCTTGATATTCTGTATCGTAACTAGGCACCCGCTTAGTAGGATTGTAGAATTGTAGTATGCTATGATAACTCATTTGCGATGTGACGCACCTATGGAAGGTTTCTTGCCAGTTCTGCGACATTTTGCTCCTTTTCCTCTTTGGCATATTAGTATAGCTTGGATGCGTCATCTAATGAGTTGAATTGATGTGGATTTCAGGTTCGTTGCTTGTATCTGAAGAGTACCATGGGGAAGTCTTACCGAGTCTTTTGAGGGTTTTACTTTTTTGAAGTTGTTGAGGCACTTGTGGTTTTTTATTATCTAGTTTGAGCCAATAGTTGGACATTTATTTCAATGTTAGTTCTTTTTGAAGAGATACTTTGTTTTCGGATCGGATGATAGTTTTATTCGATGAAATACCTGCTAATTCTTGGTTTTATAATTAAAATACTTGGCAACTTGGAGAAAGTTAGGCATGCTGTTTGAGATATGTTTTACTTCATCTGCATTTGTTCCGCATTTATGTTAATTTTTATCCGTTCATTGGGCCACATTTTCGAATCTAATGCTGAATGTTGTTAGAACTGGATAGGACATTGAATTGGACAAGATATTGATTGAAGGTTTAATAGTTTGATCGGGATTGATAGTGATTAAAATAATATATTTAAAATAAATAATATAAATTTAAATTAAATAATATTAAATTATTAATTTATTATTCATCATAAATAAATTATTAATTAATTTTATAATTTAATATTTTAATCTAAATAAGATAATATTTATCTATAATTATATTTTGAGTTTAAAATGATAAATTAATAATTTATTATTTATTATTTATTAAGTAAATATATAATTTTTAATAGATTATATATCTTAATGATGTTTATATAATATTATAATATATAAAAAACATATTTTGTATTAAAATGATGTTATTTTATTTAAAAATAAAAAATATTTTAAAAAAATTTGAAAAAAAAAATGCAGAACGGGTTTGTCAAACAGTACTAGTCGTGTATTATAACCGGATCGGACTAAATATCGGTTCCCGGTCCGACTGATTAAACTAGTCGATCCAGTCTGATCCGATCTTAATATCAATGCTTATGCCTATTGCAATAGCTGGAGCATAATACTAACACCTAATTTGTTGATGAATCATAAATCATAAGTTATTTTGTTATAAGAGCTAAATAAACAGTAGCTTTTCAGGTTTAAATTAGAAAGTGTGAACCATATCTTAAAATATAAGATCGAATGTCTCTATGCAGTCAATTTAAATATGAAATTCTTAGTTATGATATTAATCATAACAATCAATCGATGTTTTGATTGTCTTTTTTTTTTTAATTACTCTCTTAATTTTAAAAGTTGTTACTTTGTAATTCTTGTGAATTTTTTGGAATAGTTATCATTTTATAATTTTAATAGAATATTAATTATTTTTTACTGTTTTGTTTGTTATTAATATGAAATAGAGTATATAAGAAAATAATTTAAAAGCATTTAAGTAAAATATTAAATTTTTTTATAATTTAAATTTAAATTATTTAATAATTTTATTGGTTTGTATAAAAAGATTTATAAGAAACAATTTTTATGAATGTAAGGAGTTACCATTTAACATATTGATAAATAATAACACTAGGAGAACAAGCAATTTGATTGTTTTATTTTTTGTTATTTTCTTTTGATTAACAACTTGATATATATATATATATATATATATATCTCCTTCGGACATATATGAAAAAAAGAAATTTAAAGGAGAAACAAAAAAAAATTATTCTCTAGGATTCTTTGATAATTTTTTGTTGGTCAACAAATTCTATGATAATTTATTTATAAATCTTCAGGCAAAGAAATGACAATAGTTTCTGCAATAAATATAATTTTTTTAAAAAGAACTACAAGTCATTGAACAACTTATCCTTTGAATATTATTTACAACCATAATGAATTATTTTCATAATTATGATGTATTTATGACCATAACTAAATTTGAATAATTCCTGGTACATGAAAAATAAAGTTTATTTTCACATTCTTATTTCTCTTGAATTCTTTGGGAAAAGACTAGAAAATTAGTTTTAAAAATATATTTAAACCGCACCAAGTTATTTATTTTAGAATTTATATTATTTTATTGTCAAAAATTATTTATATTATTTTGATAAAAAAAACTTTATCATTATATAAATAATATGAAAATGCTTTTACTAGCATAAGTCAAATCATAAATATATAATAAAATTTGTAACACTATTTATAAGTTTTAAAAAGTCTTTTCAAACATTTTATATTATAATAATTTTTCTATTATACATGTTTTAAATATTCTATTGTTTTACTATTACACCTCTTGATTTGAAACAACATAATTTTCAAAAAACAGACAAGCAATGCGTTGAGACTTTTTCTTTTTTCTTTTTTGAAAAATTACATATTAGGACCAAGATGTAGGATTAATTAAAAATTGGAACCTACTGTTTATTTAATTATAGTAAAGGACCAAATGCAACAACAATATTAGCCTTATCTCATTATATAGGGTCGGCTACATGAATCATATAATGCCAATGTACATATTAAACACCATCTCCTCAGATAAATCATTTCTCAAAAGATCATTCCTTATAACTTCTCTTAGTGTCCTTTTTTGTTTTCCTCTACGCCTTTTAATAGGGTTTCAAGTCATTTGATCAACTCTCCGCACTAGCTCTTCTTGCCCTCTTCTTTATATATCCCCAAACCACCTTAAACGGTTTACCACCATTTTCTCCTCGATAGAGCTACTTCAACTTTTTTTCGTATACAGTTATTATGTATCTTATTCAATTTTATATGACCACACATCTACCTCAACATTCTTATCTCTGCTACTCTCATTTTATGCTCTTGTTGTTCTTTCAAAGCCTAACATTCACTACCATATAACATTACTGACCTTATAACTGTTCAGTAAAATTTTCCTTTAAGCTTAGTAGGTATCTTGCAGTCACAGATAACTCTTAATGTTTTCCTCCATTTTAACTACTCAGCTTGTATCCTATGCATAACATTCCCATCAATTTCACTATCACTCTGTAAAATTGACTCCAAATTTTTAAACTTTGACACTTCTGGAATGGTTTGCTTTCCAATTTTTACCTCTGAATCATTTCTAATTGGTCTTTTATTAAATTTGTAATGCATATATTCCGTCTTGTTTCTACTCAAGTGGAAACCTTTTGATTCCAAAGTATCTCCATAACTCAAGTTTAGAGTTGACGTCTTCTCTTGAGTCCTCAATTAAAACTATATTATTCGTGAAGAGCATACACTTTGGAATTTCTTTCTGTATATGATCTGTTAGAACATCCAAAACCAAATCAAACAGTAGAGCCAGCAAAATGGGTGAAGCCCGATGGGTCAGCCCGAATAGCCTGACAAAACAGGCAAGCCGGGCTTTAAAATCATAGACCCAAAGGGAAAACGGGTTTTTTGGGCCCGGCCCGTGACAGCCCCGCCCGAGCGAGCCACTGGCAGGCCCGATTGGCCCGTTTTCCTGTTTTTTTTTTATTTAAAATATTAAAAAGTATACTATTTTATTAATTAATGATGTGCAAATTATAAAATTTAAATATTAAGTTGATTTTTATGAATGAAAGTGATAATTAGTTGTATTAATTTTAAAAATTATATGAAATTTTTTTTTAAAAAATATGAAAAAATTTTAAAAAATATATATGAAAAATATTTTTAAAAAATATACGGGCCTGCGGGCCCGTGCCATACGGGCTCGGGCTTTACAAGCCGAGCCCGTTTGGCAATCCGACCTTTTTGGCCCAGCCCGAATTGCCAACTCTATCAAACAGGTATAGACTTAAAGAAGATCCTTGATGTCAGCCTATCGTTATAGGAAAGTCCTTTGTCACACCTCAAAGTGTTCTCACACTTGTTGTTACTCCCTCATACATATTCTTTATAGCTCAAATATAAGTCACACGGACACATTTCTTCTCCATTACTTTCCACAATATATCTCTTAGTACTCTATCATAGACTTTTTCCAAATTAATGAAAATCATATACAGGTCTCTCTCTTTACTTTTTATATCTTTCAATCAAACTCCTTAATAAATAAATAGTCTCTATTGTAGACCATCTTGGCATAAATTCAAATTGATTTTCTGAAATACGAGACTCTTTTCTGAGTCTATACTCAATCACTCTTTCCTAAAGTTTCATGGTGTGATTCATGAGTTTTATCCCCCGATAATTAGCACAATTCTGAATATCCCCCTTATTCCTGTATATAGGAACTAGAGTGCTCTTTCTCCATTCCTCTGACATTTTCTTGGACCTTAAAATCAAGTTAAATAACTTAGTAAGCCACAAAACTCTTCTCTCCTAAGCACTTCCAAATTTCGATAGGAATATCATCGGGACCAATAGTTTTACCATTATCTATTATCTTAAGAGTGTCTTTTACCTCTTTAACCCGAATTCTACGATAGAAGTTCAAATTGAGATCATCTTTATGAGTTGTTAATCCTTCGGTATCAATAGTCATATCCAATCCACTATTGAAAAGCCTATAAAAGTAGCTCTCCCATCTTTTTTTGATATCATTATCTGTAACCAAAATTTTTCCTTCCTCATCCTTAACGCATCTTATTTGGTCCAAATCTCTTGACTGTTTTTCCCTTCTCTTGGCAATTTTGTAAATATCACGTTCACCATTCTTCGTTTCTAAATCCTGGTAAAATTTCTCAAAAAACTTTAGATCTAACCTCGCTCACTGCTTTCTTAATCTCCTTTTTAGCCAATCGATAACATTTCCAATTTTCATCGTTATTATATAAATACAAAGCTTTGAAACACTCTTTTTTATGTTTGATCTTCTCCTGCACACTTTCATTCTACCACCAAGATTCTTTATCTTTAGGTCCAAAACTTTTGGATTCGCCCAATACTTCTTAGCAATATCCTTGATTCTTTTAGCCATCTCATTCCACAAGATGTTAGTACTTCCTTGCGAGTCCCAATTACCTTCCTCCATAACTTTTCTCGTAAATGTCACTTGTTTCTCACCCTTTAGTTGCCACCATTTAATCCTAGGATTTAAGGCTTTTCGACTTTTCCGTTTACGGTTTTTAACCAGCACATCAAGGACCAAAACCCTATGTTGTAAAGTTAAACTCTCACTAAGGATTACTTTGCAGTCATTACAAGCTCTTTTATCTGTGATTAAATGCGCCTCCAGCTTTTTGAAACAAATGTTTACAATCGTGAAGTTGTGAAAAATCAAGAATGAAATACCCCTCCTCATTTACTTCTCCAAAACCATAACCACCATGAGCTCCCATATATTACCCTATCTCTTTTCCTACATGACCATTAAGGTCCCCCCAATGAGGATCTTTTCCTCTTGTGGGATATTTCGAACCAAGCCCTCTAAATTTTCCCAAAACTTTTCCTTAATATGTGCTTCCAACCCTACTTGAGGTATATAAACACTAATAACATTGAGAGTATCATGTCCAATAGTCAATTTTAAGAATAAAATCTTATCTCCAATCCTTTTAACTCCTACCACATTCTTTTTTCAATCTTTATCTATAATAATACAAACTTCATTCCTTACTCTAACATTTCCTACGTACCAAAGTTAAAAATTAGTAATGTCTAACTCCTTAACCTTTTCTCCCACCCATTTAGTTTCTTGCAGGTATAAGATGTTAATTCTCCTCCGAATCATAGCATTAACTACCTCCATAGATTTATCTGTTAATATTCCAATATTCTAAGAACCAAATTTAATTTTACTTTCCTGAACTAACTTCTTTACCCACATCCGTCTAGAATGATATGGGAACCCTTGCTCTGATGTAGTGACTCTAGCTTATTTGACACTGCATTCGAGCCATACAGCACGTTACTTCTGGGCAACGACCTAGCTTTAGTACATATACGTCTCTGATCTATGTCATAAAGATTCAATAGATTTTTACGTTGGCTGTCGAGGGCGTAACAAAACCCTTCTCCTTTACCCGAGCTTGGGATCGATTATGACACTACATAAGCAGAGTTAATAAAGGACCAAATACAATTAAATAAAATTAAAAAAATTATGCAATTACTAAAATACCCTTGAAATACCCCTTCAATCACCCCACCATTGCAAAATATGAGTAAAAAGTTACAAATCTCTTATAAGGTTAAAATCTGATTATTTTATGTTGAAATTATGAAAATAAGTTGTAAAATCAGAACATAGTAATTGCAAAATGTGAGTAAAAAATTACAAATACCTAGACTCAATTTTATGTTTAAAAAGTTAAAATCCAATTGCTCTATTTTAATATTCGAAAAATAAATTGCAAAATGTGAATAAAAAGTTGCAAATCTTGGAGCCAATTTAATTACTTTAATGCTTATAAAGTTAAAATCTGATTACTTCATGTTAAAATTATGAAAATAAGTTGTAAAATGTGAGTAAGAAGTTACAAATCCTTAAAGTCACTTTGATGTTGATAAAGTTAAAATTCAATTACTTCATACTGATAGGGTTAAAATCATATTTTAATTTTATAAGTATCAAATTGACTCTAGGAATTTGCAACTTCTTACTCATATTTTGCAACTCCCCTATTTTGATTTTACAACTTATTTACCAAATTTTAACATGGAGTAGTCGGATTTTAACTTTATAAGTATCAAATTGGCTCCAAGAATTTGCAGTTTTTTACTAACATTTTGCAACTTCCTTGTTTTGATTTTATAACTTATTTGCCGAACTTTAACATGAAGTAGTCAGATTTTAACTTTATAAGTATCAAATTGATTCCAGGATTTGCAACTTCTAACTCACATTTTACAACTTCCCTATTTTGATTTTACAACTGATTTTTCAAATCTTAATATAGAGTAATTGAATTTTAACTTTATAAACATCAAATTGAGTCCAGGTATTTGCAACTTCCATGTTCTAATTTTACAATTTATTTTCATAATTTTAGCATGAATTAATCAAATTTTAACCTCATCAAAGATTTGCAACTTGTTACTCATATTTCATAACTCATATATTCTGATTTTACAATTTATAGCTATCTGTCATTGACTAATCATCGACAACTGTTGACCAGTGTCGACTGGCCACTAGTACTCATTGACCATGGCTATCAGCCAATCAACAATTGGTCAACACCACTGATCGGTCATCAGTAATTGTGGAATAAATGAAGTGGTGTTTTAAAGATATTTTAATAATTGCACAATTTTTTTATTTTTAGTTAACCATATTCAATCCTTTATTATAATTAAATAAATAGTAAATCCCAATTTTTTAAATTAATCCTGTATCTTAGTCCTGATATGTAATTCCCCATATCTTTTTTTTGTTGAAAGGTCGCAAGTTAGATACGTTAGGAATAATGCCAAATTCATTTGACATGTTCCTCCACTCACAAATTTTCAAAATGGTGGAACCCGCATACGATATTGGAGGGGTACCATCCTTCTGAGGATAAAATTAAATGGAGGTAAAATTTTATAGTTATAATTAACTATAATTAGCGTGGCCAAACATGTACTGATTTCTCACCGAGATACTTGTTTCTTAGCTGTAACAAAAAATGACACTGACTATATATATACTTGCATTGTGCAGCATCGTTTTCATTGAACAGACTAAGTAGCTCTGTACAAGTCATACCAAAAAAAAAAATCAATACACAAGGCTCAACAAAACCTGACTCAAGTAAATTAGAGAATTGTTTCAGTGAGGCACCATAATTTGCGAAACCAATTCAGCAATATGCTCTTACATTCAGAGTCCCACTATCTCCTGGCATGTCATGCGTCACAACTGATATGGCAGCTTATTTGCAATAAAATTCTTCCTACGAGCATTTAAGCTTCAAATTTTCATTTGGAAAGAAAAGAAAAAGTAAATTACCACATCAGCCTTGAAAAAACTATGGTGACATTCAGAAAATAGCGAGACCCAAATGATCATTAGTCATCTAAACTCGCAAATTAACATGCTTGACTGAAACATATGAAAGCATAGGGCAAGACTAAAAACCTGGCCTAACTAAAGCAAATGTATGTATGTAAGCCCCAAAAATAATTTCTCCAGCAAGTTAAAAGCCTCCTGAGAGTCACGATTGGTGAGCATTCAGCAGCGCTTTGTAGACCATGTCAATGAATTGATTGTCCTAAAACGCAGCAAACAAATAACAAAAAATGAGATGATGACAGAAAGTGAAAAACAAGGATAATAGTACATGTCCAGCAGAATGCGAGATATTATGAGAAGCTCATACAAAATTATCTAGATTCAAATATTCATTTTTGAGATAATAGTAGTCAGAAATTCAGAATATCAAACACTTTTACAAGCAAGTGAACTAACCTGAACAAGCACCAGAAGAGCATCTCGGACCTTTTCTCTGGTAATAACTGGACCATAGTTTGTATGGGGAACAGAAGTAGGAGTAAGAGACGGGGGTGGCGTTGGTGGTGGGAATGGCTGTAGCAGTGGAGCACCATATGGGCGTTGCATGCTGACAACAGGATGAGGTGGAGGGGCAGCTGATGTGGACAAAGACACAGGAGGGATCATCATTGTTAAAGAGGATGGGGTAGGGACAAAAAATGAAGGCTTCACAAGATTGGTGGCTCGGTTGGCATTGGTGCTAGAATCAGGAGCGTCATGGTGAGAAATTAAAGATGTAGATGATACATCAGAGGGCAACTGCAAGGAAGGAGCAATGGGAGTAGCCCCATTGACAGGCAGAGAAATAGAAGGAATTGTAACAGAAGACTGGTGAGGTTGTGCAGTAATTGGAGCATTTGTAGTATTCCCGATGGTCATAGCAGCCTGCAATAGTGGAGCAGTCCGAGCAGAAAAACATAACCTAATCAGAACTGAGATCTAGATGTTCAACTCATGACTAAAAACTGTCACAAAACTTAAGTGCCGACTAATTCATATAAACAGCCATATAAAGGAAAGAAATCCACAAAAGAAAAAACAAGTTTCCTGGTAGATATTCATACAATCACCATGCATGAAACACAACCAAGCCAAGCATACGATGAAAATATACATCTCCACTCTGCTGGTGTCAAATCAAAAGAAATACAAAGGAAGTTTGAAAAAAAAAATGAAAGGCAACCATAACGAATAACAAGATAAAAGTTCACTATGGTACATACGCTAAAGAAGTTCACAAAGGAAGGATCATCCGCTACATCAGCTGCATTCAAAGAAGTTGATGGTGATGGCTCTAGAGGACCGTCCATAACTGCCATAGTTGGTACCGCTTCCAGTTCCTCAAATTCACTGCAAGAAATGCCAGAAGAGCATACTTTCTCAAATTTCAAGTCCAAGATATGGGTGGATAAATGACTCATGTATACCATCAACAACATCATCAATGATGATGATCATCATCATCATAACATCAATAATAATAATAATGAGGGAAAAAACTTAGATACAATTCTCAGGTATATGCTATCTCCAATTAACATATGACAGTGAGGTTTTCTATAGCTCAGCACTACATGATTGTGTCTTTCAATAAAAACACTGAAGGAACTTAATAACAAACACTGAAGGAACTTCACCTGAATCTATTAATAATAATGATAATATGACAATACTAAGGACAAGGTTAGTTAGTGTAACTTGTTGGTCATTTAATATCTGCATTGCACTTAGTAATATACAGGTGGATCTCCCTCCCTGTGAAGAATCACCTTCTGGATCACATGAATTTGATATAAAAAATGTAGACCTTTTTTGTCTAACACTACACAGTTAAAATTTAAGGATATCCACCCAACTAAAGTAATTTCAAACCTAAAAAGAACCCTGATCAAGATTAACATACTGATATCAATTCTAGTCCAATTAGAAAAAAGTAAACGGCCATAATTTGACGATCTGTAGATACAAGATAGACATATACATTTTGCAGTCATATTGAAGGGAGATAGGTGTATTGACGCTTGGAAATGATCTGTTCAGGATAGGGGTTAGATTAATAAACTTGCTCTCAATGATAGGATGTCAAGAGGGAGAGGGGGGGAAAAGAACGGAAGGTCAATAGTATCATAAATCATGGCACTGGGTAAGACCAAATAATTAAATGAAAGTTTCATTGATATGGTGCTGGTAGATCCTCTGATTGCATACTTCGTCAAATGGTCAAACCAGGCAACACCTTGCATCTCGTATCATACCATATCATATTATCATGCGCATATACATTAATATATTTTAAAAGATGAGTTGAAGGTTTTTTTTTTTTCGTGTGTGTGGGGAGGGGGGAATCACATGAACTAAACCACCTCCCCCCACCTTGAGGAGCACTTATTGTCAGTTTGGTTGCAAGAATCAGGCTCCAGGGAATAAGAAAGACAAATATTCCAGACTTATGGGCCATTTGGTTTGCAGATTATGTTTTCCTCAGGAAACACCATTGCCACATTTATGTAAATATGGAAACTCCTTAAAAAAAATGGAGGGAATGATCATTCCAATGGAGGAATCAGAATACAATGTCAAAAATGCCACTGACACTGACATCCCTCTTCTTCCTCACTAAATGTATGTTCTTCTGCCTCTCCACTCGATAGTGTTGCTCACACCCACCATCTCTGAGGGTGCCGCTGTCATCTTGGTCTCCGGCAAAGATTCTAGCCCCATAAGCGATCTCCTATTGTCTGCTCCTTTAACTAGATTCTCATTGCCAAGCCCACAAATGCCCGATCCATGTCCTTTGCAGAGGCCATAAAAGTGTAGTAAATTGATGGAGGATCACAATATTCTCACATGAGCTTTAGTTCAGAAGAACACAGTTCAAGGGCTCGGCGTATAGAGTGACTCTGTTCAATGTGGTTGGGCAGCCATTGAAGTTTGCAAAATCACCCACTATTAGCTTTGCCACAAGGGATTTGCTTGTGAAAGAGCCTCAACATTGTTTGGCTTATAGGCATGGAGCCAGGAATGTCCATCTGTTATGGTTTGTAACTATTAGATACTGATTTCATATGATCCTTCAATGCCCGTCTCTTATGGTATCTCCTATGTATTGTTGAGGATTGAATTCACGGGCACAAAGTTTATGCTTTCACGTTTATAAAAACACCCCATTTCTCTGCAAAAGAAATTGTGTTTATGGATGTTTGTCTCACTTCAACACTGCAAAGCAAATGCTCACTTCTCATTTTTCTCATTACATTTCATTTCTTTCTTAACTAGATCTGTGCTATTGAGAAGAGAGGGAATGGTGTCGAAGGAGGAAGGAGTTGTGGTGACAGTGGTGGTGGGGAATGGTTGAAAGAGGTGGTGATGGTGGCGAGGAAGGATGAAGGTGGCAAAGAAGGAATGGCCATAAGAGAGGATGAAGGAGGGTAGGAAAAATAATTTCAAAGGGCATTTAAGTCTTTACAATAAATTAATTAAATATAGAAAGTAAATTTGTTTCCAACATTCTTAATATCATTCCAAACAAATTCATAGCAATCAAGATTCCATTCCATCATTGTCCTTTCCAGCAACCAAATGAACCTTGAGTGGTGGCCTAGGTTTGCCCGAATAGGAAAAAGCATATTATTACCTCTTTGTAGGAGACACCTTTGACTTTTGAGGAACCTTTGAATAGGCATTAAGGATCCTGAAAATATCCCAATATAAGTGAATACATGAGTTACAAGAGAATTAGAAAGGTTGGGGAAATATTAAATGATGATTTTACCATATACATATAAAAAAAATGCCAGGTGGCCTAGGTCATAGTTGCCAAGGATGAGGTTACTAATTGCTAGTAACATCGTTATCATTTCTAGAAGTTCTCATAAGGTGAACATTCTCCAGATATGTTACCAATATTGTTATAAGCTAGATCTTTCACACTTAAAGTAAATGACACCACACCCATGTTTCATTATACACTAGAAAATATAACTCTATATGCCAGCATAAATCTATAATCTGATATGTTTTGAATAGAAAAGATAGGAAGAAGGAAGGTAGAAGATAGGAGAAGAGAAGGAAATGAGAGAGAGAGAGAGAGAGAGAGAGAGAGAAATCTGAATTAAGTTCACAAGAGTCAATACAATACTGAGCCCAACCCCCTACAACTCCTTATATAGTTGTTGGTACTCACAATTATAACGGTACATAACAAACTAAACTACCATATGCATGTCACATGTCATTTATTTATTATGTATCATAATCCACCAAAACGAGCAAAAGAACAGACAGAAAATGAAACCAACTTTTCAACCCTATTAATTGAGTTAGGAAATTGAAATTGATTGAATGTCATACAAACACTACATTTGGTCAATAACCTCTCAGCTAAGCTACATATTTTATTAGGAACTGGCATAGGCCAGAAGCCATTAGTAAATGAGTGGGAAAAAAGGCATGCTCTTTTGACAACAAGCATGCACACATTCAACCTTCAAGGATCCATAGACATTGGGCAGTTGAATAATTGCATCCAAAGTAAGAACAATACCTGTTGAAAAGATTTGCCACCTCTTCACATTCATGTGCATTATAGAACCATATACCATTCACTTCTTGATTAGCATTTCTGTAAAGCAGATATGGAACCTGAACTTCATACTCAAAATCTCCCAAGAGATTCTCCACCAAGTTTTCTGCTTACAAAAACACAAATAATCTCTTACTGAAACAAATACTAGAATTAATTGCAAGTTACATATAGGGACACTAATAAGTTCTTCTGCACCATGTCTATAAGTAGCACAAGCACATATATTTTACCATTGAAACAACTCTAGCAGACATAGTTGCAGTCCACACATTTACTGTTTTACTATACTCAACATTGGCTATTGTGGAGTTCTAATAGCAAAAATCAAGCCCCATTCCTAAAATTTTTGGCCAAAAGAAAATCTTACCATGACTCAAATATCATACCTTACACAAGCAAATATAGAGCAACAGCTAGAAAGTTCAATCAAGTCAACAACCTGCCCAGAATAAGACACTAAGAACTCTAACATTCCAACTACTATGGCAACAAGTTGAGCCTTTTCCTGTGAAGGGGAGGTCATCACTTTTATATTTATACAAGATTTAGCAACAAGTTGAAGCATTCATAGCTGAAGAACAAATATCCAGAAAAAGCACATCATTTGACTGCCTATAGGTTAGTTTGTAAACTGAATCCAGCAGATGCAATGCAGGATTGATGCCTACTCAGAAGCAAAATGTGAATTTCAATCAAGAATTCCCATAAAGGGAATTCATTTGAAGACACAGGAGTTGTAGATTCATACTATCACTGAAGACTAATTATACACTACTAGTCATAGTGCATAATGACAAGTTGCCAAAAATAAAAACTTCGAACTTTCAATATATGAAGTGGCAAGCACGAAAAGCAAAACTAATTGACGACTAAAAACAAAAGCATATCGGCTCACTTACCAGTATTACGACGATTCATCACAATAAATTGAAATCGAGGCTGTGTGTTCCTGAAATAAAATAAAATATACAACGAAAGGAGTAATTAATAAACCATAGAAAAATCCGAACCACAAAGTAAAGCCAACATAACACAGTCCCGAGTTTTTCATAAAGGAAAGCTCATGAACGTTGTATAAGAGGACTATAATAGTAATAAAATATAAATAAACTAACCTCTTAACAACGAAGAGAGATCCTTCAACGTCCTTGCGGCTCTGCAAACCAATCAAATAGAAAACGGGGAGAAACAAGCAAGAAATGAATGAGATGGAATGCAAGAACAAAATTCAAGAAAGGCGGACTTAAAAGATGTGAAGTTGGCGAACCCATCGGCTGAGATCGATGTTAAACTCGTAGAAGGTGACATGCGCAGCAGTGATGAGAATTTCCTCGACGAAGGGATCGATTCTTTGCAGAACAGTGAGGTTGAGAAGCTTGGTACTCTGCTGGTCCAGATTCGGCATCAACTTCCCGTTCTGAGACATTTTTGTACGTCTCTGCAACACAAACCCTAGGATTGGGAGTTCAGAAACGCAGAAATTAAGCTAGAAAGAGAGCCAACCGATGCAGGCGAACGATTTGGGTCGAGCAGACTCAGCTTGTCGCCGAAGGGAACCTGCACAGACAATGACGAAAACAACCTTATTATAAGTTAATTTCTTGATTCTCAAATTTTTTTTAAGAAAAATCTATATTAAATCTCAAAACATACAAATATTTACTAAAAAGTCTCACCACTAAAAAGATATTACCATCGAGTTCCACAGTAAAAATTAATATAAAATTTTAAAAAACATATATAAAAAATTTTATTATTAAATATAAAATAGTGAAATATAAATATAAAATATTAAAACATATTTTATTTTCTATTGTAGTTTTTTATATTTATTTATTATGATTTTATATTTGCTTTTTAAGATTTTGTATTGATTTTTACTTTGGGATTTAGTGGTAATATTTTTTAATATTGAAACTGTTTAATAAATGTTTTCATATTTTGAAATTTAATAGTGATTTTCCCAATCTTTTATTCATAGCACAATTATTATGCATACTTTGATAGTTTAATATCATTTAATAAATTACAATACCAAAAAGAAAACCTGACTTTTTACTTTTTTCAATCTATAAGATTTCAATTTTTTAGCATTAAAGATATTTTTTAGTTTATAGTTAAAAACTAATCTCTTCAAAACATAATAATAATAAAGCAAGTCTTCCAATCAAATTTTTAGTTAATTACAATTTATAATTTTTTTCGTGAACTAAAACCCATTTTTGATTCTTTAACTTTATAATATATTTCACTTTAATCTTTTAATTTTATTTTGTTTTATTATAATTGTTTTATTTTTTAAAATGTAATAAAAAACATGTTAACACCGTTAAATGATTTAACTATAAATGATAAGTTGATATATATAAAAGAAAACTAATTAATATTTTTTATATTTGTTAATTTTATAATTATAATCATTAGTAAAAAATCTTACAATTATAATTAAAATAATTTTAAAATATTATAATAAATAATTATAAATTTAAAATTAAAATCTAAATTAAATCATCAAGATAAATTTAAAATATTAAGATAAAACCTAACTTTAAAATAAATAATTACTTTTAAGTCTTAAAACTAATAACTATAACTTAAAAATAAATAAATAAATAAAAGTTAAATGTTGTTCTTGTTATAATTATTTTTTCTAATTGTTAATATGAAAGACAAAAAAAAAACTGAGTGATACAATTTTTATTTTATTTTCTCATTAATTTTTAAGTTATAGTTTTTAATTTCAAGATATTAAAATAATTATTTATTTTAAAGTTATGTATTATTTTAATATTTTATATTTATGTTGATGATATCATTTAGATTTTATTTTAACAACGATAATTTTTTATTGTAAGAATTTAAAATTATTTTAATTATAATTAAGACATTTTTTGGCTAATGGTTATAATTATAATATTAATAAATATATCATATCATTAATTATTTACCTTTTAAATATGTTAAGTCATCATATATAGTTAAATTATTTAACGATATTAATAATTATGGTATATTTGACTATATTTTAAAAGTTAAGAATTATAATAAAACTAAATTAAATTAAAGAACTAAAATGAAATATGTCTTAAAGTTAAGGGATTAAAAATAAATTTTAACTTTTTTTTAATATCATTAACCTTTAGAGATATTTTTTTTTGGCCACTGCTTTAAAGATAGTTGATATGTATTTAAGCAACTTGTTTTTATTATTTGTTTTCAGTTAATATAATTAAATTTATGTATAATATCACAATTTTATTTGTATTCTTAAATATATAATAATGATACTTAAGTTAATGTTATGATTTTATTTTTCAGAGAATAATATTAGTTAAATTTATAAAAATGAAATATATTGTGCAAAATTAATTTCATTGATAAAAATCGAAGAGAAATAAGATTATTGTAAGAAACTGAATGACATCTAACAGTTATAAATTAACCACTTTGATTAATTAAATAAGGTAATACGTATGAAGTTCTGATTGCATGATACAAATTCTTATTATATTGTATTTAGGTCCTCTCCTAATACCCAATACTGAAATCATCATTAGTATAAAATATGAAATTTGCACAAGCAACCCCATTCATAAATCATAAATAATATACCTTATTTTAAATTTTGCGCAAAACCAAAAAAAAAATCTTTTAATTAGAAGAAAAAAGGCAAATACACAACAGATTCAAATCTCGAGAATTCACTTGGCCCAAACTCAGAATCAGAAAAGGCAAGTTCATATGGTCATTAAGGACCAAGTTGAACAGGTCACTAGATGTTAGGTTTGGTTACAAAGATGTGCTCTTGCAAGAGAGAGAGAGAGAGAGATGTACGGTTCTGGGGCCACAGGTGCCAAGCCATCGTGATTTACATATACTGACAAAGGGATGCTGCTTCAGATGGACTAACTAAACATCAGAAAGCTACCCACAGACATCATGTCCACGCAACACTTGCCATAGGTTCACATTTTCTCGACTTGATGAAGATAATAATAATATATATCAAATACGAAATTAATTAAGCTTAAGGGAGTAAAGGCGTTACAAGAAGGAAATTTATTGAAGCGGTGGCATTTGAAGCCTAAAGTTTGAAAAGAGATATAAGAAGGCATATCGTGAGTTCACTACAATTGAATTGACCCAATTTATTCGGTGGCCTTGCCTTTTCGTCTGCCGTTACTGCCAGTTTCCAAGAGGTAGCAAACCATAGAATCAACATCATCCCCAAATATGCTGAAAGCCTCAATCGCCTGCATATAGCTAAATCCCATCGATAGCACCATCTGCATACTGCTGCTCAGATCACCATCTTGCTCTTTCCCGCCTTCCATCTTGCCATCACCACCAGATGGTCCTGCTATTTCCATTGCTACAGATTTAGCTTATAATATATTTCAGATTACAATGGGCAAAAAAGAAAAAACTTGGTTTCTACTTCATATCATAGTTTGGGGCCTCAAAGACTGCTTCAACTCTACGAACTGAATCATTCACCACTTCAGAAAGCATACACCAACTTGTATGAGGATAATAAAAAGATACTCACTTGCACCAGAAGAAGATGGCTCAGCTTTTGAGGTAGAGGATTCTCTACGGCCAAGCTGTTGCTTGAATATGTCGTTTGCAAGATACTCAGCCCGAGAAACTTCCATCACCGTACGCTCTATTTCCTTCTCTGTGAGCTCAAGATCAGAGTAAAACCGCCCCTCGGCTAAAAGTGCCTGTTGAAAGAAATAACACCCAGAAAAAATCATGACCTCAAAATCAAATTATACAACCCCTAGTTCACCCTGTTAAAATTTGCAGTACTTACATTATCAATCTGCTGGTCTTGTTGAGCTTTGATAGCAGCCTTGACTTGATCTTTGTCAACATTAGTCTGCATTGTAAACCACAGAAGTAAATCATTAGCCAAAAAGTTGATCAATGGAATAGGTAATAAAGAGTTATTTTCCCAAGTTCAAATAGGATCCGTTCCATAAGGTTTTCATAAAATTTAACATAATGCAGAATACATTTTTTAATAGGCTGAGGAACCTAAATTCCTGAAGTTTGGATCAGGATATGACATGAAAAAAAATAAAGAATACCAAAGAGAGTGACCATAACTAGCAATATCATAGTTCTATCAAAAGAAATCATAATACTATTACTAATACAAAGCTAAGCATTATACATTTTACCAGAAAATTAAAAAAAAAAGTTAAGCATTATACACACCCCACTAAGACAGCTGAATCCGAGTCCTGCACCAATTGTCAAGCGTCGAGGGTCAATAAGGGAGTTGTAATGATTCCCTTGATGATAACTCAATCGTATTGGTGGTGAGTCAGTGTTATAGCTTCCTTGGACAATATTAATAGGTTCTGCACCAATCACTGACGTTATGATATAGCACATAATTCACTACGGACAATTACATAATTACAATTACTGAGACAGAAATTTTACCAGTACTGTAGGAGTATATATGAATGGGCCGATTGTACATTTCACACATGGCTTGGATCTCAACGTTGTTTCCATAAACCTTCCAAGCAGGGTGAACACATTATTACATGCAAATTAGAAGATTGAACTATTGATCACTCAACAGATAAAACCAGCTAAAAAATTGGATATTGTAACAGATTAAAAAATATAACCACGATAGGCCATAGAGGTCACTGACTTTATGAGAGATAAGAAGAGAGATGCTAACATGTACAATTGATAAAGAAAGATTGCAAATTCGTATTCCTGTATGAAAATCTAAAAAGCTTGTAATTATGTAGATCAGCATAATCATTTGGAGACCATATGTTTAAAACACTTAACACATGTCATGGTCAATGTGCATGCATCTTTCAAGGCATAGAAACTATCCAACCATAAAAGAAAGTACATACAATTACTTTATGAAATGGTAAATAGATCTCCCTAAAGCAACAAATGGATTGTGCATTTAATTTTCTTACCAAATGCATCCACATTCATATTCCTCAGGGACATTGATATGTTAATAGTAAAAGGCGAGGAGAAAGATAGTGAGGTAGTTACAATTAATTAAGTAGTTCAGTTGATGGCTGTTGTGTATAAAAAGAATAGAAGACTTTCGGCTAATGGCAGATTGAATCACTGTTTTCTCTCTTCTATCTATCTATTCATCTTGTTCCTTCTCTTCTCCTTTTCCCTTTCTCTCTATTTCTCTTCTATTCCTATTCTACGTCCTCTTCTACATCATTCTTTCACAACAGATATATTCACATTGTGAGCAGAATTACAAACTGTTAAGCTCTGGATTGAGTACCAAGGGTACTTGATAAAATCCTAACTGCTCCCCTCAACATATTTAATAACAATGAGGATTCAAAAATTTCCTTTCATCATAAAAGCAAGATAATTATCTCCACAGGGACAGCTAAATACTAGAATTTAAGGGCCAATTCCTATGGAAGATAAAGTAAGCATTCCTGAGAAATTATAAAGCCAATAGTTTGAAAAGAGTTGCCTTAATATCTTGAAGGATAAAGCAATAAGGGTCGAACAAAATCTGACTTGCAGAAAAGAAACAATTAACTATCAATAGTAGACAGGATTAGTTATAATGAAACTTATTGATCTGAAATACCGTTAAACTAAAGAATCATCAACAAATTGAACGACTTCAAGAATACTCTGACCTGTCAAACAACTATGAAGGAAAGCAACTATAATATAAGACCATCTAGACATATTTGGGTAACAGAAAACAGAAGAATTTTCTTTTTCCATTAGACTGGCTGATTCCCTTCAAGCGTATATCTGGTATAAACTCCATATAAAGCTTGTCATCTTCAATTTAAGCTGCCAAACCAATTATGTTATTCATTTGTTCACAAGTCGTGCAGTCCAGAATCCAGATCAAAACACTTTTTTGAGATCCACATGTAGAAGGTACTATAACCGGGTCATTGAAGTAATGACTGTGCAAATTCATTTTCATAAATGATTAAGCAAATGTGATTTAATTTTTAGAAAGGTTAACTCTTCTAAAACTAAACACATCATATTGTATCTATCAAAGTATACCCTCCACCATTGCATATTGTTACATAAAGGATATAGAATATATCTGCTTCTTATGTTCGTACAAATAGAATTATTCCATCATTCACAAAACCCACCTACTGATTCTAACCCAAAAGGAGAAGGAAAAAAAAAACTACTGATGTGAAACTATAGGCAAAACTTTTCATCCTTAACAGCAGTAGAACTCAGTTGCAAACAATACAAATACGAAACAAAATTGGCCCACAAGTTTCGCAAAGCTCCACACAATGCAGAGTGAAAATAGAAGGGAGAAGAGCTAAATCAATCATATCAAAAGACAAAAACTTAAGACAACCGCTGGTTTATGACATATTTAAAATCAAGAAAAAATAGCTGCCAAAATCATACTTTGACATACCTTATCTCTTCTCTTCCTTTTACAGTAAGACATAAAGCCTTCAGTGATAAACTGGGAAAAGTGATCTCTTTCACGCTCCTGATACAAAACCAGAAATAATTATTCGTAAGTTCAATAAAGCTGCCATCAATATGGGTTAAAACATGGACTAAGTGGGATTCATGAAGCTAAAAGTAGGGCACTTAGAGCACAAGCATTATCATGAAATAGGAAATACTAATGGAACCCTCCAATGAATTACAGAGCATATATATTATTTACTTGCAACCAAATGACAATGACTATGTTTAAATAGATAAATGTCAAAACTCAATACCATGATAAGATGTTAATCTGATTCAAAGGTAAAACTTTCACAAAATAAGAGAATTTAATCAAAAGAAAAGCCAGAAGGACCTGGTCAGCCAATCAAAATAGGAGCACATATGGTGTAGTGCAACAATTGGAGGGAGTTCAGCCAGAATATGCAAATCGGAGGGTCTGATTGATTCATGTTTTCAGAATAAGTTTTTTTAGTTTTAAAAACAGAAAAACAAAAATCAATTGTTTGATGAGGCTATAAAATGTTCTGAAAAATAAGAAAACAAAATAACAAAAAACTCAAAAATCTTTTAGATGTTATGCATTTTTTATTCTAAAAAACATAAAAAAAAGACGGAAAATACCCACTTCATTAATAGTAAAGTTATAAATTTTAAATAACACATTTAATACTTGCTAATTATGATTTTGGTAATAAGTATTTAAATAGATTTTTTATTTTCTTATTTCCAAAACTTACTGTGAAAAATAATTCCACAAAATTGTTTTGAGGACGTTAAAACAAAAAACACATTTAAACAAGCCCCACATCTCTCACCTACCAGCAAAAAAGAATTTATAAAAAAAAATCACAGAAGTTTCTTTTATCTGTTTTATATCTGGTTCAATCTGCACCAACTAAAGAATGTTGTACTATAAAACTGTCCAAGTTTCTCCATCATTGCTCATCATATTTTTACCATTTACCACACTACTTTTCACAGATATAAAGCAGTCTAAACTCTAGTCTTATCCTCAACAAAAGTAATATATACATATATATATATATAAACTCCCATCCTCACTTATGCATTCTACGACCTTGAAATTTTATTGCTTTGCCCCCTAAAAGAATGAAATAATTAATTTTTGTACTGTCTAGAAGACAAGCACACACATTGCACAAACTGAAGCCTGGAAACCTATAAAAGTCTCTATGACCGGATAAGTAATGAGCAAATCCTATAACAAATCTTCTTAAACTACACTTTGGAGCCATAAAATAAACCAATGTAAGGTAGATCATATACATAAATGTCTGGATGCATTACAATGCCATCATACCATGTAATCTATGCACAACTGTCTGGCCAAATCATACAATTCAGGGTCCCCATACACCTGATCTGCAACTGCACGGAAAAGACAATTTCCATCCCCTGCCATTCTTTTTACTTCATAACCTTTTGCCCTTCTGATATCAATTTCAAACTGCCGCTCTCTTTCCTGAACAGATGTCAATATAATTCCAATATTGAATAATTTTTTTGGAAAAAGCAGTTAAACAACAAATTGATAATTATGGAACAGACAAGATTTGTTTACTTTTCAAGACATAGTGTTATAATGAACTTACTAAATCATCATATGACGATACAAAGCATGGGCTCTGTTCATCAGCACTATTGTACCCCTCATTTTCATTATGAGACCTGGGAGAAGAAGGACGGGACCCAGCAGGTGAAGTCCTAGCTGAAACAACAGGTCGTGCAGATACTCTTCTAGGCGATCCTATATGAACAGCATTTGAATTTCCTGACGCATTTCTCCTTGAATTCAAATTAGCAGCAGTAGGTCTTGGAGGTGGAACAGGAGGAGGCGGCGGATATGAACTGCCACTTGCAGTCAGCGAAGAATCATCACTTGAGCCCTCATTTTCTGATGAAGGTCTTTCTGAATTTCTCAGTCCACTCAACCCTTTCGTTAGTTCTCCTATACCAGCAACCTCCTCTTTAACAGACTTGTTATCAGTCATTTCATCGCTTAATGTGTCTTTCTGATCATTGTGAAAACCTTCCGTTAAAAAGTCGTCACTTTTAGGCTTACTACCGTTTGTCCCAGGACGCTCCAAAAGCTCGCCACCAACAAGGTCTTGTACCTCCTCTCCACTGTCCTCTTCTTTCCCAGCTAAGGGAATGGGAGGAACTGTAACCTGTGGCTCTGCTCGACCTGATGAAGACCCAGGCGCGGAAGAAGAACGACTTGGGTTTGAAGAAGAACTGCATGAGGAACCCCGCTGAACTAAAATGCGAGTCATTGTATTTGTTTTTTCCCGTCCCCAACCAACCTGAGCCTAGAATCCTCACGAACCTAGAGACCCAAAACCCTACACATCAGTTTGTCGCGTGTTCTTGCCTTGGGCGCAGTGATACCAATCCCTTGGCTGAACGATGTCTTCCAGCCCAATGCGATCAGCTGCTCGCAAAACGATCTCTGCATTCCCCTAACAATTCTCATGAAACCCAGACCTCGAACTTCAAACAACAAAACCTTCTTAAGTAGTCGAAATTACCCAAAAATTGCCACAAGAAATAGTCAGCTTCACGGGCCTTATCTGCATAAACACCATAAATTTCCCAAGAAATCAAGATAAAAGAACATTTCTTCTATCAAATCCCATAATATATTATTTGATTTTAAAGGATAACATGGACGAAGGAAAAAGCTTAAGGAAAAGTGTTTGAAAACACCGTCGCAAAAGAGGAAATCAAGAAAGAAGTCCTCGATCCTATTCCTTCTAATCGCAGTACCCAAACAAATTAACACTGGCCAAGCATAAGAATTCGGATTAAGAAGGGGAGAAAAGGGCCCCGATAATAATGAATCTCAGACAATCGATCAAAGGACGAAAGAACACAATCCTGAACAAATATAGAAAAAGAACCGAACGTAAAGTGGAACCTCTGTGGTTGACTCTGCATGGTAAAGACAACTCACCTGAGAGAGAAAAAGCGAGAGGAGGGAAAGCCGGAAATGCGTAAGGAAGATCTGAAGAAAGGTAGGAGAGGGGGTTGGGAAGAAGAGTGAGAGCAAGAAATGGATTAATTAGGGTTTTTGAAGCAGGGAAGAAGCAGAGGGAAAATGAGAAACCGTGGAGGGTAAGGATAGAATTTTAGAGAGAGGGAGAGAGAGACAGAAGGGAAAGAGGATGAAGTTAGTACCTAGTAGGGAGGCTAGAATTTAACGGTGAGGGAAGGGAGAGCCACGTGACACGGGAGCATGACAACAACGGCAATGGCACCTTGAGCACGAGGTTACAGGTGGCGAGTGGAGCATGGCTGGTTGCACGTGCGAGGTTAAACAAATGCTGCTACTTTGCACTTCACATGCCTCACATGGAGGATTGGGCGGAGCCTTTTGGCACTACACAATACAACCTCGGCCTGGTAGCATTCCAGCATGCTGTTTGTTTTCTGACTTCTCCCTAGAGATGACAAAGGGTTCTCCTACATTGGCGGAGCCAAGATTATCGGGGAGAGGATTACAAGAAGGTAAACTTCAATCTTTTTATTAATTCTAATTATTTTAATAAAATACTCTTTCATATTTTTAGACTAAAATAATAATATATTAATTTTTTAAAATCTAAACTGAATTCAAATTCAAACAATTTACTTATATAAAATATAAGTTAAATATAATGTAGTATCATAACTTTGTATTATATACATATATTTTATAAAATTAGAGATGAGTTTCATGCCTTAACATAATGTGTATTTTCAATTGGTGGATTTATCAAGATCCAAATTAATACAGATCGAGTCGAATAGGATTTTTCGGATGATATATTCTAGCACTAAGTATTTAATATAGTCACATTCTTATAAATATTTAATTAAATTGATACAACTCTTTACCAGCCAAATCAAGCACTTAGTCAAATATATTATTTGGTAGTTGAATATGTTATTCATGACTAATGTCTTATAGATCAATAATTAAAATTCTAAGCCCCCCCTAACACATGAAGCTTAGGAAATATATATATTCTAATTCTTTTTTTCTTTTTTACATGAATTGTCTTTTTCTTTTATTATTTGTTATGTTTTATCATTGCTTTATTTTTTTTTTATAAAATAGAAAATAAATATTAAAAAATAAATATCACAAAAAAACCAAGTAAATAGGGGGATATGCATCCAAACAAAAACTTGACACACAAAGGGCAATCAAGCACTCTGTAGCATAGAGGACCATAAAAGAAGATCCAAATTTTGCAAGGACGTCCACAATTGAGTTTGCATTTCGGGTGATAGGATCTAAAGTAACAATCCAAGGTTTCGCCAACATCTGTATGATGAGACAAATTGTAAAGTTGGCAGTTGGAGATTAAACTTTCCAAGAGTTAGTTTACTAACAATATTGCAAGCAAATGATTCCACAATAATCTCCCTGAAACCTTATTTACAAGTGATCTACAGACCAACCAAAAGAGCTCGTGCTTCCGCTTCCTCAATAATGCAACAGCCAAAATTCTAGTAAAAGCGCAACCTTCATTCTCCAACAGCATCTCCAATGACCCACCTCCACCTGAAGCATTAATATCTTGCTGTAGAGATCCATCTATATTTAATTTAACTCATCTTGTTGGAGGCTTCTTCTACCTAGTATTGTATTCTTGTTGATGAAGACTATTTATCTTGAGTTTGCTATTTACTTGCACAAAATAATGGCACAAATTTCTAGAGATAATAACGAACAAATTTGAAGGTTTGGTGAAATTTATATCAAAAGCACTGGAGTTTCTTCATTTTCACAATTTTCATATCTCATATCCCCATATTCCAACCCATTGACCAAATTTGTCTCTATCAATCTCCTTCTTTAAATTGAAATGAAACCATTCATTCAGCGGGAAATCGAAGAATATTAATCTGTATTTTTCTTCAATCAAGGTATCCCACATTCTATACGCATCAGGGCAATCTCTCAAAATATGTAAGACATCCTCATTAGCATTTAGGCATGAAGGATATAAGGGACTAGACCCAGCCCACTTGCTCCTCCTTTCATTAGTTAAAAATTTTATTTTGCATAGCTATCCGTATGAACACACGTATCCTCTGATCTTTTCCACTTCCAGATTTATTTCCAAGGCCCCATGGTGACGCTAAAATCTTCATCTTTTATTAGATGGTAACCAGAGGTAATAGAACTGACCAGTAATGGAAGAAGCTCAAATCATTCTATCCTCTCCAAGAGCCATATGAAGAGGATATATGGCTCTTATTTTATTGATAATATCCTCATCAAAGAGAGTACAAAGCTTTCCCAAATCCCACCATCCTTCGCCATCCACCCAATTATGCACAGAACTATTAAGAAGATTCATAGAAATACTAGTATTACAACATTCAGCAGGAATCATAGAACTATCAATCCGTTTGTCATTGAAAAATCAAGTAGTCTCCCTATTGCGAATTAAAAACTTGGTTTATCATTTCTTTATTAAATTCAATAATCTTAGATTCATAGTTTCTTAAATTCCGTACAAATTGTATGGACCCACATTCATAGTTTTTTTTCATTTTATAAATATATAAATATAAATTAAAAGGGATATTTGTCCATGTTTCTTTGACATGCCTCTCCCACTGTTTATAAACAAAGATGCAAATAACCTTTTGATCAAAAACGAAAATCAAGGATGCAAGAATTTGGGTTCAATGATTGGTTTTAATTAAATTATATTAATAGATGTTGAATTTTTTGGAGAAAACGACCTCCAATGGATATTATTACAGACAAGAGAAAAACCAAAGGCTCAATTTATGATCGCAGATGATTAATGTTGTTTTAAGTACTGATTAGTATAGCTTTATAGCATTTTCGGATTTTTAGTATTCAATTTAAAAAGTCCTTGAACGCATGTTGATTCGGATCCTCTCCCTGCAGCTCTCTCTGTATCAAATATGCAGCAAAATATTGTCCATTTAATTAATCCCATTAAACTGATGCTTGGAAAGAAAACCCATCATCACAATTCCCGAAAAAGCAAAGATTAAACCTTAAGCACAAAAGCCAAATAAAATATAAAGTAGCCATAAACTCAAATGGCCACCGTCAATACACAAGGATAAGTAAAAACGCGTATACTTAATTTTCATATAGTCATATATGAATTCTCTAATTTTTGCATAAACAGTTTAAAGCCTTTTTTTTTCAATTTTGGAGTTCTAATAGAAGGTTAGTCAGAGACAGAGAAAGAAAGTTGCAGAGATGATTAAAGTAGCTTGAATTTATTTATATGTTTTTTAATTCGCTTTCTGCTTTATTTTTTTGCACCATTGGATTAATTGAATGGATAAGATTTTGCTGCATATTTGATTGAGAGAGAGCTGCGGGAAACTATCCGAATCCGAACGCATATATAATAAAGGTTGGGGTTGGGGACAATTTGATAGTGTCTCAGGTTTCAAAATGTGAACAACCATAGTTGAAGTACTTTTCTGAAATTTTAAGCATGTGGTACACAAGAAATCAGGAGATTTCACACTGAAGGCAAATTCAAACAGTAACCTGAATGAACATCACCACCATCATCATGAAGATCCAATAACAATGGATGTACACAAACAGAGTGAGGGAAGGCAGAGTGGCATATGGAATTTCAATTTCTCTTGAGAGCCAAAGCGGAGACAAGGATCAAGCAGAGGAAGAAAATGGAAGCAATGAAAGAAACCACCACAGCCTCGCTGGCAACCTGGCAGAAGTCTGTAAACTGGGAACATATTGCCATCCAATTTGCATCTTGGCTTCCATTATGTGACAAGTATGACGTCGCTGTTGCCGCTGAAGCAGCCACCGCCACAAACACCGTCATCACCTGCATTGTCTTCTCTTTAGTCATCGGGTCCTATGACTCGGTTTCAATGTTTGATAATGCTATTAAGAAATCTCATTCCTGGTTTAATTATTAATGACGCTTACTGTATCCAAGGTCATAAGTAGAAGCCTGGGTGCCACTGCTAGGGGTCGAACAATGCACACAACAGAGAATGGCAGGGAGAGTACAAGGTATCAACATGCTACTCCATTTGCTACCACAAAAAGCCTGCATATCATCATGTAATATATATTTATTCAAATGGAAATTCGAAGACCCAAAAACATGTATATGTACTGGCTGAATGAAATTAACTTACCAGAACATAGGGAACTCGTTCCATTGAGCGTAGAACTGAAGGAACTGGGTGAAAAATGGAAGTATGTGTTCGTTGTTTCCCATAAGGACGGCGGCACCCATGGTGGCTCCGATGGCGCCAAGTCTGACGATGAAATCTACGATGGCGAGGCCCTTTTTCCATCTAGCTAATGGGAGAGGGGTAGCTTTGGTGGAAACGAAAGCTGCGGAAGGAGGAGGAGCCCCAGCAATGGCTTTCCCTTTGGAGTTGGACTTGGATTCTGCTGAGCCTGAGCCCATATCTGATGTGCAGATGGTCTTATACTTCGAAGAATTGATCTGGATATGGAGAAATCCTTTTGAAGCTGGCAGTCTCAAAGCTTGTGCCTGCTTATATAGATGCGTAAAGAGAAAGGGTCATTCAGATTCAGTTAATGGGGTTGGTTGTTCTAAGTGGTAAGGAGTTCTTTCTAAAATCTTACATGCTCCACCATGACACTTATGTCCTCAGATTCCTTGTTCCAAAGTGACAAATTAACTACTAAACTTGTGATTTATGGATATGATTGTTCACTTATGTAGCTTACATAGATCTTATTTTTGTGTTCCCTGTAGAAGAACGCGATAAAAAGAAGGCACCATCAGGTTTCAAAATGATCGATTCAATTTTTTTTTTTAGCATTACCTTAAAATATAACAAAATTCAAAGAAAAATAAAACTTAAGGTGATAAAATTTAAAAATGGGGATGGTTCGGATTTTACATGGCTGTACCTGAAAACCAGTCTTAAACTACAGATTTGTCTAGAGTTTTAAAATATGAACGTCACAAGTTGAACATTGATGGAACAGAAGTGTTTGATATTATCTCAGTTATCTGAAAACCATTGGGAATTTGACATATGTTTAAATACGAAGAAATTAGATACTATAACATAAGTTGACTTTTGTTGCTGTTCCTCTGAAACTGTTGGCGTCCCGCTTGTCTCCACCGCGGATTATATCCTCTGCACCTCCACTACAAAAGAAACGGCGTCGTTGGATGGGCGAACAAGAACAAACTGTTGACGACGTTGAGAGAAAAGTGATGAAATGAAAGGTTGGTCATTGGTGTGGTTACCACATAGTAGAGGGTGATGGTTTGGTGGGGTCCAAGCCTATATGTCCGCCCTTTTCAATATATGATATATATTAATGTATATTTTTTATTTGTCAGATATATATATTTAAATTAAAGAGTTATTTTTAATCAAAATATGAAAATAATCCTTGACACTTGTTGCCATTATACTTTTTTTTATCAGAATATTATGCACTAACATTTTATAACAGAAAGTTGGGATCAAATTGACCTACTTTTGAAGAAAAAAAATTATAAGCCTTTTAATTTTTATTAAAATTTTCTCACTTGCTTTGATAAAATTATGTTCAATATATATATATAACATAAAATATAAGGAAATAATCGGAAAAACAAAAATAAAATAAATATGTGAATGAAATTAATATTTATATTATTAATAAAAAGATTAAAAATGAATATTATTCAATAATAATAAATACTAACATATTTTGATTAAAATTAACACTTTAATTTATTTAGAGATGGACCCACCAAACCTGCAACATGACAATCTCTACCATATGGTCCCCACATCTACGTTACATCTCTCCTCACGAAAGTCTCTAATAATTTTGCCTACACAATGACACCGCTTTTTTTGCTGTGGAGGTGTAGAGAATATTGCTCGTAGAGGAGAGAAACTGGACCCACACTGCTGAGGCATAAAATTCAAAGTCAATCCAAGACAGATTTATTAGTATAATTATTTGAAAATCGGGATTTTATCATCTGTATGGTTTTATATCTGGCTTGTCAATTCTTTATCAGTTAATGAAAAGGCTGGTTTTAGGCTTGAAATGGACTAGTACTAAATTCATGGTTTGATTGTTTGTTTGTTTTTGTTTTTGTTTTTGTTTTTGTTTTAACAAGTGCATTTCAAATCATTGTTAAATAGTAGATCAGTAATGGAAGCATTATGAAGCTTTGGAGGTTGATATTGAAATCTGGTTAGGGCAAACATGAGTAATTGGGTCGGGAAGGAGGGGCTATACTTCTTACATGCAACCATGATAAGCAATGCTACTCAATACCGTACTGCAACACAATCCGCAACCAGATTACCATTTCTTCTAATCAAGGAAACCGGAGCACTTGGCAAAGGCCTTAGCATCCTTATCACTTCTTTTATAATGCCAACACTCCTCCACCTCCAGTATCACTTAAAACTTGGAAAGTGCACTCCTCCAACAGATGTGCTATGATTAGCTCCATTGCTTTGGCAATATTTGATCTGCTCCAGAGAGATTGGAGAATATCTTTCAGCCATGTCAACAGAGAGGCTAACCAGCCAGCTGATCTCTTAGCGCCCAGATGAGCGTTATATCTGGTCATCATGAACCTAACATTAGAACTACTCTAACTACTGTGGATGCACTTGTGCTCCAAGATGTAATGGGCTATTTCAAACCCCCCCTGTGTTGTATCTGGCACTAGCCCCCTTTGTGTTCACCAAAAAAAAATCTATATCTTTTGTAGAACAATTAGGTTAATAAAAGTTACTCCCAGAGTTAGCCATAAAAAATTCAAGCTTGTAAAATCTTATACTAACAAAAATCAATTATCTAGGACGTGTTCAATTAAAAAATTGCACAAAATGATACAGTATAATCGGCATGCTCTGTGACTAAAGGTATTATGAAATATATGTTTTCAGTATAATTTTAGTACAAGGTATAACAAAATAATAGCTCCCCTTCACCTCGAATTTTAAAAACCTAAGCTAAATGGATGCTTTACATTTAGTAAATATTCAAGTAACTAAATGCACAAATTGATCAAACACAGCTGACCTTCTCTATCATGAAACAACAACTAGATTATGTTACATAGATCAAACTTTCAATGAACCTTCCAAATCATATCATTAGAAAGACAACAACATCATCAAATTTCAACCTTGAAAGCTATTCCAAACCTTTTACTTATCCAGATCCTTTGGTGCATTCATATGTTAAAGGCTGAGGAAGGAGGGATCCAAGACTTCTGCAGAACCACAAAGGTGAAAAATGTAAAATGAGCAAATTACTGACGGAGATTGCAATATGATGTAATTAATTTATAATGTCTTACTGACACTAGTTCTTTACATAGTTGCGTAAAGAACCCAATATTGATGCGAATGACCTAAGAAATAAATTTAGGATACATAAATCTATCCCAGAGGCTCACATTTATATTCAGAAAATCAAATAAAGTAAATCATTGTATGAAAGATAAATAAGAAGAAAAGGAAATAGATAGAAAAAGGAATACTTATAACAAAAAAACAATTCCACGTAAAAAGATATGCTGAAATATAGAGGCACAGTTAAGGAAAAAAAAGAAAAGAATAAGCTTATATGCGTGCCTGTATAATGGGATAACAAAACAGAGAGAAGTTATGTATCCAATAAGCTTTTAGAATGAGAATGCATGTGAATGACCAAAAAAGTCATGAAACACAGAAAATGTTGCATATTTCAGCCATATTTTTAAGCGGTGCATATTGTACACAAAGCAACAAGTAATGTGGTGAAACACATTATGGTGATGTGTCTCAAAACACCATTAATTAACATAGGAGTTAAAGGTGAAATACCTTCATCACCAACTAATCTTTAAATTTTGAACGGAATTGTTCCTTAATGGCCTGATCATCCCACTCTAAATTGTCCCACCACAAATTTTCTCCCCAAATTGCCCTTAACTTATTTCTTGCAGAGTTGGAATCTAAAGGAAGCTTCTTCAAATTAGGGCATTCCATTATATTGATGTATTGCAGCATAGGGAAAAGTAGGGCTTTCTTGTGGATACTCTTCAGCATAGGCAAATTTCTCAAGCTCACATACCTGAGATTTGAGAATATGTCATCCATATTTATTTTGTCTTTGTCATCTTGAGCCTCTTTTATCACTTCTTCCATTATATTACAGTTTTCAACAATAAGATAATCAAGTACTAGAGCATACTTGAGCCATGTCAAATGAGTCATGTTATGACAATCCAAAATTGTGACCCAACGGAGCTTGCGAAAAGGGTAGGTGTGATTAATAGAGGACTCTGTCATATTGTCTTGTAATCCAACTAAAGTTATGCGCTCCAGATGTTGCATACTTGTCACAGATGGTAACATTGTTGTGGTGATTGCAGCCATCCGGTGCTGTTGATAAAGTCCCATTAATCTCACACAAGGTTGCAATTTGGTTGAGCTAAGCAATTTCTTGATGCCTGTGGCAGTCTCCAAGGTGATGCTTAGATCCTCCAAAAGCGGTAGCAACTCTAGCTGCTCTAAAAATGATTTCTCCACATTGTGGGTAAAGTGAATGGCAGTAAGGAATGAGGACTTTATCTTTTGTAATGAGGATTTCCATTCTTTGAATCTACTTTCAATAAATGAGAACACTCTTAATCCCTCAAGATTTGATATTACCTCCAAAGGAATAATTTCAAGACTGAAATGAACATACTCTAGGAGGAATACTCTCAAGCTCTTTAAATTTTTCATCTGAATCGGCAACCTTTCTTTAATGTGCATTTCAGACAGCTCAAGATATTCCAATTGAATCAGTTGACCTATTTCAGCTGGCAGTGTGGATATCCTCTCCATCCTTAGACTTAAAACTTTCAAATTGCTTAAGAATTGGACATTTGCAAAATCTATTTTACAGTCATTGCCCCACACAATTAGGGTCAGAAGGCTAGGACAAAGTCGAACATGCCAGTGATCTCCTTTTGCATACATTATTGAAATCCGTTCTATATTCATGGATCTTTCAAGATTATCAGTTTGTGATGATCCTAGCGCTTCACCTTGCACTAAAACTTTGTTTTTCTCTTGATCTTGGTTACGAGCTAACCACAGTGCCATGTCTCGAATCACATCATGCATCTTAACCCAAAGAAATTCCTCACCTTCCAATAAACATGCTAGCTTTAACCTTTCAACTATGTCTTCCCCATGATTATAGGCATCATGTATACTATAATGCTCCTTAAGAAATCCTTCTCCAATCCAAAAGCGTATTAGACGAGGGACGTAAATGGTTCTATCCTCTGGGAATAATGCACAATATAGGAAACACTTTTTGTCTATGTCAGTAGGAAGGCTATCATAGCTGAACTTGAGAGTGTTGAACACTTCTTTCTCCATACCAGAAACCCCTGAAGGGAAACTTTGTAGCTCCCTTATAGCATGCTTCCATGCTTGTGGATTTTTCCGGCCAGCCATTGCTCGTCCTACTGTTATCAATGCAAGTGGTAATCCTTTGCATTCTTGCACAAGCTCTTGTGCTAGCCCTCTGATACTTGGGTGTGAACTTAGAGTTTCTGCACCCACTTTCATGCAAAACAAATCCAATGCTTCTTTCTCTGTCAAACATTCCACTTTGAACTTCTTCGCTTGCATTTGGTCACACACGTTTTCAAGACGTGTCGTGAACAAAATTTTTGATCGATTGACCTCATTTGGTAGTGGAACTCCAACACTTTGTAAGTCTAGTTCCTCCCATATATCATCTAACAACAGAATGAATTTTTTCTGTTTCATCACCCTATAGATTTGTATGGCTTTCTCATCTTTACTTTTGTTCTTCCAAATCATGTCACCAATTCCACATTTTTGTCGGATATCTTCCATAATTTGATCAATATTACGGTCCTTAGAAACCACCACCCAAATTACAATGGCAAAATCATGACTTCTCTTCATTAACTCATTATTGAGTTTCTTCACAAGGGTTGTTTTTCCCGAACCACCCATCCCATATAAGCCAATGACACCCACATTTTCTTCTTCAATGCTATCCCATACCCTCTTTAGCATCAAATCCATGCCCACAGTCTTGGCGACGGGCATCTCGTTCACAGGTTCACATGGCAGCTGATAAGCAATATTGGCATCATTGTCAAATTTTTGTCCTCTAGCCATCAATTCTCTGACACGATCCAGTGTTTTAGCAACCTTTTTTCCTATGGTGTAGCTTGAGAAACAATTTTTTTGACATAGGCTACTCAAACACTTGACCTGGATTACATTAGCAGCTTCTTGCATAATATCCTCCATTACCTGTAGAAACGTATTATAAGTCTTTCAGCCCAAAACTATTTTTCATTTCATTGTGTTAGAGTGAAAGAAAGTTCAGTAGCTTTGGATAGCTTCTAGTATGTTCAGTTAGTTTTGATTGGCTAGTTTCTGGTATGGTTATGCTATTAGTTGCATGAACATGAGCTGACTATAAATATCTGTATCTGTACTTTCTTCAACATAAAGTTATACAATGCATCATTCAGATTAAACTCAAGCTCTCATTATCATTTCGTCTTCTTCGTTCTTTAATCTCTGAACCTTTTAACACATAATCTAATTTATTCCTTTGATTTTCTTGATTCTTTCGAGCTCCGTTCAATTCAGATATAGACTGTTATGCACTAGAATTTCTCCATTTTATATCGTTAATATATCTAGCATAATAATGAACTCTAAATCCAAAAAACATATAGGCAATTTCAACTTGACTTGAATATAGGATATGCCTAAAGGGAGGTTGAGATTACCTGCTCTAAAGCGCTTACACTTTGCAACCAACCGTCGACTTCTCTGGTCCTTCGCATATGAGCGATCCCCTCAGCTTGTTGGATTCTGGTGTTCACATCATGGCCTAGGCTTCGGAGGTCAGCCCATTGCCCCCTCAATGATGCTAGGTTGTCCTCCAAACGGCAAATGAAAGCAGCATGTTTGGCAGTGCTGTCACACAACCACTTGGATGCTTCCCAGATTACCGTTGCTACTTCCATGCCTCTATGATATTAGATCCATATACGATTCTGCTTCTTCTTTCGAAAAATCACAAGCTTGAAAATCAGACCAAAGGAAAGTGATAAACCAAGACTCAGTTGACCTGGCCTTTTTTTTTTGACCAGTCAGATGACATGGCCTTCAGTTCCATTTGTTCACCCGCTGCACAGCCGGTATGCTTCCTTTTTATTGGCCAAACTTCCAATGCCGATTTCAAAGTACAGTTCTCAATATATATATATATATATATACACATTTATGTTTCGTTTTATTTGAATTTTATTAAATTAATTGCCAAAATATAATTAATAATTAATTTAAGGTACTGTACTGTCAGCAAAGCATCAAACTTTATTCGGGTTTTAAATTTTTTAAAAGAGTAAATTAATATTTTAGTCCAAAAAATAATTATTATCTTTTTAATTATTTTTTACTATATTTATTGTTCTGATTATCATGCGCATGCATATTTATATGACTATAAAAGGTATTAGCTATTTGTATTATTATGATATTGCATACTTCATCTTTTCCTTAGACTTTGTTTAGAATGAAGAGAAAATAGAAGAAAAGAAATATTATGAGGAAAAATAAAAAAAAACCTAGATAAGGGGATGTTTAGGTTCTTTCTTATTTTCTCCCCAAATTTTCTTCTCCCCTTATTTTCTCCTTATTCAAACAAAGGATAAAGATAAAAGACAAAATCACACTGACTAAAAAAAGTAATAAATTTGTCTGGAGTATAAAATAATTTCTAAAATAGCTCTCATTTAATGTTAATAACTTTTACGTCATAAAATTAATATAAATAAATTGTACTATAAAAATGTATCTTAATTAGGGACATTTTTAGAAAAAAAACCATTAAATATATTAAACAAACCTCCAAGTTTCTTATATTTTGAAACATAGAACTTCCACATTTTTCCCTTATATTAAGAAAACGGAGGGAGTATAATAAAATGCCAAAAGTTGAAATTTTTCTTTCATTTTGATTTAACTGTTGCAGAGTTTTTTTTTCCTTAAAAAAATGAAATATTCTTCATTGAGATTTATTTTATACTTTTTTCAATCTATATTATAAGGTATTTTGTATCAATTACATGCATATTAAGAAAATTATTTTTTTATCTGAAATTAATCCAAAAAGTATCAACATTTCCTATTTTACCATTATTAGATATGTTATTTTATTATTATTGTATTGTAGAGTTATAAATAAGGAGTAGAGAAGAATTAAAAATAGAAATGAAATGAAAAAAAAAATCTAATACCCTATATTTTAGATAAAAACTTATCATACAAAATGTGAATTCCTTATTAAATATACTTATCATGTTATCATCACTATGTAACATGGGAAGATATTATCTAGTTAGATACTATAACATCGGTTGACTAACTGCTGAGGCATGTAATTTAAAGTCATCAAACTGCTATTGTTCAAAAAAGCCCTCATTATTTATGCAATCCTCTTTTTCTAATCTCAGCATAAGAAGCCACTAAAATCTAAGAGCCCAATAGGTTCATTTCTAAGTAGGTGGAATGAGTAAGAATAAGATATCTATTTCCTACCTTATCATGTTTGGTTGGCTTTTAAGGTAGGAATCTTGATTTCCGTTGACCGTGTATAGCCATTGAACTGAGAGTCCTTTTCACCCACCTTGAACCTCATGACTGAGAATTTCCACATGTTAGATATCGATTAATTGACCCTTCTATCCCTCCCTATCTCCTTTGTCATCCCATGTTGTTCCACCTCCCCATTCTCCATTGGCTCCACCCTCCTCCTCCGTTGCAGGTGTCTTCCTTTGTCGCCACTCTCCACTGTCCATTTCCTCCCTTATCTGCAGTCCATCCTTATCGTCACTTCACTACGACCACTATCTTTACATCTTTTCTTGGTCAATTGTCCATTTCTCAAACACAGATAAAGTCACAAATGCTAGATCAAAACTCACAAATGCTAGACATGAACTCACAAACTACACTCTCTTGCTCATGAACAGTATCAGTGATGACATTGTCCTCTCATCGCTCCTCTGTTTTTTTCTTTTTGTTGAATTTGTGTGTGGAAAATTTGTTGTTGAGAGGAGATGGAAGAAGTTGAAGGAGGATGGAGGAAGGGGTGGAGCAATGGTGGTGTGGTGGCCAATGACAGTGACTAACGGTGAAGATGAGAAAGAAGGGAGAAGGAGTTCAAACCAGGAGAAATAAGAAGAAAAAGAAATAAAAAAATAGCAGGGTATTTATGTCTTTCCAGTTTAAATTTATATTTAATTAAATATAAAAATAAATTTCTTTTTAATACTTTTAATATCATATTAAACAAATATATGGGAATCAATATTTTATTCTATTCTATTCCTAGTTATTCCATTATATTTCATTCCTACTCATTCTATAAACCAAATACTAAGGGAAAAAATAAATCAAGTGCGATATAAGCAAAAAAAAAAAAGATCATTTTATCAAGTTGAAAATTGGGCTAAGAAAAAGGAAATGTAATTAAAATTCTAACACGGCATATATAATACATGGCTAAAAAAAACATGACATCTATAGTACGGAGTGGTTTATTCTCTTCCCTAAAGAATGTTTTTGCTGCTGAATTTATTTTTTTTATTAAATGAACCTGAAAACTCCATTCTTTCAACATTAAAGGAATTTTCAGCCGAGGGTGAAAACTAAAAATTTATTTAATTCATGTTTTTAGAATTTTTTTTAAATAAAAAAATTTGTTTGATAAGTGTATTTTTTTTATAAAATGTTATGAAAAACAGAAAAAATAAAAGAATAAAAAATTCAGAAAGTTTTTAAGATGTTTTACATTTTTTATTCTAAAAAACATAAGAAAAGGTGAAAAATACTCTCATAATTAATGACAAATTTATAAATTTTAAATATCTCATTTAATACTTATTAAGTATGATTTTGATAATAAGTATTTAAATCATTTTTTTTATATTTCTTGATTTCACAACTTATTCTGAAAAATAATTATACAAAACTGTTTTAAGAATAATAAAAAAAAGAATATATTTAAATAAATCATAATTCTTTCAAAATGTAGAGATTATGGAAATGAATTTTATTTTAACATTATTAATATAATAATATATGTGCTTTTCAAATTATACCAAATATAATTTCAAATTCCAATATTTCTTTTAATTCTAATTTTAATTTTCAATCATACTTCTATCGACTATCGAAATCATCTTTACATATCGAATGAGCCGTATATGAATGTTGGTATGTTGTTTGCTAACTAGTTTTCAAGGAGAGAAAGATGGGAAAGGGACGAAGCTAGAAATAACGGATTTTGGGTTTTTTGTTGGGGGGTTAAAATTAATATATTTTTATTTTAAATATTTCTTTTATTAATAACTATAATTACACATGTATTAAAAATAATTATTTATAGTAGTAAATCCAAAAAAAATTAGTAAATTATATATACAAATATAATTGTTTTTTAATTTAGTGATATAGTTACATACACTATGATTAATAATTGTTGCTTTTAATAATTCTTTATATTAAAATCTACAAATATAATATTATTAGCAATTTCATATTGGTAGTTTCCTTGTTGTCATTCTTGCAAATTATCCTATCTTGGAGAGGCCAGCTTTAAAAATAGATAAACTTTTCAGCCAAATATACATAAGATGACTCTAACACATAGGGGCACCATGGCTCCCACTAGTCCCCCCTCCCTCCGTCCTTACCTATATGAATCAAATCTCAATTTTTTTTCTTGGAATTACTTTAGAATGTTACTATTTTTTCCTCTAGTCTTAATTTGACCTTTTCATTACTACTCCTTTTTTATTTCTACATTAGTTTCTTATAACTAAACATAGAAATAATATTATATTCTCACTCATTTTCAAACATCGATTTTAAGTTAGGTTGACTTGGAAATGGGTTGCTTTGTGGATGTCTATGAACTCCACCGATTCATTGGTAGATATATTAATTAGTCAGGAAACCTTGAGGGTATACATATGCTCATCAGTTCATCATAAGCACTGATATGTTGAAAGGGTAAACAGAAATTGGTAAAACCTTCGACATTCAATAGAAAATGTATTTTCAATCTAATTGCAGTAAAATGACAAAAATACGTGCAGATAAGGATACCACTGTTGTTATTCAAAAGAGAAATGGTTTGTCTATTACTACAAAATAAACAAATACAATGAACATGTCACACTAGGACTACATATCTCCCTCTGTCATACAGCCACCACCAAGTGAAGAAATCTGAACCCTCCAGCTGCTAATGCTAATGGTTACTCAAACCAGAGGGCTAGCGGCCTAGAAGTATGGTCAACAAGATATAATTAAAATATGTATATAATTCAAGGATTTGACTCATTAATTAATAGAAGCATCACAATTCAAGTGCTCCCAATATTCCCATAGAGGTTCTTCTTCCTCGTTATTTACATTCCAGTTTGTGCTGCTTGAAGCTCCAGCATCTGGGGGGTGGGAGATTTCGGAGGAGCTTGTTCCATCCACCCCGGCAAACGCAGTTGCAGAAGCAGCTAAAGGGCGGCGATCAAATGCTCGGAAGCTCCCCGATATCACATAAACTCGGCATAAGCTGAATTCGTGCCTCAACTGTGTAACAAAAATGATATGATGATGAGAAACCAAAGAGGCAAAAGAGAATAAAGATTAGATTACATAAAAGGTTTGGTTTTGACTGTACCCTGGGAATGGCCTTAGACGTGTTGGATTGGCGAGAGAATTCAATTGCTCTGTATTCGTTCATCTTCCACTTGGTTTTCCTTCCAGAAGGAGCTTTCCCCGAGTAAAAGACCATGGTTTTCTTCAACCCAATGACCCTGTTATCTGAAGAGTAAACGTACCCAGGAGAACCGGTGGCTTTCCAATATCCACTGCCACTGGCCGTGGTTCTGGTGGGTCTGCCTCCTCTGGCTTCGCTCTCTTGCCTCGGCGAGAAGAAGAACCATTGCTCTGTGTCTCCGCGACACATCTCTCCCGCAAGCTCTGCAACACATTACAACAAAAGCAAATCAATTTTATGAGTTTACATTTACAACGACCAAAGTGACGACATGGGATGGATGAGAAGGTGAAGAGTTAAAAGGAGGAAGCAGTACGGGGAAGCTGGGAGGGCTCAAAGGCATAAATGGCAATGACAGGGATGACTCTGTTGATGTGATTGAATCGACCTTGAAGCTTGTTATGGAGGTAGAAAGCTACAAGCTCTTCTTCTGTTGGGTAGAAGCGAAAACCAGGAGGGAGATCTTCCATTGATATGTGAGTGTGGAGTCAGGGCATTACTTACCAATAAGCAGAGAGGAGTGGCAAAAAGTTTATATGGAGAGACATAAAAATAAAGAAGGTGGGCTCTACGTCCAAGAGTTGCCGAGTAAAATGAGAATTTAAAAAAAAAAAAAAAAGAGAGACAGAGAGAGGTTTCGGATTGGTGGGAAACTTCAACGCGGTTAGGGGAGCAAGAAAGCGTCCGGGAAGAGTGATTGTCTTTATTATGATAATCCAACAAAATCCCACCTTTGAACCAGTCTTCCTCTCTTTAATTTAATCCTAGTGCCCTTCCATGCGCTGTCATTTTTCTTTTTCTACTGAATAACGTTAAATGTTTGGAAATAGATAAGGGGGAAAACAATTAGAGAATGAAGTATTGCATGACATTACAGTTCTTATTTTTTAAGTCCACTTGTTTGATAACCAATCTCGGATGATTTTCAAGATATATCCTTGCATTAAAATCTTATACACGTTGGAAAATTTAATTAATTTTTTAGGTGGATTAGCATTAATTAATTATCAAGATATTCATATAATTAATTGGGTAATTAGTTTTGTTTGAGCAATAAATCTAGAATGGATTGAATTATGTTAAATTGTGCATATTTCGTGATAGTTTGGTTTACTCCCAAGTTCATTGGGTAAATATTCTAACTTACAACTCTTTAATAGTTAATGAGGCTTCCATTGCATGATACTAACTTAGAAGGAAATGAGAGATTTATTATTAATTAATTAAAATTAATTATGAGAATTTATATAAAAGTTATTATAGATTATTTATACGGCCTCTTATTTTAAACTAACCCTCATGATAACTCTAGCAGCACTGCCACTCTCTCCTTTTCTATCCTGAAGATTAAAGGGTAGTACAGGTTGTATCTCTATGTTTCTTTTTCTAACTACTCTATCAATTTATAAGGATGCATAATTACCTATTTTGATTGGAACTTTATAATCCGTCATTTATTTATTTATTATTATCAATACATTCCGCAGAACAAATGGCTGAATCGCCAGTTTGATGGATTTAAATCCAAGTACAAGATGTAAGAAACCATTTGTTTTATTTAAACCATTAAAATTTCATTCATTTGAGGCTATCTGGGGTAAATTTATTCACAGCATATAATTGCTTGTCTCGTGCCAGGCTTTAAGGTCATATATACGCCAATTTCATTTCAAGTCAAATATTTTCTTTAAATTTATTTACTAACAATTTTTTTAAATATTAAGAATATTTCTGACCATCAGCTGAAGGCTAATTATTCAAATCACTAAAGTGAGTTTTGTCTCAAATAACAAATTTATTTACTAATAATTTTTTTAATATAAAACATAGTTTAAAAAAGTATAAAGAATAAAAATTAAAAAAATAAAAACAGAAAATTGAAGCAAGTGCACATTTAAAGCATCAAAATGTCTATTCATTCATTTACTTTTTATATTTTCTGTTTCCACTAGGTTCCTGATAAAAATGAAATGAAAAGAAACCAAGTAGCATCTGATTATGGTAGAAGCCCACCCCAACTACTTTTGCTTACTTAATTCATAGTTGCCAACGAGAATTTGTGCATAAATGTGTGTGTATACATGAAACAGATGGGTGAATGTATACACACACACACACACACACATATACATGAAATCGTGTGTGAATGAATATGTGTATCTATATACACGCACACACATAAAATCGTATTTTCTAACTTAAATCTTAAAACAAAAAAAGCAATATTCTTACATCCCCTTTAACTTTTCACTTGAATATTCTCACTGAGAAAAAAAAATGCACTGGATCAATATAACATGATGATATTTTGATTGCATGAATTATTATGTAAAAGAAAAAAATTGAGACGTAAATAAAAAAGAAAGAAAAATAATTTATATTTATATCCTGAAAGATTTACCAATTTTATTTTTATAATATAACAATCAATTTCATTTTGCCCGAAAAATAGCTTCCGGGCTACTCCTATTGGGTGACTGATGATTGGGGCCCGCTGGAGATGCTTCAGTCAGGAGAATGATGTGACCTAAAATTAATTTCAAATGGAAACTAAATTTAACCCATTTTAAAGGGAATGACAGGTTGAGGAAGGCAAAATGACCCATTAGTCAAAGCATGTGATATGCAAAGCCAACCCAAAATCGTACCGACCATGTCCTGTACAAAAGCTTTCAATGTAGTAGTATTTTTATATTTGAAAAATTTTAATTTTTTTTTCAAATGGTTAAATTTGATATGTAAAATATTTGAGTATAATGCATATAAAAATTCACCTTGTATATTTAAAAAAAAAAAGACCAAAAATGTTTTGACTTGCTTTTTTTTTGTCGTCTCTTAGTTTCTCTCTCTGTCCAAACATTAAAAAAAGATATTAGAGAGGTAATTTGACAGTGGGGGGATGGTATTGGTGGACGTATGTTGATTGTAATTTGAATTATGAAGGGGTCACCAAGTGAGAGAGTTGAGACATAAGACACAAAATTCAACTGCTTTCATATATCCAAGACTTTTTTAGGCATCCATCCCCCAATGTCTATGAAGTCATCAGCTTTAAAAAGACTAAAAGGTAAAAACCACAGATAGAGTATATGGCTACGTAGAAGTTTAACGTTGAGAGATCGTCACCCTTGCGTCAATATCGTGGACCCAAAAAAGAGAAAGAATATCTTTTTTTTTTTTTTGTGTGTGTGTGTGTGTGGCTTATGTTGGCCTGTGCATTGACTTGTAAATCACAAAATTTGCAGAAGGGTCAAGTTTCAATCTTCACACGCGGAATCTGGCAGAGGTCATTTTCTTGATTTGAGGGATTGTTGTTGTTGTGGAAATGTAAAATAAAATCGATTTAACAGTTTTAGTTTGGGGATGCTCCTTATGGAGATGAGCCTACAGGATCGGCTGATTGTATAGTGGGATGGCATATAAATTTAATTGAAGAAACTTGCTATTATCATATGACACTTTCTTATTTTAAAATTTATAGCTAAGAAGAAACTTAAAGTTGCAGGACTCTGCTCTGCTGCTCTCTCTATCGCCTTTCCCTTCATTTCCATCTTTTATCAGTTTGCCTTCATCACTCCCCCACAATTGCAGAGTATGAATTTATTTATATGTTGAGTCCGACATGGAACTCATCTCCAAACAAATTGCACGTTGCTGTTCTTTTGGCTTTTCTAAGTTTGTGAAAAAGCCAAAATAAGTTTCAATTAAGGAAAGGAAATTGTGAAAATGATAAGTAAACGTTGGGGCAAATTGATAATTATTTGTACTAGCAGATAATTATATTGTGTAATGTTAGCACATCTGCTGGATCACTCATCCCAAGAGGGACATTGTAGAGCTTCTGATTTAATAGTGGCAACTAGAAAGTAACACTAGAATTTTTTCTGTACTTTTACTACCAGTTTTGACTGCTGCTGTATACTCTTTCTTTTTTTTTTTTTTTTAAATTGGGGTGATATTTGGGCTTGCTTGCTGCGTCAAAGCACCACATGTTAGCTTGCCTTTTCATGGGTCCTTTTTTTCTATTACTTGGTACATGTAGGCCACCTGCTGGTTATAATTAAAAGTTGTATCCTTTCATTATCTTGAATATCTTCTGCATACATGTTCTAATGTTTATCCAATTTGACGAAATAAATATTCGTCAGCGACATTTCTTTACACGAAATCGTTACTAATAATTTTAAACAGAAAGAATTAGTACATATACACAACGCATTCGAGCAAGAGAAAATTATCCTCAAACTAGTGCCTTATGAATTAGCACTATAATTAACATGAAAAACGCATACATCGAAAAGGCAGTACACACTATATATATATATATATATGTGCTTTCAAGCTGACAAAAACTAACTTCCTTCTTCACAAACTACTTAATAAGAGCGGAGCTAAATACAGATCTTATAATAGTGCCACAACTACTTATGCCACACTCACATATATATAGCTAGTTAGGCGTACTTGGGATAATAATATTACATAAGCACTTAGATATTACTGGAATACATGATCAGGGTATTCCAATAATGGGGAAGAAAGGGATATAGTAGCTAGAGGGTGCCAAACCCCACTCTGGAGGCAGCGGGACATCAACGGTTTTGGAGGAGCTTAGCTGAGATTTTGTGTAGAAGCTAAGAGGAGTAGATATGGTGTAGGTGTTGGGCTCTTTGGCCTTCACAATTTGAGAGAACATGTTTTTCCTTGAAGCATAAAGCTGCTCTGGACCTCCCACAAGTTGTGCAAGACACCTCCCTGAGTCGGAGGGAAGTTTAGCCTTGAAGGAGCCATCATGTTCTGTTGTTGCCACACCCAATTTCTTCACTTTCTCACACTTCACTGAAACCTTAATCCCTGAAAGTTGAAACCGCATGGCAGAATAATATAGTGAGAGCTTGTAAGTGATATATGAAGCAGAACATAGATAGATGATTATGAGACAAACCAGAGAGGTCGAACTTGTTGGTGCAGTCAAGGCAGGAGACTTTGGCCTTCACTTCTCGGCATGTTGAGGGGTCAATTCTGGCTAGAGCTAATGCAAAGAGTAGAGCTGTGATAAGCCGAGCAAACGCCATGAGGTTAGCTGCTACAGAAGGAAGCAACGGGCAATGGCTGACAGATAAGTTTGAAGTTTGAAGAGCAGGACAGGTCTGCAGCTTATAACGTGAGCCTAATAAATGAAGGGACCTAAAGCTGACATTAGTAGTTGGTGTCCATATATTGCAGTTAAGCACCGTCCAATGAACTTACCAAAGATTAGAAATATGTGAGGAATTCTACAGTGTATTAATTTCATGTTTTATCTGGACATAAAACAATGCACCAAGAATATGCCCACATTTTTTTTTAATGTCCAGGTCAGTAATTTATTTAACATGGATTCTTGAACACCTCGGCCTTACTTTGTCTAGTTACTGTTCGTAGCTGAAGCATGTTGTGTCCACAGTATGAGGAAGATCATTTGAAAGTGTTTTTTAGTTAAAAATTCAGAAGTGAAGGCAAGAGTTGAAAGATAAAGGAAAACATGGAATATATTTCAGAATATATGCACGGATTTTCGGTCTGGTACCAAGTAGCAGAGAAATTCATATGTTAACAAGGTATCTGTCAGTCGTAAGAGGAATCCGATCTCCATGATCGGAGTGATGAATGAACTTCAATGATCGTTTTGAGTTTTTGGCAGCAAGTTGCTGAGGTCAGAGAGTATTGATGAAGAAGCGTAAGTGAATTATAATGACTCATGACTGTGCTAACCCCCCAAGCACCCGACAATGGACAATGATATTTCAAGACATGCATGCCACATTAAATATGTAATTGAAAAGACACCCTCGTAAACATGAGATTCAACGGGGTTGATTTTCAGTTTGCAAACTCAAGTTGAAATAAAATGTCGTTTACGAAAATAAAGTTATGGTTAAAGTAAATTTATTATAACATTATTTATATTTGGATACTTTTATTATAAAAATAAGTTTGATAAAATAATTGTGAAATAAAAATATATTTATAAACTAAAAAGTAACCCATTTAATTTATTAGTGAAAAGTACATTTAAAGGTCTTCCTTAGTTTATAGGAAGATATTTTAAAATAAATAAAATATAAAGTTAACTAAAAATATGTTTGTAAACTTTTTTTTACTAGGCTTTTCCAAAGAGTAGGTGAAACTAATTAATCAATATGATTTTTGAATAATAGTAAATAATAATATGATGCTTCATAGAAGAGATGAGATCAAGAAGTTAAAGAATAATGAACCAAACGTTTAACTAAGCAAATCCTTGCTGTCCCCCACGAAGTGGGATGGATGAAGATGAAACAGGTATTCCCGACAGATCAACTAATTCACTTAAATGCGATTTGTTTCCATATCTCAGGCTGAGGGTATGCGACTCACAATCTTCGCCTCACCAGTTAAGAACGCGTTCAATTCATGGTTCTCCCAGGAAGAAGCCCCACATGTGTCATATTCTATCTGTCATGGCTAAATTAATACGCAACAAAATCTTATTGCGAAGCCAAGATTTCATTTCGATTTAGTTGAATTCATGGTTTTTCAATTTGACAGGAAAGACCTATCAGTAGTGTCAAATTCTATCCGTGATAATTAATGCACTCTACCAGTACTCCAGGCCCCCACGAAATAGTGTCAGGGTGTTTAATTTAATTTTGCCTTTAACAATCAGAATAATGGATTCTCAAGCTTTTCCGGGAAAATTCAAGGAATTAAAACTACGTCTTGAAAAACTTTATAGCTCATTTTCTGTAAGCTGTATACAAAGCGAGTTGTCCTGCACTTAAAGCTTTATCAAATTTGTTATTTCAAATAGACCAAGTCCAAATACAAGCCCCGATTTCGATCAAACTAAACCCTATGGATATTTTATATGCACACGTAGAATTAAACTAGGTAAAAAAAAATGCACTTTTATACTTCAGTATTTTGTGTGAAAAATTTATATACATAATAATATTCTAACAATACATAAATTTTGGTATTTATGGATTATGGATTTTTTTAAGTGCATATCACATGTAAGGATTAAACAAGATTATTTGAGAGTCAAGAGAAGTAATAAAGGGATGATAACTTGTATCACGAAAAGTTTATCCACCTTAGGCTCAAAACTTATCACCAATATTAGGCTCAAAACTTATCACCAATATAATAGTTAAGTAAGGTAGAACAAAAGGCTACAATTTCCAAACCTAGAGGTAAATATGATAGAGGCATTCTCTGGGGACTTCCAAGGACCTATAGGTGTGATTGTTAAGATATCTATCCAAAAGCATGACTGAGAATTGGACAATTTTTTGCATGTTTATGGAATGAGACTTACAAATAATAAACGTTAAGTACTTTGAGCCATCTAGAATTAAACAAGAATGCTAAATTGAGATCTACCAATCCAACAGCACATAAAGTAAGGACACAGTTATTAAAAAAAAAAACCATGACAGCCTGCACCTCGTAAAAGTATTTAAATAAGAGGCTGACAAGAGTTCAGAGGAAGCATCCTAAAGGTGTCATTCATTTCTGGTTGCAGTGGAATGACCATTCTAGTCCTATTAGAAGCCTACAATACTGAAACAGGGACCATTAATTAACTAAAGAAGTGTGACATGTGCAGAGTGTATAGACTAGAATATAGAACGTGATCCACAGTCATGCCAGGAACTTTTAGTTACCATGACATCGAAGTTCACAGAAAGGTCCTGATTCAAGAAGTTGATAGTCATGAGGAGACAGAACTGAAACCTTTTAAGCTTTCTCCTCCGTGGATCAAAATTTCAAAAAAGAATCGTACATTTTATATCTAATTGCCAAGAGAGGGTTTGCACTGAAGCACAATATAAAACTAACCTCATTAAGCTTGTTATCCATTTAATGTGCTCGGAGTCAACTTTGTCCGCTGACTCTAAGGCCACTAATTATACCATCAAATGCAAAACTAAAGGAATATAACCTGAGAAAATTTAGAAGGAAGCCAACATCATAGAAAAAGAAGAATCGTCACAAACAACTGAAGTAAAAAAAATTCTAATCCCCACTATCAATATGGACAATTATCAATCATGACACATTACATATATACAGAACTCCTCCTTTGTGCGATACGCATCTCCTGCGCGTCTGATGACACGAGGGGAAGCCTTAGTTTGATGAATGAAAAAAGAAAGTCCCCAATAAAAGGAAAGCAAAGTCCTTTCAATGAAAAGAAAGGAGGGATGCAAAACGAAAAAAGAGAAGAAACACACCTAAAGCAACACACAAATAGAATGCTAATCTTCATTCCAGGACAGACCCATGTCAGGTCCCTTTGGCGGAGGCCTTGCCACAAGATCTGCATGTAATGCACACCTAGAGAATGAACCAAAAAAGATAACCTTAAATACACCAATTATTTTAGCGGATGAAGCAACAAGAAGTTTATACATTAAAAAACACAAAAAAAGACATATTTCGCTCCATGCACATCTTGATTCTCCAAAGGCTTGGGTTTGTTGTCAGTTCCTAAATTATTCAAGTTGAGAGCTTAGATTGAGTTTTTATATTTTGAAAACTTCTGTAATAGGCATTTTATAATTTAATAACTTCAATAGGCATCCAATGACTAACAGCTTAAAAAAACGAATTATCCAATAGCCAATCAAAGAAACAAGAGCTCTATGTCTAGTGCTTTGTTGTTCTTAGACATAGAGTATCGTCTAAAAACAAAAACACATCACCATTCAACAACAATGCGTCATCATAAATCCACTGAAAACAAGACCATACACAGCCATCATATATCAATTTCAGTTGAAGGAAACTTAATGTGCGAGGCTTCTCTACAGTAGTGGCAGCAACATCACGCCATCATTTTGGCATCATCTAACCTCTCTGTTTCATGCACCTACTACATTGATGACACGCAACCTTGGCAGCTTATACACAGTAATTCAACAAAGTTAAATGCTACCCATTTTTATGTGACATTAGTCAAATCGAAATTCGACCAAAATCTTGGACCTTTGTTGCTCCTTCCATCAGGATCTTCACACATGGCATCATCTTCCCGATATCAACAGTGTTTCAAAGATATTGTCCAAGACACAACCGCCCAACCAGTCGGAAATTACATAGGCATCTGAGTGCTGTGCTTCTTGAATTCTTCATTCGTGTGCCATTTCAGGTAGCCAAAATCTTAGTTATTGTGTTTTGTTTTCTCGTTTGCTGATGCAGTTGGCAACTAAAAGAGGCTACAACAGCTAGAACTTCAATTAACAGCAACTCAAAAGCAAATTACGGCAGCAACCACAGAACCCAGGAAGTAAATTACAGAAAACTTAAGAGCACATTAGGGAAAAAAAAAGTACAAGACAGGAGCAAAGTAGTAGCAACTTCAATAAACAGAAAAGTCCCAAATAACTTTAATTATCCAGAAGTCCAGAACCCAAGATCATTCATGGAAAAAAAATTAAATAGATCAGGAACATTCATTTACACACCTTTTAAATGCAGATTTCAGCACCTCAGACAAAGCAGGGCCTCATGAATCTCACAGCGGTGAGGGAGCTTCAAAATGCACAGCCACAGGTCTGTGAAATGCAGATGATTGAATTCAGGACGCTGCCACTGCATATGGCTTCAATGACGCGGCATTGATATCAGGTGGCACAAGCCACGTGTTAAGATCCCACTTGAAGGAGTAACGAACAGCTGAGATTTCAGTCCAATTTCAATTAGACTGAAACCAAGCCAAAACGCACATTTAACTAAGTGGAAATGCTGCGTTTTAGTTTTTAGAGACACATGTCATCAATGTAGCAAGAAAACGAAACGGATGGATAGATGACCCCAAAAGGATGGCATGATGGTGGCATCACCAATCGAGAGAAACCAGACGCGGGAAAAAGGAGTAAATAGATCCCTCATTAAATAAAGTCCTCATTTTTTTATCCCCAAATAGAAAGAGAAACAAGTAATTACACCACAATAGAGTATGAGAGTGACTAGAGCTATATCATATTTTATGTGTATCCATATTTGAGTTCTCGAGGCTCAAGTGTTTCAAATAGAGAAATAAACTGATCTCAGGAAGATGCATTGCATATCACCCTAAACTGTAGGTCACTCCCACACAGTTCATCTATATTTTGACTTTTATGGAAGGAACATTTCAATCTGAGAGTACATCCCACAATTTAATCTTGGAAAAACACATTGTAAAAGTATGTTCTTGTCCAACAAATGATCAAAACCAAAATGTGTCCAGTGCAAACGACAGGAGATACAAAATCACTCCCGTAAAATCAGGGAAATAAAGCATTAATTAGCTCATGAATGACCAAATCTTTTTGGACTCAATGCTCCGCCATGCCTAGTTCTTTAAGAGCAAGTTGTGAAGGCTAGAAAGTCCCCAGAGAGAAAATTTAAAAAAGGAACCTGCTTCATGCTTATAATGGAGCGGCAATTGGCCACTAAAATACATGAGTTCAGAACAAATTCAGACTGATAATCTCAAATGTAGTCAAATGAAGACAATTCAAAGAGAATGCATCCCAAGAATTACAAGAAGCCAAATCATTCAATCCAGAAAACCCGTTTGCCGCCAAACCGCATTCCGAACCTGGCGCAAATCCCTCCCTTTCAACGTCCTCCCCGCACCTTCAAGAACCGAGCTAGCGAGCACAGGCGACTGCGAAGAATTTCTTGCCACAATCTGATGCGGGGGAAGCATTTCCTCACCCTCATTGCCCTCGTCATCATCGTCCTCATCGAATTCCCGGCATCTACTCCTCGCCTTTATCATTGCTAATGACATCACCGGAACATTCACCGGCGCAGACTGGGGGTACTTCACGGAGGACGATGAAGTATACGATGGAATTCGATCCTGCGGCGGCTTTGGAATGGCAGGAATCGAACGGGAAGACGAGGAGGAGGTGGAAGACACCGATGCCTTATGGAATAGGTGCGAAGTGTTACGTGCATTCAGGGGCGGTTCGTTTTCAGGCAGAGCGGCGAGAATGCCAAACGTATCGAGCGGACCAAAACCCTTGTGGCTGTGGTGAAGGTGGTGGCGGGTGGTGGATGAGGCAGAGGAAGATGAAGGGGTGCAGGAGTGGTTAGGTTCGGAATAGTCTTCGCTCGTGAAAACGACGTCGTCCTCGCTGAGTTCGCCACCGCCATTGGTCCTTCTGGACGAGCTAGGGTTTTCGAGGAGCGGCGCGTTGGTGGCAACGCCGAGGAAGCGCTTAGTTGAGATGGGCTTACGGAGGCGGGAGCGATTCGAATCGTAAAGATTCATATGAGTTCGGATTCGGAGACTTTGGGTAGCTGAAATTTAATGAGCGTTCAAGATGATATCAAGTTGGGATCGCACACCCAGAACGCTGGACAGTGGCGACTCGGCAGGTTACCACATCCTACAGGCTGAGGACGGTGAGGTGTGCTGTGCGTGTTGGAATGTGTGGGTCACTTTTACCCCTTAATCATAATATAACATAGGGGTAATTAACAAGTTGATCTTTGATAAATATGCTATTGTAACCTTCCTTCTCTCTCTCTCTCTCTCTCTCTCTCTTAACTTTCCTTCTCTGACTTGATATATGTATACTCCTATATTAATAGATAAAAAGTATTCTTCATCTCATGAATTTATTTAATTTTTCTGTTTTATCAATAAATTTAATTTAATTTTTACATAATATATTTTTTAATAAAATAATTTTTTTGACCAGAATAAAAAAAATTTATTTATATTCCACAAAAGATTATTTGTTTGTGTTTACTATATATCATACTAAAAATTAAATCATAGTAGCATAGAAGTTAACATTAATTTTATTCTCACAAAAGTTTCTAAACAAATTATGTGCAAAATAAAAAAATTATGGTGGAAATTATGACTCTGATAACTGATCTCCTGCATTGCATCTCAATATGCAAAATTTGTTTCATATTAGAGGAAGCAATTTATTAAAAGAAAAAAAAAGACACCTTCCAGCCTCCATTTCCATTTCCATTTCCATTTCCAACATATGCCTCAGCAAAACAGTGTAGAGGTGGGGTGTGGAGATCGTAGTTTATGCTATTACTTGGCACGTGTCTGTATCATTAATCCTCAGAGAGATGTCGCTTTCACCCATGTTTGTCAATATAAAATAGAAGAACGGAACAAGTTGCTGCGTACTGCAGAGCTTTCTTTATATGCAGATTCAATATTCGCTCCTTCTTAGTGACATTACTTTTTGTTTGGATTTAGTTATAGATATAGTCATATTGAAACACAAACAGATACCAAGATCATAAAACCTTAAGTAGTATACACATGGACAAACTATAATCACCATATACTTGGTATATAAAGAAAGTAGTCAAACTATCAAACGAAAGCTTTTATTGGTAGTATTACTGTTACACTGCAATAGGTAATGTACTTATGTTATTCCTTCCCAAAATCGTGCCTCATTGAGGGAGGGATGCTACCCGATGCAATTATTCTATTACCCGAAAAAGAAAGGAAAAAAAAAAAAAAGAAGGAACAGATGAAAATCCAAGAAGGCACAAAGATCAAGCTTGGGGATTGAAGCCTTTCTTCAAAGCTTGGATGGTAGCAACATCAGTCTTGAAGGCCAAAGCCAGGACATTGTCATCAATGGTGGAGTTGAACAAAGTTTTGGGAATGGATACAGTGCCGGCATTGGCACTACCAAACGCAGAGATAGCCGCAGCAGGATTTTCGGTATCAGCATTGAGCTGGAAGTGGACGAGTCCCTTAGGAAACACGAACATGTCCCCCACTTGAAGTTTCTGAGTGAAGAGCTTGTTAGTGGTATCCACAAACCCCACTTGTAGGGTACCCTGAACCACCAAGAGTAGCTCAGCAGAGCGAGGGTGTGTGTGTGGTGGGTTCTCACTTCCGGGAGGGAATAAAAGTGCAGCATAGGAGACACTCTGTCCGTTAAGGGCTGGAAATTCTACCATGCTAGCCTTCATCACCTTAAAGGCTGTGAGTTTTGGTGCGTCTGGTTGAACAAGCACGCGAAAGGCCGTGTAAGTGAAGAAGCTTCCATCAAGACTATTAGTATTATTCGTGGCTATGAAGTCCTGGAGGATGTCAGGATCACCACCCATTGTTCTTTGCACAATCGCAAAAGCAAATAAGATTAGTGACACTAGTTTAAGGGTAGCGGAAGAAGACATGGTTAGGGTGATGACAAGCTTCAAAGTCTATAGATATATAACTGTTGGAAGGTGAGGTGCTTGGGATTGTAGAGGCAATCTTTATAGGGGTTCTTAAAAGGGAAATATAAGGACGAAAATAAGCTCCATGTCTAAATGCAAGCTATCGTAATCGTGTGATGATAATTCCTAGGCAGAAACCGTAGTAACCTTTCTTGTAGATTCAGCTATTTCATTTGGTGTTATTTGGCTGGTGAAAGATACAGGACTAGCTAGCTTATGCTTTTCTTTGTTTTAACACTTTTTTTTTATTATGTTTAACAAGGGCACGGTAACAATCTTATATCCAAGTGAGAAAAGAATTGAAACTCCATGCTTTTAAGAATTCCCTCGGATATGCCTCAGAGCATTTCGTTAGCAGAAGGATCTCATATATGTAAATTCAGATCAAAACTACTAGTTTGAAAGGGATTTTAGCATATTCTGCATTGTTTTACTAACCTTTTTATGTTGATTCTCTCTTGTATGTTGACGGAACCAAGACCAGAACGTGCATTGTAAGCATCACATCCAACAGAAATATGGGTCATAGTTAGCCAAAACAATCCTTACAAATTGAAGCAACAAGATCTATTCTCTTTTAGCTGCCTGCACCATTTGTTGGATAGCTCAAACAAAGTAATCCAAACATTCGATCTTTAAGACTTTAATTTCTGTCCCGAGAAGTGAGGACTCTAACATATCCATTGACGGCAATTTCTTGTTGCGACAAAAGCAAGCGTGTCAGACTTCCGGCTTAGCAGATCATCTTGTTGTTGTAGCAGGAAGCCTTCTTAGTTGGATTCATGGACAGGAACACCAAATTCTTCTCTGAAGCCACTTGTTCCCAAGTCCTAGGCCTTAACATTGAAGTGGTGTCTCTGTTTTATTCATCTGATAAATCAAGTATATTAATTCAATTTAGCACGTAGGACAGAAGCACACATATAGATTGTTCTCAGTTCTTGATTTCTGATGTGAATTATCACAAGCAGAGCCACAATTTTTTTTTATTAAGGGCAAATATTTTAAATTTCAATGCATTATATTCTTCATACAAAATATTAAATGATACATATACATTACACAAAGGATATCTAATCAGACTTACATGTCATAAAAAATAATAAATTATATTAAAATCAATTATTATTATAATAAACAATGCATTTTTGGCTAGTGCCAGCTATAGGCATATGAACAAAATGGTGGCAGATATGTTGACCTTTACCATTAAACCCTAAAACACATTTTTAATAGGAACTAAGGACATGTTTGACAGTGTTTTCTATTTTATTGTTCTCAAAATAGTTTTATAAAACTGTTTTCGAAAATAAGTTTTAAAAACAAAAAAATAAAAAAATCTGTTTGAATAATTGTTCTCAAAATCATAACTAGTGAGTGATAGATGAGTTATTCAAAATTTATAATTTTACCATTAATGAGGTGGGTGTTTTTCATCTTTTCTTGTGTTTTTCAAAACAAAAACTACAAAACACCTTAAAGATGTTCTGAGTTTTCTATTTTTTTATTTTTCTATTTTGTAGAACAATTTATAAAAAACAGGTTCACCAAACAAGTTTTTTTATTTTTCTGTTTTCGAAAATAAAAGAACTGTTTTAAAAAACTCTACCAAACAGACCCTAAATAAGAAAGAAAAATATCATATGGAAATAAAAAAAACTTAGAGATGGTGGCAAATTAAATATGGTGATCTATACTCTTTCTCATTCAGTCTCCAATATAAAAGTGGATTGGGAAAATCTCTCATTTCATACAAAATATGTAATTAAGACCAATAGTTCTTTTAAAGTAATGAGGATTTATACGCAAATTTTAATTTTTGAGGGGCCGCATGTAAGTTTTATTGTCTTTCAAATGACCAAACAAATCATCGGTTTTAAGGAAGATAATATGGTTGGTAAGAAAAAAAAAAGTGAGATAATATGACTTCTTCAAAATAGTACATCCAACAATTTTTCACAAATGGTTTGAGGGTGAAAGCTTTTCCGAGTCCCTTGCCCCCTCAATGAACCAATTCATCGTTAAAAGAACTTTTTTTTTTCATTTTAGGGTAAATTAATAATTTAATTTCGCAATTTATATATTCGTTTAATTTTATTTAATCCCTAAATTTTTATTGACGCACCATCTAATCCTTAAAAATATCTATTTCGTTGCGGATGAGTCCTTCTGTTGATCGTTGGACTTGGAAAGTTGTTATCCTAATTTTGCCGCATATGACATCTACGAGGGGATTGAAAAATATATATTTTTATAAACTGAAAAAATATATATTTATTAAGGGAATAATAGTAAGTAGTAACCAAATTAAGTTTGCCTTAGTGGTGGAAGCTTCTGTTCAAACAAAGTGGTTGCCTTCAGTATCTCGAAGGAGAATAGTGCTTAATACCAATGGGATACTCTAATTCATAACAAAAAAAAAAAGGAATGTTAATAATTAATTTGATAAAAAAAGCACATTAAAAGAATTATATTATTTGAACTCAACAAAATTTTGAATATGAATTAATTTGATAATAATAAGTATCAGATGATTATAGTTATAAATAAAATTATTTTAGAATAGCTGAACCTCGAACCAGGCTAAGAAAAGATAAATACTTTCAAATTGTTTGACGTTGATTTGTTTAAGTACGAGGAACTACTTTTCAAAGTTTTATATTTTCTTGAATCAAGATGAGTTTCCAGAAAAAATCACAAGGAGTTTTTCTTATTATTTTGATCTTAAGCTGCTAACTAAATTGACCAATGACAACAAAATTCAAGAATAAAAGTTAGGATAGAATTTGTGCATTGTCGAAATGAATCATATTGTTAATTTCTTACTAACAAATAACAATACGATTTTTTATTCCTTTGTAATTTTATATTGATTGATGATTGAAATAAGTTCTTCCTTTCCAATGGACAGATCGGGGATTTCAATTGTCTTCTCTTTTGAACTACTTAAACTAGTGTAGAACACAGTCACAAATTCTCTAACTTTGTTTAATACAAGAGAGATAATATTCGACACTACTGACGCAAGAAGATAAGGAAGTAAAAAGTAAGTAACTTGAAAAAAAAATAGACAAACATGAATCAAAATCCTATTAGAATTTAAACATTGTGGAAGGATATTAGGGAGAAGTAAGTAAAAAAAGACAAGTTGGGATTAAAAAAACTATTTTCCTACTAGAATCCCAGCTTAAAAATGTAAGTTTAACTGAATTTTCAAATAATTATAATTACATTTTTAGGTAAAAATTCTAATTAAGAAATTCTTTTTTTAATTGGGTCCAATTTATCCACTTCAGGAAGTAAACATCCCTCACCAACTACGAAAGCAAATGCAAGTGATGTCGTTGTCATTAATCGAGAAAAAAAAATGATGATTGATTATGTGTTTTTTTAACAGAGATTGATTAGGAAACAGTACTCCCTCCGTTCCACTCAGGAAATTTTGAGGTGTGTTTACATAGTTTTCTATTTTCTTATTTTTAAAATAATTTTGTATATCTATTTTTGAGCATAAATTAAAAAAAAATAAAAAATATGTTTAAATAATTATTCTCAAAATTATATCTAATGAGTGATAGATGAGTTATTCAAAATTTATAACTTTACTATTAGTGAGGTGAGTGTTTTTCACCTTTTCTTGTGTTTTCCAGAACAAAAACTACAAAATATCTTAAAGTTGTCATGAATTTTCTATTCTTTTATTTTTCTATTTCTCATAACAGTTAATAAAAAACAGGTTTACTAAACAAGTTTTTTTATTTTTCTATTTTAAAAATAAAAAAACTGTTTTAAAAAACAGAATCAAAGGGCTTTTGTATTTTAAAATATAAAAATAATTGAGAGAGTTACTGTATTTTACAATATAAGAAATATATAGAATTTATCTGGTATATTTAATAATTTTTTCTAAAAATAACCTTAATTAAGATTGTATGTTTTTAATATAATTTATTTGTATTAATTACATAATAAAAAAGTTATTAATATTAAATGATAATATTTTTAAAAATTAATTTATATTTCAGATAAATTTATTACTTTTTTAAAATATGTGATTTTATTTTTTATCCCTTATATTTAAGAAACAGATAGAATATAGTGAATGAAATAATATTTGAATCATCTTACTTAGTTCTATTGATTCTTAATATAACTTATTTTTAACTATTTTATTAAAATTAAAAAAAATTTAGTTAAAAAAAATTTGATACCGTTGAAATTATCTTAAAAATAATATAGTTTCTATTTCTATTTTTTTAATAAATATTATAAATTTAAATAAATTAATTTTTTTTATAATTAAATAAAAATATATTTAAAATAAAATAATTAATATTTCGTACCCTTAATAAAAAAGTCACGTTCGACTACGCGCTCTGTCATAATTGTCCATGTGATCGTGTCTGTGCTTTCTACTCAGTGACGAACCTGTCCTCGTCGTCTACAAATTCACGAAGGTGTGACCGCAATTATGGACAACAACTGAGGGCATTACCGTCAATTAAATCTAACACTTTCTTCCCACATTCTGCAGGCCCCTGCCCATTGCAGATTCAGAACTTGCTACTGGAAGTGAACCGGACCAGCATGGGCAAAAAGGTAAAATGGAGCTGGACCTCAGCAATCATCGGAGCAGCGTCGGCGGTGGTAGCAACCACTCTCATATCGGCGAAGCCTAAGGATCCGACCTTCCACTTGATATCAATCAGCTTCACCTCTTTGAAGCTCAACCTTCCAGTCCTCGACGCCGAGCTCATCCTCACCGTACACGCCACCAACCCCAACATCGCCCCCATCCACTACTCCTCTACCTCCATGTCCATCTTCTACCAGGGTTCGCTTCTGGGATCAGCCGAAGTGCAAGCCGGCTCGCAGCCGCCCCGCTCCTGCCAGCTGCTCCACCTCCCCGCTCGGCTTGACGGCCTGGAGCTGGCTCACCACGCCAGTCGCTTTGTGGCTGATGTCGCCAAGCGTGAGATGGTGCTCGACGCGGCTGTGGATATCAGCGGTACGGCCAAGGTTCTTTGGTGGGACCATAAGTTCAAGGTGCACGTGGATAGCCATGTCACCGTTGATCCGTTGTTCCTTGATGTTATTGATCAGGAAAATAGCTCCCAGTTGGAATTTTCTGCATAGGCCTTCAATTTCTCGAACCCATGATTTTTGTTTTCACCCAAGAAGATATGTAAGAACTGAATTTGACATTTTAAGGCCTATTGTTCATTTATCGGTCACCATCATTTGAGGGGGAAAAAGTTTCTACATCTGAATGACAAGTGTTTTGAAATTAGCACAAGTATACAAAGTTCAATATTACACATGGCATGTCGTAAATATTCCCATTATGTGTTATGTTCTTAATCTATTTCTAGTAAACACAACTATGGTAGAGGGAAAAAGTTGCAACCAAACAAACCTCAGCTGCACATGGCATTGTCTCCAGTTTGGATTATGAATTTCAAGGCCTGATGTTCATGAATGAATGATTTTGAAGGATTCATAGTATTTTTGGTATCGAAGGAATGGGGGATGGCTAAGCTACATTTCTCATTTGTAGTTGCATTGCATCATATGTTTTCCATTCTTCATACTTGGACCATCCTTACTTGTTCTACTTGGTATGGAATTAAGAAACCAGCATGCCGTGTCAATACTGGCACGTTCTCTTTGCATTCACAAACGCCAAAGCATTAGGTTTTGGGAGCTGGAGAAGCCGCCCATGGGTAAAAATGAAGCCCATCACATCAAATTCACTCCAATGAACCTTAATAAAAGATTCAAGTTGATGCCACGGCCGTTGCAAGCATTTTCCTTTCTTCTACTATGTAATTATCATGTAATTTACGCGTAGAGATGAGAGAGAAAGAAGACATATTTGTTACTGTGGACCAGCAAAATTGTCATTGACTTGGGGGAAAATAACAACTGTTTTAGACCAAATTAAAAGTAGGAATGCAAGCCATGATCAAAATGAACCGGAATTTTGAGGGTCACAATCTAGCAAAATGCCATCCTCATGGGGATGGTAGAAGTACTAGTTCTCTAACAATTGTAGATGGGCTATCCCTTTGTGAGAAAGAAATATCTTTATGCTTAGGTATTGGTGGCTCTGGTGTAAATTTGTTGGCTGGCATGAGCATCTATCAGCCTAATTGAACCTCTTGCCATCAATTCCTTAATGGCCCGACGTGCCAAAGATCCATTGATCTGAAAATGGTCAAGAGAAAAATAAGTTAGAATAAAAATTATATGCAAGCAATCAACCCAGGAGTAGCTTTCCACTGCAATTACTTGCATTGACAAATTATGACCAGCTATGGTACAAGTCAAAATGGTGATGGTATGAGATTATGCAATCACTTGCAATGTTAATCCAAAACAATGATACTTGTCAAGGTAGATTAGAGGTATTTGCTACAATTTGATCGGGAACGGAAAAAGTGGATCAGCTACATCAGAGAAAAAAGTTTCAACTAGAGGTTCATGTTATAAAATTCTGTCGAACTTTATGTTAGCCGATGATGGGGACTTAACACAATTCTTCTCCTTTACTATGGCTTATGACAAAAGGTAATAAACATGAAACAATAAGCTCTAATTGGCTAATCAGAGAGATGCAGACTTGTAGATTAACAATCCAAAAATGCAGCTTCTTTGTCATCTCACGAAACAATGTTGACGTTAAGTAACATAGGAGGAATTACTTCTTCCATATAAGAAGGTTATACAACTTTTATAGTAAAGCAAAACTACCTAATAGAAGGGATTGTTGCCGAATCAAATGAAGAAGTACAATTACTAAACAAGACATGGATAGAAGTATAATACCGTATGTGCTCTTTCCCTCCATACGAGGAAAGCACACTGACGATCTTTTTTTAAAGTATAAAATATGCGTATCGCCAACACTAACAATAATACTTTTCTATGTCCTATTCGTTTCTCGGCCCAAATGGAAGCAACACAAACAAAGAACTATTACTTTACAAGTAACCAAGAATGCCTGTGCATACAAATTCTAAGCGTTGAATGGTTCTACCGCTATAGAGAAAGTTATTCCGCCACATACAGATCAAAACATTGTTGTCCACGGAGAAATTATGCTTCTTCAAATAGCTAGTGTAGAAGATTTCAAATTAGGGAGTATCACTCAATAACATTCACTAGCCAATATGTCATTGTATGAAAAAACTAGAGAGCGTGCAGACAAGATAAGAATGTACCCTCAATCTGTCAGACAAGATGGATGGCGTAATCAGCTTGTACTTTGGAACTTCAGAAAGAAGCTTGTCATAGGTTGCTTGATCAAACAAAACCATGTTGTTCACCTTTTCCTTTTGCTTTCCCTTGCTCCACTTCTGCAGAGCAGTAGCATTCAAATCCAAATCCAATTAGCGCTAACAAGTTCAAAACGAACTATAACAGCCCATCGATGCCATTGGGAAAACAATGCTCTGATTCTTCAAAAGGATTATATTCAGAGTAAGTACATAAATTAAAAGATTGAAGACCCTTACCTTCTTCTTTTGCTTCCCTCCGCCAGACTTGGCGGGCTTCGAGGAAGGAGGAGCTTTACTATCTTTCTTGGGTGCCTGCAAGTGATAAAGAACACAAAAATATGAATAAAAATTTTGAGAGAATTGTGTATAAACAGAAGCTTGGTCTCACCATTCGGCTTCAGAAGATCAAGATGGAGCAGGGGAAGTCGTGAAAACTGGGGAGAGGGAGGGGGATAAATTCTGCGGTCTTAAATAATAGCTAAATAGGGTTTGATTTTCAGTGGCCTTAAAAAAAGGAATAGGGTATGATTTTGTATGTAGCTTGAAGTGTGTGGACTTCAGAGGAGCAACTAATCCTTGTCGGGGCGCAACCGTAGTGTTTTGGTCTGGTAAGGCCCAAATTTCATGATTAACCCAACCTAATTTATCTTTTTGTTTTGGACAACAGCCCAACCTAATTATCTAAAACCAATGTTTTAAGGCGTTCGAGCTGCAGAGTATATATTAAAATAAGTTGATTATAAAAAAAAATATATGTATTAAAATAAGTTGTGGATGAGAATTCTTTCGAAAATCAACTGAAGATAAATACGAAGGTGATTGAAAATACAGTTAAAAAAGAGGTTTAAAATATTCGCTTGATGAACATTAATTATTATACATAATATATACTTATTTGGCAAATAACACAAATTTTATAATGCAGTTTCTTTGGCAATAATTTTATAGTATAGTTGATACACACACATATTCAAAATCAGCGTTTATTTGTGAATTATTAAACTCTTTGATAACATTGTTCATTCAGAATACTTGGAATAAGCTCAAGAAATATATTTATACGCCAAACAAGATACAAGTGAAGATAGATGGATGTAAGAATTTCTCACTCATTTTGTTTATAAAAAAAAGAATTTCTCACTCATTTTTTTATTTTTTAAGAAAAAAAAATCTCTGTAAAAGAAAACAATAATATAACAAATAGAATCGCAGATGAATTATTATTATTTGTGAGGCCTGTTGTTAGCAGAATCTCAAGGAAATTCTGCAACCTTCCCTTCCCATGCCAATAGGCTTTGGGTCCAAGAAAGGACCTGAAGTAGAACAAAAGAAACTGGCTCTTTCCACCGGATCTAGACGGGACCCTACTTAAACCCTTAAGCGCCTTTGTTCCTCGCAACAAGAACTCTCGCTTTTCTTTCCTGAGCCTCTGCCCCTGTGGACTGAATCTGGTATCTCTATTTCTTCTATTATGAAAATTCTCGTCATTTCGTTATGGACTACCTTGAATTTGCTATGCTGTCGCTACGTTAACTTTCTGATTACATTTATTGAATCGATTTTCTCCTCAGAGTTTTCTGAGTTTTCATTTTAATTCAATCGGCAATAGATGGAGGATTTCGCCTTCCTTATGTTTGTTCCTTAAAGTATCGTAAATGTTGATATGACGAGTAGATTTAGCATTCATAATCTCATTTACAGAGAACGAATTTAAGTCTGATGGCGACACGGATGGCTGCGAGATTTGTGTCCAGAAGGCTGTATAGCAGTGGTAGCGGCAGAATACTTAGTGAGGAGGAAAAAGCTGCAGAAAATGTTTACATTAAGGTAACCTTGAAATATCCCATAGTGTAATCTTGCTTCTGTACTTTGGTTTTATCCTGCTATAAACTTCTGCAAATTGATGATATTGACGTGAGGAAATTTGGAGTGTTAGTGTAGTGCCTTGATTGCAAGCTTTCAATCTGTTATCGGACTAATTTTAACAGATAATAGTGTATCCAGAAGTTATTCTTGTTGATACTATCCTTGGCGCTTGTCTCTTAATATGGTGCAGCGTCGCCCTTCTTCTTGTACATTTTAGTATTCTCGTATGTAGGCTTACAAGTATCTCCTTATAGTTGGGATTTGATATGGTGTTCCAAAGGTTTCCAACGAGCTAAGCAAGACTGCTTGGCTTTGACCAGTTGGCTTGCATATAACACCATAATGTGTTTATTTGCAAACTCTCAAATCGGCTTAGAATCTCAAAACCAATGCTTGTGAAAAATTATTGTTAATATCCATTGGTAACCAAGAACTGCCTTGGTGATTTGCAGTAGCAACTCAGCATAGTACATTTTGTGCAATGGGCATCCTACCCCAATTTTGAGAATCACTGAAGTAATATTTGAAGTTTAGGTGTATTGAAAGAGAGATATGATCCTTTGTGATTAGACTTTATTTGTCTGTTATGTACATCAGTAGAGGATTCTGCTTGTCAATTCCTCCTGCCTTAAGTGTTTATTGTTTTGTGATATTGCAGAAAATTGAGCAAGAGAAATTGGAGAAACTTGCTCGCAAGGTATTATCTCATTTCTCATATTATTCATTTTTGTTTTGTGATTTCATTGCTTTAAATGATGCGATACTTAAATGCGTTTAGTCTGAGGTCCCTTGTCAAGCGGTTCAGTGATATTTCATGTTAATGCTTGGTGACATGGAATGATAAATGAGAAATATGAACAGTGAGATGAGGTAAGATGAGAAGGGGATGGTGTACATTAAATCTGCTGGTACTTGGTCAGTAAAGGAAACATGAGGAAATGAACTTATAGTCAGATAACTTAGCTGAAATTAACAGTAAACATGAGGGTAGAAACTTATTTTTATTTCTTTTAATATTATAATTATACTATTTAAATCACAATTTTTATGCTTCGACTCTTGAACCTTCCAGACGCTTGATTACAACTCCATGTTTAATCTTTTTCACGTCCGTTCTAACTAGGGGATAAATTACTTCTATGACGTGGATTTTTCCTGACTTTTATATTATCTTTATTGGTCAATATTTTTATTCTAAATTAGGGTCCTCAACCGGATGAGAAGGTAGCAGCAGGCTCAGGGGGTTCTGTAACTGATGCCAAACCTGGATTCGGTGCAACAGGAACATCATCTGCCGAGAAAGTTTCGACTGACAAGTACCGGAACTATGCAGTTGTCGCTGGTACGATAACAATTCTTGGTGCTTTGGGGTGGTACCTTAAAGGCACTGCCAAGAAGCCGGAAGTTCAGGATTGAGGCTCACTTTCTTCTGAATCCACAGTTGAAGATTGCGTTGGTGCATGTTCTCATAGTTTGATGGTAGCGACAACTACACAAATAAATAACCTCACAATACCTGTGTTTTTTGTTCCATCATACTATAAATACGATTGGCTTTTATGTTTTTAATATTTTGCAGATAATCTATATTTTCTAGATTCTACTTACTTTGTGTGCCGAGTGAGGAACATCGAATATGTTATAACTGAAGTAGTTCTAATGGCGTGTGATTGATAATTTGCGTTGGCCTCCTTTTGGCATAGTGATAAAAGTTATGCATAGGATAAAGCCTGTAACCGTTAAGAGAGTATCTTACTCACCAACAAGGGGGAGAAGGAAAAACATTACCTATCAATCCATGTCGAAAAACATATGGAATTTGGAATTAAAGATCAATCAGCATGGTATTTGAGTTCTGGCCTAAAGAAAATGGTGTTTTGAGTGTCTCCAAGGGAAAATTTTTTGGGTGTCCTAGGTTTACTCTTTCCTCTTCTCAGCAAATGATTTAAAATGCCTATATCCACGGTAAACGTCAATATTTTGCTTATTCTTACATAGATCACCAATGAAGTTTGTTCAGAACATTAGGAAGGGCTGTTGTGAAGCATATAATATTCTATTGACTTGTTGAACTCAAAGCGTAGCTCTCAGTCGAAGAAAATAAATAATCCTTCTAGTCCTCCAAAAATATGTTGGACCTATGTCTTGCGACGTGGCTTGTGGAAAATAATCTGTCGTCCGGTTGCACTGTTGGCATTTGATCAAGAAGCACAGGAAAGACCGACGTGGGCTAGGAAGATGCTTCTTTTTTATTTTTTGTTGAAAGAGAATTACATCTGACCCCTAGAAAAAATTTGCTTAATAATGCAGAGTTCGGGTCCTCGTAATTATAGCGTCTTTGATTTGACTCGTTTCATTTTGGTGCAAAAGAAAAAAAAGCACCTCTCTTTCTGATGTCTCCGATTCCCTTGAGGCAGATCATTGAGCATCAGAGGAAAATTAGATGCTCCGTTCAAATCACAGTCGGTGGCCAATTCACATCACGAGGCATGTATGTTAAAACACCATGTATGGTCCCAGCCTCCCAGGTCAGTTCATGCATTAAATGCTCCAGAGTCTTTTCTCGATGAGTTGGTGTCCCTTTCGCAATCTTATCGTGATCACTATGATACTAGGTCTTTTTTTTTTTTTCTAGATTATACCACTCTTATTCTTCAGCCTCTAAATTTTCTGCAAAGAAGAAAAAGCTTTCGGGGTTGCAATTTATCAATCACTTTTTTGAATCGTTAAATTCATTTAGGTAAAGGTGTTTTCAACATGGGCATTTGGTCTAGTGGTATGATTCTCGCTTAGGGTGCGAGAGGTCCCGAGTTCAATTCTCGGAATGCCCCATGCCTTTTGCTTTTCCGATGCGTTAGTTTTAGTTAGATTAAATGACCAAAAGATTGACCGTTTCCAGAATTTCCTGTGATATCTTGGCAGGGAAACGTGGTGATCTTATTGGAAATGGTATGTGTTCTATGATGGTGTTAACAATTGAAGGAGTAGTCACGAAATCAAATGAGTTGATTCAAAGTTGAAACAAAATCAGATAAGCCTTGGTCTTAGAAAACGTTGAACTATGGCATATGGATTAGAGTAGACAGGCATAGCAGATGCTACTTAATTTGAGTCTTCCTACGTTCCATGAATTGGTTTAGCCGTCAAATCTCTTTTCCTTCGTTAATTTTGGTCAGTGATCACTTACGCAATCACAGTTTTTCCTTTCCGAGGTTTCTTCTTCCCCGTCTATACTCACTACATCATCATCTTTTTCTTCCTCATCTCTACTTTCTGCATCATCATCCTCTTCTCCCTCATCCTGTTCTTCTAGAAACTCATCATCAGGCACAACAAAGTGCAGCTTCAGCCTTCCATCTTCTCTATAAGCATGGAGAAACTCCCGTGTGGGTATTCTTATTTCTTTCAAAACAAATCTCCCATTGTCCCTGTAAGACTTAAACCAAACCCAAGGCTTCCCGGTGCTCCCTATGCATGAAATAGGTGGAGGGAACTCTACCCCACTTATCCTTGACCTTCTGCTTTTCCCATATGAATCTTCTGAAGGCAAATTCTTCTTCTTGGTGCCCCCTTTCTCGCCAGGAGTTTCCCAACAATATTCATCCATTCCAGCCTTCAAGTCTTCCACATCATCTGAGCTCTCGAAACCAAGACTCTCTGTGCAAAAATGCAAACTTTCAGAATTCAATGATGAAAAACTGTCGCTACTTTTGTGACGAATGATATGGTCTGTTTCCGGGTTGCTCCGTTTTGAGTCATAAACAACTTTCTGATCAAGCTTTTGAAGGTCTATTGATGGTAAAGCAGAGACAGGGGATGATGAAGAAGGGGATGGTGTAGAACTCTCATGGAAATGTAGTTCGCCAAACAATTCAGTGAAGGAGGATTCGTCGATGGGTTCGACGGGATTAATTTTGTTCAATGAGAGGGACACAAGCAGAGTTGGGTTTTCCAGCAATGGATTTTGGAAATCGAGACCCGCTGGGGTGCATGAAACAGAGGGTTGGTTTATGTCAGAACCAAGGTCTACTGATGGTAAAGTAGGAACAAGGGAAGAAGAAGGGGACGGTTGAGGACTCTCCTTGAAATGGAGTTCACCAAATAACTCTGTAAAGGAGGAATCTTCAATGGGTTTGAGGGGGCTAATTTGGTTCATTGAGAGGGACTGAATAAGAGTTGGTTTTTCGGGCAAAGGGTTTTCGAAGATGTGTTGCAGGCTCGCACCGGAAGCCATGGCCTTTGCTATGTTTCCAGTGCTCGATAGGTTGATGCTTTCAGGAGAAGAGCAGAGACAGAAAAGATGGTTGAGAGGCAGAGACAAAAGGGGAACAAAAAGAAAAGGGGGCACGAGAATAGCTTGATCTATAGAAAGTCAAGGGGAAGATGCTATTAAGTAGGAGGTTCGGATTTTCTTTTCTTTTTGAATTTATTAGGATGACAGTTTTGGAAAATCAATGGGTGGTTAGAGGGATTGTTGTGAATTTGGTGACCACAAATGTCTATAAATTTTAGTAAGCAATTTGGAAAGATTTGATCTATCTTGCTACTTTTACGCGTAGGAGATAGATTCTCTCTTTCAGATACTGGGTCCCCTATCGCCTCTATCCTTGAGAGAAGCATCTAATCAAGTTTTAATGATGGTGACGGAGGAAGAAAAAATTTAGGGGAAATTACTATTTTGGACCAATATCTTTACTTTATTAACTTTCAAGATTAATAGATTGTAAAATTAGGAAAAGGGACCTTGGGTCCTTAATACAAATTAAATCAAATTTTACATTACCAAAATACCCTTAATGAATTGCATAGTAAAAGTAAAAAAATGAAACCCACCTCCCATTTTTATTTTCTCCATGCTAAGCCACGATCTGCTTCCCTCCCATTTAGCAGAGCTCCCGCCATCAACAATAAACTATGCAAATCGCTAGCAACAAAGGGAGGAAAACAAAACTTAGAGAAAACAATGATCATGTGTAGCTAGTGCAGTGTTTCTCGGTTGTATTCTAAGGGGTTTGAGTGAGGTAAATGCTATATAACTTGTTCAAAAATAGTTTTCCTAGAAATGGGTACTAGGTTGCATAAAAATAGGTTGTAGGTTTCATGATAGTCAATATAAATACTAGTAAAAACTCTTAACTTTCATAAATGAGTTTGTGTTTAGCCATTGGTCTGATTAAATAGTAGCACAAGTTAAGTTAAGATTTTTTGTTTAGATTAAAGCTTTTTGCTTTGACAAGATTAAGTAACGGGTCTCACAATAGTCAATGGTATATCATCCATGGATGCATGTCAAGGGTTTTCTATAATGGTTCCCAATGTTAAGCTGGAACTATTTGTTCATATTAAAACTTGCATAATAGTACTTGCATTGTTTTGCTAGATGGATAATTTAAATGTAATGGTATATTTGAATATATTGTTCTATAATTGTGAAATCTCACGTAAAGGCTCTACAATGGTATATTGTTCTATCATTGTTAAATTGTAGAGAAGTTAGTGGTAAATAGTGGAATGTAAGTAGTAAAATCTAAAAGGCAGTTTGAGGATTTAAAATTTGAATTTGCATTAGTAAATAATAGATGAGAGTTGTGAATTCAGTATTTTTATGAATAGAAAATATTTGATAATGAGTAACAATAATTAACATATTTTAATATTTTTGGTGCAGGTTGATTTTTCGGTGGTGGGATGGCAAGTAGTTCGTCAAAGGAAATTGTTTGTTATTTTCATTATGGTGGAAAAATTGTGAAGGATTTAAATGGGAGTATGCAATATGAGGGAGGTAGGAAAAATGGAAGTTTCATAAAAGAAGGAATGTCGCTTGATGAACTGAAGAATGTGATATCATCATGTTTGAACTGTGATGTTAATGGAGCAGAGTTGAAATACACATTAAAGTTTGATGGCACAACATTTTTAGACCTTATAGATAATGAAGGGGAAGAAAAGCAAGTAAAGTTTAATGACAATTTTGCTCATTTATACATCACTGGGATAGGACGTCAAAGTATAGACACAATTGAGTCATCTCAAATGTAAGCTTTTACATGTGCTAAAGTATAATTATCATGCTTTTGTAGTCAGTATTAATGAATTTGAATTTATTGTAAATGTAGCATGGGACTTGTAAATGTAGATTCACATTTAAGCTGTCCATCCAACCTTGAGATTGAATCATTGCCTTGTGTAATATCAAGTGTGCCATCCCAATTTGCCGAGGTAAATGCTTGTAAATGGGAGAATTGGAACTGGACAAATTATTTCAAGTGCTGAAGCTTTTAGAGATGCATTATATAAGTTTAGCATTGCACAAAAGTTTGACTATGAGTATGTGAGGAATAGTCGTGACAAAATGATTGTGAAATGCATAGTTGAAGGATACAATTGGAAGCTTACAGCATATGCATTTGAGGAGTACACCCCCTTCCTTGATGTGACAGCGTTTCACAATGAGCATATTCATTCAGCTCAAGACAACTTGGAACTTGCTCACAAGGTAAGATCCAAATTGATAGCATTTATCATTAGTGAAGGAGTGAGAACCACCGTGGATAAAAATCTAAATGAAATTAGAAGTGACTTATTTAGGGACTATGGATTAAAGTTAACATAATCTTAAGCCTGGAGAGCCAAAGAGAGTACATTGCAGATTATACATGGCACACTTGAACAATCATATCAGCTAATTCCTTAGCTATGCAATAGATTGATGGAAATAGACCCAGACACCATAGCCAAGTGGGTAGCATTTGATAACAAGTTTGAGAAATTATTAATTGCATATGGGTGTTGTATTAAAGGATTCTTGCTTGGAGCGCGGAAGTTACTCTATGTGGACAGATGCCATCTTAGCAGTCCTTACGAAGGAACATTATTGACAGCTTCAGCTTATGATGCTGATAATAACATGTTTCCATTTACAATTGCGATAGTGGGAAAAGAAACATATGAGGGGTGGATATGGTTTCTTCAAATCATAAAAGAAATTACAGCTTCAGTTGAAATAACTATAATCTTTGACAGACATTATGCTATCACTGGTGCTGTAAAAGCCATCTTTGGGGGTAACAGACATGCATTTTGTTATTGCTATGTCAAAGAAAATTTTATTACCTAGTTTACGAAAGTCGGTAGTGGAATGAAAAGGAAGAGCAAGGAGGCGGCACTGAACTTACTTGATGCAGTTGCCTACGCTCGAATAAAAACTGATTTTGACATAGCTATAGGAAATTTGAGAACATTCTGTCCACAATTGGCAAGATGGGTTGAAGATGAAGGTGATGTGGATAGATAGGCTTTATCACAGTTTCCACATCATCGGTGGGACAATATAACAACTAACTTAGCTAAATCATTCAATTCATGGTTGCTTGATGAGAGGAGTCACAATGTTTTTCTATTAATTAATGAACATAGAGAGAAGTTAAGTCAAAAGTTCTTTGCTAGCAAGGAAGGCATGAGTAAGTGGAAAAATGGGGTTGGTCCCAATGTTGAGGCAAAGCTTAAGGAGAATGTTTTAAGAGCTGAATTTATGCTAGCTCTGTAGTATTATGCACATTTGATATCAATTCGAACATATTCTGTTGATGTAATTGTTGATTTAGCTTCATGAGAATGCACTTGCTAAGCTTGGCAAATGAGTGGGGTTCCTTGTCCTCATGCTTGTGCAGCCATTAAAAAGGTACATGGTAATGTGTACAACTTTGTAAAGGACTGCTGCCTCCTTAGCTCACAGCAAAAAATTTATAGCAGTACCATGTATTCGATTGAGACTCATGACATGCCCAACTTGAATGCCTTAAAAATGTACGATTACTTGAAAAATACCTTTTTGCATCCACCTACAACATCTCGACCAGCTGGCAGACCACGTCGAGCCTGAGTTAAGTCCCAATTTCAGCAAAAGAAGACTTATCATTATTCTTGCTGTCAGGAGGCTGGTCATACTCAGAAGAAGTGCAAAAATCCAAATCCCGGTTGATATGATTCTATTGTGGTTTTATATCAAGTTGGATTTGATGGGTATATTTTGATGTTATATATATATATATATATAGTATGAAGGGGTGAAGTGCTTTTTTGTTTATGCAGCTAGAAAATGGTACATTTTTTTCGTATAGATCCATAGTTAATAAATGCTACAAGTATATGGTTCTTTTTTGATAGATGGTACATGAGAATGTGACATATTGTAGATTGGGACTAGACCTTATGTTTTGTATATGAAATACATGGGCAAGTGGAATGTACAACTGCTATGCCCATCGCTTCTTTTTTGTAACAGGGGTACTACATAATGAATGACTAACTTTATATTATGTCCTCACATTGTATATTTGTGGCCACATGTTGCAAACAATGTTAAAATTCAATTTAATGTTGATAGAGTTAAAATTCAATTAACCCATGTCAAAATTGGGAAAATAAGCTGAAAAATTAAAATAAGAGATGTGGGAAAAACGAGTAAGAAGTTGTAAATCTATGACTCCACTTTAATGACTAAAAAGATAAAATCTTATTCTCCAATATTAAAATTCGAAAAACAAGTTGCAAAATTAGGACAACAACATTGCGAAATTGGAAGAAGAAGTTGCAAATCCCTGTAACCATTTTGATGATTAAAAATTTGAAATTTGATTTGTCTGGGTTAAAATTGAGAACATGAGTTCAAAAATTAGAACCCGGAAGTTGCAAAATTGGAATAATAAGTTGCAAAATCTGGAACCATTTTGATGATCATAAAAGTAAAATCTGATTCTTCGGGGTTAAAATTGGGAACATGATTTGCAAAATTAAAACATGAAAGTTGCAAAATTGGAAGAATAAGTTGCAAAATCTGGAACCATTTTGATGATCATGAAGGTGAAATCTGATTCTTCGGGGTTAAAATTGGGAACATGAGTTGCGAAATTAGAATATGAAAGTTGCAAAATTGGAATAATAAGTTGCAAAATCTGGAACCATTTTAATAATCATGAAGGTGAAATCTGATTTTTCGGGGTTAAAATTGAGAACATGAGTTGCGAAATTAGAACGTGAAAGTTGCAAAATTGGAATAATAAGTTACAAAATCTGGAACCATTTTGATAATTATGAAGGTGAAATCTGATTCTTTAGGGTTAAAATTGGGAACATGAGTTGGAAAACTAGAACACGAAAATTGCAAAATTGGAAGAAGAAGTTACAAATCACTGAAACTGTTTTGATGATCATAAAGGTGAAATCTGATTCTTTAGGGTTAAAATTGGGAACATAAGTTCCAAAATTAGAACGCAAAAATTGCAAAATTGGAAGAATAAGTTGCAAAATTTGGAACCATTTAGATGATCATGAAGGTGAAATCTGATTCTTCGGGGTTAAAATTGGGAAGATGAGTTGTAAAATTAGAAAGTGAAAATTGCAAAATTGGAATAATAAGTTGAAAAATCTGGAATCATTTTGATGATCATGAAGGTGAAATCTGATTCTTCAGGGTTAAAATTGGGAACATGAGTTGCAAAATTAGAATGCGAAAATTACAAAATTAAAAGAATAAGTTGCAAAATCAGGAACCATTTTGATGATCATGAAGGTGAAATCTGATTCTTCGGGGTTAAAATTAGGAACATGAGTTGCAAAACTAGAATGCGAAACTTGCAAAAATTGAATAATAATTTGCAAAATTTGGAACCATTTTGAAGATCATGAAGGTGAAATCTGATTCTTTACTGTTAAAATTAGGAACATGAGTTGCAAAACTAGAACGTGAAAATTGCAAAATTGGAAGAAGAAGTTGCAAATCACTGAAATTGTTTTGATGATCATAAAGGTGAAATCTGATTCTTAGGGGTTAAAATTGAGAACATGAGTTGAAAAATTAGAATGTGGAAGTTGCAAAATTGGAAGAAGAAGTTGCAAATCACTGAAACTATTTTGATGATCATAAAGGTGAAATCTGATTGTTTATGGTTAAAATTAGGAACATAAGTTGTAAAATTAAAACTCGAAACTTGCAAAATTGGAAGAATAAGTTGTAAAATCTGAAATCATTTTAATGATCATGAAGGTGAAATCTGATACTTGAGAGTTAAAATTGGGAACATGAGTTGTAAAACTAGAACACAAAAGTTGCAATATTGGAATAATAAGTTGCAAAATCTGGAACCATTTTGATGATTATGAATGTGAAATCTGATTTTTACGGGTGAAAATTGGAAACATGAGTTGCAAAATTAGAACGCGAATATTGCAAAATTGGAAGAATAAGTTGCAAAACTTTGAAACTGTTTTGATGATTAAGAAGTAGCAAATCCATTGACTAACTTTAATGCTTAAGAAGTTAAAACAGTTGAATTGCAATATGTCAATACAAATTTGCAAAGGTATTTCTTCTGCCATTGTTTAACTTGTTTTTTGAGCTTGAGTCAGCAAATATTTGTCAATGCTTTATTTGTTATATGCCAATCAGATTGCCAGATATGACATTATTGTACTATACTAAATTGCTATAGAAGTTGCAAATTCTATTAGTTAATTTTTGGTTGGAATGAGTTCAGGTGAACACAGATCTGCCAAAAAGCAAAATAAAAAAAAACAACCCAGATCTTCTTGATTAGAGGCTACTTGTATACAGTGGTGGCCAAAACACCAATGGTTGGAAACCTTGGAACAAAAATGGGGTCATAATGTCATCTTGATGATAATGACGTTTCATACAACCAAAAATTACTATATTTACAATGTGAAACTCATACATTATAAACAACATTCACATTTATCCTACTTTCTCTCTGTCCTCTTTCCTTTGTTTCTAGTTGTCATACAAGCCATGACTTTATCTTTCTCCATATTTAGGGGATGATTAAGTAGCCACCAAAGCAAGTCAATTCGAAACTGCAACAATTGTGGCTAAACATACAATACAAATATAAGTCAAAACTTATCGACTTCAATTACAAAGACTTCAACAAATGACTTCTATTATCATAACATTACTCACATTTGTAAAATCCATGATTGTTAACCCATTATCCTATACTGTATTGCCCCATTCTTGGAGGTACTACATGACATAAATGCTACAGTCATAACTACACACAACAACCATGACTAAAATCAACATATAGGTGGGCATGGATAAAAAACTGCCGAAAACATATAACTTACATATTAGGTTGTGTTGGCAAAGGTTCAAATTTGATATCAATGTCAGGCTCATATAGATAAGCATATGGTTTGACAGTTTGCAACACTTTGTTGAAGCAGTTCCTCTACAAAGTTAAAAGAAGCAATGTAAATCAAGTGGACAACACGTAGAATGAAACAACAAACTGATGCAACCAATTAACTGTATTTCTGAAAAGCACATTACATAGTCTGCCAGAGGACCCCTAGGGTAGTATTTACAACCAACAAAATTAACCCTAGTCCACATGGTGACATTCAAGGGCTGAGGCAAATGCTTATTCAACAATGAAAGACAGCAAGGCAAGATAAAAAATAAAAAAAGACTACTACAACAACACAACAACAAGACTAGATATAAAATAATCAAAACGAAATGTAACATAAATAATGACAACTCATACCGTCAAACCAGCCAAAATCTTCTTTTCCTTGGTAACATTATTGGGCTCACCATCCTTCTTCTTCTTCTTCATTTTCTCCATTAGTCCTTCTAATGAATCTAGAACATACATCTTGTTGTCTTTTATGTTAATATAAAAAACAAACCAATGGAGATTAAACACTGCAGGTGCAAAAATGAAGTCACAATTTGCAATGTTGTAGCCTAGTACATCAGGCATTATAATTTTTTTCACTTTAGCATCTTCCACGGTCCAGTGTAATCTTTTGACAATAATGATTCTCTATAAATAACAACAACAATAAATCAATCATAGATAAAGACATCAGACAATAATGCAAAAACATTTATATGGATTTCCACACACCATAAACTCAGGACTGAAGATGTGACGGCGTACACTCCCTTCACGCTTCTAGTCACCCACTAAAGTTTGTGCAATTAGAGTTATGAGACCAGAATGGATCCACTTTCTAGGACCTAAGCACTAGCAATTTGCTCGAGTAAGGTTGTAATTGTACATGTCAACAATCACTCTGTTAATTGTATGCACACTACATTAGTTATATAATTCTTCATATCTCACAGTATATGTAAAGCAAACAAGCATAGATGAACTTACACATCACCCCCATCCTCATCCTCCCCAATCTTTCTAATGCACCAGTTTTAACATTCATTCTTCAGGTTAAATCTCCCTCTCCGGTTCATCGATTCCCAAATAAACGGTGACCGTTTTAGCTCTTTTTTCCCACATTTAGATCTTCGCATAGGAGGTTCATTTGTTCTTTTCCTCTTCACATTTTTGCTAACGGAAGCAGATGAAAAATCTCCATCCTGATCTTTTTTTTTTCATCCTCATGTCCATTAAGTCCATCATGTCTATCATCCTGTTGTCCGTCAACTCTATCATCTCCATCATCCTCATGTCCATCATCCTTATCATCTCCATTGCCATCATCTTTGTCATGTTCATCTTGCCCTTCAGTTTCCTCATTCAGGTTCCTTTGCACATCACTCTGAATGATGTTGTTTTGGACCCTAATCAATTGATGAAAAAATTCAGTTTCAAGTTGTTGGAGACGACCCTGGAACCAAGTGAACAAGGTTTTGATTTCCTGCACCAACATTCACACATTAAGTTTTACAACCATAAAAAGCATATAATTCTCAGTCATCCTTCAAAAGTAGAATACATACTGGATCGTGTAATAAAGATGGACATGGCATACAAGTGGTTGGAGCACTATGAGTCCCAAAAAGAAGTCCATGTTCACTATCTGTTTCCTTATCCACTCGGGACTTAACATTTGTCCAATTCCAATATTGCAACAATGGTTCACCCATATGTCTTGGTGCGTGCCCCAATGGAAAGTGTTAAAAAAAATATCTGCGAAATAAATTCTTTGTTAGATGCTATAAATTTAGTGAGCAACATATATAAGAGTTTGAAACAAACCATGAGGAAGAACAAGCAACCACCGATGCTTGCCTTCTTCTTTCCTTTTCAAATGGCCGACTTATATGATGACACTTCCTTAACAAGTTCGGACAATACAAATGATGACCAATCATATTCTTCTGGCCTTGTCTTCTCGCTCACCACTTTAATCAATCGATCACTAACAGTTGAACTTGATGACGGAGAAAGAAAATTACCAAACATAAACAACATTAACAATGTTTCAAATTTGTCTTCCTCCCCCCCCCCCCGGCCGGATACTATCCTTTTGTTCAAATCAGTCAAGGTGCTCCTTGGAATTCTTCCTTCACTTGCACCAAGGAATCACTGTCAACATCCAAAATAAGAAACTTTCCACCAGAGGGTATACTAAGGATAGAATGCACATCATCAGCATGAATAACAACTTGTCTTCCTCTAGCTGCAAGTGTTGATGTTGGTAGGTCATATGAATTTATAAGTACCTCACATAGCTCCCTAGGCAGCCTTTCACAACTAAAATTTAAGATTGATTCAAAACCCATTGAAATTACTCTTTCCTTCAATCTCTCATTGTACTTGATATAATCCACCACTTCCTTAAGTTAACTAGGGGAGCATCTTGTGTTCATTAGCATCTACACATCGAAAGAACAATATAATATAATATAATATAGTACAACACAAAACTTTAATTTGCATAACCAATCATCATATTTAATAAGATGAATATCATACCTTACTAGAATTTTTTTCTTCTTTTGCTACATTCCTTTTTATTGTATCCTTCTTGTACCAATCTTTTTGACGTTCTGTTATCCTATTCCAAGCTTGCATAAGTGGTTCATTTGCATCTATAATATTCTTGTATTCTCCTTTATTTTTCTCAAAGAATTCACCTATGAACTTATTAAGTCTAGTACTAAACTTGTTATGTTCCTCTTTCTTGTCCTTTGTCATGCTCTTATAACACAAAATATTCACATCATAAGCAAATCTATTCAAACAAATAAACAAATTAATGCTAACCAGAATTTAGTCATGATGGAAATTAGGATGCAGTTTACAATTATTTGTTTAATTTTCTTTTTTTTGGTTGAAACTGTTCATAAACACATCCAATTTGTACATAAGTTATCTCTTTAGGATTTTCATATTTGTTATGATAATTAAAATAGAAGTTATATTAAAAAGAATACAATTTCAAAGTTGAACCTATGAATATGATATCATGCATTCATTTGATTTGACTCTAAAATTCATAAGGTCCAGTTGAGAAGTTCTGGGATAGGAATCATTTGTATATGAGAAGTTCCAGTTGAGGTAATTATATAAAATAAGCCCTACAAACAGAACAAAGTGATTGAGTAAAATGGCAATGCCTTAGCATAAACTAGAATAGGGAGTGAAGATTTTCCCCATAAGTAAAAGATGATAAATAAATATAGCACCAGATTAAAACCCTAGGAGACATATCTCTTAACACAAGATAATGGACAATTGGAAAAACACATCAACAATGAAAAATCATTCTGAGACAAAAAAATTAACCAATGCTGATGCACACAATTATCATTCTTTAAAGCATAAGTAAATTGTTGAAGAAGAGAGAATGGATGAATGTATATCTGAAATTCCAGGAAGGGAAGGTATTGGTGACAAACTTGAATGGGTTTTCTTCACCTTAATCCATTAATAAGGAAGACAATTTGGAAATAAACATGACTTTGACATTTTTTCTATAGAGTTTCTCCACATCTTTACTCAAATTCATCTCTATGTATTCGTCAAGCTTTTGTAAAAGGGAGGCAATATCTAAGATAAACACATACATAAATTAGTTTCAGTGGATCATGGATGTTTATTATTGTAGATACCCCTATCAGATTCCATCTCATTGAACTAAACTGAACCAATGGTTCAACAACTAGTTGATCCATATCATTCTAAAGTAGTGTCAAACAAAATAAGTTTTAGGTCAGTTATGCCCGCATAAGATAAGTCTGAGGCTAACAAAGAATTTGTATATGCAAAAGTGATTCAAAAACAAATTTAATAACACATTTCTAATATAAAAAGACAGTGACCTAACTGCTGCACCAATGCAATGTATATGAGCTAACCTACACGATTAATGGAACAAGTTCATTTCTTCCCTCGGTGGAACTATTAGATTCATATGGCATCAGATTTCTGAGTTTTCATGTTTTGAAATACATCATGCTTTCACTCAACAAAATTTCTTTAAGGACTATAACACCTCTCTGAGTATGAACTCATCTTATAAGTCTTAACCCAGAGAGGTATAGAACCCAACAGTAAATAATATATATAAGATGTACAAAGAAGGGTTTAGCACAATGATACAGGACTAACAAACGAATTTAATGAAATTTATGAAGCATACATCAACCTTAAAGAAGAAAAGATGAGAGATTTAGAGATGATGGAAAGGCTACCGGCTAAGCTTCAACTCGCTAGGCTAGCCATATTAAACAATACAATCTTATCTGCCTTGGGATGTCCACTTTTCATAATCTAAAATATGATTGCAATTAAACTTATTTATGTCATTCAAATGCCAGAAAGATAAATGGATGGATCAGGATATTAAACTGCAGCACAATAACATAATATTAAAATTGTTTATGTCCTGACAAAGTATATCCACACTAATTAGTCAACAGTGACATGTGAATTTTCATGCCCAGAAAAGTTCAGGTAAAGATTAAATCACAAAAATGCGCACACACACACATATTTCACCAGAGTAATACAAAATTCTGAAAGCTAAAATTCAAATCAATTCTTCAGTTTGTGATTTAGTAACATTAATGTATCCAAGTCTTAAGCAACTACAAAGAGAAAAACAGAAGTAAGAGATAGGAGTATGATTTGATAATCAAACAAGTCTACTTTCACTTTACGAATGACAAGAAAACATATTAAAGACAACATAGTAATACAAAGCAAACCAACATTAGTGCAATACCAAAAGCTAATATGTCAATCATGAGGTAATGCTTGAAGTTAACACAAATAGATTAAAAAAACACCAGCACAAGAAATCATTAATACTTGAAACACACAGTTTTGGAGGTTTAGTATGAAATTCTAAATATTTAGTGATTTTTTTCTGATGTTAGGAATGATTTAGTCAAATAGATCATGGTCAAGTATCTCACTGATGCCATATCTATTGCAAAATAAAGTGATTGCAAACAAAATGAACGCATTATTTATGCATATGACAAAATGGAAAGCTTACATATATTTAAAATTAAGGCATCAGGAATAATGCATAGATTTATATGAATATAGACAAAATGAACTAAAACATATTGCATTTTTATAGCTCTGGTACAATTCCTTCATTCCTGCAGCAACATTGGAAGGTAGAGATCCTGTTTCTGCTTCCTTCTTGATTCTTGACAGAAGTTCTACAAATATACAAGAAATATTCAGCAGAAAAATCAACTTTTTATGGTTTGATGCAAAAAGCATGCTAGAAAATAAGAGTATAGCAAGAAGTGAAATTTTATATAAACTATGTCTCAATGTACTTAATTCCCTAAGCAGTTATACATTGTCTAAAATATAATATACCCCCATCATCTCTTCTGAATTCTTGTATCAACATCTCAGACTAATAAAGTAAATGTTTCTGCATCTTATCATCTAACTTTGCACCTTTTCATTCTATTGACAAATCTAGATTCCAGCTTTGCCACTAGCTTGGAAAAAAAAAATACTAAAGATAGCAAGCATCAAAAACTTCTTTTATCCATATTCAACTTAATGCTACCCCATTATGACCATTCCCACTCAAGATTTGGCTTGTGATCATCCCAACAATGAGTATGTAAAAAATGAAGTTAAATGTTTCCAAAATCATGAAGAACATTAGCAACCCCAAAAAACTTAAAATAAATAAATAAATAACTTACAAAAAAGAAGAAAATAATCATTTAAAATATAAGATGCACTTCATAAAATAAAATGGTAAAGTGCAAAATGAAAAATTATAGTTAAAAATAGACTAACAATTTGAATTATGATACAAGCAACTACATAACAATTTATATCGGTGCAAGAACCCACTCTTTTGAATTTTACCAGCACTCTATTATCTAAATTCCATCCTTTGGAGGAGCCAAATACAATAATGGGAGCTTTCAGTTTAACCTAATTAATCAGGACATTCTTCCAATCTTTACACAATATATCAGAAGATTTCTGTTACAGTAGAAGAAGAAGAAAGAAAGAAAGAATCAACGACAATGCATTACTTCTCAACTACCTTTCCCTCCAATTTACAAGCTAATTATTATTGGGATTAGTTAACTCCTAACTGTCTTTCATCTGAGTTGGCTAATAACGCCCAAGTTCCAGGTACTTTATTTATTCCTTTATCAATTTCATAGTTTCTGTTTCTGATTTCTAAGCCTTTACCAAGAACATCATATTGTAAATCAAATAATATTTTTTCAACATAAATTGGTGGGTGATATTATTTGTAGAAATACAAACAAACAAGAATAAAGGAAATATATTTTAATAATTTAAATGACCTTCATGAATTTCAGAGATGATGGAAGGCTATCAGCTGAGCTTCAATGTCGCTAGATGGCGAAGCCGATGAGGGAGGGCAATCGTCTTATTTCTCCGGTGAGGACGAGGTGGAGGGTGCAGTGGCTAGTGTAGCAGCAGGTAGTTGTGAAGAGTCTTCAATTTTTTCGGAATTGGGGGGTTCAAAAGGATTGATTAGGGATGATGATGAGAATAGAGGATTTGATTCTGATTTTGGTGGAAAAAATATAGGGAAGAGAGTTTAAGTCAAGAAACAAAAGGCAAGTCCTATGTTGATGCAAGGCGAGAAAGCTTCACCGGTCGTCTTGCTTGCCAAACAACGTCTGAGTCAGGACACACAATTAGGGCAGAGAGTTTAAGTTGAGACAACGGTATTGTGTGAGTTGCCATTTGCAGTTTAGGTAAACTAGGGTGAGGGTATTTCGGTAATGTAGAATTTGATTTAATTTGTATTAAAGACCCAAGGTCCCTTTTCCTAATTTTACAATCTATTGATCTTGAAAATTAATAAAGTGGGGATCTTGGTCCTAAACAGTAATTTCCCCAAAAATTTATCTCATTGTTTTATGATTTAAAATTTTTTAATTTTTTAATAATATTATTAATTATTTAAAATTATTGAAACATTAATCAGTACATAACCATAAAAATGTTTGAACACTCTGAGCGATCATCTTGTTAGTATTGGTATTTTATCAGGATTATTCATAATATTTCTGTTGAAATATTCAATTATTTCAAATAGTTATCCCCTAAATTAAAATTATTGAAACACTAACTTAATTAAATTATTAATTAATACTATGTATTTTGAGATAATGACTTGTATGGCTTGATATTTCTATAGCAAGGAGCCAATTTTGGCTATGACACACAAATTGAATGAATACAAAATTGTTAACCTTCTATGTATATAAAAATATAATAAATAAAAAATACATGAAAGGCATAAAGCAAGATGAGGATGCAATTCACCATCCGTTTGGGTTGGAAAATGGGGAAGGACCACAGCTTTCTCAGTATAATGTGATTTGAAGGGCCAAATTCTGAGCAACTTTTTTTATAGTGGAAGGTGCTGTCAAGGGCACGCTGTATGTGATCTCCAAAGCCTATACTTCCTTCTTCATTATCCCCACTTACTAACTAACTGCTCAAATGGTCTCACTCCATTTCATGTTGCAGGTTGCGTGACATGATACTTGTGTACTCTTCCGTCACATGAAGCCCCGTAACAAATCATCATGATCCTCTATGACTCCTGGGTTATGTTTAACATCAAAGCTGAATTTACGATGCAACCTAATTAAAATTGTTAGTGTCCTTGTAGCGTTTTCTCTCAAATTTGCAACAGCATCAGCTTTTCGTTGGCCCCAGGTATGCAACTTAAAAGACCGTGTTCAGATGGTAATGTCTTTTATGCTGTGATTTCATACAGTTGTGCTACTTTCATGAACAAGCGGAGTTTAGGTTGTAGCTAATCATCTTATCAATGGAAGATTATGGCCATCTAGTGTAGCATCCCAAGCACTAACAGTAATAGGAGACCTTGTGATTCTCTGAACATAGATGAAGGATCATTTAGGAATAAATGTGAGCAAAAGTAAACACACAACTGATGCGACTTCATTACACTGCCAGAGTGATCACAACTATTCCTAAAATCAGACAAATCAAGCAAACCCAAGAAATAAAGGAAACATAAATGAACCAGTAAACAAATTTCCTTTTGCAACTTCCAACCCCAATCAAACTTACAAATTACAAAGCCACACAACACACTTGTGCCTCTTTCACCGCCAGGCTTCTATCCTCTCTGATCTTGAATTCAAACGACTCAGATTGCTAATCCCCCTCTTCTCAACAGGCACTGTTCCATGGATCGTAGGTTGCTGGACCCTGGCTTTTCTGGTCTTCTTTCTAGTATTTGGACTACTTGGTCGGTCAGTCTTGCTCTTCCCAGCATTTCCCTTGGGTGAAAACTCACGACATAAACCTCCATCACAAACTAAATGCCTAGAAGAGGTTAACAAACTGCCAGATTCTTCTCCAGTTAAGTTAATGCTTTGGCTAGGGGAGTTAGGGGAATATTCTTGGACTGTTTTCTCAGAAATGAAGTTTTCCTGTGCGTCTTCATTTTCTTCATGAGTATCTCGCTGGCAGGACTGCGAAGGGCTATGGTGTCCATTCTCATCCGAAGGCTCAAAATGAAATTGAGGAGAAGATTCTACCAACAAATCCTTTCTTTCTCTGAGGGTCCTTAGTACCAGTGTCGTTAAGAAATTCATCACTTGCACTGCGTACATTAATGCAATTAAAGGGTCTGCCATCTGCAATAAGAAAGTCAGAATGCTGCAACTAACTAAAAGTTAAACCTAACGTCAGAGAGACCAATTGTCACATTGGCATGTTTGACAGAGAATTTTATAAGCGTGTAATTTGTCAAATATTGAGGAACACTAGACCTTTTACAGACCTATTTGAAAGAAATACTGTAGAAAATACTCCCAGAAGATAAAGCACTTTTGATGTTGCAAGATGCTCAAAAGCAATTTAATAAAAAGCAGAAAAGATCATATAAAATGGAATTGGAACACACCTGAGTCATGTTTGGCGCAAAAACCATGGCAATATTGCGGGCATTCATCTTGTTCAGATGTTCCTGCAGTACAACATCAGCCATCAGATTGATGGCCCAGTCCAGGAGGGCAGCTTCAGTAGGAGGTAGATGCCTCACTAGTTCAACACACTCCTCCTCAGTCTGGCATTGCATTACCTGCTCGGGGGATAAAGAATCTAAAACGCCCCTAGGAAGCTCTCGAAACCAAGCCTTCAAATATACAAGAATATCAAACCAAATCACCACCTATTATGCAAAATAAGAAAGCAGTCTATAGATCAACACAATACACATCTCCTGCATGAGTGCCCACCAGACTGAATTTCCTGGCATGTACCTCGTGTCATTTCACAAACAAGATGGTTGTGTTACTGTTATTTACAAGTGTGTAATTAAAATGGGAATTGACAGTATAGCTTACTTGTGCGGTCAGAGGAACAACAATGACAGCGCTAAGTAGTAATATGGGTTTATAAGGCAGCATTTGAGCAAAAGTGTGGTGATAATGGTCCTATCAACATGAGTTGTAGGTTGACAGTGGCATCAAGGTCCTGGTAGTGACTAGCAGTAAATGTTAGGATGGTTGAGGGATTAGCATGAGTTCTAAAACATCTATTAACTTTGAAGCCAGGGCCTGACATACTGTGGTGAGACCAGATATGTATCCATCAGGAAAGACTGGTGTCATTGATGAAAACAATTGAGAGACTCAATATATTCCTCTATTCAGTCATGCAAGATTGCATCAGTGCTATAATCCGGCTAGACAATTGTGTTATCCACTGAATTTATTAAAATAATGTTTCATTGTTAAGTCAAATGCATTTTCAACCAACGTTCCTTGTTAATTAGATCTAAAGAAATTTGAAATCGATGCTTATTTCTTTAGTAAATTACATACTGAATCAAATCTATAAGCTGAACAAATGATTGTCTTATTAAATCTGTTTTAACAATTTTGAGTTAAGGACCATCTTGGAGACAAATTTTAAGAAATATAAATTCTACGAGCAAAATTATTCTCCATTATATCACACAAGGTTCAACCTTTATTTCAACATGGTCATCTAGATTACTTTTAAACTCCTATACTGAATCACTGAAGCTTACAAGAAACTTGCATAGAAAGAATTACTGTTTTATAATTTAAGTTGAAGTAGCTCAATTCAATTTTCAATGTTGTATATTAGTAAATATTTTCCAACATGCTGCATTTGGGTAAATTTTTTGCTTGTTTATTTTATTTATTCTGATAAAAAAACTGAAGAACCAGATGCAGTCATCTTGCAATGGTGTATACCTTGATAAGTCCCGCCAAACAATGTACATCAATGCCCTGTGGGACCACTCCACTATTTAATTGGTCCCTAACATATTCCTCTTGACTATTTTCTGCATTGATTCTGAAAATCCCCTCTGCCTGCATGTGTAAATTCAACAGTTAAACCAAGCAAGAGCATATAAGTAGCATTCTGTAAATGAGGAAGTTCCAAAAGTATTGTGAACTGAGCTTAAAAACAGGAGTAACTTTTTTGGCTTGCGCAGAGTTCCACTAATTCATGACAAAAATATGAGAAAGAGAATATCAGAAAAGCTGAGACAGATATAGATGATCAACCTGCAACCCTCCTTGAGCATATAAGCGTTTCTGCATTCGTAACAGAATTGTCGGCACAATGTTCCCTCTTGAGTCATATGATAACTGCATGGATTCCGTTGAAACTCCAAAAACAGTTGCACTGCACATGAAAATTTAAAAACAAAAAAATATTACATCAAACTAGCTAAAAATAGAGTCATTTAAACAAGAAATGACCATTATGATAAGGGAAAATGACAGTTAAGTACCTTTAGAGATAAAAAGTTCCAAAAACATACCAAGATACCAAATTGTAATTATTTTTGTCGCACGAAAAGAAGGTTTTTCCTTTTGTGCCAGATTTTTTTTTTGCAATTTCTATATCATTTTCTTTTAAAATAAATATATTCATTTGCAATTGATGTCTAGTGATTTGCAATGGACATTAATAAATTTGCAACTAAGGCAATAGTCGACCATAAGAAGAAATCAAACACTAAGCTGCTTATCTAGTCAACCATCAAATGGGGGTCCTTTGATGGTCAATCATCGTCTATTTATAACTGACAATCGACAATTTGTAACCCATAAACGTACATTTTCAAATGAAGAAAAAAAATAATCCCACACACATTTGCAACTGATACACGAGAATTTGTAATTGTTTCTACTTAAATTTGCAACTGATATACGTACATTTTCAAGTAAAAAAAAAAATAATTCCACCCACATTTGCAATTTATCCATGTAAATTTACAACTGATCCACCAATATTTACAACTAATCTATATACATTTCCATCTTGTGATGGATGCAAAACACCAGATCTACAAATTTTCAAACCAGCAAATTGAAAAAAAAAAAAAAACAGCAACATCAAAAAGAATAAACAAGAACAACTTGTAGGAGAAGGAGAAGATGAAGATAGAGAGAAAGTAGAAGAGGGGGACCAGATTTGATTCCATGAACTCTCCACTGCAATTTGGTGAGGGAGATCAGATCTGGGGGGTGTCATGGCCATGGCTGCACCTGCTGTCAAAGTCACGCTGGTACAGGTGGGGATGAACGAGCCAGCTAGACTAATGGTGATGGAAGAGAGGGCAAGAGCGACAAGAGAGAGTGATGAGTGAAAAGGGGGAATTAACGGCTGGCCAGGCTGATGGCAGCAAGGGGGAGCGAGGGTAGTGAGAGGGAGTAATGGTTGGAGGAAGGAGGAGAGAGAGGGAGAAAGGCAAAGGAGGAGGAGGAAGAAGAGAGAGGCAGAAACAGGAGGGAGGAAAAAAAGAGAGGGCCAAAGTCATCTTTTCACTAGATAACACTATTTACAATTTAATACCTTGGTACTTTATTATAGTTTTACAAGTTCATGGTATATTTTTGTAATTTTTTACTTCCAGAGGTATTTATATGTAATTTTCGCAACATGTTCTATTTTGATAAAATAAAAAAAATCATTGACATTGTGCAATATTGACAAAGCTTTGAAAATTTTAAGAAAATTAGTTACAAATACAATGGTAAAAATGTACTTATATAACATTTTCAATCTTCAACCCCTTGCAAACACTCTCACAAAGCCAATGTTTGCCCTTAACGATGAGACTATTCAGGGGCCACCACGTAGCCTTCACCTCACCACCATCCTCAATATAAGAAAATGCCTCTTTACCCTCAACCCTAGACTATTTAAGGCCTCTGTGTACCAGTTACGTAGGATTCTCTAATTATTCCTCATTCACCTTGAGCTCACCATTGACTTGTGCATTTGAATGTTAGCGGCCAAGGCCTCCTTAGTGCTTTTAGAGCTGTCATGGGAGCTGTCACGGGGCTGTGGAGGCTTGACTAGGAAACTATTCACCTTAAAATTAATAGACTATATAACTACTATTATCTATAACTTAATGCTCCTTAGGGGGGAGATGAAGATGAGACACCAAGTTTCCAGAGGGAAATATATGGGTATCGAAGATACAGGTGGAAAGATAGGTAAAAAAACCTGTGCAAGTTACCTAATCGAGAGGAAGGGATACTAGATTCTTTTATCTTCTTTTTCCTCCACCTCAAAGGCCCTAGGGAAGTGATAGCACCTTTGTCCCGGGGATCCAAATATCAAAAAGAGGAACCCGTGATGCTAAACCGTATGAAAAATAGTTGAGCATACGTTCAAGTGAAAAAGGAGCAGGAAAATTAACTTTAACCAGAAAAGAGAAATATATCTATAGTATTAAACACGCTCGAGTATGTAGAGCTGTAAAAGACAAAACAAGTCATAAAGTTGGTAGATATATTTGCTGCAGCAGTTATGGAATGTGATTGGGGAACATAATTAACTACAATTTATAAGTGAAACTCTGTTATTTAATCATCAGGACTGAACATACTTATCCGATTATCTCAATCATTAAATTTAAACTTTTCCACGGTTCCGTCCGCTCAAACTAATAACCTAGTCTAAAGATCTCCATCGTTTAACCAATAAAACAAGATACTGAAAACGATGGAACGCTTAATTAGAATTCAGAAGCACACTTTCTAATATTACACTCGCATAAAGACCGAAATCTCAGGGAAGAAAATTGACTATGGTTTGCGAAGAAATTTGTAATGGCTACGTCTATTATGAACAGTGGCATCTAATTAATGAAGAGGTCACCTCTAATAATGGTCAGTGATCTACAGTCTCAAAAAGAGAAGGAATTAAATCAGCACGCAATAATGAAAAGACAAGGTACCTGGCACTAGGAGGCCTTCTGGGCACTTCAGGTTCGAATTCGGCAGGCAAACCCAAGAAACCATTGAACCTATCAAACGTGACATGCGCAACATGCCGCACATTGGACGGCCATCCGATCTCCATCGCGCAAAGCTCCCTCCGGTCACTCTTACAAGCAATCAAGGGTTTCCTGAAAAGGGTCACAACAAGCGCCAAAACAGAAAGCTGTTCCGTCCGGCGCTTGTCCCTCTCCTTCAGTTCCTTGGGGTCACAGTTCGTCGCTGTCGACCAACCCTCCATGGCTAGCGAAGAGGGAGACGAAGGTTCTTGGTCGCCAATAACGAAAATGCCATCGCCGGGTGGGGCTGCGCGAGACAAAGAAGATAGGGGCGCAAGTGACAGGGAGGACGAAGAGGAAGAACGTGTCGTTGCCGAGGAAGGAAAATGGTATGAGGAATGGAGGACCTCGGTCATGGCTGGCAATAGAATGAACCTTTCCTTGAAATATACTAAACGAAATCTAAAAATGTAAAGTGATTCTGTGGCTTGAGAAATCAATAAAGGCGAAGATTTGCCCGGCAATTGGAAATTTACAGTGAGGAAAAAGAAAAAGATTGGTGTTGGAGTTAGATTGAAGAAAAGACTTAGAAGAAAATGGGAGGTGAGAATGATTAACGAAGTTTGTTTCTTGATTATAACCCCATGGACAAGCAACGACGACGGTTGAATGCGTGTGTAATAAAGAGAAACCCACAAACAGACGCCAAGACCAATAGAGTGAGGGAGGGAAGGAAATACAGTACAGAATACAGACAGTGAGATAGATAAAGATGGAAATTGGTGGGAAACGAAGAGAACGAAAAAATACAACAGTAGGCAATTTATAGCAAAGCAGTGATGGAGAGAAATGACATTGTCAAAATTCTGGTGCTCGCTAATTCACTGCTCTCACACTACAAACCATCTCCTCCCTCCAGCCCATTTTCTTACAGATGATTAGTAATGGCCTCTTTATTCACTATTCATAGTTGGAATGGGATGAGATTAACCCACCAACAGTGCCAATAAAGCTTAAAAGCTTAAAGGGGCAAGATTAGTATGAAAATCTCGGATTTTTTTCCCAAACCATATCTCAGATTAATTACATTTCAGTGATTTGATATTCTTTTTTTTTTATAACCCAGTGATTTGATATTCTGAGTTAATAAGTCTTTTTTACCTGTTTAATTGATTCGGTGCACGAATTAAGTGAATACCATAATAACTACGATCTCTACTCAATAATTTATCAATTATTAATCACTTTTGCTTCTAAAATCAGCCTTGATTGTGATTGTATATCAAAAAAAAGAGTGGCAAAAAAAAATAAAAAAAGAGAATATGAGTGAGGATAAATCTCTATATTTAATCGTCTTGATGCAAGAGATTCATATAGAGTAATAAATACACAATAAATTAGATCTTTTTCATTCATGTATTTAGAGAGATGGTGAGGAATTCGACCCTCTGAAAATCACATTTCATAATTATACCTATTCTCTTTTTTTCTTTCCCTTCCAAATGTATCTTTTATATTGGCTTTTTGTGAATGTAAAAAATCTAGAGTTAATAAATAAATATATAATCTTTTTTTTTTTTCTTTTGGTCTTACTATCATATAACTACACAGGATGAGGGGATTTGTTGTATTTATGCAAGCTTTTGCCTTGGAAGCCAAGTTAGTGAATATAAGGAAGGGACCAGCAACAATAATTTTATTTCATTAAATAAAGTTGACTATATAAATTATAGGAGAGTATTAAACTCTATAAAAAATAATTTCTTTAAATAAATCATTTAACAAAAAATTCTATCTTATAACTACTTTCAATGTCCTTCTTAGTATCCCTCTGTATCTTTTAATAAAACTAAAAATCATCTAATCAACTCTTATCATAGGCTCCTTTTATCATTTTCTTTGTACATATTCAAATTATATTGAACAATTTTTCATTATTTTCTCTTCGATAAGTGTTACTCCGACTTTTTCTCGTAAACAATTATTTCGCATCTTATATATTCCTATATAACCACACATTCATCTCAATATTCTCATTTATGTCACTACTATCTCATGTCATAGAGATTTAACAAAATTTTATGTTAATTGTTGAGACCTAACATAACTCTCGGACTTGGGACTAAAGAAAAAAATATTTTACAAGAATTGATTTAAAAACATGGCATCAATATATTATAGTCTCAAACTCTCGAAAACTCCATGAGTTTGAAAAATAGTCCATACAAATAATGCAATTTCTTATAAATTACTCACCATGCTGTTTAATATAAGGATCTTCCTAAAAAATCTTCATAGTCATTAACATAAGGGCTTTTACAAAATTTAGCAGAGTATTAATGAATAATTTTCACGAACATCATTAATAGTTTTAATTTTATCTCTCCAAATATTAATATAAATATATATTATTGACTTTTATTAATGATATTTTATGAATAATATAGCAATTTTTAAACAAATCAATATTTCAAACTAATTTTAACTACTTATTTTAATCCGCTTGAATTAGTTAAAATTCCTTTATAAAAAGGACTAGAATGATTATATTATACATATGTATTAATTTTACAAAAATATACCTCATTAATTATAATAATACAATTCATTTTTCAAAAACTAGAGTTTTGAATTGTTATCCATGTTCGTGATTTTATCCCATCACCTAAGTCCAATTGAGGAAAAGAAAAGGAAGGAGTGACAGAAAACAAAGTGACAATAAGCCTTACATACATGAGGGTTTTCATCAAAAGATGAAAGCTCTTAAACCACACTGGTAAGAAATGAGTGTATAGATATATAGATTATAAGGCATTGGTTTTAAATTGTCACATGCATTAATTGATTTTATTGAGTCTCATAACTCCAATTAAAAAAGAATACAATTTATTTTTCAAACCTCCACGTAACACATGGAACACACACAGAGACTTGTATACGCATGTTAATGATGTTATTAGCCCTCTAAATAATTAAATGCATGACGCGTGATGTTGAAACTTTGTCATTCTTTCTCATCAACAATGATTACGTCCCATTATGTGTTCCACATTTACTTATTTTTCCATTTGTTCTTTCACTTTTGGTTGTTGACTCTTGCTTGATGTGATGACAAAATTGATATTTATCCATTGAATATTATCCTTAAGTCGGGCCTCCAATTCGATGGATCATGTCATATCCGTGCTTATTTAGTCCCACATATCTATGTACCTTTATGTTTTGGATGGCACTCCCCTCTGTATTCGCTTGGATGAAAAGAAAACCGGAAACCTAAAGCCCAACACTGTTTACATGATTTTTTTTTTTAAAGGAAAGCCCAACCTCTATGAGAATAGTGTTCCGTACACAACTGAGTTTAATTAGCCCAACTAGGAAGTTGGAGGAACACATTTCCATGCCTATAGTTTGTTGAACAAATTAACAAATATTATAACGAAGGCTTCATTTTCGAAAGTGTTAAAAATGCATCTGGTAGATTACAATTAGGGGGAATAAATGTTGCTCAACATAGGTCCATCTTCACAAGTGCACATGAAATGAGGGTGCAGGATCTCATACTTTGTTCAAAGGCAAGATGATACAAAGACACGTAACCTAACTCTTTAGTTTTAAGATTCCACGTGTCCTAATTTCACTTTAGCACTCATGTACTTTGACTTTGCACTAGTCTCTATAATGCATGTCTCCCATTATATCAGATAATAATGGAAAAATCCCAAATAAATGTCAAGAACATAAGATAATTCTAAAAAAGTTACATAATTTGTCTTAATTCCAAATAATTACCAGGGTTACAAATTGGAATTAAAATTATGTGAGAAAATGATAAAACTATCCCTACTTATTTCTTCACATCCATTCTCCATCCCTCTCTCATACCAACACAAGACTCGTAAGCACAAAGTGCCGAAATTATCACGGCCTCAACACACCACCATGATGGTACCAATCTGTCCCCCTCTCTAATCACGAGCAACAACCAGAAACCCCTTGCTTCCAATGCCAATCCCAACTCCAATGTCGAAGACAGAGTGGAGGGAGTTGAGAAGGAATAGAGAGAGATTGAGGAACATGTAACCTACTGTCATCAGCATTGCTGCTTCAAGTAAGTTCCCTTTTCTATCTCTTCTACTATATACTTGAACTTTTTAGTTCAATTGCAAATGCCCCTTATGAGTTTTATTGCCATTTGCAAATGTTATCCATATGGATTTCAAGATCCCTATTTGATTGTTGAAACTTGTTATGATTTTGATACAAGAAAAATGCTTAGTTTATTTAATGCATTTTTTGGTATAAGATGAGATTTCTATTTGGCGTTATAGAGCCATTCTCTTTAGGCATCTGACAAATTCCTTAATAGGGTGGGATCAACTCTATTTGTGTGATTGATGTATTAGAAATCTAAAGGAACCTTAATCATTTGATAATTATTTTCTTAGCTATGCACAGACTAACTAAATATGGCGTGCGCACGCGTACACATATTTGAGGAATTATTAAATCATCATTGAAATAATTACCATAGGGAAGATGTGCAAAGGTTACTAGAAAGTGACCCAAAAGGAGAAAAACAACCAATAATGCAGCCATCAACTTTTCCAAAAACTTACAACCATCATCTTCACCTAAAATAGAAATGCAGCCTTTATGTATCTAAAGATTAAGCTTGGAACTAATAATGCTTATCCTCATAGCACTCATAATGTTTGGTATAGGTAGCTAGGAAGCAAGGTTTAGGATTTTAACTAAAGCCACGTTCTTTGTTTATTTGTGATTGAGTGAAAAAATAAATTAATTATAAGTTGACTTCTTTAGTTTTGTTATTTTAGTATTAACGTTAGTCCCTTTAGGAAATCAAAAGTAACTGCCCAACTTCAATTTTATTTTCAAAATTATTTTTATATTTGATTCAAGTGCCAGTCATTCCGTGTAACTACTAGTCCCTTTGGTATTGTTGTTAAAAATTGATTCAAGCTTAAAATCATCTTTACTACTTCACCAAATGTTATTTTGATGTTCATAAACATAGATGAAAATTTCCTTCTAAAACTATCCTTTTCTACTTACTAGTAGATGGACAAAGTTTCTCTATTTACTAAGGCTATCATATATTTGAAAGAGCTGAAAAGGAATGGAGCCTAAGCAAGCAAAGAATTGATGAGAAAGATAGATACAAATTCAATCTAACAAAGATGTGGCACTAAACAAGCAAAAATGCAAGAAATTGACAACATCTTTGTCGACAATACTATTTTAGGTTGTGTTCTAGGTGGTAATAGCAATTAATCGAATGAATATGATAATGGAATAAACTTTATATACGTGAGTTGTTATTTTAAGAATTATAATGGTTTCCTTTGTAATGTTGTACTCTGTAATTTAATTTGTAGATGTGAGTTGTTATTTTAAGAAGCCAAAGGCTTGGGTGTAGTTGTATATTGTCTGTTTAACGATATAGATGAAAGAAATTATAATGGCCAGGTATATGTGCCTCAAAGATATTGTAACTCAATTCCATCAATGAATAATATAGAAGTTGTGGTTATAATATGTTGTTATAATATGTTTTGTAATTTGTGGAGTAGATGAAAAAATGTACCGGTTATTTTTTTATAAACACTTTGTATATAAAACTACAATTTTGGTCTAGTGAAGTTGAGATGTGGTGTTACTGCTAAGTTGCAAATATATCATATTAACTTGTAAACTCACGATTTACAATTGCAAATTTATGATACGATAAAGTTGACATGTGGTGTTGATGCACTGGTTGACCATCCATCTCTTCTATCTCCAATGTCAAATGGCCTAATTCCAGTTGCAAATGGACTAGTTACAATTGCAAATACATGATTATGACTACTAAATGCATGGTTATGAAATAACCAATTTCCAAAGGAACCTCACGTGTCACTTGTTAATTAGCCAGTATGATATGTAAATACATAACAGGAACATGCAAATCCATAATTATCACTTGCAAAATATGCCCCCAATGAGGCATGATGCACTGGTCGACCATCAAAGGGGGCATTTTTTATGGTCAACCAATGCACTATTTGATATGAACTTGATCTTGTCCAATTGCTGCACTGGTGGACCATCCATTAGTGATGGTCAACCATTGATATGAAATTCAAATTTCCTAGTACAAGATGCAAATGGACCGCATACACCTGCAAATACATGGTCACAACAACCAAATGCACGGGTATCATCTCACTCACATGGAATGACCAAGTTCCAAGGGAAACCCAAGTAGCACTAGTGAATCAACTAGTATGTCATGCAAATATAGGACATGACAATCCAAATTCATGATTTGTTACTTGTAACTACACCATAATCACTTGTAAAATATGATTATTACATACAAATGACATTATATCAGTTAGGTATGACAACTAATGTACTGATCGACCATAATCTCTAATGGTTGAACATCAAGATATAAGCACCAGATCCGAAAAGTATTTACAAATAAGCTAGAGTCACTTACAAATACATGATATAAACATGTAAATACATGATTATCCCATGTAAATAATATTGTATTAGTTAGAAAATGCTTATAACTTGTAAAAAGCTAATAACATTTGCAGATACGCGATTTTAACTTGTGAACACATGGTTTTTACCTATTAATGCATTTTAACTTGCAAATAGAATTATTTAGACATGTTAAATTAAGACTTGTAATTTCCAATTGATAAAGTGAATTTTCAACTGATGATAGTAGATTTCTAAGTGGTTCTAAGAAATTCCTAACTACATGATGATCACAAGGTCTACATCTAAATATACTAAGATCACTTATAAAATTATTTAGATATATTCAATTATGATTTGTCATTTTCAATTGATGCGGGTGAATTTTCAACTAATATTAGTGGATTTCCAAGTCATACTAGAAAATTTACAACTACAACATCATCAGTAAAATTGTAAATTTACAAGCATTTTTTAACTAATGCAATATACTTTATATGTGATAATCGTATATTGACAAGTGCATATTGCGTATTTGCAACTTACTTTAACCTCTTTGCAAGTGTTTTTCGGATTTGGTGCTTATGTTCCAATGGTCAACCATGAGAGTGATGGTTGACTAGTACATCAATTGTCATGCCTAACTAATACACTGTCATTTACATGTAATAATCATGTATTTACAAGTGAATATTATGTAGTTACAAATGAATATTGTGTATTTACAAATGACTCTGGCTATTTGCAAGTACTTGTCGTATTTGGTGCTCTTATTCCAATCGATGGTCAACTAGCAAAAGTAATGGCCGACTAGTACATCAATTGTCATGCTTAACTGATACAATGCTATTTACCTGTGATAATTGTATATTTGCAAATGAATATCGTGTAGTGAGGGTATTAAAAATCGATCCAAATCATGAAGATAGCAAGTTAAATTCTAGTAGGGAAGGATTCACACAATTTAATCCATGAAGCTAGATATTTGACAATCTATTTAGCAACCATGAAGATAGCAAGTTTTAAATTCTAGTACAGGTATAGTATCTTTAATTTTTAGTTTAATCGAATTATATTGAGCAAATCCATGTTAGAACAAAAAAATGAATGAGAACAAGAAAACTCCTGTACAAGAAATCCTTTAAGCAAATAAAAAATCAAGAGTCAAACCAACAATATCTTAACAAAACAGCATGACAGAGTGCACAAGATTCGGATCTCAACATATTTCCCAATGAGTCAAACCAGTAATACCTTCATGCTCAAACTTATGCCTTAAAATCAATTAGAATCATGGAAAAAATACATGCATAACAAGAAGATACATAGGTCCCTACCTTAATCGCTCAAAGAAATTAGAAGGAGACACTAAACATGAAAGAATAAAAAGATAGATTAACCTTTCTCCATTGAATTTGCTCTCTAATGTGGATCAGAAACATATAATCGGAATCAGAAAAGTAAAAAAAAATAGGAAATGACAACTTATCTTGACTAGAGAACAATCGGCAAAACATAGCTCAATTATGGTAGAGAGGAAAGCCTTGGTTCTAATGCTTGGGAATCCTATGGTTTCCCTAGGAAGTTTTGAATCGAAGACTCATTTTCTCATGAAGACAGAGAGATTGAGACGTTGAGATGGAGGGAGGGTGGAAAGAATGAAGAGGAAGGATGGTGATGGTGGAAGATGGCAACAGTGGAGGATAGGAGTGAAGGAACGCCGAATGAGCTAGGGTCCAGATGGTGTTTTCAGTTTTGATATTAAGAGCAAAATGGTCTTTTCAATGTGATTTTTAATTCCAATTTGGAACCAATGGTGATTAATTGGAATTAGACCAAGTTGTGTAATTTGAAATTAATTTCATTCCTTGGTATTTATTTGGGATTTTCCCAATGATAATCCTATTATAACATAACTTTTTCCTTTTCTTTTGTTGGTGGAATGAATTATCATCATGATTAATTCAAGTTATATATCCATGTGAGCACGGTATAATTGTGGTGGAATGTTAAGATGCCCTTGCTCATCTTGCCTTTGAAATTATTAAATGTGCTATCTAAATTCTACAGTGAAAACCAGTAGCTCTTTGCTAATGTTAAAGTTGCAGCATTTTAATTACTTCAACAATTTCTCCAACTGGGTTTAACGTGTAGTTTTCAACTGCAAGCCTAATTATCTATTTTCTTCTACAGCTTCTTTTGACAATCTTGATCCAAAATTTTTCTCCTTTCACATTCTCAGTTACAATAAAGATGCTTTCATTTTACTTATACGTGTTCATTCATTCACTTTTAATTGGACTTTGCATTTGTTCATTCCCACTTTTTTTCTCTCTTTTCAGAGAAGCAAATTTCAAGTTGTCTCAGGTATTTATCAAGGAAAAATTGTGTTTTTGCAAAAGCTAGATCAAATAAAAATACATTATCTCCTTCAAAGCATAGCTAATGAGGGAAAAGGCTACTTAAGTAGAATGAATTTAATATTCTTTAAATAAGATTGTAGATTCCATCCTTATGGATAGGGAAAATTACTAAGGCATAATTATCTCTGGACCAACAATATTTGGTACCAGATAATTATATATATATATATATATATATAAAGAAAATAAAAGGACAAGAACCATTCAAAGCTCCCCCATTGATAAATCCCGTGAGTCAATGCCGGCGAAGAAGGCAACGGTCTATAAAAATTCAAGTAAAAATTATTAAAACTATTGTTCACTTAGTTTATTATTATTATTATTTGATTTGATTGATCATTGATTCTTTAGGTGATTTATCGGTGAGGACCAAAAAATTGAGAGCTCTACGTGAGTCCAAATTTTATTAATTACTATGTTGTTTCTATTATTTCATGTCGCTGATTATATCCTTAACATAAGCACCAACAAAAGAAACAATGATAATCTTGTATTTTAGAACTTCTATGAGGTTGGTTAGAATTATGCGAACACTCTTAATTTTAAAATAAATTCTTAATTGTATTTATTTGTGTATGCTCGAACATAAAATTTATTGTTTATTAATAAGAATTTATATCGTTAGATTAATGAAAATATTTTAGTTGAAATAATTACAATTATATATAATATAAATTTTAAAATTAGATAATAGGTCCTTGTACTTTTAATAAAATTTTAAAATACCTGTTCAATTTTTTGTTAAAAAATTCGTTCTCCTATAATTTGTCAAGAGTAAATAAGTTTTTTTTGTGTGAATAAAGTAATGCAATTAAAATTTTTAATAGCTATAAAGATTGGTTACCACTTGTATATTTTTTTTTAATTTGCCATCCCATCGATAATTTTAATTTCACTAAAATATTAAAATACGCACATCTGAAATAAATTTATCTTTAAACTGTTTAAACTCGCAGAGTTTAGTTTCTTATACATGTGGCAAGCAGTAAATTCAATAATTAATCTAACCGTAATTTTTGTTAGTCGGTTAGTCACCGCTTTCACCATGGCATTGTCAGCTCAGGGGCATTACAAATTTGTGAAACTTCCTCATAGGAGGAAACAAAGAGGGCTTCTAGGGTTCGTTTCATTGTTCCGCTACTTCCCCTGTTAAGCTCTCCAAGGTTTAATAAATTGTATCTAGCTAGCATTTTTCGATCGCCACCTATCCCTCCCTGATTATCTCCATCCCTTTTCCGTTTTGCTTCCAGTTCAGCTCTTCGCGCTCTTTACCCACAAATCCTACCTATTGTGGATAACTTCTTCAGGTACTCTCTCTCTCTCCTCCCACCCCCCCGGATGTACACTATGCATTTTCATTCTGTCGCACGAGCCTGTGGTCCGCGTATATTTGATAACTAGCTTTTTGGATTAAAATTGATGACGAATTGTAAGTTCCAATATAAAAAATTAAGTTACTATTTTGATTAGCATTGTTAATGGGCTTTTTTGGTTTCGGAGTCTCCAGTTTCCAATTTGTGATTTTGCTGTTTTAAGATTGAGCTCCTGTGATTTGTAGTGTCTTGGATTCACTACATCTCAAATCTAGCTGGCTGAATTAATGGGCTATGGTTGTTCAATTTTATCTATCTCTACTATATTGAGTCGGTACTGGTGCATATGGTGTATAGATACGTAGATGAGGGGATTTCTTATATGTAGGAACTAGGAAGTTTTGATGGTGCCATCCATTTAATGTTATTTTGACGGAGACAAAAAGAATGACTGTCGCCCGTCTTAAATGCTGAAAGAATTGGAGTATTATAACCTTATCTCAAGGACCAGAGTTTTTGGCACCTAGTTTATAGAAAAAGATGAATTAATTGATTTGCTTTGGTGTTATTTTCTTTTCTGAAACTCCCATGTACTGTTTAAGCGCGCCTTAGCGACTGGCCAGAGTGGTCTATCTCAGTCATCTGTAAATTTATTGCAGGAAGGTGCCCAGATTGGTACGTTTAGTTTGGAACCGCTATTATTTTTGAGATTGGACACTTGTGTGTCTTGATGATTCTCCTTTTTGTTCTGCCATCGCATTCCCTTAATGTCTGAACTCTACTTGGCTCTAAAAATAATCTGGGGCTCTTATTTATAACTTTGGTTGTTCACCTTGCATATTATATGTCTCCTTATGTTAGTTCTGGTTTCATATTTACATATAATGCTCCTGCAATTCTGGATTTACTTGAGGGTCAGTATTTCCCACCCTTTGACTTTCTGATAATTAAGACTTGAACTCACAAACATGCTTTGTAAACATGGTTCCCTTTTGGGTTACAAGAGATTCATTTCTTTGTGCCACCTTCATTGTCTGGTACTGCAAATCTCTTTTACTTGCCCATCAGTGCTGCTAGTTATGTTATCAACCCTTTAGTAAAGTTCTTTCACATTGTGACCCTGTAAGTCTCATCTCATTACACGGGATTGACTGAATTCATTTCACTGCGAGTCCTTTTTTGGCCTTTCTTTTGTTTCCTCCTTTCGATATGTATATACTTCTTCCCAGGAATTCTTCTGGCCTCTGTGCCTTCTTCACAGTTGCCTCACTAGCTTGTTTACTTAGTTCTATAAGATGCCACGAGGAAAGGCAAATTCTTCATCAGTTGCTAAGTCATCTGAACCTGAAAAGCCAACTGAGTCTGATGAGAAGGTTGATCTTGATGAAGAAAATGATCCTGAGGAAACAATGGAAGAAGAAATTGAATATGAAGAAGTAGAAGAAGAAGAGGAAGTGGAAGAGATGGAAGAGGAGGTGGAAGAAGAGGAGGAAGAGGAAGAGGTTGAAGAAGAGGAAGAAGATGATGCTGATAGTGCCAATGACGCTGATGTCATGCAAAACATTAGTAGTGATGATGCAAAGGTGGAAGATGAGGGTGAGAAGAAAAAGCATGCAGAACTTCTTTCTCTTCCTCCTCATGGTTCTGAAGTTTACATTGGTGGCATTCCTCATGATGCCACAGAAGAGGATTTGAAGGCTTTTTGTGAATCTATTGGGGAAGTTACAGAGGTAAGCTTATTAAATCAATATGTTCCTTGATTTACACTTCTATACAAAACACTCATTAAGTTTGATGAAAACAGGTTAGGGTTATGAAAGGAAAAGATTCTGCTGACAACAAGGGCTTTGGTTTTGTGACTTTCAAAAGTGTGGAATTGGCTTCTAAAGCCATTGATGAGCTGAATAATAAACAATTTAAGGTAATACAATGCCATCACTGCTAATTTTTCCTTCTCAAGGGATAGCATAATGCAACTATTGTATTTCTAACATTGCAGACACATAATGTGAAAAAATGATTTTTTTTTGTTGCAATGTGGTTTATATTCAGTCTCCTGACTTAGTCAACTACCAATCTTCCCAGGGTAAAAAGATAAGATGTTCATCTTCTCAAGCAAAACACCGACTTTTCATTGGTAATGTTCCTAGAAGCTGGGGAGATGAGGATCTGAAGAAGGTTGTAACTGAGATTGGGCCTGGAGTTACAACCATGGAACTAGTCAAGGTATTATATACTTTACTGTTGTGCGTTCTCATTATATATTTAGAGTAAGATCTGGGGATCTGAAGTTACAGTCATAACTAAAGCAAAATAATTTGTTTGCTAAAATTGTTCCTAAATTGCATACACTGTTTTACGGGCAGGCACATGCACACCTACTAGCACTTAGTGGCAGTATTTTGGGTTTTATTATTTAGATGCCAATTCTTCATTTCAGGATATGAAGCACCCAACCAACAATCGTGGTTTTGCTTTTATTGACTATTATAATCATGCATGTGCTGAATATTCGAGGAAAAAGATGATGAATCCAAAATTCAAGCTAGGTGAAAATGCTCCAACAGTGAGCTGGGCTGACCCTAAAAATGCTGATTCCTCTGCTACATCTCAGGTTTTAAATCTTTTGTTTCATATTTCTTTCTTATTTTAAGTTCAGTTGATAATTTTTAACTGTGATTAATGCGATGGGAAACTTGGGAACGTTGTAAAATGTTTGGAATCATTGATATTTTACATATCAGATATCAGTGCACAACTGCTGGATTTTTTAGATTTTATAAGCGTCCTTTCAAGCCTCCTGCTTATTTTAACAAAAGATAAAGCATATTGATAATTTGTTGTCCTAAAATTATTGCCTTTTAGCTTCTGTTTGTTCTTTGGAATGACTTGTTGATTTTTCTTGTTTAGCTTTTGCATTGTTCGATCTTCAATAGCAGGTATTTCCATGTTTAATGAAAATTATACCTCTCTCAGGTGAAATATTACTTCTAACATCTTGTAGCTGCCAAACTATTACCTCCTTATAATTCTTACCATGGCCTGCTACCTAGTGTCTGCAAGAGTAGCTAGTATTTATTAGTTGGCTGTTAGCCACTGTTGTTGCTATTGGTTGCTGATTTCTGGATGCTGATTGCTTTCTTCATATGCACTTCAATAACTTGACAGTCATTTCTTGTATGAAATGTAATTTTTTACCATGAACATATTTTCTGTGGAAATTGTCTTTTCTCTCCATGTTAATCTTTTTGAAAGATGAATCTTATTGAATCTGTCATCCACCCCTGGCCATAATCGTAAATCTCATTGGGTCATGACTATGATAGAGGATTTTGTTGATTATGTGCAATGCGTTCTCATGTTTTTAGGTGATTAATTTTGGTTTTTGGCACTTGACTGCTTCATCAAAATTTGTACCTGGTATGGATTGCTCTCTGTGTATAAATTTAGTGAGTTCTGAAGTATGTATGAGCAGGTGAGGGCAGTATATGTGAAGAACTTACCTAAGGATGTAACTGAAGATCAATTAAAGAAGCTTTTTGAACACCATGGGAAAATTTTAAAGGTGGTTCTGCCACCAGCAAAGTCTGGGCAGGAAAAGAACAGAATTGGCTTTATACATTTTGTGGAGAAGTCAAGTGCTATGAAAGCACTCAAAAACACTGAAAGATATGAATTAAATGGTAAATTTTGAACTACTTTTTATCCCTATATGCATGTTTGTAATTATAAACATATTCTTCAATGTTGTTGCTTATGCTTTTATTTTGATTTTAGGTCAAATTTTGGAGTGCTCTCTTGCAAAGCCACAGGTTGATAAGTCTGGAGGATCAAATACGCAGAAGTCAGGATTGCTTCCAGGCTACCCTCCCCCTGTTGGTTACAGCTTGATTGGGGGTGCCTATGGTGGGCTAGGCGCAGGATATGGTGCCGCAGGTCTTGTTCAGGTCGCATGTGTGCTTTTTTTCTCCTTTTCCCCCCTTTTTCATGAGATACTTTTTCGGCTTGTTCAGAGACAGGAGAACATTCATATGGTTTTCATTTGGTATTTTACTTTAGCCATCCTCTTGATGTTAAACAGTGAAGATGAGACTATGAAGCTCTCTTTGATATAATCTAGAGCTTTATTTAGTTGCATTCCTCCTTTTACTGTTAGACCAAATGTACGGCATAATTCAAATTTGAGTAAATATCATGCATATGCTTACATGCAAGAGGGTGTGTATATACTGAGCCATTGATTTATCGGTGACAAATCTGATGTCAATAGTTGTATCCTTGGCAGCCCATGATACATGGAAGGGGTCCAACTCCAGCTGGAATGGCCATGATGCCCATGCTTTTGCCTGATGGACGAATTGGATATGTCCTGTAAGTAGGATTGTACATTCTTTTGCTCCTTCTGATACTTTTGGTCTCTTTATTGTTCTTTCTCACTTTCAATTAACGAATAGAGAGAAAAATCACAAATTCAAAGTGTAACGTAAAACTAAATTTTTCTGGCACACAGAAGCATGCCAAACACTAGTTTGTCTGACAGTCTGAGCATCTATTTTCTTACGTAGGCAACAACCAGGAATGCAGCCACAAACCCCACCTTCACATTATAGAGGCGGCAGGAATGGTGGAGGGAGTGGCAGCAGGAACTTCGGCAATTCAAGCAAGGGAAGGCACAACAATAATAGTGGCCAAGGGCGCAGATATCGTCCATATTAAGATGGTCCTGTTGTTGCTCTCTTGAATTTTAAGTTTACATGGTGTCCTAACATTTATTTATTGAAGTGTGTTATAAAATTGTTTTTATCAAATATACAAGTTTGATAGGTTTTGTATTGATTACATAGGATGTAAGGGCTTTCATATGTGGGAGCTCTACTGTTTCCATGTCGATAGTTAATCCCATAATTTCGAGCTTCTCTTCTGCTTTCTCCGTATAAGGCCTCAAGCAGCTGTTTAATTCTATATTAAATGTGTAGTGTTTTTTTATTTTTGTTGGGTCACTGTAGTGTTATTTAGATATAAGTTGGATTCCCTCCGCTTGAGGAGATGATCTGCTGAAGAGGGAGAGAACAGATTGGGGGGTCAAATCTACTGGTAGGATATGGAATCTTGTTCATGGTAAGAATGAGTATGGTGGACTTACCTATAAAATGAGATTTAGTGCGATTATATTTATGTAGATATTTTAGATTTTTAATTTTTTTTATTTGCATTGTTACTTAAAACCAATGTGAAGAAAATTGGACCAGATATAAAACCAACAAAATTATCAGTTTAAGGTTCTATAGTTATAGTTAGATTGAGGTTGAATCATTTATAATTAAATTAATATATTTTAAATAATATATATTTAAAATACTAAAATAGGATTAGTCATGCGAAGTATAAAAAAGGGGTATAATTCGTTGTTATAAATTATTTTTAAGAATCACATTAAAATAAAATTAAAAAGATAAAGTTTAAAGTTAAAAAATAGAAAAACAATAAATATAACGAAAATAAATAAATAAAAATGAGTAAAGATTGATGAAAAAAAGGTTGGAGGAGAAAAACATGAATCTTTATTATCAAGAACTTTTAAAAGTTATATTAAATTTAAATTAAAATAATTGAGTTTAAAATTAAAATATAGATAAATAATAGATATCACAAAAACTAAAAATAGGTTTCATACATAAAAGAAAAATGATTAGTGAAGAACACAAAAATAATGAGTAAATATGAAAGAAACTGTAAAAAAAAAAAAAAAAAAAAAGCGAAGCCAAAAAGACAGGTCCCGCATCATCTGCTGTTTAATATTTGATGGGAAACTTTTAATATATAAAAGGAAGGGGTACTAGCATAGGTATGTTGATACGCTAGGCATCTAATATAGTTTGCTTTGGGCTTTAATATAATGGTCTTGGTGGTTAACTTTTTTTTAGAAAGTTTTTTTAGCTTCAATTTTTTCGAAATTGGTTCTTAATAATTCACCAAACGGTTTCACTAGTTTAGATTGATTATACTGGTTTTTAGATAGTTCAATCACTAACCTATTTTATGAGTATTGAACCGAACAAAGGACCTCTTCCCGTTCAAATGATTAAACCGGTTGGTTCCATTCTTAGAACCATGCTTAAAACATTACTTATATAGTAAAAAATGTTTGTCAACAATATATTATAAAAATAATAAAAAATGTAAAAAAATATAATAAAAAAATATGAAAGAAATTATTCATAAATCTTCAATTAAAAAAAATAAATTTATAATAGTATTGGTGTTCATAAGTTCCCACTAGGATTACACATGGATAGAGTCAAACTGGGCAGACCATTAACCCGAGGCCCAACCTGAAGAGTGGCACGAGCTGGTTTTTTCAATCCGATGCCCGACCAAACCCGACTAGTAGCCCGGTCATGTTAGGGTCAGACTACCATGGTCAGGCAGCATCGGGCTTCGGAGTTTAGGAGAAACTTAAAGAGAAAAAAAAAAAAAGGGTCAATCATTAAAAGAAGAGACTAACATTGCAAACAATTGTGTTTTTCCCTAAAAGTGAATGGACCAACAAAACAGTCCTAATATGTGCTACAATAAAAGTGGGCCAATGTTTTTTTTTTTTTGCTAAAACTTAATTATGAAGTTTAACAATCAGAATATTTCTCACCCAAAAAACAAACCATCAGAATATCACAATCCCAATTACTGTGAACTTCGAAATTAACTTAAATAAACAGGTGTACATCAAAAAAATAATACTCTTGATCCATATTATAAAGGATTTCTAACTATTTCATGCTTATTAAAAAAAATTATTTGCATACCTTAAAATTTTTAAAAGAATCCAACATCCTAACTTTATGCTTATTAATTACCAATAAAAATTATTTTAAAAATTTATCATCTCTCTTTTTTTTCAACTTATGAGACAATAATTAATAAGGGTAAAAAAGATAAACTCCTATTAAAAATTACATCACCTATATATTTTGGACTCAATAAAGATTATAAAAAAACGTTTATAATATGGACTTATAATATGGATGGAAGGAAGTCATAAAAAGATTCGATGAGGAACCTTTAACATTGATTAAAAATTCAGCTACCATTAATTATTAAACAATGGAAGACGAGAAGAGTGAGAAGGCGAATTGCAAGGGGAGAGGAGTGAGAATGTGAATTGCAAAAGTACCAGGTAGCAAGCACTGAAGCACGGCAAGCATGAAAGCTGGAAGGAAAGGCAACGAGATGAGCAACGCTGAAGCATCAACTAGAGAAGGAGGACGAGTAATGCCATACCAAGCTACCCCACCGATCACGAGCCACAGACGAACCTTCAACCCATCAGCAATCTCAATGCCACGGTGAAGACTGATGAGGATGTGCAAGGTTTCACCGTGGCAGAATGACAAGAAAGGGACGGAATGAGAATGGGGTTGGGAAGGATAGGTGTATGGCGCAACAGAGCATGACTAACGGGGAAGATGGAATTGAACTGAAGGTCATAGAAGAATCAAGAATATGGCTCAGCTTTAGCACCAAAACATCGTCACCCTTATTTTTCCCAAGTAGTTGTGTTCAGGTTGGGCCGGACAATTCAAGAGCATATGGCAGCCCTAGACCCTGTCCCACCTGACCATGCAGCCCAGCCCAACAGTGCTCAATTTTCTTCGGGTTTCTCATTTGTGCTTCGGGTTGGGCAGATTTTGTCTCAGGCCGGGCTAGGAAAACCAGGCCATGTGGGCAGCCCACTTTTCACAAGTAATCAAACAGGAGTATTTGGGGACACAATTTTAACCTACATTAGTGAAAAAGAAGCAATCCTTTTCAGATTTGGTACTGAAAAAAAAATTATCCATTAAAAAATTTGGAGAAGTCGTGAGAGAAGTACTGATTTGGATCCAAAATCAGGAAAAATGTCTGGTTAACCAATTTTCCTTTTCCTTTCTCATATTTTCGTCAATCATATCACAGCCGTTTTTGAAAATATACCTCATGTGCCGAGGGAGTGGAGTGGTGCATAGGGCATATAGCTAAAAGCCAAAGATTGGGACGAGAACACTGCCCAGCATACAATTAAAAAAATTTCATGCATGTTATCCAAATGTTAAAACATTAAATAACACCGGGGCAGTCATACAAGTGCAAGTTTCTTCGATCCTATCCTCGAAACTTCTCATTTGATGTTAGCACCCTCGTCTTTATCAGATGATTCACCTTCTAACTTTCTCTTCTTTTTCGAGTCCTTTTCCTTGGACGCACCCGCTTTCTTGCCAGCATTCTTCTTTCTAAACTCTGATAAGCAATGAAGAAAAACTGTGAGGTTGACCGCAGTAAATCGGCGCGCCCCCCCCCCCCCCCAACAAAAAAACAAAAACAAAAAACAACCGTCTAAGAAGTCATTGGGAATGCGATCACTAACTAGCAACATCAAGGTTCGTATTTCAGTAATGTACCCCGTCTTCTACTACCTACAGCAGATAAACACGTTCTCCTATCCCTCTTCATGAAAGCCTGGGGCCTTCATCAACAGCTAGTCATGCTCAGGTTAAGAGTACAATCACACGGTAAAGCAACCTCAATTGGAGCCAAATAACTGAAAATAAAACTTCCTTGATTTCATCGGAAAACCCACCACATTCTTGAGAGATTTGAAGAAATAATTTACGGAAATAGATCAGACCAAATATTAAAGACGATACCACATCTTTGTCCACAACATGCATAGACAGATTTTCACAGCATAGAGTAGAGCAAGACATCCCAGTGGTGAGAAATTTTAAATGGCGTATGAAATAATTTGATCAACATAACCGCGGACAGGAAATCAAGCAAGCTGATTTACCTTCAAGAGAAGCTTTTAGGGGCCGGACAAACTCGGAATACTCAGTCTCTTCAAGAGCTTTAAATACATCATCGGCGCTTATTATCTGCCTCTTGGCTTCCTTGCATATGTCATTTGCTCTGCCATTAGTTTAAACCGTATTATAATTGTTTACAACACTAAACAAGATAAAATCTGGAATGTGCACAACCGCATATGAAAACCTAATTCGATTCTCATATCACATACTGCTCAACTAAATGTGTGAAGTCTCCAAGCGACAAGGATAGTTACCATTATCAGGGGAGCAATGTGTCCCCCCAATTTTTTTTTTTAGGGGGGGTAAAAAATATTTGAAACATATAAAAAAATATAAAAATATTTATTTAAATATTTTAATATAAAAAAATTACAATTAAGTGATTATAAAAAATTTTAATATTAAATATAAACTATTAAAATATAATTTTATATTTAAAATTAAAATTTTTTATATTTATATTAATGACAGAAAATTGATTTAATTAAAAAAATAAAATGATCAAATTATTATTCCCTCCGCCTCATTTTACTCTTGAATTAAATTACTTTTCATTGAAATTCCTCCCCCCTCCTTCCATTCCCTCACTATCTCATCTTTCCTTCACTCCCCTTTACTTTCCTCCATTAAAATCCTTTCCTCCCTCTCCCTTCGCTCGCCTCCCACCAAACATAGCCTTAAACTATAAACTAACTAGCTTAATTAACTGCGATAAAACAACCGTACTTTGTCTAATTGACTAGATAGAAGACAAAAAGGCTCAAATTCAATACGTTCCAAAAAGATATAAACGGGAGAGAAGATTTCAACCCAAAGCCCTAAAGTGCCGCTAAAGAAGAAAGTAGACTGAGTACAGAATTCAGAGAAGATAAAAATTAGGGTTCGAAGAATAGTACTGACGTTGCGGAAAGGTAGTGGATAAAGATCCGCGCGCTTTCCGAGAAAGCGAGAAGGGCATCTTTGTGAATGGAAATGTCTCCGTCGTTGGAGCACCGTGAGAGCTCATCTTTCACCACCCGGCGCACTATAGCCTTGGGCAGCTCCTCCGCCTCCGGCACCACCTTCTCTGTCTCGCCCATTCTCTGCGAAAAATGGCGAAGTAACTCCTCGATTGACGCTATTCGATTTCAATGCTCTGTTTATCTACGCGTTACCAATTTCTAGGTGTCTTTCCCGCCATTATCAGCCCTAGACAAGGACGACACCTTTGGGCTTTTATCCATAAGTGCTTTAGGCCCAGTTTAGCTCTTTCTGCTTCTTGTATTCTTTATGGCTTTATGCTATCGACATGAGCTAGTCTTAAAATACAGCACCAAGTGACTAGTGAGCACCAATTGCAGTTGGTTCGTCACGCCTGTTTTTCTAAAAGGAAGGCTTTAGATTCAAGAATTGTAAATAATAAAAATAAAAATCCTTGTTGAAAGAGTTTTACATTCATATAATTTAACTTAAAACTTCTATTGCATCGTTATTTTAAAAAGGAAAACGTATCTATATTTAATATATATTAAATGCGATATATTTTCTGTATTTCACCATATGTTTCATCAGTTTTATTTTTCAAAGTTCTAAAATAATTTAAGAACTAGTAGAAAAACACAATTTTTGACCTTTAGTTTTAAATATCTTTATATTATTTTTAAAATACTTGTTTAAAACTCAAACTTTTTATACTTTTTATTTTTTGATACATTTATTTGTTGAATATATATATATATATATATAATTTTAAATGTACATCTCTCACATCCATATTATAAAATTTTAAAATTTTTTAGATCCAATATTCATATCATGTTGTATCCGATACTCGTACCCGTATCTATGTATTATAAGTTAAAATCAATGTGACTTTTAGAACAATTATTATATTAAAAAGAAAAAAAATTGAAAACAAAGTTACCAGTTTTGCATTAGTGATTTCTAATTGAAAAAAAATACAATTTTTATAAATAAAAAATAAATGAAAGATATACTGTAATGCCAATATATTGATTTACAATAATGCCAATTTGTACAATTTAATGTCGAGCTAAACAATGTGTTGATTCAAACATCAAATCTAAATCCGAGGAAGTAATATTAAGTAAAAAATTAATGTTTAAGTTTGTAAATTATTAAATTTTATGTTAAGTTTTATATGAAATATATTTCATATAGAACTTTTATTTAAAAAAAAAAAAGCAGGAAAACAGCAATATTTATTTTAAACCATACATCTTAAGCCAATTTATTAATATATATAACCATAAATTGAACCAGGACAAATCATTGATTCTGGGGCATAAAACAAAATGTCTAGCTCATACGCCACTATAGTATATTTTTTTTTTTTTATATAGCACTATAGTATATTCCATAGTTGTCCATATACAACAGAACCACCAACCTATCCCAGAAGGAGCTGATCAAGAGTACTTCATACGTACTATTAACCTTCTATCAAAGAATCACTATGCTCATATGTCTAACCTGTGACTATTTGTGCAAAGCGCTGAATTTGTCAATGAGTATACCCTGCCTGCAATGATACAACAATGTTAAGTCGATAAGTGAGGCAAGCACTTTTTACCAAACTAGTATCAAAATAACTGGCATGGGCTGGTGCAAAACATGGTGTGACACTACTTCGTTTGGAGTTGTACACCAAAGATCAGCTGGTATGGAAGCAGCTAGCTAGCAATCGCTTTTTGTGCTGAAATGCTTCTATCTGTCAAGCTTATCTTGTTTGGACCATGCTGATGCAAGGTCCATTGTCCACACCATGTGGAGCCACCACACCAATCCATCCACCCTACTTTTTGTCACACATGCCATGTGTAGACTTTTCTACATAACTTTGGTCCAAAAAAGGAAGCACAATTTCCAAATTAGGTTGCGTTTTATACGCAACTCTATAGTTTAACACGCTGGGGATTTTTTATTCTATTCTATGAGCCTAACTGAATTTTGAACGTGGGCAACATCTAATGTAGGACAAACTCCAGGCATGATCCTACAAAAGCTAATTTGGGAATTGGCGATCATGATGGCTGAAGCAACCTTATTTTTTGGCCCTTTTTGTATTGCTGAAGACAAGAAGAATAATTCCAAGATTCGCATGCATGATTGCAAGTGAGAGATAATGAAGATAAAGAACTATTATCATTCCATATATTTTTAATAAATAATGAAAAGGAAGGTTTTATTGGTTCAGTCATGACTCATGAGTCACAGCTCACAAGAGTCTACTTGGCAAATATATATATTTTTTTGGGCCTTTGTCTACTTGGCACACTCACAACATTGAATTTAGACAGCAATTGATAGGCCATCCAGAATCACTCCACAGTATAGTTCAGAAAATTTTCCCATCATATGACTCCTAATTTGTATAATACTATTAGTCTATTAGATAAAAAGTATTTAGACAAATCTGATTTACCATTGCTCAGCTGACTATGGGACATTATCTATAAGTAGCTTGATTTCCATATTTTTAAGATACCGAAATTATGAGTCTCTTTTGCACCTTAGACTGAACTTTCTCACACACTTCCTATCCCTTTTGTCTATAATCATTGATTTTTAGTTATTCCATGTTAGAATTAATTAATCCAAAGAATAGATGTGGGACCAGCTAGCGTTTAGGATAAATGAAATCTAAATGAAGAAAGTACCAACAATCTTGCAGATGAAGATGCAGAGACAATTTCCCCCACCTTCAATCGTATGCACAAGAATAATCTACTAAAAACCCACATTTTCCTTTGATCTCTGAGCAATTCTCACTTATCACGATCTAGAAATATCCCATTCCCAAGCATAAATTAATCCTGCAATAACATAGACGATAAAATTGGCAGACAAAACCTGCCGAATAAGAAAAACAAGTGTGTGTATTAGCATTTACGTTAGCTAATTTAACAGCAACGTTGGTGAATTTAATCATATGTCTGCTTACATTGGAGTTGGATATAATCATTTCTGGGAGATAACTCTGTAATCCTATGTTATAAACAGGAGTGCCATCAGCATGGTAGAGGCCATAGTTTCTCTCTGATGTAGGACCCGGTTTTAAATCCTCATTAAAAAGTGCAAAGACATATATATCAATTGGAACCGATGGATTTGCGGGAGTGCCTTGCTTCTGCTCTATTATTTTCACCAAATTAGCATTATATATTCCTGCATTCTCTGGGGTAGCACCTATCTCGTCAGGGTCGCCCTTAGAAGGCCAACCTGTCTCTGAAATCCTAACTTCAATATCAGTATGACCCAGAGCTTTAATTGCAGAATACACAGCATCAATTTGAGCAAACAGCATATTGTCATAATGCAATTTCGTATTCGGGTCAGTCATCCCTGGATTTGGCTGAAACAACACATAATTCAAAGGAACCTCATTTGAGTTATACTTGTATGCGAAAAAAGGGTAAGCGTTGATGAGAAAGGGAGATTTGATCTGAGCATGAAAGCTTAGAAGGGGTTGGATATATTGTATCAGATCTTGCCTGAAAGCTCCTGAAGAAGGAGGGTAGGAATTGGATAAAATGTTGAAAGAATGAGCAGTTGTGACGGTAACTTGCTGATCGAGGCCAAGATTTACAAGGGCATTATAGACATTTTGCATTGCTGGGAGGAGGTTTGAGAAGAGCTGGGTGTCATTGCTGTCGAAAATTTCGTTCCCCACAGTGATGCAAGTGATTTTGGTGTGAGAAAGGTAAGGTTGAAGATGCTGTTGAATCCATGTTTCAGCTTTAACTGTGTCTCTCATGTTCTGGAGATACTCACTTCCAAGACCTATAATAAATTCCACATTCGAATTGGCGAAGGCAAGTAGAACATTCGGATCAGCATCGTAGAGTTTGATTCTGCTTACGTTCATAGATTTTATAAGAACGGCAACACGAGAGGGGGAAGGTAGATTGTTGGCTATCTGCCCGTAGTTAATTCCAAATCCAACGCCTTGGGTTTGTCCTAAATGATCTGAAAACAGAGTTTGAAATACTGAGAAACTTCTAAGATGTTAAAAGTAGTCTTCTTTCAGGAAAACAAAACATTGAATAACTTGGGCAAATAATTAAAAATTAACCAAGACAACCTATAATTTGCAGAGAAAAATCACTACAGCTGCAAAACGCACTCTACTTAACATGAGGTATTGCAAAGCAAGTGCGCAGGAAACCCCAGAATCAGATCGGATTATTATACAAACACAATAAACGCATGTCATGAGGAATAAAATCAGAAATATAAGCTGATGGTTTATTGCTCTGAGCACACGTTCAGTCTAGATGGAACTGTATTCTTATCACTAACTCAACCAGGCTCGAATGTTGGATTATGAAACAACAATGAGTCGAATAAAAGCTGTTTGTGTATTGCCTTCACTTTGGCTGGAATCAAAGAGAATCATGCAGAAGAAAACAAGTGAAGAATAACAAACCCGAAACAGAGAGAAGCAGTAATAAGAGTCTGAGAAAAAGAGAAAAGCTGGGGATTGCCGATCTGATGTTGGCCATAACAGCCACTTAAGACGACTGCGCTTCCAGGTGGAGAAACGCAGAAAATGTGAGGTTATTCAGCTGACAGTTTCTCATTCTCATCATGTGTTTGCATATATTTCCACCCAGAAAGAGAGAGATAAGCCGACCAGCTCTGTTTTCACAGCGGAGCTTCCCCACTTTCCTTGATTTTATGTAAAATGATGTTGGCTTCATTTATAATTTAGCTTAGCTGTTCCTTTCATACCTTTAATTTCGATTTATCTCTGTCCAACTGGAGATATTCAATTCACCTACTCCAATCCAAGGGCTAGAGCATGAGACTTGTAACCCAACAAGTTTTAAAATATAATTGGTGACAACTTATAACCTTTATTTGTTAAGCAATCAATGGCATTCTCTTCATAGTTTTATTCTCTTATAAGGCAAGATGAGCATCTCATAATATATCATAATATATAATGATTTATCTTTTTCTTTTCTTATTTATTATATTATTAGTGTTATAACTTATATCATATTTAGTGAGAGGAATGAAATTAATTAGGATAATATTGAAAATTTTGGCTTTTCAAAAAGTTTAAAGACATAATAAATGTATGAAATCCTACTCATTTATCTATTATATCTATAAAAGTAGAACCAAAAGCTGCAATCTCAAGCCTCCACGTCATTATTTTGAAAAAAAATTAGTAAAATTTGAGTTATTATTTTTGAGATTTTATATTATTTATTTACTATTATATTTTAAGAGCATTTAAAATATCATGATTTAGACTTTTAGAAATTATTATAAATTAATAGTTTATATTTATCTATAAATCAATTTGTGAGATTATATTTTTAGTTATTTACTATTATGTCTTAAGAGCAGTTAAGATATAAGATTTAGAAATTATTACGATAATTTTTTTTTCTTTTGGTTGACATACGTTTATTTATGAACATATTATATTTATTTTTTGTGTTTTATCCTATTATTTGTTTTATTTATAATGTATAATGGTTAAACTATTTGTTTTTAAGTTGTTTTTGTTTATTAAGTGATATTTGGGAAATATTGTTATGATGTGATTGCAATCAAAATATATTCTTATTTTTTTAATATTTTGATGTGGTATTTTTTTCTATAAAATCAACATTCTTATTTAGCCTCTATATCACCATTTGTATCGTACCACAATTAGTTGTTGCCATTTTTTTTTTCATTATTTCTTCATGTCCAGGAACGCTGGTGAAGTATTTTATGATACTGTGAGGGCTATCAATTATCTGAGATATGATTGGCGAATTAAAGTTAGGGTTATGCAGTTGTAGAAAATGCCCTCACATCATTCACCAAATAATTATAACTCAATTGAGTTAATTCTACAAGATGCTGATGTAAGTTTTTAATGTATAATATATATATATATATTATCCTATAGTGGTTATGTTATTGTCTCTAACTCTTTTATTTTTCATGTTAAATTAGAGTGATCGTATTCATAGAATGATTAAAAAAATGTTCTTCTTTAAGTTTAAGGATATATTGAAAGAGAGTGAAGTATATATTATAAAGGCATTTGGTGTTAGAAATAATACCAGTTCAAAATGCACCGCTAACCATAAATTCAAATTACATTTACAATATTCAACCTATGTGGAATTACAGGTTCATAATGGAGATATACATCTGTATAATTTTTTGTTTTCAATAACTTATTGTATTGAAGTATGTATTATACATATGTATCATTGTTGTAAATATAAAGTATCTCATAGATCTTATGACTTACTTTATAGCAATTAAATATATGTTGTACAATTTAATTATAAATAATCGGAGCTTCCCGTGCATTGCACTGGATTACATGCTAGGTTGATATTGTTGAAAGGATATTGGCCAACTGAAACACATTAATTGTTGAAAGGATATTTAAAAAAATTCTCAGCTAATATAATTAAGTGTCAATTTACAGATTATGTGATATTTTTGACAAAAAAACATATATTAAAACATATATTCTTTAGTGGATTGAGATATCCAATTATATGATTTATTTTTTATGGACATATTGACCCCTTCATAAGAAAAATTCTATAATAAAAATAAAAAATACACATATTAAAAGGATCTCACAATATTAATATTATGACTTCATATAATTGATAACGGTATATTGATTCTACAAATCTTTTTGAAAAATTCTTAACTAACATAATATGATAACTAGATTGATTTAGGGAATCTTCGAATAATTTTGATTTTACAAACTAATATTTTGTTATATATTAATATGAAAGATATCATAATCAAGGATTGATAATACAGTCGAGATTTTCATATTGAAACAAATTAATTTGTAATCATCATAAAAAACCTTTTTTTTTCAATTCACATTTTTCAATGTTAATCAAACGATTAGTGAAACATATGGTAAATGAATGTGACTAATCCATTTAAATTTCAAGGGTGAGAATGCGTTAAATATAATCAACAACTCACATTAAATTCAATAATATAATATTTACCTTTCTTTTTACAATTGCCATTACATGAATAACAAACACTTTATTAAAAATCTTCCGTGAATCATGCAAATAACTAGGAATTTACATATTATAATTAATAAAACAAATAAAAACAATAAAATTTTTGTCACGCACACTCTCACACATATTTCTGAAATTCGGATCTTCTTTAATTTTTTTTTAAAAATAGTTTCCTAAATTATTGACATAACAAAATGTCAACTTCTATTATCTATTATAAAATATATAAATTATAGAATAAAAATCAATGATTTCTTATCCATATTTTCACATTTGTGTGGTTTGGCAACTATCACGTCTCTTAGTGTTTTTAACAACACACAAAATTATATCATCATCTTCCCTCTTGTAAGATTCATTATGTTAAATTAGCTGGCTTCCCAAGAGGGGGGTGAATTGGGAAGATTAAAACTTTTCTGCAAAATATCAAGAAGGTAAAGAAAGCAATATATGATAGTAAAATAGAGTATAAACAAATAACTGTAAAGGTGGCAGTAAAGATAAGAAGACTCAGTAATTTATCCTGGTTCAGTCTCTCCACTTAACCTACGTCCAGTTCCCAAATCACCACTTGAGATTTTCAACTATTCTGCAAGAATTTCATGGGCTTCTTGCAAATGCCTCAGTACAAAGATGTTGCTCTGTTTTTAGAGCTCACTCTATCTCTCTGTGCACTCTTACAAAGTGCTCCCCAATCCCTTGTGATGTCCCCTCACAAGAAAATCTATCTTTCAAATGAAGATAAGATTGATTACAAAGATTAAACTCTCTTAAATAGAGTGAATATGAAAGTTAAAGTACATAATATTGAAGTGAGAGAGTAAAAAACTTTGAGTAGAAGATTTGGCAGAGTTTCAGTATATTCAATGTTAAAATCGTTACCCTCAACTTCAAATAATGTTATATTTATAGATTTAGGTCTCAAATATCCGTCAGAGACAAAATCTATCCATTTGAGAAGTTATCCAATGGTTATTCTGAAAAACTATCCGTTAACCAACCACATTTAATGCTCCTGACATACTGAAATTCGAATTTCGGTTGCTCAACAGACGAATTTTGTAGAAACCGAAGGTTAACGGCTTCAACGTTGAAAGCCCGAAGTTCGTCTGTCATGAGGTGAAATTCAAATTTTGATATTTGGAAAATGTTTCTGTGTTGTGACATACGAATTTTCAAGTGGACAGTTTTTCTGTTAAGTGTGAACAGTATTTTCAATTTGCTACAGTGCCTTCGAAATTTGAATTTTGGAACCTCAAAATTCGTCTGTCCGTAGCTGGTCTTTAAGGTATTATAGTTCATGTGATTCAAAGTTCAAATTTTCAAATGTCAAAGTTCGTCTGTCAGAGAGACCTCTTTTCAGACTAACTTCAAAATTTAAATTTATAAATACTATCATTCGTATGTCAATATATCACTTTAACAGATTTACAAGCCTAATTTCTGAAATTCGAATTTTCATGTTCAAAGTTCATCTGTCAGTGAGCAATTTTGAAATCCAATCTAAACTTAGTTTCAGATGAACTTTGGCATAATTTCAGACGAATTTCTTTAGTTTTCATAAGTTTCATTTTGTCTGAAATTTGAATTTTTAAAACCCAAAGTTAGTCTGTTGCTTAAAGCTCCTTTTAGACACTTATCAAATTTTGAATTTTTGCAAGTCAAAATTCGTCTATTAGAGAACCATCTCCTTAAACTTATTCAGTTTAAACATGAAATTCGAATTTCCAAAGCCAAAGTTCGAATTTCCAAGATAACAGTTTAATATAAACCTTTCAAACTTCGTCTGCTGGTGGGTATTTTTCAAATATTTCATAATTTAACATAGAATCAAGGTTTTAAAACGTCTTTTTACCAAATCAAAGTCTTTTACTCAAATAAACACTACTAAACAACCTACATCTATTCTTGTACATATTCTTCAGAATTTCTTCACTTGAATTCTTTTAGGCACCTTTGATATCTTTATTCCAAGCTCTTGAGGGTTAGTTTGAAATCATCAAAACTATGGATTCAACACATTATTCGTGATTGGCAACTTCTATTTGCCTCTTATACCTACAGGAAATAGTTGAAGGTTTTGACGATTCAAATTTCCTCTTTTAGCAAATATATTGAACATATATTCAATATATTTCCTCTTTTAACAATGCACAAAAGAACTACTTTTTGGAGCACGCTACTAATTTATTCATCCTTTTCTGCTTACAGTATTATGTGAGGGATTAGTAATTATTCTACCGTATTCTTATGTACTTAGATTCAATCCTATAGCCATATGTTTTTTTCTTTTTGTGTTCGAGATTAATTTAATTTGAGAACTAATTCCATTGAAATGCATTTTATTATGCTTATTTTTTTGCATATTTTAGAGTTTATTGTATAATTTTTTGATTGTTACTTGATTTTTAGTCTTCTTATCAATCTCTTCGACATAGTTTTTTGTTGTTGCTCACGTTTTTTATTGTTGCTCTCATAACTTTGAGGTAAGTTTCCAATTTTTATATAACAGGCATAGTTTTAAAAGTTATATCATGAAATTTTGTGTGTTATTCTTATTTCAAAATGAAAGCTGTAATTATTATCATCACATGTAAACTCCAAATCTAAAGTGTTATGCTGTTTTGGTGCTTCAAAAAATAATATTAGACTGTGGACTTCTCTATAATGACAATGATGATAATTATTAGCAATAACACAAGTTGTTATCTTTTTTTTCAAAATGAGGTATTATTATTTTCACAATTTCTATTTATATTTTCAGTATGTTTAACTATAGATGGATCGAATCAGAATACTTTTAGGTTGTCTATATCAACTAGAGCACGTATTCATCTAACACAAATAGAGACAACAAATGGTGTATTAAATTTAAGTGTATTATTTATATCATATTTATAGTATAATTTCCTATAGTTGTATTTTTTTGTTTAATCAATTTAATTTAATTTTTTTGTATAATTTCTCTTAGAAAAATTGAATTACTAATATATAAAATTTTGGCAAATAAAATTCATTATAGGTTAGGACAGGTTGTTGCACATCGGAATCGAATTGAAATCATGAGGAGAAATAGTAAGTATTACAATAAGTACTTTCTATTATTATAAATTATGGTTTTTATATTTAACACATAAAATATATCATGATATAAATTGGGTCACTCTTTTTAATGGAGCGTATGAATAGATCAGAGAAAAATGGTGATGTTTCTTCATGCAATGATACATATATTGAACATTTTCTATTGTCTGACATCACAAATATTGGAAATTCTGTCCAGAGTCATGGTATTATTTTCATTATATATATATCGCTATATATACTAAATGAGTGTTTATATAGATTATCTCTCATATATTAACATAATGAATTTTATAATTTCTAATTAAAGATGAACCCAGGTACAATATCCAATATTTTTTGGTACAAGTAGTTATCTTAGTGTATGTCTTTATTAAATCAGTACTAAATGCAAATTCAATAAACTATATACATATATATTTTTTGTACAATATTATGATCTCGGAGTTCAAATGTATATATGTCAGTTTTGCAATGCAAAGTTTTAGTTCGATGAAAGGACAAGGAAAGATGGTGCAAGAAGAACCATTATTCAGTATATATTGTCTTAAGGGAAAGATTAAACTTCCTAGATCATAAGCTCCTCCTTTCATACTTGATAGGCTTTTTAATGAGAATGACGTCATAAGCAAATGTTTTCATGATAACATCGGGACATATAATATGATGTTCGCATTTACTTCTATGGGAGGGAAAATTGACAACGAAATCAATAATGGTCGTGATCCATATGTATATAGAACAAGTGGACAGAATGTCCATCTTATTGGAAGAATTCTTCCTATGGATGGAATGGCTCTAATATTCACACAGCTTTATATTTATGACACAATCAATGAAGTATCCAATAGAATTCATTCATTTGGGTAATACATAATATTTTATTTTACATGTCATATAGAGCTTTTTACTTTTTATTTTTTATTCATTTGGTGTATTATTTATGCTTTTGTATGTAGGGGGAAAGACAAAGATAGTATACTTCAATCAGATATGGTTCAATCCCTTAAAATTATGTTGGATGAGCATAACATTCTTGTGCAAACATTTCGCATGGCACGAGACATGTTAGGCATAAATGAAATTGAGCATGTGAAAATTAGATTGATTCATAAATGTGGCAAAGATGGCAAAAGATATAATCTTCCTACTGCTATAAATGAAATCACAGCTTTAATAGTTGTGGATATTGGATCTACGAAATCTAATAGAGATATTATTGTTAAATACAAGTTAGAGCTGTTTGAGCAGGTACATGAAACTCATCCACTATACTTGCCAATACAATATCCATGGTTATATGTGTATAGTGAGGATGATTATCCAGGTGACATTTTGCATGATGATAATATGTTGACCACACATGGCAAAAATAACAAACTCACATTGCAAGTGTCAAACATTAATCTTAGAAATCATTTACTATTCATCTTTAGTGGTTTGAGTTCCAATTAGGTGCATTTGGAAGCAAATTTGGGCCAAATTCTAAAAATTTCAAAAATTACCAAAAGTCACTATTCATTTGGTAACTATAATAATTTGACTGAATTTTAAGAAATTATAATTAATTCTAGAAAAATTGTTTAAGAGTGGTTCAAATTACTAAATTCATCTCTTAAAATATTCTATGAGGAAAAAAATATTAATTTGAAATTTTATTGGACAAATAGCTATAGTAAATTTCATGAATTTACTTGCAATTTTACCCTAATTTTTCTAAATTTCATTCTATAAAACCATTATCTTAATAGCAGTCATATAATACATGTAAAATTGATTCAAAACAAACTTTATTGATTGTCTAGGAGTCACATGTAATTTACATAATTCTAACATAGATCGTCATTAAACTTTGATATTACATAAACATCTAAAATATTCTTCCTATTACTAAATATTTCTTCATGAATCCTCCTCCTTGCCTTTCACATGATTTGGACCTAATCATGGTTAGATATTTAATGGGGTGAGATTTATGAAAATCCCAATAGCATCATAATCTCATTCTTAACATAATATTTAGAAATAGTTGCAAGCAACATAATTTCATTTTGGCATGGTAACATTTTAGATCAAAAGACATCTTTTAGCATGTTCATCATGTTCTTCACATGTTCATGCTTATTCATGCAAAATTTTTAGCATGTTCATCATTCTTTCACCATTTTGATCTAACATCATCATCATATTCATAACATAAACATATTTTCTACCTACCAATAATAGAAATATAAAATCTAAACAACTATTTAGAAATAAAATGCAAGAAAGGAAAAGATGTTACCTTAAACTTGCAAACCTTCCTTTTCTCTTCTCCTCCTTCTCTCTATAACTCGCTCTCTCACAAATATATGATGGATTTTAGTTTTTGATGTGAAGAATGGAGGGGAGGAAAAGCCTATTTATAGACAACAAGAAGCAAATCCATCCATTAGATTAAATTTTGATTCAATGGCCAAAATTGTACTACATCACCTATTTTCTCCACTATACACCTAATTTCTTCACATAATTGTTATCTAATTAATTTTTCCTCTCTTGTCATTAATTTGAATGCCACTTTTATCTCCAAATAAGATCAATATTGCATCATTATGCTTACATAAGCTTACTTTATCCAAACTTCTAATTCTGACATATAATCTTTGAAATAGTATCATGCATGGTGGTTAACTCTTCTCCACTCCTTTTTCTTCTTATTTGCACACCATTTTGAGTCCAAATTCAGCCCAAGATGATGCCTTTAATTATTTGGGCTTAAACCATTTAATTTTAGGCACAATTTCAACATATACCGGGTTTTTGGCTTTGATTATGTAAATTTTTCTAGTAAAATTTTTAATGCATAAATATATTTAAAATATGCATTCCAAATTCATTATAACCTTAATTAATAATTTCTAAGTCCATATAATTTATTTTAAAAGATATTTTACCTTATTGGTCTCTAACCGAAAATACCAATAAAATTAGTCTTGGTTAGTTTTTCCTGTAACCTCTTTGTATAGATAATTATTATAAACATTTTAAAATTATTTTTCACTTATTGTTGATTGTTTTATAGTCTACTGAGTCACCTATAATTTAATCAGTCTAGGAATTGGGTGAATTGGGTTATTGGGCTCTTTATGTTTTCTTGACATCGTTTGAGCTATTCTTATCAATAATATTTTTGGATCTCCAAAAATCATCCCTGGCCTATGATAAGGTATCCTGCAAGTATACATGGTCGATCGCAGTAATAAAAGGTCTCCGGAGTATTCCAGAAGTCGAACCCAAGAAAGATAGTAAATTTATAATCCAAACTTTTAATCCCAAAAATTAATTGATAATCAAATTAATAATTCAACTTAAAAAGATAAAAAAAAAAGGAAATAAAACGATGTCTGAGTTTTGATTTAATTCTAGAAGCGTCAAAGGATCAGATTTCACCTTATGAAATAATTAAATTTTATTTCTTAGTTAGACTCTATATAATTATAGTGACTGTTGTTTCTAAAGCGTCCTAATTACCTCTCGGTCAATTAGTCCTAATTTAATTAGGATTCAATTCGCTCTCGCGCAACTAAATTTTCTAATTAAATCTTGAAAACTACAACAGATATCACCATGAATTCCTAATTATATGTCTAGATTAGTTATTCATGTTTTTCCCTTTAAATATAAGTTCACTCTTCACCTCTCAGTCCATCAAGTTTACCCATTAATTAGATTATATGGTAATCAAGCATAAAATCCACATGAACAAATAAAAGAGATAAATATAATAAAAAAATAAATTAAATATAACTTGAAGAACAAATCAAAGAGTCTTAACTAAAGAAACAAATCCAATTCATCCCAGTCAGGCTACATGCCTACCCCCAACTGGGAAATTTAGTTACTCATGGAAATAGAAATTAAATCAAAACTAAAATCCCAAATCATAATGAAAATAATAAGAAAACAGAGTTATATTAGAGAAGAATGAATCTATCACTAATACTCCCAAAATCTCTTTACTCTTTCTCTATAAGATGCTTCTAGTTGCTCCCAGATGCGTTTAAAACCGTGTTTCCTGACTTCTGAGTACATTTTTTAATCTCCAGTTGTGTTTTTATCGTGTCTTCTTATATAGAAAAATTTTAGAAGCCCATAAAAGCATAAAATATTATGAAAACACGTAAAAAAAACGTGTTTCTACGGACCCCTAATGCATGACCCGGCACCAGGTGACCATAAAATCAATTAATACAGCACTAGGTGCTTCCAAAATGAAGAAAAAGGTCAAAATTCGCGTTGACCCGGCGCCGAGTGGGTACTGTTTGTACGGACAGATGCATCTTTCAGCTTCATAACGTCACCAGCTCGCGTTGACATTTTGAATTCAATTTTCACTATGATAACATTAGAATTTGGGGAAACTTAAAACATGAAAGTTGTAGCTCTATATCTTAGCTTTCCAACACATCTTAAAAAGCCCTCAATCGAAGTTCATATGTGAGAGTTATGATCAAAATACCGAAGGGTGTTGAAACTTTTCAGCATGAACGATTTGTAACATTTTTGCTCCAAATGCTTCCAAATGAACCTATAACATCATGAAACACCAAAGTATGTCAAATCATGCCAAAATATACCAATGTAAATATATTTAGATATAATTTAGAGTTTAAATGCGGGTATTTTATATGTATAAAATGGACACATCAGCCTATTAGGGTTTTCTACACCTTTATTGGGCCTCCATGAATAGTACTCTTGGCCCATTAAGAAACCGATGCAGTCTTACTGGGCCTGGACTCAAATTTTGGCCCAATATCCATTAGACTGATTCTATGGCTATTTAATCTTATAGAAAAATCCAGTATTTTTTTTTTATGTCATAATGTATTTGAGTTTCCTGATCTAGACTTAGTTTCTAATTCTTATTAATTTACAGATTATGAAACTTCAAATCAATTTTCTACCCAATATATTTATTTTCTGATTTTGCTTATTAAAGTATAATTTCTTACGATAATTTTCCTGAATCATCTCCTATAACTAGTTTTAGCAAATACTGGATAGATAATTTGTTTGAGGAAATGACATCTAAGACCCCTTTTTTCATCTTTTTGCTAATAATTAATATTTTCAATGGTGCCATCTAACTTTCTTTGCAATTTAGTCCTTGGTTTGATCTACATAAGATATTTAAGCTCTTTTAATTCTAATTATGCAGTAATTCTCTAAATCAGAATTCAAACAAAATCATAAAAATTTAGATATTATAGCGAAAATATTTTACATACAAGATTCAAGATCGTCATGGTGATACATCATTAATCTTTCATTTAGGAAAATTGTTTTAGCAATTTTTGGTTGATGGGTATGCAATGATTGAATCTCAAAGGTTGTCATTTATAAGGAATAATCAAAAGAAGTTGAAAGCTGAATTATACAAAGGCCTTGCAAATGCTGTGTTAAAAGGTGAGAATACACCTTCGTCTTTAGGAAAAAGAATAATTCTCCCATAGTTATTTATTGGTGGTGTTCGTTATATTGTCCAAAATTATCAAGATACAATGGCGATATGCAAGTGGGCAAGATATCCAGATTTATTTATAACATTCACATGCAACCCTAAATGGCCTGAAATAACTAGACTTTTAGAGTATAAGAATTTGCATATTGAGGATCGTCCAGATGCTATGGTTAAAATTTTTTAGTTGAAGTTGGATGTGATGGTAAAAGAAATACGAAAAAATGAGATCTTTAGGAAGGTGAAAGCAGATATTATTCTTATAAATTATTTCTATGGTTATACTAATTTGTTTATACAATATTAAACTTAATATTACTAATAAGATTTTATTATCATTGCAGCTCTATATACAATAGAGTTTCAGAAGTGTGGTTTACCACATGCTCATATTCTGATGTTCTTATATAATAATGATAAATTCCCTTTATCAAGTAATATAGACAAAATAATATCGGCTGAAATTCCAGATAAGGATAAGAATCCTAAACTACTTGAAGCTATCAGCACTTTTATGATTTATGGACCTTGTGGCTTAATAAATCCAAATTCACCATGTATAGTTGATGGGGAATGCTTCAAGCATTATCTAAAGGCATTCAATGATAACACAATAATTAATGAAGATGGATATCCCAAGTACAGAAGGTCAGATAATGGTGCAACCATAGTAAAAAATGGTGTTGAACTAGATAGCAAATTTGTTATCCCTTATAATCCATATTTGTTGTTAAAGTACAATGTTCACATAAACGTTGAGCGTTGCAATCATGCTCAATCAATTAAGTATTTATTTAAGCATATGAACAAAGGGCATGATAGGGTCACAATGGCTTTTTATACAGATTCATGAGACAATAATCGTGATAGAATACATGATGAGATGAAACTGTACTATGATTGCAGATTTCTATCTCCCTATGAGGTTATTTGGAGAATATTTTTTTTTCATATCAATTATAGGAAACCGTCTATGGAAAGGTTATGTTTTTATTTGCCAAATCAACAAGCTATTGTATTTGATGATGATGAGCCACTTGATTCGACGCTAGAAAGAAGTTCAAACAAGAACACCATTTTTTTAGTATGGTTTCAAGCTAATATTAAGTATAAAGATATAGCAAAGCACTTGTGTTACTATGAATTCCAAACTAAATTTGTGTACAAGAAGAAAGACCCTGAGTGGACTCTTAGGAATAAAGGATTTTCAATTGGAAGAGAAGAGAGGTTTTTCAATTGGAAGACTATATTTTACTCTACTTGGCAACGGTGACTTGTACTATTTGTGAACTTTATTAACTATAGTTAGAGGTTGTGCATCTTATGAAAGAATTAGAACAATTGATGGAATTGTTTCCCTACTTTTAGAGATGCATGTTATGCACTTGGGTTGTTAGATGATGATAAGGAGTACATAGATAGAATTATAGAAGTAAGTCATTGGGCTATTGCAGAGTTTCTTCAAAGGTTATACTGTATTTCTCTTTTGTCTAGCTCTACATCAACACCAAAGTTTGTATGGGAGAAAACATGGCAATTCCTTTCAGATGACGTATTGTGTAAACAAAGATCTATAACAAGACATCAATGTTTGTTTCAAATATATACTCAATTATTTTTATATAAATAATCAATTTGATAATTTAATCACATTTATGATGTAAATCATTTCAAAAGGTATTATATATTAATATGTATTTTTTTTCCACAAGATTGCACCTATCATATGAAGAAATTCAAAACTTTGCTCTTATAAAAATTGAAAATAATTTACAATTGAATGATAAGAGCCTTATTGATTTCCATTCTATGCCTGTTCCTAACACAACAAGTATAAATATAAGTATGAACAAGTTGATCCAAGTAGAATTAAATTACGATAGAGCTTCTCTTACTAATCAATTGTCTGCATTGATTAAATCTTTAACTCCTGAACAATTAAGAATTTATGATAACATTGTTTTAGCCATTGACTCCGAGAAAGGAGGAGTATTCTTTGTTTATGGATATGCAAGAACTGATAAAATATATGTATGGAATACTCTTTTAACCTCTTTAAGATCCCAGGGCAAAATTGTTTTAAAATGTGGCATCAAGTGGTATTGCTTATTTATTACTACTTGGTATAAGAACTGTTCATTCTCAATTCTGTATACCTCTTGATGTTCATGAAAAATCTATATGCAATATAAAACAGGGTAGTTATCTTGCTAAGCTATTGGTTCATACTTCCTTAATTATATAGGATGAAGCTCCTATAACTAATAAATTTTGCTTTGAGGCTCTTGATAGTAGCTTAAGGGATATCTTAAAACTATCCAATCCATCAGTTGTGAATCTCCCTTTTGGAGGTAAGGTAGTTATATTTGGTAGGGATTTTAGACAAATTCTACCTGCAATACCAAGAAGGACTCGGGAGAATATAGTGTTTTCTACTATTAATTCATCTTACATTTGAGGTCACTGTAAACTACTTACTTTGACAAGAAATGTGAGACTCCTTGTTATTGTATGTGTCAGATGATGCCAATAGAGAAATACAAAAGTTTTTTTATTAGATTCTTTCTATAGATGATGGAACAAGTATGATACTAATGATGGGAGCATTGATATCAAAATTCCTGAAGATTTGTTATTATATGTGTCAGACGATCTTATCAAATCAATAGTAGAAGCCACTTATTTGAATCTCTATGAGAATTTAAACATATCATCTTACTTTAGAGATAGATCTATATTAGCCTCTACTTTGTCTGTTGTTGATAATGTTAATGAATATATGTTGTTTTTATTGCAAGAGGAAGAGATAGTGTACTATAGTTCTGATAGTATAATTAAGGAAATTGCAATATGTATTCTGTTGATGATCTCCATTCCATTGAATTTTTGAATTTAATTTCCATGTCAGGTCTTCCTAATCATGAAATTAAGTTAAAGGTTGGTGCACCTATTATTCTCATAAGAAATATTGACAAGTCATTGAGTCTTTGTAGTGGTACCTGTTTCATTGTTACACAAGCTGACAAGCATGTACTTCAAGGTAAAGTCATGTTTAAATCAAATGAAGGAATACAAGTTTGTTTACCCAGAATATCTTTGATTCCATCAGATTCAAGATTGCCATTTATTATGAAGCAACGTTAATTTCCTGTAATGTTAGCTTTTGTCATGACAATTAAATAAAGTCAAGGGCAAAGTCTATATAATGTGGGTTTGTACTTACCAAGATCAGTATTCACATATGGATAATTTTATGTTACTTTATCACATGTACGGTCTAAAAGTGAATTGAAGATATTGATTCTAAACTAAGATGACAATTCAAGTGACACAATCACAAAGGTTGTTTACAAAGAAGTGTTTAACAATCTCACTTGATTATTTTATATTAATCTATACTTTATAATCAGTTAATATTATTTATGAATTAAACAATTTACAATGCTATTGTGCTTTTCATTTATATGTATAATTTTATCATTTGTCATATTTAAAAAATGTAGTTAGTTTTATTGACTTCGTGTATTGCACGAGTTACATATTAGTTATATATATAAAAGTAGAACCAAGAGCTTGAACCTTAAGCCTCCACGTCAGCATTTTGAAAAAGATTAGTAAAATTTGAGTTATTATTTTTTAGATTTTATATTAGTTATTTACTATTATATTTTAAGAACAATTAAGATATTGAGATTTACACTTTTGATATTATTATAAATTAATAGTTTATATTTATCTATAAATCAATTTGTGAGATTATATTTTTAGTTATTTATTATTATATCTTAACAGCAGTTAAGATATGAGATTTAGAAATTGTTACGACAATCTTTTCTTCTGTTGGTTGATATATGTTTATTTACGAACATCTTATTATATTTATTTTTTGTGTTTTATCCTATTGATTGTTTTATTTATAATGTATAATGGCTAAACTATTTATTTTTAAGTTGTTTTTGTTTCTTGAGTGATATTTGAAAAAATGTTGTTATGATATAATTGAAATTGAAAATGATTCTTTTTTTTTTTATTATTGTGATGTGGTATTTTTTTCTTATAAAATCAGCATTCTTATTTGACTCTATACTATAATTTTCATCGTACCTTAAGTAGTCTTTGTTATAATTTTTTTTTTAGTTTTTTCATTGTTTCTTCATGTCTAGGAACGCTGGTGAGGTATTTTATGATACTGTGAGAGCTATCAATCCTCTGAGATATGATTGGCGAATTAAAGTTAGAGTTATACAGTTGTGGAAGAAGCCTTCACATTATTCACCAAATAATTATAACTCAATTGAGTTAGTTATGCAAGATGCTGATGTAAGTTTTTAATGTATAATATATATATTGTGCTATAGTGGTTATGTTATTGTCTCTAACTCTTTTATTTTTTATATTAAATTAGGGTGATCGTATTCATGGAATGATTAAAAAAATGTTCTTCTTCAAGTTTAAGAATATATTGAAGGAGGGCAAAGTATACATTAAAAAGATATTTAGTGTTGGAAATAATACCGATTCATACCATATCACTAACCATGAATTCAAATTAAATTTCCAATATTCAACCTATGTGGAATTACAGGTTGATAATGGAGATATACATCCATATGGTTTTTTTGTTTGTTTCTTTGAATGAAATCTTATCAAGAAATTCATATGATCTTTTCTTAATTGGTATAAATAATTTTAATTATATTTAATTTTACGTTTTACTTTGTGATATGTATAAATTCATTTATCACAAATCAATTTGTTAGAGATGTCATTGGCAAGTTAAGTGGGATTAAAGGGATTAAGCAGCCGGTAAAGGATGGTAAGCAACAAAAGAGAGTGGAGATAATGATTGAAGAAAATGAGTATGTGTGTTTAAAATTGTTATATTGAAATGTATCTTTTTATTTTATTATTAATAATTAACTATATATATCTTCTTTTTATGTATTCATTTGTTTTTTATTTTAACATATCATTTGAATGTTTCATTTGAATGCTTAATTATATTATAATCATTTAAGTGATAAAATAAAAAAATATTAATTTTAAATAGTTGAGATTCTTCAATAATTTGAAAAGATTGTTATAAAAATATTCCTAAGTTTAATATATAAAAGTAGTTTTTTGATTATTTAATATTATATATGATATTGTAAATTTCTTGGCAGTATATATTTATTATATAAAAATCGTTAATTTTTTTATGTGATAAATATTTAAATGATAGAATTTGTAAGATATGAAATACACGGATCTTTTAAGTTTCTTTATTAATTTTTTTAATTGGAGAAGTTCACTAATTAAAATAATAGAATTAATAAGATATGACATAATCAAGATGACTTTTGGATTTATTTGTTCATATAATGATTAATTTTTGTTACCACAGAATTTTAAATAGAAAGAATTATTAAGATATAGTACAAATTTAGTGACCATAAATATTGCTTAATCAGTTAATAATAATGTTCTTTTTTTAATAGATGATATTAGCAGATTTGGTGACAACAAATTAGTAGAAATAAATCAATGGATTATGATTATTATTATTTTTCACCTTCATATCAACATGTCATTAAGATAAATAGGAGTTAAGATGGTTAACTACGAATTTTTAAGTTAAGTAACTCAAAATTTTCAATTAATAAATTATATAATTAATACAATATAATAGATTTTTATAAATGATGTGTTCAATCTATTGATTTTGTATATATAATAGATTGGATATTTTATATATTCAAAAAGTTATATGTGAAAGCTATAATAAATTACTCTAATGCTAATCAATATTAAATCATATCATTCAACAAATTTCCTAATTAATATAAATTTTCAAATCGATATTAAATCGTTGAATTGTCAAACTAATCAAATTAATAAAAATTTTAGTTAAGATTGACTTAACAATTTAAATGGAATTTTAAATCAATAGTTATTTAATAAATTTGAATAAAAAACACAACCAATGACCATTAATGTTATTTGGTAATTAGGTGATTTAATTTTTTTGAATTATATTTGAATGAATATATTAAAATGAAACTATCTTTAGCAAATCAATTTGCATTTTATGTAATTTTATATTTCAATTTAATTCAATTTTATAGATTATGATGTTTCTAATAAATATTTTTTCATATCAAATACTAGATACATAGGTAAATTGCTACAAATCAATTTTAGACCATAAAATCAATTATATGAATAGATTTTGTTTTGTGTAGTACCCTAGGTATTCAGGGTAACGATTGATTGCTTAATCTATGATAATTTGAGTTCAAATTTAAAAATTTAAGAATTCTTCTAATTAAATTATCATTTCAAACTAAATAAAAATCAAGGAAAAAAATCCATAGCTTCAATAAAATCTATAATTAAAAAAATGATTTGATATAGATTGATGGTTATCATGATTGTAAAATATATTATTTATTTATTTATATTTGATTTTATCCATCCATCTTAAAAAAATTATAACCAGCAAAGAAAAAGCCAACGCTTTATAATTTTTAAAATAATTTTTTATGGATAACACAATTTAGCTACTGCAAATATTTTATGAGATTTTTTTCATTTAAGTATTTATTATAAAATATTATATATTAAAAAATATAACCAAAAGATAGAAGCTCATGCTACCATGTTAGTCTTTTGAACAAAAATAAGAAATTCTAAATTTTAAGGCTTATGTGTTAAATGATATTTATTTTTTCTTTCAACCACTTTCAATATTAATTGAGGTTTCCAATTAATTTATTAGATTTGTGTAAATTAATGATCACCCATCTTAAATTTCATATTATTATATTATTTATTTGTTATTCATTATTATTTTTAAATATGAATTAAGATATGCGAATTTATAGTTTAAAAAAGTAATTTTAATGAATATCGTCTTTGTAACAAATAATAAAATCAAGCTGGGAAAAAATAAAAATAATAATAAAATAAACATATCTTTAATTGAACGATGAGAAAATAAATTATGACTATATTTTTCTTAATTTTTATATGTTTTACATGATTATATATTAAATTTATAATTTTTATATTAGTTGTGAGTAATTTATTTTTATCCAAATGTGTCTTTTATAAGAGATTATTATGATAGTACATGATTACAATCAAAATTAAATTATTTTTACTAATTGAATCATGAATTTTTACCTATAATTACACTTGCAAATATATGATAAAAAATATATTTCAATCAAAATAGGAAAGTCAATTAATTTTAAACTAACTATAATATAAAATATAGAAAATATAAAAAGATAATAGATTTAAAATCATAAATAAAAAATGTATAAAATCTCAAAAGATAACATATTATTATCTTTGACCTATTCATAATATTTATACTATTATTTAAATTTAAATTATACTATTATTCAGATAATTTATATACATGTATATATATATATATTAAACCATTTGTTAAATTTAATTAATAGTTATATTTTAATTAAAATTATTTTTCATTATTATTTGTAAATTATTTAATTTAATAATTTTTGTGATTGCTTACTTGATGTTGCGGACCTATTCAAAAATTTTAAAAGATTTATATATGTAAAATAATATTTTATCTATCTACAATATTCTATTTGATATTTATAGATTTATCATTGAATTAATATTAAAACTGATATGTTATCTTTCTAATCTATAAATAATTGTATCAATTCAAAATAAATTAGTATGGTAATCTTTCATCGTATTTGAAAGACCTTTTTTCGTCTACTGTAATTCTTCATGTACTGTGTTGAGAGAGTCATCCTTTATTGTGTTTAATTTACTCTGTTATTAATGTTTCTTCTATATGCATTTAGTTAATGACTATGATCAAATTATTTATGAATGTGAGTATATGCAATTTTAAGGTTAGTTATCTAATTTCTTATAGATTATAGTCTGATTATCTTAAATTGTTTAATAATAGTTGTCTAGCTTTTTATGTAACCCAATTCTAATAATTTTTAATATCCATTTTCTATTTATTTTTTATGACGTTTATCTACAGATACATCCATATATCTGTATATGTGTGTTTAATTTAATATTTGATTTATCATCACATAATATTTTCATATTTGGGATTATATTATTTAATTTTCTAATAAGTCCACTCTTCTTCTATCAAAGCTTTTTTCTTACACATATATATTTAAATTGTGAATAGATTCATTGAAAATAAATACTGCGCAAATGCTTTGCAAAATATTACTAGAAAATCAATATGATCTCTAATAAAATTGCAGAAATGAGGATTTAAAGAAAATGTAGTTTACATTCTAATGTGGAGGATATTTTCCTATTTTATACATGATCGATGGCTATTGTCACTAAAATTGAAAGATTTCATCCAAATTCACATATATTGAATGTGATGAGGACTTTTATTTAATAGAATATTACCCTCAAATATTTATTAGAGATTTTTTTTTAATATTTTTTCATATAGTTTGTGTATTTGGTTTATACCATTATATATATAGTGTTATACTGTGCATAGTTATTTGACATGTACTCTAGGGGATGTATAAAAATTTTTAGATTTTCCTATTTTATATATATATATATATATACACACGGGAAAGGAGGAGTATTTTTTATTTATAAATATGGAGGTACTAGTAAAACATATATATATATAATACTCTTTTAATTTTTTTTAGATCCAAAAGCAAAATTATTTTTAATGTAGCATCAAATGATATTGGTTATTTATTATTGTCAAGTGAAAGAACTATGCATTCACAATTCTACATATCTCTTGATGTTCATGAAGATACTGTATGCAATATAAAATAATGTAGTTATCTTACTAAGTTGTTAGTTCATACTTCATTAATTATATGGTATAAAATATCTATTGCCAACAAATGTCTCATGATCAAAATCTTACATATATCTTAAAACTATTAAATTTTTTAACTACTAACCTTCCTTTTTTGAAGGTTTTGAAGGTAAAGTAGTGGAGAGCAAAGCCTTTTCTGAAGAGGGGAGATGCGAAGCTAAGTGGAAGTCACGTGGAGAGATCAGCCTTTTCTGAAGAGCCGTTGATAACATAGTGATGGCACGTGTCTCCAAGTTTGCGGAATGCGGAACTCTTTCCGAAGTTAATTAATATTGGCATCTATTCAATTTTTAATCACATTCTTAATATAATACCATTTTAACTTAATCATGTGAATTAAAATTAAGTTAAAACTAATTAATTATCTTAATTTTTTTAAAAATTTTAATATTTTTTTAAAATTATCCTTATTTAATCTCTCTCTTTTTCTCTTTAGATACATTAAATAAGAGTATTTTTTAAAAATATATAATAAATATCACCTCGTATATTATAAATGGTCTTATATTTAAGATCAAGATAAAAACTCCTATATATATAACCGGAGGGAGTATCACAGAAATTTAAGAATTTCTCCTTAATCTCATTCCTTCCTAGCCTGTTTGGATAACAGGAATAAGTGTTTATGGGATCGATAAGTACTTATGTGGTGAAATTGCCAAACAGAGACAGCTTTTCAATAAGCACTTATGCCTCAAATAAATGTTTATAGAAGAAGCTGATTTTTTCAGCTTATGATAATTATTTATCCTCCCATAATCACTTATTTCATTTTTTCTTTTCATTATCCACCAAATAATCACTTAAACCTCAATATCTAAACACATTTCTTTTCTCAAAATCACTTATGAGGTAAAAATATCCAAACACAAATTACTTTTAATATAATCACTTATTCTCATAATCACTTATAAATAATTACTTATCTTCATAATCACTTATACATAATTTAATTCAAACACATCCACCATGTACTTGCCAATTGCACCTCAGTGCCACGCCACCATAAGTAGAAAAAAAAATGTTTAGCCTCAAACAATACTCCTCTTGTTCAAATTATCTTTTTATTTATTAATATAAAGTGTATTATTTAAGATAACATTTAAATTAAGAATATTTTAATAAAATACTATTAAAGTTTATAATATTCTAAATTATTTAATAATTTTTTGAACTTTGTAAAAAATTCTAAAAATATAATTTTTATAAATACTTAATTAGATAGTATTGCTAATACTCTAATTTTTGAATTGAATTTTATTCTTATATTCCATCCATTTATTTTTAACTATTACTTTTGCAAAAAAAATTATTTTTATTTATTCGTTACTCTTAAATTTCAAGATAATACTCCTTCTGGTTCTACATATAGAACTTTTTATCCTGATTTTGAATATAAGATTTTTTACAATATACGAGGTAGTGTTTATTATATATTTCTAAAAAATACCCCTATTTCATGTATTCAAAGAGAAAGAAATTAAATAAGGGTAGTTCTAGAAAAATGTTGAGATTTTCGGAGAAATTAAGGTAGTTAATTAGTTTTAACTCCTATTTTTAATCCATGTGATTCTGTTAAAACGGTCTTATATTTAAGGATAAGAGGAAATATTAATTAGTAATTTTTTAATTATACTTTTATATTCGATCTGATCCTTAATATAAGACCCTTTTAACCGAATTATGCAGATTAGGAATTGGAATTAAAACTAATTAACTACTTCAATTTTTTCAAAAATCTCAATATTTTTTCAAAACTATCCTTATTTAATCTCTCTCTTTCTCTTTAGATATATTAAATAGAGATATTTTTTAAAAAATGTATAATAAATATTATCTTATATATTATAAAGGGTCTTATATTTAAGATTAAGGTAAAATACCCCCTCTCTCTCTCTCTCTATATATATATATATATAGGGGACTGGAGGAAGTATATCATTTTAAAAGTTAAATAATAATATCAATTTTATTTATTTATTTATTTATTAAATAGCATATTAACATTAAGTACATTTATTAATTTATTTGTTAAAATCTTAAAAAAAACCCGAGGTTGTGGTCCTCTAGCCACTTATGTTTCCGATGTAGGATTTCGTCACTTAATATAGTTAGATTCTTGCTCCTAAAACGTTGAGATCCCCGTTTTATTTTAGTAAGAGAAGAAGTACTACCTCCATTACAGTATCACACAAATATTCCTCCTGCTACTAAATATAAGATAATTTTAATTAAATTACATAAATAAAAAAAATAAAACTAATTAACTATCTTAATTTATCTAAAAATTTTAATATTTTTCTAAAATTACTCTTATTTAATCTCTCTCTTTTTCTCTTTAAATACATTAAATAGATATATTTTTTAGAAATATATAATAAATATCATCTTGTATATTATAAAAAGTCTTATGTTCAGGATCAAGACAAAAAGTCTTATATATAGAAGCGGAGGGAGTACTATATATTCTATTTCCTATCCACATTATCAATTGTAAGTATATTAAAAAATTATTTTTTATTTGAAATTAATGTAAAAGATACAAATATTTCTTATTTTACCCTTATTTAATATTATATTTTATTATCATTATATGGTTATAAATGATACATAAGGAAGAATTAAAAATAAAAGTAAAATAGAAATAAAAATATTCAATACCCTATATTTTAAATAAAAAATTTGTCATACAAAATATTCTATAATACGAACAGGAGAAAGTGTGTGTGTGTGTATATATATTATAGTAGAAGTAAATTGATTATACAAGATTAAAATGGTTGCTACACTCATCTATATATATATATATATATAAAGGCAACAAAATGCATGGTCAATTATAATTAGCACTGAACAGGGAATACTTTTATATGTGTAAATAATTTATTCAATATTATTCCTCTCAATATCACAATCTGAATATAAAAGATAAAGTCAAATAAGCTATTTAGAGCATATTGTACTTAGGTAAAGCCAATAAAATGATATAAACCTAAAGGGCTAGTTCATTTAATTTGATAAAATAGATGGGACAAATTTTAAAAATAGAAGGTCGAATAGAAAATGGACTTATGGGCACGAGTCTGAATGGTTAGTCCAAGCAGGCCATAAGTTAATCCGTTTGACTTTTTTTTATTTAAAATATTAAAAAATATATTATTTTATTAGCTAGTAATGTATAAATTATAAAATTTAAATGTTATGTTGATTTTTAATAAATAATGATAATTAATTATATTAATTTAAATAAACATATAAAAAAGCATAAAAAATATTAAAAAAAAAAACACTCCGCAAGCCTTGTCATTTCAGCTTGGACTTTCAAATCTAAATCCATTTTGGTAATCGGGCATCTATTTTTATGCAACATGGGCACATGAAATTAGGGTTTCGTTCATGTGATAAGAGTTAAAAATTTAATTCGAACGTGATTTCAGCTTAAAGTAAGCAATCACCTTTCCAGTTAAGGGCCGTCTTTGTCGAATCATAGATTCATGATTATTACCCGCAATCAAATCACCGTTCAATTTTGTTTGCATAGATAATAAAAAGGTCACAAACAAACACGAACTCAAATTTATGTCAGCAACAGAGACTTTTGTTTTTTTTAAGTGTCATTAAAAGTTTAATTTTTAACTTTTGTAAACAGAATAGACTTAGTTGAAAGGGTCTACTCACTATTTTCAATATTTTGAAAGAGATTAGTCCTTATTACTAATAAGAAATGTTTCTAGTTCATGATAAAAATAGAAAAAAAAATATTAGGAGGGCAAAAGTGAAGTCCATTGCTGATGTATACCAGGGTTTCTTCCTCATATTTGGTAATATTTCTTGAAAAAAATTTAGTTAAATATCAAGGAAGGAAGATAATTCCAAAAAATGATTTTAATTTATTCTGATTTCCAAAAACTAGCAAGATAGGTAATTGGAATTAAATTTGGAAGGAAAAAGACAAAAATACTTTTCTTATATAAATGACTTATTTATAAATAATAATAGTATATCTGTAAATGAAATAGATTCATTTGTAAATGATACAATCATGACTTGTAAATGAGCATATATCATTTGTAAATAAACATATATCATTTATAAATATATTATTATCACTTGCAAATAGATCATTTACATAGGGGGACATTTTTATCTCTTTTTTTTTTCTAAATTTAATTCCAATTACCTATCTTGGTAGTTTTTCGAATTAGGATATATTATAGTTATTTTTTAGAATTACCTTATTTTCTTGATATTTAACTACAAATTGCCCATATTTTTATTTAGGTGAAGTGAAAAGGGGTCTTTAGATGTTTTCAGAAAACCCAAAAAAAAACATGAAAGAAAAGGAAGACTCGCTTTTTGGTGAAAAGGGGTTTGTATTTGAACAATCTGGAACTTAGGTATATATCTCCAAACAATGGTTTGCATTCGTTTACTTTTTTCCCCCCGTTTACTTACTATTTATACCTCACACTGGAGCACTGCCAACCTTTTTCGCAGTTTAAAGTGTTTCAAATATTTATAAATTTATAAAATTCATATAATTATTGTGAAAAGGATGTATTCATTTTCCAATTCTAACTAAAGTACTCCATCCCATCCTTTTTATAAGAAAATTTTGAGAATATTTTTTAAATTCTATTTACAAGAACTAAAACCTCTTTATCTTACACATTTATAGAATTGTTTTTTTATATCCTTCGTTAGTAAGGAAGTATTTTCATAGGGCACTTATTGTTTCTCATGTAAGAGGGGGAGTATAGGTTATTTATATGAGTTTTTTTTAAAAAAAATTAATTTATACCCCATTTAATTCACATTATAAGATATTTTATATGAATTATACATATGTTAAGAAAATTATTTTTTACCTAAAATTACTATAAAAAGTATTAATATTTTCTATTTTACTCTTATTAAATATTTTATTCTATTATTATTATGAAATGATAAATAAGAAATAGAAAAAAATTAAATATATGAGTAAAATTTAAAAAAAATTAATACCCTATATTTTATATTTTAGATTAAAAACTTGTTATATAAAATATATTATAATATAATACAAGAGAGAATAATATATTAATGACGTTTAAAATTTACGGTAACCGTGTTTTGTACTCTTGATGAAAGTAATTATTTTTCTTATAAAAATGTTGTGCAAGAGAGAGAGAGTGTATTTGTTTGGGCCACTTTTCTCCAACCATTTGTAAAAGTAGGATCTTTTGGATGATATTGCTTCGGATGCAATAAAGGTTAGTAATTGATATCAACGTCCTCCATACGTGACGTGCCTGCGTCTGAAAGTTCAATAATAACGCGCCAATCCACTTCAAGTCTCACTCACGTTGGATTTAGCAAATCACAATTAGGATTGATTTGGATAACATATTCTCCAACCATCACATTGTTTTCAACTTTTCATATGATCATGAAGATAATATTAACAAATCCAAATTTATGCATATAAGAAATTAATTCGTCAATAATTTTTTTTTCAAGAAAAACGAAAGAAATTTTTAAAAATGACCGAAGCAAAAACCAAGTTGAAAATCAGGAGAAAAAATTGCCATTCAACTACTTGTGTTCATGGTATTCGCCAATTGCATTCTACACTTTTGCACTGACAAGCCGAATTTAGTAGTACGAAATGATGAGACCCGCCTTACCCTAATCGTTTGACCGAGCCTACAACTAGAGTTGAATCCAAAGGTTGAGTGAAGCTTATTAAACTAGAGTTATCAGTTATGTTTTGTACCCAAAAAGAAAAACTAGGGTCATGTCTCATGTTGTATACACTATACAGTTAGACAAAATTATAGAATTTCATGGGTAATAAATAGCACAATTTCTTTTATATATATATATATATATGTTGATATTGATGGATTAGAAAATAGAGATAAACTACTAAGATGTGTTGATTTTAGTGAGTTATGATCATTTAGATATAATGTTTTGAGTTTGAGATTATGTGAATATAGTAAATGTTTTTGGGAGAGCTCTTTTTGAATGAGTCTGACCGTAGATCAATTTAGATTAATCAGAATCCAAAATGATGATAGAATATAAGAGATTATTAAAAAAAAAAAGAAAATAGAGATAAAATTTTTATTGTTATTTTTTTATTTTTTATTTAATAAAATAGAGTCTAGATCCTTGGGGGTTGGTAGTAATTAATAAGTACTTGCTAGGTTAATTGGTATAAACAGAAAAATAGTTGATCTGTTTATGAAGTGAAAATCAAGGTTCCAAAAATCGAATCTGACATGTCCGTCAAGACACTGGTTTAATGTTTAATGATTCAACTGAAATTAAACTGAGAGTAATAAATTTAATAATTTTTTAATTTAATATATTATATAGAAAATTAAAAATATTATTAATAACTTTTAAAACCTAACATTAAAATTTAAATAAATTAATATTTATTTATAATCATATTTTGAATTTAAAATAGTTAATTGATATTCTATTTTCATATTGTTTGTTAAGTAAATTTATTATTTTTAATAATTATGTATCTTAATAATACTTATATAATATTATAATATAAAAAATGTATAAAAAATAATGTTATTTAATAATAAAAAATATTATTTTATTTTAAAAACTAAATTTTTTAAAAATAAAAATAATAGATCAGTTCAACATTGGTTCAATTGGTTTTTTACCGATTCTCACTCATTTTGAAAATAGCCAATTACCATTTATAACCAAATTGGACTTGACACAAATTCTTGGTCTAACTTATTAAGTTGGCCAGTTTGGTCCTATTTTTTTTAACACCGGTTAAAATCTTTTCACAAGAGATTCGGAATTTTCTCCCATGTGGCATCTCTTTTGCACGAGAATGTTGCCCTACCCAAAAGGGAAGCTGGACAAGAAACAATTTTGGGCCTTCTCAAGTCAGTTTTAACTAGGTCTCACCGAAGTAACCTTGAGTTTTGGGCCACAAGAACCTTGCTTCGTTTGTATGCAAGATGGCCGCTACACTAGAGAATTTCCGTGCCATCTGGAGCCAATTTTGACATGTTCTCATCTGATTCATTCCCCTCACAAGTCACAACACAACCATGAATTGTGGTTTCCAAGGACCATTCTATACTACGTTGCATAAATTAAATGACAAAGTTCTATTCATTGTATTAAAATTTATAAAATTTAAAGGTCATTACTTTTTTTTTTGGGTGTACAAAGGTCATTACTTTATTAGTTGAATTGAAACCACAATCAAGCAAACAATGACAAGCCCTAGGTGACGCCACAAAGTGACCCTTACTAGACATGTCTACATTGATAATAATGTCAGCTCAAATATCATCCAGAAGTCGCGATTTAGGTTCAATTTCCAGAGAGGTTCATAACCTACATTCTTATTAATTGAAGTGAGGGTGCGCGGGATCAAGGCATTCCTCAAGTCTTAAAGCACTATCCACACGAGTATGACACAAGTCACGACGTAAGTCATTAAAGAGAAACTTCTTCCCGGCAAACTGGAAGTGTTTATCATCTTAGTATCACAATGCTTCCTAGCATAAACACATTCATCACCCTAAATCACTGGTGATCCCAAAACCAATAACCTCTCAGAAGCAACTTATTGCCAAAAGACTAAACGTGCTTAATACAAAACAACCACACTCAAATTGGGAAGCACAACATGCAAATGTAACTATCATCAGGGGCCTCAAACTCATTCTCTTTCCCATCTGGACCAATCAGTTTAATCTTGTACGAAGCCATGGCAGTGGCTCTAAATCTGGGGGATGATTTCAAACCAAAAGTTCTGGAAACACTCTTCACAGATCCAAGATAGGATGGGCATTTCACTTGGACACTAGTGAATCGATTATGGCTCGTGGTTTGAAGCATGCAATGAGAGGGAATGTTCACAGTTGGGATGGTTGACATGATTTACCTTGGAAATTGAATCAATAGCATTAATTTGATCAATATAAGAACCAGCTAATGTCTAAGAATGCAAATAGGCATACAGTGAATATGAGTTCAGACTCAATACTGGAAAGTGAAGTTCTATTAGACTAATATTGCAAGACACAAAAATTCACTAAACAATTTAACATTCTTGCCGTTCAACCAAGATAGAAAGAATAACAATACTGTTTTTTTTATACAACAACAATATTGTTAAATGATACTAATTAGCTATACCTTGCAAAACTTACATTTGGTAAGTGTCAAATAGTTCATCTATGTTATTCTACGCAGTCTTACATAACCTGTGTATTATTCCACATGCAAAGGTTAAATAAACAGCTAGTTTAAAATCATTCTTCTAAACATAGGAAGTGTGGACATCGACACAAGACAGGACACTGACACAACAAAATCTGAAATGAGTCAATGACCATATGTAATTTAAAGAGACGAGTCATGTCCAATGCCAATTCCTTATTTGAATTGTCCAAACCCATTAAAACTACCACCTGTTTCATTGTCTCCCCTCCATTAAAGCCCTAAACCAGTGCAACTGAGAGGCCTGTTGAGAAGGAAGTTCAGCAAAACCTAATATGCATGTAGATTCAAGGGCCCTTTGATTTCAAACATTGTTCAACCAAAGGACACGAACACAAAGGCCTCTAGGCTAGGTATCAAAAGGAATTTGATCATAAAGCATATTGTGAATTGTCTTTATGCCATTATACAAATAAATTTATGCCTTCCATTATTTACATTGAATGGAAGAATTTCCATTCCTGTTCTAAAAGGCAATTGATTTACGGAGCACTATGAGAAGAGCAGGCTAATGGCTCTCTACCCTCCACTCGTGGCTCCAAATTTATAACTACCAAACAAAACGGCCTTGCCAACCTCTCTGTAGTAAGGAACCTCATTCGATTGAAGTTCATCAAAGTCAACATTCTTGCAAATATGACATTTCCTAGGCATACAACAGCAAAGCCATTGCATGAATATTCAAAGACAGACCCTGCAACTCTAGCAGCAGCACTACATTGCAGTGAGCGAGCGATAAATGAACAAAAGAAATAAAATCAGCATAGACTATAAGTCTGGTTCTTTCTATTAAAATCTTTCCACAAAATGACATCCCAAGCCTTGCAACAGTCTAGGTCAAGGAGAAAAAGCATCACACGTATATGCCGTGCCAGCCAAAGTTACTACCAAAAAGCTATCCCAGCAAATCCCAATCTACAAACATAAGTTCCAAGGATTTACTTCTCCTCCTTTCTTCCTATCAGTTTTCGCAAGCAAATATTCGGGCCATATTCATATATAGGCCATCCGACAAACTTTAAATTAATATAATAATAATAATAAAAAAAAAGCAGGTAGGTGCTAAAGTTATAAAGTTTTAAAACACCTGAACAATATTGACTTCACATAAAAAAAAATTTTCAAAAACAATTTCAGACATATGGCACCTGCCTAACCCATAACAAACAGATTTAAAAGGAAAAAATGATAAAAATGTAAAATAAGAAGCAGGTCTCGAGTCTTGTCTTACAATACAAGACCTGTGTCAAGCTCGAAGAACTGAAAAACAAAAAGAAACGTTTACAGAGCTCTGAACAGGAGAAAGATCTAACGAATGCAAGCATTCATTACTGTCAGTAGAGGAGAGAGAGAGAAAGAGAGAGAGTTTGGTGTGCTTACTGAGAAGAAGGGAAGGGCCCAATGATGAGCATAAAAAGGGAAAGGTCGGGGAAGCCCTTCCTTAAGCTGGAGCGGAGAAATCGAAGTGAGGTGGAAGACGAGCCAAGTGAGCAACAACTAAAAAGTAAAAATCCTAATCTGTAGAGGGAGACAAAAGCCACATATGTAATAATATATAGTAACAATTTTTCGCGACAGAAAGCGACGCGGTGCCACCTTCGGGATCTATGGAAATAAAAGGCCAGGAGCCGAAAGATCCCTAACCGCCTCCTTCCCAACTCAGCTCCGCTTACTCGAGCCCCTTCAACTTCATCATATTTTCTAGGACAAAGTAATTGATCTGCCCCTATAATTTACAATCGTTTTCAAGTTGGTCCCTATAGTATATTTTCATACGAATCAATCCCTATACTTAGCAACTGTTTACAGGTTAGTCCCCAAAGTGAAATGCATTTACAAGACTATCCCTATGGTGCACAAGTGGCATTCACAGTGTTAGTTAAATGCTAATGTGGCAAAAATTAACATTAAAATGCTTACATGGCATTGAGCAAATGCTTATCTAGTCCGAAGCCGCGAAAGAGAAGCTACGAGCCTCCACACTCACTCGTCTAGCTCTTCCCACCCCTGCACACACTTTTCTTCTACGGTTCTATCGCTGTCTGGATGATGGCTCACTTGCAACAACCTCTTTTCCTCTCTCTCCCATACACCTTGATAGTTGCCGCCATAGTTAAACGTCGTACATGATTCACATGAACTAGTACATCCTCCTTCATCTGAATACCGAAGGCTCTTAATTGGTTCCCTTATTGCTGTCGACATGACATGAATGTTGACGCCATAACAATTTTTTCTTTTACTTCTGATGTGCTTTCAACAATACCAATATTGGGTTTCCTGGTCATAAGTCCAGGTGCAGAATGCTAAACTAATCCTATAAAGAAGGTTATAACACATAATACATGCTTCATAACTCGTTGATCCAAGCTAAGCTAAAAGATTTTTCCATGCATGTGTGATGAGCCTGTACCTTCTTTTGTTGCTATAGAATTACTTGTTTATCTCTGTTTTTTATCTCAAAAACACAGTATTATTTCATCATTACATATTTTCATCATTAGTGAGGTCTATATCTACAAGTTTGATCCTTAGGATTTACCTACGTCTTTTAATCGCTGTATATAGTCATAGGCATCCTATTTCTTACACAAACACAAATTTTATTAATTAGTTACCTTTCAAAGTAAAAAAATTAAGTTTGAGCAAATGAGTCATGTCATTTAACTATTATATATAAAAGTGATAATAATGACTTTGAAACTATGATCAACACGTGAGAATCTAAATTTCTAATAAAAAAATGTTTCCTTAATTTTAAAGACAACACAGGCTTGTGGTTCATGTACTGGGAAAATCTAAAGCCATCGATTAATAATGCTTGACAAACACAAAAGAAAAGGGAAATATTTAAAAGTTATCAGTATATGTGAATTAGGTAGAGAAAAAAATATAGTTCACCTTAGAAACTATGCAAACTTCAAATGTTTACATGCCATACCCCATGCTTCTTGTACGGTGCCACCCATGATGTCTTTGAGCTCCCTTACTCGTCTTCAAGCTCTCGGTTGTAGCTTTACTTTTTATTTATCCTACGTCACTTTTTATAGCTCAAGTCATTGTCATGCCGTTAGCCCATGTCTCGGAAAGTTTCACACCATTTTTGCCACCTAGGCCTGGCAGGGACTTGAAGGTGAAAATAGTTAAACGGAGGGATTAACTCCTTAAATGTCTGAAAATTTGAGTACATTGAAAGTTTCTGAAGTATAAGGACTTACTTAACAATGGATGGCAACCATAGAAGTAAGGGGCTGTTTTACAACAACTGTTTCAAAACAGTTTTTCTTTCTTTTTTTAAAGAAAAAAATAAAAAAATTTATTTGATAAACCTATTTTTTATAAAATGTTATGTGAAACAGTAAAATTTAAAATAACTTTAAGGTGTTTTGTAATTTTCATTCTGTAAAATATAAGAAAATATGAAAAATATTCACATCATTGATAATGAAGTTATAAATTTTGAATAACTCATTTAATACTCACTAGTTATGATTTTTGTAACAATTATTCAAACAGATTTTTTTATTTTCTTGTTTTCAAAATTTATTCTCAAAAACAGTTTTATAAAATTATTTTGTGCCTGTTTGATTTTATGTTTGCAAAACAAAACCATGGTTTTCTAAAAGATATATTTGGCCAAATACCGGTGAAACATAAACTGACTTTTTGAAAAATGAAAAGTTGGTTAAACTGTGGTTTTGGAAAAGGAGGGAAAAAATTACTTTTCTTTTAACAAAATGTGGGTTTTAGAAAAGGAGAAATAAATTTATTTTATATTATACATCTAAAAGTACTTTTAACCCTTATCATCCAAATAGATTTTTTGTCAAACTTACTTGTACGAAAAGAATATCCAAACATAACAACTTTCAATAAAATTACTTTATCTAAACTTCATTTTTACAAACTTCATTTATCTTAACTTAATTTTATAAAACGGAGAATCAAACGGGCCCTTTGAGAACAATAAAATAGAAAACACCATCAAACAAACCCTAAATAATTAATTTTTCCTATTTTCTGTTATATATTAAATTACATTATATTTCTTTTAATTTTATTTATAAATTATAATTATACATTTTTTATATTTTTAAAATATACATAATTTTGTGAATAAAAAATTTCTTGAGTGAACTATTTTTATTATTTTTAATTTGAGATTAGTGAATTATACTTTTAAATAAAAATTTGAAAATAAATAAAAATATGTAATTTATTAATTTTTACAAAACTCATTATTTTTTTTATAAGGTGCTTTTTTTTATTATATACAGTATTTTATATTTTCTTTTTATTTTAATAATTATTTTGCATATTTTACAAATATAAATAGTGTTTTGTTTCCTCAAGGTTATTGTCCAAGTAGTCTTATTTATTGGCCAAAAAAAAAAGTCTTTGTCTATTACTTAAAATAATAGGGCCTCAGCACATGTCTCTGTCTCTAAGATTTTGATTCAGAGGACTACATATAAATCCCCGGGCCAACAAGGTCAAAAGTTAGAGGAATTTTTAGGTATGCCTGATAAAATTCTTTTAATTAAAATGTAATACGTCGCTCTTTTTTATCCAATAACTAAATGATGACTTTCTAAAAATTATACTTAAAAATGTTGTTTTGGCTTATAAAAAATGTTATACTTAAAATTATGCTTGCAAGTTAAGATTAGTTTAAATGGTAAGAATAGGTGAAAAGTGGATGTTGGATATAGAGAAAATTTAGGTATTGAAGTTCATATGTTTATTCTATTTTCCTCATTAAATAAAAATAAATGAACTTTTAAATTTGAAAATAACTGTTAATAACAAGAATTATTGAGATAAGTTATCGATTAAGAAAATTCATTTATTCTCATTTGATTAATGCACCTTAGATATATAAGTTTAAATATTTAATTTAAATTTTTTCTTGTGAATGATGATGGGGGTTCAAATTGGTGTAATTAAAAAAGTTGCCTCATAACAATTTAGATTGATATGGGTAATATAAGCTCTTATCATTTAAGCAAGTGACTGGATTTCAATTTGTAACCCTTATATATAGTATAAACTTAATTGAGAAAAGTTTATTACTTTACTCTTTACTCTCCATACTATGCTCCTGGTAAATCTGTAAAATAGTGCCTCCAACACACCAATTATCTCGGTTTTTTTTTTTAAGTAAAAACTCTATATTATTGGCCAATTCGATTCGAAATCAAATCAAACTGGGCCTTAGATAGGGAAAAAAGCAATCCCAACCCTCCCAAATCTGGGCTTGTGATGGTCTCTTTCATTTCTTGGGGCTATATATGTTATAGTCCTGTGGCTCCACGGATCATGGCGCTCATCTTTTGAAAACCAAAAGTAACATTGCAAGGCAGGACGTAGACGCACCTTATTTCTTAGGCTACGGTACGGAGTGCTGCGTAGCCCTAATTGATCTCATTGTTTCCCTCTCTTACCTCTCAATCAAAATGCTTTTAACGGTCGTAAAAAATAAAAAATTTGTGGCAAGTCTTGATTATTATTGTATTGATCGATGTTATTTCCGATTCAAGTTGGGTAACAAGAGCAAATGCATGTTACAATATTATGTAAAATATCCTGCTTCCCTACGTCTTGAACTTTGAATAAGCTGGATCATATATACCTGCATTTTGCTGGGGAGCTTATTTCAACTCATTTCATTTTGCTCAAATAATTTACTCAGTTATAGTCACAAGTGCTGAGAGAGCTAGCAACTGATATTGGAATAATACACACAATCAAAATTTGTAGTACCAGTTTTTTCTGCATACGCTTCTTTTGTTGCATACTCCATGCATGTCAAGTGTAAGGCTGCTCACCATCAGTTCCAACTAAATCCATTCAAGTCCAGTTGTTTACAACTCGCTTTACCATCGTTTTCTTGATGGGTGTTAAGGTCTAGTCTTGGTGTTGCAAAGTATGACAACCTATAATCTCGAGAAATTTTTTCGTCCACTGCTAACTTCATTGCTTCAGTTCTATTATCGGTGTTTCGGTGTTGGAACTCATTAGCTGACTCTCTCCCCATCATTATTCTCTCAGGTGGATAGATGCTGCTACCATTCCTTGTTTCTCCTTCAGCTTCGATGCTCATTGTTAAGTTGCTAGTACTTCTTTCTGCAATATTCTTGCCCAAAGGATTAAGAAAATTATTATTCTTTTTCGCTTCAGTGGCTTCCATGAAGGTGTGGCCATTAAAGGGTCTCATTAAGCACACACCTCCATTTGGCATCTCTTGCTCCCTTTGGGATCCCTCGCAGGATGTGAGGCTACTGTCCATTGAGCAGTCAGTGGGATGGTTGGTTCGTGCGTTGATCTGCGGGTAAAATCCATTTAATTCCTTCAGCTCTGAAAAAGCAGAACCCAGACATTGAGAGGATACTTTGGACACTAGTTCTGAGAGTTGAACTTTAGCAGCTTCAAGTCCTACTATTCCTAAATTCTGTCTGCCAAGCGTCTCCTGAGCTTTTTCAAGCACAGCCTGCAGGTATTTCCCTTGGGCCTCTATTCGGAGTTGCAAGTGTCTCTGTACCTGGATGAGTACGGAACAGTTTGTTACAATTTTCTCCATTTAAAAAAATTTTAGTAGTTGACAAAAGCAAGCTCAAGTTAATATTAGCATATATAAAGGGTTTTTTGCATGTTTCGTTGTTGACACACCTCAAGTTGTTCATTTAGCCTTCTCTGCACCTCAATCTGCATCTGCAACGCCTCGCTTATATGTAAATCTCTGGCAAAGGAGCATTGGATTTTAGTATAAATATGAAATGATAAGGTGTCCAAATGGAAGAGGAAGCATTGTGAACACGGGAACTAAATTTTTTTACTTGTTAGCCTGTGGCCCAAGGGTTAGATTGCTTGTATGACTGGGAGTTCCATTTGCTTCAGGAAGTCTTTCTCCGCTTACAGCACCTGCATTTGTTGCTGGTATGAATATTAAAATAAGTTCGTTCTTCATAAACAAAGGTTGATCTTAAGTTGCTTATAAATACAAATTTAGATAAAATAGGAAAAGGTGGTTCTCTAATTACTAATTTTATGTGTCACATTGCTACTTTGTCCATGCAGATTCTTGCTCAGTCTGTACTTCTGGGGACAGAAAGGAAAGGATCAGTAATTTCCATGAGTACTTATCCGTGCATACAAGTTAAAGGTGAAGAAAAGGTATTGAATTTGTACATAAAATAATGTTCGGAAAATGTTTGCAACAGTTGTAAAATTTCATCTACGAACGCAGGAAAGGAAAAGAAATTTAAAATATTCCTTGAAGTTTGATATCTCTTAAGAAATTCATACGATTTGAAATTCTTCGAGTTAAGCTTCTAAAGCAAGACTAATATGAGCAAATAACAGGTTTTCATTTGGTCGAGATTGGGATCACTCATGAAAAAGTGGACAACGATCTCCACAGAGAGAACTAGACTGGGATAAAAATATATGGCTTGCATAACTGTCAAATGCTTAAGTGAGAAGATATTAAAAGGGTTATAATACAGGCCAGTTGACTAATGAAATTTACCTGAAGATGGCTCTTTAGATGATATAAAGTAAGCCCTGGAATCCCCATGAGTTTCATTACTGTTTTTGGAGTTGCCTCTGCAGCAGAAACATTATATATACTTCACATCAGTAAATCTAAAATTCTCTTCTTTACTATTTGATGATCCACCAGCGTGGTTATGTATACTCACTGTCAGCTCCGCCCAACTGATTGACTGCTTCTATGAACCGGGCATGAAGATCCGGTGTCCATTTCAACCTAGGTTTAGCATCAGTCGAAAGTACAAGTCCAGAATCTCCAGACCCATTTCCACTTTGAAGGAACAAATGCCTCTCAGAAGGGATTGGCATTCTGGAAGAAGAAGAATGGATGTTCCTTGAGTGATTCTGGTGATTATGATACATCCCACCTACAAAAGCCACGAATAAGCTTTCTGGTATTTAAAAACATACCAACTAAATCCCTTGAGCTGAAGACCAAATTGTGCTTTTACCTGATGGTTTCTATTCTCTGGAGTTCTTTGATACCTCTGAAAGGTGGAACTTGGTAATGCTCTATTTTCAAGTATTGTTAGTCGCCCTTACAATGATGAACTAAACTTCTGGCAACTTGTGATGCTTGTCTAGTTTTTTCTCTACACATATATTTTCTGCACAAAGCGTGCTCAAACTGGTATTTATATAGAGAGCTGGAGGGGAGTTGAAACGCATAGAATCTTGGATAGAACCAATGGAAAACCAAAATTAATGCTTTATTTTGTGGTAATTTGAAAACTAGATTTTGTTCCTTCCTACTTTTGCTCAATATTGTGGGGTCTATTTTCTAGTTCAATTTTCCTTTCTCAGACAGTGCTACCTTTTGAGTTCTTCTGCAATACAACTTTCTTAAACACCTATCCTTTAAAATTTTATGCCAAGTGCATTTTTATTTATTCGCCTGGTAAAAGTAGGAATCATATTCCAAAATTTGAAAGAGAATCTCTTTGCTTTTACCCCCTTAGTTCTAAGGAATATGATATCCCTCTCGACTTGGAAACACCAAAACCCATCCTTTACCTTCTCTTAAATGAGAAATTCTTGGTGGTTAAAACCCTAATTTTTTGTTCCTTAGCTTGATCTTGGGGTCATATTATCAATCCTCAACTTAAGTATTTCTCTAAGTGGAATGATGGAAGAGACATGAAAGAACGTCTTGATTGGTTGCATATTATGGAGAACTCGAAAGAAATATTCCAATTGACTAGAGCATCTTTAAAGTCTGCAGTAATCCATTCAAAAAATAGGTTAAAAAAAAATGAACGAAGATGCTTCCAATGGGGCTATATGGACGTAAGGAATAGAATAAGAATACGTTCTATTATGTCTCCTTCAATAAGCTTGGTACTTATTCAGCCCCCACCCTATAACATAGAAGGAAGAAGGGCCCTGAACTTTCCGTTCTTTGGCCCAAGAACACAGGGCCCGTCTTCTGGTATCTTTAAGCATGAGGGACCTGATAAAAAAAGGAAAGCAAGAATAGTGCTTGCAGGTCATTACAGGACAACAGCAGAGGACCACTTGACTTGCAGCTTGGCTTATTCTCACGTAAGAATCTACACATTTAATTTCCATGAACAACTTTTAATTGAATTTTCTTTACACTAGTTCTTCTTATCCATGCATGTAGAACTTTTACTAAATGCATGTTCTTAAGTATATAAGCATGCATCTAGACCTAAATGATAAACAATCATGATGTTTATAAATTGCAAGCCCGAGATTGTTGAGAATTCGCGCATATACCTTGCTAAACCACAATGGGAAAAAAATATCAAACAATTTATCAGAATCTGATTCAGTTTTAAGACCATGCACGTGTCAACCGCATGCAAAACTGCGTTATTCAATCTGAAAGATGCAATTTGTACACTAAAAGTGAGCGGTGGAACACTAGGTGATTAAAATTCCAGGAATATCGTTTAAATGATCAACAGCTAAGTTAATGCGGGATAATTTAATTATATGTTAGTAATTATAAAGAACTTGTCATTAGAGAGAAACAGAAATAGAAGTATGAAACCGAATCCAATATATATGTTGATATCCATTCATTAGGTGCTAAAGAGATCTGCAAAGACATGCATTATTGATTATATAGGCAACTTAGTAACCATGACAAATCAATGGAACAAAGATTCCTTGAACAGTATCTTCATATCACTTCTTCTTTTTCTTGTTCTTGATTCTGATTTACAGGAATATTTAACGCGGCCAGGAGAATCTGTGGGAGCCTTTTGGTAAAGTTAAAGGCTTTAAAGCTGAGTTCCTAAGTAGTGTTCGGGCATGTGGATTGGAATAATTTGAGCAAGAGGATTGATCTGATACTTTTCAGTCTTGATATCGAATGTCCTCCCTTAGATGGACTTAACTATACCACTTGGCAGATCCTCTTGTCTATATCATGATATGAGAAACTTATCATGACAGCTAGAAGAGTAGATTTTATAAAATATGAAAATCCATTCCAGCAATCGAATGTCTGTTAATACTTAGGTATAGCAAAATATGTCAGTGACCTGGAATTTAACGGTATCATTGCCACAGTTGGCTAGTTTAAGCTTGAAAACTGCCATGGTTATGGAAACTTTGCAAAGCGGCCATGGTTTTTTGAAGCTGCTATTTTGTAACAGCTTGAAGTCTTTAGAGATAATAAAAAGCCGCCACTGCACCTTTAACTCTGCATTTAAGCCTCAGAAGTATAAAATTTTCTGCATATGATGTTTCATCCCATACTGAAGTGCAGGAACTCTTTATGATCTTGCTCTTGAGCAACTAAGGAAAAGAGAAGACAGAAAACAGCGGGTGAAATTGGAAGAGAATAAAGAGAATTAACATTTTATGTCTTTTTTAACCGATATCATTATGGATCTTTACTGTTAAAGGTTCTGTCTGTTGGTATCAATGTTGTCTGAATATTTTTAAAGTATTCATAACTAACCATACATAGAAAATCTTGTTGCTACAATTTGCTTCATCATATCACGTTCTTTTTTAGGCTCAAGGCATGCTTTGGTGCTGTTTGTGATGTGCATAATCACTGAACAATGTAAAGCCATCATAGGCAAAACCTTGCAGAATAAATTTGTCCGCAAGAGTCTCATATCATGTTTCTCGGGGACTATCTTTATCATAATGATAGTCATCTTTACTTGATGCTGTCAAATTGCCCTTACCACTTTCCTGTCTTTTGCTCCTTCTATTTATGTATGTCTTTGCACAGAACAATGGGTAACTTTTGTGAGTAATATCCAATTGCCTTTACTATTAATATGGAGGATGTCCCACTGAGGACTTGGAACACAAACTTTTGTTCTTCTTTGTACTTAAATCTTCTTTTTTACTGATGTTATATCAACATGGATAGATTCACTTATGAGTGGAAGAAGAAACTTTAAATGAGAAACACAGGACAAAATACGAGAATCAACTTACAGACTGGTGGTCAATCGTGAGCTAAGCCATTTGCTAGCAATGCTATTGGTTGTGATTTTGTTGATCACGCTGCACATATGATGGCATTGGCTCAAATTCAAAGCAAGAAATGACCACGGAATGATATTCTTGAGGGGCAAAGAGGGAAAAAAAAAGCAGGGAAGCGGAAAGTTTCAAAGGTTCTGTGGAATGTGAATATGAGAATCTTAACTCAAACTAAAGTCCATAGGTCATATTCTTAAGCAAAGAATTTGGTTATTCTTCTTCTCCGGAAGCCACAAAAAATGGATACCTAATTCCCCACTCAACTTTTTACTTAATGTAATCAGATGCCTTTCGTCATTCAATATTACTGTCATATCCTTAACGGGATTGCTATCATTTCTGGGATTTTCATTGTTTATAGATTGTTTATGATATGGGGTTGTCTTCGACCTTTGTCCCTGTCATTCTTCTGGGAAGTGATCTGGTTGACATTTGTACTGGTCTCCTAGTTGATTGGTTTTCAGATATCCCCTCCCTTGGATAATTCCAGTATCTTTTCCACTTGTTCTTATTCTAACTCTGCTTTTTCATTAAGTGTTCTAAGATCTATGGAGGGAGAGTAGGGAAAGGCAAGGCATATGATGGATTTAATACATCAAGCTCATCTTATCTTAAAGATTGAAATTATTGTCATATGCGCTATCAGGACTTTATTTTTGATAAAACTGTCCAAGTTTCCACCTGTGATACGATCAGTTTTATGAGAAATGGTATGTGGGTTGATAATCTAATTCCATTTTTACGTTTGAAACTTTTTTTTTTTTAATTATAGTAATCTGGTGAATAAGACTTGAAGACTAAGTTGGATTGACTAGGGGATTAATAGACACTGGTTGAAATATAAGAATATGCAGATACACGCAAAAGATGAATATGATTCCTTATAGATACACTTGCAGGTTATTCTGGTTGCTTCTTCGCCCCTACCCAAAGTTTTGCACGTCTAAAATGGAATGTTAAGAATTTGAAAACTTAGTTTTGGAAGGTGTTAATTAAAAAGTTGAGAGAAAGAGGTGGATTCTTTCTACGGCTTTGTTATAATTGAGAAAAATATTGAATACAAAATTTGAAGAATATATGTATTACTTAAAACAGTTCAGGTGTGCCATCTTGAAATCATCCTTCTGACTTGACAATTTATCATCTGAGATCTGACCCACCACCTTCATCTTAATGGGCAGTGTTTTTCAATTTCTTCTGAGAAAGCAGTATGATATTGCTTGTAATCTTGATTCTACAAACAAGAGTATATTATATTGTTAATCAATTAGAAATTAGTTTGCGTAACTACGTTCACTGTGCAATCATTCCAGGCATCAGGAATGAATTTCGCGTGCTGTGTCTGTCCTTCATTGGGGTATCAGGCAGAGATTAACTTTTCACCTGTCACTTTAGGGGACCTGTTCATTTCGACACATGCTTCAGCTCATAATCAATTCAATTCTGCGAATTTGGAATTGGAATACCAATCTAGCACTTAACAATGAAAACCTCCTCAAGGTCAGAAACAGAAGCTCATGACTTATTGCCATGAAGAAGACCCTCTTAAATTTGGGGTCATTACAGAACCTTCTTTCAAAACATGCAGTTATGGGACTTGACATAATTTCTATACAGATGTACTCGTAGTCACTCCCTAAGCTGATGTTTGTGTTATGTGGCCAAGAAAGTACGTTATCGTGCACTTCACAGATCTGTATCAACATGGTATTGTATGCAAATTCATGGCTGAGACACTCTTGTATCATGTTTGCGAAGATTTTGCTTTCTCTATGGATAACTGAATTTCAGCTTCTTTTAGTACACTGTCCAAGAGGCTATGAGTATATTCACTCCCTTTTAACAGCATGATCTATGTGGTGAACAAACAGAAACGAAGCTCGGAAACTGATTACACCCAATATTAGGAAGAACGCATAACACATGCATGCGTTATAGCCAACAAAGAAAGATAGCTGCATTAAGCCACTCATATTGGATCTGACATAGAAGTATATGCTATAGAAGAACATAAAAATGGCCGTTGAGCCCCCACACAACACAGATCTGCATCCACCAGAAAAGAGAGAAAAATGTGAAGCAAAAGAAGAAATAACTTGCTGAACCAACAGTAGCAGTAATGACATGGCTTCCTCATACAGAAAGGTGCCTATTGATGTTTATTGATTTTGCATTCTTGAATTTAAAAAAAAAAATCATACAAAATAATTAAATAATAAACTTCCACGTCCCAGGATTTAATATGATGATAACAGTAACATTTTGATGATGTTTTCCCAGCGTGATGCTGTCTAATATATGCTTGCATTTAATCTAATCCAGACACCCTAATACTTGCTAGTCTCGATATTAAAGCAGCTGAATCTCCATGTTTGTGAAAACTTTTTTTATTGCCATACGTCCCAGTCTACACACTTGTGAAAAGGGTGAGTAAAGATATCAAAATGCAATCTAGACATTGAGGATCAATTATTCACAGTGACCTAACTATGTCTCATCAATGGAGGTCTTTTTCCCCCCAGAAATACACTACTGCATTTTAAGAAAATTTAAATATAAACTTCATCATCACTACATTTAATTTGAGATTAGGATATTTTCATGGTATAATAAAACGGAGGAGAGCAGAGGGAAGAAGAGCATTTAATAGAAGCAAGCATTGATGTAGTAGCACAACATACCTCCACCACCATTCATGACATTCCACAGATAGTTGAATGTACGTCAAACTAATATTGACGAGTGCAGTTATCACAGTGACTGTAATGAAGGTTACAAACAACATGCCAGGAAGAGTGTATATTTTGTAGCCCCACATACTTGAATACAACTGGTGTAATTGAAGGATGACAGCACCAAAAGGCACGAAACCCCCAATAAACATTTGGCATGATGTTCTCCTATACCAACCAAACCGTTGAATCTCTCTAGGATGTCTCCTTGTAGTAGAGGGAACTTGAAATTCAGATCTAAAACGATATCCAAACACTCCACCAAATGCAAGCAAGGGGATTGCAAGAAATATAAATAAAATGAGAATCACAACAATGGAGCCAAATGGCAGTGCAGCTGTGGCTCCATAAGAAAATGCGATGATGTTGAGGATAGAGGCTGTAACAAACACTGGTCCAGTGTATAGAATTCCTGATAGAATAACACTCTTCTCCTGGAATTGTAAACCAACCGCTGAATGTTATTGAAAAGTAAAAAATCAAATCAAACATAAAACACTATCTTGTGGAAATTCATATAGAATTACCCATCCATTCTCAGAAAACTGGGTGTGGAAAGATGATGATGAGTACCCGGCAAGAACAGAAGAAAGAGCATAAAGCAGGACAAGACAGTTTAGTAGTCCTCCATGATTGTAGGGATAAAGGGTACCAATACATGCTAGAAATAGTAATACACAAACCCTAAGGGGAACAGGAAAAAAAGGTTAGTGAACATGATCAGGCAATAATTTTTTTTTTTTTTTACCATCCCATATCATAAATGAAGAATAAGAATGACTTGATCCTTTATTAAGACAGAGATCTCCACTACTCTGAATGCATTACACAAAAATGAATCGTAAAAATAAGCTTTTGTCAAGACAATCAATATTCATAATTAACATACTATGATCAAACCATTGTGCACCACATTATGAGTAGGTGAGCATGAGGAAGATGTAATAAACTAGAACCAATACTGTCAGATTAGGGTGGAAGAACACTATCTAACAAAGGCTGCAAAGCTCCCAGTTAGCCTCAACTGATCAATACTGACTTTGTAACAAAAGAAGGATTCAAAGTCTGCCTCCAGTTAATTTACAAATTATATGGATGAAAGAGCTAGGCATTGATGTTGCCGTGTCAGACAGCAAAATGTAGGCAGAGAATCAGAATATGGCATGATGGCACCACACACACAGACATACATGGCATTGTTCCCCAAAGCATAAACCAAGTAAAATGAAAATACTATGGGCTTTTAGTATCACTTGGAGTTTTAGGTTCAGATTACTAAAGGACTTATTGAGAGCAGTACAGATGAAACTAGATGTCATGCACCTTCACGTATTGTTTCATGATAATGAATGATGAATGAGTGATTTGAACACCAAAAGTAGCTTACAAGATTAGCAATTGGGTACCAGTTCCCAGGACAGCAAAAAATAAGGATGAGTTTGGAGGTTGTCGAAATGCATCACCATGAATGTACTTCCAACCAACCTCTTTGTCGTCTTCTTCATTTGCAGTAGAAAATCTACATTGCAAATAAAATTGTTAGGATAACAAATAAAATCAATGAAACTAAAATTTTGCTTCCATAGAATTAGAAACAAAGAAAGTTACCTTTTGAAATCACTCTTCAGATGCCGCATATAAAGCACTGCAAGCAAACCCATCAACAGAAAAATGATGACAATTGAGTAGACAAATGAGAACCAATGAACTTTTTGATGCATAGGAAGCAGTGAAGTTCTTGAGTATCTGTCCATCCTGTTCTTAAAATGTGTAGAAGTTGTGTTCCAGATAACTGAATAAGTAAACTTAACATCGACATCAGCATTTTCTGTTATGTCTACAGCAAGATTTGGATCACCAAATGCATGTATTTCTATTACTTGATTCCCATTGTAAAGGACATCAAATTGAACATGTTTAAAAAGGTAATACTTTGGGCCCTTGCCACCAACAGTCCAGCTTTCCTCTTCAACTCTCCCAATGAACCCCCAGAATGGAAGATCATCAAGGTACATCTGGAAGTAAAATTCATCGATTATTGCCTGTTTGAACTTTGAAACTTCATCAATCGTAAGCTTCTTTTGGCACAATGTCTCGCCAATTTTGTGCTCCCTGAATTTCAACTGATATAAAGTATTGCTTAAGCGATCACCATTCAAAACTTCCCCAAGGGACTCTTTCTTTCTAATTATTAGGTCTGTGAACCACAAAAGTTAATCTCAGTTGCCTTGCTCCATGTTGCTCAAACAAGATTACTAATATGCAATTCATCAGTCATAATGCCATGAAACTAATGGCTTATAATATCTATATGAGTGTGTGTGTGTATATATATATATAATAAAAGTTATGGATGCATACATGCTTCTCACATAAATTAACCATTGGTTATAAAAGGTAAACCGAAGAATAGTCCTAAAAAGTAGAAACGAAAAATCTCAGGCCTCCGACAAAATAAGTCTCTGCACAAGAGATCGTCAATTGAAATAGATTCATCAATTATTTAAAAGACGGTTTGGACCGATTTTGAAGTTATATCCTATTCACTGGCTTCTCTACTTTGTAAAGCAATGCTGTATAAAACCAGAGACAATACTCCAATTTTTCAGGGGAAAAAAGGAGATACTAATCTAAAGACCGAATCTTGATGATTCCGCAGCTAAATGCATTGAGCATTGACCAATCAAATTATGCACTGACCTGGAAGGCAGAATGGCAAATCATGGTACTCGTATGTCTCACTGCAGGAGAACAGTCGCAATACAATAAGAATTCATGGAAACAGAAACTGGAAGAAAATCTCTCTAGACAAAAAAATTAAGTAAAGATAAAGCGGTAGTGGATTTCAACACAGAGTAATGAGGAGGGTACCTAGGATTGTTGAGGGGACCCACTTTGTTGACAAACAGTGGGATGAGATCTCCAACATTGTACCGGTGGTCCACCGGCGACGCTTCAACGGGAGGAGGCGATAAAGCGAGGGTGGTACAGAGTAGAAGAAGGAGAAGGGCTTGAGGTGCTTGAGACATAGACAGTGAAGCTGAGGACGGAGAATCACACCGAGAACTGAAAATGAATCTCAGATTCAGTGCTTTCGAAGTCAAAATAATCGTGCGATTCATTAATCATGAGTCATGACATGTAACTTTTCTTCTTGCGGCTAAAACGGCAGACGACATCCTGAGAAAGGAAACGACAGACGCCACTCGGTCAAACTACTGAAATTTGCATTTTAATTTATAAATTGCTCCCAAGGTTACAAGCGGAAAAATTGCATTGGATTTTTCTTTTTTAGTAAACCAGTAAACATTGAACTGAAGTAGCAAAATTATGTTTGGATTACCAATTCAACTTAACATGAGTTGTAGGAGCCTTTATCTATTAAATAAGTAGTTGAGATTTGATTTTTATCTTTTTGATATGGAGTAGATCTAATTAAAAGAGTTTGATATTCTCAGTTAATAAAATTATATTATCTAAATTTATTAAAAAGAATTACGGGCACTTTTTTTTAAATTAAACCATTGTAGAAAATGATTAATAGTATGTTTGGATTATTTATTTTTTATAATCAATTATAAGTCTCAAAATTAATCATGAAAAAGTAAAAGTAACTATTTGTTGCTTCTCCATAATCAATTATTGCATCTCCAATCTCGATTCCAAACAGGCACGGACACCTTTAATGAAGATAACAATGGAAATGGAGATATAATGAATTATGCAAGTAGCACAAGAAACTGATCATGAACTGAAATGATAGTAACACCAACATAAGCATGCATTACCATGCCAAATAGTTTAACGCACCAACTAATGTCGCAGGTATGCAATTTGGAAGGAACTGACACTTAAGTAAAGTCCAAATCCGGAATTTTGTGATTCGTGTGATCACTTTTCTGTAAAGTTTAGCAGAATTCTAAAGGATTAATCTTATTTATGGAGTGTTGCATTTTTCTGGCACTTGAGCTATGTTTGCGGTAGTCGGGTATGTTACTTATGGAGAGTTTGAGAGGAAAAGTTAATTAGATTTGTTTGGATGGATGATATGGATTTCCAGCAGGACAACTCACTCGATCGTGTACCCCATTTTCAGGTCTAACATTAAGTTTGACTCCACCACCACCACCTCCACCTCCAAACAATAAAACATGAAGACGAGATGATCTAATACAACAGTCTCGCCCACCATCCTACCCGGCAGATTCAGTTTACATTTTCATTAATAAATATTCCTTTTGTTCAGTTTTGACCACAAATTTACATGAATAAAATGTTGCAGAATCATGTTCCCCACGAGTTTTTGCCGTGTTTATAATATATGATTCATCAACTTGTCCATGTTTTGTTAGGAACAGCAGTTTATGTTTTTGACTTAATGGGGAAGATGGAGTACTGAGTGGCTTGAGAGGCTTTCCAATGCAGGAAAAAATTGGTATCCTTAATTGGCCTCCAATCATGGGCTCCTATGATTTTTTCTCAAAGGCAAGTAAGTTGATAGTGTCATGGTCCATTATATATATCCTGACCTTTCACATGTATGAATAATGGAAAGCCCATCCTCTTTCACAAACTGCTCTGCTCAACCACGCTATTGATGCCATTTTAGAAAAATCTTTGAACAAATTAACGCCGTACTTACTTTCAAACACTGGTATTGCTTAGAGGGCAAGTAATGACACTTGACACAGTTGAATTGAATATATATAATCTTCCCAGGAATGATTAATTGGTTCTAGGTTTTTGATTCCGACCAATCACCTCTCCACACACATGGATGGAACTGCGGGCAAACTCATCAGTGAATTACGGCTTAAGGGAATGTCAGATTTATGGAATCTGTTTCTGCAAATAAACCTTCCCAACAACATTTCTTTCCTTCTGAAGACCCTTTACAACACATGTTATTGCAAGGTATATTCACAACAATCTATATATCCAAGCTCTTAGATTTGGACAAATTCACTTTTTTTAAAGTTTAATCATTGATATTTTGGAATCATCCAAGAATCATTGGTAGGAGGCATATAATATCATTACCTATATCCGTCCATTATCCGCATAGAGAACACACACACATATTAAGCAAATATTTATATCCTCAATAATGCTACATGAAAACCTTCAAGCTGTGTGCTTGTGTCTCTATTCAGCAAATAAACTACATCCTCATAACGACACGGTGTGCCATGTATGTTGCTGTGCAAGCATATTTCTATAAGCAAGAAGAATCTTGACGTGGCAGAGTTTTAGGTAATGACAAAGAACAGATGTTGACTCATCAACAAAGGAGATAATACCAAACTGATAGGGATTAAATACATGAAGTGGGTGTGCTTGTGGATTATTATTTTATGTTTTGCTTCATCTAATGGTATGAGCACAAGCATATGTAAATGTAATATAATGTGTGAAATAATTTGGTCTCAGTAGGCTCCTAGTTGTAACAAGGAGTGAAATGCATCAACCCTCGATCGGCTGTAAAGAGATTAATAATAAAGCCATCTTCAGATTGGTTTCTTCTTTTCTTTTTCATCCTTTTTTGCCGTCTTTATGATTTAAAAGGTGAAAAAATTTGTCTTATTCTTCTCACGCAGATTTTTTTTTGTTTGAAATATAAACAAATATATATATATGTGATTTTTCTCAGTGAAGTACATGCAGACATGCAGTCCTTAGGCCCCTCATCCCATGAAAGAGCCAATAAGAAAACACAGACGGTTAGAGGAGAGAGAGAGTGGAGCAGGTGTCAGTGATTCTAGTAGGTTCTTTCACAACACCCACATTTAATTTTACTAACTTTTTAATTTTAAAGTATTTTAAAAAAATCATAATTTAATTATTTAAAAAAATTATTTATAGTAAATCACGTTTTTCATGAGTTATGGATGGAGCAATTCATCTTAAATTTTATGCAACACGGGTAAAAATGTCTAATTCATCTTGATTTTACTCTATTTTTAAATTTTGAATTTTGATTGACCAAGAAGTTTTTGTGCTAGACAAGATCTTTTAGAGTTATTTTTGATAAAATGAAAGGAAAGATAAAGCGAAGGAAATGATTGCAACACTCTCGTGTTTTTCCACCTCCCTTCAATTAAATTACTTCGCAGTAATTGAAAAATCCATCATCAAATAACTCAGAGAGGTAAATTTTAACAGCTCCTCCTAATTTATTTCTGCTACTTACAAACCCCACAAGCTCATAGAGGCAGAGACAAGGCTGCCAGGAGAAGATTTTGGGCAGCACTGAATGAGTAATCTATCTGAAATAGTGAAAAGAGGAAGCCCAAGGGACTAATCAATCAGCTATCTTCACTGGGAAGGATAAAAGAAAGGGATAGAGACAACCCATGAAGGATAAAAAAGAAATATGAGAAAAGGACTCGACCCTCTTGAAAAGATACTACTTTGACAAGAAAGCTTGGATCTTTTGCTGCTCCGTTGCCTTACCTATGTAGGATTCTATTACTATATATCCTTAGAATACCAAAGAAAACAGAGGTAAGCTACCCAAGACTTAGACTTCTTTCTGGATTTAGTTTTCAAGTTCTTCGGTTTTTTTGATCAATTGAATTCTACAAAATGCCAACTTCTCAGCTTAGGTTTCAGGAAAAAACTAGAGAATGGTCTCAAGAGTCTTGCATGGCGACCCACAGAATAGGAGAAACTGGTTTATCTGAGTCCGGACCTTCAACTTCAACTCACCATCTTCCTTATGGGGTTCTTCATGGGATTAATTCTGCTCCATCCAGCTTAATGTATTTTCTGTTAGTTTCTCCTTCAATTTTATTAAGAATCGAAGTTTTTCGTTATATGACTGGAATTTAATCCTCTCTTTCTCCCCCTCTCCATCTTTCTGTTTGGGTTTCTTAGCAATCAAGGATCTGGTTTTTATTTTGGAGGACTGGAAGAGGCAATTGTTCTGCAAGGAGTGAAGATTAAGAATGATGAAGCAAAAGCATGTATGGTCTTCCCTTTCTATCATTCCTTTTTCTGACGTTAAAGCAAAACCCATGACATGATTTTCTGGCTCTGTAACTGCTGAAAGGAGGATTAGATTCCTCAACCTTTTTGATAGAGTTGAAAACCATCAAGTCTTTTTTTATTTTGGTGATCCTCTGAGACTCTGCTTTTGTGATTCTTGCAGCTTTATTCACAGGCAAACCTGCAGCTACACTGGAAATGTTCCCCTCATGGCCCATGAGATTCCAGCACACCCCAAGAGTAGTATTCTCACTTTCTATCTTTGACCATCTATTCTTAAGAAAAAAAGGGCCCAATTTTTTCTTTAATTTTTCAAAAATTGACATAACCTGCTTGAGAAAATGAAATACTAATCTTGGCTTTTTGGGTATCTTAATGAAAAACTTTTGTGCAGATACAGGATGATTCAAAGTCAGGAGGGGAGAGCACTGATTCAGGATCAGGATTGAACGCTATTTCAAGCAAAACAGAAGCACTGTTTGAACCAGAATCTCCCATAAGTAAAAAAGCATCTTGTACAGATTATCAGGCTTTTGAGCAGCAGCAGAAACAGCAGCTACGGCAACTAGAACAGGAGATGGCAAGCGATGCCTCAAGATGCCAAACACAGAATCAGAATCAATCAGCTGCCAAACCGTTTCAAGGAAAGGTACTTATAACCACTGTTTTCCGCAGTTCATCTCTCACTTCTCTCTTTCTATATCTCCAAAAACCAGGAGAAAAAGAAAAAAAAAAGTGAGTCTCTTTAATGTAATATTATTACTGTTTTGATCTCTTTCTGCATATCTTCATAAAAGAATAGCGCAGATCCCAATATCTCTCAGAAAATCAAAGGAAAACAGAGGTTTTCTTGCTTCTGATCAATGTATGATATGATATATGAGACACAGAGAGAGAGAGAGAGAGAGAGAGATGTGTACAGACCAAACTAGAATTTTTTTTTAAAAGAAAAGGCAATAACCAGAGAGAATCTTGTCAGTACTTGTCAACTTTCTTAATTATAAGAGTTATCCTTTTCATCTATCCGGGTAACTCAGAAAAAACATATACGAGTTAGAATCCTAAACCACACAATAAACACCAAAACAATGGCAGCAGATTACGATGCTTTTTGCTATCCATATCATATCGATGATTGCATGCCTCAAGAGAAATGGCGCAACAGCCACCCACAATCGCAAGTGCTTCCCACAAATTCTGTGAGCACTCTTAATAAACTTGTTGTCTTCCATTCTTGCTTGAAATTTTTAAGTGTAGTGTCTCTCTTTAAGCCTTGCTTCTTCTAAGTTCTGAGCTTGTGGGAAGTTCGCTAAGGTTGAACACTTCTCTTCATTTCCATCCTAAAATATAAACTGAGCTGAACACTTCAACAAGATTTGAGTCGATCTCTTCATCTTCATACATTTCTTTCACTGAATCACTGTTAATCTCATCTTTTACTTTTCTTAAAAAAAAGAAAGAAAAAACATTGGGTTGTTTATGTTTCAGAGGAAAGGAGGTAGTTCCGCATCAGAGAAACAACTTGATGCCAAGGTATTTGAAGACGACAATAAATATATATATAACTTAAATTCTGGTTTTTTCTTTATTTAACAAAAAAAAAAAGGAGCTAGTGTTTGGTTGATTGGTTTCAGACATTGAGGCGTCTAGCTCAAAACAGAGAGGCTGCAAGGAAAAGCCGTCTCAGAAAAAAGGTGCGGTAGAAATCGCAATATTGTACAGTTAGTTAGTGAAAAGTGAAAACTAGCATATGGAAAGTGAAAAGAAAGTGTATAAGTAATTATGTTTCATTCTATCCAAAACAGGCTTACGTGCAGCAGCTAGAGTCAAGTAGATTAAAGCTTTCCCAGCTCGAACAAGAGCTTCATAGAGCTCGCTCTCAGGTCTTGAAGAATTCATACCTCCATTAATACATGCACCAAATAGTTGCAGAAACTTTATAATATGATTTTTTTAAAAACATATTTTTTATTTATTTCAACGGGTTTTGTTTGATCTTGTTTCATAGGTACGGTTAGTGGGCTGTGGTGGCACTGCTAGTGCTAATGTGAGTTCGGGTGAGTTTAGCTGTTCTTTTTATATTTTCGAAATGCAATTTCATTTTTTTAAAATTCTGAAATTCTATTTATTGTCATATGGAACAAATATTATTAGATGACTAAGGAACAGGTCATTATGAAGTCGAAGAGAAATTTAGGATTGTCCTTAAAAAGCTTAAGATTAGTTTGCACGTATTGATGAATTATTATATTATAATCTTATAGCGACAATAAAAGGGGGTTAACATCTCAAAACCTATTTTAATAATTTAACCAAAGGATGTGGCTAAATTCCTGTCTAGTACAGAAATAAATATGGAGATATTTTAGGAAAGATCCTACTGCGATAGATATGAATGAGATGAGGATTTAGGGTACCAGCTTTTCTAAACTTAAACTTTAGTTTGTTAATTAATTAACTTTAACTTTTCAACGAATTATTGATTCCTTATGATACTGCTCCTTTCCTCTTTCGGTTAAGTAACACACTTTAAAGGAAGAAAAAAAGGTTCATCATTTCACCAAAAAGAGAAGAGTTCATTAGAACAAATAACAAAGAAGATAAAAATAAAATAGTAATATATATCATGCACTTGGAGATTGCACTTTATTTAGACGGAGGACCAAATAAAAACAATCAATGAATATTACAGTATACGGTAATGAATCAATTTCATCGGGGCCACGTGGCATTGCTTACCAAGTCAACAACATTTGTGGAAGCAATAAATATAATTAAAAAGATCTTAATTTTATTACATGTTTATTTGATTTGTTCTCTTATCATTCATATAATTTAATTCTTAAAAATTATTTATTTGGTATGGTTAATCGAGGTTATATACTAGCTAAATTATATCAATAAAATAGACAATTTTTTTTTTTGCATTATATGAAATTTGAAAAAATAGGCAGCCTTGTACATTGATGATTTTGTGAATTATGAGAATTGTTATAGATTTTATTATATATTGATATACTGATGATGATGATAAAAGAATTGATTCATAATTAGTAAGAAAATGATTATATATATATGGGCGATATATATATAATATAGGTGGAGCAATATTTGACATGGAATATGGAAGATGGTTGGAAGAGGAGCAGCGGCACATGGAGGAGCTGCGGCGGAGCTTGGAGGGGGCGGTGGCGGACAATGAGCTGAGAGTGATGGTTGAGAGTTATTTGAGACACTACGACGAGATATTCGAACTGAAGGGAGTTGCAGCAAAATCAGATGTGTTTCACGTCATGAATGGAATGTGGACTACCCCTGCGGAGCGATGCTTTCTGTGGATTGCTGGCTTCAGACCCTCCGATCTCGTTGGGGTACGTTATATATATATATATATATATATTTCTCTGTCATGCATGATGAGTAATGAATGAATGAAAATGATGATATATATATATATATATATAACTAGTGGAGTTGATTGACGTACAGATGTTGATACAGCAGCTAGAGCCAGTGGCAGAGCAGCAAATGATGGGGATGTATGAGCTGCGGCAGTCGTCACAGCAGGCGGAGGAGGCTCTGTCTCAAGGACTCGACCAGCTTCAGCACTCTCTCCTTCACACTGTCGTCGGAGGCCTCACCGTCGACGGCGTTCAGCAGATGCTCCTCGCAATGACCAAGCTCTCCAATCTTGAAGCCTTTGTCCGCCAGGTACACTACGCTACGCCTTTTTCTCAACTCATCTTAATTACACTCATACACATATGTACTTACTACATTAATTCCCCCGCCCACAAAAATATCTATTACTGGTTGTGGTTGATTAAGATTTAAGTAAGACGGGAATCTGTCATATCATATATATAAGAAAATATGGCACCAAAACTTAAAGTTAATTGTTCTTTCTTTTCTACTCAGACTCTTACAAATATATATATATATATATAAGATTAACACATGTGAAAAGTGACAATTGAAATGTTGCTTTCTGGTTTCTATTCCATTCTACATCTCTCTTTGTTCATTTGTTGACCTTATATGCATTTTTTGCGCCGCAATTCTCTATTATCTTCCACTAAATGAATATATATAAATATTTCGATAAATTCTTGGCTAAGTATCACACGGCTATAATCCGACTACTATATATAAAAATCTGCCAATCATACATAATGAGCCCACATGTTTAATGTTTTCTGTTGACATCATTTCTCATATTTTTATTTCACTTTCACTAATGTTTCCTTCAATTTCATTATCGTTTTTTTTTAATTTCACAATTTTATTATTCCTTTTTTTTATTTCACAACTTTTTAAAGTTGATATTTAAAAATGATAATATATATAAAACTTCAACTTTTTTTAAAAAAATAATCTTATTTTATTTTGTATTTATAACATTAATGTGTTTCTGTAATCATTACATTTTTTAATTTAGAGCTTTAACTCTCTCTTTTACACTTCAATATTAATCTCCCCCACTGTTCGTTAAAAAATTATCAAATAAAAAATGAAACTTATTTGCTCTTCCGTCTCTTTAAAACATTCGTCTTTCTTTATTGGTTTGCGATCTACATTTTCCGAGTCATCATTCCCCCATGAGTTTTTGACAACCTCCTCTGTTTAACACTTCTAAGGCTATGGATCCTCCTAGTGATGAGTATAATAAATCCAGGGCTGGATTTTAGATTCTGAACTCTTCGTTTGTATTGGCGAAGCTGATGAAGTTACAGCTTTTCTATACTCTGGTCTCCAAGAACAAAGGGTTCAGATTTTGAAATCCAATCTAAGATTTATTACACTCAATCTCACTAAGATAGATGATCCATAGCCCCAAAAGTGTTAGATAGGGGAGGTTGGGAAACTTGAGGAGAAGAAGGGTAATTGTTTTATGGCTCTGCAGAAAACTGTTACCACTACTATTCTTGAAGTGCTGAAAACTAATGGAGAATGATAGCCAAAAAAGCAGATCGCAAGGTAAGAAAAGAAAGATTAACGTTTTAAATTAGAAGATGGAATAACAAACAAGTTTCATGTTTTCCTCTTAAAAAAGAAAGAAAAATGGTAATTAATGTTACTTTTGAAATTTTAAAATAATAATAAATAAAAATAAAAATTTTCTTGAAAAGTGAGAGTTAAAAAAAAAAAAGAAGAACTATTATTTTTAGTGTATCTATCATGAGAAACAATTCAAATTCGTAGATAATTAAGAAGATAATTCCTTTGAAATTGAAACCATGGCGTTTGAGGGGTCCATCAGGGTTCCATGTATAAGGTAGTTGGACTTTAATTTCTTCTATTTATATAAAAAAGAAACGGTAAAAAATAGCAATAATTAAATGAATAGTGTTAAATATTTGACTAATTATAAATTATTTCGGTGAATTATGAACTGACTCAATTAGTTATGTTGGTGAATTGAAGGCTGATAATTTGAGACAGCAAACACTTCACCACTTGTGTCGATTACTAACAGTTCGTCAGGCAGCAAGATGTTTTATTGTGATTGGAGAGTACTATGGTCGTCTTCGGGCTCTTAGTTCTCTGTGGGCATCACGACCGCGAGAGTAAGATCTCTAATCAAGTTGCTTCATTCTTAATAGCATTTTGTTAATTAAATTAAACAAAACAGACCACTTTCTTTCTTAATTTCTTTTTTAATTAATTAAATGATTTTCCTTTTGATTATAGCCATAACTTTTGAAGAATTTGGAGGATAACATTATTGCACGTTGCATTATTCTTACAGGGCATTGATGAACGATGAGACATGCCACCAAATAACAACGCACTTGCCAATAGTTCAGTCATCCCAGAATAATTTCCCCAGTTTCTGATAATATATGAAACCCTCTCTGAAGCCCAAAAGAAGAAGAAGAAGATGAAAAGAGCTGTTGTTGCCAGTGAAGATGGATATTTATGCATGAAGGACCACATATTTATATTATTTGCTTCTTTTTCAGCATTAACTTTTGCTATATATATATATATATGTTTGTAAATGGAGATCATGAGGAAGCTTCTACTTTTTCTAAAAAGAAAGTAACAATTTTAAACAATCCATGATTAGGTGGGATGTAGACAACTATACGTATATAAAATTGATGCCATCTCTTGTATTGTTTACCTTCCTTTTCTTCCATATAAGCCATAAATAATGGCTATATATATATATATATAGATATATGTTAAACACAATTTTTTTTTTATTTTGTTTGGCAACTTGCATTGCATTATATATATTGCGTTTTGATAAAATTTTAGTCAACCAAAACTGGTGACCCAGTTGGCTATACTGACAGCAACAAGCTAGCATCAGATTCCCGATGTCAATTAATTACCACAGAAACAAAAGGTGACGCACGTTAAAAAAAAGCTTAAACAAGAGAATTGACTTTTATTAAAAAAAGAGCAACGTTTTGCTCACAAATTTTCGTTTATGATCAATCTCAATCTATCTAGCCCCATGCACTCGATTGAATGTGATGATAAGAGCAGCATCACTCTTGGATAAACTAATCACTTGGATAAACTAATGTAGAGCAATTCTTAATCTAATGGGACGTATGCATTATTAATAACTAAAATTGAAGAAAGACACAGTCATGTTGCATCGTTGTACGTATCCTACATTATATATATATATATATATATATATATTCTCATAAAGGAAGAAGGATTAATTAATATTTATAACACCCAGATGATGACCTGTATCCTTATCCCTCCCAACCCAATTATTTAAATATATTCCTATCTATATTGCTCATAATGGATCCAAAAGTACACCCAAATTAACAAATTACTTTAAAACAAAAAACAAAACAAAAAGCCAAACTAATGTTTTGAAAAATAAATGAATGAGATCTCGATGGATCCAGCATTTGCAAGCAAATAATTAGAATAACCAATCATCTTTAAGAATCGTGCCTTAACCCTAATTTAACCTATGAATGACTGCACCATGCATTAATTTGATGGTGTTTATAGATGGAAACTAGTACTCCATTTTTTTTCTATTATATCTCATATTCTAAAAGAATTAAAGTACCTAAAATATAAGTCATTTTTTAAGTATTAAATATTTATTTTCATATTTATCTCTAATTAATTAATTAATTATAGTGGAGAGAGAATAATAAAAATATAATTAAAATAAGTTGTAATTTTACTTTTAACCATTATTATTAGTATAGGTAAATCGGTTATAAGTAACTTACGATAGAGTATAGGGGAAGTATATTGCATACTTCTTCTATCCTACATTATAAGGTAATAGAAGGAGTTTCACGAATATTAAGAAACATTTATTATATTTTTAAGCTTATAAAAAAACTAAAATTTTCAATTTTACTCATCTTAATTCCACTCATTTTATTAAATATATCATAGGTTATAATATCAATAATATAATAAATTAGGAATAAAAATAACAAATTACTATATATTATCTTATATTATGTCTCATATTATCTTATAATATGACACAATTGGAGTAATTGTTGATAGTGTAGTAACCACCACAACTAGACCGCATACGTTATTTATTTCCTCTTAATTATAATTTCACTTGTCTCCATTATATTACACTCAACCTGCAACCACTATGTATACGCACGTATACTTATTAAGGCTTTGTACACTGTTAACTTTAAGTTCCACACAAATGGATTGGCCTAGCTGACATTGACTTCTGTAATTGCAAAAGCTTAAATAACATGTTTTATGAAAAGGAGAACTCTAGAAAATGGTATTAATGAACAATATAACTCCTTTAATAAGAACTTTGTTTTTAACTTCGCGCAAATAGGCCCAGATTTTGTTGTGTACAAAAATTTACTTTCTGTTCTTGGAAAAATAACATTTCATGACCACAAGATACAATTAATATTATTTTAGGATTGAAACATTTCAAAATGATAAAAGGAGACCATGATCTTAAATTGATCAAAATTTTAAATAGGAAATTAATTAAATACCCTTGCTAAAAAGTTTGACAATCAGCTTCCATTTTTTACTGCTCAAGTTCTACGGTTTGACACTAAACTTCCTTGATTTTACACTTGACACATTATAATCACGAAAAAATTTAATTGGCGAAACTCAATGTAAAACTGAAGAAACTTAATGTCAAATCGTGGAATTTGAGTAGTAGTAGGAGTTGAGTGTCAAACTTTGGAACTAATCAGTTGAATTCTTTAGTAATTATAATATATCTAGTGTAAAATCAAGAAAACTCAATATCAAATCGTGAAACCTAAGTAGTAAATAAAATGAACTGAGTGTCAAACTCTGGAATTGATCAGTTAAATTTTTTGGTGATCATAATATGTCCAGTTCAAAACTGAGGAAACTCAATATCAAATTGTGGAGTCTAAGTAGTAAATAGTAGAAGTAGAGTGTTAAACTCTGAAACTGATTAGTTGAATTTTTTGATAATCATAATATTATTTTTTAATAAGAGTATTTAGCTAATTTTCTATTTAAAATTTTGATCAGTTTAATATTATAGTTTCTTTTTATCATTTTGAAATATTTTGGTCCTAAAATAATATTAATTAAATTTTTTGATCCTAAATTGTCATTTTCCCTTTATTCTTTCTCTTTCCCTTATGTTATAGTTATGTCTTTGTCTTGTCAATGGGGTCTTAAATTGAAGAAGAAACAGAATTGGACTCCCTGCATGTAGTCCACAGCCAATTTATTTTATACTTATATGATTTCATATTATAAGAGATTTTATATAATAAATTTTTTATCTAAAATATAAGGGGTTAAATATTTTTATTTTCATTTTATTCTTATTTTTAATTCTTCTTCACTTCTCATTTATAACCCTACAATAATAATAGAATTAAGTATTTAATAAAAATAAAATAAAAAATATTGATACTTTTTACATTAATTTTAGGTAAAAAATAATTTTCTTAATATACGTATATTAATACAAAATATCTTATAATGTGGATCGATGGAGTAAATTTTAAGACAAGAAATTTTAATTAAATATTTTGAACAATAATCTTGTAAAATAATTTTAAATTTAAAACGTACAAAATATTTTCAATTAAAGTTTTTATAAGTAATTTTATATTCAATTCTCATTCTCCCAACCTTTGGAAGAAAATGTACGCGACCATTAGGGGTGTGCAAAAAACCCGTGACCCAGTTGGCCCGGTCCAACCTGGTCCTATTGGGCCAACCGAGCCCGGTTTTAGTTCAGGTTGGGCCGAGCTTCGGGTTCGTCCATTTGACCCAACCCAACCCGAACTATATATAAATATATATATATATATTAAAATATATTATTTTATATATATTAATTGATTTTATAATATTTTTTCTATATATCTTATATAATACATTTATTATTTGATTACTATGAAAAACTTTGTAAGGTTTTGATATTTTAATTTTATTTAAAATTTTAAATTGATTTCTTAATTTAATATTATATAAAAATAATGTATAGTTGTAAAAATTTATAATTTTTAAGAAAATTAATTTCTATCCTAACATTATATTTTTTAAAAAATTTACTTTTACATTAATAATTAAATTTTTTTCATTAATATATAAAGTTATTTTTTATTTTATTTTTAATATTTTTAAAAAAGTATGTGGTACCGGCCCGGCCCGGTATCTAATCCGGACCAACCCGGGTGTGCACTGGCCGGGTTTCGGGCGGGGTGAAACCCGGCCATGCACACCCCTAGCGACCATTACTGACAAGTTAATGATTGACAGGAGTATCCAACCTCATTACTCCAACAAACAACAAAGTAACAATGCACAGAAACTGAATTATTAAAGTTAGGAAAGGAAACCGTCCTTCGATTTGGGCTCCCTCGATTAAATGAATGAGAGGACTTCAATTTTCTGTCTGCCCTCTGAATTCGAAACCAATATGAGATAAGAGATCAGAACTACAGTACTTTCGGTTCAGCAGGACTACGTATGTCTAAGAAGCTGAACATTTGCTTCGAAGCTACTAGTAGTATTGTGTGTCCCAAGTCGGGTATGTACAATTTCCTCCACTCAGCTGGAAACAGTTTTAACTTCCACCAAATATAATTCTATTAGCAGAAGTCAGTGGAGTATATTATTATATCCATTCACATAATCTCGGATAGGTCATCCATTGGTATTTCAAGGCCTATAAGATCATGGCCTTGTAAACCATCTTCATCGATGTTCAACCAAGAACCTAGATCTTGATGCCCGTCAAGATCACTGAGTAAACCTAATTCTTCCATTGAATCCAATTCCGGTGGCTGCAAATTCCCACATTCAGCAGATTGCTTTACTTTAGATGTGTCCTGGCTCCCACATAAAGTTGCCCTGTCTCTACCATTATTGTCAGCATTATCCACAGATTGACTAGATCCGGCAATTGATAAATTCGCTGGTTCCTTTGCTTCCATGAACGCATCTTGATGTCCTCAAGAATTACACTTTTGCTTGGGCTTCGCTTTTGTTTTGGACTCATTTTGGCGACTGTCCAATGACTGCCAGCCAGCTCTGGAAATGGAACTATGTCCTGACTGATCCCTGCTATGATTTCTGTCTCTCTGACTTCTCTTCCCCTTTACTCTAACATTAACAAGGCCATTGAGATTTGACGCTGTCGGGGAAGAACCACCAGCAAAACCATTAACCAGCATTTCCCTTCTCTTCTCCTTCACAAACAGGTGCCTGCTCCTGCATGATACTTGCTCAGACAAGTGAATTGAACCTTGTAAAGAATCTGACAGTCCCTTGTCTACATTATCATCTATGTGGGAATCATATTTCTCAGAAGAACTAGAAACTACACCTGTAGCAGCAGACACAAATCAAAATTTGAGGGAAAAGATCAAAGGAACTGACACCGACCAATCTCTGAGCAAAGACGTCGTCAATAAATTAAAACTCTAATTGCACAGCTAAGGTAGGGAGAGGCGGAGGGAGAGGAGAGGATGAAAGCTTAGGATTACAGAACACATCCATTGACACCATTACAAGAATATGCAAGACTGAAACTTTCAAATACCTGCTTCACTGGCTTCTTCTAGATCCGAAACTTTGTTGCATGTATTATTGGCTGTCCCAGAGAAAATGCAATCAGCAGATTTTGCAACATTTTCACATGGGATAGAGAAGATGATATGTCGTAGGTCAGGTTCGCTAAAACAACTATTGCCAGTTTCTTCATATATTTTACAGCTTCCAAGAGCCCGCTTGACAAAGCCCAGAGCAACTTGTTTGGACACCTTGAGACCTGCACCTTTTGAATTTTTGCTTCCAATGCATCCCTGTCAAAATTTAAAACGATAAAAATTCATGGTTATGAAATGCCTCAAGCCTCCTATCCAATTAGATACAACCACCAATGGCCTAAATATTGTGAGGTTCACAAATACCCATTATTGGAATGAGCAGATTGTCCAGTTTAATATCCAAAGAAAGCAGCACTAAAATAAGAGCAATCTTTATCTGCGAAAAACATAGTTACACACAGAAGTTTCTGTGTGCAATCACATTAATCTCCATCTTCAAAATAAAATAAAATGCAAGCAATCCCTGAGAAACAGGGCAATAGTGAAACAAGAGGTGCCAAAAAATACTTTCTTAAATACTCAATCTCAACATCTAAATTGCCATCTCTCTATATTTACTTTAAGTTAAAAATAAGATGTTTCAAGTGGGTTGAAGAACACCAATAAGAGTGCAAAAATGTGCTTCAGCCTTGTCATTCTTTTTTTTTTTTTTGGGGGGGGGGGGGGGTGGGGGGAGGGGTGGGCCTTGGCAGGGTTTGCCACCAAAACATAGGCTTATGTCTGATATTTGCCACTGTGAACTCCAAGACCCTACATTGAACTTTTCAACCGAGGTATCTGAGCAAGTAAACTTTTCAACTGACCCTAGCACCCAATGGTTTGAACATGACTATCATATCCTGTGGTCACCAACAGAAATTGAATAAATGCAGAAAATGGTTGGTAAAGGTATTAATTACCGATATCTTTCTGTAAGCCATCTCAAATAGTTTGTCAAATACAACTTGCACAATTTTCCTGCACAGAAAGCATTTTAATTTTATCATGAATTCAAAACATTATGGCCAAAAAAATTAAAATATCTAAAGAACATATAAGGAAAGTCAAGAATGTTGATAGAAAGTGAACAAGGAAAGCAGGACCAAAAACTTTACATTAAAATCAAATAAAAGAAAACAAAGAAATATAGGAAGCAAAACATCCAAAGCATCATAAAAATATACTGCCTTTCTGTATCTCTTCCTCTTTTATTATATTAGCTCTATCAATTGTGTCCAAATTCTTCTTCCTCCCAATCTATTAGTCAATCAAAAATAAACGAGAGTGCTAAAAGAAGGAACAGAACTCAAGGTCCATAAAATAAAGTTACTGAAATTAATTATGAAATCACGTTCTAGCTTGCATGAGACTAAATAACAGTAATTTATAAAATATGCCCTTGCAGTGCAGACCTGTTGGCACACCTCTTCCTTGAGTTCCACAATATCTTGATTTTTAGCTTCATCTTCCTCAACCAAATCAGGCTGCAAGCACAGAAGTTCCAAAAGTATAATTATTGTCATGAACCAGGAAAGCTTTAAGAAACTATGACATTAATAATCCAATGGAAGAAATGAAAGCCTACCAATATTTCTGGATACAAGCCAATACTCTGCAACTCAAGCCGAAGCCTGCTATCCAGACTCATAAGTTGATAATGGCTATCCAAAGAAGGAAAGCCGCCACCAGTTAATTCAGCAGGTTGCAATTGGTCATTTGAACATATTTCCCTGTTATGTGTGAAATCAGAATGGGAAAAATTTTCATCTCCCTTCCACACTTCAGTGCTTTGAAACCAAGTGGATGTGTTTTCATACCTAAATGTGTTAGATGCAATATTCCTATCGTAAGAAAGTTTGTCCAACTGGCAATTCTTCTGAATTTGGAGATCTACCTCTGACTCAACTTCAAAATCCATTCTATCAAGATCTCTAGGTTCAAAATCAAATTGATTACGAGAATCATCACTAGCACACTTTTGAGATGTAGTCTTTGCTTCACTGAGGGGGCATAAATCTTCACTTTCATCTTCTGGAATTATAGCATCAAGAAGTCTTTTGAATAAAGGGGTGACCTTAACCAGTCTTTCCACATTATATTTTCCAATTGAAGCATCATTCTTAGCTCCCTTGCCATCACAGCAGCTTCTTTGTCTTTCCTCTGAATCATGAGTAGCTTTATTGTTCGTAATATCACCCTGAAAATCAAATGAAATTTTAAAATTAATCAACAATCTAGATATAATTTATCTCATTTCTAAGTTGTCCCAGTTCTTGTTAAGAAATTTCGCAGAGCTGATATAAACAACGTGGTAGCAACTGCAAAAGTCCTAAAACACATGTACAGATCAACATTTTCAATAAGTGGTATGAAAGAGAAAGCAATTATATATAAGCTGAAAAATTCCCTTATTGTGATCAACATCAAGCATCTGACATAATGTCTTATCAAGTTCCTCAGCAACATTTCTCTGATTTGGCAACCAAAAAAAATAAAAAAACGAAGAAGAAGAAGCATGTCAGACTCGAGTTAACATATCAAGAATCAAATGACAAAGTCTATGGCCCAAAAAAATTGGCTTGCGAGCTACCTGTTGCTTCAAGAATGATACATTCTCCTCCCTGATAGTAGCAAAAATAGACTCCATTTTTTCCCAGAATGGACCAGAACATGCAAGATCTATAAAGATGCCAGCAGAAAATGGGGTAAAAATCTGACCATGGAAAAGAATGTAATTTGAAAATAACAAAAACTTTTCAGGGGTGATATGATCAGGATGCATACTGCTGGCATCATGGGCAGATTTTGCAGCTTGATATAATTCTTCACAATTGTCATTATATTCACCAGACATTATACCACCAAAGAGACTCAAAAGTATGCACATGACAAAATTTCTCAGAATATATAACAGGTGACTGTAGATTTAGCTGCATTTAAAACAAATTACCAGGAATAAAGAAAAATGACTAACGAGTGATAGTGAGTTACAAATAATAATATAAGCATTGAAATTTGAAACATTATTTTGCGTACGGCCTCTAAATGCCTGAACAGTGCAAAAAGATTGACAATAGCCAGTAAAGTTACACCAATTGGGGAGAAGCCAATCCACTAATATCAATTTTATGTATTATTTGAAGGAACTCAAATGCCTTTGCCACAGTGAAAATTTAAAGCTCCAAAATAAACCAAGCCTGCATTCAAGGAAAATTCTACCTGCAAAATCTGAAGAACCATAGTGACGCATCTGCCCAACATGAGTCAAAGCCTTGCAATCCCTCTGTTTCTTGGAAGGGGGGCAGCCATATTTCTTGCATTCCAAAAAATTAAGGGATTGACAAAGTAGAAAGGATGAAGTAGATCTAGAAATGATATGACTGAACGTTTTACTCATGTCATTAGGTCTCATGTGCTGTACTGGCTTCACCATTGGTATATTCTCTGACTTCTCCCAACCTGAAGGAAGGCCCCGCTTTGTTAAGGACAGATTCCTTCCAGTTCTTCTTTGTCTCTTTTACAATCTCCAAATTCATCTGTTGGTATTTTATTCTTCCTAATTTGTAAGTTAGAAGAACCATCCTGTTTGGCTGCCAGAGCAAAATCACAGTCATTCGTTACTTTCTTCATTAATTTGTTTCCCCCAACTCCAAATTCTTCACTTTCAGATAACTAATAACCCAATTAGCAAAGTATCACCAGGCTGTCTTTTATATTTTTGGGTACTTTTGTCTATATTGGTTGCAGGCTGATATCACTGTACACAACAGAAGAATCTTTAAGACTAAAATTAGAAGTTGGACAACCTTCAGATGAGACCTGAGCTTCAACATTGCGTGAGGCAGGAGAAACTACATTTACTCTTCGTGAGCGTGAGGTTTTTTGTGGCCTGTCACCAACCCATTGAGTCATTAGATAAATAGAAAAACCTGCATATAGATACAGAAAGCTTGCGTTTATTTTCCATACCAACCAGTGCGACTATTATGAAATTGGTAAGCTGTTAGCAATCTGGAAAAGTTCCAGGTGAAGGTTGTACATTAGACAAGTGCAATAACTTGACCTCTTTGTGGTACACGAGAAACCTTGTTTTTAATCATGATATTAGGACTGCTCACTCGGCAATCTTCTTGAGTATTTGCCCTAGTCATAGAACAATCAACAATTAATAACTTCATAATAGATTTTTTTTGGCTAAAAAGTTCGTGAATAGCAATCAACCTGTGTAAGCGCCAAATAATATCCAAGGACTTGTCTTTAACTTCACACGTCTTGAGCCTTGCAATTTTAATGGGTAAGGCAATTACACAGGGGCAGCTCTATTTATTTGTTTAGTAATCACGCAGTAGAAATACATTATGATCATGGCACTATGGCAGTGCCAAGTTATATTAAAAACCAGATGATTCCTTCAGCTACAAGTCTCTACAAAAAGGGAGCATGTGTTCCCTATCATGCATCAGGGCTTCATGATTTGAAGACCCATAAAGCAGGGTCTCTCATATTTATCAAATAAAACACAAGCAATAACCACAACAGCTCTGCGAAATTCCTAGTGAGTAGAAGACGCCTATTTTGGAAGTTCTGATTTGGTAAAAATATAGTAATGCTTTTAATAGGAGTAAGAGCAGAGCATTGTGGAGTGAACCAATGGAATAAGCCAATAACACTGCAAGTATCAATACTGTTCCATGTATAATGGGAATCTTTGGAACAGTGAAAAGTTATCGCCCTTATTATGGAGAAGATATTTCATCTTTACATTTATAATCATAGCTAGCAGTTTTCGACATTAACAAGCTTTACACCAAAAAACCAAACTACCTGAAACCCTGAGAATTATAAAACCGCATCTTCGAACCAGCACTCCCATCTGGAGGACTAGCTTGTTTTACATCCCTGTCATCTGTTGTAACTCTGTTACCCGCAGCAGCAATGGACCTTTTCTTCTTTACTTTTTTATTTAACCCTTCACCTCCAGAAAGTAATATGCGAGTCTTCTCTTCAGTTCGAACAGAGCTCACATTCTCCTGCCTTGCCTGGCTGCAGACCTACTTTTCAGCTGGGTGAAAAAGAGTGAACAAAATGACAAAGTAAGAATGAAAATATTACACTTTGGGCCCCATTTGGATACTAGAAAGATCGTTAAAGGAAAGGAATAGAAGGGAATCTTGTAACCTGTTACGTTTCCAGAAGGGGGAAAAATGGAAAACTAAGCATAAACGTTATATTAATGAATTTTACAATATGTAACTAGTATTATTAATGCTTGTAGATTAAGATAATTTAAAGTCCTGCTCACTTCATCATATAAAATTCAACCCAAACTCAGGTGGTATAATTACTTTTTCCAGAATCAAAGGCAGATAAAAAAACTTTGCTTTTTCCACCAATGTGCATCAAGGCATTTCCCTTTTACAAGAGTGTAACTATATTCTTAATAACAAGCATATTGTAAAAAGATTAAGCCTTTAACAATGTAGGGAACAAAGTTCTGTGCTAAAACTGTTTAATACATAGAATCATGCTTGATACAGATAAAGGCCACACCATTAAAGCACAGATGATAAATTGCTCTATATAGGCTTAACAATGACATATCAGATGTATACACACCTGCACATCTGTCACTGATGGTCGAATCCATGTGATCAGCTGAGAACTCAAGGTCTTGGTTTCTGATCTTTGAGTTGGAGTATCATTAGGGTTTCTGTGAACCTGGCTACCGAACTTTGTTAAGTTTACCCCACCTCTCCTATCACATGACAAATTGGTCCTCTGTCGCTTCTTTGAGCTTAATGCCTCCATTTGACCATAGATTCCTGCAACATTTTTGCTCTATTCCTGGTTGAAATAAACTAAAATTAAGACTCCAAATAAAATAAACTGAATAATACATTTGCAACAAGAAAGGACCACAAAAACGAGGTGCCACTGTTATAATAGCTTAAGCTACCCCGAAGTCTCCATCACAAAGAACCCTCTCTAGGTAGCTCTCTCCATAACTCTGATACCATGTTAAATTTTTAAGATTAAATCAATGAACTTGAAGCATCCTTTACACCAAAATAGCTCAAGCTATTTGGTTATAAATGCCTTGAGCTTATGTACCCTTCTTTTTTGCTTTCACTATTCAATGTGGGACTTCTTATATTATTTAATAGCCACATGTGTTCGGCAAGAAGAACCCAAGAAATTATTTCATATATCATCTCATTAAAAGAATTCAGCGTTAATAAAATTCAGTTTCAGCGTTACTGCACTAAATTTAATAAAGCAGAATAGAGGTAAGTCCTCTATTGAACATCCAGTAAATGCATCATCGTATCAGCATTAGATGCAAGCAAAAGTAATAATTAGAGAAACTACAAGATGCTAGAGAGAAACTACACTCAGTACAGATAAAGATCTAACTGGCTGGTGTTTTACAATTTACAGGATCATACATTTAGGGGATGTGCAACTACTATATTTAAATACTCTATATCACCAAATATATATATACTCTCTAAGAAACTCGACAAACTGTACCTATATATTTATAGTTATATAACTTTTGTTTATGAAGTTATTGTTTTCAAATTTCCAGAATAAGAATGAAATAAATCACCATTTTCCCGAAGACTGCAGCTAAGTTTTACGCCATGAGGACAATATGCGCCAATGTGCATTACTGATTCCACGAAACGTCAACCGGCCAATATGACGAAATTAAAGAAAAAAAAATAGATGCAGAACACTTTTTCCCAGAGAAGAAGAGTGGAGCACAAGGAAAAAAAATTGAAACGTTTCAATAACAAGAGGTTCACCGAGAAGGTTTGAAGCCTCGCTGGAGATAAAAAACCCTAGGTGAGAAGGTGAAAATTTACGAGTCCTGAGATCATCTCAGATGAATATGATGAAATTAAATTCAAGAAACTAGGGTACCTGAAAGTGGAATTCCGAGGTCAAGCCCCGATGAAACTCGCTAGTCGCTACGTTACGGCTCTAAGCGAGATGCTTACACGAATATAAAATAATATTATAAAGTGCAGACAACGCGGGAAAACGAGTAGGGACCAAATCCTATTTATTTATAAGCCATGCCTAATTTTACGGAAAAACAGAAAGGGATTTCTTTTTTGCCCGAAATAAAAAGGGATTAAGTTCAATGACTATGGAGTTTACTTTTTTTATTTGATTAGTTTTCTTTATTTGTATTCTTAATTAATAATTAGATAATAGATTTGCTAAACCGTGCAAATCTCATATTGGGCCGTCCATTTGAGCTGTATATCCAACCCATTTCTGAGACTTTTAAGGTTAAGCCTTATAAATAAGAAAAAAATCATATTAAAGAGTTATCACTATTTGATTATTTTTTAATTTGACAATAAATGTTTTAAATGTTAAAATAATAAGTACATTAATTCTTGTAAAAAGTATATATTTAAGACAAATTCAATTAAAAAATAATACTAAATTCCAATATATTCAAATAAACAAAAAAATTTAAATTAAGTCTGATCATTTATAAGGTATTAAATATTTTGTCTCCAGAATGGAAGCGCGATACTTTTTTGTCTATGGATAGTGGCTACCTGGCTTGGTAGTTAATTATATATGAAACCACGACATATGCTAACAAGGTTAACTAGTAGTATCAATATTTGGTGTGTTAATTTGTTGAGAGGTTGAGCTGGAGCTGCGTCGATCCTATCGTTGACTGTTGCTGGAATATTATAAGTGATGAGCAGAAATTAATATAGCGTTCTTCCATCAAGCTGCGGCAACGATTGGATATGGCATCCACAAGTGTCAAATTAAATCAACATGGATAGGAATAGGAAGGATGGCTCTTCCAAATAAATAATCTACTTCCAATTGGCTTAGTGTGCAGAGATCATGCATGCAGCTGGTCGTTGTTGCCGTCCGTCGACGTAGATTCCACTTTTCGCCGCTCTTCATCAGCAAATTGATGGCTCTTCTCACAGGGAAAACATTGACAGGTTGCTGTGGGATTTCAGTTGTTTTGATTTTCTCTGGTTTCTTATGTATATTTTCCCAGACATGCAGTAGTGTAGTTGTTTTTCGATCGGAAATCTTCTTTTGGGGCCAAAAATAACACACTGAAAAATTATTATCAATGTTATATCGCTTTACGAATTTTTGTTTCCACTGTGAAAAATTTCTCACATCAAATCAAACCATTCGTGAGTGCAAGTAATAAAAAGGATTATACACTTTCTCGAACTTGTTACGTACGCTTCCATATACCAAGCAATAACAACAAATGGATTACAGAACAAGAGAGCTACCCTTGAACTTGAACATCCTATTTTTCAACCAGATATAAATTTAAAATTTATGTATTAAGTCACCCAAGACCAAGTGATGTGCAAATGAACTTGGCAGTTACCTATGTACAACTCCTATATATCATGAACAACTAGAACAAACCATCCATGACAAGATCAATAAAATAAAATCCATAAAATAAATTTTCCATGAAAATTCAATAATCTATTCCGGTGTTTAAATAAAAAACTAAACACGAATATATAAAACATAGATATATAAAATTACTTCAATACCATATATAGTATATAGAGATACATAGACACGTAAAATAAACGATAAAAAGGTTGGCGACTTTTATATATATTTTATCACTATCATTGATTTGTGTCATTGTCTGTCTCCTATGAACATATATAGGTTAGAATGCATGCAAATTAAGGGTAGCCAAGGCGCCTTTAGCAACGGGACATTGCAATAGAGGCTTCTAGCTGTATATATCTTACACAGAAGCATTACTTTCGGCAAACGCTGTATTTTGTGCTAGATATCTCATCCCTTGAGGCTATAAGGATCATCAATATTCATCATTCACCAAGCCGCGCTCACTGTCCTCCTTATAGCCCTTAGCTTCTCTGCTCTTTTCTGCGCCTTAGTTGCATGCTTCTTCCGCGTTATCTATACCAACACAAGATCAAAATACAGTCTTATATGATCAAGCTTATGATTCCTAATATGATCAGGCATGGAGGTCGCACTGTCTTACCTCTTCTCTTCTCTTCCGCTCAGCTTCAGCCTATTCCATATCATAAAAATAAAAAAAAATATGTATGTTAAAACGCAAGACAACAATATTGAATTGATTATCATGAATATAGAAAGTTAAAATCTCCCGTACCAGAATTTCTTTCAGCTTTTCGGTCTCTTCTCTAAGTTGACTCAGACCTGCTTCTAATTCCACCGTATATGCCTACAATAGAAAACCAGCCATCATAATGTGAAGGGCACCGAAAGGCCTTAATTAAAGACCAACTCAACAAAACGTATCTTGCAATGGAAGAAAATGTCTGTCCTAAAACTAGTCTAAAAATGATAAATCAAGTTATGAAATGCTCAAATTTTATTTTTGGTAAGAAGCGTCTACACGCATTAAGTCTCTAATGGGATATGCAGAAACAAAGTTCTTACCCATAATTCACAATTAGCATTGGGATATGCAGGCATCCACAAAATGAAATAAAGCATAGTCTTGACTCTGTCTAAAAGAAGTTTCGTGATTTTTCAGAAGAGTAAAATAAGCCAATTTCTCAAGGAAGCACAGACTTCTTTCCTATAAACCGAAAAAAACATAATCACACACAAGAGTTATGATGAGTACAAAACCTGTCTTCTTGCTCGAGAACGTGCTGCTGATTCTCGATTCTTCAACATCCTGCGCTGCCTTCTCTCCACTACCACTTCAGGAGGGCCATCAATTATCCTCTTCTTGCTACTATTCCTAGTTGACTCTGCTGAGTTTTGGCATTTCTTGGCAGCACTACCAGTAGCGGGGTCTTTTGCTGCTAAGTTATGACTTTGTGAGAACACTCGGTATGTTGCAGCTCCACTTCCTGACAAACAGCCTCCCACATTTTGTTGGGTAGAAAATCCCATCCTCATTGCAGGCCCCATTTTATAACTCGCATCAAATGGTCTATTAATTGTCATATTTCCAGTTTGCTTCTGAAATGGCAACGATGATGCTGGTCTTTGTTGCGGCGAAGAAGACTTCAAAGGTAATGATGGTAAAGATGATTCTTGTACTACCCCAGCTTTTATCAGGAAGTCCTCCAGAGTCATTTCCCCAAGTGTTTGTTGCCTTTTGAGGCTCTCACTGCCGCTAATTTTGCCATTAGCTTCTTCATTTTGCTGTGGCCGTCGGTCTTTGTGGATCTCAGACCAAACCTCATCCACAGTTTTCTTGCAAATTGGGGGAGGAGCAGACAATGAGGCTTGTTGGGAGATAACGGGTTCTATTTCTGCACCTGCGTTTTTGTTCTGAACAGACAATTCTTCACGGGTGGGTGGCGGCGGCGGCTGCTGCTGCTGCTGTGAATCGACCTGATTATCGTCGGAATTCCAAATGTTGGCCAGGAATTCGTCCATGCTCATGGACCCAAACATCCTTCCACTCTTGCTTTGGATTTCGTCAAGGGTAAGAGAGAGTATTGAATTCTGATGACTGCTCGGTGGAGAAATTGAGGTTTCTTGTAACGGCAATTCTTGCTGCAATTGCGGAAGAGGCAGGGATGGAGACGAATGTGCCAACTGTTGGGTATGGTTCTTGTCGTAAGTGACCGTATCTGTCTTGGAAACTAGCATTATCGATTATGATACACAAATTGAATTTCGGCAACCGGAGGTCAATTCTCAGTATCTATCAAATTGTATTAACAAGGCAATTAGAAGCCATTCTGATGGAATATATATCTATAAATGATTATTGATAAAATAGAAAAACAAAATCATTGACATTCTAACAGAGAATTATAAACACTGATCTGGTAAGCTGATGCGATTGAAGTTAGCAGGGAAGTACCTATGATATTTGCATGTCACATGCATGCATACATATTAATAGGATCGGCATCAAAGAAACAGATAAATGATAGAGAGGAGAGTAAAATGGTGGAAGAAATTAAATTCGTAGAAAAAGGTTTAAAATTATCACCAGATGAAAGAAGAAGAAAAACAAGGAAAAATACCTGAAATTGAACGGCGAGAAAATCTGAGAGAGGGGGACGGAAGTAGAGAGATATCAGAAGGAACAGAGGGAGAGAGACAGAGTAATTGACAGAAAGAAGGGAAGGAGGAAGATACAGTGCACTGTGACTTTAACTGCCATTGGCACCATCTTAAATATAAGTTTTGTTTGAGAGCGAGGGAGGCTGGAGGTATGAGGATCGCGTTTTTGAGACTTTTCCAAGAAACGAGTTTCGCTCATATGCTTTTTTTTTTTATTCCATTTTTGTAAATAAATTTCAATTTAGTCTTCAAATTTTATCACGATGTAACATTTTTATTCAAAATTTAACACCCAATTGGATAATTTGTCAACTTGAATGCCTAAATTTAAATGCGAATTAACCGATAAACAAGTCAATAAATTATTATGTTTAATATCACTGGAGGACAAAATTGTAATTTTGTTAAAATAGAATACGAAAAATAGATTTGAGAGTTTGATATTTATTTACACGTGTGGGGGGCACATGGGGGAACCTGGCATGCCAGTTCCTTGGGGTAACTGCGTGCTCGAGCAGGGGGTTTGATGTGGTTGGTTCACTCTACTCACTAATCACCCAATAATCCCTTTCTCATGGCAAGGCGGGGTAAAATGGCCTTTTCCTTTTAGCCTTTCTGGGTAAGAGAGAATATGAATTTAACCTTCCACCAGTTAATGATACATTGCTTTTTTTTTTTTTTTGACAAACGATGACATATTGTTTGATGGTGTATGGGAAAAGCATAGAAAAACATATATATGATGAAACAATGTCTTCAATATAAAGGATCTCATGGGGCAAGACCTATAATCTCCATATCACTCCTTGTATCCTTGGAATGCTTTTTTTAAAAATAAAAATATTCTTAGACTGTTGAATACACTAAAAATTTTTGAATCATTTTGACATCGATCTCATATATAGACCTCATGTGGTTGAACTATTAAATGCAGAAGTTTGAATTGTTTGGTTACTTGTCATATTTAAGTAGTTCTAATTAAGTTCCAATTTATGATTTCCAAAAAAATTCATTTTATTGTAAGTACTTTTACAAATGCTCTATACAATTGGCAACTATCACAAATTAATTAAACATTGCTTAGGACTTTGTTTTTGTACATCAAAAGAGACAAGACACATGGATATTGATTTTATGTTTTAATTAAGTATGCAAAAGTAAAATTATATATATATAAGAAAAGTGAATTAAAAAAAAAATCACGTTTTGCTTTCCTCTTATCTTTTTTTTTTTCTTTAATATTTTAAGATTCCCTTAGTATTTAATCTTTTAAATATGATATGCAAATTCAGCACGTGGTTCCTAACTAGCAACAATTTCCAAACCCACAGAGATGAAAACTATTTAATTCGTGTTTGGGTTGACGTATTAAGAACCCAAAACCACACTCGTTGCATAAGCTATTAGCTGGCAGAAACGGTTGAAACCGCATTTGGAGTTGACAAAATGCCATCCCTGACATGCTTTTCATCATATAGCAAATGGATGTATCGCCTGTAGATGATTACGTGTAAATCCTCTTCACTAATCGAAAGGAAAAATAAAAATAAAGATGCATGGGGAAAAAAATGAGACTCACATTAATTATGAATAAATCTAACCCTTTATCTCTGTAGATATTTCGCTTCTCTCTCTGTCTTTTTTAATATTTTAAGATTTCCTGGATATTTAATCTTTTAATTACTCATATACTGGATACAAATTCAACACACGGTTGGTTTGTAATTTGCAAGAACTTCCAAGATCCACCGAAATAAACTATTCCGGGCATGTTTTGGCAGAAGCTCGCTCCCAATTGAAACCACATTTTGGGTTGGCATTTTGCCAACACAGACACGCTCCTCATCGTACGTGTAGCAAAAGGATGTATCATCCATAGATGATTTCATCTGGATCCTCTTCATTGATTTAAAGGAAAAATAAGAATAAAGATGGAGATAAAAATGAGCCTCACATTTATAAATTGATCTAACCCTTGGGCAACTTTGTCCTACAGTAACCAAATTAACTCGGTTTAATAATATAGTACTAGTGGCGAACCAATGCCGAATCAGTGGAATTGGCAATTAGATAATTGATCAAGCTAATATGATTATGTGAAAATTACAGCAACAAGAAATTAAAATTTTATAATTTTAATTTCTAAAAAAAAAAGAAAAAAGAAAATAATCAACAAGACTATGCAACTAAGCTTTGAATATTGTAAGAAATGAAAATAAGCTTGCCACCAACACCATGAGATAGTGGTAACCATAGACTTTCACTAAAGAATTTGACCTTTCCAGCTTAATTATAATTAATTTGGATTAGGGAGATTAATTAATTAATGCATATAATTAATATTAATCACTTTGGACCCCTATGATGCAAGTCACCATATGGATATTTTGCTTCCCTCTATGTTTTTTTTAATATTTTAAGATTCCTTGGATATTTAATCTTTCAAAAACAGGATACAAATTTAGCACACAATTCGTAACTTACAAGAACTTCCAAGATCCATCGAAATAAACTAGTCCGTGTATGTTTTACCAACACAAAACCATGTTTTGGCAGAAGCTACCAGATGAAACCACAGTTTGGGTTGGCATTTTGCCAACACAAAGCAGCAAAAGGATGTATCATCCAGATGATTTCGTGTAGATCCTCTTCACTAATCGAAAGGAAAAATAAGAATAAAGATGGAGATAAAAATGAGACTCACATTTCTAAATTGATCTTACCCTTATATCTATTTCTCTTTTTATTTTTATTTTTCTCTTCACTTAAGGAAGAGAATTTTGGTTCATAGATGGTCAAAAAATTAAATGAAGTCCAGGGCCTTCAATAATTTTAGAAACAACAACAACATAAGTTTTATTGCACCAAATAAGGTTAGTTAAATGGATCATATGACACTATTAGACTCTTTTAAAAACATATCTTTAAATAAATTATTTATCAAGAGACTTCGTCTTCTAACTTCCCTCAATGCCCTTCTTAGTCTCTTTCTATGCTTTTTTATAGGGCCAGAAAGTATTTGATCAACTCTTTTCACTGACTCCTTTAGTCATGTTCTTTGTATATATCCAAACCAGTTTAAATGATTTTCCATCCCTTTCTCCCTAATAGCTACTACTCCAACTTTTTCTTTTATACAATTATTTCTTATTTTATCTATTCTGAATGACATACATCTACCTTAACATTATCATTTCTACTACTTCCATTTTATATTCTTGTTGACCCTTCAAAGCTCAACATTCACTACCATATAGTATCATTAGCCTTATAGCAGTTCGATAAAATTTCTTTTAAGTTTGGTAGATACACTGTGATCACAAATAACTCTTGAAGTTTTTATCTACTTCACCTAACTTATATTCTATGCATAATATCTCTATTAATTTCACCATCGCTTTGTAAAATTAAACACAAATATTTGAATTTTAACACTTGTGGTGTAGTTTACACTTTAATTTTTACCTACGAATCATTTTTAACTTGCATTTTGTTTAAATTTTCAATGCATATGTTCAGTCTTACTCTTACTCAAATGGAAAGTTCTTTATTTCAAAGTGTATCTCCATAACTCAAGTTTAGAATTGACATCTTTTTTGAATTCCTCAATTAAAACTATATCATCCGTAAAGAGTATGCGCTTAGGAATTTTCTCTCATATATGTTTTGTCCAAACATCCAACACTAAATCAAACAAATATGAACTCAAGGATGATCTCCTATGAAGTACAGATACTTCAAAAAAGTAGATGCATCTGATACGATACAATACGATACGATACTAGTACCATACTTGTGCATACATATTCATCCAAACCACTTTGTACTCATCTGTACCACTTTAAATTTTTATATTAAAACAATATTTGAAATTGTTATAGATATTTTATGATTTATTTTAACATTTATACTATACTTTTTAAAATATTTAATACTCATTTTTATCTTAATAAGTAAATTTATTAATTATACATATAAATAGTTATATAAATAATATTATATATATATATATAAATGTCTCTCGCACTCGCATTTTAAAATTTTAAAAATTGCCTTATCTTTCGTGTTATGTTGTATCGTATCCGATTCATGTACCCATATTAGTGCCACATAGATGATCCCTAATGTAAACATATCCTTATAGAAAAGTCTTGTCTCACCTCCAGAAATTTTCACATTTGTTGTTGCCTCTATCATACATATATTTTTATATTTTATGGCTTGAATCTAAGCTATGCGAATACATTTCTTCTTTAGGGCTTTCCATAGCATATCTTTTGATACTCTATCATAGACTTTTTTCAAATCAATGAAAATCAAATACCAATCTTTTTCTTTACTTCGTTATCTTTCTATCAAGCCTCTTAATAGATAAATAACCTCTGTTGTAGATCGTTCTGACATAAATCTAAATTGGTTTTCTGAAATACAAGTCTCATTTCTTAATTTATACTCAACCACTCTTTCTCATAGTTTTATTATGTGACTCATAAATTTTATTCCTCAATAATTAGCTCAGCTCCGAGTATCCCTTTTATTTTTATACATAGACACCAAAGTGATCTTTCTTCATTTCTCTGACATTTTATTTTACCTCAAAATCTCATTAAATAACTTAGAGATAGTCCATTATTTTTTTTTATGTAGAAACCATCCATTATTTAATTGCTAAATTGTTGTAAATTACATCAATGTTACTCTATAGTTACCTCGTCCCCTAGATTGCTGTGTGAAGTCGTTGCCTTAACTAAACACATCATTTAGGCCATTGATCTCACTCATACTCTTGCCAGTGGAACTAGTAGTTAGACTTGTTTTGCTTTAATATTTTGTTGTAAATACCCTTGGAGCCTTGTTTTTTATGTTGTGGCTACTTTTGTATATGGTGCTTTTGATTGAATAAATTCCTTCCCATTAAAAAAAATGTTATTAATATTTCATAGTCAAAATAAGACTGGAAATGGAGGGCTCTTTTTTTTTTTCTCTGGAGCAGCTTCAGGCGTAGTTGTGGGCTGAGCTAGAAACCTCATTCTTCAGGAAGATTTTCTTTGGGCGTAGAAAGCTAAGTGTCAGTGGTTTAATTTGGGGGATAAGAATATCGGATACTTGCACTTACGAGCCAATGCGAGAAGGAGGCTTAACATGATCAAAGCCATTCAAAATACCCAAGGGGAATGGATTTATGATGTGCAAGCTATAAAGAGGATAGCAACGAAATTCTTCATGGACCTTTTCACAAGTGACTCTTGCCCAATCCTTATTTCGAATTGTGCTGTTACTTACCCTTATATTCAGGAGCAGGATATTCGAAGATTGAAGGGGCCTGTAACTGAAGTGGAGATTAAACAAGCAATCATGAGCATGGGAGCCCTAAAATCCCTAGGCCCAGATGGTCTAAATGCTCTATTTTTCCAATCTCAGTGGTCTCATGTGGGCCCCTCGGTGGTCAAGTTTGTCAAGCAAGCATTCCGGGAGCCTCATATTATTAAAGATATAAATCTTACTTTCATTGTCCTAATTCCTAAAAAGGATAATCATGAAAGTATGAGAGACTTCCGACCCATTAGCTTATGCAATGTTATCTATAAGTGCATTACAAAGGTGATTGCTAATAGAATTAAGAATCTTCTTTCATAGGTGATATCTCCTAACCAATTTAGTTTTGTTCCAGTTAGACAGAGTTCAGATAATATCATTGTGGCTTAGGAAATAATTCATTCTATGAGAAACATGAAAGGTAGAAAGGGGTTTATGGCAATAAAAATTGATTTGGAAAAAGCTTATGATAAACTTATGTGGGAGTTTGTGACTCTTTGCCTAAAGGATTTGAAGTTGCCTGACTGCCTTATTCAGATCATCCAACAATGTATCTCATCCTCTTCTATACAAATTCTTTGAAATGGAGAAAAAGCGGAAAGTTTTATCCCTTCTAGAGGTATTCGGCAAGGAGATCCATTATCTCCATACCTCTTTGTTATATATATAGAAAAACTGACTCATTTGATCCAAGAGGAAGTAGGAAAGGGAGTTTGGAGACCCATCCGCTTGAATAAAAATGGTCCTCCTATATCATATTTGTTTTTCACGAATGATTTAATTATATTTTCAAAGGCTAGGATGGACCAAGTAGAGGATATACAAAGATGCATCAATCGATTCTGTGATTCCTCTGGACAAAAGGTTAGTGTGGCTAAAACTAAAGTTTATTTTTTTGATAATGTTCATCATAATGTCAGAACTCAACTCAGTGAAGCATTGGGATATGGGCGAATGTCAGACCTTGGGAAGTATTTGGGAATCCCACTACATCACCACCGGGTAACCAAAAAAACCTATCAATATGTGGTTGATAAGGTCAAAGCAAGATTAAGTAGTTGGAAAATGAATTTTTTGTCGCTAGCTGGACATCACACCCTCATCCAATCAGTGATTTCAACCACTTCGAATTACGCCCTGGAAACTTCCCTTCTCCCTATTTCTTGTTATGACGAGATTGACAAATGTTCACATGGTTTTCTCTGGGGTTCCACTTCGGAGAAAAAAAAAGATGCATCTCGTATGGTAGGATTGTGTGTGCACTGAAAAGAAGCTGGGTGTTCTAGACCTTAGACACTCGAAGCAGCAAAATCAAGCATTCCTTATGAAGATAGGTTGGGGAATGATCACGAACAGGGAGGCGCTTTGGGTGAGGGTTCTCAGAGGGAAGTATCGGTGTGATGAAGATTTGCTACCTAACATTGATCAGAAACGAAAGGGATCAAGGGTGTGGAGAGGCATTAAAGATACCTGGGAGGCGGTGCAAAAAGGGGTTAAGGTAGTAGAATGGAGAAATATGAAAGTGGCAAGATGGAAGCATGAGAGTCATAGGGTTTTCTCTGTAAAATCCGCATATTGTGCTTTGGAGGGGGACTATATTAGTAGAAGCAATACGTGGGCTAAAATATGGAAGTTAAAAATTCCCCGGCGATGTAAGACTAACCTATGGCTTACCATGCATGGGAGGCTTCTTACTAATGAGGTCAAGTTTACACGTGGTCTCCACCCAAATAGGAAATGTGATGTTTGCAATGGATTGACTGAAGATGTATTGCACATACTCTGGGACTACCAGTTGGCTAGGAGTGTTTGGGATCAAATTGGTATGTCTAAGAATGTTCAACGTATCAAGTCAAATGAGTTGCAGGTTTGGGTCAGTGAGAACTTGAAAATGTGTACCAAGAATGAAAGCTGGGAGATGGTGTGACTTTTTTGGAATCATTTGCTAGATCTTATGGAAAAAAAGGAAAGTATTTCATAATATTCAAACTAACACCTCGACATGTTTAGCGGAAGCAAACGCAATTCTTAGATACATACAGAAGGGCCAGCGAGTAGTCGTTCGAAATGACAATAATGCCAACGTAAGAATGCATGAAATTGAGAGGTTTCTGAGTGAACAAGGTTGGGATAAGGTACTTGTAGATGGAGCTTATTCTTCCATGAACGAAGCTGCAGGGTATGGTGGAGTTATAGTAAGGGATGATGGAAAATGGCTTGACGCATTCATGTTTCGAATGTATGAAGGTGACAATCTCACAGCGGAGCTTTAGGGGTGTTTAATGGGGTTAAAAAGAGCCTGGGATCTTGGTCTTCGTAAGATTATTGTGTTCAATGACTCAAGGGAAGCTGTGAATCTGATACAGAATGAAGGTTCTGAGCTTCATAACAATTATGAGCTGGTCACTGAAATAAAAGGGATGTTTGCACATAGTTGAATGGTCAAACTTGAGGTTATTGATCGTGAGTTTAATGGTGCTGCGGATAAGCTCGCAAAGCAGTCTATTGGGCAAGGCTTTGGACTTCATGTTATTGGTGAACAGTTAATGCATGAACTCGTGAGAGATGCTGAATCCCCGTAGTGTTTTCTAGCTTTGTCTAGTGTTGGGTTCCTTGTTTTATTTTGTTTATTCTATTCTGTCTTATTAAAAGAAAAAAAAAAGATTTGAAACAAATGATGCTCTAAATATGCACTTAAGATTTTTAAAGAAATTTTTAAATTTTTGTTTAGGATCTAACATCACAATTAGGAGGGAAATCATTTAATTATTCCCTGAAAAGTTATCCTTTTTATCCTATATGATTCTCATTTAACATTAGGAAAAGAAATACCTGCTTGATTCTTAGCAAAAGAAGTCTATTTTACATCATCAGAGAATGATAAATTAGTTCTTACGCTCAAATTCTCCAATTCTGCTCATCCAATCATTGAAGCTTGTCTCAAGTGGATAAGATCGTTGAAGGGAATCAAGGTCAATTGGGGCACTGGAACTACATTTACTAAATCACACTGTAATTCTATAAGTCCAACAGAACCCAATAAAATCTACTCCCTTGCTCACGTATTCAGGCTCTCTTCACAACATCTAAACATTGAAATCACCAATGATCTTTGCAAGAACAATATCCATTTTCAAAATGATGAAAACGGTTTTGGTCTCTGACAATAATTCTGCGGTTGTGTATTTTGGAAACCAGCTTCATGAACGAGTGACAATCACAGCAAATCCTCAAGTTCTTCACTATATGAATGGGAATCCCATGTGAGATATTCAGCAGTCCAAAAGCAAGAGCCATCTTCTCACTATGAACAGCTAAATTGCTTTCCTTTTCATCGTCTTCGAGATCCACAAGAACCTGATTAATGTCAGGCTCATACCCTTCCAATCTCAACCTAGAGATCACTTCCTCTATCATGGAGAGAACGTTTTGGCTGTTTTCCACATCCATTGCTTTCCCACTCAAGAATTCATGAACTTTCCCATCCACAAAAATGGAGCTGCACCCAGGAATTTTTCTTACTCCTCTATTTTTCATCACTGTTCTAACTTTAGCCACGTCATCCCACCATCCCAATTTGGCATACATATTTGAGAGGAGAACATAACAACTTGAATCATCTGGAGCCAGATCCATAGCTCGCAATGCAGCAATTTGACCCATTTCAATGTTATTAAACTTCAAGCTGGCACTCAGAATGGCCTTCCAGATCAAAACATCAGGCTCCACAGGCATATCATATATAATCTCAAGTGCTTCTTCTAAATGACCTGATCTTCCGAGGAGGTCAACAATGCATCCATAGTGCTGAATCTTTGGAACGATCTTGTATTTTTCCTGCATGGTTTTAAAATAGAATAGACCCTCGTTCATTAGGCCTCCATGGCTGCAAGCACTTAGAAGTCCTAAGAAAGTGATATCGTCAGGCTTAAGTTCTGCCTCTTCCATCTCCATGAAGAGCTTGATGGCTTCATGACCAAGGCCGTGGATAGCAAACCCAGAGATCATGGAATTCCAATCTCCAATGTTTCTTTGGTGAGATATGCTTCTAAATACACGGTAGGCATGTTCGATTTGGCCGCATTTTGAATACATATTTATCAGGGCTGATCCAATATAACTACAACAACAATCTATCTTATTGGTAGATATGTAAGTATGTATCCATTTGCCTTCCTCAACAAAACCCAGGTCAGCAATGGCTGAAAGGACACTAACGATAGCAGGGGCATCAGGTCGAATTCCTTTACTGTGCATTTCTCTGAATAAATCTAACCCTTTCATTGGGCGGTGATTAAGAACATGAGCAGAAATCATTATTGTCCAGGTTACCACATCCTTAACCTTCATTGCCGTAAAAATATCCTCAGCGAGTTCATACATTCCTTGCTTTGCATACCCATCAATCATGGCGTTACATGAAACAAGGTCCCTTTTGGGCATTTTGTCAAACAGTTCACGTGCAAGGTCAATCTCGCCCACCCTCAAACAACCAGTAATCAGGGAATTCCAAGAAATCGAGTCTCTCATAGGCATTCTATCAAACACCGATCTCGCAAGTTCGATCTTACCGAGCTCCAGCCACATGCGAACCACAGAATTTGTTACAAACGGGTCAAACCATAGATGGGTCTTCAATATGTGACCGAAAATTTGGTTCCCTTCCCTGAAAGCAGAGGATCTGCCACAAGCTCTGAGTACACAGGGAACAGAGAACTCAATTCCCCACAAATCTTCTAAGCAGAAAAGCATGTGGGCATAAAGCATTACAGCCTGAAAAGGATTTGAACTTTCAGAAAAGCCCTTGATGAGAGGGCGAAAGAAGAGGGACGAATTGGGGTTTTGAATTCGAAGCAGAATCGACAAGGCGTAGTCGAGCCCACCGGTGAGAGAGCAAACAGAGATGAGTTTGGCGGCGGAGAATGTGTGACTAATAAGGTTTGTTTTGATCATATAAGAATGAATTTGACGCACTTGGTACAGAGTTCTGCATTTCTCTAACAAGATGACTGTGTGGTTTCCGGGAACATAAACACCGGTTGATGCGCCGGCGCTTATCATGGTTGCGAACTTTCCCCGCGGGAATTCCAACGGTCATGTCATTCATTTATCCCAATTGAAATTCTAAGTTCTAATTATTGGCTAAAAAAAATTATTATTCTTTGTCCGACCAAAAAACAACCGTTGAGAAGATTTTTATACACTAAAAAATAATGATAATAGACAAAATGGGCCGTCTTGGCCCAATACTCACTATCCAATTCCAAGCTTCTTTTACAGTCGTGCATCCAGTTGTCTTACCAAAAAAACAGTCGTTCATCCCGTAACGGAACCATAAGATGACCCCAACTAGTAGCTCAATTTATTAAATTATCTTCTTTTCCCTCACCTGAGGGCTCTGAATAATTGTGTTGGTGGAATGTAGTTCCAGTGATCATTTGATTTGATGGAGATTAATTGTATGTTATTAATTAAAACATATGGTATTTCGAAGAATGATATATATTGGTTTGGACTAAATCTATGGTTCCAACTCGGTTAAAGGAAATTTTGACCAAAAAAACAAAAACTCGGTTAAAGGAAATTATTTTCCAAACATCTTATATTAAACATTCTCAAATTTTGCTCATGATGCATGTCTCGTCATAACTCATGAGTCATACTTCCCATCCAAAATCTGACAGCTACTGGGGTTCTAAATATATAATATATTTGAAATGTTTCCTCCAATCCAAAATATAATATATAAATGCTGGAAGTCTCATACATTTCTTTGTTTTTTTAAAATTTTTTTTATTAAATAGGTAAATATAATTAATTTTTGTTAATTATATGATCCAAGTTTTAAATATTAAATAAGGAAATTTTTTAAAAATTATTGTAATTTTTTAACAAATTTAATGATCTCAGCTAATTTTAACTATATTTCTTGATTTGTGTAAATTAGTTATTTGCATCTTATATTTAAGATTAAAAGAAGTATTTTCTTACTGTAGAGTAATGCCTCCCATATAATTAATTAAATAAATTAACTAGATATGTGTTTTATGTATTGCAAAGAGTTTGATGAATAAATTACATTATTTATGATTTATAAATAGTGTGACTTGTTATAAATAATTTGACTCATCATAAATAAATAATGTGTTTATAATTTACAAATAAAATGACTTGTTATAAATTTTACTATATATTGATGTTGATTATAATAATAACACTAAACTTTTCCCCCTTTTTTCAATACGTGAGGAATAAGAACATCTACAAAATAAAAGAAGATTATCTTTGGAACAAAATTCTAATGATGGTGGCCGTGTATATGCGTGTCATGTCTTGTCATATATTGTAACATTTCGATCACACTCACATATATGATTATTTGATATTTTAGGCCCACTCCATGAACACCAAATAATTGAATACGCTTATGCCATTGCAATATGTGAGAAGCTAAGTTTTGGCCTAGCTAGCCAAGATCTCTTGTGCCATGTAGGCGGACCCCTCTACTCTACTAAAAACCTTAAAAGAGTTAGGCACCCCCTCCCTAATAAAGCAAATATGCCCATAAATTTGTGACTAAACTGATTCAGAAAGCAAAATAACAAGGAAATAGCATTACCAAAAATGAAAAAGCAAGCGATGATCAAAGTTAAAAAGAAGAGGTTGAATTTGTTCTGCCCGTTCTTTTCAATAAATTTAACAAGAGGGTATTATGGAAATAATGAGATGATTCTACTCAGTTCCAGGTAATTTAACAATATCCTAATTTATTAACTAAATTAATGCGAGTTATCGAAAAGCATCTAGCTAGGTTCTTCCTAGTAAGGATAAGTTACCTTTCTTAGCAGAATGAATTCATATTTTTAATTTTAAGGAATAAGTGATTACAATTAAATTAAACATATAAACATTAGATGTGGTCCTAATTGAGAATATGAACAATGTAAGAATTGAAAGACAATAAATTCAAAATTTGTGGCGTCCTTGCCATTCAAGATTTTATATATATATATATATATATATATTTGTATTGAAGTGAAAAGACCTAAAGCACTGAATCATGGGTTGTATGTGGGAGGAGAACCTTTATACCCCAAAAACTCTGGCTTAGATTATCCTAATAATTGACAACGTCACCATGAGTGGTGAGATAGGGAAGGTTCTAATACCACCCACGGCTAGGAATTTCACCTTTTTATACCATTAATGCAAAAGCCCCACAATGCCGAACTTAACTCCTTAATACATAACTTCATTAATTGAAATATTTCCTATATCCTCTAATTCTCTAGGTTGCCCTTTACGTATATTTCCAAATTTCACACACGCACACAAAATTAAAATTGATCACCAGCTGAGTTCGATCGTTAAAGAGATAAATCAACTTACAAAAAATTTGTACAAAAAATTAGGTTCAAGTTTTTTGCTTTTCCGTCTGAGCTAAAAAGAAGAGCTGTCTTCTAAAAAAACAACGAAAGAGGAAGAGAAGAAGGGCAGCCTAGGGCTCTACCCTAGTCCATTTTATTTTTTTATTTTTATGCAAAAATATTCTTTTTTGCATAAAAACAAAATTTAAGTAGGTTGAATTTCGAGTGCTTACCAAGACTATAGCAATCCTCATATGTCAAATAATGCTTATAATGATATTTATATATTACTCATCAATGATGTTTTTATATTAATAATGGGATTTGAATACATGCCGATATGAATCACATTTGTATCAACTGGATCAACTTCCATTGCATATTTTTACAAAAATTATAACTGCAAATGTGAGAGAATTTAAAATCTTAATTGTATAGATTTAAAAACTTTTTTATTAGAAAAAGTTTAGATGAGTTGAGTTTTAAAAATTTATTAAAGTCTGGACAAGTTTTAAAACTTAGAGTAATTATAGTGGTACTTGCAAATTACCCCGTTATCATATTGTCAATCAGATTTTAACCTAAATCTTCATGGAATATAGGCAAACTTCTTATTAATTGAAGCAATTGTTAATTATTACCACTTTTGTGACAATTTTTATTCAAAATTTTCTCGAGAATAGTTATTCCGGTCAATAAAAATAAATGACATTTTTTCTAACTAAATAATACTACCAGCGACTTGACGTGAATTTCTATACTGTCTTTTGTGCAGTATACACCTAGACAGATACTCCATTATACTATAATCATCCAAGTTTAATTATGACGGATGGCCAAAGAAAATGCTTAATTATGACAAGAAGTCTCTCTCATAGTTTAGGGAAACCATATAAAGAACCCATAGGGTGAGAAAATTTCCCACATACACAAGTTGTAAAGTAATTATTCAACAATAGAGTCTGAACTTCTCAATAAAAATGTGATATTTTTGCATTATCCAAATCATGCATGTATGGGACATATAGTAAAACTGGACATTATTTTGTCAGAATTTGAAGTCACTTTTTCATTTGACCAAACGTCCACTTCAATCCTCTTAGCCCTTATTTTCAAAGCTTCTTTTGTCTTTTTGTTTAATTTCTCTTTTTTGTTTTTAGTTGTGGGTGTATGTACTGGGTGAACCCCAAGTTCTTATAGTCCCTGTCGTTATGATTGAACTCCGAATATACTCTCTTTAGGGATAATTAAATTAACGTGGTGCACTTATAGAAACTTAGATAAAATTACAGAGTCAACCACTAGTTTAATTGATAAGACATTATATTAATTTAATTAAAAATTTTAAATTTGAGTTTTGAAAATGTTGTTGTATTAAATATTTAGTGATTGAGCTTATTCAAATTAATCTAAACTCTAATAACTCTAGTTGGTATAGAGAGCAGGTTTAATACATACTCTGTGCACACTAAAAAAAACATAGAGTCAAGTAATTTAGGTTATTCAAAGTTAAAAGAATTTTTTTTAAATGTTAAAATTTCTTTATTTTTTTAATAAAAAATAGTCTTTTTCTCCAAAATGAAGGCTTTAACCCCTAGTCACGTCACTTTTAAAGTTATAATTTAATAATAACCATGCAACTCAAGCCTATTTTAGGCTAACAGATTCTGTTTTTATTTTTTTTTCTTGTTGTCAATGTCACATATTTAAAAATAACTTTAATATTTTATTCAAAAGATCGATATTATAGGAACAGCATAATATTACTTCTCGGCAAGCAGAAGAGAATTCGGATTACTTTTTCGTCTGTCAATCTTTTTTTTTTTTTTATAATTTTAACGTTAATTTCTGCCCTTATCTTCGATTTATATGTCATGTGAAACCTGGTAACAATTTGAAAGGGGATCTCTAGTCTATAAATATAGCGTTTCCACTTCATACTCGATACACAAAGCCTTCAAAATCTTCAAATTTGCAACTTACATACTCCTCTTTCACAAACTCAATCGTTCTTCTTTGAGTATTGTTCATATGGCCATGAATATGATCACTGCGGATCCTCTTGCTGTTGGGAGGGTGATTGGAGATGTGGTTGATTATTTCACTCCAACGGTAAAAATGACCGTCACTTACAACTCCAACAAGCAGGTCTACAACGGTCATGAGTTCTTCCCTTCCGCTGTAACCACTAAGCCCAAGGTTCATGTTCATGGTGGCGATATGAGATCCTTTTTCACTTTGGTACTTTTCTTTCTTTCTTTCTTCTTCTTTCTTTTTTTTTTTTCTGCACACACAGTTTGGTTCTTTTCTATTGTCCTTCAGATTTCATCATCGTCACCATCATCCTTCTTCTTCGCCTTTCATATATACGTTCTGGATTTTCGTTAGGTCATGACAGATCCAGATGTTCCTGGCCCCAGTGATCCATACCTGAGAGAACACTTGCACTGGTATGACTTATGACCATATCTCTTATACTTGATTTTCTTAAGTATTGCATGAATTGAAGTGTGTGTAAATCATGAAGAATAATATTTTACCGGTTGATTCCCTAGCTGTGCGTAATCGTTCCTAGGTTTAAGCTTTTAATCCTACACTATATAGAGATGAATAGAACCTATATATGTAAAATCCTAGCACAAGAATAATCTATGGTGCGATAAAACTTTTCTGTTTTTCTTTTTTTTTTTTTGGGGGGGAGGGGGGGGTTAATTTGACTTCATAATTGGCATTCGAACTTCGATTTTTCAGTCACAAAGACAAGTATTCGTAAATACCCACTTAACCATAAAGGAAATTAGATAATTTATATCTAGGAGTGGTCATATTATATATCCTTTCCCCCTAGTCAATGAATTAATTAGTCTTTTTTTATTTTCTTACATGGAGGAGAAGGTAAGCGTAAAAACTAAAAGAATTCTCTAAGATATGTATATATAAAACATGATTGAGATAAGTCTCCACTAAAGAAAGTGTGTTTGGTCATTTTTAATTATTCACAGGATAGTCACAGACATTCCGGGCACGACGGATGCCACATTTGGTAAGTGCTTTTGCCCTTTAATCCCCATTTTTGCATGAAGATCAGCGGCTTTCGTTTCATCTGAACTTGGATACCTAATACATAATTTTTTTTTTGGCAGGAAAAGAGCTGGTGAAGTATGAAATGCCAAGGCCAAATATAGGGATTCACAGGTATGTGTTTCTGCTATACAAGCAGAAACGCAGGCAGACGGTGATAAAAATACCGACTTCAAGAGACCGATTCAACGCGAGGAAATACGCGGATGAGAACGAGCTTGGACCTCCGGTGGCCGCCGTGTTCTTCAATGCTCAAAGGGAAACTGCTGCTAGAAGACGTTGAATTGCAAGCCATAAGCCCTCACGCTCGACATGACACGTGCACTGTGTCATCCATCATATCTACCTACCTAGTTAAGTACTATATGTGTATGTGTGTTTGTGTACATGATAGCCAGAATAAATATTTATGAAGGGTGATCTTAGTTTGTTCAAAAGCAATTAGAATTGCCAAACCCCTTAGGGCTTATCCCCTCTTGGCTCCTAGTGTTGCAGCTGTACTCTTAGCATATCGATCGGTGGTTTCAATTTGTGTTGACTTCTCTCTAAGTCTAATTAGTTCTATTAATTAGTTCTTCTCCTATGTATATATATGTGTGTGTAATGTATTTAAAGGGGGATGGAGATTAAATATGTTATAAATTATAATTATAAATATAAACATAAGAAGTAAGCAATCACATGCTTAATATGTCATTGCTACAAAGAATTCTCCTCGATCACAAAAGCATGTGCTGTTTTTCACTACGTTTTGATGATTCAATATATTATAAGTACATCTGAAATGCATTGATGCATCTCATATTGATTTGTCCAACGGAGAATTACTTGCTCCTTCTATGTCTCTCTCCCCGTGTAACAATATATTATATGCCACTGATGTCCCCACCCCCATACTCCGGCCGATTCACACACACACACAGCACACAGACACACAATTTGAGTTCCCATCACGAATGTTATTTCTTTTAACTGATCAACAAAATATGTATTAATTCTACAAGTGCACGGATTGTTTTAGGTGATAATTAAGAAGTGTCATTTTCTCAAAGAATTATCTCTAGTGTAATCGATTATTAAGTAGTCCATGTTCTTTCAAGTTAAGCAAGATCAATTTAAATATTATATGAAATTAAGAACTCACAATGTATAAATTAAAGAGCAATGAAACAAAGGCGACCTAGAGTTATCACGTAACTGCTTTTCAGTGATTAAGCCACTTGGTTGATTTTTTTTAATCAAAACTTATTGGTTGATTGATTTTAAATCCCTTCTTGCTAATCACACACATAAACCTACCTCATTCCAATCATATAATTTCTCATATAATTGATTAAAATGACCATGAAAGAACACAACTATGTATATACTGATTATATGAGGCATCATGGTCCTATCTAGAAGATAAATTGAATCTATAATTCAATACCATATTACTCAAATTATGGTCCATTCATTTTAGATTCCCCTTTATGAGATTACCTAAAATCCCCAAATTGTTTCAATAATAATGGTGGCCAATCATCAATAGAGAATTACAACACAAAATTGAGTAAGCAAAAGTGGAATTAATCTCAATCAACAAGCAAATATAGCCAACAATAAAAAATTAGGCTCATATCAACCCTAGATCTAGAGTGTTAATTAGCCACACTTGACTTGAAACAACACCAAAAACACAAATCAAAACCATTAAACCAAATGATCATAGATGACTTTCGAAATACCTCAGAAAATGCACTAAATAACATAAAATATGGGGAGTCAATAGGCATCAAATATATATTATATACATTAATTTTTTGGTCCTATATATTCTAAATGAAATTTATTTTAATACGTTGAGATATAGAAAAGAATTAGACTTGTATTCTATTCTATTTTACCCATGTTTTTGTATGTTCGTTGCGATAAAACTGATATAATGAAGGGAAGAGGAGGTTTTCATTCATTTGTTTGTGTGTGTGTGTGTGTGTGTGTGTGTGTGTTTTTACATGTATTGATTCAATTTTAGTCTTTTCTCCTCAGCAGATGAGTGCGTGCTATAAATAATAACGGTTAATAACTTGATTATTTGATAAATGACCGTGTCAACTTGACGTAAAGTTAAGAAGCTATACTAAAATATGAAGAAGTAGCTAGGGCTATAAATGATCTTTTTAAAAAATAAAAAATAAAAAAGAACGTATTACCTTTGTTTTGAAATATTTGCCGTTTAACGTTATCCATGTAAAACTGTATTTAAAAAAAAGCTATGCATGAAAATTAGCTAAAATACTAAGTAGCTTAAATTGTAGCAAAAAACTTAATGTATTCAATTAAAATATCTTTATATTGATAAGTTATTTCTTAACAAGTAGCATTTGGACACTCGGCTCATTATTTTGAATAATAGAGTGTAAAATGATATAAAAGTTAATATTTTATTAAATTTTTAAAATGATACTATTTTAAATAAACAAAATCAAATTTTAAGGTGTCAAGTGTCAACTATTCCATGGGGGGGTGTGTGGAGAAAATATTTTAATTTTTGTCATAATTTTGAGATGGCTATATGTACTCAACTGCTGTCTGCTATATTTAGGTGCGGTTCAAAAATTCAAAAAGGTTCTGATGATTTGATGTGCTGTGTCACTGTTTATCTGCCGTTTCTTTTTTGAATAGAAATGGGAAAATTATTCGGTAGGGCTGTTCAACTGAGATCTTCATCGGGTTGAGATGATTGTTTAAGAAATTTATATTAAATTAATTTTATTATATGCTGGTATGTGAAAAAGTGATTAATTAAACGCGGAGGCTTGTATCTCGGTAACAAAATCCAATCGAAATCAAAAGAATCAAAGAGACAGGGAGAGGCGTGCAGGATGCGATCTGACAACCTAAGGAGCTTAGGTACGTATGTCTTTATTTTTCATTCTTTAATTGTGAAGTACGGCCTCTTCAATTATTCACGGTACAGTTGATGCCATGCACCTCTAAATCTAATCTGTGTCGTAGCCGTATAGCGTTGTGACTTGTGGGGCGCCTAGCAACAAAGGAGAACATAGCATTTCCCCTTACTCCTTCCTTCCCTCGCATTAGCCTAAGGAACTAAAAAAGATTTTATTCCTCCTGAACCATTATGCCTCAGAAAAAAGGCCTCACAGAAAGCGGCATATTGCATGTATCTATATATACACAAACATCTTTCAATTCGGAGCTCTCAAGATATAGAAAGTCAGAAAACCCTTCTTTGTTCAAACTGCAGTAACTTCATGAGGAAGAAGTAGCTAGGTGTTAGCGTACCTGGCTCTCAGTCCCAGAGAACACAACGGGGATGGATTGCTTAATTATAACTGAATATGTATGATATTGAAATCATGCATCTCATAGACATAACAAATCAATTAATACCATTTCTTTTATTTATTTTGAGTGTGTCTGAAACGCAGACCAATTATTATTATTATTCGTACGCCAGCTATTGTTGCCTTCTCTAGCTAGAAGGGAAGGGTATAGAGCGTGCAAAATGAGCACTCACTAGTCCCTACTATCAACGAGGAGCCTATAAAGGAAATATGTCATGTGAGGCCTCGATTTGGAAATTGTACTTATTCTATACTCTGATATATATATTATAAAATATTTTATATTAATTATAAGTATATTAAAATAATTATTTTTTTAATTAAAATTAATATAAAAAATATTCACATATTCTTTCTTAATCTTATTAAATATTATATTTTTTTATTATTATAAAATTATAAATGAGAAAAAAAATTATTAAAAATAGGAGTAAAATAAAAAAAATATTTTATATTTTATATTTTGAACAAAAAAAATTATTATATAAAATATCTTATAATATGAATTGAATGGAGTATTTTTTTTTCCTGACAGAATTAATTTTAACCCATTATTTTTCTTTTTTAAGAGTAATTAAGTAGATATTTTTTTAAACAAAAACTCTATTAATTAACTCCAATGAATGAGACAAGGATTAAACTGCAAAAATAATACATTGTATTTTGAAAGTCGGTAGTGAACAGGAGAGACACATAGTTCAGAGATCATAGATGCTCAACCGCAAACTTGCTGGTACTTCCTAAAAAAAACTATGATTTTTTAAAAAACTATGTTTGACTAAATATAAATTATTATTTTTTAAATAATAAGTAAGTTAAATCATAGTTTTAATAGTATTTTTTAAAAATTATAGTTTTAAAAAATAAAGTAGATATTTATTTTATATTATATATATAAATATTTTTAATTTTTATCATTTAAATATATTTATGATTTTATAAAAAAAAATCCAAACATAATATTTTATGATAAACATACTTTTATCAAACTTCATTTATTCTCACTTATTTTTACAAAATTAAAAACCAACCCGCCCTAAATCTGCAGGCTGAAGGACACCGCCCGTCGTTTATATATGGCTGACTCAACCCGGCGCAGCATTCCCCAACACAATTCAATTATTTGCCCCTTCATACTTTTTCACTTACTCTCTAATTCTAATTTTATTCCACTTTTTTGTGCTTAATTAGTTCGTTGTTGTTAAATGCATTGCTTGAGAAGTTCTTTTGAAATAGGTTTTAAGAATATAGAATAAATTAATGATACATTTGCATATAGACATATTTAATATAATTTTAAAAAAAAAAAAAGTACGTAAGACATTTGTCTACATGTATAATTGTATTAGTTACTCAATAACTAGGCTTCATGACCATTTTCTATTAGAAGGCAAAGCCTTTTTCTTATACTTTACGATTTTCAAAAGCCATATTAGGTCTAACCAATATAAATTTAGTTGGTTCATATCACATTAGTGTAAAATTCTTCCAAGGATATATTTTTTTAAAATACACAAAACTCAAACTAATCTCAAAATATCCAACAACTGTAAACAGCATATTGAATATTACAATATGATTCGAAAGGCTTAATTAGCTATTAACCTCATAAATAAGCCAAATCGTGAAGCCTACAAGTTAATTTGCTGATCAAATTATAAATCTCACGGCTCAGTTTTACTTACAATGATAATCTGTATGGTTAAAAAAAAGGAGGCTGTACTGTAAGCCATATCTTTTAATTTATATAATTTATTAATTATTAATTTTACCGCTAGCAACCACGCAGATCACAAAGAATGTATTTGGAGATTACATTAGATATATAATTTTAATGATTAAATTAATTTTAATGATAATATAATTTTAAATAAAATATTTCTTAAATAGTGTACGCTTCTATTGAAAAGAAAATAATTCTAATTAAGAACATCATATCCATCATTCAATGGCAAATAATGGAGAATCTGGCGGCCAAGTGTAAGCTGGTGAAACGAGTAACAGCCGTCCACTCCTCCCCTTAGACACAAGTAAAACTAGGAACTACAGATGTCTGAAAAAAAATATTCGATGCACGATATCATATTCGTTCTGTATGTATCTATTTATATTATTTTATATTTATATATATCATCTTAAATTTTAATAATAAAATAAGATCATTTGAAGTTGTTATAAATATATTATAATTTATTTTAATATTTATACTATAATTTCTAGAATATTTAATATTTATTTTTTTAATATATAAATTTATTAATTATACATGTAAATAATTATATAAATAATATTATATATATAGAAATATCTTATACACCCATATTCTAAAATTTAAAAAATTATTGTATCTTTCATATCATACTATTATATGTCCAACACACTTACCCATATTAATACCATATAGCTTTAAAATTTAATTTTTAACATTAATATTTTATGGAAGTCAGAATTTATGGTATTACGGGCTTTTGAAATCAAAAGGTTATAAAGTGATTCTCAAATGTTAAAAACATTAAAAAAATAGAGAAATAAGGAGTGAGCTTCATTCACATTTTAATTACTTGAATTGTGTCACTGTGATGTTTTTCTTAAGTTAAGTTAGAGATATTTAAATTTTAAAAGATTTAAATTTAAATTCACACTTTATAATTAAAGGGTCACCGACGAAAACGAAGGCTTTTATCCCTTTTCACATGTTAACCTAATTTCTTACTAAAATGTTAAAACTGTTAAGAATAAAAAGAAACAGAAAAAGAAGCTCTACAGAGTGGAAGAAGATGCGAAAGCATTTTCGAAGTGCCAGAAAATTTCTTTTGGGAAAAAGACATTTTACAATCTCTATAGAAAAATATTAACAAATAAACAGTACTAGTGAGAAATTCAGTTGATTTGAGTTAGGAATTCAGTTTATAAGACTACTGAATTTTTAAATCGGGTCATTGGAAGAAAATATTTCCAGCTGTAGATCCTAAAATGTATTTTTCCCTTTTCTTTTTGTGTTTGAAAGATGAAGAAAAAGCCTATGAGGAATCTCCCTAGTTAAAAAAGGCTAATCTATCAATTACTGGTGCAACCATTATACTTTTTCCGATTCACATTATAAAGTATTTTATATTAATTATATGCATATTAAAAAAATCATATTTTCAACTGAAATCAATACGAAAAGTATTCACATTTCTTATTTTACTTTTATTAAATGCTACATTTTATTATTATTATAGGGTTATAAATGAGAAGAGTGGGAGCATTAAAGACAAGAGTAAAATAAGAAAAAAAAAATATTCAATACTTTATATTTTGAACTAAAAACTTGTCATACAAAATATCTTAAAATATTAATTAGAAGGGAGTAGTTATAATACACATTGCATAAAAGTAATCCAAATCCCTAGTGATGGAGGAAATGCAGGAGGGAGGGAGGGATGTATTGGTAGATAACTATGCAATTGAATGAGAGGTATGAATGATTGTTTGATGAATCATAAAATTAATCATTTATTTCAAAATATAAAATCACATAAAAATATTTATATATGGTATTTAATTTATAACTCATTCATTGATGGCTGGCATGGAAGGTTTAAATAATTCTGTTCCACCAACACCGGTGTACCTTGTTTTAGAAATATATGTTGCACTAATATTGTGATCTCCCCATAGTGGAGCCCACATTGGCATTTTGAAATAGATAATACTTACTTAATTTTTTTTTTATAACTCCTTCAATTCTTTTTATAAGACTCCATTTAGAACTTTTTTATGTTTCTTAATATCATATTGTTACCCCATAAATCCATTATGCAAATATATAACATTATGATTAATGCGGGTAATTTTGGAATGTTAGCTTTTTTAAGTAAATTTTTCAAAAAAATAAGACTCTTAAATAATTTTAACCACCTTTCTAAATTATGTGATTTAATTAAAAGGAATTGATCTTATAAAAAGGAATGAAAGGAGTACTCAATTAGATTTTGACCTCAATGATTTGATTAAAATTCGATCAAAGAAAAATGTAAAGACTCATTTAAGAATATCATATAAATATACCCAAAAGTAAAATTTCAAACCAATTAAACATAAGAATCAGGTTGTATAATTCCACCTAAAAACCTAGATCTATGTTTTCATCGCAACAGAAAAGGGATTTGGTGTGGGAAAAAGTTTTGATTTTCACACGAAGTGAAGCAAAAGCGGAAACCAGTTTTTTCCAAGCTGGTGGTTAATTACTTGACAGATTCATTGCAATGATGAGAGTTTTGAAAGTAATCATGTATTGTAAATTTGTAATAGGCTCTTTTATTGGAAGCGTGTGGAATGAATATGGAATCCTTTTCGATCAAGTTTCAACTTTGAACATTAAATTCTACAAATGCATATGGGTGGGTCTTCCCATTGATTAATCTGCGTGTTGGTTGGTATTATGGCGTTCACAAATCCTAACGCCTCAAAACTGCCGTGTGAGAAAGAAAGGTCAGTGAATTGGTCAATTAATTAATGCAGAGATTAGCTGCTTCCTTGACCAAATCAAACATAAAAACCATAATAATTGTATGATAAATGACTCTTCTCCTTCAGCTTCTGATGTCAATTCCCACTATCTTCCAAAATTTCAACTTCTTGCATTGAAGATAAGGACTTTGAAAATTTTGCAGGTAGTAGAATTTATATGCGGAGATTACACCTGTACAAATTACTACTTTTATGAATTGTTTAATTATCACTTAATCAATTTATATCTAAGTTACTCTCTGCATCCCATTTTTACATGTTATTTTGACAAAAATTTAAATATCCAAATTCAAGTGTCATTCTACATTAATAATGAAACATTAATTATTTTTTTATTATTTTATCCTTAATTAAAGATAATACTACATGTAGTGCAAGTAATCTTTTAATTTTTAAGTCAATGATATTTTAGTAAAATATCATTAAATTTTATTATAATATATGTTATTAAGTAATCTCATTGCTTTGTGTAAAAAACCTTAAACTAAGTGACACAAAAAATGAGAAGGAGGGAGTATATTTGGAACATAGTTAGTTGAATTATAAAATGAAGAAAAAAATTTTGTTAAATGTTTTTATCTTGAGATCATATATTGGGACCAATTAAGTTGATAGTTTAAATTTTAAAATGTCAGTTTAATTCTATTAATTCAATTTAAAAATTACAAAGTTATTCACCATAAAAATGAAGCAAACTCTTAATTATAAAATTTTATTACTTTAACATATATTCACATAATTATTTTACCAAAACATCATTGAATAGTTAAATGGTAAACATAACAAATTACAAAAGATTTTAATGAAATGCTTTATAAATCATAAGAAAAAATAGATTTTGGATTAAACAGAAATAAATTGTATTTTTTAAAAGTATTTTTTTTTTGCGGCCAGAGTATTTCTAGTTAATAACAAGTTCTAATCTCTCAATTATATTTTATCTTTGATACATATAAGCAAAGTTTCATAATCAATTTATTTTCTTATAAATTAAATTTATCTCATGATATCTCTTACAAATATTGACAACCTCCTTAATCAAGAACTTAATCATGACGAGAAAAAAAAATCAAGAACACCTATGCTGATTTTTAGTATTATCGTTACTATATTTGGATTGGGACCTCTTCATCTTTCAATCTTTTGTTCGATCGTTCCTTTTCTTTTTCTCTGTTTTAGTACAGGCGACATACTAATTAATTTGTCTCTTATTTCCCCTTTTGTTGGCTCCACCAATGACCAAATCCTTCAATTACGGAGAATTTTCTTCCAATATTCAAATACGAACAATGTCCAAAAACCCACTTTCAGATGAATTCACTGGAAACAAACAAATGCTTCAGGCCAAGACATTCTTTTGGGATACACACACTACATTTAAAAGTATAGTACAAGCTATATAAAATATACACGTTTATTTGGAATTCAATATTTTCGGCCAAACAAAGACCAAGATTGATTTATATGCATATTATTTATGACGTCTCAAGTATACTAAGAAGAAAACGTTGGCGTAATTTGACTAATTTCTTTGAGAAAATTAATGACATATTTGTAAGATGTAAGTAATTAACATTACCTATATCAATGGAAAACTATAGTAGATTATCATTATTAATTATAGATGCAATGAAATTGGGATTAGGTTTCTATGGAAATATGTATTTGTTGGAGGGCTATGAAATTGGGTTAATCCCACATTTTGAGAACGTAAAAATGTTTTGCATCCACTGAATCTTGCAAGGTCGGTTTATGGATAAATGATGTTTAATGTTTAACAAAGTACGATTGTAAAATGTTTTTGACATTATAATTTTTAACATTACCTAAAATATTTGCTTAATTTTGTCTTAAAAAAGAGTTTACTTTTCCAATCATAAATTTAATATTTTGTGTAATCTGATTTTTCTCTCATTTTCTAATTAATGAGGAATATTTATAAATACACTTATTTAGTTATCCAGACGTGACTTATATATTGAGATCTGACGGATATTTGGGCAGTGATTAAAAGATTTTTCAAAACAACATAAGAAGTTAAAATAATTAATGTATTCTACGCAACATTTGAAAATAAAATTAGATTTTGACACGGAATTAAAAACATGACTGAGAACTAAATTCCCTTAAAAACATAAATAATTACACCCTCCCAATTCTTAAAATAAGACACTTTAAATTAAATCACGTAAATTAAATATATAAATTACATTTAGATAACTATTTCGATTTTTTCAAAAATTATATTTTTCTAAAATTACCTTATTTAATCTCTCTCTATTTGAGATACATTGAATATGAGTATTTTTTAAAAATAAATGATAAATACAACATCATATATTATAAAATATCTTATATTTAGGATGGAGATAAAATGTTCTATATTTAGGACTAGAGGAAGTAATAATTACTCTCTTATTATTATTATTGCCCAACAAACTATACTTTCATATACTACTCTGTGTGTGTAGAGGGGGGAGGGGGGGCATGTGCGCAAGTGTGTATGAAATTTTAAGTGTTCAATTACAAATAAAAATTAGTATAACAAATTAGGAATTAATTCTCCAATTTGTATAAACTAGGCCTATATACATGAAAATTTCTCCTCACAAATATATAAAATTTGATTTTACAGTTGATGTGAGTATGAAGGGGCTTAATTTGTATTTGAGTGTGTCCAGATACAGGTTTTAACCGAATTTTGGTGAGGATGCATGAACATTAATTATTGCTTTGAGAGAATTTTCTTGTGAGGAATCATAAATAGTAGATGATATGTGGTGCCATTCATATTATAAGTGTGGGTTTTAGGGGTAAGCCGTTTGTGTTGAATAATTTGAGATCCAACCGAAGTTTCTCCGCTCGAGTTTAGCGATTTATAGTATGCTGGAATTTAAGTTAGCCATCGTCCCCTTCAATCAGGCTTACACGTTTTCCCTTAAATTGTTGACTTAATTTGAGGATGAGGCATATATTAATTAATTAACTATACAAGTACGTACTATACTACACACTACATACATTAATTCCGTCCAAGTCCAAATTATTCACTGTTCCAGTGTTTGTTCGTTATATATTATATAATATTTTTCTTCGTTTAGGTATTGACCAAATGCGTCCTTGCTTGCATCCTCCTATTCGATTTTAATTCCTTCAATGTCAATGTGCGAGAAAATCTGTGCATTATTTCGTCAACTTCCGTTTATACACGTTTACTTCACGTTGCCATCAATCGCTACTTCAGACTATTATAGAATTTTTTTTCCCTTCATTAGTGAGTGAGTCTCACTTTGCACGTCATTTCCAATCCCCCACCATTTTCTCCCTCTCCTTAAAAAGAAAAAAAAAGGTATGTAATACATGGTGCAAGAAATTCATTCATTAAAATGAGTGTATTAGTAGATTTGACCTTTTGAAATTCTATTTTATAAATTTTTACCAATATGCTTTGAAGTTAATCAATTAAAAAAAAAATTGGAGAAAGCGAAAGCCAAGGATGACCCAAGATGATAGAGCCAGCTTTCATAAATCAACCCTATAAGTGCAGTTCAGGTAATTCTCACGCAAAGTCTGGATTCAGCATAGCCCTTTCTGAATCCAAAAACTCTCTCTCTCTCTCTCCGTGAAGATGGATTTGAGGGAATATTCTAGTGTAGACGACACGAACATGTACTTTAAAGCTCCAACTTTGATTGAATGGCTCAAACCATCTTCATATCTTCCTCCTCCTCCTCCTCCTCCTTCTTCAGTGATTCATCAACAAGAGACCATTCAGTTTTTGCCTATTTTAAGTGAAAAGCGCTCAAAAGAGGAAGACTACAATGTTGGAGTCATTAAAGAAGAGAAGGTAGATGGGCGAGTGACGGTGGCTTTGCACATAGGATTACCTAGCACACAAGGTTTTGATGAGGCTGAGCAGAGTAAGAAAGTCTGTCATGTGAAAGAAGAAGAAGTGGTGAAAAGAAGCTTCCAAGGGAATTCCAAGAATTCTAACACGGAAAGAAGGTTCTGGATACCAACTCCGGCACAGATCCTTGTCGGACCCGTGCAGTTTGCTTGCTCCATATGCAGCAAGACCTTCAATAGATATAATAACTTGCAGGTTGGTTGTGATCTCACTTTCTATCCAAAACTACTTTTACTTGAATTTTAGTTTATACTGACTTTGAAATGAAGCTGGTTATACAAATATCAGCACGATCAGATGAGAGAAAGAACTTAAACTCGTACGTGATATTTTTGGCTCTTTTTTCCTTCTATGTATGGTTTTATCCCCCACAAGGTAGGGAAGATCATACAAGTGCGATATATGAGGGACCTGACCTCCCAAGGGAACACGTGTAACTATAATCAGTGCAATTAATTTCATCAGTAAGTAATATACACTAGATATTCATAAGTAGTTCTTTAATTTGGAATAATATTGCGAAAATTGAAACAGATTAAAAAAGTTTATTGCAGAGGTAATTATCCTGTCAATCTTAGACATCTCCTAGCTAGTTGTTGGATACAAATTAATTGTAGTATTGTTTAAATGGTGAACATAACTAGATTATCCTATATAATATTATGCCACAATCAATGGCATAGATGTTCTGTTTTATAATCAAAAACCATCACGGAACATGGATTCGCCTGCTCAACAGAGATATTTAATGAGATTGTAATAATGACCATGGGTATTGTGACCCCTGTTTAATTTCCTCTTGTTTCTTTCTCATTCGAAGAGTGTTAAGCTACATTGCATTTGAAAGCTGTGTGAAGCCCTTTCGGTATCCTATGTCATTCTCTTCACTTTTTGGTGGATGGCATGTATATATATATATATATATATTTTAATTTGTCCCGTCATGTTTCCGAGGAAGAATTTTAGTAATCCATTCCAGCTGTCTTCCTTTCATTGTGTTTGTCATGCCGTGCTGACAGTACCAGAAAGGATCATAGTAAAGGAATGAAGAATTTCAGATAGATAATAGGATGCTCATCATGGGAATCACACAGTACATGAGCACAGAAGACACATATAATTATTCTTTCATGAGCACGGAAGACACATATAATATATTGTTCTTTTTTTTTTCCAGTATTTTACACTACAAATCATATGAGGAGGGTGGAGACAATATATAGTCACAGCAATTTGTGGATATGATCTCATCTGCACTATACCCTCTCACCCAATATTTTATGAAAATGAGTATATTAAGGTTCTGGGGGTTAGCTTAATTAGCTGAAGGGTTCTTGATATATCGGATTAGTTCATTACTTGATCCCTTTCTTTATTTCTCATTCTCAAAGGACTTGAAGACTTTTTCACTTTCCACACATTCTGCAAAATTTTAGATAGAAGGTAATATATGTGACCATTAAACCTTTGAATGATTATCCTTTGAATAGGTTTCAACCCACAAGGCCCAGCCTTGAGGGCATTTAGATGACTAATATTACGCGCGCCACTATGGCCACAGTGAAAATATATTCAATCCTTCGGATTGTTCTTTATTAAGTTTATTTCTATTTTCATATATCCAGAGCCATACATACAATTCACTATGCACAGAATTAGCTTGTCTTTACGAGAATTTGACCTGCTAATAAACCCCATCGCTACTTAAGATCAACATAACTGTTCCAAGTTGTGATGATCTAATTGTTGGGGTGTTATGAGCCTAACACATTGAATTTTATCAACAAATTATATATGTTCATGCAGCATCGTGTCTAGAGACTTAAAATTTTCTAAAGCACAATTTGGTCACTCTGCTTGTGTAGTTTTTCATTTAATATCCATTTTATAACTTTTGGATATATTGAGCGGTTTTCACTTATATACACTCAGAACCCCAATACTAATTTTAATTTCAAGCTAGTTTGGTATGACATAGAAATGAATATAATTAAAGTGATTATTTATCAGTAACTAATAACTTATATTTCCACAAGTACAGATGCATATGTGGGGGCATGGGTCCGAGTTCAGGAAAGGAGCAGAGTCACTGAAAGGAACACAGCCTGCAGCAATGCTGAGGCTGCCATGTTACTGCTGTGCCCAGGGCTGCAAGAACAACATCAACCATCCAAGAGGCAAGCCTCTTAAGGACTTCAGAACCCTCCAAACTCACTTCAAAAGAAAGCATGGCTCCAAGCCTTTTGTGTGCCGAAAATGCGCCAAGACCTTCGCCGTTAAAGGAGATTGGAGGACTCACGAGAAGAACTGTGGCAAGCTGTGGTATTGCACCTGCGGTTCAGATTTCAAGCACAAGAGATCTCTCAAAGATCATGTCAGATCTTTCGGAAAAGGTCACCGCCCTCATCCTTCCCTTGAAGGCTTTCATGATGAAAAGGAATCCATCACTACTGCCTCTCAAGATTAATTAATTAGTTGGTAGCTCCTTGAATTCATTAGTTATACGGGGAAATTACATTTCACTTCCTTGAATATGAAAGTTTAATCACAAGATTACCACATAATCTTAAACATTTAATGTTTTTATCTTAATTAATCTCGGTGAAGTATTTTTTTACAATTCAAAATTTATATACTAATTTTTGTAATGAAACTATAGTTCAAGGAGTAAAATGTGATCCCCCTTAAATATATATATATGTATAATTTGATTTCCTAATTACTATGAAGATTGGAGAAGAGTCATATATAGTGGTAGATTCTCAACAATTGTGGGGGCAGGGTTAATTATGCATAGAGCGAGGTTTGGAGTTTTGGACGCGTTTGTAATGTGTGGTGATTAATATAAGACAGTTACTTGGAGTGATGAAGTAGATAAATTTTCTGCTCATTAATTTACAAGAGAGGGTTGGTATTGAAGTGTTTGTAACCTCTTCAATGGAGAAAATTTATCCTCTTCATCACTGAATGGGTACCTTCATGTAAGGACTTTACTGCTGTTAATTAAATCTTGACACTTTGATAAATCTGTTGCTACATATATGGATATGTTGTGTGCGACATTGCTAATCTCATCAGAAGCCAAATTATATGGCTGAGAATATAAGGCGTTTATCCATGATATTTTATTACAGAGACTTTAATTATTGGACAAGTTTGTGTGTGTGTTAGAGGCTGATGGTCTTCAATTGTTTCGCACCTAAAAGTTGTGCTGGATGCTTTTGAACTGATAGGCAAGTGACCCTTTAATTATTTGATGATAGGTGTCATAAATTCTAATATTGGTGACATAACTGAAAATTTGGAAATTGTAAATATCAGCAACTTGACAATTAATTATATGGCCCAAAGCTTTTCCACAATGTTGCCACTTTCTAAGCAATATCGTTATCAGCAGTGAAAAGTTCATATCAGTTTTTTTTTTTTTCCTTTTCCAACATTAATATGTGCAGAATCTTTCTCAGCTTAGCTATGAATGGGAGAGAGAGTGGGTAACATATTTGTTTGAATTGAAGGGAAATTAATGTGAAGGGGGAAGTGATGCTAGGTGAGATATAAGTTGGACATTCTTTTCATAATTTTCAAAGCTGACCGTCTTGGCTTGGGGGCCCTTTGTAGTCTCATAGTTAGAATAGAGATGATCAGCTAATTAAGAAAAATTGCCAAAATGGTGATTGTGCAAGTGTGCGTGTTTGAAAAAGAGATCGTGTTTCCTAAAAGATTTGGTGATCATCCTTAATCCACGTAAGGAAGACTGAGAAAGATATGAGGGTAAAAATTGAAATTTCGATTCTGCTGAGCTTAGGCTTGACCAAAGCTAAAAGTTACAGGGAACGATTTTTTAGTGTTGAAGATAGGGACCCTCACCGTACTTCATCGAACAAGGAGATGTTAAGAGACTGGGAATTAAAAGATCACAACTAAATAACATTCTTTCTTTCTCGTTCAAAACAGTCCTTGCCAGTTGAATGAATTGGTTAGTTGGGGGAATCACCAAAGCTAATTGAAAATAATATGGGTGGTGGGAGCAACCAATCCTGGTAGGCTAGTATACATGAGTACAAGGAGGAGTATGCAACTGCGCTCTTTAAAATTATCTTTATTTTTTTAATATTCTTTTAATATATATATATATATATATATGCAATCTCTTAATTATGTGAATAATACTTCGTTGTTAACAAAGGTATGTAAATTTAAAATCAAAGAAAGAGCAGAACAAAATATCATAAGGAATTTTTAGTAGTCTTTGGAACCTAGAGAATCATATATCCACTTTCTAATCACAAAATTATAGAATTTTCAATACAGTTGAATAATTATAATACAACTGGGCAGCCTTCTCAAAACTTCACTTTCATACACATTTCCCTATATATATATATTGCATATAATCTTAGATAATTTATATTGTGTATATGATTTGCAAGTGCGACTATTTTATATTTTTTTAGTGAAGAGAAAAATTTCATTCAACCAGAAGAAGAAGAAAAAGGTATTTACAAAATAACAAACAGAGCCAAAGGGGCAAAAACACTGTCCCCAAGAAATTAACCTGTATCTTGGAAATTAATTACTCTCATAGCTCTAATGGTGTGCTGAACATGGATAAGATGGAGAAAGATTCTTCATCGAAATGTTCCCAAAAGACGACCTACACCTGAGGTTCAACAATTGATGCACATGGATCTTGATTTGATGAGGCTACGAACAAAGGTCCAAATAATAAAAGAAAAAACTAAGCCCATTTGAGCCCATCACGGATGTCCGCACTCGAAGCCGATTGGGTGTTTGACATGGCGAAATTACTCTTATATCCCAGGCTCTCAGATGCGTAACCCGGAGAGGCGGAGACCCTTCGAACTGTGTTCAGTAATTTGGGCTGACCATTTTTTAAAATATATAATACATACACATATACACACACAACAATGTTAATATTGTAATGAAAGAAAAAACAAGAAGGTGAATATGTTGGGTATAATTCGAATGTTATGTGTGAATTAGTATTAACTTATAATCAAATTAACTATTAGGCTCCAACTATTAATATTAAGTCTATTGAAATTGATTAGCTCTAATTGAACAAATTGATTAGGTGTAATAGTCACATATCAATTTTAAAATTAGCAATCCTATTTAAGCTAACTAAGAAGACAACTCTATCATATATATTACAAATAATACATTTTATATGATTAGAAACTCATTTTGAAACCCTAATCTCTATTTTTGCGATTATTATTTTCTCTCATATAGTCCATACATAGTCTCCACCTTCAAATTATTACAAGCATCGGTCCTAACATATTCCCATATAGGATGGCTGTCATGTGTTGTAATTTATTTCAGCAGAATAGTCTTATTATAGTGAAATAAAGAAAGAACAACTAAACCCACAGGGGATGAAAGGATGAACCAGGTCTCATTTACATCCTAAACGTTAGACTGATAGAGGAATACAATCCCAAATATGCAAACCTCTAAGGCTAATATCGAGCTATTATCATTTGCAAAAATATTTGCACACCTATTTGCCATGTGACATCTTTATTTCTAAAAAAAAACAAAAATACACTACACAACTCTGTTAGGATTGCTTGTATTGTCAGAGTTATTCTTAATTACTACCTTAAGACTTCGAAAATCCAATCTAAAATGCGCCTCATCGAAACCTCATTTTCAAGTTAATTAGCTGGAGTGCCGTCAAAAATCTCCTTTATTTGTCAAATGCTGCGCGTTCAAGCTATTCTATCAGCTTACCCTACACAACATCACCATCTACGCCGATTGATGGATCAGAAATCACCGTTCCCCACTCCAGCCGATTGGTATATATGCCACTGACAGAGATAACACAGAAACCATTCCGCACCTGTCAACATTTTAGGGCGGGAAATATACGCCCTTTGCCACTTGTCCCCCCCTCCTGAGTTGTAGGACACGTGGCATGTTGTAGCAACGACAGGACAACTTGTTCCTTGGGAAACCTCCGTTTGCGTGGCAGTTCGGGGCTGTACTCCCCCAAGCTTCCGAGCGTGGGAATTTGCGAATTAGTTCCTCATTGCTTATTTAGTGCAGACCATATCGCGCTCCCGAGCTTCTAAACTTCTGCTCTATTCCCAGATTTTGCTTGCTTTTTCTACTCTTTTTGTTGTTCTTCCGCTTTGAAATAAGCTCGAAGATGAAGGTACACAATATATCCTCTGTTTCTTTCTTTTCTGTTACCAAAATCGTTAAGTTTTTCTGTTTCCCATTCTAATTAGTTTACATGCTATGGTTCTTAACACAAAACTGTGAGTACTTAGAAACCCAGCAAAGAATGCTTATAACTTGGACTTTCGGAAGTTTGAAGGTCTCCAGTACGTTCCCTTATTTCACGTTAAAAGTGTTTTTGGGATGTGAAGGTTCATGAAACGAGGTCGCATGCACATCTACATGCACCCGGGGACGAAGAGAAGGTGATGACGAGGAAGCAGAAGGCAGAGTCGAAGCTACACGAAGCAGGGCATTCCCCGAAGAAGCCCAAGCATGAAGGAAGTGTAGAAGACGGCTACACCAACGGCAAATCCGTCGCTGATGTTGCCGCTGAATACGATGAGTTTTGCAGAGCCGTTAACGAGCACCTTTCCGTTGAGCAAATGCGACAAGTTTTTGAAGCTAACGGCCTCGATTCCTCTGGCACTGATCTTGAAATTACTCGAAGATGGTAAGAGGATTTACTTGTGACTTTGCAATGTGAATCGACAAAAAAAAAATTTCCCCCTCCTGGAATCCTACTCCTTCAGTACTACTCGTCACTTTAGTCATAAATATACATGTAAAAAAGGATGGAATCAGGGCTCCGAGGTAAGATTCGGGGTATAGTTGAGTTACGTAGCTTTATGGACAAACTGTAGATTGCTTTAGAATGAATGTTTCAGTAGATCATTACGGAGTTACGGTACTGATTTGAATAACTTTTACTTATGTTATGAGCAGCCAAGACGTGATGTTTTATGGTGCATTAGAAAAATGCCCTGTTTGCAACGGAACTTTGGAGTTCGATGGAAGACGTTATTCTTGCAGAGGATTTTACAGCGAGTGGTCTAGTTGCACTTTCAGGACAAAAGACCCTCCGAGGAAAGAGGAAGCCATTAAACTACCAGACTCTGTCCAGAATTCTCCCATTTCAGATGTAATTCATTATTCTGTCTTGTCCTTATACTGATACAAATGTTGTTCCTCTCTGTCTTGATCGGTCATTATCGTTGCGTTTGCAGTTGATGAAGAAATATCAAGATCCTATTCGAAGGCCTCATAGGGATCTAGGCTCAGCGGAGAAGCCTTTCACTGGGATGATGATCTCTCTCATGGGTCGTCTCACTCGGACACATGTATCTCTTTGCCCTTCATGTCTTTTTCAGTTATTTTTTTTTAGCGATTGAATAATTTTGTTTTGGCATACACAGCAATATTGGAAAACAACTATTGAAAAGCATGGAGGGAAGGTGGCAAACTCTGTAATTGGTAATGTGCTATTTGTGGAAAACCCATTTGTGGTCCTGATCCAGCTGCTTTTGTATAACCAGATTGGTTTCTTGAACTATTGATCAGGGGCAACTTGTTTGGTGGCTTCACCTGCTGAGCGAGAGCGTGGTGGAACGTCCAAACTTGCAGAAGCCATGTGAGTGTCCCAAGAGGCATCATTTATCGGATATTGCTTTGTGTCGTTTACATTGTAATTGGCTCCATATCATACACATCGGTGAACATATAGTCCTTAGTTTGATTTTCTGCATCACTTCGAGTTTGTTTTAACCTTATTTAATACATAACTAGAAAATTGAAACAAAATTAGAATTTCCAATATTAAAGTGATGTTAAATGTCTTAGAGGGAACTGATACCGGGTCGTTTTCAAAGATGAAAATGAAGTTTTACATCTTTTAAAGTTTGTATGTTGTGTTCACGACACAACCCTCAGATTAATACCGAGGAACAGTTTTCTTTCTTTATTTGAATAAACACAAAGCACTTACTGGACTCATGTATTTTTCTTGTAGGGATAGAGGAATACCTGTGGTGAGGGAGGGTTGGTTGTTTGACGGCATAGAGAAACAAGAGCCTCAACCTTTGGAAGCTTATGATATTGTCTCTGATCTCTCTGTAGCGGGCAAAGGGATACCATGGGATAAACAAGATCCTGGAGAGGAGTCCATTGAATCTCTTTCTGCGGAAGTACATAATGCCCTTTCATACTGACTACTATTCACTAAAGAAAAATAGATGAAGCTTCCATTATTTTGTGTAAGAAAATTGCGTGTCTCATTGCAGCTTAATCTTTATGGGAAAAGAGGAGTCTATAAAGATACCAAACTGCAGGACCAAGGTGGAAAGATATTTGAAAAAGATGGGATATTGTACAACTGTGCCTTCTCTCTTTGTGATCAGGGACGAGGACTGAATGAGTAAATATAAAAAATCATTTCCTTTTTTTGTTTCTTTTTCACTTTTGACTTATCGTGAAACTATCTAATTATTAATGTCCACATGGGGCAGCTTCTGTGTTATGCAACTGATTATGGTGCCTGAGAATCGATTGCATTTATACTACAAGAAAGGGAGAGTGGGAGATGATCCGAAAGAGGAGCGACTAGAGGAGTTCCAGAATATGGACAGTGCACTGAAAGAGTTTGTGAGGCTTTTCAAGGAGATAACTGGGAATGAGTTTGAACCTTGGGAAAAAGAGAAGAAGTTCCAGAAGAAACCACTCAAGTTTTATCCCATTGACATGGTACTTATTGATTCTCCTCATAAAATAATGGAATCCAAGTTTTGTTCTTTTGGATGATAGACACAGTTTCATGGCACTGCATAGGATGATGGAGTTGAAGTTAGACATGGAGCACTAGCTGTTCGGCAGCTTGGAATAGTAGTAACACACTGTAAACTTGAGCCTCTGGTTGCAAATTTTATGAAGGTTTTGTGCAGCCAGGAGATATACAAGTACGACACGTTTCTCAACACTTCTATGACTTTTACTTTGAAAAAGGATCTGAAATCACCTTCATTCGATATAGGTATGCACTGATGGAGATGGCTTATGACTCTCCTGACCTTCCAGTCGGAATGGTTACTGATCTTCACCTGGAAAGATGTGAGTTAGCAACCATTTCTTTTTCTTTTTCTAATTTTTGGAATTACTGTCAAGTTGTCGTTGTCTGGGTTATCTCCTGAGCAATCTTAAGGGCGCATTTGTTCACATTAGCCAGTAGCATTTTGGAATTCAAGTCTGGATTCCTCTTTATAGAGCTAGGACTCAGTTTTTGTGAAGGAATGCGTTTTTTTTTTCTACCAATTGACATAATCCCGGTACTTTTCTTTCTTTTTATGTCTATAATAAATATTTCTATAATCATGTCTTGTTTCGGAAAGAGTGATGATTAAATCCCATCAGGTGAGGAGGTTCTATTAGAATTCTTAGAGAAGGTGAAATCAATGAAAGATGGTGGGCCAAAAGCTGGGGCTGTTTGGACGGATTTTAGCCAAAGATGGTTCACTTTGATGCATTCCACAAGGCCTTTTAATTTCAGAGATTATCAGGAGATTGCAGATCATGTAAGGCCAGACTAAGCATCCACCTTCACAATTGCACCATTTATACTGAATACTGAATTTAATTTTGTCCTAATCTCTCCAGGCTGCTTCTGCATTGGAGAGTGTTCGGGACATAACTGTGGCTTCTCACCTCATAGGAGACATGAGTGGCTCTACCATTGACGATCCATTGTCCGACAGATATAAGAAATTGGGTTGCTCAATTTCTCCACTGGACAAGAACTCGAGTGATTATGACATGATGGTGAATTACCTGGAGGAAACTTATGAAACCGTCAGAGTTGGGGATGTTGTAAGATTGAGAACTTTCTTTATATTACATTGTATGAATATGCTTATTTCAGGTTTGTTAACGTTAGTATGAATTGTAGGAATATGGGGTGTCTGTAGAAAATATCTTTGCCGTGGAATCCAGTGCTTGCCCTTCCTATGAAGACATTGTAAAGCTGCCTAATAAAGTCCTTCTTTGGTGTGGTAAGATATACTAGAATCTTTTCCTTGGTTTTTCCCCTTTCTTCTTGATGAACACTACCTTGGTTCTTTTTGAATGAAATATAAAAATTCTTTTATAAATGTAAGGTTCACGAAGCTCAAATCTTTTGAGGCACTTGAACAGAGGTTTCTTGCCAGCGATATGCTCACTGCCAGTGCCAGGCTATATGGTACTCATAACTAGTAGCTCTTTCAGCTTCAATATGTTGTCCAACAATTGCATTTCCTCATCACTTGTCTTTGTTTCTTTTTTCCTTTTTTATCGTGTGACAGTTTGGGAAAGCTATTGTTTGTTCTGATGCTGCAGCTGAGGCTGCAAGATATGGTTTTACTGCTGTAGAGAGACCAGAAGGGTTCTTGGTTCTGGTCATTGCTTCCCTAGGAAATGAGATTACAGAGTTGAAAAGCCCACCTGAGGTAATAACTTTGTTACCATAGTCATTTATTGATTCAATTATAGTCTTGTTTCACATAGTTGATTATCATTGAGACAGGACACAAAATCCTTAGAAGAAAAGAAAATTGCAGTGAAGGGGTTGGGGAGGAAGAAAACAGATGAATCAGAACATTTTGTTTGGAAAGATGACATTAAGGTTCCCTGTGGTCAGTTAGTTGCCTCAGAGCACAAAGATAGCCCCTTGGAGTACAACGAGTATGCTGTCTACGATCCTAAACAGGTAGAAACCACGCAACAATAAGCCAATACATTTGTTGAGAAATTGACGATCTCTATTTCATTCGAGTGATTTCCCTTATGATTTGAAAAAAAAAAATTAAAATGGTAGTGTCAATATGAGAAAATGCAATTTCTGAGATGGCTCTTTTTCTTCGCAGGTGCGCATAAGCTACTTGGTGGGAGTGAAGTATGAAGAGAAAGGCATGGTGATAGACACTGCAGAGTGAGAAAGGGACAGGGTGACCCAAGGACTATTCTGTCTGAAGGGGTTTTAATGGGACACTCTTGTTAGTAGTGAAGGATGAAGGTGGTGCTATTTGGATGTGTATATATATAATGTATGGTAAAATAATAGGTAGTAGTGGAATGTTGTGGTTTCTATGGTTTGAGGTCTATATTGGTCAACGCACACTAACTTGTAGTGTTAGTAAATGTTTTGTGCTAGTCTTGCATCTCAGTAAGAGCACTACTGAAATATGGCTTCCAAGTTGCATTTTATATTCAATTAGGGGGGAGTTGTAGTTCTAAAACACAAACCGGGTGTGCAAATCATGGATAGCGTGATTGATCATTGAAGGGTCAAAATGTGTGTCAATTGACGCAGAATTTACACTTAATATTTCCCGAATCTTCTTTTGGCAGCACTCGATTATTATACAGACACGAATCTTCAATCCATTTTGCTTTCCACTATTGGTCAAAATTTGAGTCATTTGTCACCAAATTCTCAGCACTTCTAACCTTTTTCTATCCTTCAAGGGGCTATTTTACGTTTGGACGCACCACTCAGTCGGCAGTAACAATAATTGTTGTCGGTATAGGGAGAAAGAGAGATATCGGGTGAGATAGTGAGAGAGAGAGAGAATTTGTGGGAAAAATAATTTCTTTTCCTTGAAAATTTCGGTATATATACACATAGAGCAATAAATGAAAAGTGATATTAATTCCTAATTTCCCAACTAATTCCCACTTACGGTAATAAGGCTACAATTGCTAGAAAATAATCAGGATTTCAACACTCCCTTCAAGGTGGACTATAGATATTAATTATGTCCAACTTGCCCAATTAATCCTTTGAAAGTATGACAAGGTAATCCTTTGGTGAGGATGTCTGCTTTTTGTATGTAGATCATGCAAATGGTTCCTTCTTCAATTTTTTCTTTGAGAAAGTGTCTATCAACCTCCACATGTATAGTTTTGTCATGCTACAAAGGGTTTAAAGAGATGTTAATTGCAGCCTCATTATCACAATAAAGTTTAATGGGTAAATTGATACCAATTTTCAGTTCTTCAAATAATCTCTTAATCCATTACAATATTCATCTTCTTTCATCTATTCACCCTTTCTAAAAAACAATTCTTGCCCAAGTGAACCCTTTACGTATCTTAGGATCTTAATGTATCTCTATAGGAGAATGCATGTATTGACTCACTATACTCATTGCAATTGCAATATCAGGCCATGTGTGTGATAAATATATGAGTTTTCTGACCAATCTTTGATAATTCTCCTTGTCAATTGGTTTTCCAAATTTTTCAATTCTTTTCCCAGCTTCTATAGGAGTATTACATGGCTTACAGCCAAGCATTCCAATTTCTTCAAGAAGATCTAGTGTATTTTCGTTGTGACACACTAATTTCTTTCTTTATTGAGCTATTTCTATCCCCAAGAAATACCTTATTTGTCCAAGATTTTTAACTTCAAACACAGTTGCAATGACATTTTTTAATCTCTTCATTGTCATCTTCTGGGAGAATAATATTATCCACATTAAATATTAAAATAGTTTTCTTCCTTTCCTTGTGTCTAATGAATAATGTATGATCAGTTTACCCTTGTTGGTAGCCTTTTCCTTTAAGAACTTTTATAAATCTCTCAAACCATGCTTTGGGACACTATTTTAAACCATACAAGGATTTTTTCAATTTATATACTTGAGTCTTCTATTTTTCTTCATATAGACCAGAAGGGAGAGTCATATAAACTTCTTCGACTAGATCTCCATTTAGGAAAGCATTTTTAATATCAAATTGCTAAAGAGATCAATCTGAGTTGGTGGTGAGAGAAAAAAGAACTTTAATAGTATTGAATTTTGCTATTAGAGCAAATATTTCAGTGTAGCCTATGCCATAGGTTTGAATGAATTCTTTTACAACAAGATGAGATTTATATCTTTCCATGGTGCCATTAGCTTTAACTTTTATGGTGAACACCCACTTGCATCCTATAAGTTGTTATCCTGGAGGTACATCAATAATCTCCCAAGTTATACTTTTCTCCAAAGCTCTCATTTCTTCCATGACATCATTTTTCCACTCAGATGAATTGAGAGCCTCTTGTATATTTTTTGGAGTTTTTGTCCTATCAAGGATAGAAGTAAAGGCACGAAAATCTATAGATAAAGTATTATAGGATACAAAATTTTTAATTGGATGAAGAGTACAAGAGCATGTAGGTTGTCTTAGAGCAATAGGGAGATCTAAGTTAGAAGTTTCACCAATATTTGTTCTTTCTTGAGAATCTTCTTGAGCAGCATTAGATCCCATTATAGGTTTAGACTCAAGTGGTGTATCAAAGTCCTTATAGTTAGTATTCAATTTTTTCCTTCATGAATACACTTGAAGTTCCTTGTTTATCTCTCCCCCTCTATTATAGCCCTCTTTATTTTTCAGATATTGATGATGAGGTTGGGATGACAGTAGGATTGACAATAGAAGAAAACTATTCTAGAACAGTAATGTCTTCCCTTTGTTCATTGTGCCAAGTTTAAGATTCATTGTTATTGGACCCCTGAATTGAAGACTTGGAATAGAAAGGTGTTTCTTCAAGGGATGTAACATCCATGGTGATAAAAGTTCTTTTCGAATATGGTTTGTAAAATTTGTATCCTTTTTGTGATGAAGAGTATCCGATAAAGACACATTTAATGGCAAGAGGATTGAATTTTGATTTTTGTGTAGAGTGACTATGAACAAAGGAAGTACAATCAACTATTTTTAATGGAAAGTCAGACCCAATATGAGAATTCAGAAAAATTTCATGAAATTTTTAAGAGGGGTAGCAAAAGATAATACTTAGCATTCGATTAATAAGATAAAAAGCAGTAAGGGTAACATCACCCTAATAGAAAGCAAGAAGATTAAAGGTAAACAACAAGGCTCTTGCAACTTCAAGAAGATGTTTATTTTTTCTTTCAACAACTCTATTTTATTGTAAAGTATAGCCATAAGAGCTTTAATGTATATTCCCCTATTTCTCGAGAAATGTGCCTAAAGTTGTATTAAAAAATTCTGTACAATTATCAGTACGTAAAATTTGAACCTCTTCATTAAATTGTGTTTGACGCATAGAGCATAAATTAATAAAAATATTTGGAACTTCAATTTTTTCTTTAAGCAAATTTACCTAGCATAAACGAGTATAGTCATCAATAAAAAAAAATAAACCACTTAGTTTGAGAATGATTAGTTATACGAGAATGACCCCATATATCCCTATGCCTAATAGTAAAATGCTTAGTTGGCACATATTTTGATAGAGGATATGAGGCTCAATGATGTTTAGCAAGTTCACAAATTTCACATTAAATATCAATAGTTTCTTTATTGTAACATAGGTTGGGAAACAAGTGACATAGATACTTAAAATTAGGGTGGTCTAGCCTCAAGTGCCATAACATAAGATCACTATTCTTGGTAACAAAGGTAGATTTGCAACTTCTAGAAATTAATTTACTTATTTCACCATCATTGAAATAATATAACCCATCAAGCTCTTTAGCACTACCAATCTTTTTCCTTGATAATAGGTCTTAGAAAATACAATTAGAGGGCTGAAAAATAACAGAGCAATTAGACTGTTTGGTTATCTTACTCATAGATAGAAGTTATAGTCTAATTCAGGAACATGTAAGACATTTTTCAAAAATAATAGTCTTAGATATATGTACGTTCCCTATTCCAGTAATTGGTGCAAACATACCATCACTTTAATCTTCAAACAAGTCACGTGAGTCAATCAAATTATTAGAAGCACCAGAGTCAACAATCCAAATGTTACCTTTGCATGAGCATTTTAAAGCTTTAATAAAGTTACCTTTATGAGCTATAAATGCAATGGCAACCTATTTCTGTGCTTGTCCTGGGCTTTGAAGAGTTGAAAATATTTTTAAATTCTTCTCTAATTGTTCATTTGAAGTGTTGGAAACCCCAGACTTATTCCTATTACCTAATCTATTAGCTATTGTGATAGCATAAGCTTGATGACCATGAATTTTTTTATTTCTCCATGGCTTCTAATTTGCAGGTTTCCCGTGGATTTCCCAACAACTATCTTTTGAATGACCAGTCTTTTTGCAATGTTCACACTAAGGGCAATTTTTTTTCTGCTTTATTGTGTTATTACTAGTGGTGCTTTTTGATAATAATGTTGAAGCTTCTAGAGCAATCATCTTATCTTCTTTCAGCATTACCCTACGTCTTGCCTATTCACGCCTTACCTCAACAAAAGCTTCTTGTGGTGAAGGGAAAGGGGTTGTGGCTAGGATTCTGCTTTGCACATCATCAAGACTTTTGTTTAGACCAACCATAAATTCAAACACTTGTTCTTTCTCTACCCTTTTTCTGAACAGGACATAGTCATCGGAGCACTTCCATTTTTCTTCACTATCCGAATCAAGCTCTTGCCATAAGGACATAAGTTCGACGCAATATTCATTAACATCTCGATCTCCCTGTGTTAGTTGCCAAAGTCAAGTCTTTATATCAAACATTTGTACTGCATTTTCCCCATCAGAGTATGTTTCCCTAATGGTGTCCCAAGCATTATTTGCAATCCTAAGGAACATAAAGGTGTGATGAATAGATGGGAGCATAGTGTTGGTGAGCCACGATGTTACAAGAGAGTTGTTAGCCTGCCATCACATCTTTTTAGTGTCGTCATTATCTCCAGTTGGTGCTTTTATTGTTCCGATGAGATAACCAATTTTCGCTCTACCTTCAATAGCGAGTCTCATAGCCCTCGTCCATTTTCTGTAATTTCTCCCATTGAGTTTCTCAACGGCAAGAAGATAGGAGGAGTTGTTAATCCTAGAGCCTCCAATAGGGTTAGCATCGACTTGACCTTGATTCAGTCTTACACTAGAAGTCGAGCTCTTGTTGGAGTTTTTGTTTGACATTTTCAATCGGTGGGGCTAGCTCTATTTTAACATAACTCTGATACCATACTGTCAATATAGAGAGAGAGAGAGATATCGGAGACTCGAAGTGAGATAGTGAGAGAAAGAGAGAATTTGTGGGAAAATAATTTCTTTTTCCTTCAAAATTTTGGGTACTGTGCAGGGGTATATATACACAGCAATGAATGAAAAGTGATATTAATTCCTAATTCCCCAACTAATTCCCACTTAATAACGGTAATAACGCTACAATGGCTAGAAAATAATTAGGATTTCAACGACAACAACAACAATAATAATAATAATAAAATGTCATTGATACATAACGAGGGGAGGAACCTTGAAGCTGTCCGAAAGAAATGGTATAGGCCTGCGTCCATATACGAGGTCCCTGTAAAAAGCGAATTCTGCCTCATAATCATGCAAATCAAACTCAGCCTTCTGGTTGGTGTGATAATGATGTTTAGCCGAAGCTGCCTTGCCAAAACCAAACATGCTCACTCTCTCACATATCCCCAAAGCCATCATCACAGCTTGCATCCCAGAAGAGTAATGAAAGAAAACCCCATCATGAGCCATGCTCCATCCTTCCAGCCCCTTCCCTGTCTCCTCTGCAAAACGTTTCAAGGAATAGTACTTCACAATCCGAGCACAAAGCACATCGAACCTTGGATCAGTTACCACAAGAGGAGCCTTGTGAGACGAATTGCATCGAATGTAATCCAACAAATGAGCTGGTTGGCATATGTACATAACCATTGGAACTTGTGATCCATAGGGATGACAAAAGCAATCTCTACTTCTCGCACATTGATACAAAATGTTGCTATTCACAAATGAAATGTTAGTTTTCGTTCCTACTTTCTTCTGAAACCTCTCAACTTTCGCATTGTTTAATCGAATAACTACTTCGTGACTATCAATTAGCTCCCCATACTCGCTGTTTAGCAGAATCCCACTATTTCCCACCACCGCACACGACTGGTACCGTTGGTCGAAACCCCCAGAACCATTACGCATATCGATTGGATGTTTCATTAGATGGATCAATTCGGACATAATATTTGGTTCAAACCTCCTCTTTCGGCTCCAATCGTACAAGATCTTTTGAAATTCTAACCATTGTCTATAGAACGGGTCATCGTTGGTGTCATCATGGGGTATGAATCGCCTAGGAAAAAACATGGGCTGTCGTGGTTGACTGCGAAAGTTAATTTCAAGAAGCTTTTGGATTTCTTGGCTTAATTGCTCTTCTCCAATGTTGATGGTGGCATATTTTACCAGTGTCTCGTTGGATAATGAAGCTGCTCTTAGAACCAGTGCTATATTTATAAGCTCCTTTGAAACTAAGCCTTCCGAGAAAATGGTTTGGTAGCTGATAATGGCGAGGCAAACGATGATGGGTAGAATCCATAAGAGTAGACGTGCTGAGCATTTCATTGGAGATACGCATTTAATAAAACAATTGGAGGGTGTAGTTGCTAAATAAGGTCGAAATTCGATGCCACAGATGTTGAAGTGGAGAGTGGAAGATCCATCTCTGTCTTTGACTACCTTCGGCATTCGAAAATAATGGAATGAAGAAGCAGAAGAGCTGATGGTTCAGACGAAAAACTGAAAGTTAACAGAGAAATTTAAATCTGGGTTTTGGTTAAAAAAAACTGAGTTTCTCAATCCCGATGAAAGTTAACAGAAAAAAACTGAATGATAAAAATAAATCCTTGAGAGAAAGAAACTGAAAGTAGAACGAAAAATATGCACCAGAACAATGGGCGAACGAAGAGGATATAGAGCTGGGAATTCTGGTTACAGGATACCCAGAACGCCAAGGTAAAGAAGAAATTCGAATTGAGGCTATTACAGTCTTACAGTGCGGTGGGTTTGGAATTAGAGGGCACTATAAAAAGGCCAACTTTGTGACTTGTGAGGGTGGGAGGTTAGGCCATTAGAGTGCGCTTATGCAGGGAAGGAAGGATGCAAGCAGGTGGATTTGAGGGGGGGTCCATGTGCGAATCTTAGATTCAACTTCTTGTTGGGAAGAATATGTTTCTGGACAGATGTCATAGCCAATAGTAGATTCAAAAAATGGAGACATAGAATCCGTAATCTACCATTGGTGAGTAACGACTCCATAATAAAAGCAGTTTTACAGTATCAATAGATTTAATTTAATTGACAAGATAACAAATAATATATATATATTGTTGGGGAATCTTATCTGAAGATGAACATTTAAATAATTACATTCTTTTTTTTTTTGGTTAAAAACATTTTGCTACTTTGTTTTCCCTCAATTAGTATGACTAAAATACAATGGGTTTGAAGAAAAAATAGTAGATTTATGGTCTAAGGAATCTCATTTCGTTGGAACAATAACCGTTGTCCCTCACTCGCTCTTTCGCTTTTACCTTTTGAAAATAACTAAAGTAGTTATTCTTTTTTTGGGAGTGAGTATCCAGAATCCCCCAGTTGCCAAGGGTTCTTATCAAGTTGGAAACCAAATTGGTATAAACAACTCAATGAATATTTGGCCACCAGACAGTTGTGGGGATTGAAGCATTATATTTATATTTATTTATGGTGACCACTGAACCCTGCAAACTGTATTGTATTTATCTCTATCATGTGCCTTTGGGTTTTATCTGGACAATCAAGTTTATGCCTCTATCTTCTCCTCCTCTATTATATTATTCATTTCAACCTTTTCTCTCACCATTTCACGTACCAAGCCAAGGTTTGAAAAATGAGAATCCTCAAAATATAAATTACTAAAAAGTTTCAATATATAAACTTTAGATCAACTATTTTCTTTTTTAATTTCACCAATTCAAAAAATTCATGTAAGCTAGCTCATCCTTGGCTGGCTCACATGAATCAGGGTTCAAAAAAGCTAGTCAATCAAGAAGGTATCAACCTTATTTATCTTACTTTTCTTTCATTTCAATTAATTATTTAATTAGCTGACCAATTTCATAATTAACATTCCAAACAAATTATATATATTCTTAATTATTTTTATTTTTTACAATCAAACTATTTCAAGTGCATCCGTTTTAAATCAAATTAAAATGAATTTCATATAGCTCAACATAAACCACACTATTTATTAATTCAATTCCCTATATTTAGTATATTTTAATCGGTTGATATTGATGATATTGACTGTAATTAAGACATAAATTTTACGAATAAAAATATATTGATTCAATTAAAGTATATACTCAATAACGAAAAATAAAGAAAGTCCAGTCCTTAATATCTGTTTTTGTTTTATAATATTCCATCTCAAATACTAGAATTTCTGGTACGAAGCGTCGCCGACTAATTTGCTAGTATTGTTTCCATTTTAAATCCACGTGGCCACAATATTCTAATATGAGAGTAACTTCCAAACACAGATAATGAATGACAATTGAAAAGTTTACTAAATTCATTCACATGATATGATAAGGATAAGGATCACAAACCCACCAACCCAGCACCAAGCCCATCACGTAACACCCAAACCACTCCCATGGCCTGGAAATCCGACCCAGGTTTTAGATCCGAATATCTTTCTCACACTCACGCGACGTGACCACAACACCCTTTCCACTCCTCAGATCTTCTCGAGCTTCTCGGCCTTCACCACCGGATTCGCCTTCGCGATCTGCTCCCTACCCATACCCTTGAAATCGAATTCGCATCCGTGCTGTTCCGGGTACCGGTGGGACCCGCAAAATGTTAACTCGCACCTGCATTTGAATCCCGTGAGCCCCACGCGCCTCCTGCACGTCATGCACCGGCTCGGCTGGGCCGGTGGCTGCGCCGAAGATCCACTCTTGACCTCGCCAGCTGTAGACGGGGGATCAAATGCCCCGGAGGACGAAGGTCCGGCGATCTGTTCAGGTGCAGAAGACGATTGAGAGGTCGTGGAAGACGGAGGAGAGAGGGATTGGTTGAGAACCAACTTAGCGGAGGAGGATTGTTGTTCCTTGAGCTGCAAATCTCGGTAGCACTTGGAACATAGGTTTTGCGTCGCCAGGCTACCAAAGAAGCCGCAGTTGTTAGCGCATAGGCGTGGAGCTTGGCATGGATGTTCTTCAGCCATTTTCTTGGATCGTCGTCTTTGTTGGAAACAATCTCGAAGATCTCCCACCCTGTCTGTAAGGAGGAAAGGAATTATTATGTAAAAAGTCAATACATGAAGAAAAATCACATAAGAAGATTATGACTAGGAAAAAAAACCAGGGAAAATAAATTTGTCACGATCGATTCGATTCGACGAAACTGGGAAAATAAAAGTAAAAGTAAGAGAAAGATTACCTAGAGGGAGGAATTAAATCTGCAAAGGCGCCGAGAGAGTAAGGGTATTAGAAGGGAAGAAGGAATCTAGGATTTTCCGTCTGGGGTGTTAAGACAGATGGAAAATCAAAGATCAAAATTGAGAGAGGAGTCAAGGGAGTTTGGGGTTGGAAGGAAAACAAAAGGGGGAGAATCTCCAATTATAGGAATGCGAAAGAAGGCTACCCTGAAGAAAAGCACCTGCACACAAGGCGCTCCTCCCTCTATATATATATTTTTTAATTTTTATTTTGTACCAAACGCTATTCTAGAAGTTCAAAAAGTTGACTGTGAAAAAACACGGACGCAGGTAGTTCCTCATAGTTGTCCTTCACAGCCAGATATCTCTGTTTTCTGTGTTTTAGGCTTTTGTTTTGACCATACTCTATTTTTCATAATCCTATTCTTAGTCCTAAATTAAATATATATAATAGAATAGTTGATGAATGATTAAAGTAATTCCAATCAATTGATGAATGATTGCAAATAATTCAAATTCAAATAAATACAAATGGCTGTCAAAATGGAAAAAATATGTCACTTATGATGAATTTGAAAATCATTCAATATAAACTATATGGAAATAATTTATAATTAATGCATTAACACAACTTTTTAAATTTTAGTAATCAATCAATAATAAATCCATTGATAAATCAAATAATTAAATAATAAGGTCAATTACACATCAAATGACCCACAAGTAGATTTTTCACATAAACATTTCCTTTTTAATATTCAATGGTACGGTGGGACAACGGAAATTAAGTTTTAAATTATGTTTACATATTTATATATAATAGAATAGAATATTATTATTAATTTTTTATAACATATTTATTATTATTATTGACCGTTAATTTTTTGTAGCATTATTATTATTATTATCATCATCATCATTATTATTATTATTATTATAAAGATTATTAGTTATTTTTAAAAGGTAAAAAATGGACGGGATCTTTCTCTTTTTAAGATTTGGATCTAATTACTACTCCTCCTTGAATCCATAATTTACTCTCTCTTTATTCATACTATAAGATATTTTATATGAGAAGTTTTTGGTTTAAAATATAGGGTATTGGATATTTTTCTTCCTATTTTACTCATATATTTAATTATTCTCTATCTCTCATTTATAACCCTACAATAATAATAGAATTGAGTATGTAATAAGGGTAAAATAGAAAATATTGGTATTTTTTATATTGATTTCAGGTAAAAAAATAATTTTCTTAATATACATGTAATTGATATAAAATATATAATATGGATCGATGGGAGTAAGTCATATTTCAAAAATTTCATATATACTAAATAAATAAGTTAAAGTTGATTAACTCATTAAATTTGTTAAAAAACTATAATTTTTTCCAATATCATCCCTATTGAATGTATTAAATTTTAATTATTTTTTCTCTCACTTCTCAATTTAAGTCAAAAGCATAAAATATACAAACAGTAACTTATATTTTTTTTAATAAAAGATGAAACCATGGCTAGACTAACCTAAATCAAAATTGTTCGAAACACAATCCTTACGTAAAAACTCAAGTAGATTATTTAAAGGCTGAAAAATAGAATAAAATCCAAGCATGACACTAAGACTTTTTTTCGCTATCAAGTCAGTAGCTCCATTTGCCCTTCGGCTAATATATTTAACTCTAACCTCCCAGTCCCTCTGAAGCATCATTCTGGCCTCCCTAATCACAACAAAATCGGCATGCTCTAGACTGCACTCATTAAAAAGAAGGTCCATCGCTTCCATGGAATCAGATTCCAATTCAACTCGTCTATATCCTTTATTCCAAGCCAACTTCAATCCATACACACACACCCAAAGTTCCGCAGTCAGACTATCACCCCCCATCATTCTGCACATAAATCCCAATAAGTACCCTCCATTAACATCTTTTATAAGGCGCCCACAAGCAATTATGTTACTCAGATGAGAATAAGCACCATCTACATTAACTTTCACAAAATCTTGCACTGGAGGTTACCATGAATCCACACAACCTCCCATCCTAGCACTCTGCCTTCCACAGTGGAGCTTATTACGAGCTTCCCTCAAGCTATTAATAATAACTCGAGAGCTCATAACCACCTCTTCATTCCTAATTCTATGATTCTCAAAAACAAATAAATTATGTCGCTTCCATAACCACTAGCAAAGAACAACAAATAAATCCTCCCAACCCTCTGCATTCTGACCATTCAGGTTCATTAAGTTGCATCGCATCCAGTTAATCAAATCAAAAGTGAAAAACCTACAATGGGCGTCAGATTGAACAACACTCTTCCACAGACTCCGAGTATAATCACAATATCTAAGCACATACAAGGTGGTTTCCACTTCTTTCTTACAGCAAGGGCAAATATCATCAACACTCAAACTTCTTTTCCTTCTCACTGCATTAGTCAGGAGACACTTACGAGTTGCTAACCAAAGAAAAGATTTACAGTGTGAGGGATATTCAGCTTCCACATCTTCCTCCAAAAAGGATCCTTATTAGTACTATGAGTGAGATGATTATATGCAGACTTTACCGTAAATAACCCACTTTTCTCCCATATCCACCAAGCCTCACAGCCATCATGGCTCACTTCAATTCCCTCCTTGACGTCCATCGAAGCCTTCTTAATCCTCGCCCACACATTAGATCTTGGTTGTTTCAAGTCAATGTTGGGGAGTAAGTCAGTACCACATTTATATTTATCTCGAACCACCCGAACCCAAAAGTCGTCACGTCACTTAACTAGATTCCATCCCAACTTCATAACAAAAGATTTATTCTGAACTTGTGCATGCCTTAGATCGAGTCCTCTATTACGTTTAGGCTGACAAACAACCTCCCAAGCAATAAGAGGAATCCTCCATTTTTCCTTTGTGCTACCCCACAAAAATTGTCGGTTACATTTATCTAACTCTTCACAGGTGTTAACAAGTAACAAGGATGTTTGCATCACATATCCTGGAATAGCACTAGTGACAGAGGAAATGAGAGTGCTAGGACTTGCAACCGAAAAAGAATTAACCCTCCAGTTGGACAATTTCTTCTTAACTTTATCAATCACCCCATTGAATGAATTCTTTGTAACACGTTGATGGTGTAATGGAACCCCCAGATACTTCCCAAGGTCCCCAGTTTAAGTGAACCCTACGGCTTCACTTATTTTTGTACGTCTGGTATGCCCCACATTACTAGAAAAGAAAATTCTAGTTTTAGAAACATTCACCTTGAGCCCAGAACTACAACAGAAAGAATTAAGACATTCAACAATCACATCTGCCTATTGAAGAGATGCCTTTGAAAAAATCATAATATCATCTGCAAAAAATAAATGTGAAATTTGCGGTCCATTCTTTGAAAGTCTGATGGCATTCCACTCACTAGAGTTAATTCTCATTTGGATCAAATAGGCCAATTTCTCCATGCAAATGACAAAAAGATAAGGCGAGAGAGGATCACCTTGCCCAACCCCTCTAGAGGCATGAAAAACTTCCTTTTTCTCCCCATCCCAAAGCAATTGCATATTAGCAGTAGAAACACAACATGAAATTAAAATCAATAAGCATATGTGGTAGCTGCAATTCCTCCAATTTCAATTAACTTTATCATAAGCTTTTTCAAGATCAATCTTGATAGCCATAAAAATTTTCCTCCCCTTCATATTTCGCATAGAATGTATCACTTCCTGAGCCACAATAATATTATCTGAACTATGCCTCCCAGGGACAAAACTGCACTGGTTAGGTGAAATAATGGAACAAAGGAACTTCTTTACTCTATTAGCAACTATTTTAGTAACAATCTTGTAAATTACATTACAGAGACTTATAGGCCTTAAATCTATGAATGTTTAAGGAGGTTCCTTCTTGGGAATAAGAACAATCAAAGTACCATTAACCTCTTTAATCACACAGGGATCAATAAAAATATGCTTTATGAAATTAACAACCGAAGTCCTTACCGTACTCAATTGGTTTTGAAAAAAAAGAGCATTGAAGCCATTCGGTCTAGGCGCCTTAAGTGGACCCATGTTAAACAAAGCACCTTTTATCTCCTCTTCATCAACCTCCCTAGCATAATCACGGAAATAAACTTCTTCCACCATCGGGAAACTGATCGAGCAATCAAACATTTCTCTCACTTCCTGTTCCTCCGTAAAGAGGTGAGCAAAGAAATTAGAGGCCGCTGTTTTAATCTTTTCTGCATCATAAAGCCAGGAGCCATTCTCATCCTGAATAGCCTCAATTTTCTTCACCTTTCTTCGTTTATTAGCATAAGCATGAAAAAGTTTGGTGTTTTTATCTCCATTATTTTACATTCCACTCCATCCTAGCCTTCTAGGCCCAAATTAAAGAATCCTGCATCATTACATCTTCAAGTTCCTTCCAAAGTTGCAATTGCAAGTCCTCATACTTCCTTGCATCTTGCCCTCTAACAATGGCTCTACAAATACCATCCAATCTTCTTAAAAGATGCCACTTTCTTACTTCAGTGTGACCGAAGATATTCCTGTTCCAGTGCGAGCATGCCTCTGTAAATTGACTAATATTCAGGTTCTAATCCACCTGGTCATTCCACTCTCTTTGTACAAAGCTATCAAACTCTCCATGCAAGACCTATGAAGCAATAAAATGAAAAGGATGGTTACTCTTGGCATGTGACTCCTCGTTCTTGAATTTTAAGAGGAGGGGTCTATGATCAGACTTGAAGAAAGGCAAATGCATAATGGTTGCATCTGGAAAAACTTGCTCCCAAAAATCATTACAAAGCACTCAGTCTAACCTTGTTTCAGAGCTACCTCATTTCCATGTAAATTTCGGTCCTCTAAACCCCATATCATGCAAATTGAGAGATTCAAACCACTCAAAAAAAAATTTGTCACACGAGAGCCTATTACGAGCCAAAGACTTCCTTTTGCAATCAAACAAAGTTGCATTAAAATCACCTCCAAGAATCCAAGGACCTTGAATGGATAAACTCAATCTTGATAATTCGGGCCAAAGTTGTTATCTAACACATCCATTCAGACTTGCATAAATAATAGTAAAAAACCAAGAAACACCCCCAACAACATCCACACTCAAGTGAATGTATTGGGAGTGACGTTCAAGGACATTAATATTCCAACCATGAGCATCCCAAAGACACCATATCCCACCACTATAACCTTTCGCATCAACTATAGCACTATGCTGAAAACCTATATTCTCAATTCTTTGTTTCGTGTTATGTTGATCACAACGAGTTTCAAGAATTGCAACAAAATCCACCTTATAATGTTTTTTCACTTCTTGGATCAGGGAAGGGAAACTCTTCGCCCCTGTTCCTCTCGCATTCCAAAGAATACAATTCATAAAGACACACTTTGAGCAAGATGACTATCATGGTCAACCCCCATGACTTCATCCATACAAAAACCGTTATCCTCGGTCATATTCTGATCTACATCATTCTGCTTAATCATGATATTCTAATTCTCTTCACATGCACGTGCAGCAAAGGCTAAATTTGGTCTTTTAAGATCAGCTCTAGCCACTTGTTTAAGTCCACCCCTTCCTAAGCCCGTTTCACTGCCTATCAACCCATCATCCATGCCCTTTGACTCACCACTAGCTACCCCATCCAAAAGCCCATCTTGAAGAGCAGAAAAGTAGTTATAAGTGGATATGGATTTATCCACAAGGCCTAAAATAGCTGTCTTTTCCCCTTTATCCAGAGTGGATGCCTTATTTTCTTTCGCCATTAAACTAGGTTTTCTAGACTTCTTTAGTTTGGACCCAACTGGGGCCAATTCCCTTTTGTTAATATTAATCTCCTTACCAAAAATCCTCCTAACAGACTCCGTTGATCCAATTTTAATCCCATCAGTACTCCTCTTGATATCCATCCCACGTGTCTCCTTTTTCTTTACTTCCTCAATCATTATCCTATGTTGACTTTGAGATTGATACCCAGAGACAATTCATTGATTATTCTTCAGCATATTTCCCCCTCTTCCTGATCCTTTCTTTTCCACATTCATAAAATGATCCCGAGGACTATGGCAAACCAGCATCCCCGGTCCCCGTCCGTTCACCATACCCTCTTCTTCCCTGGCCGTCGATGGTGATGCTGCCACACTCCCCAAGCCACTCCCCTCACTTATTGAAGGTGTTTCACCAAGACTCCCTTCAACTTGTACCACACCACCCTCTCCTTCCTTACATATAGCTTCTCCCTTGCCTTCTGTGGATCCTTCACCTTGCTTTAAGGGACACTTCTTACACACATGGCTGTACTTTTCATAGAAAAAGCAAACTAGATGCAGCCCCTTGTATGCTATCGACCGATCTTCCCCAAAATCCGAAATGAATGGGAGAAGGGGCTTTTGTAAATCTATCTCAACACAGAGTCTCGCAAAGCCACCTTTATCATATATTGAAGTTGACCAATCCACTCTGATCATCCGCCCTATTATATTTCCAATCCTCCTTAGTGACTCAACATTGTAAAACTCCACTGGTAAATCAATTAGACGAACCCAAGCAGCGATCTTTCTTTATGTATCAGCTTTCCACGAATTGAAATTGGGACGCCAATGCTGGACCAAAAGATAATGATCATCAATCATCCAAGGACCTTCTTGAAAAGCATAATCCCTATCATCCTTATTCGCAAAAGAGATGATAAAGTAGCCATTGCTTAAAGGCACAATTTTTAGTTCTCCATGTGGCTTCCACATCCTCATAACTCTGTCCCTAGGATATGCCTAGGTATATCATGACCCAAAAGTCTAACGATGAGAGAGTTCATCCACAGTTTGCACCATGAAGCATACTCCTCCGCAGTAAAAGAAAGAGCAGGCCATTTATGATTAACAAGAGTCTCATCACATCCCTCCTCATCTGATTCATCACAAACCTCCCTCCTTTGTTCCATATGATTCATCTTATTAAAATATTCCTTCCATCCATTAACCATATCTTCATCATCATCATGTTTAACGAGGAAACCATGACCTCTTATTGCCATCAACCTATCCTTGTAAGATGATGGCAGCGTCCTCCTTCTACTAGGGCCAGCTTCCACATTCCCCGCAGCTTTCACAGTCTCCTTCAAACCATCCGAACAACCAAACACAAAGGTTGCCTTTCCCAAGTCAAGATCATATCTTTTATCTCTCTCTCTCTCCCTCCTCCACAATCACCATCCACCTCCCCTCTACCACCATTGCCACGATCTCCACTCTTGCCCTCTTTCGCCATGATACTCTTATATAAAGTCTCTTAAATGGTAACTTATATTTTAAACTGAAACAATTTTTCAAAACACAAGTTATATTATGAACAGAGGGAGCATGACTTTTTAGTCTTTTACAGTTTTACTATATCCTAATCGTTCTCTCCCCTTACTTAGCATTTTTTTTTTTAGCTATTATTCTCTCTCATTTATCTTCACTTTCAACGTGATTACCCTCTTTGGTGAAAAACTTAAAGTGATTACGCTGTGTGTTCATTTCTTTTTAGTCATGTATTAATTTAGATGTTTTAAATTACTTCCCCGATACCATATCAAACAACCCCCCCTCAAATGAGAACTTTTCTACTGGTCCACTATTAATTAAATTTAGTAAAGAATCCATTACAGATTTAAGAAAAAAGTCAAACATGTTTACATGTGTGTATTGCATAAAATTTTAAAAATAAATTGTAGTATTTATAGTATATAAATTTATTACAGATAAAATTTTATAAATAAATATTTGTATATAAATATATTTGGATACTAATTTGTCTGTTCCTTTTGGATTCTCCGTTTTACCTCATTTGCTTTCACGTTACAGTTTATCATCCCCTACGGCGTGGACTCTTTTAATTTTTTTTGGCACTTTTCATTGGTTTTTCCTTTAATTCAATTGAACATCAAGTGCTTTTTTCTTTTTTTTTTCTTTTTACCAGATAACCTCGAGTGCTAAAATACTACTTGAATTACCTTGTGCCTACCAGTATATCTTTAAAGTTATGATAAACTTAGGCATAAAATATTAAGAAAATCGGATTGATCATTAAATCAATTAACATACCTATTTAAAATTTAATGGTCTAATTGTAGTTGAATTGGTTGGACTGACAATAAATAATATATATTACAAAAATTAAAACAATGCCATCACATAAAAAAAATATTCAAGGAAATGAACACAGAATAGAGAAAAAAAAGTTAGAAAAAAATAATTTGAATCTTTGTTATCAATCATTTTTTATAATCATATTAAAACTATATTAAAAGAATGAATTTAAAATAAAATATAAATAAATAGTAGATATCACAAAATTTAAAACAACATATTACTTAAAAAAATGCAAGAAATAAATAAAAAAGTGACCCAAGATAAAATAATAGAAGAAAAACACAATATAATACCCTTAAAATAACTAAGAATGAAAAGAAAATAAGAAGTCGTGTAATTTAAAAATTTTGATATCAAAGCATAATCTAAATAAAAAAACTTAATAAATATTTTATAAGATAAAATGATTATCGAGGATAAATTATTTAGTTGTGCTTATTTCTTATATTTATATTTGTATAATTTTTTCTTCCATACCCCTTGTTTTGAGTAACAAGCTTTTTTGTTACCCACACCTTCTTCCGGGCAGACTATGACCTATACCTATACACTACACGACACATGGGAAGTGTGCAAGCCATGCAAGATGGAAATTTATTGCTATTTTATTTGTCCAGGGCTACGCGTTCTGCACAAAGCATTGAGAAATGGAAAACTTAATGGATCTAAATGATTTCCCTTCCCAACGTCTCCAACTCTCCATTTCTACCCGTTTCTTTTCTTTCATTTTCAGTGAGAAAAAATGGGTTGTTTGATTCGTCTTCTCTTTCTATGTTCTTTCCAGACCTTTAAACGTTCAAGCTCCATCTTCATCTCTGCAGCCATTTTCCGAATCTGCTGTGCAAGGCTGTCAGCTACAAAGTGATGAGAGTCGACTTTTTCTTCCCCTTTTTCTCCCTTTTTCATTTGCAGTATCTTGTTTCATTTTCTTTTTATTCTTTCATCTTTACTGATTAAATCTTGATGCATCTTTCTTCTTTCGGTTCTACACTTTTGCGTCTTTATCTTCAGCCAGATGTTTTATTTTTTTAATTTTAGGTGATTGAGCCCGGTTATTCTCTTTCAGAATATGAAATATATAGAAGTTTCACCAATTAGTCATCAGAAGAAACTATTTTAATTTTATATAAATAAGTGGATAAATATATGTTCCCTAAATAATAAATATGTAACGTCTTGATTCTCTACTCGTTTAATTTAAAACATGAGAATAATAATAGAAACATTCTAATAGAATAAAATCTAGAGCATTAAATCATAGGTTTATGATTTTATTTCCTTATTTTAGTGTCAAATCTTAATTAGTAACTTTAGTGTACGCGTCAATTGAATATACACATTTAACGCAATGCTGTATCAAATTATTCCATTGTCCTTACCAGTCATATTAGATGTGCCGCCATTACAGACCATCCAAAAAAAACTTACCTCTGAGAAGCCAGTTTTTTTTTTTTATATATATCTTTTACGAGGATCAATCCAGTGGACCAATATCATTACCGTAATTCACAGAGAGTGTGGGTTTAAATTTTGTTGCTAATATCCTATCAAAAACAAATTGTTGTCCGTATGAGTAATTTTATCTATAAATAATATATGAATATCTTTATAAGTATTTTGAGCTATTTATTCTTTCATAATTCCTTTTTTTTATAGACTATTCTATCATAATTCTAAGAGCTCCCATTACCTCACTCATTCAAAATATTTTTTTTCATAGAAAAACCAAGCTTTAAAAATATCTTAATTTTTAAGATTTCCTTTTTTTATACACTAATTTTTAAGATTCTGAAGTCTTAACTTATAATTTCATAAACTTTATAGGCCCTTAATTATGGTTTTCCCATTAAACCCCTAATCATTAACCATGATAATCATATTCATATGAGTATATTTCTCTACCTTTTAATTATTATTCTCAATAATCATCCTAGCTAGGCTCAACACACGGTGTTTTGAGCATAATGTAATAAAAAATAAAATACTTATCAAAATATAATATATCTGATAATATTTACTGATTTAAATTTGAGTTAACGATATTTGACTTGAATTAATAAAAGAAGTCAATTTACTAGAAAAATGATTCACAAAGTTTTCTAAATTTTTTTTGTCAAAGAAGCCGAATCCCTCGCCACAAAATTTTATTAGGGGCATTAGCCAGTTTCCCATTTATTGATTTTCCCCCAACCCCAACCTAGAGTTAGGAAATAAACGGGTTGACCCGCCATGAGCTTAAGTTTTGGACTGGTGGGGTGGGCTAAAAAATCCATAAGGGTGGGCCATAAAATTTCTAGCCCATCATGCCATACACAGGTTGGTGAGTCAAATGGGTTAGCCTATTTTTTTTTTCCAATTTAGTTAAGTTATCAATTTCCTATTCATCACCATTAACTAAATGATTATATTTATAAAATCTTTTATCAGTTTGGTACTTAAAGTTTTAAACTATGATACATTAACACATTAATATAATAATACCTCAAGAAATATTTAGTTCAACAAAATAAAATACAACTAAAATTACAATATAAGAAAGATTGACAAAAAAAATGACAGAATGAGATTTCATGAAGGGCAATGAAGATAGTAGGCTTGAGAAAGAAAATAATGTTTAAGACTTTTGTTTTAACTTTCATTTTTTAGATATAATTATATAAAGTAAAAAAAATTGTTAAAAGAAACAAAAGTGGACCAGCATACGGGCTAGGTGGGTTGGACCGCTTATATTGGCAGGCTAGCGAAACATACTAATTTTTTTACTCCCATTATGAAACATTTCAATTTTTTCAGCCCACTTTACCACTATTTATGAGCTAAATGGGCCGACTCGCAAGCCGAAACTAGTTTTACCTGCTCCATCCCAACCCCAACACATGCACACACCACACACGGCGTTCCCTTTCCCCATCCCCTTCAATTAATTAAATATTTATTTATTAAATACATATAATATTATAAATTTATATGATTATAAATACTAAATTATGTGTACTATTTTAATAAATAATATAATTATATATTTTATAATTATAATATTTATTTTTAAAATATACAATGACAAATAATTATGTTTCGTCCATCATATATTATAAGATATTTTATAAATATTCTCTTATCCCATAACATAAAATATTTTATAGAATTTAATAGAGCATTTATGACCTTTTACCCAAAATACCCCTAATAAATTTATTGTGAAGGAAGACAATTTAATCAATGATACCACTAATAAATAATATTTTTAGTCCCTCAACTTTGAGAAAGATTGTATTTAATCTTTTAGCATTATTAAGTTTTAATTTAATTATTTAACATTTTGAGTACAGTAAAAAAAATTTCTAATTACCAACACGAGAAATGATGATTTGGCATGCTCAAAAAACAACTCACTAATATTATTATAAACACCTCGTAGGTTGTACTCTACAGGAGTTCATATGTTTGAAAATGTAGAAGAGAAGACAACTCACAATACAAAAGGAAAGATCATGTACTACCACTATGATGGAACCATAGCAGAAAAGAGATAATCTTGCAGAGTGTTTATGAATTCTACACAAGTTACCTTTGAGAAGATCCCTTACAGCCCATTTGGTTCAATTATCTGGGGGGTTAGATGATGTGATAGGAAGAAAATTACATATCAGCTTTAAGTATGTTTGTTTAGTATAATACTGAGATATGAGAAATAAATTTATTTTTTGTATTTAATTAAATATCAATAATTGTGAAATAACTAAAATACCCCTACATTAAAAGAAAAAAACTCCCCCTTCTTTCTTCCTCCATTCCCACCAGCCACCACACCATTTTCATCACCAGCCACCATTTTCTCCGTCAACGTCTTTCCAGTTAACAACAAATAAGCCAGTAAAACAATTACAGAAAAAAATGGTGAGGATGAATGAGAATGATAGAGGAGATGAAGCATTGAAAACGAGATTTGTCATCCTTCTCCTTATTCCAGATCTGAATCATCGTTGGTGGTCCTAAGTTGAACCTTCGTTGTCTCTTGTTCTCGGTGGCAGAGATCTTCAAGAATGAAAATGGCCACCACACCTCTGCCTCCTCTTCGCACGAGCGTGACAAAGATTAAGAAGATGAAGGGATGGAGATCGAGAAGATTGAAGGAAGGTCGGTAAGGAAGAGGAATATTAGATCTAAGATGGAGAAGGCCGAAGATGCAAAGATGGCCATCATCGGAAGGAAGGAGCAGGGATAGTGACAAGGGAGATGACGGCAGTGGTGGTGCTGTTAATGGTGGTGGAGATGGTGTCTAATAGGTTGAAGGTGGAAGGAAGGAAGGGTGTGTCAACAACTAGAGAGAAAGGGGAAAGCACATGCCATTTTTGTTTTGCTGGAGGGTATTAAAGTCATTTGTTATCCATTCACACTACTGTGATCCCTTTCACCTAGTATAATGGATGTGATCAGCTTCACCTTAATTCAGATAATCACCATCACAAAATGTAATCCCTATCACCTTACCCTTGGCCAACCAAACGCATGTTCTTAGGTAATGTAAAGAGGATTACTTCATATAACCCATAATGTGATGAACCAAATGGGTTGTTAGGTTATGGACACCACCATGACAGACATTGTCGGTGTGATCAAGAAATTTGAGGCCAAGATAATTGGTTCTAGGTTACAGTAGCCTCCCCAGTGACTTCACTCCATCTTCTTCATCTATTATTTTTTAAATGTTCATTCACTTCTGAACTCTTTCTTTCTTTTTTGGGTGCATGATATCTTCTGTTTTATATTTTTCCTTTTCTCTTATAGAAATCGATGGGGATATGTTCTTGTTTTATTTTTAATAATTCGTTTGGTTTCTTTTATTTTATGGCCTCTCAGAAAAAAAAAATTATCCATAAAGATGAATGGTTTAATACTGCTATCGGTATGCGGGGATTAGACAATCCATTCCTGCTGTGCCAGTGCCACCATTCGGGAGGGTGATTGTGATCCTGTGACTTTTTTATGTTATATATTTCTTAAATCTACATTATAAGATGTTTTACATCAATTACACGTATATTAAAAAAATTATTTTTTTTATCTGAATTAATGCAAAAAATACTAATATTTTTTATTTTATCCTTATTAAATATCACATTCTGTTGTCATTATAAAGTTATAAATAAGGAGTAAAAAATAATTAAAGATAAAAATAAAATAAGAAGAAAAATATCCACTATTCTATATTTTGCATCAGAAACTTATTATATAAAATATCTTATAATAAATATCAGAAAAAGTAATAATTTATAATTTTTAAAAATATTTTTTTAATATTTTTGTTTTGATAAAGAAAAAAAGTTTATTTCCTATAATTCTATCATTTAGTATTCCTAATGCACGGGAGCTTCGAATATATCAAACTAAATTCTACAGCATATATTGAAATATACCAAAATTATGAATCGTTATCACTATGTTCATAAATGATTACTTTCAATAAAAACAATAAATTATAATTTCCAAATTTATATCAAGAAATAAAAATATATTATGAAGTAAACCGATAATACAAACTACATGTTAGGGAAAAAAAATAACAACAACAAACTCGTTTGTCAATGTTTAAATATGCCCAAAAAAATATTTCAAAATAAGTTCATCAGATCTTTCCTTTACACTACATTGGTTGTTTGTTTGGTTAGATTTCTTTTACAATAAAAAATAAGAATTTTCCAACTTTTTTACTCCCCGAGTAGCACACAACTACTCCCTCTATTTTTTATTATAAATTTCTTTCAACTATTTTATACAAATTAATAAAATTATCTAAAAATAAGTTTTATAATTAAATTTGTCAAAAAGTTATCTTTATTTTCCTAAATTACTCTTAATTAAATACAACAATTATTTTTAACTCATATTAATTAAATGTAAACAAATGACATTTATGAAAAAAAAGTTAAATGTTCTAAGTACTCTACAAAATAACTTATATTTAAAAATATATAAATCTATCAAAATATGGTTTTTTTTTTTTGCCAAAGATTAAAATATGGTTTATAATAACAAACAGAAAGAAAGTATATATATAACAAACAATACTTGAATGTTAATCTTCGAAGGGAGGGTTTAATATGACACAAACTCTAAAATTGACTTTTGCTTTGGCAAATGATAGTATCACAGGAATATTGACTTTTGCTTATAGTTATGGCAAGTGATAGTATCATAGAAAATTTGGGTGATTTAAAATTATATTTTTTTATTTTATATTATAAGTTATTTTTAACGATTTTATGCATGTTATATTGAGAAAAATATTTAAAAATAATTAAATTTTTTGAACTTTGTGAATTTTCTATAACTTTCCAATATTATCCTAATTAAATTATAACTTATTTTAATTATATATTTTTTATTTATATTTTACATACTTTAATTTTTTTTTAAATATGAATAATAGGGAATAGACGATTAATAAGTTAATCCTGTCAATCCACCTAACTTATAATTGGCCATTTATCTTTAAGAGTTTAACGAGTGAGGATCATTTAATGCTACTTAAAAAAAGCGTCTAATGGCAATTTCAACCCAATTAGTTGATTATACTAGTTGGTCCACAAAGCTCAGTGCCTTTTTTATTTGTAATAACTATTTGGTATCCATTTTGGTAACTATAAAATACAAGATACAAAATAGAATTATATCATATATCAATGATTTCTTTTAAACAAACAACACAATATATATACATATATATATATATATATAGCTCCTGACATAGTTATATATATATATATATATATATAGCCCGTTGCTATGTCTTAAAAGATGTCTCTTAGACTATCAGCTAGGATACTTGTGATACTTGTATATATTGTTTAAAATTTTTTTTAATCCTATTAATATCAATATGTATTCATTAATTTTGTGTTTGTAAATTATTAATTATTTTATTAAAAAACATAAATAGTATAGCTTGTACTTCTTTATTTCCTATTATAAATCACTTTTAATCATTTTATGCATATTAAGAAAAATAATGAAAAGTAATTAAATTTTTTAAATTTTGAAAAATTTTTCATAACTTTCCAATATTATTTTTATTAAATTATATCTCATCTTAATTGTATATATTTTTATTTTTTTCTACAATAACCATTTAATAAAGGATAAACATGAAAATGAGTATTTAATATTTATAAAATAACTTATATTTTGCATATCTCAAATTGTTTAAGAATATGATTTATAATAGAAAATAAAGATAGTATTTATCTATTTTTTTATTATAGATTTTATTATACTACTTTATATAATAGAAAACTGTTTTTATTGATATATAAGAGAGTTTATAATAATTTAAAACATTTATAAGTTACTAATAGTGCATCACATTCTTAAAATTTTATATAATGCACCAGAAAACATATTACTATTACTATTTATTATATATAATAGTGTAATAAAATCTATAATAAATTATTCTATTTGTAAATTTTAAATAATATAACTTATTGTCTGTATGGATTATTTTTTTTATAAAATGTATGTTACAATAATCACAATTTATAAAAATAAAATTTGAATAAAAATAAAAAAAATTATTACATACCTGTTAAATAAAAATAATAATAATTAAAAACTCTAGTTTTATTTAAAAAATTGTAAATAAAAAAGCTCTTATTTCTCAAAAATATGTGCAATCGCTAGGTGGAAAAAAAAGAAAGAAAATTCCGCCAACACAACGCATTACGCAATCGCCACTAGGAGAATTCCACGCTCGGTAATTGGTATTCGCAAGGTTCCCACGGGCAATCTTGCGGCGTTTCCCTGCCTATTGTCTAAGCCACCCTCCTTCATCGAAACGCGTCCTTTTGACTCACAAAACTTCTCACATCATCTTTGTCCCCTCACTTCCGATCCGATCATTCTCAGTAATTCCAATAGAGACATACACTTTCTCGTGTTTCAGAGATCGATCGGAATTTATTTGTATCTATTCTGAGATGATTTTATTGCAGCTCTAGGGTTCTCGCTTACCGGGTAATTTTTCATTCTTCTGGTATTAATTCGTCTATGCTTCTTGTCGGAAGCAGAAAATGTATAGCAACTTTAAGGAGCAAGCGATAGAGTACGTCAAACAAGCTGTACAGGAAGACAATGCTGGGAATTATGCAAAAGCGTTTCCTTTGTATATGAATGCTTTAGAGTACTTCAAGACCCATTTGAAGTACGAGAAAAACCCTAAGATTAAAGAAGCGATCACCCAGAAATTCACCGAGTATCTTCGGCGGGCCGAGGAGATTCGAGCCGTTCTTGATGATGGAGGGCCTGGCCCGGCGTCCAATGGGGATGCTGCGGTAGCTACGCGGCCTAAGACGAAGCCGAAAGATGGGGAAGGAGATGGGGAGGATCCAGAGCAGTCAAAGCTCAGGGCTGGACTGAATTCAGCTATCATTCGGGAGAAACCCAATGTGAAGTGGAACGATGTTGCTGGGTTGGAGAGCGCGAAGCAAGCCTTGCAGGAGGCAGTTATTTTGCCTGTGAAGTTCCCGCAATTTTTCACTGGTTTGTTTGCGTGGTTGCTGTTTATATTAGATCACTGTTAATGCCAGTTGCAATGAAATGCCTATCACGTTTACCCGCTTACTATTACCCGCCAGTTAGGGAACAATATTGATTACCATCACCCATACCCTGCATTTGATCATGTCGTTCCTTTAATTGAGTAATGAATTTATGAGTTACGATTAATGATATCCATCCTCTGTGCTGCTAGATATGCTATTGAGCAACCAAATGAATTCTATGTTCTGCATTGATCATTATCCAAGCTGTTTGCCGAGTGTTATCGAGACTTGTTTATAGCATTTTTTTTCAGCTCTAAATGTATGTAAATAGGCCTTTCTATGGCCGACTTAACAAATCTGTCTCCTAAAGGCGATTTTTTTTGGGATGCATTTTCTGATATGTATTCTCAAATTAAAAAAAAGGATGAACAAATTTTATGGAAACTTTCTCCCCATCCAATTCTTAATAAGCATAGTTGCAACTTTTCTGAGTTACATTTCAGAAACGATATGATTTATGTCCATTAATTGTTTAATATTTGGAATCCATGTTTTTTCAGGTAAAAGACGACCCTGGAGAGCCTTTTTATTGTATGGACCCCCTGGAACTGGGAAATCATATTTGGCCAAGGCTGTTGCAACTGAAGCCGACTCCACATTTTTCAGGTAATATATATTTGATAAAATATCATATTTGGCCACCTGTACCATGAAAGTTTTGTGTGATTGACTAATTTTAATTTTACGACAATTCATTTGATGATCTTGCATCTTCTTCGACCAGTATGGAATTATTGCTATGCTGGCATTTTAATGCTTCTGGCTTAAAATTATTTTGGTGGTGTCAGTTACAAATCTTTTAGTCTGATATGAGAAGACTGCTAATTTCATAATGAATAATTTGATTATGTTGATGCACATGGCAGATGCCTTGATGAATGAATAATGATGCGTATTAGGTACCTTCATCAGATCCATAAATGGATGTGTTCTTGTTAACGTATTTTAACTCTTGATTTCTACCAGTGTTTCTTCATCAGACCTGGTTTCTAAATGGATGGGTGAAAGTGAAAAGCTAGTTTCAAACCTCTTCCAAATGGCTCGAGAAAGTGCTCCTTCTATCATATTTGTTGATGAAATAGATTCTCTGTGTGGTCAGCGTGGAGAAGGTAATGAGAGCGAAGCTTCAAGAAGAATCAAAACTGAACTTTTAGTGCAGATGCAGGTAATTGTTTTTGGTTGGGAGCTGCTTTTTTTTTTTTCTGCCAGCTGTTGATGCTTGACAAGCATGATAACCTCCTTTGTAAATTGACTTTTAAATTGCATTATTGAGCATCGACGGCAAGAAATTTTGATTCCAGTTCTTTATGTATCTATGGGTCATGTACAGAACTAAGTTGAAATCCTTCAATAAAAATGTAGTTGATTCTCAAGGCCAGATTTAATTGACCTGATTGAACCACGATCTTGTCTAGTTGTCTTATCATTCATTTATAAAGGCAGGATTTCTTAGGGTTTCATCTTTGTATCTGAACATAAAGCAATCTAAAATATAAAATCTATAGGGAGCTGTGCTATTCATGAACCATGAACAATGCAGTTCCTCTCAAGCTCTATGCAATTTCTTTTTTCATTCTTTCAATTTTTCTTCACGTGCCTCAGCAAGATTTAAATGTTAAAAAAGTAATACGATCTTTGAAAAATGTTTAAATGATCTTTCTTGTACATTGCATAGTGGAAAGATATCTAGTCGTTACTATATCGGCATTATATTATTAAAATAAAGGAGCTAAAGTTTTAAATATTTCTTTTTTCCTTCTATCCAAAGATAATGTAGAAGTGGGTTTTGTTTTCCTTACTTTGCAGGGTGTAGGACACAATGATCAGAAAGTTCTTGTTCTTGCAGCAACGAATACACCATATGCTCTTGATCAGGTTAGAAGAAAATAACTTTGCTAATGTTATTTTATTTGGAGATGATATGGTATTGTTTGACCGATTGAATTGTAATTTCAGGCAATAAGGCGGCGTTTTGATAAGCGAATATATATTCCATTGCCAGATTTGAAGGCTCGCCAACATATGTTTAAGGCAAGGGCAATAAACATGATTAATGATAAGTTTATTGGGATGTGGAAATCTGGGAATTGATTTTACAATTTTTATTTTGTGGCTTGATAAATTGAACAGGTGCATTTAGGAGATACTCCTCATAATTTGAGTGAAAGTGATTTTGAACACCTGGCTCGTAAGACAGAGGGGTTTTCAGGTTCAGATATATCTGTCTGTGTAAGTTTGACTTGTAGATGAATTCCTGATTCTGATTATTTTTTATTTAGACGAAGTTCAAGAAAAAAAAGGTTGCCCCCCCTTCCCTGACAGGTCAAGGATGTTTTATTTGAGCCTGTTCGCAAAACCCAAGATGCCATGTTTTTCTTCAAGAATCCTGAGGGTATGTGGATTCCTTGTGGGCCAAAGCAACAGGGTGCGGTGCAGATCACAATGCAGGATCTTGCCGCAAAAGGACTTGCATCTAAGGTATGCATAATACTAATTTTGATTGCAGCATGGATTCTGCTGCCTTTATGGGATTTGATAATCGGAGAAGGCAGAGTTGTAATGTTTTTGTGCTGGGATAGTGTGTTCTGCGTGTATTTCACTGAGGTAAAATGTGCTAAGTGTTTAAGTATATGTCTGCAGATCCTTCCACCACCTATTACGAGAAAAGATTTTGACAAGGTTCTGGCTAGACAAAGGCCTACAGTAAGCAAAGCTGACCTTGAGGTTCATGAGAGATTTACTAAAGAGTTTGGAGAAGAAGGTTGATTCGATAGAATTTCACTCAAAGGATCCATACTGGTCATTAGAAATGTTATTATTTGTAAGCTCTCCGTTGGATCTTGGATCATATGAAACGCATTATTTTTGAAAGTTTATTTGGAGATGAATTTATGACGGTGAATACTAGTGTCCTTTCTCCGAAACTGTGTGTATGAACAGTAATATAAAATGATCGGAAAAACTATTTCTTAGTGAAGCTGGTCATTTATGTTGGTGAGTGATGTTATCGTACTAACTAAGCACTATTGAAAAGATGGAGGGAATTTCAGCATCTGGTATGATATTATTGTTGGAACCTTGAGCATGAATGTGGTTTTTTTCTGTTTATCATGTCGCGCTAACAACTTTGAGAGATTAATTTGTTATTCAGCGTTCAATTACCTCCAACGTAGTTGCAATTGGTTTATTTGACGCAGCAATCTCAAGGTTTAAGGTTTCTTGATGCAATAGGAGTGTAGTCTCCCCAGAAACCTTGAGCATCCTGAGGTCTGTCTAAACTCTAGACTGCTTTATTTCATTGCTTATTGTTCAAAACCTGAATAATATATCTGGACCATATAAACCAAATTCTTGTTCACCAGACGTGGAGTATTGTTTCAGATGCCTGAATAAAAAATCTTCAGGCATGGTCACGACTCGGAAGAGACAACTCGTCGCTGTTTATTGGCAGATAACTTCAGTTGCGATAAATCAGCTGAAGTGGACTTCTGATGAGACCACCCTAAGGAACAATCCATAAATAAGATTGTAATTGTCAGCGGTATTCATCATGCGAGAGCAACATATAAATGTGTGCGCGCGCGCGTTTTGCTGCCCGTATTTGCACAGGATGGCATGCATATCAGGCACTTTTGTATTCGATGGCATAAGATTTGAGATCAGACCATGTAGAAGTTCCATTTTTTCGAAACCGAAAAAAAAAAAAATGATGTGATACGCCTATCTCAAAAATTATCATTGTGATGTTCACCGAACAAGCTGAGGCATCAGTTTTCAACCAGTATCACAAAAGTGAAACCGTAGGCAAATGATGGCATGCTAGCAGTACTTGTGATAAGGAAACCAACTTTGAGAGATTTTCCTTGACGCAACACTAGTTTTAAATTTTAACTAGCTTTAGTCAAAGGAAGATAGCAGACGTAAACTAAGTTACCCAACGGATTAGTGAAACAGAGACAAGCAAGAGAATTTACTAGAATTTAAACCAATGAAAGAGTAGGACAGTTGGAGAAAGAATAGCTATCAGGCTTGGTTGTGGATATATTAGGTAATCCTAGAGCATTTACTGCATCTGAGATAAGCCTGTTAAATATCTATATATGGATTTGGCGTTCTACAATGATAACCAGAATACAAAAATAAGATCTACCAGCAACAAGAGTATATAGTGCAAGGAAATTGGCACCATTGATCACAACAGTCTCTGTTGCAAACCATCATGCATTTATCCCAAGATGAAAATTTCCTTCAGGTAAAGCATCTTATATTTTATATTCTAGAGATTTTGTACTAACCATTGAGAAGGATGCATCTGTAAAAAATTTCTCCTCATCATCTCAACCTAAATTCAAAACTCAAAACTAAATTAAACACACACACAAACACAATTTAAGTACAGTTTTTTATATCCTGACTATTAGGTTCTCACAACTACACGGTCTTTATAATTCAGATCCAGCTTCACAGGATTGATCTTTGAAGGAAACAAAGGTAAACTTCAAGATAAAGCTATGCAACACCTACAATGTAAGCATTCCAGGCGTCTTGTTGCTGAAAACTTGTTGCCTCTTCGTACTTTACATCCCTCCCCTCACCAAATCCCTCTGTTTTCGTAAACTCTCTGGTGTCTGGCATTTGTTGAAGCCAAAAGTGAACAGACTGAAATCCAGCTTCTTCTAAGCAGTCCCTAATCTCAGGTAATGTCCACCTGGTAAGCACAATTCCCTTGATGTCAGAATAGAAACTACCAGAATTATGACATATCAACAGAAATAAAATTGAACTTCTAGCTATGGCGCTGAACATGATATATAGACAGAAATGCAATTGGAGTTTCAGCTCCTGAGCTGAACACCTCAAAGTATTGGAAAGTTTTATTTTTTGTAGTACATAAAATACAGACACACAATAAAACAACTTACAGCCTCCAGCTGTATGAAAATGCATGGCGAAGTTTTCTCTGTTGCTTCTTGAGATGAAAATGAAGGCTAATCCTTGTTTTCCTCTCAATAACATCAAAATCAGCTTGCTCCCATACATACTGCAGATTTTGATCACAAAGCTCACATTATAAAACATCATGTTGCAGAGTATTAAATACAATCCCCTATTACCTATTCACCTATTTGATAGCCCAAGATGAAAAATTTCTTGCTCCAACAATATATACGATGCTGATCAATTGGAAAACAAGAATAGTCCTAACTCATGTTGAAATTTCCCACTCAAGTATGCCTAAGCACATATAAATAACACTAAAGATAAAAAAAGCAGAGGAGTAAGAAATGCCAAAGGAGACCCTAAATGAGAACTTGGAAATCAATTGTTGAACTTTGATACATAAATAACTTCAAAAGGTAAGGAATTTTTTGAGCCACAGGAAGCAAATTTGAGATATCAGAGTAAACTGTTTTTAGTAATGGTGGCAACTTAAGAAGGTTAGCCTGTTGACATAAAAAGTACTGTTCTATTAATCAGAGAAGAGATCTTCTTTCCGGGGGATCCAAATGAATTCACTGTTTAAAAAGCACCTAGACATTCATTCACACCCAAATTATCCGTTAGCCAATTGTTTCATACACATTACAGATAGCATATTTCATCTAATGCAATTAATGTTACACATTTATAGCAAGAATAGTATACCGTAAAATTAGGAAATCTCCTCTGAAGCCTAAGCTTGTACTCTGAAGATGTACCCCCATATAAATCCATCACAAAGATTCCACCTTTCATTGACAAGATAGAGTGAGCCTGCCTAAAATACAAAACCAGATCTGCTCTTTTATGGAGACAGCAGCAACTGTAGTTAAAAGCGCACACAATATCTCTTGCAGGTAGTGAAATATTTCTTTTAATACATTCATCATCTTGAGCTGCAGAGCCTGCTTGACTTTTAGATTCTAGTCTACCAGTCTCCAGAATGTCTCTATTATCTGCCAGTGTAATGTTGCTTATCAACTCCTGAGGACTGTTTATGACAAGTTTAGACTGAAGAGACTGTAAGACATTCCCGTGAAACAGGGATATTCTAGAAAACCCATCTGCTCCAACTTTTGGTATGTTGTTTTCCATGCACCATTGAAGTGCCTCAAGATCCAAATCCAATCCTACTGCAGTCCTTCTTGGATCACTACGTAGCCATTCTGCACTGTCACAGGTTAGACGATCAATGTCAGGTAACTCGACTGTGGTTTGCATAAAATATCAGAATATCACCAATGGAAAAAGAATAAATAAAAAGAGAATAGGCATTTAGAGCTTGATTTGAAATAGTTTACATTTATTGAGTACCGAACAATACATAGCAGTTAAACAACTGAAAAATCTCGAGGATGTCATCGAGGTTACAAAACTCCCATATCCTTGAATTAAACTGGATTTTTGTACTCAAAAATCATGAAATGGTAAATGGGGTATAAGCAACATGCAGGATGCTATGCAGCGCATATTACCTTATATTTAACTGAAAAATGGACACAGTCATAACTCACATAATTCCCCCCATAAAATTAATGAATCGGGCCTTTCTTCAACTAGTCAGTACGTAACAGAACAACCTATCAAAATAATATTTCTAGATTAACTACCACCTATCAAAGGATATTCCAAATAAAGAAGCTTTTTTAATGGGAAATAATCAATCCAAAGAGAGGTCATGCAAACCAATTGCAAGAGACTAAGAGACACAATGTACCTACCTAAGAAGTGCAGTGCCACAGAAATCTTCTTGAAGATGCAGGGGCATCCTTCCACCAACGTACATGAGAAAGAATTTTTGCATATAACTTATGTCCCCTTTGGGAGACTGCATTAAAACATGAGAAAGAAAGTAGAAACCACAGTAATAAATCAACATGATTGATAGGAAACTCAAGAACCACAACAAACATGTACATTCTACCTAGAATTTTAAATTTTAATGAACAACCCAGCCTTATAAGCCCCACAAGTTGGTCGGTAACATATGGTACCCTTGGCCATAAAATTACAATGCAAATTAAAGGGGTACTCAGTCTTTTTCCCCAAATTATTCTGGCAACCAAACAGAGAAATGACAACATACTTTCTACAAGATAGTAGCTCAAACCTGGACAGATTGTTGGTAAAGAAGAAACTTGGAAGGCATGTCATCTGTTGAGGTTTCATCATTTACAGCTTCTTTTTCACCATTGTTGTCATCATTACCGTCTTCTTCTTCTTGAAGCTCATTCTGTTCATCTGAGAGAGAAACCCTGGGAGGAGAGGAAGAGTAGGGTGGGGTAAGCTGGTAAACAGATACACCGTCTTCTTCGTCTTGGCAATAGTTAAAGACTCCACGATGATGATTTCGTTGATGCTTCTGCTTCTTGTCTCTCTTTCCCATTCTTTGGTCCCGTTTGCGCCTCCGCCGACACAGTAACACGCTGCAAAGATAATTCAAGACCAACTTTTCCACGACCGCATCGAGCACCGGTTCAGGAAAGGAGGGTCAACGTCATATTTTGCAACTTTTTTATTTTAATTTTTTATTTAATTTAATTTTAATTACATATACACACATATCTCTCTTTGTGGGTTATGCGGGGACGTACGGTTCCAAGTACTCAACAATGAAACCGTCCGCCCCCAAATTAAGATTAATCTACCTTGGAAGATGCGACTCATATATCATACAATCGATGCGAAGATCTCATTAATTTGTAATTTCTAATTATATTTGTAAGTCTAGAAATATCTTTATAACTTCTCATTGATAGGTGATGTCCAAATATTTTTATAAATGTTTTTTGAGTTTGAGTTATGAGATGTGCCTCATTTGAGTAAAACCATAGGACCTAATTGACATCAATTTTATTTATTATAAAAAAAAACTTTTACATGGAACAATCTAATTATATGATTAGGATCTTTATATTTATTTATGATAAATAATATTATGATAAAACATAAAAGATCTCCAAAAATTATTAAAATATAGCACATAAATCTTTTAAAATAGTTTAAATACAATATTAAGGATTTTGAATTTATATATCTTTCTTCTAAAATCTTTTTTCCATTATTCACATGTTTATTGGTTACCACCCTTGGAGTTAAAAAAAAAAATCGTGTTTATTACTGCCAATTCCAAGTTTGTAGCTTCAATTAATTACCACATAAACTTCTTGGAATTAAAATAAATTTGTAAGTTTATTGTTCTCAAATTTCTAAGTTTTTTCCACATTAACTCCTATTTTTTATATGATTTGCATACTTAATTTATTCGTGTTTCATTGCATCATGGATGGTCGTTTGATTATGGTGTTGCACTATCAAGTTCTAATTCCTTCTATTATGAGTTTTTGTGTGTCATTTTTATAATTAGAATTAGATTTTGGTCATATCTACGACATGAAATTTAAATTAAGTGAAAATTACATTATTCTTAACTAATAATAAACAATGCAACTTTAGCATACTTATATATATATATTTGTAGAGTGTGTCGACGTATATGTATATATTGATATAACATGTAAAAACATTATTTTCTAAATACATATCTTAATGAACTGTTTTCTTCCAACATAAAAATTGTGTTTAAGAAAGCTTATGAGGTCTCTCTGTTTTTTCCCCCACAGACATCATTACAGGAGCTTTAAACGGTATTAAAACGTGCAATTACTTTCAACAATTAACAATTATCATTCAGTTTTATAAATTTACTATACAATTTTAAAAAGTGAAAATTATATTTTTAAATAATTTTTCTGAGACATACTTATAAATTTTTAAAATTTTATTATATATCCCCAAAATTTAATGGTTGTATTTTATGATAATTAATTATTTTCTTTAAACAATAATTAAAAATAATTACACTTTTTTAGCGAATCTGTAATATCATTTTATCAAATTTAATTTTTCCTAAATCATTGAGTGAAAGCAACGACATTTGTTCTGGCAAAAAAGAAAAAAAGAAGCAATGGCATTTGTCTTCTTTTAACAGTGAAATTAGTAAAAATAATATTTTTTTAATAATTGGAAAGAGATCAAAGCTCAAAGAGAAAACAAAAAGATTGCTAATTTTATCACCACACCTTCTTTTAGTAAATTATTTGATGATTATCAAACATAAAGAAATTTTTTGGCCAACAATTAAACATACAAAATTGGTATAGTAATTTGTCTAAACATGAAAAACCTTAAAAACTGCATTATATCGTTCACCCAAAAAAAAAAAGCTGCACCATATCAAACATCCAAACGCACCGCATCAACCATGCCCGGCAGGAAATTCACTGTCTGCAAAGTTCAATGGAACCTGCTCTGAGAGTCTGAGTCGCCCCGCCCGGCAACTTCATCGCGGCGCGTCCATTTGGCACAAACTTCTCTGATTATTTGAGCAGATCCTTCTCATTAATCGGAATTTTTTATAGGGTTTTCAGGTGCGGATCGGAATTTCTCTCAATCAGTTCTTATATAAATGAGTTTATTGTCGCCCTAGGGTTTTCGTCAATCTTGTAATTTTTTTGTAGTTCTGGTTTTAATTCGTCTATGCTCTTGGTCAGAGGCGGAAGATGTATAGCAACTTCAAGGAGCAAGCCATAGAGTACGTCAAACAAGCTGTACAGGAAGACAATGCTGGGAATTATGCAAAAGCGTTTCCTTTGTATATGAATGCTTTAGAGTACTTCAAGACCCATTTGAAGTACGAGAAAAACCCTAAGATTAAAGAAGCGATCACCCAGAAATTCACCGAGTATCTTCGGCGGGCCGAGGAGATTCGAGCCGTTCTTGATGATGGAGGGCCAGGCCCCGGGTCCAATGGGGATGCTGCGGTAGCTACGCGGCCTAAGACGAAGCCGAAAGATGGGGAAGGAGATGGGGAGGATCCAGAGCAGTCAAAGCTCAGGGCTGGACTGAATTCAGCTATCATTCGGGAGAAACCCAATGTGAAGTGGAACGATGTTGCTGGGTTGGAGAGCGCGAAGCAAGCCTTGCAGGAAGCGGTTATTTTGCCTGTGAAGTTCCCGCAATTTTTCACTGGTTGGTTTTCGTGGTTGCTGATTATATTATATCACTGTTAATGCTAGTTTCAATGAAATGCCTATCACGTTTACCCCCTTCACTATTAACCGTCCGTTAGGGGACAATATTGATTACCATCACCCATGCCCTGCATTTGATCATGTATATAAACTGGCCTTTCTATAGCCGAGTTAACAAATTTGTTTCCTAAAGGCGACTAATTTTTCTTGCGGCATTTTCTGATATGTATACTCATTTAAAAACAAAGGATAAACAGTATTTCATGGAACTTTCTCCCCATCCAATTCTGAATCAGCATAGTTGCAAATTTTCGGAGTTCACATTATAGAAGCACGATATGATTTATGTTAAGTGTTTAATATTTTGAATCCTGTTTTTTCAGGTAAAAGACGACCCTGGAGAGCTTTTTTATTGTATGGACCACCTGGAACAGGGAAATCATATTTGGCCAAGGCTGTTGCAACTGAGGCGGACTCCACATTTTTCAGGTAATATTTATCTGATAAAGTGTATTATTCTATTTATTTGTTTACTCAACTGTTAATGTTTTCCTGGATTGTTGTCTCTTGATTCTATTTCACGGGCTGTATTGCGTGATGGTTTTTGGAATGGAATCCTTCAATTGGTCAAAAAACAAATATTTATTACAACATTTGTGTTTATGAATGATGCATGTTTGATTCCTTTCTTATCAGTATATCTGTCCTTCATCCCGTTATCTGTCCCCCTTCTTGTTATGTGATTTTCTTTTTGTTACAAATGTAGGTCAGTAAGTGGATTTGTTCTTGTCAGAGTTTTTAACATTTGATTTTTCACCAGTATTTCTTCATCAGACCTGGTTTCAAAGTGGATGGGTGAGAGTGAAAAGCTGGTTTCAAACCTTTTCCAAATGGCTCGCGACAGTGCCCCTTCCATCATATTTATTGATGAAATAGATTCTCTATGTGGTCAGCGTGGTGAAGGCAATGAGAGTGAAGCTTCCAGACGAATCAAAACTGAACTTCTAGTGCAGATGCAGGTATTTGGGTAATTGTTGGGTGCTGTTGATAAGCATAGTGTGTGTGTATATTTATGTATGTATCATGAATAGCATTATGGACAAGAAGTTTACAATAAACCAATTAAAGTTTTTATAACTGTATTTTTTGGTTGCTTTTTTATATATGGATTTATTTGTTTCTTTGATACTTAAAAGCCTGCATTTCTTTCTTGTTTGGAGTTGCAATTTTTTCATATACATTACGCAGTTTTTCATTGTGTGAGTAAATTAACTCAGTTACTGGTCTTTGATAATCCAGAAAGTTGCATCCATTGGTATTCTCTTATTTCATTTTTCATGCCTAAAGTTCTCAATTTTTATCTTATGTTTGCATTGATTGAAATTATCATCCCTATAGGTAATATTTTTTATTTTCTCTGTTTTTCTTTTTTAACCAAAAAATGAATGTTATTGTTGACATTTGACTGGTATAGTCATGATTATAATCACAATTCTACAAGTCATGATAAAAAAATCATGATTTGTTTTTTCAAGGTTGGATGGAGATGGTTAAAATCACCTGAATCTTGGTTGGAATTGCTAGAATTGTTGAAGTCGCATTTGGTAGGAGGGAAAGGGATCTAGGGAAAGGGAAAGGGAGAGCGAAGGTAGATGTAGTGTGTTGGCTAGGCAATAATAAATTTTCCATTGGAAAGCACCCTCTTATCAAATCTGGGAATGAGCCTACAATCGAGATAGCTAACGAAAAGCCCTTCACCTGGGAATCATAATATGGAGGATGAACATAACCCTGCTCTCCATATTTTCTGTCAAAAATGCCCCTAGCCCATCTTTCATCTTCACGAATCATGATCATCATCATTCTTCATCACAGAAGCTATCGTCTTCATCCTTTCACCACAGAAACGTTCAAAGGTGACAGGATTGCAGCGTTCAACAACAGCAATGGGTTGCAGCATTCAATGACAACTGGGATCAACAGCTTTCAAAGTTGGTTGAGATTGTGTATATTACTGTTGCAATGGTGGAGATCATTTTTTATCTCCATGGCTCTGCATCTATGATTTCTTTGTTGTGGTTGGGAAATTGCTTGCTTTCTGGATTCATGGTGGATGTGCAATTGTTTTTTTCTAAAACATAGAATTCTTAATGAAGGATATTTGTGCCATTTACTTTTTTACTTTTCATTTTTCTATCTTCAAACATTTTTATAAAATTACCTTCTATGGAAGGCCTTTTCCCATTCCTATCCCCTTAAAAACCTTTGAGTTGTATAAAACAGGGCCTTAATTCTGCTAGGATTGTATTAGAATAAGATTTATCTTACCTGAAACATCAACTACTAGTTAATTTTAGTTGAGTTATTTGATGGAATTTAAGAGTATAAAATTTGCCGTTCCATTTTGCAATTCTATGCATGATTTGACAACAGTGACTGTCATTATTTAGTGATGTTTTGTGCAATTTTCTTTTCTGAATATAAATTTTTTGTTATGTGGTTATTCTCTTACTAAATAAAAAATGCTTAGTTTTTAAATATTTTAGGCAATTGTTCTGTTTTCCCCTTTTCTTGTTAATTTCGAACCTATTGTGGAATGGGGTTTTATCCACCTTATGTTGTAGGGTGTAGGAAACAATGATCAGAAAGTTCTTGTGCTTGCGGCAACAAATACACCCTATGCTTTAGATCAGGTAAGAAGAAAATAAGTCTGTTTACGTGATCTTATATTGGGTCTGTGAGATTTTATTTTGACTAATCAAATTATACTCAGGCCATAAGGCGGCGTTTTGATAAGCGTATATACATTCCACTACCAGATTTGAAGGCTCGTCAACACATGTTTAAGGCAAGGGCATTATGCAAGATTGAATTTGTTGGGGGATGAATCTTATTGGGCTATGGGAACTAGCAAATGGATTTAGTATTTTTCATTGTGGTATGTTATATATTTTATTGAACAGGTTCATTTAGGAGATACTCCTCATAACTTAAGTGAAAGTGATTTTGAACACTTGGCTCGCAGGACAGAGGGGTTTTCAGGTTCAGATATTTCCGTTTGTGTGAGTGTGACATGTACATGAAATACTTGGTTTTAATTCTCCTTTTTATTACATGAATTTCAAGTTATAGTTATCCCTTGTCAGGTCAAGGATGTTTTATTTGAGCCTGTTCGTAAAACCCAAGATGCCATGTTTTTCTTCGAGAATCCCGAGGCCATGTGGATCCCTTGTGGACCAAAGCAAGAGGGTGCAGTACAAGTCACGATGCAGGATCTTGCTGCAAAAGGACTCGCTTCTAAGGTATGCGAGGGGTTATTAATTTTGAAAGAATAGCGATTCTTTCACCTTTTCAGGAAATGATTAATATAAAGATGCACTGTTGTTATGTTTGGGATGAGTGTGTTATATGAATATTTAATTGAAGATAGAAAGTTCATACTGCTTAAAAATATATTGGCAGATCCTCCCACCGCCTATTACGAGAACAGATTTTGACAAGGTGCTTGCTAGACAAAGGCCTACTGTAAGCAAAGCTGACCTTGAAGTTCATGAGAGATTCACGAAAGAGTTTGGAGAGGAGGGTTGATTCTGATGTAAGTTTATTAAAATATCCACTCTGGTTATTGTTGTGATTTATAATTTCCTTAGCCGTTGGATTAAGTGAATTGCATGTTTGATTTTTAGGTTTGGGGAATTTGAAATTTGCTTCTGTGCGGAGATTAATCTAATGTAGATGCTCATTTTGTTTCTTCAAAACTGTGTATAATAACAGGGTTTGAGATTTCCAGAAAAATTATTTGTAACTGATGCTAATTGCTTTTGTTGGTAAAAATACTCCCCCATTTTAAAACAATTGTCATTTTATGTAATACTATAATAAATAATTTTGCACTTAGCATCCACATAATTAGTCTAAAAGCTAATAAATAGTTTAAAAAATAACAAAATGTTATTATATTTTACTATAATATACTTATTAATTATGTAATACTCTCTTTGATCTGTCATATATAAGAAAATATTTGGGGGGTGGTTTTGATCCGAAATATGAAGTACTAATTTTAAAGTTTAGATTATTAATGGCTCATTTATCAAATTACTTTTCATCTATGGTTATTAATAGTGAATTTAGTATTCGTTTGGTTTTTAATTTTGTAAAAAATAAGTTTGAATAATTATAATTTATAAAAGTATCATTTGAATAAAAATGATGAAACTTGTCACAAATCTGTTTAGGTAAATGAGGAAAAAATGAAGTTTATAAAGTATAATTTGGTTTACAAAATATATACCAATCATTCCTTTGGATGTATTTTTGGAAAAAAATTTTAATTTAAGAGAATTAAATTTTTTTTATGTGTGATTTAGTTATTTATTTCTTATATATAAGGATGGAGAAAATATTTTTCTTTTCTTTTATTATTATTGAATGATAAACTTATCAAAAGGTAATTAATGTTATCTTGAAAATTGTAAAGTGATAATTATTTTGAAATTAGAAAGGAAAACTCAGTGAATTGTTTTAAAACATGAAGTACTATTATGCTATTAGAATTAGTGTGTGTTTGTATTAAATTTTACATAATTAATTCTGAGTATAATTGATTTTATCAAAAAGTTATTTATATTTGGATATTTTTATCTTAGAAATGATTTTGAAAAAATAAAATATATTTAAATGAATCACTCTTGGATAGATAAGTGAAAATTTAGGATGATTTAGTTTCGTTAAATTATTATTGAGAATGATAAGTAAAAATTTTTCCCCTGTGTAGATAAGTGATTTTTTTTGTTCTAAACACTTATTAGGTAAGATTAATGTATTTGGCAATCCCCCACTATAAACATTTATGGATTGTAATAAGCACTGATTAGGTCTTATAAGTATTATCCAAATAGCTCTTAGAATATTATATTTTGCATAAGTTAAAATTCTAAGAAGTCACTCAACTTAAAAGGTATGGTATACAGAGTAATTTGTATGGGAATGAGAATAAGAATAACATTGAAAATGGAAATAAGTTTTAAATGTTTGTTTGATATATTAAAAAAAATGATAAGAATAACAAAAAAAAAAAAAAGAGATAAAAATTTATAAAATAACTTAAATGCCCTCAAATTTAAAAAGGAAAAAATCTCCATTCCTCCTTCTTCCCTCGTCACTGGTCAAAACGACTAGCATCATCTTCCTTTGGCCACAGCCACCACCACAACCACTATAATAAGCCGACTTAAAAAAAAAAATCATTGTATTCAGATAGAAGATGGAGATAAACATTGGAGGTGAGATTCTTAAAGACGGAGACGAAGATCAAAGAGCTCAAATTGAGGGTGATGAGATGAAGACAATTATGGGGAGGATTTGTGAGGGTGGTCGATGGTGACCATGTCGGAATCAAATTTGGGGACATCATCGGTGGACCACGATGTTGCGACGAAGATGGAGTTCGTGTCGACTCGATGACAAAGCTCTACGGCAGTGAGCTTCATGTCGACAATGGAGCTCTAGATTGAAGAAAGATGTTGCCACCGATTTCATGCCCACCCACAGATGAAAGAAAGAGATGGTGAGTTTCGAAGGGGCATTATGGTCTAAACAAACTCTATTCCCATTAGCTTTTCTCATTCCCACCACCGCCCATTATATTCCCATAAAGATGGGTGTAAGTGATTCCCAGGAGAAAAAACACAGTACCAAACATGGACCACTACGGAATCCTTTACCTATTGTCATTCTCATTCTCATTCTCTCACCCTTGTTCTTTTCTACCAAATGCAACCAAAAAGAAATCTTTACCATGAGAAGCCTACGGAGAATTAGCTTGTGTTTGCTGACTTAGGCCCTTCCTGACCGTCGTAGTGTCAATTAGCGACTCGTTTTTAACTTTCTATACCCAAAAATAAATAGCGACTCACTTAAAATATTAAACAAGAAATATAATTAAATAAATTAATAAGTTTATAAATAAAAAAAATTCCCGATCAATCGAACGCAATGTAAATCTCATGGGAAGGCTTTAAAATGAAGCTACGGTCTCCATTCGATGAATGCGGTTTGTATTTTTTTTTTCCCAGAGAATGTGGTTTGTTTATTGAGTTGATAACTACCTACTCCCAATCTCTTTTTTCATATTATAATTCGTATAATGTGTTTTTGTGTTATATTTCGTCCATAACTTTCTGTTGACCAATTATTAAATTTTAAAAGCATTTCTCTATCGACAATGCTTCTCACAGGAGTTTTTAATTTAATGTGATATATACGTGTATCGAATTAGTGTCAGTAAATCGACAAGTCAAGAAAAACGATAATATATATATATATATATATCATTTCATTTTGGTCTTACAAAAGCATAATAATGTTAATGATATGGAGATTAAAAAAATATAATGAGATATGCTGATAATGCTTCATAATTTCATAATTCGTCTTTGCAAATTTTTTCTTCTACTCATTTGTTTTGCCCCTGCTGCCTGATTATCTCTTTACTGGCGAGTTTCTTTTCTTGCCATTTTTATATACCTATCTTAACATTTTATTTACCTGTATAATTATTAGTTACTAATATTTTTTATTATTTACATTCATATTTTGGAATAGAAAATATAACATTTTCTATCATTCTCTCGTCATGATAAGAATCTCTATTGAAACTCGAAGTGGGGATGACCATAACTGACATCAGAAACCTTGGGATTAGAGTCGGCAATATGGATCAAGCTCGACTGGTTAACTCATTTAGTTTGATAAAATGGGTGGGTTAGATTTTAAAATCAATAACTCCAATAGAAAATGAGATTTTTGGGCCTGGTCCAAGTTTTTTTTTTATTTAAAATATTAAAAATACATATTATTTTATTAATTAATGATGTATAAATTATAAAATTAAAATATATTAATTTTTTATGAATAGTGGTGATGATTAATCATATTAATTTAAATAATTACATAAAAAATTTTAAAAAAACATGAAAAAAATTTTAAAAAATACGGGCCTGCAGGCCTATCCCATTTGAGTTTGAGCTTATAAAGTCGAGTCTGTTTAGCAAAACGGGCTTTTTGGCTTGCCTAGCCCTATTTTGTTGGCTCTATTTGGAATTGTCATGCCTAATTCGTACCACAAGTAAATTTAAAAATATAAATAAATAAATTTTCTTGCATAAGTTGCATTATAAAAATTTTAATAAACAGTGTTATTCATAAATCATGGATGTTATGGCTTATTCCCCAGAGTAATGCATGGACTTACACTAATTAGTAAAAAGTTATTTTAGTATTTATGAATATGAATTGCATATAATTGAAAATTTATTAGTATTATTTATAAATGAATCAATGTTTAATCAGTAATGTGTTACATTTTTACTAATGGCAGTTTGAAATGAGCAAATTAAGGATAAAAGGTTATTTGCAAATATCTAAAAATTGAAAAGTGTTAATTACTCCCTATTCCTCATTTTATTTGTCATTTTAAAAAATTTTAAATGTCCTAATTTATTTGTTAATTTACATTATCAATAAAATATTAATTATTTTTTAACTGTTTTACCCTCTATTAAAAATAATAGTAAGTGGAGTATAAGTCATTTTTTGCATTTAATTTAAGGATATTTTGATAAAATATTATTAGATTTTACTATAATTTATAGTATTTAATGATTTTATTGATTTGTGTGAAAAGTCTCAATATGACAAATAAACTATCAAGTTAAGTTCATCATGTGGTTATACCGAAATTTAAGCTTTAATTTAATTATAGCCGTGATTCATTTAAATGCTAAATTTTTTAGTCCCTTTGGTCTTAAATATAAGATACCTTTGAAAAATATTATTTAGTTTAAAATATAAGTCACATTATAGGATTGTCTAGTGTATTAATTAGTTTTTTTCCATTCATACCCCTGACTTATAATTAAGATAAATATTATGGGAAGTATAAGAAATAATATAATTAATAAGATTAAATGGTGAAAAATATTAAAATTTCATAACAAATTTAATGATGGAATTCCTTTTCTTAACAAGTGTGAGATAATTGAAAGTATCTTATACTATGAAACACCAATACTTCCAAAAAGTAAACTCACCTGTATCTGATACACGATATAATACAATACATGTATCATACTTGTACATACATATCTATCCTTATCATTTTGTATTTATATGTATCACTTCAATTTTTTACAATAAAATATAACCATTTGAAGTTATTATAATATTTTATGATTTATTTTACCATTTATAGTATAATTTTTAGAATATTTAATACTCATTTTTCTTTTAATGAATAAATTTATTAATTATACATATAAATAATTACATAGATAATGTTATATATGTATAAATATCCCCCATAACCATATATTAAAATTTTAGAAATTAACATATTTTTCATATCATATTATATTATATCTGGTATACATACCGTATTGGTATCGGTGTTACATAAATTTTATATTTAGGGGTGGATGAAGTATCTTAAAATATGTTTGACTATTCTCTTGTGTATCATAAATGAGAAGCTTATGACAGGGAAGGAATCAGGCCTAATTCAGATCGAAAGTGGTGGAATGTTGGAAGGTTAGTACAATGGAAAAAGAAAAAAAAAATTGATTGCTTTATGTATGTCTACTATCAGAAGACTAATATATTGATTATATTCTCTTTTCTTATAACAATTTAATAAATTGACTTAATTATATTTAATAAATTTTTTTTATAAAAATGATAATTATATTAATAAATATAAGACAAGTACAAAGTTAGAGAATATTTAATAACTTGTTTAAAATTTTGGCTGTGTGAATATTGTGAACTAAACTGGGGTGAGTGTAAGTTTAATGAAAATTTGTTGAATTGTCAAGTCCATTGAGCTGCCTCTTACTAATTGATGACGGCTAATCCACCGCCGTGGAAGATGGAACCAGTGGCAAATTTTTCTCGTCATCTTTAGGTCGGTGACAAAATCATTTGAAAATGGAATCTCATTCCTCTGAAGTGTCCCCTAGGGTTTTAGTTAAGCTGTTAACAGATATATATGGGATGAGAATGTGGTGATATTTTTTTGAAGTGAAGGATATATATTACTTATAGTTTAATCAAATTTAAAAAGAGAATAATTTAATCCAATTTAGAAACATTAATTGTGTTCTTCATGTGGAGAAACATTATTCTGCTGATCACATGAACATTATTCTTCAGATTATTGGTTAAAAGAGGAGGAATTAATTGATGTATCTTGTGACAACCAACCATCTTCTGACTAAAATTAATTCATTGCCACTGCATCTGTGTCTGTGTCTGTGACCAAAATAGTCATCTACAGTAATAATCGAACTATTAGCTAGGCAACAAGTATTATCTTCGCATGTATATATATATATATACTTTTACGATTTATAGAAGGTGAAGTCATAGCAGCAGTGACATAAAGATCTGTGTAAGGGGCTAAAAATGATGGTTGGTCAAATTCACATCTCTAAGTTATGAGGGTAGTAAAGTAATGAGAGCAAACTTTTTAAGTAGCCAAGGCATTTTTTTTTGTTTTTAAATCTTTGTGAGAAGTACCCTAGCTTCATTTTATTAAGTTACTCCTATTTGTGCGTGTGCGCGCGCCCATCTAAATTGTATCTGTAACTTAATTTAATGAGCTTGACCATTTGTTTTCTTGGGGATTCTATTAAAATTTAAGATTGAATTATTCCAGCCGTTTTCAAAAAATTTACTTAAATTTTATAAAAGATGCCCAAGTTCAATAATTTTTTTTTGTTTGAAAAAATGTAAATCTCAGTAGTTCCCTGATCACCATATTGGAGAATAGGGATAGCTAGGGCGACTTTGTCTAATTCCTACCACAGATCATAATTCTATATTCATCATTATATTTTATTCCAAACAATTTTGCCACGAATGACCTCTATCAGTATTCACTGCGTACAAAAGAAAATTGTTTTTGGAAGGCGATTGGCCTTTCGTTCCCTCATTGTACCCAAGGCTAAGACCTAAAAGTAATAAAATTTTTTATTATATTCATATTATAAGACATTTTGTATAATAAATTTTTTATTTAAAATATAAGATATTAGATATTTATCCTTATCTTTAATGTTTCTTATCTCCTCATTTATAATCTTATAATGATAATAAAATATGATATTTAATAAAGATAAAATAAGAAATATGAATACTTTTTATATTGATTTAAGTTAAAAAACTAATTTTTTTAATATATATGTTATTAATATAAAATATTTTATAATGTGGGCCTAAGGGAATATTGCTATGCTCAAAAAGATAAGAAATGCATAGGGAGAAGGGGAAGCCTATCAAAAAAATTTGATATCCTAGATAGTAAAATATTAATTACTTAGGTGCACTTCATCCATCTCATATGGTAATTGCCATCTTCTCTCTCACACAGTCACACATACACATCTGATTTATAGACATTATTACATTTCGCTCACACCATATAGTGGCTCCTTTACACTCATTAATTAAACTATATACTATGGGTTTCAGCTTATGTGTCCGGTGAGAAAGCAGGGCTCATATTAGAGAACCCATATAAGTTGGGGGATTCATTGAATGGGGTGACTGGATTGGACATTGATGCAGATCAAAATGTGGTGTCTCACAAATTGAGTGAGCCACAACATCAAGGAGCCTCTGAGGATGAAATTAGAGAGGGCATGAAGGACTTGGGTATTAGCAGGTTTGTATCAGTCTATCATTTACCAGCACTTTGAAGGAACGTTTCCCTCTGTTGTAAGGTAGTCTATATATAAATATATATGTCAATCAAGTGTTCCCCCAACTTTATATGCATACCATTGACTCTCTTTTTTTGGTTAAATTAAAAAAAAAATTGTTAAGTTTTAAAAAGGAGAGACCCGGACAGAGTCAAGAAAAATTTGACCTGACATGATTTCATCAGAACTATTGGGGGGGGGGGTGTTTTTCTTGACCAAGTCAGTAGATTTTGTTAGACAGATTAATCACCTATTTTCCTTAATTATTAAGTGCGGTTTAAGTTATTGTGTCATGTTTCTTGAAGAACCTCTTAGAATATATGTTTCTATATACTCCATAGATTAGGTACAACCGCGCCAGTAGGGAAGTCGTGTGGGGTGGGGGTGACAGAAGCCAAATGCAATTAGCAAAGCGTTCTCCTCAAGACTGGTATACTCATGCCACCAAGTTTATCTCATATAGCATTTTTAAATTAGAGTCCTCTGAATTGGGTGCCTTCTTTTCTCTTCTTCTCAAGGATACGTAATGGACTATTGAAGACTTCACCAGAAACAAGAAGCGACAAACGTGTTCAAGATTTTCTTCAAACGAGGAAGAAATTGACTTGAAACAACCTCTCATTATTAGTTATAATATCATTATTACATGCATCATCCTAATTCCTAACATCTCCTTTCTACAAAAACCATTAAGTGTTAAATGTTAGTAGTATAATTGATTAGCGGAGATGGTTAATCAGGCAGCTAGGTAATGCTAGGATATTATATATATATATATATATATATATTAGAGTACTTTTGTTTGCATTAAGATGTCGAAAGCCCAAACAGGGAATGTAGCTCAAGTGATTGGATAATTAGGTGTGCATATTTGAAAGAAGTTTCCACTTTCTACAGGCTTGATAAATGACTTCTAGTCCTAGGTCTAGATGCACCAGATTCATGCATCGCATCCACCAAATTTGCTAATCTGATTCGCTGGCTACAACCTTTTGTTCCCCCCTAAGTCAAACTCATCCATCAATTTTCATCCTCATGCATATATGCTCAAGAGTTGGGACAAAATCTTTTTAAATTTTCATTTCAATTATTCATCCATATCTATGTTTGCCTTAATCTTGATTCTTGAACATGATCAAGCATTGCAATCAAGATGACAAGATCTTTTGTTCAATTTTACCAACAATTTTGGATGAACTTTAATTAGAATTGATAAAGGCAAATCAAGTACTTATTCCGTCCCATATTGTAAGATAATGAGAGAGGTTTCGTGCAAATTAAGAAACATTTATTACATCTTTAAACTTTAGAAAAAATCAAAATTTTCAGTTTTATCCCTATTAATTTAATTTTTTCATTAAATATAGTATAAGTTGTAATACTAATAATACAATAAATGAGGAGGAAAAATAACAAATCACTATATGTTGTTTTATATTATAAAATAAAAAAATTTTATATATTGTCTTATAATATAGAATAGAAAAAAAATATATATATATATATATATGAGTATCTCTATTAATTCAGTAATATTATCTATATAATTAAGTGCGGCTGGTTAAAAATAGATTACTAAAAACGTTGATTAAGCTCAAATAGAATACATTAATTATTAATTGCATCACATTCTAATTCAAGAAGGCACCTCATCTCTTCTGCCTTATGAAGTTCCTCTACGTATCAAATACAGGTTGGTATATTGAAGCAGAATCATAATCATAATATGATTGATTCGTCAGGAAATGGTCATAGAAATGAAATGGTCGGTGATTAAAGCATAGACAATGAGAGGGAGCGCAATTGAAAGTATGGCCATAAATGCTGCTGCTGGTTCACCGACCTCAATAAAAATTTAAAAAGTTAGGTTAGGGCCAAGTTCGGCGAAGACGAATCTACCAATGAAGCAACCGCAAACTGGCTGCTGCCCTCCGCGTCTTTAGTTTCCACATTTTTATTATGCGCTCTATCCTGTGTATAAAAACTGTCATTTTAAAATTTTTATACAAGTCAAAATAATTATTAAATAATTTAAAATACCTTAAAATTTAATAACATTTTACTATAATAATATTAATTTAAATATTCTCTTAAATGATTTATTTGATATTAATAAAAAATAAAATAATAATTAATTAATTAATATTTCATTAAAATTCTAAAATAATAAAAATTATTTTAAAATTTTAAGAGTATAACAGTATTAACATTACATTATTATAAGTGTATATGTTTCCCCTAGTCTTGCAGGAACCAAAGTCCGATGTGCACGCACGGAAAGATTACACACTATAAACTTAATATAAATTAAAATTCTTCCTTGCATGGAAAAATATATTTATGACCAAATTATTTAATGATATTTACTTCAAAATTAAAAAAATTCAAATGCTAAACCATAAAATAATAAAAATATGCAACTCAATATAAGTTAAATAAATTATATCATTGAAATATTCATAAATGGTTTTCCAAATGACTTTGTATAAAAATTATGCAATAATAGAAATTGTTTGACCCACTTTAACCTACACACATATATTAAGACTTAATAAAAAATCCAACTTGACTATTCTTTTTAGATTTTTCTTAAATAAGCTTCTATGTTTAATTATTCTTATACTCTTAGATAAACGAAGATAAAATATATATTCAATATTAATATCACGGAACTTGTCATATATATATATATATGTATGTTTGAATGGACGTGCATATATTTATGATTATAAATTTTGTTAATTAATTATATTGGTCTCATAATGGATCGATATATATAGGACATATATGAAAAATTATATAATTAATAATATTATTAATTTAAAAGAGAATGATAAATTACTAATATTTTATTATTTTATTTTTGAAAATATATATAGTTATTGATATAAAAAGAGTTTTACTGATTCATCTGCAAAGTTTCCAAAAAAAAAAAATCTTACTCTTATAGATTATGTGAGGCACCTTTTATATATGTGGATGTAATATTGGTTGTTAGTAATATATTCACTCTAGTTCAAAATATAAATTCTTTAAAAAAAATTCTTTTATTTAAAATATAAGTCTCATTTAGTAGTTTTAATGGTATTAAATATTTTTGTTGTCCGTATCTACAATTAAATGTAAGAGAAATAATAAATTTTAAATGTAATACATTAAATAGGGATATTATTGAAAAAATAATATATATTTTTATAGATTTAATGAATAAAATCATTTTTCTTAATTTCTGTACAATAAAATAAAATGAAACTTATATTTTAAACTAAAAGCAGTATAATACATCATCATTTTCAATTTCTGGTTCTACATATGCCACTTGAGACCGAAACCATCAGCATGGGAACAAGAAGTTGACAATACTAATATAGGAAGTAGGGGGTATGGTAGCTATGTTAGGATCAACTACCTATACGTACTGAGACCGAAAGGCAGTTGATGGGGTGAATAGTCTTACCCTTTGACATCTTCCATTATGGTATGGGTTGGCATGCCCTGTGGGCTGCCATAAATACATTATTATTATTATTATAGTTACTGGGGACACATCAATGGAATTCGTAAGCAAGAAGAGCAGTGTGAGTGTGTCTGTCTTGCATTCACATCTCCGACTATTACGAGAGTTGGGACCGAAATCATCTTCTTTGAAATATTGCGTACACTGCATGTTAATGTTATACACATAATTAATACCCGCTTGCCCCTTGCCCTGTCCCTTTTGTTCTTCACCTCTTCTCTGCTCTCTATATAAATATATGGCATATTGGCTTTATGTTTCCCTCACACCATACTCTAAAAAACAAAGGCAACTTTATTTGAATTAAATCTCTCACAGTTCAGGGTATCCCCAATGGAGTTGGAAAGCATACTCCACTTCCTTCAGGACAAGACCATTCTAGTCACTGGTGCCACAGGCTTTCTCGCCAAAAGTATATTATCTCTTTCCAATTCTTAATTACAAAGCTTTTGCTTTTACTGGGTGCAATCACTAGTACTTTTGTGCACAGAACTATATGCATATATATACATACATATATATATATATATTATCTCATACCGTGTTATATATTTATCTTTACATGGTTTGCAGTTTTTGTGGAGAAGGTACTGAGGGTGAAGCCAAATGTCCAGAAATTATACCTTCTTTTAAGAGCCTCAGATACCATATCTGCCACTCAACGCTTGCATAATGAGGTGATTCCATCTTTTTGTGTGCCTAGAATTCAAATTTCTCTGGGTATACGTGCTCTTCCTAATATTGTAGCAGATTTGTCAAGGTTCCTCTATCACTAATCATGGAGACCTTCATAGATCTGGATAATATAGTTGACTTTTTAAGAATATAATGCTGTTCCTATAGTCTATGTACAAGCTTGTGGCTAATACGTACGTGCTATATATTTTCCATGTGTAGATCATAGGGACGGACTTGTTCAAATTGCTGAAGGACAATCAGGGTGCAGAATTCAATTCATTCATCTCAAAGAAGTTGACTCTGGTTCCTGGAGACATTTCTTGCGAGGATTTGAATTTGAAGGACACTGTTCTAAGGGAAGAGATTTGCAGGCAAACAGATGTTATAGTTAACTTGGCTGCAACAACTAACTTTGATGAAAGGTGTATATATATATATATATATATATTTGAGATCATAAATTTTTACAACCATATTTGACTGTTTCTTTGCAAGAACTAATATCATAGTACAGCTACTTAAACTAAAATTTCTCTACGACTAGACATTCAAGTTTAATTTGTATCCATTTTCTTTCTTCTTAACTGCAGATACGACGTTGCATTGGGTATAAATACCTTGGGAGCTAAGCATGTTTTGAGCTTCGCCAAAAAATGTACTAAACTAAAGGTTCTTGTCCACGTATCAACAGGTAATTGGTATTCTTGTCTTTAGTGTATAATAGCACCAATAGCTTTTTGACTTTCACTTCCCCAATTATTTTGGTTTTCCATTATGGGACGTGGGCTTCCAATCACATCAGGACTTTATGGGAATTAATGAGAGATAGAATTATATGTACACACAATATTAATTCATAGATATGTTTCTGACATTTGGCAATATTCGTTGAATTGAAGCATATGTATGTGGGGAGAAAGGAGGACTGATAGCAGAAGATCCGTATAAAATGGGGTTGTCACTGAATGGAGTGACTGGACTTGACATTGGAGCTGAAAAGAAATTGGTAGAGGATACTCTGAAACAGCTTCGAGAGGAGGGAGCCACAGAGTATGAAATTAAAGTTGCCATGAAGGACTTGGGCATTAAAAGGTTTCTTCTTATATAGTTATATACCCTCTTGTAACTACTCTAAATTTCAGCCAACTAGCACTTTCATATATTTTGGTATAATCTTTGAGATTTTTACGTTCCAAACGTGGTTCCAAACAGAGCCTAAGTACACTTGACATTAATTTAGAAGAATTACGTACCTGACGAAGTTTTACAACTAATATAGTAATCAACAACAAGAAATAGAACTCTCTGAGATGAAATTTTAAACAATAATATACCATGAGACCTGATTAATAGGATTGGTTGTGGGTGATATTATCAGGGCAACCACGTATGGATGGCCAAACACATACGTGTTCACAAAGGCAATGGGAGAAATGCTTGTAGGAGCATTGAAGGGAAACCTGCCTGTTGTCATTGTACGTCCTACCATCGTTACCAGCACTTACAAAGAACCTTTCCCTGGTTGGGTTGAAGGTGTAAGGTATATATATCATCACAATAATTATTTAATTGTATTTGGAAATCTAAATTTACTTAACCCAAATTGTTCTTACTTCGGGACTTCAATTACTGAATTACAGAACCATAGACAGTCTGATTGTTGCTTATGGTAAAGGAAAATTAACTTGTTTCCTTGCGGACATCGAGGCAGTTTTTGACGTGGTGAGACTTTGAATGAACTCTTTTAATTTCTTCTTGTCCCCATTCTTCCTTTGTTTTTTGTTTTCCTTAAATATAATGGATAAATTAATTGTGCTGAGTATATTGGAGCAGATACCAGCTGACATGGTGGTGAATGCTATCATAGTGGCCATGGTGGCTCACGCGAATCAGCCTGATGATATAATATATCATGTGGGTTCCTCAGTGAGAAATCCAGTAAGATACTTCAATCTAAGAGACTACGGCGTGAGATACTTCACATCAAAGCCACTGAGAAACAAGGATGGAAAGATTGTCAAGGTTGGCAAAGTTACTGTATTAAACAGCATGGATAGCTTCCGCACATACATGTTCATTCGCTATATGCTTCTCTTGAAGGTAATTCATTTCGCTATTGTTCAAATCATGCACCAAAGTCATATAAGCAAAGTTGTTGAATCTTAACGAAGCTAGCTTTTTGGCATTTCATCCATTAAATAGGGACTAGAGCTGGCCAACAAAGCGTTTTGCCAGTATTTTCGGGGGTTGTATCTTGACCTGAACAGGAAGATTCAAATTGTGATGCGCTTGGTTGACCTTTACAAGCCTTACTTGTTCTTCAATGGCATGTAAGTTTCTGTGTAATTAGAAGCTATCAATATTGCATGATACAAACATGTGCATTGAAATTGATACCAACTGTTCATTCATTGGCCCGCAGATTTGATAATATGAACACAGAGAAGTTGCGAATTGCGGCAAGACAGAGTGGGGTAGAGTTGGATATGTTTTATTTTGACCCCAAGGTGATTGATTGGGAGGATTATTTCATGAATATACATATCCCTGGCATCGTTAAGTATGTCCTCAAGTGATCATACTTTGAAGTGCAATACTGGAGCTTTCGTCTTGACTTGTGGAACTTGTATTTGCTTGCTTTAACTACGTATGAGGGAGATTATAGATATTGGTGTGTTATTAGTGATTCAGTCACAGGCAGTAATATTATCGATATTAGGGTTGCCAAGTGCCAGGTGCCAGGTGCCAGGTGCCAGGTGCTTATATATATATATATATTTTGGGGGAATAAGGTGTTTATGAAATTTCATCACTCATGAAATATTTCTTTTTCTTTTTTTTTACTCTTACAGTGGTGGTTCTAATTTATCATCGGGTTGTGGAATCAGGACAAGCGCAATACATAGTTGTGTAAAACCCAACAGCAATTTTAGCGGTCCAATAATCTACATATTTTGTTATGTTGCATATTACAGACAGAATCAAATTAAAACTATGATAATTTAACCTGATATTCATACGATAACAAAAAATTAAAAAATGATAATCATCGCATCCTTTTGCTTATTAAGAACCAAAAAACCAGAATAAAAATTAAACGACTAATATTAAAAAGAAAAAGAAAACAAAATGGAAGGCCAAGGCAGGCGTTCCATTCGCGCCGAATTAAATCTCTCGTGAAAAATTGTGAGCTGTACAATTAAAATGAAATCAGCAAATTTACAACATCGTATAAGGTGATTATATTCGAGTTTTAGATAAGATTAAATTAAATATGTACTGTTGGCAATTGTAAATAAACAAAGAAATGTAGCAATTGTAAAAATCCCTGACAGCTAACCTTTGGGATCCCAGCTACTGAATCAGGACCAGGAAAAAATACATATGTTAAATAGCACAAAGAGTCACCGTTGTGGTCAGCACACAAGTCAGATAAATATGCCGAAGGAAGAAGCTACGTATTCAATTATGCAGCACCAGCCATTTTCGCTGCCAAACATGGTGTAGTTTTGAGAGTTTAGAAGAGACAAGCCTTTTACAGTGAAAACTTCCTCATTATGCGCCAGGAAGTTCATTCCCATTACATATATTCATAAAGATTACACAAGATACAAAATGACACCTTTGCATAAATCATGAAAGTCAAACTTCCTACAGTAGCAATTCTACCAGCTACATTGGACAAATAACCCAAAGTATGGACCACCATATCTTACTAAACAAAGTACAAAATATACTTTCATTCTATGACCCTATGACTTAGGAGTATTAGGGAAAAATCTTAACATCAACACATGGAAACCCACTACCTACTTTCACTTTCCCGGATCACCAACTACTTGACATCCTTGCAACAGTTAGATTTTACAGGATACAATACTTCCTTCGTTCTCTATTCCAAAACGGGGTGAGGGTGAGGGTGAGGGGCGGGCGATAATCCACACTGTGATTGGTTCGAAACTATGTAACCATGAATCAAAATGTCGCTGCTCATCTGGTGGTCTATTGTGTGCATGCCAAAAGAAAAGATTCATTACAAAGAAGAAGGGGCCCTTTATTCTTCTTCACCTGTCACTGTAGCCGTCTTATCCTCGTCAACTTGGGAGAAATCTGAGTTAAGAACACCACTATTTGAGGATCTCTCTGATTCGCAAGGATGATCTGCTGAGTTACTATGACGACAGTATTACCCAGTTTTCACATCATTGGCAGCATTAGCACTTGGCCGTGTAATGCAGAGCCACATTCTCAAGGATTCCTCATTGCTATTGCCTGCTACAACTGGCACATGCCATGATCCTTTTGCTGATTCCTGAAACAAAAACTCAACATTTTCAAGTTTTGTTCTAAAACAAATAGTTACTATTTTCCCAAACACCAGTGAATCTATTGATGAAGATTTCATGGTCATCCTCAGCATATCAATCCTAAATGCCCAACAACGATGAAATTTAACCATCCGATTAAGGCACCCTAAACTTGGACTTATACAAAGAAACACTACAATTTAATTCATGCCAACTGTTTCAGACTGGATAAAAATTACAGCTCTCTGTTGAAAACATTCACCGCCATCATCACAGAAAGAACACTTCTGTCTTGAATGAAACATACTGTCTTAACGTAAGCTGCATGCACAACCCCACACTGGCTATGCAGAGAAAGAGGCACTTAAGCATTCAATAAAAAAAATCAGGGTATGGGGTAACAATGCAAATCTTCCCCTCAACCATATCATGGCAGCTGATAACAAACATCAAAATCAAACCCCAAAATGTTGAAAATCCTTGGCTCACACATGACACAGAATACCAATGCATAGCTAGCATGGCCATGTGCATGGTAGAATGACAGATTCTAGTACATGCCATGCCATATAACTTATTACCTGGATGACCATTGAATACAAAGGAGGCATCAGAAGTTTAAGGTTTCCTTTAACAAATGTGTAATGAACCTGTAGATAAAAATAAATATAGTTGGCTTGTCAGAAAGACAATGTCTAAGCGCACACCAATACTCAGAAACCCATGTAAAAAATAAACTATGTAAGCATAAAAAGAAAATATGATTATTTTGTGGTTTAATTGGAATGACGAGGTTTTAGTTTAGCGAGGGAGCCTTTGCCATTGACCATGGCAAACGGCTGTGATTATTTCATGTTTTAATCAAAATGACATCGTTTTCAGGAGTAGTGGGGAAAGAATAAGTAGAGGTTTCGGGTGCAAGACCGTACAATTCAATCTCCGGCAAAAGGATTTGCAGTTTGTGATAGCGGGTCCAATTTTTATTTTATTAAATGTTTGCTATATATCACTACAAATCAGGCCAAATTCAGCTTAAGGCGGAAGCCAACAAATCTAGTCGAGTCTTATGTTTTCGGACCAAACATAGTCTAGTCTAAGAAGAATTGGAGGATAAGCTGAAACATGTTCACGGGGGAGCAAATAGATGTGCGCATGAGATTGCTACATCAAGTCAAAGTCATAAATGCAGAGTTCATGATAAGGGATATGAGGAGTCATGAGATACCACGTAGAGTAGCTGATGTTTCTTATTAGTGTTTTATTTTTATTTTGTTTCGTTTTTATTTCTTTATATTGTTCTTAGATATTTTTCTGGGTAGTCTTTGTCTTTTGCTGGTCTTCGTATTTAGGGTCTTTTGAACCCCTATGTTCACCACAAAAGAAAGGAAAAAGAAAATTTATAGTCTCATTTGTTCCGACCAAATCCGTCTAACTTACTCCAACTATAGAATTCCATTGTGGGATGGATTATTATTCTGCCCAGTGCAACATTGAGATTCCACTGCATCCAATGTTTTAAGAGATAAATGAATTGGACTATGTTTTTGGTTAGATTCATTAACCAGCTGTAGTGCAGTCTTTGTTGGATTATATATAGTCAGACAGCGCACTGCTTCAATTGATTATTTATAGTCTCTAAGGGACTTGGGCGCAGATCATGGGTCTATGTCGTATTCTTGTTGGGCTGAGGCTTCCACTACTAACGGTAATGAGCTCAACCCATGAGCCCAAGATTATAGTCATCAAAAAGAAAAACGAATTGGACTATATAGGCCCATTATCTCATTTTCCACATAGTCCTCGTTAGTTCATATCTCAGTATCTCACAATGAATAATTTTTGTGCACATTGCCGATCTCCTTCAAGGAAGTCAGTCTCCTATGCATTTGGTTCAGTTCTTTCCACCGCTTCATGGAGAAAGGCAAATCGGGAAGTATCCTTTAGTTTGCTTTACAGAATTCATGCCGCAATTTCACGCTGTCTTCCAGCTGGTGTGTCCACTATAGAAACAAACGCTTTTTTTCACACCCAGCAATTTCAACCTGGCTGGCTGGCTCTCACGGCTTAATTTTTAATTATTAGCTCGCTGTTGGCGGATTAATTTTTAATTATTTTGGCGCGTACAATGTCTAGTTGGCCGGCACCCAAAATCTAATATTTCAAAGGGCAAAATCTCTGGCGTTACATATTAAGAAATAATTATTAATTATCAGCAACATCGATCTCTGGTTTCACACACGGATATATTCATTCCAATTTAGAGCTTCAATTATTGCACATTTATCTCTTTTATTTATAGATCCCACCTGTTAATATGATAGTATATTCTTTGGTTGTCCATTAGTACGTATATGATTCCATGATATATATGCAAATGAAATTTATTTTATATGCTGCTGCAGGTGCCGCCCTACCCCCTAACTGCTAATTTCTTTGTTTTTTTTAGCGATTCTATACATGACTTAAATAAGATTATGCCCCCACACACTTTCTGACCCTAATTCAGCTCAAACAATGATGAATGCTTTTTTCTCTTTGATTTTTCTTCATAAAGGAGACTGGAAACCGCATAGTTCTATGCCCTGATAACATATACTGCTAAGGGAAGAGCGCGCCGGCTTGCTTAAATATGTCCCTCTCCATCCCATAAGCATAATAGAAGAGGTGAATAATTTTTTTTTTCTTTTGTTTTTCAAGTAGATAAAAAAATCAATGCTGAATAAAATGTAAGCGCATCACAAGAAGACTTTACAAAAAAAAAAGGATTATTCGTATATTTAAATACAAGGCATATTTTAGTCTACTAATATTTTTAAATTATACTTTAAGGCCCATTTGGTTCGCAGGATGCAAATTGATAGTAAAGAAAAGGAAGCAGAATGCAATAGAAAGGAAATTAGTTTGATGGATAAGTTTATGTTTGGTTAGATAAAAGTAAAGAAATAATGCCAAGATAGCAAAGCAAATAACTATAGTGTCCACTCCCTAATATTAAAAATAATAAAAATATTTATATTTAATTATTTATTAATAATATAATATATTAAAATATTTTGTCATTTATAATCATTGAAAAAATTAATAAAACAGGTATATTTAATTATCAATTACGAAAGAAATATAAATAAGTTTTTAATATTTTTAAAAAATATATCTTTTTTTATTTCTTGAAATTTTTAATTTTGAAGAAAATTATTACCAAAAATTCCTCATCACAAAATATCGAGTACGCATATTGATTATATTCTACTCTAAAACAATCTACATGATAGCCCAAACTCAAAATTATCAGAAAGGGGGGTCGGCATCAGTCTGCGTATAATTTGATTAATTTAAAAGTGTCAATAAATAAAACAGAACAGCAGATTCTGTTCATTGAGTCGGATCTTCCAAACAGGTGTGTGTGTGTGTGTGTGTGTACATATAGCTGTTTCATTCAAGCAAGACAACTGGTATGAAATCAATCAATTAATATTAGAATTGAGTGGACTTTAGATTTTCAAGTTCATTTTACTTTTCTACTTTAATTTTTTTAATATCAATATTGTTTTTTCTCGCAGCCTGATCTGGAAGAGAATGGACTCATCCGTTACGTCAAAAGTCATTCGTTCATAAGGGCACGTGGTGGAAACTGTGCAGGGTAATTTTGAAAATGGAGATGGACATATAGATTAATTAATTATTAAGCTGTCGCAGTCATGCATATATTTCCCCACCAAGCCCTATCCTTTTTATTTTTTTTTCATACAGTAATGTAATGAATGGTTGTGTACTTGTCAAAATGACTGCTTGAGATTTCTTAATTACAAATGTTATGTAAAATGTGACAAACATGCGCATTTAGAAATTAGAATAGAATACTGGAGAGAGACTCTATATTGTCCACAAAACAGAATTCGGCGTGCTCGACACTCCAATATGTCTGCCCAACAACTAACTCTGTTAAAAGTCACATATATGCCAACTAAAACTCCATCATGCATCCTAATCTTTACATATATATATATATATATATATGCATCCTAATCTTTAATTTCAGTTTTCAACATATAGTATTGTTTTTCATGCAAATATATATATATTGTTTAATATTTTCTCCTCAAGCTTCATATTTAAAATCATTATATTTTATTCAATCCACATTATAAGATATTTTGTATCAATTATACGCATATTAAGAAAATTATTTTTTCATCTAAAATCAATACAAAAAGTATTAAAATTTTCTATTTTATCCTTATTAAATATTCTATTCTATTATCACTATAAGATTATAAATAAGGAATATGGAAGAATTAAAAATATGAATAAAATAAGAAAAAAATATTAAATACCTTATATTTTATATCAAAAACTTCTTATACAAATTTAAAGTGTCTTATAATATGAACAGAATGGAGTATATAACATGAATATAGAGATTATTGATATTATATATGTTTACCAAATTAAGATAAATGAATTGAACTAATCATAAATGTTTTAAATTTATACATATATAATTAAATCTGAAATAATTAATTAAATTTATTTTTTTAAAAAAATAATCAGTTATGATAATGTTTATATCCTTTCCGAGAGGTTGAAAGTGAGAGTGCTGGGCTTTCTAGAGCTTGCTTGGAATTGAATCAGTGAAAGGCAATAATGTCAAAGATTTATGAAATGTCAATACGAAAACTAAAGTCCTCACAATTGAAAACGTCAGAACCCGAATATATATAAAATAGCCCAGAAAACTTTTGCTTGAATGTTAAGCTACCACGCCCTAGCTAATTCCTCCTTGACGTTTTCTAACGTACGCAATGTGGCTATAATTAAGCGAAACATAGGATTTAATTATTCTGTTAATTAAGCAAAACAAGCTCAATTTCTTAGATCACTTAGATGAGTTGTAGTCAGTGTCCTGGTTTCCCAAGGGAGTAGTATTTTATAAGCCATTGTGGAATGGGGACGTACGCCAAAAAAAAATATTTGGGGATTTAGTTGGGTTTCGATTTTAATTTCACATATTAGTTACAGCTAGCTATCAGTTAGTCAATTAATTAGTCCTTCATAATATATCTTGCACGTATTTATATAGTTAAGGCCAAGGGGGTTTCTCTGTCAGCAATGCTTATGTCGCATTCTCACCAGCTAGTGCTTATCACTGCTTATACCAGAATGCACACACATGTCACGAGCCCATACGTACACGTTGGATATAATTAGACTGAGACACCATTTATTTTATATTTCCGCCCTTACAAAGAAATGTCAACGATTCTCTTGTAGTACCTATATTCTAATTTATAGTGCACTTTTAACTATCACATGTGTATCAAGATAATAATTAGTAATCAAAATTTTTTCCCATTATTTCCCAAATTACACTCATTTAATAATACTTCTTACATTAATAAATTTTAGTCATTTTCTTATTCATTTTTTTTTGAGTTTCCATGGATCATAGGGCATCGTGAAGAATGAGACTTTTGGGGAAAATTTTTTTTTATTCATTTATGGTTTGACTAAACCATTAAAATTTTTTTTATTAAATACATTGATAACTATAAAATATATGAGTTTACTTATTAAGGATGATATTAAAAAAATAATAAAAAAATATAATATAATTCATTTAGTACACTATATTTCAAAATATAAATTTCTCCAAGCACTGCACTAAGAGAGTAGTGCCGGTTTCTGAATTAAAATGCGCGCACATACCGACAACCTGGCCAAGCCAACTTCATGAGCCGAAATATATAATTGTACTTTATCTATCCAACTCTCATAGTATTATTGTGTTAACTTCTACTCGTTGGTTCCAAATTATAAAATAATAAATGATATTTTATAGATATTAAGAATAGTGTATAATATTCTTATATTTCTTAAAAAAATTAAAAAAATTTTATTTTACTTTTATTAAATATCATTCAGCAACACAATTTATAATACTATATATTATATTAATAAAGGGTGGGATGAAAAAAATTTCACATGTTACTTTATAATATAGGACGGAAAGAATATATCTTCTACACAAAGTAAGCCTTTTTTTTATGTGCATCTAATATCTTAAATCTATCATACTTTAATTGAATGATTCATCAGGTTTAAATTAATCCAAATAAAGTTAGTAAGGACTTTTTTGAGCAGGAAGCTCTACCATCAATTTTTTTTCCACCAAAACAATATCATCAATCATTTAACACAATTATATTATGACTCAAACTCAAGACTTTTAGTTAAGTTAGTATGATTTCTTATTAGTTAAATTAAGTGTTATGCAGTATAAAACAAGTTATTCTAGTTATAAAAAAGGGCATAAAACAAGCTATTTTATGAGAAGTTAAACTCTTCTTCCCTTCTAGCTATCGTTTTGAGATTTGGATTATTATTTGTCTTCAATTTTATATTACAATGCAACATTTTATTATTACTCACATATTTTAGTATAAAACTAATAGTTTTATGATTATGCACATATTTTAGAATACAATATTGCAACATTAATTTTATGATTATGCTTCCTTTACCCTCCTATATATTCCCACGACTATTTTGCAGTTTTGAAGACAAAGTTACTCTCACATACTTAATTAACACTAACTCTAAACCAAACACACCATAAAATTCTACTAATCTTTTAAGACGCAGCCGGCCTTCACCGTTGAGCCTATCAATTTATTTATTTTTTAAATTATTTACATTCCTTTGAAAGAAGGTTAACTTGAGAAGTTAGATGTCCTGATACTTTCACCACAATATATATATATATATAGGAATGAAGATTATTAAAAATTATTGAGAAAATTGAAAGAGTTATAATTTGAGATCAAGTTAATAATAATTTAATGATCTCTTACAGATGAATACAACGCCAATATAAAAGTAAAGCATTATATATGTTAATATATCTTTTTCGTGTTTGCATCGTTTATCAATTTAAAGACTATCATGTTCAATAAATTTATTGGTCTGACCATATTTGTCATTTTGTTGCAGAACATTATGATTCAGTAGAAAATGAGCAGATAGATGAAAAAAAAGCTAACCTTTAGCTTGTAGGAAACTGACCGTTTTATGAGCAAAAAAAAAGAGGCAAATAATGTCCTCAAACACATCAAATATATCCTGTGTCGATCTCAAACACAAAAAAAAAAAAAATTATTCGGCTATAGGAAAATTTCAATGCCTCACTAAAAAATCATCAAATGGAAAGGATAATACTTCCTTCGATCTAAAATATAAATTCTCTTTTAGAATGATTTTCAAATCTAAAATATAAATTTTATTTAACTAAAATTAAAAGTATTAATTTTTTTAATATAATTTTTATTTAAGTCAAAAGTATTAATTTTTTATAATTTATTATTGTCTTTAATTGACTTATAAAAGAGTAAATTATCTTTATTAAAGATAATATTAAAAAAATAAAATTTTAATAAATTTAATTAATTTATTTATTTTTTTACTTTATGTATGATTAGTTAGTTAAAGAAAACTTATATTTAAAAAAAGAGTAATAACTAATAAAAAAAAAGAAGAAGTAGTCAAATAATTGCATAAGATCATCTGTGATGGAGAGAGGAAACTACATAATATATATAGAGAAGTCTTCATCATTAAGACATATACATTAATTTTGTCCAACAACATTGGTCAACTTTGCCTTCTCAAACTTTTGGTGCTACATTTATAGCCATTAAATATCAATATAAAGTATAAAATTTATAATTAGTTGTACTATTTAAAAGTTATAAACTCTTTTAAAGCTCTATGTAATCTCTTTTTATTCTTTTAATTTTCTACACACATTTTATTGTTTGGGTACAATTTTACTTTTTATGTTTAATACTTTTCTAGTATTTTCATAGAATTTAAATTTAAATGATAAAAAAGATCGAATACATTTCTAAAAAATTGAATTTGATACAGGGGAATTAAATTTCTGAGTTCTTATATTTTTTTCCAAAGTTAAATAGCAATTGATATATATAATATATCATAAGAGCCAAAACGAGAGCTACCGTCGCTTATATTATAATCTGATTTAATTAATTTAGTACTCCAATTGACAGATAGGTGATAACACCGTTCTTTTTTAACCACTAGTGATATGCAACACCATTCTGACTAACAATATTTATAGATGTATTTTTATAAGTTTGAATTTTAACTTTGTTATTGGCCGAAAAAAAGAATTTTAACTTTGTTACATTTTTTTAAAATCAGGTCACCGGAAATAATTCTAAAAATTTTTTCATTCATAATTTTTGCTTAACAACTAAATAGTATGCATGCTTCATTTAAAATTTTAAATATAGCTGCCTTGCATAGGAATAAGACTAATAATGTAAGGAGGAAAACACTTGATCCAGTATATATTTATCTAAATTGTGGCAATACACACACATTTATCTTAATAAATAGGAAACAGTGGCAAACGGAGAACGGATCGATACTTACAATATAAACTTTTCCCTGTAATATTTTATGAAGAGAATCAAATAAAACTATTCAAATATTTAATCTTCAAAAGGCAATCACATATCTTATTATACTTATCCTAGCACTGCACCTGAAAAACAAAAAAAAAATGAAACTAAGCCACTAAATCTTAAAAGATAATGGGTTAATCATGTTATTTTTTTAAAACTATTTAGAGTTGATTTGATTTTCAGTTTATAAATTTAAATTAGAATAAAATAAAATTTATTAAAATAAAATATGAACAAAAATAAATTTGATAAAATTATTGTAAGATAAAAGTATGTTTATAAATTGAAAAATAAATTCTTTAATCTATTGACTAAAAGTACATTTAATGATAAAAATAAATTTATAAAATAATTTTTTAAAATGAAGCAAACACAAAATTACCTAATATAAACATGATTTTATTAACATTAAAGATTTTCCAAAGGCTCTCAGTAGTATGTACTGCTATCAAATAATTCAAATTTAAATCATCATATTGGGCCCACCACTCGCAAAGTAAACTCTATCAAACTAATGTTTCTTTCCACTCGCAAAATTTTAATTTGAATTAGTTTCTTTTTTTAAAATATGAAATCTGTGGCATTTATTGTCAAAATATTGACTAATGACCTCAGAAAACTGACAAGCCACCTTTATAGTAGTTTCTAGACAAGCTCACGATTGATGGATAGATTTATTTCATGTAAAAAAGGCAAACACACAGTAAAATTGAATTGACCAACTGACTGTGATGAAGTAGAAGACATGAAGGAGACACATTGGTTTTTAAACTCTATAAGTAAAAATTTTTTAAGTAATATTCCTTTCTCTCAGCTTCCATTAGAGATTTTTAAGTAATACTTATAGAGTTTAAATTTTAATTTTATTAGGGTTTTAAAATATAAGTTTTTTAAATTATCTTAAATTTTAAAAAATAGTTTTATTTTTTTCTTCTTTTTTTATTTTTCTTTCTTATTTTTCCTATTTACATCATTAATGAAATTAAAAATTTAACTAAAATATATGTTTTGAAAATAAGGAGAAATTTATATAGTTCTAATAATATTAAAAAAAGTACAATATATTCTACTCTTATAATTATTTAGTATATTAATATAAATTTTAATTAATAAAAAATTATTTTCTATTTTAAAAATTTGATTAAAATTTATGTTTTAAAAATATAGAAAGATCTATATGATTTTGAAAATATTGAAGAATATATTTTACTAAATAATTAAATTATATTATCTAATATATAATATTTATATGACTTATATGTATTTATTTGTTTTGGTGTGATTTGAAAAAGAAAAAAAATATTAACAAAAATTTGAAAATAAAAATTAAGAAAGGAAACACAAAAAAAAATTATGAGATGGAGTAGTAGGGTCAGGCGTACCTAACCCTGCATAATTAGGGGGAAAATAGGTATTGAAATTTTCTCATTAAATTAAAAAAAAATAAAAAAAAAAATATCCTGATATCTTAAACACCTAGATGTAATTATTATAATATTTTAAAAATTAATTTTTTCACTTGTTATATATAAGGAAATTTTTATTTATTACGTAGCATCGCGGTAAAAAAGCCAGACACATTTATGGTTAAAATCTTTCTTTCCCGGCAACACCCAACCAATTTTTTTCGCCTTTTTTCACCGCAATAAAGTATGATCGCCGACTTTCACCGATTAAGCAATATCTAAGTTTCGGACGCGCGGTTCCAATGCACACTAATATTTTAAGATTCTAAATTCATGGAATTAAATTTCCTACTTAATTACTCCCATCATATCATATTATAACATAATATATGAAAAAAAAGTTTATTCCATAATTATCCCTTCAATTCAATTTGTAAGATATTATTGGCCTGTGTATAGTTATTAAAGAGATTTATTTTCTCTAATTCATATTATATGATATTTTATATAATAAGTTTTTTATTTAAAATAAAGATATTAGGTTTTTTTTTATTTTACCAATATTTTTAATACTTCCTTAGTTCTTATTCATAACCCAATAATGATAATAGAATATGGTATTTAATAAGGGTAAAATGAGAAATATTGATACTTTTTGTATTGATTCAAAGTGAAAAAAATAATTTTCTTAATTTACGTCTAACTGACATAAAATACCTTATAATATAGAATGGAGGGAGTAGTTATACTCTCAAAGTTACAAAAAATTAGCATAGACTTCTAATTTTATCCCTACTCCTCATTCAAGTAGTAATAATTATTTTTGGAGTAAGAAGTGGACTAATTTATGAGATAATAAAATTATTGAGGATAAAGTAAAAAATTCATATAAAAATTTGACACTACAATTTATAAATAAGACCAAACAAATTTTCTGAATAACAACTTATAAATGGGACTAGAGGAAGTATAAGGTAACATGTAATAATTTATCAATTTTGCCCCTTATTTATTATATTATCGGTATTATATACCATCTATTCCTTAATATAAGGGATAAAAACAAAATTATATATTTTATTATACTTATATCCTAGCATTGCCCCGTAGAAAATTAAAAACAAATGAAACTAAGCCACTAAAATCTTAAAAGATAATGGGTTAATCATTTTACTTTTTTACAAATCATTTTAAGTCGATTTGGCTTTCAATTTACAAATTTAAGTTATAAAATCAAGTTTAGATAAAAATGTTGAATCAATTGTTTTGATGATTGCAAACCAATCTTCAAAAGCTTGTAGTAAAGATATCAAATGTGCATAAAAGGTCTCAAGTAAAGGAATTCTGGAGAAATAAGTGCAAGAATAGATGTAGAATATTTAGTAATGTTTTAATTTGAGTAGAAGACTTTGATTTGGTGAAAATATGTTTTAAAAAACTTAATTCTATGTTAATTCATGAAATATTTGAAAAAAACCCGCCAACAGACGAAGTTTGAAAGGTTTATACTGATCTGCTGTTTTGAAAATTCGAACTTTGCCTTTGAAAATTCGAATTTCGTATTTAAAATGAACAAGTCTGAAAAAAGACTTATCTGACAGATGAATTTTGACTTGAGAAATTCAAATTTTGATACGTGTCTGAAAAAAGCTTTCAATGACAAACAAACTTTGGTTTTTGAAAATTCAAATTTCAGATAAAATGCAACTTATGAAATTTGAAAAATTCGTCTCAGAACATGTTAAAGTTAATCTGAAAACAAGTTCAAAAAGAGCTTTAAAATTACTCACTGACAGAAGAACGTTGAACTTAAAAATTTAAATTTCAGAAACAAAGCCTATGAGTCTGTTGTGTTGATATGTTGACATACAAATGACAATATTCAAAAATTTGAATTTTAAAGTAAATATGAAAAAAGGTCTTTCTGACAGACGAACTTTGTCATTTGGAAATTCGAATTTCGAATTGATGAACTATTGTGCCTCATTGAACCAGCTTCTGACAGACGAATTTTGGGGTTTCAAAATTCGAATTTCGAAGGCACTGTAGCAAATTGAAATTACTGTTCACACTTGACAGAACGACTTTAAACATGAAAATTCATATGTTCCAACATATAATCATTTTCTAAAGATGAAAATTCGAATTTTACTTTATGACAGACGAACTTCGAGAGTTCAACGTTAAAGACTGTAACTTTCGGTTTCTGCGAAATTCGTCTGTTGACTAACTGAAATTCGAACTTTGAGTGTCAGAAGCATTAAATGCTATTGGTATACGGATAGTTTCTTAGAATAATCATTGGGTAACGTCTCTAAATCTTGTCTCTAACGTATAGTTGAGGCAGAAATCTATAAATAGAACTTCATTTGAAGATGTGGATAACAAAAAAAATCACTTTGTATATACAGAAACTCTGTCAAATCATCTACTCAAAGTTTCCTACTCTCACATACTTCAATATTTGTACTTTAAGTTTCATATACATTCTGATTAAGAGAGTTTATTCATTGTAAACAATCTTATCTTTATCTGGAAGAAAGATTTTTTTGTGAGGGGATATCACAAGGAATTGGGAAAGTACTCAGTGAGAGTGTAAAGAGTGAAAGTGTGAGCTCTAGAAACAGAGCATCAACGCTGTACTGTGGTATTTGCAAGAAGTATACTGAATTCTTACAGAATAGTGAAAAATCTCAAGTGGTGATTTGAGGACTGGAAGTAGGTCAAGTTGAGAGACCGAACCAAAATAAATATTTGAGTCTTCTCTTCCCTACTACTACTTTTACTGTTTATTCGTTTATACTCTGTTTTACTATCACTCTTTGCTTTCTTCATTTTCTTGACATTTTATAGAAAAATTTATAATCTTCCCAATTCACCCCCTATTGGGAAGCCAGCTTATTTAACAAAAAGTAAATTTGTTATAACATGATTTATATTTGAATTTTTTTATTGTAAAAGTAAGTTTAACAAAATGATTGAGAAATAAAAACAGGTTTGCAATTGAAAAGTAACCTCTTTAGTTTGTTAGTCAAAAATACATTTAAAGATAAAAATAAATTTATAAAATGACCTTTTAAAATGAATCAAATACAAAGTTAACTCAAAATATGTTAACAAACATATTTTTATAAATCTTAAAGATTTTTCAAATTTCTTCCATAATCACTTATGGGACGAAATAATTACTTATTTTGTAAAGTTATTAAATATATAAATTTTTTTAATAAACAATTATACCTTAAATAAGTAATTATAAGATAAATTAATTTTTTCTATTTATGATAATTACTTCTTCTCATATATGCACTTATTTTACTTTTTATTTTAATTATTTATCTAATAGTCACTTAAATTTCTAAAATTTAAATATATTTATTTTCTCAAAATTACTTTTCAACTAAAAACATTCAAATATAAATCACTTTTAATATAATTATTTATTATGATAATTAATTATAAAAAAGTACTTATCCTATAATAAATTATCAAAACTAATCCAAACATGCAATATTATACAATTCTATCAAATAATAATTCAAAGTCAAATCATCCTAGTGGAACCACCAATTGGAAAGTAAACTCTTTCAACCCCATTTTTTTCTTCACTTTGAATTTGAATTAGTTTTTTTTAAATACGAAATCTGTGGCATTTATTGTCAAAATATTGACTAATGACCTCAGAAATTGACAAGCCACCTTTACAGCAGTACTCCCCACGGCTCATTTTATTTATTATTTTAAATTTTTTATATAAATTAATAAAATTATTAAATAATTTAAATTATGATAAAATTTAATAGTATCTCACTAATATATCATCAAATTAAATATTAAAAGATAACTTGTATTCTATTTATTATTATTTTTAATAAATATTAAAATAATAAAAAAATAATTAATAATTCATTGATAATATAAAATAATAAATAAATTAAAATATTTAAATTTATCTAAAATAATAGATAAAATCATATGGGAGAGTATCTAAATAAGCTCATGATTGATGGATAGATTTATTTCATATAAAAAAGACAAACACACAGTACAATTGCATTGACCAACGGCTAGTCATGAAGTAGAAGACATACAGGAGACACGTTTATGGTTAAAATCTTGTTTTCCCCTAACACCCAAAATTGTTTTCTCCTTTGTTTCACCGCAACAAAGTATGACTGCTGACTTTCGCCGCATTAAGCAATATCTAAATTTCGCCCGGGCGGCTCCAATGCACCCTAATATTTTCAGATTCTCAATTTATGGAATTGAATTTCTTAACTATTTATTCCCTCCATTTCATATTATAAAATAATATCTAAAATTTTTCTTGTCCCATAATATTCTTTTCAATCCTATTTATAAAATATTATTGATTAGTGTATGAACATTATTGAGAGTTAGTTATACTCTTAAAGTTATAAAAAATTAGTATAAACTTCTAATTTTACTTTTACTCCTTATTTAAGTAATAATAATTATTTGTGAAATAAATAGCGGAATAATTTACGAGATAATAAAGTTATTAAGGGTAAAGTAGGAAATTTATAGGAAATTTGATATAAATAGGACTAAGCAAATCTTTTGGATAATAACTTATAAATGGGACTGGATGAAGTATGACACAATATGTAGTGATTTGTCATTTTTACCCCTTATTTATTATATTATTAGTATTATAATTTATAATATATTTAATGGAAGGAGTGAAATTAATAAGGGTAAAATTTAAAATTTTACTTTTTTTAAAAAAAAATTTAAAATATAATAAATATTTCTTGTTATATATATATATTATATATATAAAACATTTCTCATTATTTATAACATGTGAGAGAGGAATTTGTTCATATAGTCCTATCTAAGTGAAGATCATGATAGCTATTTGACTTTTCAATGGATCCAAAAAAGATTCCTGCAATAGAAAATTATGGACATGTTTGGCAACTGTTTTTAAAATAGTTTTTTTATTTTTAAAAATAAAAAAACTTGTTTAGTAAACATGTTTTTATAAAATATTTTAGAAAATAAAAAATAAAATAATAGAAAACTTAGAATATTTTTAACATATTTTGTAGTTTTTATTCTGAAAAATACAAGAAAAGGTGAAAAATATCCACCTTATTAATGATAAAGTTATAAATTTTAAATAACTCATCTAACACTTACTAATTATAATTTTAAGAACAATTATTCAAATAATTTTTTTTATTTTTTTATTTTCAAAACTTGTTCTCAAAAATAATTTTAAAAAACTATTTTGAAAACAATAAAATAAAAAATAATGTCAAACTATATATCCATACTGATCACCATTCATATCTCGTTGAAATGAATTAATGTAAATAGTATGGATATGAAAAAACCATAGTACGTAACAAATTAGGAGCCCACTTTTTATGAAAAAATAATTTTTATATAAAAAACACTTTTAAAAATTTTTAAGATATTTATTTAAACTATTAAAAATAATCAAAATATGAAAAAAATCAATTTTTCACTTATTTTGAGAAATTAATCTAAATAGCATGGCTTCTAAAAAATTGCAATAGGTGAGAAAGAAAAAAAATTAAAGAAGCTTATATGCATTTAACTAACTTTAAAAATTATAAAAATAACAATATTTGAATATGATGAAATATTATAATATAAATTTCTACCTTTTATTATTATTTATCACACACTTTAATTATTAAATAATTTAAAAAGTACTTTTTTTAACGAAATACAAAATAATTTATACTTTTCTTAAAATTTTTAAATAATTAGTCATTTCTGTAAACAATCTGCTAATCACTTTCTCAAAAAGTTTAAAAATCACGTGGAACTTAAAGTTTTCAGTACTTTTTGAAACCATAGGCTTCTCACCAACAACAATATTACATCAGTAATGACATGAACCAGCACCCTAATTTCTAGAATATGTTAAGCTGTAATTCATGATTATTCCTTTAATTTGGTGTCTGGGTTTTTTTTTCCCTAAAAAAAAACTAAAGATTTGGGTCAATTAATTAAGAGTACATAACTGCCAATTAATGCGCCCAATAATATTGATTTAAGACACAAATATAAGGTCTTTTTTGGGTTAATAATATATAATATCCATTCATTTATTGGTGAAAAAGCTCTGATCAGTGATTAAAATCATACTATGAAATAAAATTTTAATCTATGAAACTGTCTGCCAATATTTGTGTGATCATGCATCTATCATGCATAAGTTACAGTTGCCTCCCACCATATATGGTAAAATTTGTACTACTTCCAATATTGAACATCGCCGTGTAGCACAAATAGTTAGTGTGGACTTATTACATAGGAGGATATTAGAAGGGTTAGTCTTCACATCACTTTATTTTCTAGTGTTTGGTTGTTACTATTACAGGAAGATTATTAGCTCATGTGAATCCTTTCACCTCAATTAATGTAAAGGGTCTCACATACCAAATGATATGTGGAAGCCTTCACCGTCCTGTAAATAAGACTGATATGACTATAATACCCTTATGAACAAAAAAATTGCAGTTTCACCTTCTTCCTCTCTTCACTCGTGAACTTTGGTCCTCTTTCTCTTTGCATCTTCCTTCCTTCCACCTCCCTTGGTCCACCTCTAATGACCTTGACACCGGCATCTTCTTCTCTCGGCCCATCTTTCTCATCTCAGTCCATCTGGACCCTAACCATACCAATGCCTCCCACGCCCACACAAATGCCGCCACGCCCACACTAACGTAGCCAGAGATAGAAATCTGATGGGAAGTCATCTTTTGAAATTGAAATCACAGAGGTGGAAGTCATCTTATGAATGAATTATGAAGGAGGGATTCCAACAATCGATGCTCCTCCCACTATTTTCCTTATATCAAACCCATAGATCGGTGTTTATCCTTTATTTTTAAATTTGATTGGCATTGATTCTCCATTTTCAAATCCAATATGTGAACTAAGAGAGACAAGTTTCAAACTTTCGATATTGGAACAATATGAGAACTAAGAGAGACGATTTGGATTATGCTTCCTTTCATTAATCACATTAGTTCTTTTTCATTCATGTATTTTTCACAAAAGCGTTAATTGTTAATGTTGATCAAAATCTATTGTCACCAGGAAAGGAGATCTGGATGAGGAGGGATTTTTTTTTTTCAGTTTTTTCTATCAGGGAAAAAAAGGTAATTTTACATGTATTTCTAATTTTTTCAAAAATAAAAATAGATATCATCCCATTATCTCTTAATATCAAACTAATATATATTTATTATCTTATTACGTCTCTTCATACCCTTCCCATCACATTACTCAATCTTAATGTAGATGAACCAAACGAGCTATAAATGTATTAAATAATAACAAATCGATGTGGACATCTAAATATTAATCAAGTTATACTTGTTTGGATACAGCTTTTGTGAGTCCATAAGTGTGGTCTATATATGCTTATTTGAGTGATCTGCCATACATCTCAAAAACCTCAAATAATCACTTAAACCTCCAAAATCACTTGTTTTCATAAGTGAAAAACTTTCACTTCTACTTCTCCATAGATTGGATGATGCTAAAGTTAAATGGCGGCACATGGTAGAATTTATATTCTTTAACTAATAAATAATACATAAAATATACATGTTTTTAATTGGTGCACTAAATAAATTATAACGAGCCAATCATATTATTTATAACTTATAAACCAATCATCCTATTTATAACTTATGGAAGTTGTGATTTGTTAGAAATTTTATTATATATTAATTAATTTACTTAAATAATAAATTTCAGTTGAATATATGTAAAATTTGATAAATATGAGTATATATTTTGTTTAATACGTGAAATAAAATTAAATAAATGCAAATTTGTTCTAAGTATGGTTGTGACATAGATGTTATGGGAGTATAGTTCCCAGCCATCCGACATGAGCAGTTATGGGCAGCTGCCGAATGCTAACAAGAAAGGCATAGACCGACATCAGTTACATACTCTCTCCGTTTTTATTTATAATGTACTTTTAATTACTGTATATAAATTAAGATAATAATTAGTAACTAAAAAAATTTTTACCTTTTCCCAAATTATCTTCATTAAATGTATAGGAAATGAAACATTTTAATAATAAATAAATATTTGAGCCTATTAGTTAGGGACAATCTTGAAAAAAAAGTACAATATGTAATTCATAAAGTACAATATATTATGAAGCATAAATTTATAAAAAAAATGCATTATATAGCGAAATGGAGGGAATATTTTTTTATAGGCACTCTCAACTATTTTATATAGGTTAAAAAGTTAGTTATATTCTTAAAATTTAAAAAAATTCTTTTTTACTCTTATTTATTATAATAATGTAATCTTCATTAAATAAGACTTTTAATCATTATTAAGTAGAAAAGTGTGAAACCAATTAAAATAAGATTAAGAACATTACCATTGACCAATCATATAAAATCTCTAATGAAATTTATGAGGTCAAAAAATAAATGATTAGAGATAAAATAGGAATACTGCTATTAAACATTATAAGGTGCTTTATAAAAAGGATAAGGAAAAACTTCTAAAATGTGCCTTATAAAAATGACTAAAATATAATTAAAGAAAGTTAAGCATACGTATTACTCCCCCAATTTATATTATAGGGTATTTTGTATGATGAATTTTTAGTCTAAAATATGGGGTGTTAGATTTTTTTTCTCATTTTACTAGTGTTTTTAATTCTTCCTTACTTTTCATTTATAATTCTACAATGATAATAAAATGTGATGTTTAATAAGGGTATAATGAAAAATTTTAATAATTATTGTATTGATTCTAGGTAAAAAATAATTTTCTTACTATCAATATAATTGATATAAAATATTTTAAATATGTTGTAGTTGTCAATTCCTACTTTCTCACCTTAATTTCATCCCCCTCCCCCTATCACCTTCAATTGACTTTAAATATAATAATAAATTATCTATTTATTATTTATTATATTACCAATACTATTTGATCCTTACTCTTTTATAGGGCATTTTATGTGATACTCCCTCCGGTCCTTAATGTAAGTCAGTTGTAACTAACTCATTAAAATCAAGAAAAGTTTGTTATATCATTAAAAATTTCTTAAAATGAATGTGTTTTCTATCTTTACCCTCTAATAAATAATACAAATTCAAACAATTCATATTCTCTTTCATAATTAAATAATGGTATTTTGGAAACAAAGTAATTAATGCTCCAAAAACTCATAAAAGGTGACTTGTATTTAGTATCATAAAAAACTTCTAGAATGTGAATAATAAAAAGGACTGGATGGGAGTAAGTTTTTATCCAAATTATAGGGTGCTGAATATTTTTTTTCCCATTTTACTTCTGTTTTTAATTTTTTTTATTTTCTCATTTATAACCTTAGAATGAGATATTTAATAAGGGTATGATAGGAAATATTGGTATTTTTTACATTGACTTTAGGTGAAAAAATAATTTTTTAATATACGTATAATTGATATAAAATACCCTATAATATTGATTAAAGAGAGTAAACTTTTATCTGATATCCAAAGTTACATTGAATTTATCCATTAAAAAAAAATTCACATTCAACTCCAAGTAACCCAGATTGAGTCGGGTTGGATTTTAAACAAAGAGTACCTCTCCTAGAGGCATCTTCTACTTGTGTGTGTGTTTCTTGTTTCGAATTCAAGGTTCTCATCTAAAGTATTACATAAATGTGGAACCTAATTCATTTTACTGGAACTAATTGTCCACTTTATTATTATTTTTTTAAAAGCATCGTTACTCTATTTTTCCATGAAAATATTTTTATATCATTCGTTTTATCATATTTTATTCAATATAGATCTAGCTTACCAAACAAAAATGGTCTAATTTACCCAGACTCCGAAAATAAAAATACTAACAATATTAATAAAGTCACGTGTGTGAAAACAGGCAGCGGCGTTCTGTAGCCACGTTGCCCCTTTTTGCGCACGCGTTTTTCATGAGCGTTTATATTTTTCGCGCTGATTGTCAACTCTCAAATTTCCACCTATTTATTTGTTTTTATTAATTTTTCAAACAAAAACCGATGACTCCGGTCAAAAGGCAAAAAAAAACCAGTACCACACTGAATATTTTTTTGCCCACTGTTTGGGCTAATTTACCCCCGTCATCCCAATCTCACACACACATATATATCTTAACCTATGCCTCCATTTCCTCCTCACCTCACCCAACTCCCAGCTTTCTTCCCAGATTTTGAAATACCAAGACAGAATAATGAGTTTTGAAGCTTCTCCACCAGTAGAAACCATGTCCGCCACTTTCTGCTTCATGTTTTTCTCCTTCACCGCCCTCTTCTCTGTCTTTTCCTTTCTCATCTATGTCCTCAGGATGAAGCCATGCTGTAACTGTCACATCTGTCGGAGCTACTTGACCCTCAGTTGGGCCCGCGACTTTGGCAACCTCTGCGATTGGTACACTGACCTTCTCAGAAACTCGCCCACCGGAACCATCCACGTTCACGTGCTCCGAAACACCATCACGGCCAACCCGGACAACGTTGAGCACATCCTCAAGACCCGCTTCGATAACTACCCGAAAGGCAAGCCTTTCTCAACACTTCTGGGCGATCTTCTTGGCCGAGGCATCTTCAACGTCGACGGCGACTCGTGGAAGTTTCAACGCAAAATGGCAAGCCTCGAAATAAGCAGTGTCGCGAATCGGTCCTATGCGCTAGACATAGTCACCGAGGAGATCCAAACGAGGCTTATTCCTCTCATGGCTTCCACGGCATCCGGTGAGCGTGGGGGAGTGCTGGACTTGCAAGACATTTTGCGTCGATTCTCCTTCGACAATATTTGTAAATTCTCCTTTGGGTTAGACCCAGGATGTCTGCTTTCATCTCTTCCATCATCGAGTTTCGCTGACGCTTTTGACCTCGCGACAAAGCTATCCGCGGAGCGGGCAATGATGGCGTCACCGGTAATATGGAAGATCAAACGGTTTTTCAACATAGGATCTGAGAAGAAGCTAAAGGATGCGATTTACGTAGTGAACGATTTAGCGGAGGGGATGATAAAACAGTCTCGGGAGACAGGATTTTCTACTCGAAAAGATCTTCTCGCGAGATTCATGGGGTCAATCAACGACGACAGGTATTTAAGAGACATCGTTGTAAGCTTTCTCTTGGCGGGTCGTGATACGGTTGCTGCAGCGTTGACTGGTTTTTTCACTTTACTGTCAAATCATCCGCGGGTCGAGTCGTTGATTAGGGAAGAATTGGACCGGATCATGGATCCAGATCAGGAGGTCGCGAGCTTTAAACAAATTCGCCACATGCATTACCTGAACGCGGCGGTTCACGAGAGCATGAGGCTATACCCGCCGATTCAGTTTGATTCAAAATTCGCCGTGGAGGATGACGTGTTACCGGACGGTACGTTGGTACGCAAGGGGACTAGGGTTACATACCACCCGTACGTGATGGGTCGGATGGAGCGGATTTGGGGCTCCGATTGCCTGGAATTTAAGCCCGAGAGGTGGTTGCAAGATGGTGTTTTTGTGCAGGAGTGTCCATTTAAATACCCGGTTTTTCAGGCAGGTGTTAGGGTTTGTTTGGGAAAGGAATTGGCTCTTGTGGAGATGAAGTCTGTGGTAGTTGCCTTGATCCGAAGGTTTGATATAAGGTCACTACGGGCAAATCAGGAGGCCCAATTAGTCCCGGGTCTAACGGCCACCGTGAGAGGCGGCCTTCCGGTTCAAGTTCGTGAAAGAAGACGGTGATCCTTTGATCCAAATTCCCTGCTTCGTCGTACAAGATACTCCTGCTAAAAGGAGTCCTAAAGCAGTGAAATGTAAATAATCTCGTCGTCGAATCAGACATTTTTCTTTGCTTTTCTTTTTTCTTTGGCCCTCTTATCTAGCTAGTTTAAGTGATGTAAATATATACACAATATCGTGTCCCTAAGTTAAAGTTTTTACTGGAATGATTTTGGTAACTTGTAGAAAGATCTGCAATCTTTAAATTTGCTCATAGATATACGTGGGCGTGCGCTTCAAAAGATTTAGATGCACTATAGTATAAATTGCTGTTAATTAGATCGATTTGATGGAACTTTCGGTTTGACAAGTGGGAAATATAAGAGAAAGAATATGATAAAAATGGATATAAAGAGAAGTGATATATAGCAGAAAAGAAATGAAAAAGGAATTAAGAATATATATTGAGGAAGTTTTCCTTTACCTTTTTTTTTATGTATATGTACTCTTCTCTGTTTGTAACTTGTAAGTATGAGAGGAAGAGTAAAGAAATTGAGTGAATTAATTAATATTCTAGATTTTATATATGTTAGCAACATGAAGGAGTGTGGTTAATACACAAGATATATATATATATATATATATATGTAGGGAGAATCAGAACAATTTCGTTTACCCCTTTCAATGACATCTAATTAATAACACGTGGCTTGCTAGTAGAAGTCATATTACGAATTTCTTTGCGAATCCCTTACTCGATCTAGGTATCAAGGATTTTTCTCTGCTTGTTAATTAGGTCATGGTACACATAATATGAACCCAATACTGTCATTCACTCATTCTTAATAAATATTACCAACTTTCAAGCAATGTGCACATTCAATCAACAGGTGAAACCGAAGGGCTTTGCAGAATTATCGTATATTGAAAAATAATAATTAATGATCTGTCTAAAAAAATTAATTGATGAAGTTGCATTCTTTTATATAGTATATAACATATTCATTAATTATCTACTTATCTAGAAATTAGTTCAGCCTTTGTGTTTTATATATGATAATCAATTTGTTAAAGTTCATCTCTTCCCATTCATATACAAATGAATCAGCGTTCTAGCTCTAGATGGGGTTGATTTATACCTAATTATACCTAAAATTGCAAAATAGAAAAGTAGCTAGGCACAGTTCATAGAAGAGCGGCATATGTTAATTAATGGATGAATGATCAAAATCGAATGTTTGGTTCAATGTATTTGTAGGATGGAGAAAAGGTCAGTTGAATGGATATAATTGGATGTTCCCCACTTAACGACCGAGAGAGGATAGGACATACTTTGAAACACGAGGAAATGCTCCTCAAGTCTCTCCTAGTTAATATTTGCCCATACTGCTCGAGCATTATGGCCACTCCAACTTTTACATATATAACTAGAAGATACTAGGCCCCCACAGGATTCCCAAGAAAAACATGCATCAAGAAAGATTTAAATTTTATTTATATAGTTATTGTTTATTTTGCTCTTAAATTTATATAAGTTATCCTGTCATGCTTAATTAAGAACGTGCGTATTCCTTTCGATTAAATTAATGGATCGACTTCAATTATCAACGACGTAAAAACTGGTAATCATATACATCTACACGTGTTATAGGGAAAGTAAATGCACTTCTTATGAATAAGAGGAGCCAAAATCGCAATCTTCTCAATTTATATATATAATTAAGGTGCCTAGGCCTATGCATATATATGGAGTCAAGCGAAGCTCAATGAACATTTTATTATAAAATAATTATTTTTTGATGGGATATTATATAATAGTTATAGCTATCCATGTGGAAAGAAATTTTTTATGCTGACATAAACGACCAATTATAGGACTAATGAAAATAATTAAAAGATTAATTAGACGCTTTAAATGATTCATATATAGGAATTATATGAGTATATATATATAGTAGCTTAATTAACGTACCATTTGGTATTATGAGAATTATATATTCTTTTATGTGCATGAGAATTGTATATGAACAAAAATTGAGCATGAACTAACTAGAACATATATATATATATGCATAAATGTCAATTACGTACTGTATCTTTGAGCACATAAACAAAGCTTTTCAGATATTCGAAAGCTTAATAGTTAATACCCCACGCACATCATCACCTTGCTAGCTAACCCATTGTTTGGCCAAAATTTCTTGGTCGGTTTGGCCTCTATTTGATTAGATTTTTTCAAAGTATGCTGTCATTACTCATCAGGCCTGGAACATAGTGAAAAGGGACAAGCTTATTAGCTTAGGCATTCGGGGGTAAACATTCTTAATTCTTTCTACTACTAAGCCTTTTTCGGTTCATTTGCTAAATATATAATTTTGTTTTTCTTCTGAGTGATAATTTATATCATCGAGAACATTATATCATATTCTTTAAATGACAAATTTTATAGGTAAAATGAAATAATATTTCTGAAATTATTTTTAAGATATGAACAAATTTAATTATTAAATTTAAATTATTTAATTTAATTTATATGATTAATGAGTATAATTAATTAATTAATTTAATATAATGACAACTATATTAAAATACGAAAAATATTGATTTATATTTAATGATTATCATGTCATAATTAAAGAATAGAATTTTTTAAAATAACCTAAAATTATCACTCTTTCCTTTCGGCTCGCCTAACTTAACCCATAAACGTCGGTTGAAAATTGGGGCACTATGCCTCTGCAGTCTGCACACACATCCATTTTGGGAGATTTGAGGTGGACGTGGAAAGATTTGTACTATGCAATTGAACCAGAAAAAGATGAGCACGCTTATCACTAATAGTAATAATTATATAGCACCACGTCCGACTACTTAATCGATTGTTTGGTGTATTAATTGATATATATATATATATATATATGGGGCGTGGCGTTCATGATACGGAATCTTATTTATGGAATATGAAAGCATTTGCCTTTTCTTCATGTATAAATACACTCCAGTTTCACAATTATGTTGCCCATATGTTTTGAGTAGTATAATGCCCATGGTAAGTGCCTCTTTGGATAGAGATGATTATGGACTGGAGTTTTCAAACGTATACTACTTTTTAATAAGTATTTATATTTTAAATAAGTGCTTACAGAAGAAGTTAATTTTTTCTACTTATAATAATTATTTATCCTCCAATAATTACTTATTTTATTTTTTCTTTTCATTATTCACCCAATAATTACTTAAACTACCAAAATTTAAACTTTTTTTTTTCTCAAAATCACTTAATTATGGATAAAAATATCCAAATATAAATAACTTTTGACATAATCATCCTTATTCTCATAATCTATTATAAATAAATATTTATTCTGATAATTATTTATATAAAAGCCAATTCAAATATACCCTCATTCTTATTGCCTCGTAACGCTCTTAATTAAGAAAAGAGAGATTGTGGAAAATTCAAGTTCTTCTGTCTGATCTTGAAATTTTAATTTGCGTAGTTATAAAATATATTCATCGCAAATCTCAGCATTTTTTAATGGCTAGCTAGCTGGGTTTCATCTGTAGAACTTGAATTCTTTCTTTGACATCAATTAGTCACGCATGCTTATAATGTGCTTGTTTCAGTCTATATCTGAAATAGCTTGCTCGCTCCCACACATCATCCTGTGCTTCATGTTTATTTCATTATTTACTGTATGCAGATGCCATAAATTTAAAGTAATTATATTTTGTTCTTAAAACCACCGAGTTTGATTGGACCACATATCTTCAAGATATCTGTTTTAATGCGGACCCTATCACTGCAACAAATCTCGCCTACTGCCCTATTAGAGGACCTGGCTAAGCTAGCTAATTTTCAAGTGGGTCCTTATTGATATAAAGAGAATAGTAAAAGCTACGTTTGGCCAGTTTTAGAGTAAATATTCAAGATGACATTGAATTCCTTGATCATATGTGTTTTTTTAGTGGATGATCATATGTTTTGTTCATTACAAATAAACCCCATGTGAATTGCAAAACGGGCTTAGACTTATATCATTTACCACTATCTAATATTAACTTGGATTGGTAGGAGATGAATAAGCTTGTCTATTTGGTATGCATGATCATTATTCATTCATGCATTATTGGTGTATAAGTAAAGAAAGAGAGAAGGAAATCAGACTCGTGCTTCATAAATCAAAGTGTATACTCTTTAATAACGATCGAGTCAAATCAATGTTTTTGGGGACATAGAATCAAATCAGGGCCAGGGTAACACACAAACACAAGCATGCATGTGTCAATGATCTGTACATACAGCGAAAGCCGACAAGGATGTTCATGCTCACCAAGATTCCTTATCTGCTGCTGTATAGTTTTCCTGGTGCGTCAGCTTTAAACACTGACCCAGAGAGAGATCATAAGAAGATACACTACTTCTATAGTATTAATTATTCTGCATGCCCATTGTCAACCAGGTGTTTCTCGTGCTTTCTACTCCCTCCGATCTCGTTTTTAGAGAAAAACAAATTACTTCATGATTATTAGGAAATGAAGTTAAAATTAGTTAAAGATAATTAATTTATCTCACATTTTCAATTTTTTTTAAAAATTATTCCTACTTAATTAATCTTTTTCTCATAATTTCTTTTAAAGATACATCTCGTGACTCTTAATAATATTAATGAAAGAAGATAATTTTGATAAAAAGAAATTAATATAATATTAACTTTTTTTTATAAATAGAATTGAAGGAAGTATTAAGTTTCAACTCCATGTCACACACAAAGATTATTCTGCCCTTTTGAGATATCTGTGTTTCATGTGGCTTTTAAATTTTTTAAAACGTTTATAAGCCCCACACACCCACTAGAAAACTAAATAAACACTCTAAAACTATATCGTATCAGCTGAATTAAATTGATCTCGTAAGTGAGTGATTGATGGCATGTGTTTGAGAGAGAGTTAATTGTTAAGGGATCAAGCAGATTAGTAAGGGAATTAACAATAATGCATAAATATATATACTTTAATTATAAGTTCTTACAGTTGAGTCTCCAAACGACGTTGCAACACTATTGAGTCTCGGGAATATATTTTAAAAAATAATTGAGGCACAATTTAGAGGCACTATTCTACCAAGATTAAATCTATATCTACATTAATAAGTCAGAAAGTAAAACAAGAGGGGGGAGAAAAAAAAAAGAAAAGAAGTTGAGGGGCACAAGATTGAAGAAAAGCAACGTCACAATTCACAAAATTTGTTTATTATAATACTAGAATTTCTCCCCCGCGCATCACGGGAGAGTTGAAAATTTACTAAATTATACGTAAACATGAGATAGGTCTGTAAAGAGATATTGGTGTGTTCTGCTCATGTGCGATAGTTGCTTTAAAATTTTCTTTTGTAATTTATGATCGATCTTGATAGCAAGCTGTCATGGATTTCTTAGTTGTTGAACTTGTGCATAAGTGAATTATCAAATAGTGCAATGATTTTATTGATGTAAAATGTATATAAGTATTATATATATAGCAAGTGTTCTTAACTTTTATAAGGTGCTGAAAAGGTACTGATGATGAACAAGGGAAGTGGCACGTGGGAAACCTAGTGCACAAGATTGATATCAGAAAAAGTGGGAAGTGGGTGGTGTTATTCTCAAGAAAATTACTCCTCCGGTCCCCTCTCTCTCTCTCTCTCTTTATTCTAATTTTAAATATAAGACTCTTTACAATATATAAAATAGTATTTATTATACATTTTTAAAAAAATACCCCTATTTAATGTATTAAAAAAGAAAGAAAAATAGATTAAATAAGGATAATTTTGAAAAAATATTGAAATTTTCGAAGAAATCTAGTTAATTAGTTTTAATTCCAATTCTTAGTCCATATGATTCAGTCAAAAGGGTCTTATATTAAAGATCAGAAGGAATATTCTTCTTGTGTAATATTGTAAATTGTGTTACAAGATTTATAACTAGTGGGTAACAAGGGGTGTGTGCATGCGTGCTTTGTGTAATTCTCAAGAAAATTATTCTTCTTATGCTGCACTTTGGTGTGAGCACATTATAAATTTGCAAACAGGGATTTGCTTTGACATTTTAAATTTGCACGTTTAGAGAGAAATTAGAAATAAAGACTCATTTGATCATAAGGTAATGATGGAATAAAATGGAATGGAAAAAATATAATAGAATGAAATGAAATTATCATGAATTTATTTGGCATATAATATTGAAAAATATCGGAAACAAATTTATTTTTTATATTTATTTAAATAAAATTTAAAATATAAAAGATTGAAATATCCTAGCATAATTTTTCCCTTATCTAGCTTCTTTCTTCTTCCTTCTCTTCTTTTCTTGATGCCTTCATCACCACCTCCTTCAACCATTCCCATTATCACCAGCCACTACCTCCTCCTTCCTCCTCCATCCTTCAACCTTAATATTTGCCATCACTTGTACACTCAAAAACTAAACATAACTTATATGTCTACTTTATACTTATAAAATATCTATATTTTATGTTGATATTCCCTTGAAAATGCTGAATTTTGATCTATTTTTTACATGATTATATATAATTTGAGGTATATTTGCATCTCAGGAAAATTATGAACAGTTTTGAGCATTTTAGGGCCAAAAATGAAGAAAATGATACAATGATGAGTCTATCTTATCTCAACTAATTCCCTCACCCGTAGTCGGGTGAGGAGGGAAGGAATAGCTCAAAGTTAGTATCGACCCGGTGCTGAGTCCTCTTGTGAAGAAACCCAGCCGACATCAGATGAAGACTGGGAAGAAAAAAATATATATTGTACACCTAGTGCCAAGTGGATTAAAAATGTAGAGGATACAGTGTCAGGTGACATCATTTAAGACGTCTTCTTAACTTGATCAACAAGTAGCACGTGTGGTCTATAAAAATAGGGCTTTTTGAATGCATTAAACACACAATCACTTATTCTATAGTCCTAGAAAAGATGTTCGGGAGTCTTTAGAGTTTGACACGAGCATTCTTACGACAGATCTAGAAGAATTAAAGGTGTAGTAAGGTTGAATCATTATCTTCATCCACTACTTCTCTTTCTTTAGTTTTTGTGTTGATGTTTTGGAGATTTGTTACTGTTTTGTTATTGAAAACTATGCTTTTGCACAACTAATTCTCCTAGTTAGGGATAGGGATGTAATCTAATTGGAATTTATTAAAATTGCTCTAAGATTATGACTTTTCTTATCTGATTAAACTCTTTCAATATATGTATGTTTAATTATATCTATATCTTTTGTATTTTATTGTGAATTTTGTGACTGACTACCATAAGATTTATGCTATTGGTAAAGGTGAAGAGTGAATATAAACTTAAAGAAATAAATATAAATAACAAATTTAGATATAAAATTAGGAGTTTGTGGTGACTTTAGTTATAACTTCGAGATTTAATTCGAAATTTTAGTTGCGCGGGAACAAATTAAGACCTAATTAAATACAAACTAATTGACGAGAGGTAATTAGGATAAATTATAAATAACTGTCACCATAATTATAAAAAAATCAATTTAAGAGTAAGTTTTAGTTGTTCCGGAAAGATGAATCCAATTCCCTAGTACCTTAGTGATTGAATTACATTAAGCATGTTTGCTTTCCTATATTGTTTTTATCCCTATCTTAATTTCTTCCTGGCTTTTCACAAATTGTTCTTATTGACTAAAATTAATTAATTGAATAAACCATAACCTCCCCCCTGAATGTAACTCTTGAAATACTTCAAAGCATATTTCTATATTGCAATGGGCCTAGCTTGTACACTTACATGAGACCGATCAATAACCAAAGAGGCTAGGCCTATCACTTTTTTCCCCTTTTGTGAGTGAAAGGCTACATATAGCAACCATGCATGCAAAAGATGACAAAAGCCAACAGATACCCCATGTATTCTATTTATCAACATCAATCAAGTCCCCTACCCCTGATGGGGAATAGTAAAAGTAAGAAACTAGTCTAATAACTAATAAGCCAATCAATACAGTACTCATTGGCTTCTCGATAAACATGGTGGATCCTCATATTCCAATCTCTTATATATGAAAAAAGAAACTCCTTGATATGGTCAGTAATGGTAGCCATAGGATGATCAGTGACGTTCTCCCTAGTAATTAGATTCATATCAAACGAGTGGCAAGAGACCACAACTTTGCGGAACCAACTAAGACCCTCAAGGATGCCATTCATTTCCGCATACATACATATATACATACATACATATATGTGTGTGTGTGTATAAGAGACTAGAGTAGCTGGTTTTAGTCTGTGAAGGACTATATACAAAGGAGGTTGCTAAAGCGTGAGGCAGCGAAAAAAATGTCATTTTCAACTTATATATATATATATATTAGCTTTCTTCCTCAATATTCTACTTCGGGGAGGGCCCATAAAACGCACTTAACAAACCATGATTCTTTATTGTAGTTTATACATTCACTTGGAACTTTTAATTATTAGTCCATTTTTTATTCTAAATTATCAATTAAAAATAAATTATTTTAAATCTTTATTGAACTTTTTAATTTAGGTAATTCATTTTATTTTTATAAATTGAAACAATATGAACTATGAGAATCACCAATGATTTACATTTTTGTTCTTATTTTTTTACTCATTTCCATTTAACTGTTATTTCCCATCAAAATTGCATGCAAGCCCAGGAACTGCATAAAATAATTTGAGAGAATGAAATTTTAATGCACCTGTTAAAACTGTATTTTGAATGCTTTAAAAATTAAAAAAGACTTATTAAAATCTTCAAGGGATTAAAATAAACTATAAACAATCATGTGTAGTTTAATATATTAAAAATCAAAAATAGATCTTTTTGGGGGGGGTGTTTGAGGGCTGCCCCTATTTACTAACATATTATCCCATCTATTGTTTTTTTTGATATACAAATATTCCATCCTTTTGAATATGTGAGAAAAATTACGAAAAATATATCATCCAAACTCAAAGGCATGGTGAGTTTTGGGCCATAAATAACAAATTGGATCAGGAAAATGGACTTCATGAACTTTCTCTCATGTTTTAACTTTTGGGACAACTCTCACGAAGTCTTTTTGTTCCATGGGTTGTAATTATATGCAAGCATGAAGTGGGCTTCGCATCTGTTAGTTAGTCTCATTGTAGTTTATAAGTTGTTGTTGTTGTTGTTGTTGTCATGTTGATTTATACTACTGCCATTCATCACTTTTCCTCTTGTCCTATCAGTTATACGCACAATAAGTTAGTTTTTTACTGTAATGATTTAGGTGATTAACTTGTAGAATCTGCAATCTCCAAATTTGCTCTTAGATATACGTGGGCGAGCTTTAAAAGATTTAGATACACTACGGCATAAATTGTTGTTAATTAGATCGATTCAAACTTTCAATTTGACAAGTGGGTAATACAGGAAAATATAACAACAATATTAACTTTATCCCATTAACTGGAGAATACAGGAGAATGAATATGAAAAAAATATATATGAAAAGAGAAAGAATTAAAGACTAAAGAGAAAGTGATGAAAAAGAAATTAAAAAGGACTACTTTACTTTTCTTTTTGGTGTACAGTTTCCTATAAACTCCATCTATGTAATTTCATAACCAATTTCAAGCCTGGGTAAAGGAGAAGGGTGTGTTGGACCTTTCACACCCAACTTTAAATTCTGTTGGATCTTTATGATATAAATTGACGTCATTATTGTGCTAATGCTAGGTCATTAGTCAAAAGTAACGTGCTTTATGGCTTAAATACTATCAAATGAGTTAGAGTCAATGCATCAATGCTTGGGTATGATGCTAAATGTGCAAATGTTCTCATATCATTCTAGACAGATGTGGGTAAAAAAGTTAATCCATGAAAACAAAATTAGGTTTGGTTCTTAGAATATTAAAACTTTAATAGGTAAATCTATAGAGGTGATGAACGCTTTAACAAGTTCAGGTTTGATTCCATTATTTCATCATACATTTTCTTGAATTTACTATCCCTACAGTTTGACTCTATTTGTATAGTATCTTATAGGGATTCAATTGCATAGTCCACATACTCTCTAGTGTTCTTTTCAGATTCCTCAAGGTTTTGTTGGATAACTTAGGTGGTTTTAGGCATAGTGGACTTAAGGTAGTGAATTCTGGATCTATCTGGTCTTGTTTTAAAATAGATGATGATCCTGTGCCTAATTGTCAAAGTTATCTTTTTGCTGAAGAGGTATAAAATAAATTAATTAAAGTCTCTTGAGACATGGTTGTTCAAATTAGCCCAAGAAGGAGTTGTGGGGAATGTATCCATTTTGCAGCTTTGAAACATCAATGCTTCAAAAAGGAGTTGTGTCTGTGTTTTACATATGTTGGATACTTGTATACTATACCCAACTCGACAAAGCAAATTTTATCGTGTTGCAGTTTCTTTGTCCTGTTTCATGTCCATGTCATTATCTATGCTTTGGCAATTTATGGTCTTAGGTTTTAGGTGATGTGCTGCTCTTTTAATTGCTGGCAAAGCCACTTGGCCAAGGTTGTTTATTACCTTATTAATCTTTTAAATTCAAACAAGTACTTCGACTTTATATTAGTTTTTGGTAAATTTACAAAGATGTGTTTTCTTTTTCCAAGAAAAAGGAAGAAAAACATTTTCATTTATTTTAAACTGCTTTAATGTTTTTAGTGTTTAGCTCATGCTATGCTTGTCCTGTAGCTAGGGTGCATCATGTTTTACTGCCTACCTTACTTAAAACCATAAGCTTAAGCTAGAACTTGGCTGGCTGGGAATTGGTGCCCATAGGCTCATGAAAGACGAGGTTCCTGCTGCTTGAGTTAGAAGATGATTTTGAAAGCGAAAAGGATATTTTGAAGGTAGGATCCAAGCTTCACCCGCGTAAGACTCATAAGAGGACCTACATCATTATTCATTCTCCATCCCGAGATGTCTATGTAAACAAGCTTCCTTAAGCTTGAAGCAAGAATAAATGAAGTTCGTCAAAAACAAGACCTAATTATTCAAATCATATACAATAGTATTATTTGGATTGATATCATTTGAATAAAAGAGACTGCCCTTCCAATTGTTATCAACAATGACGTTAATGATAACTTGAAAATTTTGGTGGTTATTTACATAAGAGCTCATGCTGAACTCATGGCCTACTTTCAAAGTCTGTTTTGAACGACTCCTCATTCACCTATCTGATAGATTTTTTCTATCTGCAATGCATTAGGCTTTTAAATCTGTCTTTTAAAAAGTAGCACCTCTGATGCAAGATTAACTCATCAAATTGAAACCTGAATTTTTCTTCTAGTTTTCTTCTTTGGGGAAACTTCTTTTTTGCTTTCAACAGAAAATGACTTTGCCAATTCTCAAGGGATTACACCAAGACTATTTGCATTCATTGATGAGGTAGAAGATTCCTTGTTAATTTTTTTTTGGGTGACCTATGTAACACCTTATTTTTATCTATATTTTTCCATATATTATAGTATATACAATGTCCAATTAGCTCATATTAAGAGTTTGAACCATTAATAGAACCAAATATTTTAATAAAAAAAACATGGTACTATTCATTTGGTTCTTAATTTTTCTGGACGAATTTTGAAAAATCATAACTTAATCCAGAAAAATTGTATCAATATAGTTCAAGTCTCTAAATGAAGCTAGAAACATGATATACAAGATAAAAATATGAAAATTTCCTTTAACCTGACCAATTAGTACAGTTTATTGCTCAAACTTACACTATACAAATGATCATTTCTCTCTTTTTCAGGATTTTGGCCATAACTTTAAAAATTCATATCTAACTCTATACTAAGCCAAATCATGTATTCTATATGTCATTGGAAAGATATATATGTTTACTTATCTTCATATTTTTCTTATATATTTATTTAGTCTAGAAAGGGCACAACATTAATTTGAATCACTAGGGATCAGAACATCACTTTTTTTGGAACAGTCTTGGGAAAACTTATATATATCTCATTGTACAGCTCCAATTGAACTCAAACCAGTGGTATACTAACCTCAAAAGATAAAAATTTTCATAAATATAAGCCGCTGAGTTTTTGGGGCTCTGTACGATTTTATATCACTTTTCAAAGAGAAGTAATATATTCAGTAAAATTCACAGCCTTCACCTCACTGTCCAGTTTTGATCCTGAACTTAAAATTACACTATAAATCGTACATATATCCAAATTACGTGTTCTTTAGCTAATTGGAAAGCTTGTTCTCTTTAGTTTTAGAGAATATATAACACTTGACTTACTTTCCCTGTTTCAATCAAACAGTGTTGACTTTACTTTCATTGCTACAAAATAAACTTCTAGCAATATAACTTGGCAAAGTAGACTTCATAACAAGCTCACATGATCATTCCATATTACAAATCCATGCTAATCATTTCATAATACTCATAAGGACATAATAGCATAATGGCATAGATCTAAAAGCATATACATGGTTTTATACATAATTTCAAAATATACACTCATAGCTTGAAAACACCATCAAACATCATTCTCTTCTTCATTCTCCTTGCCTTATCTTTGGACTCCTTTGCCATAGCCTGTGCCTATCATTTGGGATACTTTAGGGGGTGAGATTGGGGGACAATCTCAGTAGCAAGTTAAATTCCATGCAATTATGTCAATCATGTCAAATAAACTCACATTTGATCACATATAATCACATCAATCACATTTAAACAATAAATTACCACATTAGTCATAAAAATTCGGCAATATAATGGTTTAGAAAATGGATATCCCGGGGAATAAAACCCCTCATTTTATAGCAAATCGAAATCAAAAAAATCACAATTGAAATATGACAATACAATTTAATCATAGAAAGACAATGAAAGAACATAAAGCAAGAATATGAAACTTAGCTACCTTTGGTGCTTGCACTTAGCTTTTCTCTTTAAACCAAAGCTTCCTTTAGTTTTCCCAAGCTTCCTCAAGTCCCTAAACATCATTAGACACATACTCAAGCCACTGATTTCATGGCTAATTACAAAAATCTCTCATAAAACTCTTGAAACCCTTAAATTCTCAAACTCTTTATCTTAAGCTCTATCTTTGAGCCAATTCTTGTCTTTAAGATTTTTTATCATGGGGAATTCCTTTTTGCCATTAAATTAATGAAATTCCAACCTTAAGACACTCAAATGATCTGGCTGAAAATCTGCTCCAAAGGAAAAAAAAATGGTTCTTTCACAAACTTGCTTTAAACATACCATACTTGTTTCCCTTAGAAAAATCTCATACTTTCTCTAAACTTTATTGCATAAAACCACTTCCTTTCTTGCATCCATATCCAAACTGAAACTAAACAGGAAGAGGAGAAGAGGAGAAGCTTCAAAGCTTAGCCTAAACCACTTGAAAACTAAGCTAGGAACCATAAAAATCACAAATAGGAATTTACCTATTTTTCTTGAATTTTATATTTCCCCTTTTTCTTCTCCTTCCTCACGTTCTCTTCATTCTTTCCTTGTGTGTGCAGCTGCTCCTCTCACCTTTACATGTGTCTTTCACGTCCAGGAAGTGGGAATTAATATAGAGAAATTGAGCCAATTAAATTATGCCAACTTATGTACTTGAAGGTTCTTGAAAATTCATGTAAAAATGGCATGAATATTAAATAATTGGAATTTCCCATGTGCAGCTTGGTCAGCACAAAATGGAGGGTATTTTGGTCTAAAAATTTTAAATATTTACTTATACAGATATATCCTGGACCAGTCAAGACAATTAAAGCTACTTTAGTAGTGTATTTTCTATTATTGGGATACTAATTATGATTATATTGGGATATAAAATTACCATAAAATACTTATCCCAATTGGTCCAAATATAAGACCCATACATTTTTCTTGAATGAATACTGCCTCTTCTTGCAGTCCAGACTGACCTTTATCGGGTAAGACATTAATATTAAATCATAATTACCCAATAAATATTATTTTGATCTTAATAAATTTCATACTATATTCTATTGGTCTTAACTCATTAAAAGCTTCATTTTGACTATAATTTTTCATATTTATAAAAATGCCCTTAACCTGAGATAAATTTATAATTTTTAAAATTTTCGAGTTATTAGGTGTAATTTTTGCCAAAATATTTGACGTCTCTTCCCTACGCGAATTCTTGGAGACAAAATTGTCATTTTCATAATTTTTAGGGGTAAAAATATAATTTTTCATTTTTCTGTCTAATAGGAAAAAATGACCTCTTTACCCTATTTCACGTAAAATGATGTTTGTCCATTTTTACAAATTTCATATGCATTTTTAGTTATCTAATATTTTAGGGATATTACAACATATGCGTAGATGATTACCCAAGGATCTCTCTGTGGTTTCACCTTCCCCCTTCAACATTATCTTGGTTTTCTCCCCAATCTTTCCTTTGTTTGCCTATTCTCAGAGGACTACTCCAGGCCTACTTGTATTCATTGTTTGATAAGGGAAAAGGTTCCTTGTTAGGTGGCTTTATTTTTTATCAATGCTGAATTTTTTTCCCCAGGAAGCCCTTCCTCTTCAAAATTGTCATTGTTGTTTGGCTAATCTTTCCTTTGTTTGCTAATTCTCATAGGACTACACCAGGCTATCTGAATTGATTTTTTATGAGGTAGAAGATTCCTTGTTGAAAGGTTTTAATTTATTATTTATGTCGAATTGTTTGCCTAAGGATCTCTCTTGGGTTTTCACTCTCCTTCTTCAAAACCATCATGGTTTCTTCCCTAATCTTTCATTTGTGAGGATTAGATTAAACCTTGATTGAAATTTCATTCCTATACTCTTGCCTGTAAATTTTTGTAATATACTTTCTCATTTGGAGAATTGACGTCAGCATCAGTTTGGCAAAAACTCGCCTAGTACATTTCTTTTGTATTTAAGTTGTTCTGACATATAATTTTTGTATAATGTAATAGCTTTTTCTTTTCCCAATGATGTTGGAAAAATAATCCTTTGATGTTTGATAACTTTTTCCCCATTACTTACAAGGTTTAATCAATGATCAATTTAATAGAATTCATTCTTTGAAAAGAATTGAGGAACCAAATTGTGTTGTGACGCTCATTGGAGCATACTTCAGAGATGTAGAAGTGATCCTTTCAGATCTTTCTAGTCATGCGTAAAGATAATGCTCATTCATGGATTTTCCATTCTAGCTGATTATGGAATCCAATTTTCCAACTATCATATTTATTTCCATATCTACAATGATGATAAGTCTAATATTGACTTAAGTAAGCCGGTTGCCCTTGCTCATGAAATAGAGGATAAGAGCACAAGGTAGTATGCAATGTCTATCTATCCCAATTACACTGGTTGTATTTAGACATAAAGCATGCATATGCCTTTTTGCCTTTTTCCAGGATTGGAGATGGCCATTCAAACTTTAATGGGAGTATATACAGTCTAAATGCCATAGAATTTTGTGAAGCCTTTTTTTTTTTGGAAAATGGAAAATAGGGAACTGTTCAACAAAGGGAAAAGAAGTGGAAACACAATTCTCAATTTCTTTACCTTTCACTTCATACTTTATTTTCTTTTCTTTTGCCTTGTTCATGTTTTCTTGTTTACATTATCATGAATACTTTGTTAAAAAGCTCTTGACCTAAACACTTAAGCTGTTGAGCAACGGCCCAAGAATTATTTCAGAACATTGGAAGTTACATCTTATATTTGTGGTTGGTGTTATAGCATTGGTGCGGAGCTTGTTAAGCTTGCATGTCGTGATCTGAATCTAGCTTGTGATGAGAACCATAAGAGAAAGTAAATGCTCTATCTCAACTATCCAATGTGTGATCTTTTATATATAGGCTTGGCATTGTTGATCTTGAGCTAAGATTTGCATCATTTTCCCATAAGAGAACTATCCAAGAACTTCTAGGCAACCCTTATGTCGTGATCTGATTCTAGCTTGAATATTTGAGTGGACTTTTCTTTGGAAGTATATGCAACAATCTATAAATTTGATAGAATGGTCATCATTTAAGTATTAAAAAAACATTTCTATTTTAGTCGTTCAATTATTGTATTTTGGTATTGTTACATGCCCTATTAAATGCCACAAAGCTTCATTACCTGCAAGATCCCCAACTAGTTATTTATTTGTAACATCTTGTTTTACTTTGAAAAGCTTTTTCTACATCACACATGGATATCAAGGTTTTCTGGAAAGCAATATTGTCGCTACATACATTTCTTATTCAAGCAATCTATGAAATGTATCGATGTCTTAAATAATTAGATCCCTTATCTGGTGAAATAGACCTACAATTTAATCACGTACACTTGATTGGTGGTGATCCTGGTCCCTGTATGCCTGTTTGCAGAGCTTAATATGATGAAATATGAATTTGTTGGGTATTATTTGACATCATGACTTTAAATAATAAGTTAGACAATGGATCAATTAAATAAATGGAAGGGTTAATAGCTTTATTTAAAACTTTCTTAGGTGACAGAAATATAGGCTTCTTTAATAACATAAATTTATTATTTTTCTTATGGGTAGACGTACTCCTTTAGAATAGCTTGCTCTAACACTCTATCTTTCATTTGGAATTGTATATGTTCATGCCAATTAGCATCTATTTGAAACTCTTTCCATGTTAACATAATGCTTGTTGTTTTATGTTATGAAGTATAGTGTTATAGAGTTGTATATTGTTGTTGTTGTTCTCTTTGTTTTTATGGAAACTTTGCTGTTCAGGTTTGCTCAAAGCCTCATGTGGGTAAAAAGTGTGTTTGGTCATACCAAGAACAAGTTAGAGTCCTATGTTTGGGCATCCCACATCATTTTTGTTTGATGATTTTAAACATATTTGGGAAAGAATTAGTCACAGGAATAAATAATACTTGAGGGAAGAAAAAGAGAATATAAGAAGCAACTAATTTAATGGTAATTACTAATTAGTGTAGAACGATTCGAACTTTTCACTAATGAACTTGGGGTTGTCCATGGTTTGTCTCGTTGGTAGAAAATCGATGTTAGAGGATGATGAGATAAAAATTGGAAAGAGTTCTTTCAGTTTGAACTCCTTCAATTTCACATCTATATACAATAGGAGCTTTAAAGAAAGAAAATTTGATTTTTAACTTAGGTCAATTTCAATACTCTTACAAGCAATCATTAGACATAACAAAGTTTTGAAGGGGATAGTTTGATAGAACTCTTTTTGTCTTTTGTATTGTGAAGCTCATCTTTTATCCTTATCTACATCCTGAAACTGATTAGCTGACATAATCTCAATGCAGATGGAGAAAAGGATTATTAGATACATGGAGTCAAAATCACAATCTTCATTCTCGACCCTGAGTTGAATTCTCTCCTTCAATTGGATTAGAAGAACTCAACCCCTTTTTGAACATTGCGTTAATGTATGCTTTTAGTGGTCATTGAATCATGTGTCTTCCTGTTCTTATTAAATAAAAATGATGCTTCTACTTATTTTAGTTTCCTTATCCTTTGTGCGTTGTGTGCTGCTGCAAACTTCCATATCATGGTAGTTCTTCAATGTTCAACCTTTTGAATGAGACTCTTATTTGGGATTGCCATCTTGCCCTTGCTGCCTTTGATTGTGTCTAGGGATTTACAAATGGATGAACTCATAATTGTGTATGCGTTATCTGACCAGAAAATCAAGGCAAGCATGCCATGTAAGCAAATAAATGAGTAAAATAAAATAAACAACGCATTGGATCATTCTAAGAAAGGTTTTATAATTTATTTTTTGCCTGGAAAAAGGAGGGGTTGAACCCATTTGGATAGATTAGGTTTTGGGATGTTGATGAAAATGTATGAAGTACTGCTATATGTGATATTATTTATATCATTTCTCATGAGACCAATCCAAGAACAGGAAAACAAAGGGAACAGGATGATGCTTAAAGCCTTAAACTATTTGTACCCTAAATTATTAAGAATGAGGATGGTGCTTCTGAATTTAAAATAATTGGTAGAAAATATGTTATCTGAATATATTAAATGGAGGTTAAAACAATATTTGTAACTAAATATAAGGAATGAGGATAGGGCTTTTATAAATGAATATCTTAAATTTTTAAGAGTTAAGACTTGAGACTCAACAGAAGGACAATAATGTTTTTTATGTTGAAAGAGTAACGTTAACTTGTTTCAATATCTTAAATAAGTAAAATAATTGGTAATCAAACTAGAACCATTCATTTTGAGGAGGAGGAAAACCTTCACTCTAGTCCTTCAAGTATAAAATGAAGCCTTATGCGTTTGGGAAGCCAAAAAAAGGAGAATGTTGCTATGTCAATTGAAGGTGAGTGATGAAAAATGCATTACCCTCCTTTAACATTGAGTAAAAAGGTATTCACAACCAAACCTTGCTACAAGGTATCTTGCTGGTTGCTTGTTAAACTCACATGATCGTTCAAGCATGATGCCATATAGTGTGTGGCATTTCACATGTTCATCGTACAACTGATATATATATATATATATGCAAGATGCAAAAATAACCCCTAGCCTTTGTGAATTGTGATCATTGGATTAAATAGCCTCGAAATGCAGAATATAGAGGCGGATCTACCTTGATCACTATGGGTCCCATATAAATGAGCTCCATGCTCCTTCGTTTTCTCTCTTTTTAACTTTAACAGATGAATAATTCAAATAATGGTAATCCCATTCTCATGAATACTGAAGAACGTATCATCATGGAAGGCGTCTCACGTGTTCATTGCGTAACTGATATATTGATATAGGTGCGTCACCTCAAGCCTTTCATGATCCTTACATTAAAAGAGAAAAAGAAAAAGAAAAGAAAAAGCCCTCAGTTTGTGAGAAATCACTAATCATTTTGTGACATAGAGATTATTAAAATAGATTTTACTTTTCCCAATAAAGTTTTTTTTATACACATGGAAAAAATTGAACCCATGACAATATATTTAAGAAACCTAATCATTTACACCAAAATTATCTGGCACTTGCTATTTCCATTCATCGGCTGGCCCAGGTGAGAATTGGGTCGAAATCTCATACGCCATTTAATTGTTGAATAATATAAGTTTAGGTTTATGTATATCAAAATTAATTTAAGCAAATGCTAAGCTGGTTATACAACCTATAAAAGAAGAGAAGACTACACAGGGAATGGCTAGCATTGTGCTTAAGATCCTGCATATAATGAGTTGGCCTTGGCAAATTTGCTTTACTTTGTGTTTGGTTGAAGGGATTTAGAGGAAAGAGGAGAGTAAATTAAAATTTTCCTTTGTTTGGTTCAATAAATAGAAGGAGAGGGAGGGAAAATTGAGACTTTCCTTTGTTTAGTTCAATAAGTAAAAGAGCAATCCCCTCCCCTAAAAAAGTGGAGGGATTTAGAGGGAAAATAAGCAAATATATCCTCTTCTCTCCCGTCCAACATATTCAAATAAAGAAAAATTAAAATCCCTCTACTTCTCTCTCTTCCCCTCCCTCCCCTTCCTTCCCTCCACTAAAATCCCCACCTTCCCTCCCCCCCCAATTAAACCAAACAGTGCCTTAGTTATTCTCCTAGAGAATGCAATTCTATTGCTGATTGTTTAGTCAAATGAAGCTTGTAGTATAGAGCCAAACTCTCCATTATAGATGTGGTTCCTGATTATGCTAAACTTCTAGTGCAAAGTGACAGATTGGGATTACAATCTCCATCTAACTTAATATAAATTTTGTACATTGGGAGTTGTCCTCTATTATACCAAAATAAAAAAAAAATTATTTTAAGCTCATTATTAGGGGTTGCGCCGTCTTTAATCTTCGAACAAATCTATGGGCAAAACTTGCACCTGGCCTTTTTTTCTGGCATCAAGAGAAACATAAACAATCAATAATGACTGGACTAAAAAAAACACTAATAGTGAATTTACCAATTTTCATTCGTATATAATAATTTTGTGGCCAAAATATATAACATTTTTCACCTAAAAATGCTAAAAAAAATTCATATTCAATTTATTGTCACTTTTATAGCTAAATATTATTTCCACTCAGTTATATCATGGTTGAAATACTAAATAAAAACAAGGAAAAATGACAAATAAATACCTCTAAAAATAAAAAATTTCAAAAACATACCTTGAATTTACGAAATAACTATGAGGTGCCAAGGTATTTTTTTGTAAATATTATTATCTAGCAAAAAGACAATTTTATCCCTTTCTCTTTTTATCTTCTCTTCCTTTCTCCCTTCCATTTTCTTCCTCTCTCTCTTATTCTCTTAACTCTTCTTCCCTCTTCCTTCTTCTCCCTTCTCAAATCGACAATCAGAATGACATCGGAGGGAAGAGAACAACCAAGGAAGACGGTGTCGGAGGGAAGCGATACCATAAACAACACCGGAGGGAAGAGGATGAGAAGCAGTACATGGCTTCAAGTGACAAAGAGAGGTCAAGCAAGAGAATAGAGATCCACCATCACAGAGTCAAGATCCACTGTCATAGAGCCTAGATCCACCATTATAAAGCTCAGATCTATCGTCACGGTACTTTTCCCTCCTCTACTGCGCACACCTCATCTTCATATTCTCCATCGAGTTCTTCTTTTTTTGGGTTGTTGCTAGTTTTTTTTTTAAATGTTATAGATTTGGAGTTTTACAACTTTTACAAAATCAAAATATATGTAGATTGGTTGCAAATTTATGTAGAACAATTACAAATTTATGTGTATAAGTTGCAAATATGTGTGGGATTATTTTTTTTTTCAATAGAAATTGTACGTATATCAATTGTAAATCTAGATAGAAAAGTTACAAATTTACATGTATTAGTTGAAAATGTGTGTAGAATTATTTTTTTAGGATGATATTACTTATGAAGTTATGTTGCTTTCAGCTGCAAACTACCATGTGATACTTGCAAATATAGGATTGTTAGTTGCAAATAGGTGACGATCGACCATTAGAGGAAGGCCCCTTTGATGGTTGACCATTACCTTAATTGCAAATTTACTAGTATCTATTGCAAATCACTGGACATCAGTTACAAAATGAATATATTTAATTAATTAATAATTTTGACACAAAGAGAGGGAGGGTAAAATGGTCATTTCACGGGTAAAAAATAATTCCAAATACATACTTTGGTGCCTTATAGTAATTTTGCTAATTTGATGTATGCTTTTTGAAATTTTTGCTCTTAGAGGTATTTATTTGTTATTTTCCATAAAAACAAATTAATAAAAAAATGAAAATATAAATGAGAGATGGATAATAAGGAGAAATGAGAATATATGATTGATATGATACAAAATTTTAAGAGGGAAACATATAAATAGATTTTTTTATACAGCTATTGTTATCCAAAATTATTATGCCAAACTTGAGAATTGTCAAGCTCAACTAGAATAAAATAAATTTGAATGGTCACCAATGCAAAAATTAAGCTAAGCATAGGCTTATGGGGCTAAATCAACTAGCACCTTCATTTAGCTTATCAATATTTTTTCTTTTGTAAGATAAATGTGAGTTGAATTCTAAAAGCTCTTCATAATTGAATAGGTTTCACATATGAAAGAGAACTTACAAAATTACTATTTATATATTACTACCAATAAACACTAGGGGTGAAATTCAAATTCACGCCATCATAGAGTAATCTTTATCAATTAGATTAACCCCATTAGGATATTTTTCATGAGTATTAGCTTAGTCAATCCAGTCCAATAGGCCCAGTAGTTCCACACGTGCAAGCAAGCGGATCTATTGGGAGAAGGGGTCTGGACTCATGATGATGTACCTACCCAGGTTTTTGGTCCCTATCTTACCTTGGGTTTTTATCCCTAGTTATCTCAAGGCTCTATGATTTCTTTATTAAAAAACAATAGAGATATTAGGAGAAAATTTGGTAGATAAACTATTTATCAATACCTCTTGTAAAAGTTGCCAATTTCAATAAAATCTTACGAAAATAAAATTTGATTTGTTTTAAGTGTAAAAATGGAAAAACCTTTATGACCCTTGAACCTATATAAAGTAATTTCACTACAGAATGCAAAAAGAGTAGGAAGAGTTATTTTACATATGAAATCAAGTACATTTTCTTATATGTGAAATTTGATGAATGGACTTCATAATTTATAAATAATATGATTTATACTTTATTATATATTTAATTATTTATATATTCATAAATTTTATGAAGATAATCTTCTGTCTTGAATTGAATTCTCCATTTGGTTGGATAAAGGAAAACTCAACTCCTTTTAAACATCATGTTGACTCAAAACTTCTTGCTGTTGAATCATACATCTCATCGTGAAGAATGCTCTATCATAAACATGATGCTTCTAGTTCTTCTTTTTGTCCTTCCATTTCTACTTTTCTTTGTTTTTCGATTCTCCATTTGATAATACTTCTTTTTTTTTTCAAGAGTTGAAAATAAATTTAAAACGACACGTTTATTGTGAAAGCTAAAGGGTGACTCGTGTTTTTTATTTGCTTCACGCCTCACGTGCTGTGCAGCAAGAGATCACTTTATATAGAATATAAAATTTATGAAAATATAATATGTATAATTTATGAATAACATGATTGTCACACCCGGAGATGTGACGCGGACGGTGCAAAAATGAAAAAAAAAGGGAGAAACCGGCCCACGCGGCGGAAGGTCGGTTTCGGAGGGAGTCACCACCAAAATTTTGAGGGAAATTTTGGAAAACCAAAAATAAAAACAAAAAAAGGATAAGGATGGTCTGCGAATCAGAGTTGGGTTCGGGAGTACGATTGTGAGTGGGGAAGGTGTTAGGCACCCCCACAACACCCGTTCCTAAGAACGGTTACCTTAAGTTGATCATACAATTTTTATGGTTTTTTTTTTAAATTTTATTTTGACTGCCCTTTTATCATTCACATGCAAAAATATAAAAAAAAGAAAAAGGTAAAAATAAAGAATAAAATGAAAATATGAGAAGCTGGGAGAAATTAAATAAAGAGAGAATATTATTTATTTACAAAAGTGGATTTGGGAAAATAAATTGGTAAATATTTATTAGATTAAGAGAAAAAACACCAAATAAATAAGAAAATATTTATTTATTTACAAAGGCAGACTTGACCCAGAATGAGAGTCTGAGGCCTACGTACCCTGCGATAGGGATCAAAGTCGACATAATTCGGGCTAAAAATGTGTGTCACTGGGTTGGTATTTTTATTTTATATATTCTTTGAAAAGAGAGGTTTATAGAAAATAATTTGTCTTTTCACAAAGAAAACAATTTTTAGAATTGGTTGGTATGTTTTAATTTGTAAAAGACAGATTAATTTCCAATATTTGCCCTTTTCATTTATTTATATATTTTTTGGTTTAATCAATTCCTAAAAGAGAATATATGTTTTTTCCTCCATTTAGAAAATATGATTAAAATTATTTGTGATTTTGAATATCTTATTTTGATTTGAAAAAGAAATATTTGAAAACAATTTATTTTCACAAAATAAAATCAATTGGCTCATGTGGTGACTTTATCACTCACAGTACACCCATTGATGCCTAAATGTCCACGGTAGTGTTACTCGAGACAACAAGGAGTAAAGAAATTTGAAAGAAAATAGATAATTTTCATATTTATTTATTTTTTTTGTACGATATTTTTTTATTTTCTATTATTTTTTATAAAAATCATTTCAACACTTATTCATTTATTAAAAAAATATATTTTGAAAAATAATAATCAGCATATGTGGTGACTTTATCACTCACAAGTTACTGATTTATGCTTAGAATACTCTCGGTATTACCACTCGGAGTAGATAAAAAGGATAACGGCTTGGAAGAAACAAACAATTTGGGTTTCAATCACTTTGTTACTATCCTCATTATATATATACCTTGTTTATTTTATTTATTTGTTCATTATATATATATATATTTTAAGAAAATAAAATATATACATGAAATGAAGAGGCAAGTAGCACTAAGTGAGCGAATAAGAATCAAAAGAAAATAAATAACTTTAGTAGGAACTATAACACATATTTACCAAGTAAAATAAAAATAATAATAATAAATAATAAGAATGAAATCTGGCAAGTAAAATAAATTTTTTTTTTTTATATACGTTTTCTTAAAAGTGAGAAGGATATTGAATTCTTCAAGAAATTTCATCAAGTCATTTTCACCATAAACTTTGCAATGTCAAGCCCGTAGGAAATCCATGGAAAATATTCTTAAGAAATTCCCAACGCCAAACCAATAAGACCATAGCCTAGTAATTCATAACAGATTTCCCAATGTCCAGCCCCTAAAAAAGATTAGAGTTCATAACCGAAAAGGGTAAGAAGTCCCGTGTTACTCTGTTAAGCATCATATCTATGCCTACCACACATTTATTCCTTTAAACGAATTCAAGAATGTTAAGACAGCATTCATGTGTCCAAAGACCACAAGCAAGAAACTCTTATGAATACAAAACCTACTTTCAATTAAACCAGTCATGTATCATTCAAACACTTGTCATAGGTACTTGCCATTCTCGGATAGAAAGAAGACCATGGAGACTCCCAAGGTGCAACCGAGATGACTCAATCTCTACTCTACATACGTTCATCCAGGCATTCTCCTAGCATCTACCGGGGGCCGAGGCTTTTTCTTAAATCGAATACCAGTTTCTTCTTCAGGGCTAAATCACGATGCATGAATTCAACTCTCAGTAAGAATAAACATCCAATAAATACCCCAGACCCTGAATCCATCGATTTTAGTTGATTATGGACTTAAGGAATCATGACCAAGCTTTATCACATAGGATCAATCATGTGGTTTATGTTTAGCAAGCAGACTGAACTAACAGGAGCCAAAACAATGCATTACTCAATAAGGGACCAAACCGAAATTCTCAGCAACAGACATGACCAACCGAAATTCACAGAAACCAATCACATGGAAACAAGATCCGAGATCAAGCAATTAACTTGAGTAAATCAACTATCAGAATCTGTAAAATTATACGAAAACCAATCAAGAAAGTTGAGAACAATGAACGGAGATAACTATTGAAGTTTGTAAAATCATACAAGAATTAACCAAGAAAATCCGGAAATGACGAACAGAGACAGTAAATCCATGGCAGAAAAGGGAACTCGTAACGGATTACTAACCCAGGTGACCCAATAAACCTCGAATCTCTTCCAGATCGTCTGCCCTTTCGTCACTTACGCACAGCTTAGCCCGCGGCCTCCTCCCCTTCGTGCTCAGTTCCCTTTCTTCTTTTGCTCGAATTTCCCCTGTTTTTCCTTCTCTAGAGTTCTTCCACGTCCAGAAAAATCCTCCCTTGACTCGGCTCCCTCCTCAGTCTTTATAGAGTCCCCGAGTGGTCCCCTCTTCTTTGCTTCACACCCGCGGGTTCCTCGTCATTTTTTCCTTTCGTGTACGTCTTCTCTGGCTCCCTCTGTTTTCGCAGCCACTTTTCTTGTTTCCGCGGCTGTTCTCTCTCTGACCCCTCCTATTCTCACGGCTCCCTCTGTGTTGTTTCTTTTCGCAGTCCACTCTCTCTCTCTGGCTCACTCTTTCTCTGTCTCCCCTGCTTCCCCCCGCTGCTTTTCCTTTTTTCTGGTTCTCCTCCTCTGCCTCTGTGACCTCTCTCTGACTCCCTCTGTTCTTCTTTTCTCGCGGTTAACCTCCCCTTTTTTTTTTCATCCTCAGCCGCGGTCTTCTTCCTTTTCTCCTGCCTTAGCTCTCCCCTCTCCCTCACGCACGCAGCTCCCTTTTTTTTTTTCTACTCGCGTGCTCTCTCTCCTTTCAACTGTCCCCCCTGCTCTTCTTTTTCTTTCGGTCAACTGCTCCCTCACTTTCTTTTTCTCTTAGCCAGCTTTCCTCTTCTCTGTTGCGGTCCCCTCTGCTTCTGGCTCTTCCGAGCCTTAGTGAGCCTGAGCCCTAATTAGGACTCAGGTGATTATGGGCTTGAAGCCCAATGTCCTCCTCCACCCCCCCCTTTTTTTTTTATATGCCCCTCTTTTTTTTTTCAATTTTTTTGTTATTATCATCATTATATTTTTTTTTCTGTTATTTTATATATATATATTATTATTTATTTTATTCTATTTTATTTTCTATTTTTTTATTTTTTTGTTATAAAATGCTCAACAAAATGGGGTATTTACAATGATTTATTTTAAACTTTTGTATAATACTCAAACTTGTTTAGTTTTTTTTTTAAATATATATTGCCCCTAGATAACCGGCCCATGTGCGTGGGCTGTCACATAAATTATAGGCCCAGTTGATTTCAAATAGCGGCATTCTCGTCATTGCAGTTAAAAAGAACGAATGAAGACTTCTTATCCTCTCTCCCCGCTCTTTTCGCCCTCAACTCCAGAAATGGCAGCCACAGTGAACCACCACCACTTACTCCCCAACCTCACTCGCCTCGAGTGCACCAGAACGAGGACCAGGACAAAGATAGAAGCACGTCGGCTCTGCGTAAGCTCGGTTCGGTGCTCATATGGAGTCTTGAGTGAGAATCGCGATGTCACATTGAGTAATAAGAATGATTCCCTGGAAATCTGCCGAGTTCTAAACGGCATGTGGCAAACCAGCGGTGGCTGGGGCCGAATTGACCGAGACGCCGCCGTCGAAGCCATGCTCCGATATGCCGATGCTGGTTTATCCACCTTCGACATGGCCGACCACTGTATGTAAAGTAAAATTCTCAGACGGTTTTTTTTTTTTTTAAATCTCTCAGACGCGCTCCACGTGTCCTATTAACGTATTGCATCATGTCAGAATTTCTCAAGTTCACTTCAAACTTTAATGTGTCTAATGGGCCCCTGTGCTTGTAGTTAATTACTGACAAACCATATGTAAAAGGTTACTGATAATATTTTTGTATAATTCTCTTGTTGGAAAAAGGGGGAAAATTAAACGTGGAGGGCACAGAGGGGTCGATTTAGGATAGAGTAGTGACACTGCATGTCCGTGTGCCGCTATTTTTACTTGGTTATTATAACAAAAGAAACTGCTAAAGTTATACACTTATACTATGAGCAGTTGTGGTCACTCGTCTGCCTGGAAATGGCCGTGTTATTGCGTCATCCGTTGAGCAAATTCACTTTCAATCCCAATGAAACAATAACTGGGAGGGGTAGTACAGCACGAAAATGTATGCATCTGAGACCATTTCAATGTGTACAAACCGAGGATAGCCAGCGCATTGTTGTCAAGAACGGAAACGATTCATTGGAAATTTGTCGGGTTGTGAATGGGATGTGGCAAACGAGTGGTGGTTGGGGCAGAATTGATGGGGATAATGCTGTTGATGCTATGCTTAAATATGCTATGCTTAAATATGCTGATGCTGGGCTTACCACTTTTGACATGGCTGATATATGTAGGGAACTCGCACGATCAAACTTTCTTTTGCTTGCCTCCTTGTTTGCGTCCATATGAACCCCCGGAAGGAAGAGATTGAGCTTACACATCTTTAAAGCAATTTAAAATTTCTATAGACGCCTCTTAAGCAACTAACTAGTTGGGCAGTCTATGTGATCGTAGGATGTTGCTGATGTTTCTTCTTAACGTAAACTGCTTTTTGTACTTGTGCCAAAGGATATGAGAATTGTGCTATTAATAGTTGCGTTTTCTGAACTTTACAGATGGACCTGCTGAAGACCTATATGGCATTTTCATTAATCGAGTTCGTCGCGAGCGCCCACCTGAATTCTTGGAAAAGGTCAGAGGGTGAGTTGATTATGCAACTGAATAGTTTTTTTCCTTATCAAAGTAAGTTTAAGTAGTTTACAAGCTTATCTACCCAATATACTAACTAGAAACTTTCAGATTTTCAAGTACATTAGGAAAGTTATTCTCTTTACCTATTGTGTCGTGTGATGCAGTCTCACTAAGTGGGTGCCACCGCCCATTAAGATGACCAGTAGCTTTGTAAGAGACAGCATTGATGTTTCACGAAGGAGAATGGATGTGGCTTCCTTAGACATGCTCCAGTTTCATTGGTAATTTTAATTTTCCTTTCATGTTTGTGGTTGTTTGATGTTCTTCCGGCTGTTACAGGGAGAAATAGCACTAATTCCTGTCAATATGTTAATTTTTTAACTGGTTTACCACTCAAAGATTAATGATCAATATTTTAAATAATATGAAAGACTCATCTATCTTGCTTGCCATTGTCTAGCAAACTGTTTATTCAGCTGAAGTGTCCTACTTAAATGAGTGTTTGACCTAATTCATCTGGCTGAACTACTTTGGGAGTTAATTTTGATTCATCTGGAGTTTTAAGTTTCTTTTTTACAAAATAAAAAATTTACTCTATTTGTGATTGATTTAGGTGGGATTATTCAAATCCTGGCTACCTTGATGCACTAAAACACCTCACTGATTTAAAAGAAGAAGGTTAGTATTGTTTCTGAATAATTGTATAAACTCCACATGTAAGTCCTAACTTCTTGATTTGATTGAACAACTTTGTCTTATGCAGGGAAAATCAAGACTGTTGCATTGACAAATTTTGACACTGAGAGACTACAAATAATTCTCGAAAACGAAATTCCGGTTGTAAGTAATCAGGTAAATCCACGTGCTCTAGTTTTGCTTGTCAAGTATGTGATTAGCATTGCTGATGTTTTCCACCCATTAACTGAGTTCCACTGGAACTTTTTTATGGTCAGGTACAACATTCAGTTGTTGACTGGCGTCCCCAACAGAAAATGGCAGAGCTTTGTCAGCTTACAGGAGTCAAACTTATAACGTCTCTTGCTCTCTCTCTCTCTCTCTGTGATATATACATATCCACAAAACACCCCCCCCCCCCCCAGGCGCTAAAAACCCTGGTTTTCTTTTTCTCTCTTTCAATGTTTTCTAGTATGAAGGGAATGTGGCTGGCTGGGAGGTTCTAAGTTCCAACAAGTTTATGCCCACAATCTGTTTGAATTCTAATTCTCTTGGCTGAAATAACAATTAGTTGTTGTCTTTGTCTAGAGGGTGCCACGAATGTTGTAAAATGTAACCACTGCCATATTAGTAGCAGACCATCGTTAGTAAGTCAACAATAGCCAATATTTCTTCCTGAATCATTTTCTGTTGCAGGTATGGGACTGTATTGGGTGGTCTATTGTCTGAGAAGTTCCTTGACACCAACATAACTATTCCTTTTGCTGGTCCCTCACTAAACACTCCCTCCCTTCAGAAGTACAAAAGGGTATGGATTCCTAACCAGTAACCACCATGAACTGCAGGGAGGTAGTTCAAGAAACTCAATCGATAGTCAGTTTCTTCCACGTCTGATTTCACTGCACTGAAAACTTTGTTAAGTGGACAAGCAACAGCAGCTTAATCCCACTAAATGAGGCAGAAGTATAGCCGAGGGCAAGTTATTAAATGGTTCTGTGTATCTAAAAGTAGACGAGAGAACAATAATACGAAATGGCTTTCTGTCTGCATAAGACCATTAAGAGAGTGGGCTTTAAATTGTCCTTCTGTCTCTATCATATTCATGTGTTTCACCATTTTGCATATGTTAACAGATGGTAGATGCTTGGGGAGGATGGAGTCTGTTCCAAGGCCTACTTCGGACACTCAAACAAGTGGCTTCGAAGCATGGGGTTTCGATCCCAACTGTTGCTATCAAGTACATACTTGATCAGGTAAAGTTTATTTTCTGATTTTCAGAAAGTTGCATATTATTTTGAGATCTCACTTGATGGGGGACGAGCTCATGTAATGATCCCTTTCATTCTGGTTTTTTCAAACTTGCAGCCTGCTGTAGCAGGATCAATGATTGGTGTCAGACTTGGCCTGTCTGAACATATTCATGACACGAATGCCATCTTTTCACTTGTTCTTGATGAGGATGACATCAACAGTATAAAAGAAGCCTCGGGGAAGGGAAACGACCTGCTTAAAGTGATTGGTGATTGTGGAGATGAGTACAGGCGTGCATGATTATCTGGCATATCAACCAGGTCTATGTTTTGATTCACATAGAAGAGGAAGGTGAAAGGAAAGACAAAGAAAGTATTAACGTGCAATTTTGTGTAAATAGAAGAATTGGTACCTGATGCTTCCATAGATTATAACAGATTTTTCATGGAACCGTCTCTGATCAAGAACGAAGTTTGGGGAAAGCAAAAGTAACACTTCTGTTATTGGCACACCCACCCCACAAAAAACAAAATAAGTGGATGGTTTAGCCTCACGAAACATTTTTTCTTGCCTTTTTCCGAGGAAATGAAGATTCGGCCATTTCAAAACTGGTGTGAACTGGTATCAAACGTCGAATTGGTACTAAATCAAACTGGCCTAATTTTTTTTTTATTTTTTTTATTTTTTTAAAATATTTTTTTTATTTTTAAGATAAAATAACATTATTTTTAATAAGTAGTATTATTTTTATGTATAAATTTTTTCTTTCTATATATTATTATAATACATAATTATTAATAAGAATAAATTTATTTAATAAATAATATGAAAATAACAATTAATATTAAAGTAGAAAATCAATTGATTATTTTGAATTCAAAATATAATTATAAATAAATATTTAGATTTTAATATTAAGTTGTAAAATTTATTAATAATATTTTTAATTTTCTATATAATATATAAAATTTAAAAATTATTAAATTTACTCTTTATCCTATATTGAATCTTAATTTTATACTCATGAATAAATATTTTTTATTTTTTTATCTATATTATTTATAATATATTAATTTATTTACAATTGGTTCAATTTCGATCTTTACAATTGGTTCAATTTCGATCTGATTATTGAACTTTGAATTGATATCTCAACCAATTCAATAATGAATTCAGTTTAGTTGTTTGGCCCGTGTATACGTTAATGATTATGGTGGAAAGTCTTGTTTCCTGGTGTCACAACATCAGTTAACAATGCTATGTTGAAATATGATGTACTTATTTCATAGCAATGTTTACAAGTGTTTTTCATTGGTGGTAAAAAAAATGTTTTTCATTTTTATTCTGTTTAAATATTAGAAGAAAAAGATATTGTGCGTAAATATGTGTGATCTCCACATTTCTAAAGAACATTCGAGTACTTAAGTTTCCTAAATAGCAAATGGTGCAAGTTAGGCAGTTACATGCTTAAGGATAGAAGGACATGAATTTTATATTATACATATAGTTTATTCTTCAATCAAACTTTAAAATGCTTTATTTTAATTTACACTTATATTTTAACTAAAATTCTAAGCTCAGCATTTTTTATTTCACCATTTTATTTTGTTAAATTATGTTATGAATGTTCTGTAAATTTAATAATTTTATATCTTCACATTTATTTAATTCATGTTTTCAAGATTTATATATTATTAACATGAATCCTTGAATATAAAATAAAAAAAAGTTTAATTGAGGCAAAGACTATTGTAACATTGATCATCTTATAATTCATTGAATTGCTAGAGAATACCTGGTAAATTGGCAATTATAAATTACCTTCAAATTCCTTAGTTTACATAAAAAATATCGTATACATGTTTGGAGCAATAATTTCTCCTCATTGTACAAATTTTTTTCATTTCTATTTTGTCATATCTTCAACACCAACAGATCACTTCACAAATATTTTCTAATATCTAGTCATTTTTTAAAAGAAAAGAGAAGTATAAATACAATAATAACTTAGGTAGTATGAGATATTTAAATCCATATTGAATAAAAATGATGTTTAATATGATATTTAAGTGAGCTGAATAGCTAACTTTAAAACATTGATGAAGGCTTAAGTAATATTTAAAAATTGAATGCGAATTAAACATATTAAATATATAAATAATGTTTAAATCATCAAATTACTGGTGTCAGTGTTAGACCAATGTCACGAAACAGTTTTATATCCTTGAACCTTATTTCAGGTGTGTTTGGGGTGACTTGTTACCTTAAAAAGCATTTCACAAAAGTGCTTATTGGCCCAAAAAACAGAACCTAAAATTTGTTTTATCTATTAATCTATTTTCTTTTAGGGAGAATTGGAAATAAATACCAAAATGTAGAAATATATGGAAAATGGGACCTACATACTGTAGCAACAATGAAAATAAAAATGGGAATAAAAAAGTGATGTGAAGTGATGAAATTGCCCTTGAAATTTGAAGGAAAAATAAAACAACATACACACATAGAGAGAGGGGGAGATATGTGCTGTGAAGTGAGGACGATAGCCATTTAGGGGAAGAGGATGATAACCACGGTGAAGCCTTGATCTCGAAGTTGAAGGTGGAGGAGGTGACATGATTGGTGAAGTTGATATATGCAGTGACGGTGAAGAGGTGATGAGGAACGTAGGAGATTTCATAGGCTTGACATTCAAGGTATTCTTATTTGCATCGTGTGAAAATATCTACATTAAGAGGAGGTAATGCCATGTAAGGTGCTGATATCTACATTACTAGTCATCTATTTCAGGTGTGCCATTTTCTTAATCACAATATGAAATTGTTAAAGTTGGGTTTACCTTTGTATACCCATTTATATTGTTTTCGTCTAAGTCTCAACTTTAACTTCTTCTCTCCACTAATGCTTGCAAAGTATTCATCTAACTCAATGCTTGTTGTTCTGAGTTGTATGCTCAATGATTGTTGTCTTAAGTTCCAATTTTATCACTTCTTTTTGAGTATGCCTGCTAGATGTTCAATAAAATGTCTAAAAAGGATTCACTTACTAGAAGGTTACTTATTGCTGGCCTCAAAGTCTCCTTTACTATGTTATTTTGCCAAAGCTTGTCAATTTCTGTGGGTGATCATAATTAAGTCTATATATGTGTGTGTTGATAAGTCTTTGTATATGTGGTCTTGTGTTTCATTCAAATTATAGTTTTTCAAATCATAATGTGGATAGTTCTTGAAATCATAATCCTTTAAATATGTTGATAGGTCTTTGTATATGCTGTCTTGTGCGCTTTTTTTTTCATTCAAATTACTATAATGATCCCATGAGGTATCTAGAAGCATTAGGTAATGAGTTATTTGACTATAATAGCAATGATTTGTTTTTGTAGTGAGACATAAAGTTATTGTTGATGAGAGTTTGGTGTATTATGGTAGAATTGGTGAAAAGCTCATTCACTTGAAATTTGGGTTAATTCAAGTTGAGCATAAAAAATTTCAAGTTTCATTTGCACATTTTTTGAAATCATTCAAAAAAATTCTAATTTGCCTTGGAAATTCCAAAATTTTACCAATACTTGCACATTTTCGACTTTCCCTTGAAAATTTTCTAATATGCCTTGGAGGTTCTATTCCAGTGGGAAAAAAAAAAAGAGCCATTTTGTAAATTTTCTACCATGACCTGGAAATGATTATTGGTGGTTTAAGTTAGGGGAGTGCCACATCTCCTGGGGTCAATATGGGTTCAACATAAAAATTGTCAATCTCTTCTTGCACATTTTCTCAAATTATGCAAAACAATTATAATTGTGGTTGGTAATTCTATGAGAGTGAGAAAAATTCTACCATGACTTATAAATTGTGTACTTTCCCTTGGAAATATTCTACCATGACTTGGAAATGACTATTGGTGATCTATTGGGGGAGTGACATGTCACTTGGGGGACAATGTAACATCTTAGATTTTTTGGATATTAATATGCATGAAAATATGATGATATAGCATGTGATGCATTATTTGAATGAAATGAGGAGTAAAATGGCAATGTCACATGGACCTTAAATGGAATTATTTTGCAATATGGTCTTTGATTAGAAATTATTTACAAACTGGTCCCTAAATAAAAATTTATTTGCAATTTGGTCTTTTATGGGGTAAAATTCGAAAATATCAATATACTTGTCAAAATGAACCTTATAACATGTTGGATCTAATGAAATAGTATATTGAGTTCAAAGGGATCAGTTCAAAAAGAAATAAATTGCAGAATACAATAGAAATTTAATTGTAAAAGAAAAAGTACTATGCACCCCACAAATGCAGATAAAATAAAAAAAGAAAAGTATGTGGGTTCCATATAAATACATTTTTAGACAATTAATTAAATTAAATGTAGATCCCAATCTAGTTGATTTCTATATACATAGAGGACTTAATAGTTTTAGAAAATATAGTTAAAGTACCTTTAACTGTCCTGGTAAAAAGTAACCAATATAAGATATATTTGAACCAAAAAAAATATGTTGTATTAAGAACACTCCCTCTCCTCTTAGTGGTGAAAATTTCAGCATGTGTGGTAGAAGATTATTTTAATATTTTGAGGAATTTAACCCTAAGAAGGAATTAATTTTAGCCATAACTTTATTGGACACTTGGACACAATTTTGTAAAGTCTTGATTTCTTTAATTACTCCCTCCTTTGGCGGACATATAGAGAGGAAAAAGAGAGGAAGTGTGCAGAAAATTTCCACAAGAAAGAGAAGAAGAGAAAGAAAGAAGAGAAGAAAAAGGCAAGCTTCAAGGTATGATTATTCTCTCAATTGCTAAGGTTCTCAAGTTTAAGTTTTTAGGTTGTATAAGCTAGCATGGTAGAGTTTTCTTCTCCTTCTTCCCAAGCAAAGATTTCAGCCAAGAGAGGGAAGCAAGAAAGGGAAGTGTTTCATGCATGGAAATTATGAGTAAGCATGAGAAAGTTGCAAGAAAGTGTGTTTCCATGAGTTTAAGCTAAGTTGCAAAGAAATTCCTTTTTTCTCCTCACTTAAGGGTGATTTCAGTCAAGTCATATAGTGATGAAGGAGTGAGAATTTCATGCAACGAATGGTAAAAATAGATTCCTCATGGTGGAATTAATTAAAGACAAGTATTGATTTCAAGAAAAAGGTAAAGATAAAAAAATATGGAATTTTAGGGTTTATTTGGTTTTTTAGGAATTAGCCTCGGGGATTGGTTGATTAAGTAAATGTTTAATAGTGTATTTGGGTTTGAGATAACTCAAGGAAGCACTTGGAAGGATTGGAATCAAGTGTTATAATAAAAAGTTGCATAAAAGTAGTAATTTTACATTTCTTGCTGTATATTATCTTGTTGTATTTTATGATGTACCATGACTTGCCATATCGTTGTTTTAATGATTGGTGTTTGGTTTTAGCTGAATTTAATGAAAAGGTTTTGGTTGGAATATCCATTTTTTGAGGAAAAACTCTGTCAAATTTTTTATGTAATACTATGATATAATGGGTTTTAATATACTTTGATTGATGTTTTATGCACAAATGATAACATGTATGTATGGAATGTACTTTAATACTGAGATTTTCATAATCTCATCATCCCAAATACTAACATGATAGGGTCAAATCATGGCAAGAATCCAGGGATGACCAAGGACAAGGAGGAGGATTGTGATGATTATAATGTTATTTGCTACCATATTATGCTTTTTCCTCATATTATGTAAAATTATGTATGCATTTATGAGCTTGTAATTTTATGTGGTTATGTTCCTTTAAGCTTCTCATAATACTAGGTATAAGTCTCAAACACATTATATATATATGTAAATATGGTATGAAAATAATTTTGATAAGTATTGTCCAAAACTGTCTAATTTGACATGTTGAGGATAAAATAGGACTAGTCTGATTAGAACAAGACATGGAAAATGAGTAATTTATATTCATGGAAAGTGGATGGAATGAGCTTTCTACGAAGGTAAATATCACATAAATTAGTTAAGTATGGAGAAAATTATGAATTTTCAAATTTAAGATAGAAAACCTGGAAATTGGCAAACTGACCATATAAATAGTAAATTTTATACTAAATACGATACCAATTGACACGTTAAAGATCTCGTTGCATATTTTTTCCATGTATATAATATTTTAATATTTTTTTAGAGACTTGAATCACATTCATATTATTTTTTTAATTAGTTATGAATTTTCAAAGTTTAGTTGAAAAAATGAGTGATAAAAAGAATAGTAACAACGAAAATTTTTATTTTTCCTTTTAAGCCTCTCTTGTGATTCAAGCTTCTTAAATGCTTAAATGGACATTATATGAGCTATAATACATGGAAAATAATGTAAAAAAGATAAGGTGTTACATTTTTTGTATCAGAGCAAAGATTCAGGTAAAGACAGGTATGAATCTCTAAAAAAGGAATAAATTATTTAGATATTATTCCTTTAAGTGGATTAACTAATTAGGATTGCTATTGTGTATTAAGGACATGTAAAATGTCATCCTCAAGTAATACCCAGGAATCTGATTATAGTGGATGGCCTGATCCTGATCTAAGGGAAGAAAGTGTTGGTTCTAACAAGGTGCCAACGAAAGCTTTTAGTGCATTAAAAATGTTGGGGAAGGATCATCACAACCTTGGCACGAACCTATAGTTGTAGAACCATTGCAAGTTGTTCCAGCACTGACTGTACCTCCTCAGGAAAGAAGAATTAAGCTCATTGAAGAAGTTGATTATGAGGTTGAATTTGTATTGAATTCGGAAAATGCCAGCCACGATGGCCCTGCTGATGTGGAACATATAGTATACAAAATTGTGAGGAAATGTTTCAAGGAATGTGAAAAATATTATGAAGTCCCTGATCAAATTCTCATCTTCTTAAACAAAGTTGTGGAGGTCAAATGTTTCTTGGCACAGGAAGGACTACATTATCCAGAATTACTGTGGATTAACACAATGATCAATGAAATTCCCATAAATAAGTTCTGGACCCCGGTTAAAGGTAAGTTAAAAGGATAGATATTTCCAAGTTTAGAGGACTGTGTTAAGATTTAGACTTGAAAGGAATGCCCAAATAGTAGAGATGAAAAACAAGGAGCCAAATCCACAACCAGAAGATGAAGGTTCAATGCTTCCATATGATGACACACATAAAACCAAAGAGATTGTGACCCAGTTATACAAGGATAGCCAGGAAAACTACTGGCAATCACAGATGCTTACATTTCTAGATATTGTTAAGGACACCAAATATTTTATGGAGTTGTAAGGCTTCTATTACTTCAAGCCAGCATGGGTTGATGCTATACTTTATGTACTACTAGATGATGGTGACTATTGGGGACCCATCAAGGCTGAACTATAGAATAAGTGGCCGAAAAATTTACAGGAATGCGCTTGGGAGCTCGTATATAGAGAGAATTTGAGACTGGAACTAGAAGATACCGAAAGGATTGAGACCGAACTATTGGAGTTGATTTCGAAGAGGATCTAGAGGAAGCTTTCAGCAGGATAGAAGATAGCTTCATTTCCTTTTGAAAGCTAACAGTGAATGTGATTGACTGTAAATATGTATATATGATAACTGATATGATTGCAAATTTTATATGTAAGATATAGGCATTCATAGTTAACATAGAAGGTAGAATGGAATGATAAATGTGACATGACTGTAAGAACTTATGTGTACAAGTTTATGACTATGTGAATAAAAGTATTATGTTAATGTATCTTCTGAGTGCAATTATTTTATGTTTATGAATTTGACTATTGTTTAGATACAAGATGGTTCGTACTAGAAGACAAACTCGAGCAAAAGTCCCTAAGCAAGTTCCTAGGAACAACTAGCTAGTTGATCCCTTACAAGTTATCATGGATAGATTGGATGAACAACAGAGAATCATTAAACAATTGCAGCGAACCATTAATGCTCATAGGCAAAATCAGGAGGCATGAGTTGAGAATTAACCTCCAAGACAAGAACAACAACAAGAAGTACCCTAGGTTACACAAGTAAAGCAAGCAGCTGGGACAATTATTGATCTAGCCAATCAGCACAACTTCATAGCTTAATTCAAAAAGCACTACCCTCCTTCCTTTGACAGGAAATTTGATGTGCAGGTGGCAAAAGATTGTGTGCTAAGTTTAGAAAAGATTTTTAGATTGATGAGATGTACCTCTTAAATGAAAGCATTATTAGCCATGTAAATGCTTAAGAAAGAAGCTGATAGATAGTGGCACAACACAGAACTGATTCTGCAAGCTAGGAATATCCTTTTCACATGGGAACTTTCTTAGAATAGTTTTATGATAAATATTTTCCATGGTTAGTACGAGATGAGAAAGAAGCAAAATTCATTATGCTCCGGCAAGTAGAAGATTAGTTTGTCAATGAGTATGTGGCTATATTCATCAAGCTATCTAGGTATTCCACTTACCATAGTAGCATGATGGTGAAAGGTGGAAGACAAAGAAGCTAGAAAGAGGTCTCAAGCCAGTCATTAGAGAAAGAGTGGCTTCAATGCAAATTAGAACTTTTAATGCACTAATTGAAGTTGGCGAGATTACAGAAAACAATTTAAATCATAAATTCTTAGTATCATATATACCACCAAACACCAGAAAAGTTGCTGCAGCTGCTGCTGATGAGGGTGAAAGTAGTAAGAAAAGGAGATAGCCATGGTACAACAATAGTAAAAAGTTTAAATGGGCAGGCAAGAAAGGAGGAAAAAAGGCATAAAAGAATGTTCCAATTTGTGACTAGTGCAAAAGAGCCTACAGTGGAAGGTCGTATTTAACAAGTCAAAATGTTTGCTTCTGATGTGGCAATGTTCGGCATTTTGCTTAAGATTGCAATGTGGAGGTGGCTAAATCCAGACCTTAGGCACAGGGAAACATTTTTTATCTTTCTTAACAAGAGGCCTAATAGGCACCTAATCTTATCAAAGGTGCGATCAAAGTTAATGATTATCTTGCACATGCTATGTTTGATTCAAGTACTAGTCATTCATTCATAACTTATGATTGTGCTAGATGATTGGGTCTGATTATGACTGTTTCACCTTATTATTTGCATGTTTCCACTCCCATAGGGAACAAAGCCATAACCTCCAGTGTTTGCCTAAATTGCATTGTCCAGTATGAGCACTGTAATACCACATTGGATTTGACATGCTTGCCCTTCCTAGATATAGACATAATTATTAGCTTGAACTGGATTTCTGCAAACATATCCTCTTAGATTGTAAAAATAAAACCCTGATCCTACCAAACCCTGAAAGTGTTATGTGTGTTGAGACTAATTTAGATTTGGGATGATTCAACAAAGCACTTGGAAGGATTAGAATCAAGTGTTATAGCAAAAAGTTGTATAAATGTAGCAATTTTACATCTCTTGTTTTATGTTTTCTGGTCATTTTTTATGATGTACCATGGCTTACCAAATTGTTATTTTAATGATTGGTGACTGGTTTTGGCTGAATTTAATGAAAGGGCTTTCCTAGAGATGTCCATTTTCTAAGGGAAAACTTTTCTGAAATTTTTTACATAACAATATAGTATAATGTGTTTTAATATGCTTTGACTGATGTTTAATGCACAAATGATAACATGTATGCATGGAATGTACTTTGCTACTGAGATTTCCATAATCTCATCATCTGAAATACTAGCATGATAGGATCAAGCCATGGTAAGAATCCAAGGAAGGCAAAGGACAAGAAGGATGATTGTGATGATTAAAATGTTATTTATTATTATGTTATGCTTTTTCCTCATATTATGTAAAACTATGTATGAATTTATGAGGCTGTACTTTTATATGGTTTTGTTCTTTTAAGCATCTCATAATGTTAGATATAAGTTTTGGACAAGTTTTTATGTATGTAAATATGGTATGAAAATAGTTTTGACAAGTATTGTCCAAAACTGTCCAATTTGACATGCTGAGCATAAAACAGAACAAGTCTGATCGAAATAGGGCATGATATATGAGTAGTTTATAATCTTGGAAAGTAGATAGAATGAACTTTCTAGGAAGATAAAGATCACCTAAATTAGTTAAGTGTGGAGAAAGTTATGAATTTTTAAATTTAAGACAGAAAACTTGGAAAGTGGCAAAATGACTGTATGAACAATAAATTTTATACTAAATACTATATGGATTGACATGTTAAAGATCTAGTTGCATATTTTTCTCATTTATAGAATATTTTAAGATATTTTTAGAGATTTGAATTATATTCATATGATTTTTCTTGAATTAGTTATAAATTTTTAAAATTTAGCTAAAAAAATGGGTGACCAAATGAATAGCACTACTAAAAATTTTTATTTTTCTGTTTTAGTCTCTCTTGTAATTCAAGCTTTTAAAATACTTCAAATGGACATTATATGAGCTATAATACATGGAAAATAATATAAAAAGATAAGATGTTATAGTCCATGTGAGTTCAGTATAAAAATTTTCAAGCTTTACTTGGAAATCATCTCAAATTATGCAAAAAAATTATAACTGCACATGGTAATTCTACCAAAGTGAGAAAAGTTCTATCATGATTTGTAAATTTTCTACTTTCTATTGGAAATTTTCTACCTTGACTTGGAAATAACTATTGGTGATCTAACTTGGTGAAGCTTCACCTCACATGGGGTCAATTTAGGTTCCACTTGAAATTTTTCTAAAAATATTCCAAAAAAATTCTCATTTGCCTTGGAAACTTTCCAACGTGCCTTAGAGGTTCTACATAAGGGGAAAAAATCAAAGCTGCCTAGCAAATTTTCTAAAATTAGTACAAAAAATTCTAATTTGCCTTGTAAATTCTACTAGGGTGAGAAAAAATCTACCATGACTCGGAAATAAATGTGTTGTCACTTGGGAGAGTTCCATATCACCAAGTTTAGTAGTTGAGAAAAATGATGAACCATAAAATTTCACCTTTTCAGTTCAAATTTATGAGTGGTTGAACAATTTTCAGAATAAGTTGGGCCAGCATTGCATGCGAACAAGACGTGTGGACCTTTGTGGACAGATCAGTTAAAATAGTCGACCAGTAGTTTATGTATATGAAGTTATAAAATGGAAGTGGTCAACTATTTTTCAGTTCTTCAACACCAAATGTGCAAATCAAATGCGAGTTGGTTCAATATCTTAGAGAAATGGTTTATTAGAAATTATGACATTTTAAATTCATACGTTAACTGTTTTTCAAAATAAGTTGGGTTAGCATTGCATATGAACAAGACATGTGGACCTTTGTGGACAAACCAGTAAAAATGGTTGATTGATAGTTTACGTATATGGAGTTATAAAATGAAAGTGGTCAACTATTTTTTAGTTCTTCAACATCAGCTGTGCAAATCTAATGTGAGCTAGGTTCAATATCTTAGAGAAATGGTTAACCGGAAGTTCTAACATTTTAAGTTCAAATTTATGAATGATTGACCATTTTTCAGCATAACTAGGATTAGGATTGGTCCATTTTATGTGCAAAAGATAAAGCAACAAGAAGTGGAGCTACATAAGCTAAATATACAAAAGCGAGATAGAATACATTAATTTATCTCAAAATATTACAATGTCATAAAACTTAAATATTCCTATTATATACATCAAATTCCTAACAAGCAATATAAAGGTTGAATATCCATACATAAAGACATTTGTAAAATGGCATCACCATACATCATAACATAGTTTCTAATATTAATGACTTATGTTTAATATCCATGGCATACATCAAAGGAACAACTTACAATCCTATTCCTACCTTTAGAACCTCATCAACATTAGAGGGACTATCTTTTCACTTTTCTTCCCCACTTCCTTAGTTGTTCTTCATTTGCCTATGACATAACTTTATCCCACCATACTTGATCACTTCTTCATATGGCACACAACATTTAGAGCCAGGAAAATCTCAAGCTTATCAGTAATCTGTCAGAAATTTAAGAGGGAAAATGCATAGTATATGAGATAAACATCATTTTTGAATATTATCCAATCACATAACAGCTTCTTGAATAAAAAATTGGACAACAACTTGAGCAACTACACAAAACTATAGCTAGAGGGATACACACACATATATATAGCCTTAATTATGATCACCCACAAAAATTGACAAGTTTTTGCAAAATAACATAGCAAATGAGACTTTGAGGCCAACAGTAAGTGACTTTCTAGCAAGTGAATCCCTTTTTAGACATTTTATTGAACATTTGGCTGGCATTTTATTTAGCAGTGAAATAATTGGACAACTCAAGGCAACTATACCAACTTTGGCTCCTCTAATCATAGTATGAATGGTCTTAGTAAGTGACCATAGCTTAATCTAGGTTCATTTTACACTATTTGAATGAAATTATAAGTCAAAGCACTAATGATAACCTTTCCACCACCAAAGGCCTACCAAAAACAACCAACCCCACATAAGTCCACGAATCTCGAACAATTTTTATCAATTCACAAGAAAATTAAAAGAATTAAGAGTGATTTATCATACTAACTAATGTATCTACAAAGGACCCCACATCATCAAAGCTGCTATGCAAATCACAAGCTCTCCTCTTGTACCTTTATAATTAGCTTTAGATTGTATATGATCTTCCTATGCATAAATCCCTTCCCTGATAGATAAAAAAGAATACAAGGTTTAGTGAATCTAAGAAATCAAGAAGTCTAGTACCTGGTTCAAAAGATTTAGCGAGCAAAGCATGTCAACTCCTCTAAGTTCACCAGTGGCTAATGTTTACTTGTTCTCAATTGGCATGCTTCACTGGTGACAACTCCTCCACCTTTGATGGAGTTCAACTTTGACACGGGCTTTCTTCTTTTTCTGCCAAATTTTGAGTTTGATGGAGTTAGGGTTGAGGTTTGAAATTTCCCTAATCTATTTTTTTTTCAAATGTTCAGGGGCATTTTTGTAAGTTCACATGAGTAATTTTTGAAAAGAAGTTCACCTTGGTCCTTGGGTGTCTTTATCTTTGGCTTTAGTACCTTTTCACAATTAATTTTATTTTTTGGTATTTATTCACAATTCTTTCTTTCTTTTATGGGCAAAAAGCAAAAATCTACATAAGTTAGTTGGAATTCTTCTTTTCTACATGTGGATGCTAGAGTAATATTCTTTTTCCTTTAATTTGCTTAACAATGGCATAAAACACGGACAAGAGTAAGGAAAACATTGAAACACAGACAAACATGGGAAACAAAGAAGGGAGGACATCGCGACTTTAAAGTAGGGTTCGGGACCGCTGCACCTTTTTCTCTCATTCTCCCTTGCTATCCCTGAAAAATGACACCATATGTTTAAGTGATTTTATTTTTTTTTCCAACCTAGTTTAAGTGAATTGATCTAGGTTGTCAATGGCAACTTGTAATCCAAGCTGTTCATAAATTAAAAGTTAAATTATGTCTTCTTTCTTGTCAGCAACTCATTCTTTTCAAAGCAGGTCGACATCCAAGCACAGGAAAGTTGTCCAGAGCTTGGTGGGAAATATCAAGTATAATTCTGATGGTTTTCTAGATGTTAATGAGTGGGAAAATAATGGAAACTTGCAATAATACGATAAAAAATGCATCTTTTGAAGTTTTTATCCATTGTTTTGAAAGGATAGAACTATTTCATCATGGTTTTTAATACGTTAGTGATGTTTTGTTAATATTTGAAGGTTACATTGTGTTTTTAGTTTCTATATTCTTCCTACATACATACTATAAGATATTTATGTTTACCTTGTATATTTTTACCAATGTTTGTCTATGCATACTGAAATAACTTAATAGGAAAAATTAATTTTTGAAGCTTGGATGGTTAATGTGAAACAATGTTCATGAGCACTGAGTAGATATACTATTAGTTTTTGAACTTTCAAAGGTTATCTTGCAAAGTTTCAATTTTTCTTTATCACGTAAAAATAATTTTTGTTTGTTTAATATTTATTTGCATTTTTTCAAAGATTCAATTTTTTCATAGTTGTAATGGTGTTTCATTTTTTATTGCAATTAGCTTTTATAATATTTGAAGGTTTTTGTTTGTTTAAATTTTTTTCAAAGATTCAATTTTTCCATAGTTGCAATGGTGTTTCTTTTTTATTGCAATAAGTTTTTTTTTAGCTTTACTTGAATTATTTTTTCATAGATTTTATTTGATGGAGATAGATTTAACTTCTAGAGTGGGTCTTGAATTTGAATGTTTAGAGGAAGCATGGCAATTTTGGGTTACTTATGATGATAAAATTGGATTCGGGTTAGAAAACATAATTTCACTAGGAGCAAAAGAGATGGATCCATTATTTGTTATAGATACATTTGCTTTAAGGAAGGGGTACAATGGCCAGACAAAAGAGAATATAAGACTATTCATACTCGACCAGAGACTAGAACGGGTTGCAATGCAAAGATGGCGGTGAAACTTGTAAATGGGAAATATAGAATCAGTAACTTCATATATATGTGCAATCATAGATCTTTGTATTTGTCTTTTGCATCTGTTGACAACCTCTCTTTTTTTTTTTATCATATATAGGTGCACAATTCAACAACAGGCAAAGTGATAAATTTATCCAAAGTGCACTAGTAGTTTGCACCAGCAGTTTGCAAAGTAAAGCAGCATCAGACTCTACTGTTCTATGAAGCAGTTTCCTTCCATCAATTATTTTGTCCAGAATGGATTATTGTTTTGGTCCACAAGCAATTTCCTTCTAGTTTGCTTCAATTATTTTGATTGTATAAAGCATAGACTCATCCTTTTGGTCCCTGCACATAGCACCAAGCATTTACAAGCAATGATTTAAAAATGACAGGGTTCATTCCTTCATTTTGATTAAGCAAGCATTTATTTCAAGATGAACATTTTCAATGTATTCCATGTCAATATCAATATTAGTTGTGACAATTGGCATTTATAATGAGCCTTACAAGAATCCAAACTGTGGCAACTAGCCTGTTTAGTTTTCAGTTTTATAAATGTAAATTAGAATAAATGAAATTTATAAGAATAAAATTTAGTAAAAATAAATTTGTAGTAAGTTGTTATGTTTAAATAATAAGAGTTAAAAATATTTTTGGATATATAATATAAAGTCAGAATCTACCTTCTATTTCAAAATCATAATTTAATCTACTTTTCATTTTTTAAAAAGATAGTTTGTGTTTGGTTAAACACATCATTTTAAAAAATCATGATTAAATTTTATAAAAAATAAATCAGGTACTAAAAAGAAAATTGGCCATGGCTGATAAACAAATTAATAGTCAAAGAAACAACTTTATAATTAAAAAATTTTGAATCATGCAAGCATTATGTAGATAAAGCTCACATGTCCTCAACATCGATAACAAATCGTGGGAATTAATATTATCAAGTGGGACAATCTAGGTGAATAGTGCAGTCGTTAATGAAGATTTGAAATAAACTACCTAAATTTTTGTTGCTAACAAGAAAAAAGGAAATTAAATCAGACGAAGAGTAGCAACCTTCCGTAACCCCCCTGACATGAAATTAGGCTATGAAAGAAACAAGTAAGCAAATTCTTTACAGAGTTTATTACAATTTACAACTTGTGAATAATGCCATTGTCACTATAGAGTTGAAAGCATGGATCATTTGGATTTGGCTTTTCTTGTATGAATTTTCAACGGCTTGACTAGAGAAACACAAGCAGCCTTGATTAAGTAATACCAAACTGAATAGGCTATCATGCGAGTTACTTTCTTCCTTAACCCCTTGATAGGAGATAGGAGTAGAGGAGTATGGAAGGTTGGGATTAAGGTATGAAATTAGAAGGTGGAAGAGACACGTGAGGCATGGTTCAGTTGTAGCGCTTTCTCTGAATCTCGTGCTTATGCTCATGCTCTCCGTCGCTAGCGCCCAACAGCCACCGCACCTCCGCCAGCCCCAATCTGTCGAACGAGCTCGATATTGAAGGAGGAAGATAAAGTTTGGGTTGAACGAACCTTTGTGATTTGTCTTTTGGTTGAGTGGGCAAGATCTTATTTTAAACCATACGGTGTCGTTTTCTCACGGGCAGCATTAGGAGAAGAGGTGCAGATGTCCCGAACCCCTTCAAAGTGAGGGCTGACATCGAAGAGCTACACTGAAGGAGAAAGAATAGAGGGTCTCAAACCACACAGACATTGGCGAATACTCTTGAGCTACTGTGCTGCACTAGGTATCTTCTTCATTTAACACCTTATGGCTTCTGCTTCGCGCCATTTCTGTCCAATTTTCTCTCTCCTTCATTTCAGATGCTTAACCTGCTTCCACTGTTTGTCTCCGTGAAACTCGTCGGTTTCTTATATTTCTATGAAATTTTGGTTGCTTGGTAGTTTTCTTTAGTTGAATTTCATATGTTTGATAAAATGCTGCCCTCAGGATTTGTATATTCCATTGCACTATTTAAATTCATTCTCCACTTTCTTTGCAGGCTATAGGCACCTTTTTCATTTTCTGCGCCGAAGACTTACCAGAAAGCAACTATGGATGGTACTTGAATTCAGCAACTTAGTTCTTCAATTGTACTTCGGTGTTCTTAGTGATTTTTGCTTCTATCTTATGACGTCTAGATTCTGCATCTTGTTTGTTACTGATTGTGTGTTTGATTTAAGGATTCTTCACCTTCACGAGCAGACAGATACTTCCGACTGTTCTACTAAAAATGTTGTTCTTTTTACGGGTAGGTTCTGTAATGCGGGATAGGAATATCATGTAACTTTTATGGCTGGAAGGAATAACATATAAGTATTTAAAGTTTTAAATGTCTGAGCTGCACCATGTGACGTTCTGGTTCTCAAGAGTTTGGGCATGCGCATATATGTTTGAATAATGATATCATACTTCTGTTATTATCTTCATAAATTTGTTTGGCTTTAACAACTGTTCTTAGATGAATTTTCTTGCATCAACTGAAATTCAGAACTTGATTGCTTTCTCTTCACATTTTCAGCATAATCTTGATTCTTCGGTGAAAACTTTGTGCCACATGCATCAACTGAATTTGAGGCTTATGTCTTAACTAATGTCCTTATGGCACTGGTTAGGGAACCATTGATACTTTCACTTGGTTTTTAATTATTTTATTTTTCCATGGACTTAAAGATTAGATTTTTTTAGTTGTGTTGAATTTATATTGAAGATATGTTTGTTGAAAACTACTTAACCAACACAAGTAAGACCTTTAATGGAAGTACTCAATAATTTAACTTCACAAAATGTAAAAATGGCAATAGAATTTCGTTCTTTGGTTTAGAAAGTTTTGATTTTTTACTGTTATTGAGCTGTGCCTGATAAAAATGTTTATAACCTTCCATGTGCAGAATTTCATTCTTCGGTTGAGAAAGGTTTAGTTTAGACAATTAATGAACTGTGCGTCTGTGCCTGATAAATATGTTTATAACCTTCTGTGTGCTTCAGTTGATTCACAGCCAACTATGGAAGAGACAATATTGGTTGGTGATGATCTGATGATGGGGCCTCCGTCACCTCTAGTCCCACCAGAAATATCCTCACATGTGCTTGAAGGTGTTGATTTGTGTGATGGAATCCTTAGGAATCTATTTTTGTGTAAGTATTATTTTTACATTTATTTTTTGGTTGGAAGGTGCAACTCTTTCTTCAGAAAATTACTTGGTGGTGTAAAGCCCACTTGCTGGCAGGAATATTCCCAGGGAGGGTGGCTACATCGTTTCACTCCTGGTTGTTAAGAAGAAGATTAGATATTTATACGCTATTTCTCTCCAGCTTTGGTTGTAAATTCGGCTGGGGTAAAAAGAGTGTAGGCTGTGACCTAGATTTTACTGATTAATAAAGTGTTTCAACATTTTTTAGGATAAAGAAAAGAATTCATGGAGAGAGAAAGAGCAACCAGTTGCTGAGCATTGTAGACAAAATGACTCCCCTAAAAACCCTGTGTAGAAACCCACTGAGAGGTCCAATTAAAGTGTCAGAAGATATTGTTGAGCTAGAATTCTCATTTTGCTTAGTCTTTGTGCACCAGATGCCAACCAAAATAGAAATCCCAAAGTACCTTATTTACAGTCATAATGTACACATCCAATGCCCTCCAGACAGCCCGAACAAGCAAATGCCTTAACCTCCTTAGAGTTCAAATATTTGAAAATCAATGTCTTTTATGACATTCTGTTTTTGAAAATATTACTGAGATTTATTTAAATTTTGTAGGCTTGCAAATCAATGACATTGAACCATTCTGTCAAGATGAGATTGCCCTCTACCGCCAATGCGCTGAAAGAAGGGTGAGATAATTGAAACAGATATGCTTCACTCTCTCAATAGCTCCAGCTTCCATTTTACTGTTTCAAGTCATTTGTGTTATCTTTTATTTAACTCTTAACATACATGCAGTATTTTTCACTGCTGTTATTGGAAATGGAGGTATAAAGCGAAATTAAGTTTATCAGACATGCTGTTCCATTATTTTTTTTCATTTGGTAAAAGATATTTTCAGGATAAGGAGATAAGAAAACGTCTTCTAGATAGTGAACGTAAATTGGGTTCATCCATGCCTTTAGATGATGCAAAGGAGAGGGCTTCTCAGCTTGAATCAGCAGTTACGTCATTGGAAAGGTATATTCAAGTAATATTTCAAATATTGGTCAAAAAAGAAAATTTAAATAACAAACTAAGCTTCAATATGGGTAACTTAAGAAAGCTTTTGTTATTGTTTCAAATAACAAATTTCTGGAGAATGGCTTTGATACGAAGGCATAGAAAGTAATACTAAACTTTCATTCTGAATTCCAAATGTGTGTTAAGCAATAACTGCACAGAGTTGGTTGCTCTGTCATGCACACACCAGTACGGGAAAGGACACACAAGATGCACACAAGCACTAACGAACACAAACAGAGAAGAAAATTATGATCCCACCCCTTAACCAAACAAAAACATAAAAGCAAGATAACATAAACGACAACACAGCTAAAAACATAAACGACACATAACAGGCTTCTATAAACATGTTCATGATGATAATGATGATGATTGTTATTGTTTATTTGCTGATTGACATTTTTTATTTTTCACTGTAAATGCACCACTGCCTCTGGTTTCTTTTCTACTAGTGTGTATTGATCTCCAATTGGATTGCAGATTATAAATTAAATTCAGAATTCAGGAGTCATGTTGATTTTTTTCACACCAGTAACCAAACTAAGGGCTTTACATTTTTTAGGTTTTGTCATGAGTTTACATAAAGCAGATTCTTTTGATGTATATATCTCTAGAAACTACAAAAAGTGCCCTTGAATTGGCCTATGGTCTTCATTCTTTTTACTGCCCACTGGCTGAAGTCATCTTTCTCAGGCAGTGATTGGTAAGAAGAATGGAAAAGCATTCTTTTTCCGTTGTATTAATAATAAGATATATAATGTCTGTTATAACCTTGTTATCATTACGTAACAGTAATCATATTTTTCTATTATTATTTTTTATTTAGGAGTACAAAGTACATTTTCAAGCGACAAAATTGCTTTTTTCTATTTTTTTTATTCCATACTATTCTACATACCAAAATCAATGTGTTAGCGTGACATCAAGGTCTTTCATATTTAATACATGGCTATATGGTGCAGAAAGTTTCGGTTATCAAATACTGTTATTTATCTTGCCTTCTACAATTTATAGGCACCTGATTCTTGCTAGTGGGGTGGAAGGTGTGGAAGGATTCCGCCAACGCTGGAGCTTGCATGGTCGCCTTACTGATACCAAGTAATGCTATCGTCCATTGTGTTTCGATGAAGCATATTAGGATATCATGGATGGCAACATGATTTCTATAATTTTTATTCTTTCTCATGTTTATATATATAGCATATTATTAGTTGTCAAATAGTTATCAGCTATCTATAGTTATTGGGTGAGTTACTTATTACTTTAAATTATTGCTAACAACTATATTAGATTTATTGGAATATGAAATGGTCTGGAGGTGCCTTTAACAATTAGCATAGCCAAACATGTGAAGGAATTGGTGATTCATGAGTTAACTCGTGCATAGAATCGCCCTTGATAGTAATTCTTAGTTTCAGTAGTTAGGTACTGATTTTATATTCAAGTGTTTGACCACTGATAATATGCAAGTTTTTTTATTCTTGTCCTGCTTCAAAATACTTCACTACTAGTAAACTTTAACCTGTGAATTTTACACAGAAGAAGATTGGATTCTTTAAAGGAGGGCATAGATGGCAGAAAGAAGGATGAGCCTACTGGGGGTCCAACTACCAAAAGATGGTTCTTCAAGTGAAGCTGCAGGTATTGCCTGCTTAATTATCTAACCGAGATTCCCTTACTGTGTATTTCTTTCACAGTTTAAAGGGGGTTATGATATAAGATCACAATAGATATGTTCAGACAAAAGATCGCCCGAAACATTTTGAAGATGTTGGAAATTATTTTTTTTTTAATTGCTGCTCTCTCTACTTTCTTGAAGAAAATATTATAGGTTTTTCCAGTCCCACAACACAAGATTAAACTCAGTCTTAGTTCACTTGAGGAAGGCAAAAAAAAAACATGTATATTACATATATTGTTAATATATAATCATTGGTCAAGGAAAATATTTTATTTACATACATATTTTACGTAGCTCTATGACTAACGGAATAAAAGAATAACTTACAAGCTGCCAATTGGAGAGATATGGTATTGAGTAGGCCAACCAAGCACAATTGAATTCCATCTTTTTTTTTCCATCCCCTGCATAGGTTGCCCCCGATACTCGTTAATGGCCAGGAATTTCTTTGACGAATATTTGCAGTGACCCAAACTGCCTATTTAAAAGTGTTAAGAGCTATCTCAATTCTAGAATCCATGAGGTGCATTCTTGAAGGAGCTGGAATTTTTGGCGAACAGCAATGTTGTAGAAAACCTGCATCTTATTGCGAAATTCTGTTCTATCTTCCTTGCACTTGTATGATCCCGCACAAGCACATTGCTCAGCTAAATGAGCAGCTTTCACCTGGTAACACCTGACACACACCAGATCTTGCAGGTGGTACAGCCTTTCTCTCTGTCGTACAATCTGAAGAAGTGCATTTTCCATCACCTCACGATCATATGGCTGCCCACACTGCGGCACGCCACAATGCCACTCCTGACTCAATAAAGCTGAGTCACGGCACAAATCCAAGTCTCTACAGTCATTGCAGTAGCTGTCCAAAAAGATTGGAAAGTCACGTTAATTATGGGAAGAACACTCTTCTGCCATGGTTAACTAAGTATTAGGTGAAGAATGTCGACTTGAGAGTTTGGAGGTGCAACGACGGGGGGTCGAGATTTTGAGCTATATAACACGGGTAGGCGTAGACCATATTTTGAGTGAAAAAAACTAGACTCCAACAATGAAACACATTGAAGTGAATTTGATTCTCTTTACTCCTCCTCTTATTTATTCTCTTCTAATTAACTTCAAACATTATCGAATAGGAACTTGATGCACGTTTCTCAGAAAATTCGATTTGATATATCACTGGCAAACATATAGCATTTAATAATAATTTTCAATGAAGGCAAACCGCTCCTTTACCTGACCATCAACTAAATCATAATGATTTAAGTAGGAAGACAATGGATGTGCCACCTATTACGTAATTAATTAGAAGGTATTTCGTGTACTATGCAGAGTTTGATGAACGAAACATACTGTTTACAACTTATGCATAATGTAACTTGCTATATATTTTATATTTTAGTTGGTAAAAAAAATTTCATATTTTATATTGATCGATATATTGATATTAATGATTTTTAGGAGAAATTGATTCAACGAACTTTCAACAAAAATATTGTTCAATAAATAAATAACCTTGTTACCTGCAGATGACATTGGGTAATATGAAGGAATGACTCAGATCACGAAACTCAGCTTCTGGAGCGAACTCCCTGACACGAATAAATCTCAACAAATTCTTTCTCATGACCTACCAAGCATAAGACACAAGCAGAATTATTACTTTGCTAACCGTGGGTAAGATTTGCTGCCTAATGAGGTTATCCACTTCCAATTATTCAGGCAAGAAATTAACATTCATGGATCCAAACGCTACCGATGAACCTTTTTGTTTTGATTGGAGGGGAGCAAATAATACCACCCGACGCCTAAATTACGGTTTACTTTATAATATCTTAATCAACAGAGGTTACAAAATTCCAGCATCATCTTCCAATTACTGGCCTATTATGCGACAGTTGACTATGCAAATCTGGCACCGTGAGACAAATCGAAATGCAGTAGTAAATTTATTTATTATTTCCTGATGAGGAATTGTTCAGTAGATATTACCAGAACATCATGCTGCACACTCTGGTCCAGGGCCAGGACGGCACAGACATGTTTGATAAATTCCAAGGCTGCATCCCCTCCCTGGAAATCAGCTGCAAGTTGAGGATTGCCAGATGATACATTCTGATCATTTTCTGATCTCACCTCCTTCATGTGAAGCACAATATCGCGAACAATCCCCAGAAGTTTGTCTGTGAAGTAAGAGCTGATCTGCAGAATAAAATGACAACCAAGGAATATGTGGAATCAAGAAGAAGTCCTACAACGTAAATAACATTTTGCCATTATTGTCATACCTGCCCTTCAATATATTCTGTCATATGTGATTCAAATTTCTCCGCAGCCCCAATAGTAATTGATGGGGTGCAGGAGTCGCCATTTTGCAATGATGCCCGTATGGCAGCTTGTCTTTGTGCATAGTTCCAGGGAATGTACATGAATTGAGAAACAATGAAAACAAAGTGGTCCTGCAGAAAGCCAGATGAATTCCAGACAATATAGGAATGGAAAAGACAATTAACTAACAAACTAATCTTCTCATGATAAAGATTCTTTCCAGGATCACTTTATGTTCCACCCATAATTCATCCCACATATTTTACCTGGACTTTCTTCGGTAAGTATTCGGCAATGTTCCAACTTGATATAATGTCAACTTGAGGTTCATCATTTATAGCTTCGTCAGATTTTGCTGGTATTCCACCATAGTTATACTACAAAAGGAAAAGCAGAATGACAGAGTAAATATAAATTATATGCTAGTTTGAATTGAAGTAAACAAAGGAAAAATGAGATGATGACATGAATGCAAAATTATGTCCGCTTCAAAGTACGTAAGGAAAATATAATTAACTTAAACAAAAATATTGTCCAATATTAATTTTCACAAGTACCTAGATGCATTCATCGTTTGGTCACAAATAGGCATTTGACATCATGTCAAAATTGCATACTCAGCAAATGTAATGCGTGATAAGAAATATTTGATTGATAGTAGTAAAAGCATCTGTGCCATCAACAAATCTGATACTAGGTTCATCAATCAAGAGAATTTTCTTTTCTTTTTAAAAGAACAGTTAAAAAAATATTTAGCACCTTTTTGGCATCAGATTTAAAACGTTACCTGCAAGGCAGAAATATGTTAGAGTACACTTAAAATGTCAACATTACATATAGAATTACTGAATTCCTTTCTAATATTGGAAGAAAATGACCTTTTCCTCATGTTAATCAACAGAAAAAACTTCACTCCAACATAAAGTAAAACTGATAACCCCAAGGCTACAAAAGGCATCAACACAGAATTCCCATGAGATCTAAATGCAGTAATAAAAATAAAATGTGCCTGGCAGGCCTTGACTAACTCACAAAGTACATCTATCCAACTAGCAAACAAGCCCCTTGGCTATGTATTATTGCTTCATCAATAATTTGTAGAAAGAAGCAACCTAGAAATTCTTGCACCCACTACACATATATAGTGCTGGCTAAATAACAAAGAAAAAAGAAGGCTGACCAAACCTGATCCATGAATAGCAATGAGCTCCAGAACTGAAGCGGTTCAAGTTCAATCCATTCAAATAAATCTCTACAGAATAGGCAATACCAAGAGTTAGAAAGGGTATGAAACTAAGTGATTCCAATTACTGAGGGGTTAACAAGGAAAAAGGGGGGCATGTTGCCCCACTCCCAAGGGATTATTCCACAAGAAAACGTGGCTCATCAGTAGAAAGTTGTAAGCGTTTCAATCTTAAATGAGGTTGTGGATCAGACTGTCCAACTTTTGTTACCTTAACTGTGCATTTTCATTATCTTGGATAAAAAAATTAGATACTATCATAGATAACTTATATTTCCTATGGCATTAAGAAGACAAACCTAGATTGTAGAGTTCGTAACAAACTATCACAGTAAGCTTTGGCTGCAGACAGATCATATTTTCCTGTGTCTACAATTATTTTCGAGAAGTTTGCAAATACTATTGAGGCACCCAATTTACGGAGCTCCGCCAACAACAATGCAAAGACCTTCTGCATGACCTATAAATATCAATGCCATTAACAGAAAAATAAATTAAAGAGATTTTATCTCATATACATAATTCACAAATGACATGATTTAAGCAGGCCTAACCAAAAAAAAGGGGAAAACAATTACCCATAAGGAAAAAGCTTTACCATCTGAGAAAAACCCAATTGATTTAAACCATTTGATTTGCCATTTTGAATTTACTATCACATTTTGGCAGGTATAGTGGATGAGTAGAAGGTAAAGAAAAGGAAAAATAAATAAATAAATAAAATTCATCATGTGCTAGTGATGCATATATTGCTTTACCTTGTGGAGTAGTTGGTGAACAGCTGGATCATGAAGTTTTGATTGAGGGCTTAAATTTGAGAAGAAAAGAAGTTATTATGAGCCAAAAAGATGAAAGTAGGAAATAAAAATAAATAAATTAAAATTGAACCTGCACAGCCATCGATATAGATGTTGCAATATTGCATCAGCATATACATTTCCGGATGTAACTGCATCTGCAAGGCACCGCTGGATCAACTGCTTTAGGACTCGAAAAGCATTTGCACATGAGGTGGCCTCATCAGTGCCATTCTGATCATTCATGGCAAATGGTCCAGAGTTGAAATCATGATCAAATCCTAACAAAGCACCTCCTTCCAGCTCATTAACTTGGTTGCTTTTAAGAAGAGCATCCACAGCCAGGTGGTGAATCTGCGGAAAATTATATCCTCGTTAATTTTTAAAAACTTGGTTCAATTGGTGAAAGTAACTGAAGATAGACATCCAAACCTTTAGCTCTACTGTAACTTTTCTGTAAGCTCCAGGGTAAGTAAGAACAGGTTGGTGGACCTATTTCCAGAAGGCACAGCATTCAGTTTCAAAAGAACAAAACATATGCATGCTGAGAAATCAAATAATAATAATAATAATAATAATAATATATTATTATTATTATATGCCCAAGAAATGCAGAACAAAAATTACTTGCCCCAGTACTATAGTCTGAGGAAAAAGTCGAAAGAATCAAACATTAAAGCTCAACAGAAATTGGGCCATAATAAAAGATAAATATCTGAGACAGACCTCGTCAGCAAAACATGTCTCTTCTTCATTAATTCCACCTAAATCGGGAAGGCCATCATCAGATATCCATAGTACCTATAAGAATGAAATTGTAAGCTACAGAAGGGGTTGCAATGAACTATTAAATGTGAGGATTGTTCAGTAAGAAACGCGTATACACTACATTTTCCTTGACTTTGAACATGACTAAGTAAAATCATCTTTTCAGGGTAGAGGAAATTATTATAATAAAAGACAAGACAAAGAGAGTTTCAGTTTGTAAATAAAATATAGAATGAAGAACTTAGGGTCAAATAATAACCTGTTGATTATCTCTCAATGCTCTAGAAAAGAAGATATCTGCCGTAAATATGAGCCAGTCAAGTTCAAAATTCCCTAATGGTACCTGTAACAGAAAAGTTAAGAAATACATCGACTATGAAGACAGCAAAAAGATATGCTCTGCTAAATATTTGAAAGGCTTACATGGGCATATCTTGAAAGAGAAAGTCTCTCATTTAGCCACTGGACTGATGCAGCACAGCGATGCATTCCGATTTTTGCAGCAACTTGTTGCCATCCAAGAATCTAAATGAAGCCAAAATCAAGCAGCAGAATTTATATGCTAGGATTATGCCAGTACTTAGTTTAACTTAAAAGTAGCAAAAACTCCATGATAAGCCAACCCTAACGTGCAGCCCAGACAATGATGATGTAATAATCGTAATAAGCAAAATGATATACAAAGACACACAAAAAAGAGTTATTATATACTAATAAGCATGAGAAGGATCAGTTGTATGAAACATTTTACCTGATACTGACTGTCACGTGCATTAGAAGGTATGTTTAGGCATGGGAAATCATCCAGAGCTCGAATAGCCAACTTCATTAGTTGGGGATTTGGACATTCAATGACAGCAACCATAGGCCCATGATGCTCACTCCTATAACCAAGAATATTAGAGAAGACCAATAGTCTAGTCTAGAGGAAGTACCACAGCTAAATAAGATTTGATATCTGAAAAGCTTATACAAAAATTTTAAAAAGAATAGGCTTGGAAAATCTAAAATTATGCTCTAAAGGGTGAACCAAGGAGCTTTAAGAAATCTGATATCTCAAGTAGTCACAATTCTTTAACTCATTCATGGGTTAATATACACGGAAAGCCATAGCATAACCCTCCCCCATACACGATGATGTCAGGTATGGAGTCTACTGGTTGGAATCTGGTTCTAACCATATTCATAAATGAACTTGACGGGTGGGTAGAACATGTAGCAGGAAACAAAAAGAAGTGGCAGAAAAGAAAGGTGGGAATGTTGGTCCAGCAGAAGATACAAGGGTATATACCTGGAAAAGACACAAGCAGACGGGCAGAAGGGATGTTTCATGATGAAAAAATAGGGGTAGCAGTTAGAGAGCAGTGGGAACAAGTATTGGAAGGGAAGTTGGGAGAGTGCTAGATTCTCAAAAGCTAGGAAATGTCTTTTACTCTTTGTTTTGTGCTGTGTCTAGTTCTAGAGTCTTGTGCTGTGCCCTTGTGATTTGTGGGAAGCTTAGTAGTTGTGATGCTTCGTGATGTGTGAGTTGAGAGAGATGTCCTCTTTTGACTAAAGCCGTGATCTCCTTTTTTTTGTTTTTTGGTATCAATGCCAAACTCATTATACACTATCTGTGTTGTTTATCATATTCTAGCAGGGAAATCCTATTAGAATTGAATTAAGCTTTAAGATCAGAGTGCCTACTAATCCACTACAGATTCAGAATCTTGCTTACCTCTTGCTTCTGCAAGTGTTTTTGAATATAACTCTGGTGATATGTTCTCTTGTATACAGATTTATAATCTATAATTTTATGACCCCAAAAGTAATAACTAGGGTGACTACTCTTTGTTGCATCAAATAGCTAGAGGATTCTGTACACAATAAAGAATAACTGTCACATGTACTTAAAAGAAAACTTGTTTTGTGATTAGTTTCTTGAATGTCCTGAACACATTGAAAGCTTATGCGGAAGGTTGTGACATCCAAAAAGAAACAAAAAGTGTCTCATCTTTCTTCAGAAAAAGAATAATGGTAAACTGAAATCAATGAGAAATGAAACCTTTGATCATTTGTAGCTCTTTGCATCATAGTTTCAGCATCCTTGACATGCAAAACATAGTCCACCTGAAAGTAGCACATACTTATACTGATAAACACGAAGCTAGATAAGTAGATAAATACATGAAGAAATAAAATCGATAAAACACCTAAAGGTAAGATCCACTGCAAGGATGAAGACTAAATTCCAGAGGTATGTTGCAGCTTACCTTAAATTTAATACCATTTTTGGAAGGTGTCTCGATAGACAAAGCTTCACAAGCATCACGGAATTGTCTTTCAAGAAATACTGGAGATAAGTCTTTGTTTTGATATGGATTAACTACCACAACAGATATTGCTTTTGATGCAGGAAAATATCCAACAAATATAGCCCGCCCCTCAGAGATGCTGATGTTAACAAAAGAATATAAAATATGAGAATAACTACCTTAAAGGAATGCAAAGCACAAGAAGGGCATGAAAATAATTTCCAAAGCACAGTATTATGCAATAAAAATATGAAGAACCATCGTTTCCAGTTTCTAGATAGTGAAGGGAAAAGAAAAGCAGAAAGCTTTCCAGAGAATAAGAGCTCCCGCTATGATATGACCAACATACTATTTATATGAGCAGCATATGGGAAAAACTGGAGAACAACTCAGAACTTTGCAACACAGGATGCAACAAGATTATTTCTCTAGAACTAACAGGCCCACATTGACTGTCTTTTTTTTTTTAATACCATTTCTCACAATTACTACAATATTTCCAGGAAATCCATCTCACCAGCTTAATCTCACTACCCGTTATGTTTACTGCTAAAAAATTATCATTATTAATGTGGCATGACCATACATGCATCAAGCATATGTATACTTCTGTAAAATAGAAGACAATAAAAAAACATGCTTTCTAATTTAGATTCAAAAGCCTTTCATCTACGACTGCTTGATGCACAACAAAACAATCATTATGGCCCCATGATGAGTGGTAAAGGTAACAGAACAATGCCTCTATTGATACTGGAGCACCACTTACCTATGATACAAGTAAAAGAAGGATATGGACTGTTCAAGATAAGAGCATTCTGTAGTGGTCTTCATGTGCAATTCACTCAAATTCCAAGGCTCCTGCAGACTACGTTTTTTAGCAGTTTTGTCCACCTTGCAAACACAACCAAGCTGGACTATGGCATTAAACTCCAGTGGCACTTTTATTTCATATATTCCCTGACCACGGAATTGTATCCTTCAACTTTAATTCAATATAATTTTACCAATCATAAATAATTGGCATAATACAATTTCAACAGGTAAAGTAAGCTCTAGACTATAAATTAGCCAAGGATGTATTGCACAAGAATTCCTTTCCCACATTATTGTGGTAATGGAGGTAAAAGTTAAAACGAGCAAGAAATTCTACCCTAAATAACAACAGATGATGAGATGCAACGTATGAGAATTCAACAAATTTTCTTTTGTGCATGTCTAACAATCAATTATAATGAGAATTGAAATTACAGCATAGTGTCAGTGAAATCTGATTTAATTCCTTCTTTAATTCCCTGATTTAATGATTGGTGCAAATGTGATCTAGAATTGTTTTTACTTTTAGTCATTAACGTATTTTATAGAGTCAAATTAGAGATAATTATTTTTCCTCACTATGAGGGATATGATGATTATTACTTTGTATCATTAATCCCCTATAAGTATGTACTGTTTCTATGAGCAATATACAATTTTTCCATCCTCAATTTCTTACATGGTATCAGAGCCCTAATCAGACTCAGTAAGGATGGTGCAGTTCAGCAGTTTTAATGCGATGCACACGATTAAGGAGAAGCAAGGGTCTGAGTCGTCTGATTCTGGATCTCTGAACAATGAGCAGAGCAACACCGGAGGTACTTTTGCGGCCTCCTCTCTCACCCTGAACGGTAGTGATGGATCATAGCAAGTAATTATTAATCACCGTCTTAATGGAAATAATTACTTGCAGTAGTCTCACAGCATTTTGATGTTCGTAAGAAGTAGAGGGAAGGAAAAATACTTGAATGGTGAGATGGCTAGACCTAATCCTAGTGATCCTAAGTTCGAAACATGGAAGGCAGAGAACAATCAAGTTATGAGCTGGCTTGTGAATTCGAGGACTGCTGACATAAGTGAGCAGTTTGCCCTCGCCACCACTGCTAGAAAAATTTGGGAGGATGCAAAAACCACCAATGCAACTATTGAAAATACTGCAGCCATTTTGCAAATTAAGTGCACTCTTCATCACACAGTGCAAGGTGAAAGGACTGTGACGTTGTACTATATAACCTTCATGAAGCTATGGCAGCAACTAGACCTGTATGACCCTCAAGAATGACTCTGTACTGGTGATCTAAATTGCTATCGGAAGCTGGTGGAAAGGGAGAGAATTTATGAATTTTTGCTTGGGCTAAATCCCAAATATGAAGAAGTTCGTGGGAGGGTGATGGCTACAAAACCTCTCCCATGACTCAAGGAAGTTGTGAACTTGGTGAAGTGTGAAGAGAGCAGGAAGTTGCTTGTTCAAGGTTCTTCTCCTGCTGTTCAATCAATGCTTGAAGCATCAACCTTAATTGCCAAAAATTTTGGTTATCTGAACAAGAGAAAGACAGGAAAGTGGTGTGACCACTATCAGAAGAGTGGACATACCAAGAAGAGCTGTTGGAAACTTCATCGGAAGCCACAAAATCAAAGACAAAAACCTAAGCCTGAGAGCAAGGGTTATATTGTTGTTGGTGTAGAAAAAACTGAGGCAGGAACCTCCATGATTGGCAAGGAGGAGATTGTTGTATTGAGGAAAATTTTTAGTTAATTTGAACCAAAACCAAAGAACATTGTGGCAACTAGTAACATAGCTCAGGCAGGTAAAATCCATACTGCACTAAGTACTAAATTTCCTCACCGCAACATCTGGCTAGTGGATTCAGGAGCCAATGAGCGCATGACAGGTGATATTTCTTTAATTAAAGATCTAAAACCTTGCCATGAGGATAAGTATGTTAAAGTTGCAAATGGTCAAGTGATTAAAGTTTATGGTACTGGTACTGTTGTTCTCACTGAGGACTTGATATTAAAAAATGTTTTATATGCTCCGGGATTAGATTGTAATTTGCTATCTGTAAGTAAACTCACTAAAATTCTTGGATGTGGTGCTAACTTTGATGGCAATGGCTGTATTTTCCAGGATTTGAAGCTGGGGAAGAGGATTGTAATTGCTAGGGAGTTTGATGGATTATATTATATCAAGGGTCTGCAGTCTTATGAAGTCAGCAATAATGTCGTTTCTCATTGGAATAAAGAAAATAATGTTACTCTATGGCATTATCGATTAGGTCATCCCAATTACTCTTATATGATGAAATTGATGTATCTAGACTAGTTCAATGAAAAGAATATTTCCTTTCAATGTGAATTTTGTGAACTTGCAAAGCATACCAGAACCTCTTACCCTTCTCATCCTTATATGCCTTCAAAACCTTTCACTCTCATTCACAGTGACATTTGGGGACCCTTCAAAGTGAAAACTCATAAGAATGCTACGTGGTTTGTTACATTTATTGATGATCATACTAGACTTACTTGGGTATATCTGATGAGAGAAAAATCTGAAGTCTTTCAAATCTTTAAGGATTTTCACTGTCTTATTCTAAATCAATTTGATGCCAAGATTCAAATTCCAAGGAGTGATAATGCTAAGGAATACCTTAGAAGTATCTTCAATCAGTTCACGGCCCAAAATGGAATCATCCATCAAACCTCTTGTGTTAACACACCACAACAAAACGGTGTTGCTAAAAGAAAAAATGGACACCTACTAGAAGTTGCCAGGTCTATAATGCTCACCTATAGTGTTCCAAGTTATCTTTAGGAGAATGCTATTCTTACTGCAGCATACTTGATAAATAGAATGCCATCCAAATCTTTGGGATTCAAAACACCTTTACAGATTCTTAAAAGGATCTATTCCTCAGTTCCGTTTCTCAATTCTTTACCTCAAAAGATTTTTGGGTGTATTGCCTTTGTTCATAATGACCATATAGGGGAATTAGATTTTTGAGCTATGTGTCTTTGCTGGATACTCCTCTATACAAAAAAGGTATATGTGCTATTCTCCTACACTTCACAAATATTTTGCTACCATGAATGTCTCCTTCTTTGAGAATCAGCCATATTTTCCCAAGAAACCCATTCGCGCCCCGGGGGGGGGGGGGGGAGAAGGATAAGTGAGAGTGAATGGCTTCTTTTGAGTGATGAAATAGGGGTTCAAAATGTCACTAACATCTCCTTACTGACACTTGACTCCAAACTTCGCCAAAACACCTCACAAAGACCAAAAACTATTCATCCAGCAATTGAACCTGACTCTGTTGTGTACCTGGAGAATCTTGATCAATCACGGCCTATACCAAATATACTTTCCAGACCTGTTTCTGAACCCTCTTAGACAGAACCTAACAGTTCTGGACAGGAACAGGGTGCTGAAACTAGGGAAAAATGGCCTAATACTAATGAGATCAAAGTTTATTCTTGAAGGAAAGGAGTAGTAGCGGCTAAAAAACAATCAGATCCTGAACCAGTTCAAGAGACTGAAGAATCCATCAATCCTCCCAAGCAAGGTCTTGAATCTAACTCAGTTTTGAATTCTGAGGAGATGGACCTACCTATTGCATTGAGAAAAGGGGTATGTTCATGCACTAGACATCCTATTGGTAATTTTGTTTCTTATGAAAAATTATCTCCAAAGTTTCGCTCATTCATAGTCAGATTATCTACTGAAACAATACCTGAGAATTTCCAGGAAGCTATGAAGAATCCTAAGTGGAAAGAAGCTGTTGATGATGAACTTAAAGCTCTTGAGAAAAATCAAACATGGCAAGTTATAAATCTGCCACCTGGAAAGACAACCGTGGGATGCAAACGAGTGTTCACCATCAAGTATAGTCCTAATGGTAGTGTTAGCAGGTATAAGGCGAGACTTGTAGTTAAGGGATTTACTCAGAAATATGGTATTGATTACCAAGAGATATTTGCTCCTGTGGCTAAATTCAATACTATCAAGATTCTTCTTTCAATTACAACAAATTGTGATTAGCCTTTATATCAATTAGATGTGAAGAATGCCTTCTTGAATGGAGATTTGGAAGAGGAAGTATATATGGATTTGCCACCAAGTCTGGAGAATAAAAGTGGCACTAGGGTGTGCAAATTGAGGAAGTCCCTATATGACCTAAAGCAATCACTAAGAGCATGGTTCGAGAGATTTACCAAGGCTGTGAAGAAACTTGGCTACTACCAATGCCAAACAGACCATACCTTGTTTGTCCGTCAAAATTCCCATGGAAAAATAGTGGTTCTCATTGTTTACGGAGATGACATTGTCATTACAGGTGATGATGCTGAAGGGATTAGATACTTGAAGGAATCCTTGGCGAAAGAATTTGAAGTTAAGGATCTTAGTAATCTACGATACTTTCTTGGGATGGAAATTGCTAGAACCAAGAAAGGGATATCAATATCACAAAGAAAATATACTTAAGATCTACTTAAGGAGACTGGAATGACTGGAGCTAAACCAGCAGAGACACCGATGGACTCAACATACAAGCTAAGCTGCAAGAGAGAAGGGAACCCAGTTGAGAAGGGTAGATATCAAAGGCTTGTGGGGAAATTGATCTATTTATCCCACTACTTGACATAAGTTTCCCAGTCAATGTGGTAAGTCGATTCATGAGGAATCCTCAACAAGAACATCTAGAAGCAATTTACAGAATTCTGAGATATCTTAAGATAACCCTAGGGAAAGGTCTATTCCTCAAAAAGGGAGACTCAAGGGAGGTAGAAATCTATACTGATGCAGATTGGGCTGGAGCTGTGGATGACAAGAGATCAACCATAGGTTACTGTGCCTTTGTCTGGAATCTTGTTACATGGCAAAGCAAGAAACAACCTGTTGTGGCTAGAAGTAGTGCTGAGGCTGAGTATAGGGTATTAGCTCTTGAGACTTGTGAAGGAATATTGATTAAAAGGGTCTTGGATGAGTTGTATATTGCTGTTCAAGGTGAGATGAAGGTGTGGTGTGACAATATGGCCACTATTGGGATTGCCAATAACCCAATTCATCATGATCGAACAAAACAAGTGGAGATTGATAGGAACTTCATCAAGGAGAAGATTGAGTCAAAAATTATAGATCTTACCTATATGCCTACCAAAGGACAAGCTGCTGATTTACTTACTAAGGCCCTTACAAGAGCTAGATTTGAGGAACTAATTTGCAAGCAGGGAATGATTGACATTTACTCTCCACCTTGAGGGGGAGTGTCGGTGAAATCTGATTTTATTCCCTCTTTAATTTCTTGATTTAATGATTGCTGCAAATATGATCTAGAATTATTTTTTACTTTTAGTCATTAATGTATTTTATAGGGTCAGATTACAAATAATTATTTTTCCTGATTTTGAGGGATATGATGATTATTACTTTGTATCATTAATCCCCTATAAGTATGTAGTGTTTCTATGAGCAATATACAATTTTTCCATCCTCAATTTCTTACACATAGTGCCAATGAAATGAGAGGTAAAATGGCAATAATCTCCACATATAACAAACAAAAAAGGAAATATGCGATGATAATGAATATGCAGACCTCAACATCAGGATCTGCCAGAAGAGCTGCAAGCTTTCTGCTTGTTTCTTTAAATTGAACTTCATTAATTTCAACCTGCAAACTCCCACACCAATATTATGCCCTTCCAATGAGAAAAATATAAATGAACAAACAAACAAACAAGAAAATCCATAAGAACGAAAACACCACTGGTACCTCATAAAGGTTATAACTACGTCTTCCATGTGGAAGGGTCATGTTGACACGCTTACCCAGAAACTGCTCAGTAATAGATGACCTGGAATTGAGGTAGAAGGCCCTAGGAACAGAAATTGGAATCTTAAGCATAACCCCATCAACAACCACCCAAGCGAAAAATTGACCCATCTGTGAACTGTGAATTAGTTGTATTATCTGAACCACAGGAAGATTAAGAAAAAGAAATTAAAAAAAATCATTCAACTCATATTTCAAAATTGACTACTTATTTGTAAAGTTCAACTCCATCACCTGCCAATGGGAACGCGCTAGTACTAGATCGTGCCTTCTGAAATATGAATCAACATTACTTCTTCCCTGAGCTTTATGATCTATCTTATTACTCAGTCTTTCAAGAGTGCTACCAGCACTGTCTGATTTCTTTGAATTCTCCAATCTGAGAAATCAAAGTTATTTCTTAGCACCATACCAAGTAATAATATCTGGGGCTTAAGATGAGTTCAAAGTTCAAACAAAAACAACGAACATTGAAGTATCTATAACAATTGTAGGATTTTTGTCCACTTCCAAACTGCAAACTTAAGTTAACAATCATAGGTCCTCAACAAAGCCAGTCATATAAGCATCCATGACCATTTATTGGCACCACCAATTCCATTAGAGTCAGACATTGAGCTTTTAAAATAGCCTCTTTGCATTTATCCATAGTTTTAGAGACCTAAATAACTAAGTTGTAAATAAACATAGATAAGGCTCTCATTACAAAAACAATCATTAGATGGCCTTGAGAAAACTAAGACCTTGAATTTCTACAGTTTCTGATATAACTAGGGGCATAATATAACAAATCCAATCATTTCCAATATGTAACATCCAACATAGATTGCCTATCATTTTTACTCATTCAACCAACACAAGAGATTATCTTTGGAGACTTTCCCTCCAAAAGGACCCTGTCCAAAAAACTTCCGAGAAATTGATATGCATGAACATTTATACTTTTAGCAATGGACAATTTACCTCTGCTTCTTTCTTCTTGCTATTATATCTTTCCACTTTCTCTTCTTTGTCTGAAGCCATCCTTGATAATCTACAGATTTGTCAACATTTGCAGACGACAATCCATTGTTTTGTAACTGTGCTAGTGGCTGACACTCACTACTATGATCATTATGTTTCTGCTCAGAATCTTCTTTGCCATAAGGCTTCAATGAATGCTGTTCATTATTAGCTTCATAATGTCGTATAATTGGTCTAGGTCTACTAATATTATCCCTGGCCTTGTTACCAAAGTCCTCCAAGTCGTTAATACTCTCTCCATTCATAACATGGGAGACATTTTCAGAATTACTATGCTTTTTAGAGAGTTCATCCCTGTTCATGCAGTTGAAGACATCAACTAACTTTCGTTGGCGAAATTTGTCTTGCTTCTCACGAACCTTTTTATGCAACCAATCAGGATGAACCACCCTAGGGACAGGATTTGCAACCTGTAAGAATACAACTCCCATTCAGCCAAAAGAAAGAACACAGAGAGAGAGCGAGAGAATTTTATAGTTTCAACATGCCAAAGTAATATTTTGATAAACCTTCTGCATTGCAGCAGGAATAGTAATAATTTTTTGAATTGCAGAGCTCAGCCGTTGCCTGTAATAGGACCAATCAACTATGGATCGAATGCCAACATCAGCTGAGACCTTGCACCATTTTCGGAGATAGAACTTCATGACTTCTGCAAATTGTAGGCATGTACCATATTTAGAATCTCCACAAGAGTTTATGTTACCCAAAAACACAAGCAAAATTTACCAGCATCAGTTTCAAATATTGCCACAGGAACAGCACGCTCGCTTACAGGTGTTCCCTGCCCAGACAAACATATTTTAGACACTAATCACTAAGAAATAAACAAGTACAAGCAGATAAGAATTTGCAGATGAAAATGCAATCTTGAGAAAAGAGAATCTAAACATAAAATAAGGAATAACAATGCAAATGCTCCAACGATATACAAAATTAAGTAAACAAATCCATATAAAGCAATTATGAACAAAACTGGATGAAACCTAAAAACTGACATAAAAAAAAATCCATTAGCAATAATTCCCAAACCATAAAAATACAATTGTCTTTAAAAAACTGAGTAAATTATTCACAAATAATTGCTTATGCAAGAGATTTCTCAATTTTAAATCTCGTATTCTTCTTGGTTATGCTGACCACCCAATTATCATCTGGTCCTCTTGTAACTTTTCACATTGTCAAGAAACTTGACAAATATTTTAAAGATAAGTCTTACAAATTAAGTGGGAACTTTGAAGGATTAGTAGTTTACTTTTAAGGAGGAGTGTTAACGTTAAATTTAATACTGACAAGAGTCTTCTAATTGTCTTTTATCATTATCTTTAAGAGTTTATTTTACAGTTAAACTCTTTCAGAATATTATTAAGGAAAAGTAAAGAGGGTCGTTATGTTTCCTTCAGCACTTAAGTTTTCCAACCAATGCTTTAACTTCAAATGATGTCAAAGTTCAACAGATTTCTTTTAAAAGATTAATATTTTCCTCATCATATTTCCATTATTAATGAAACATATTATTGATAAAGTTTACAGCATATGCATTACATAAGGATGAAAATTTATTGATTGTGAAGGGAAAATATTTTTAATCCATGCATTTTTCTTAGTAAAATATGGGTCGCACCTTAGGTTCACATGCTACTATGTACTGACAGTGGAGGCCTTTATCTTTGACCATTGCATCACCAAGAAAGTCAGCAAGCCGTCTAGCAGTGGTCACAGCACAAGACTTCTGCTCACCATAATCAGCTAAAGACTTGCTCATCGTACTTGACTCTGATATATAATCAAGCAACTCACTATCTGCAATATCCCTTCCTTGGTTCTGTGAAACAGAAAAATAGAGATGATAAGAATGTAGAAAGTTATATCAGGTCATGACTATCAGTGTCTTCATCAAACTAGTATAAAAAATTAGATAGAAGGGCACTTGAGTGAACAAAGATCAAAATTCCTAATTCATCAATTATGCTAGACACTAAAACATGGATCTTTAGCATACATCAAGAAGATCAAGCCAGCGGTTTGCCACTGTAGCAACAGCTGAATAGCATTCCTCTAGGGTTGACCCATGGAGAAATTTGTCAAAAAGCTCAGCCTGCAAGAAGAAATACATTTCAAATTAAAAATAAATGAATGAAAGAAACAAACTCGTAGATGCAGATTCTGAAGCACTTCAAAAAGTGACAATGTGATTTATTTTTATCTGCTGCAGCGTGTGTTTGTTCACGCTCCTAAGCAAGGGGTCCTAAGCAAGGGGTACGTATATATATAAAAATAAATTCATAACAATTTTTTGATCTATCATCAAGATTCAAAAAACCGGACCAAATATTAAACCGATCAAAACACTGGTTCAAGGTTCAATAGTTCAATCAGAATTAAACCGATGGTAATAAATTTAATAATTTTTTTATTTTATATATTATCTAGAAAATAAAAAATGTTATTAAGAAGTTTCACAACATAACATTAAAATCTAAATAAGTTAATATTAATTTATAACCATATTTTGAATTCAAAATAGTCAATTAAAATTCTATTTTCATATTATTTGTTAAATAAATTTATCATTATTAATAATTATATATCATAATAATGCTTCTCCAATATTATAATATAAAAAGAAAAAAATTTATACAAAAAATAATGCTACTTAGTATTAAAAATAATGTTATTTTAACTTAAAAACTAAAAAAATTAAAAGTAAAAAAAAAAATTTGACCAGTTCAAATAGCTTTGTACAAGTTCATAACCGGTTCGACTAGCATTCCACCAGTTCTCACTGGTTCTAAGAATGACCAGTCACCATTTGTGTTCAAACCAGACCTAACACCGGTTCACAGTCCAACAAGTCGAACCAGCTAGTCCGGTCCGGTTTTTTGAACTCTATCTATTACATACGTGAAGCCCTAGCCCCAACCAGTTTCATAACTTAATTTCTAGGGAGAAAGACATTTAAAGACCTTCATATAAAAATATTACCAAATGAACAGTACAAGTACTGAATTCAGTTGATTTGAGTTGGAAATTCAGTTTATAGGAGTACTGAATTTTTAATCTGGGTCCTTGGAAGGGAATATCTTCATATGGGGGTCCTTAAATGTCTTTCTCCCTAATTTCTATATTTATAGAACCGAATGTTTCTTAACAGCTGGTTTTTATTTTTATTTTAAAAAGAAACTTCTTAATTGCTAGTCGTTAACAAGTAAAACCTTTCACTGTAAAAGATCTAAAGATGCATATTTCCGTTACCACCATTCTTAAATAAGCAATGACAATCATATCATCGACTGATGTCAAAGGCATCACAACATGTGTAAAATACATAGCCTCATAATTAACAAATCTTCTCATATGGCTCTTTGCTTGCAGCTAATGTTCCTTATCAGTATACCTGGAAAACTTTTATCAGCTTCAGTTCACCTCTCCGCTTGATTTCAAAACCTTTCAGCTCTGCTAGGGTTCCATCATCATTAAAAACAGCATAACGCTTCTTAATTAGGATTCCTTCTTCTTTGGAAGCAGGAAGGATCATTGCCTATATTAAAGAATACATACAAATCATACAAATGTATGGAAATGCAAAGGAATATATTTAAATGTCTTAAAATACAGTTTTACAACACCTTGTATGGTCCGTCCACTTCAAATTCAATTGAGCATTCACTATGAGTTGTATAACTTTTCCTAACTGGATCAGTGAGTGTCTGTCAAAAAATTGGAATTAGAAAGAATGCACTTAATATGCAAGCCAAGTAATTGCACTCCACTAAGTACTAATTATAATACTCTGAAACAGAAACACTTGCAATCTATTGCAATTTAAATAATTCAGAAATCAAATTCTAAGCTGACCTGGTACTGATCATTTGTATTATTCCTTGCCACATCAACATTAAGCATGACACAAGGGTATGAGATAGTTAATTTCCTCTTTGAATCTCTAGAATGTATAAAACATAAGTCAGCATCTTTAGACTTCAGAATTCTAAACAGAACAAAATAAAGATAATCTAGAGTATACCATATTCATGCTTCTAAAATATATGAAATGGTTAATAAAATATTACAACCTACTGTAATTATAGTATACAAATAACCAAATAAAGAACAGAACATACTTTGTTTTAAAAGTGAAATTTTCTGGAAAAGATCCAGGAAGTGCACACCAGATACCATCTGTGTCTAATTCAAGTGGCTTTCCTATTTTCTCTACAAGCAAGCGGGCATTCTGAATAATTTTTGCACCAGTATATGTGACAACTCCAGCCATTTCCATGGAGTACCATCTTGCTCCCCTTCAAGACAAATATTGAATTGAGAAGTATAGAAGCAAGTGTCATTTGAAGAAAAGAAAACCCAATGAAATTTCAAGAATGCATGGAGATCACTTCACTCACTTGCGCATGACATATCCATAAAAGGAATTAAGTATGCACTTATGCGCAAGTTGCAATGAATCATAAAGCACGACCATGTCCTGGGGCATAAAATCATCATATGAACTTAACTCCATAAACAGTGACACTATTTTTGCAACTTGAGTATACTGTGCAATGACCAACAAGCTAAACAATAGAATTCATACTTGTGCTTCCTGGATCTTAATAGAATTTCCACTCGCCTTGGCTTCTGACAACTTTCCCTTCCAAACCTTATTAAGACCTTTGTATTCATATCTTCTATCTCGAAAACTTGAACCAGATTGCACAAAAACAGGGCTTAGTGCAACAACCAATGAAAAATAAAGCAAAAAAGCACTTGAGTTTATACGCACTATAAAAATTTTGTTCCAACTTGCAAGGACTATAACATATGTGGGCATACTTTCTGATAGCCATTTTCCTAAAAAAGAATTACAATAGTAGCTATTAGCATTCAAAATGGATATATAATGATGTTAACTCACCTGCGAACAGTGTCAACATAAAATGGATTTTCACGCATGCAGATCCCTGCTTCACGAAGTTCAGTTACTGGTTTATCAAGCACCCGTTTATATGCCTGTGCAAGCCACTAAGATTCAGTATGCCATTAATAATGTAAGCAAACAAGTTGAACAAAAGATTCATAACCTTCTGGCAGTATTTCTTTAGACGCTCTTTTAGCCTGGATTGTTGCTCTGACTTGGGCAGGTCAATAAATGACTTTGTTGACTGCCTATCAGCATCTTCAACTAACTCCGACTCAATCTGTTTCTTTAAATGATAATAATCACTGAAATTGTTCAAATAAAGACCCCAGTTAATCATTAGATTTTTGTGAAGATATGCTCCTATAATGAGATATACTAATTTTCACAACAAACATAAACCAAAAAGAAGAGCACACCTTTTCTTTGCCATGAATATTTCTCCTCGCCAAACCCACTCAAGTTTCCGAAGGCAAGTCTTTTCAGGACGGTTGAAATCACATGCGGTGCAGACCTCATCTGTAACTATTGAAGGTGGCTGCAATTACACAGGTATCATTAATCAGCATGAGTCAGACGGCCATTCCAGAATAATAATATACATATTCATCAAAACAATAACTCCCAACAATCCAGAACAACCAGAAAAGAAGCATGAAAATCAAAATATAATTGATACTTTGGTCACAAATGCAGCCAAGCAAAGTTAAAGAATAGCATTGATAATGAAAAGAATTCATATCAAAATAAAGCAGAGATGCATCAATGGTGTAAATAAGTGATGCAGGCTGCAATTATTTTCATTTTCCTTCATTATCCTCAAAATTTTCCATCATTTAATCTCTTATCCTACGCATGTGTATCCTGCCACAAAGAAAATATAGAATAACAAACACACATTTTTTAAATCAAAAAATGTTCTGACACGACTTAAAAAACTGTTTACTGATCATACCTGAAGCCGGTTTGTTAAGATTATGTTTGGATACATAGCAGCAACATCCAAATGATAAATGAGGGGGCATTCTTCACATATTGGCTTGTCTCGCAATTTTATAAGCTGCAAGTACAATGAGAAATGAGTCAGAATTGTTTTTTAAGTGAATGCATTTTGCAATTTTCATAGTTTTACACCATATTCAGAAAATACACATCTTGTAGCTGCAATGACGCATGAAAAACTAAAAAAGAGACTTTGTAACAAATAAAATAAAAATAATATATAATAAAGATCAAAACATGAAGATAGGAAAGTACAGAAGCACAAAAAATTTGGCCAGAAAAGAATCATAACCACTACCTTTTCCATGATAGCATTCTTCACTTCCTCATAATTAGAGACAGAATCCAAGTCCATCTTACCCTCTACTCTTATAGCATATTGCAGGTCTCGATCAAGGTTGTTGATCAATTGCTGTAACCCAAACCATTCCAGGGCCAGTCAAGCATTTTTACACAGTAAAAAATGTGATATTATATTCGTTTCTCAGAAACTGTGTCAAACAACAAATGCATAATGTACCTAGGAGGTAACCCCCTCCCCAACTTTTCTTTTCAGAGGAGAGGATAAGGACTTAGCATTCTTTGTTAAAAGGATTGCATGATCAACAGTACAGGGAAATGGAATGACAGACCTCATATGCTGAAGGTTCAATTGTAAAACTGGTTGGAAGATCAGATCTAAATACACCACTTTCAAGGCATTCCACATGGCCACCAATGTATGTCTCACTCTCAAGAAGGTGATTGTTGTAAAATTTCTCTGGATCAGATTGGTGTTTGTTAGGGCAGATCACATTAGCCTTGTATGCCTGTAACAGATGCAAACATGATCATGAGGAAAACTAGATGCCTTGAAGAAAATGAGTTTTAGTACAAAGATTCAGTTTCAATAAAATATGCATAATAACCCACCTGGACCATGAGCAACATTTCGCAGAGGGTCCCACTTCCCTTACGCAAAACCTCATCTGGTGACATGGGTATAATTGTTGCAAGAGAAAAAATAAAGGGATGAACATAGGTTGTATACAAGTAGTAAGTTGCCACAGCATCAGAAACGGAATAAGAGGCCATCATCTGTAATAACAATTCAAAATCAAAGAGAAAAGGAAAATTGGTTAAGATATCTTGTGACAACTAAGAAGCTTAGCATGACAACTTCCAATGAGAAAGTATAAAACATCAGGAGGAACAACTTGGGCGGGAAGGGGGTTGAATGCTCACCCAAAAAGTGTATCACACTTCACAAGCCATATAAGACCAGTAGACCACTAATTTGTTATCCTTCGCATAAAAATTATATAGAAGTTCTAAAATCATCACCTACCTTTTGCAAAATCATAAAGGTCATGCAAGCAAATAGAAAAACAATTTACTTCGCCATTTTCAAAGAATGAAAATGTTTTATCCGATACATCTCTAGCACACCCACCGTGTCCAATCAATTTAATAGTTCGAATCACTCATACCTGAGGCTTTTCCTTAGCAAAGTGAACCATGTCCTCAGGGTTCACCTCTAGGGGATCGTAACCCAACTTTGCTTTTGTAACAGCCTAAACAAAAATAAAAAGTCAGAGAGAAAAGATAAACGCACTTAAATCTGAAATTTATAAACACAACATATAAATGCAAGAAAAGCATTCAGATTAACGCTCAGTAAAAAAGTTATTGCAAATTTAGCGTACATTAAATTTTGAATATCTGTTTATATTAGAGTAATTATGTTGTTAATTAGATAGCAAGTAAAATGGATATGATGTTATGCACATAGCATATCCTCCTAAAAATATGTGCTAGGACTACTAGCAAGACCTAGACAACATAAAACTGAAAAGAATGGATAAAAAGATACACTTCAGCATAAGATACGGATCATATTCATCATCTTCCGTTCAAGATGAAATTAAAAATTTTTGGCTAAATGTAGTCATGACACATGCAACTCCTGGTTCAATGTCTAATTTGGTGCTCCCTGAAAAGAAAGTTGGCTCATTTAAAAGTGTGAGTATTTGGAGGAGATTGCCTCTTTCTGTCATGTCATGTTTATCATATATTTAAGGGGAATAATCACATGTATGAAATCCAACTAATCTAATGAATTAATTCACAAACTGTTTGTCTCATCAATACTTTGTTAATTCTTTCTTAGCATTTCTTTCACTTCCTTTTCTGAAATCCGATTCTATGAGCTTTAGAATCTAGCTACTAGCATATAATTCAGGTAGTTATTTATATATTTACTGTACATGGGTTTTACCCAGACAATCTTGATCAAAATTCACTGTTCTGAAATTATATAATATTATAGATAACATATATACAGGAACATGAAAAACAACACATTGAAACATTAGTAATATCTATATTTGACTAGTTCACCCAAAAAAAAAATCTATATTTGACTATATCACCTATTGGTAAGCAATTCCTACAAAAACAATTTGAAGGCAGGGATTTCTTCCTTTCAATGAACAATAATCATTCATTTTGAAGAAAAAAAATTGCAATTAATTCATCAAATATTGTCTTGTTGAATGTAATAAGCAGAAGAACAATAAGGAAAACACAGAAGTCAACCCAAATTGATGTGAAAATGAAATAAGGAGCAAAAAAAGAAGAAATTTATACCTTCAAGCCTTGGCTCCCCTGAGGAAGATAACTGTCACGTTTAACCCAAGCAAAACAATCTAAATGGCAAGCAAATTTAGCTCGACATTCGCCTTGATTATTGTCACATTGAAAACCCAACTCCTGCAAGTTTAAATAACCGAAAAGATAAAAATAAATGGAATAAATATTACCAATCAAAAAATGAGAAAAGCAATCATTAAACCATAAAAAATGTTCTTCAAACTAAGGAATAAAGTTAAAACCAGAAGACAAATGCCTTAAAAACTATGCAAAGAAAAAATATCACACAAACCACTTTTGCATGACAACGTCAACTTCAGTAACAAATGCTCCATGTCAAGAAAAACTCAATATGTTCATTAACTGTTTATAAAAGAAGGCTATTAATCAATGTAAAAAAGAAAAAAGGAAAATTGTTTAGAGCTGTTAGACACTAGCAGATTTTATTTGAGTTTTTCCTAATTAATAGAAGTCAATAGTTCTAACAGAAAAAGGTACCAACATACATCACTCATTTTGAACCCATGATGAGCTGCCCTTCTTTCCACAAATGGCCAATCAAAGAAATCACCATTATATGTAACATATATGCCAGGTTTCACCTCTTGCATATGAGAAAACCACAATCGAAGAAGTTCAACCTGCAAGTAATCCCAAATTTTTAGCAAAAAGACAAGCAGCCTAAATAAATCAGAAATCACCACTACACAACAGCCTAAGGGAGCAGATTTTCATCGGGTAAGTAATACACATCTTTGTGGGCTCACATTACCTCATTTTGAACATTTGTCACCTTAAAACATCCTTCAAACTCTGGTTTTGGAGTGTACTCCAAATCCTCTATGTTGTCTCCAACACACTAAAAGTCAAAGCAACAAAATGAATGCCATTACTCAACAGCATCAATCAGGGACTAAAGCCTTACAATGCATGCACTGAACTAAAAAATTTACGACAATTTGAAAAAATTTTTTATTAACAAGAGTTAACCCATTTCTTGTTATCCAAAATTCAGATTGTGGATGATTCTTTGAGCCACACTTCATGCATAATTTGGCATTAACATGATTGTAGATCGCAAATATAAAATCAAGAGATCATGTTTTATCCAACAGCTCAATGCAAATGGATGAACATCATGTGAACCCAAAAGACCGTGGTGACTAAATCCATCTGGGGGTCAATAATCTAAATTCTATTGACCTCTTACGAAGAGGATGAGAAATTAAATGAAATTTATCTTGAGCAGACTTCTATTATGAGGCTCTAATGAAAAGTATCCCCTCTAAAATAATGAGTGGGAGGGAATGCAAAGTAAATAGTGTCAAGCGTTAACCATTTCTCTTACCTCTCTGTTTATGAGTAAATAACCTTGTCCATCTACCATGTATGAAATCATCATAATTACGTCATAATCAGCATCAGGGAACTTTAATGGAAGTTTTGTGGTCTCTATATCAAATGCACAAACACGAACTTCAGCACGCTGCAGAAGATCAGTCCTCTTCTCAAGTGTAACCCCAATATTGGACACACTAACATCATACCATTGGCCACATCGTATTTCTGAGTCACATTTGATTTTGAGTATCATGATAAATATAGATTGGAAGATAGTGTATAAGATAATTATCAAAGCCAAGAAGGAAGTGTCAAAAGGTACCATTATCAATGGCGAAGCGAACATGATAAGGAACATCATATTCACGAAGATCGATTATGTAATCTAGAAAATCTTGAGGTTTTTGTTCCCTACTAAGCAGGACGCAAGATAGAATAAGATTGAGTAATTAATGTTATATTCAAATTAAATGGACACTGCTATGAAAAGTATCAAACCACCATGAAGAAATAAAATGTAACACTTCAATATCTTGTTCCACGAAACAAAATTAAATGTAGATGAAAGAGACCTACCTTCTTCCAGTTAATATGGACTCATAAGCCTCTGCTGCATCAGATTTTGCCTGATTTCTCCCAACAACATGCATCAAGTCACTCTTCACATTCATCAATTGTTGCACAGTATCAAAGGATAGCTTTAAATAGGATTTTTGTAATCCAGACAAGTGATTTTTCTGTTGAGAACAACATGAAGAAATCAAAATGAATTCATAACATAAAAAAGCATACACAGCCATGCTGTTGTTGGACTAAGGACAAAAGCCCCCCCCCCCACAGAAAAAAAAGTTCATAACAATCTTATATGTGTTGGTTCCAGAATGATCTTATAAAACCTGCAAACATATGCAAGAAATTGCTCACAAGAATGATCATACACAATATTGATTTGACCTTCCAAAATTATAGAAGTAATTATCTAACCATGAAGATAAGTACCATAAGAGTTTCTGGAAGCAGGATGCAGTATTTGTAAAGCACTAAAAGAGGATGCTTCTCATCATGTATCAGATAGAGTAAAGCAGAAATAAAGAAAAATTGCTCACAAGATCAAGGTCTTCCTTCTCTTTAATTTCAATATCTGCAATCTGACTCTCATAACGCCGTTTCAAATATGCTTCAACATCCATTTCCATTTTATCCTATTAAATTCATATAGCTATCACTGAAACCAACATCAAGGTAACACTGAAATAGAATAAATCAACAAAAGCAAGCACAAATAGGATTGTGTGCATGCACACATGCATAAGCTCAAATGTGTTGTCTACACTGCTGTGTACGCATGTATTTGCATGCTTACCTTTGTAGCTACATAGAAATAAGGCCAAAATCTGTACTTTGACTTGAACGTAGAACCATCCTGCAGCAATACTCCAAATAGTTAACTATTTACCAAACCAGGTTGCTCTTACAGTAGTAAACTAGTGAAAAGTTAATTTTCTAGAGAAGCACTCCAGCATAATAATATACCTGTGTAACAAAATAAAGATCTACACAACTATAGACTTTGTGAGTATCTTCATCCTCCCAAGATGACTGCAAAGAATGAAAAGAATATGTAAATCCCTTGGAATCATATATGACATGATTTATATGAGATTTAAGAAACATTTATTATGCAATCAAAGAAGATCTGTATTTTATAATGGGCTTAGAGAACAAACTGACTTATTATTACAGTATATTGAGCTGACGTATATTGACTAGTTGCCAAAGACACTCTCAAAAAATGAATTATATTAATGATGATGGTTATAGTTTGATGGTACTAGCAGACTAGGTCAGAGTAGCAAAAGGCACAATCACTGGTGGCAGCAGCAAATATGAGAAAAGTAGCTAGTACTTAGTTTATAAATAATGCAAGAAAGATATGCTGCAGTGAAGACCATACTAGAATCAAAGTTGAAGATGACATTCGCAGCTCACAAGGAAATGTAAAGAATAAATGAATTTGATAACTGATCTGTCGACAGTTTGTTATGGAAGCAAATTATTGTGAAGTTAATGGCCACTTTGTAAGTGTGAGCTATAATGACTGTGTCATTTACATGACATTTGCAGCAACAGTGGCGTAGTAAGTACAAAAGGCCAAGTAAATAGTAATTATTAGCACTGAGAATAACATATCCTCTTTCATAAATACAATGCTATAAACTTGTAAACATCATATAATCTCACAGAGTGAAACAGGAAAACTCAATACAGAGGATGGATTCATATTTATATCATGTTTCTAGAAACGCCAAAACTCTATAATGAATAAAAAATATATTGATTGAGATGAGACCATGAGAGTGGGAACTGGCTTACGGATGAAAAATTGAGCAGCCATCCAAGTCGTTTTTCACCCTCTGAGAAGAGATCGAACCCTAATTTAGACTCGAGTTCTTCTTCAGCGTTACGGATTAGCTTCTGCTTCTTGGCTCTGCGGGGGTATTTGCGGTCCCATCTTCGGCTTTCGCCATTCATTGTTAGCTACTAGATCAAGGATTTTCTGCCAGCACTTCCAAGAGTCTTCACAAACGGAAATGATGCTAGTTATTCAAGAACTCAAGTGATCTAACAATGAGCGGCAGGTAAAGGCAGAAGCAAGTGTATTTTCCCGCGCTTCTTTTCCCAGGAGATAATAAAATATTTGAACGCTATGACATTATTGCCCTCCCTCGGCTCTGACCTGACATCTGAGACGCCCATGTCCTTTTTTTTCACCATTTGTAATGCCCAAAAAAATTAAATCGGTCTGACATAACCAGAATAGCTTGTTAATAGTAAAAATTGATCTGCTACCTACTGATCATTTTTCACTATTTTGATCAAAATAAAATTTTAATATTAAAAAATATTTGATATTTTTTATAATAATAACTAACATACAATATTTGATATTTATATATTATACAATAATATATAGATATACATCAAACCAGTAATTTTAAGAAATGTTTGTATTTTTTAATGAAACATTTAATTTTTTTTAATTTCTATGTTATTGAGATATTAAGGTTTTAAATTTATATTTGTTATAATAATTTTTGTAAAAAAAATATGCAAAAATATTTCAAGAATTAAGGAATTTTTTTTTACGACTCGACCCATTCTTATCTAGCCCAGACCCATTTCACGCCCCATAAAACCCTACTGAACTTGTCAAGGAAGGAAAGCGACATTAAATTATTAACCCAGAAAAAAAAAGGCGATATTAAATTATTAAAGTAAAATGAACGGATATGATTCGCTCAGCCCTCGCACCCCCAAGGTATGAGATTTGGCACCCAAGCCCTCAGAAACCCTAGTTATATATATATATATCTCCCTTGTCCCCAAATTCTGCGCCACCCTCTGCATAAACAAGAGCAGTTCCGCAATCCCCTATCATTTGTAGCAAGTATGTACTCTCTACTTGTAGTCTCATGTCCATTTCTTTTTAATTTATGTAAAGGTATTGCATTTGGTGATCTGTAATTTTGTGTTACTTACAATAGTTTGCGCTAATTTATATTCGAGGTAGAGATGAAGGTGATCGCTGCTTATTTGCTGGCTGTCTTGGGAGGGAACACAGCCCCTTCAGCTGACGATCTGAAGTCCATCCTTGGCTCAGGTGAACAATCTTTTACTCTATCTTTGTTTTTTCTCTAAATTACATTTGTTTTTCCCCTTATTGAAGTTCAGTAGTTTTTGCCTATTCCATTTATATATGGTATTATACTGTCGAGTAATTGTTGCCTGGTGGATCTAGTAGTTTTGATTTGAACCGTAGAACTCTTAACTGGGTCTATAATTTTAGTCAATTTATAGCATACCTATCCCACAAACAATATCAGACTGTTGAGGATGAAGGAATAAGTTATTTGCTTTTGTAAAATTAATTGGGTGGGATTTGTGGAAGCGACAATGACAGGAATGAAATATGGGAGGAAGAATAAAACTAACCTACTATTGATGCTGGTTCAATTTTGGGGAAAATTACATTCAAGGACCTATACTGTATAAATTTGGATTAAAGGATTTTAAAAACTATAATTACTTTCAATTGTCAAGGTGACTATCACTTTTTTTGTCTTTTTATTTTGTATCTAATTCTAAGTTTTTAAAATGGTAACTTTTTTCTGAAACTTGAGTTCTCTGAGAAAATCTTTTACAATTGAGAGGATTGGAGGGATTTTTAATAAAGGGGATTGAAGAGAAAGGAATTGGGGGGTTTTAAAATTTTCTTGTTTGGTGATATTAGAGTGGAGGAGATTAGAGGGATTTTAATGAAATCATATTTCGTTCAGGAGAGGATTGGACGAGATTGAGCTATAATTACTCAATTCCGTCTAAAAAAAACTCCAATTTGAGGTGTTTTATAATGGGGATAGGAGAGGGGATCCCCTCCAATCCCCTCTTATTTTATGAACCAAACAAGGAGAAGGGATTTGATCCCCTCCCTCCCTTTAAATACCCTCTAAAAGACCCCAACCAAACACACCCTTAGTATCTTTGGTGAATTTAGAACTTTTGAAGTTAAAGTGTCACTTTAGGTGATAGAGAATGTGATTCAAACTATGGGAGTATGTATATACTGCATCTTATCTCCTTCTTATTTTAGAGACTCTTTACAACCTTCTAATTTTAGAAGATTAAGGTCTAGATATTTATTTTTTAAGATCCTTCACTCTAAAATTAAAATTTACCTCATTTCGGTCCTAATTATCCCCCCGTTGTGCAACACACCCCTAATTTTTTGGTTTATGATTTACAGTTGGAGCTGAGATTGATGATGAAAGGATTGATTTGCTTTTGTCTGAGGTCAGTGGCAAAGATATCACTGAGCTAATTGCAGCTGGAAGAGAGAAGTTGGCTTCAGTGCCTTCTGGAGGTGGTGCAGTTGCCGTTGCTGCTGCACCTGCAGGTGGTGCTCCAGCTGGTGGTGCTGCACCTGCTGCTGAGGCGAAGGAAGAAAAGAAGGTGGAAGAGAAGGAGGAGTCGGATGAAGTAAGCCCTAAACCTGCAGCTGGTTTGGTTAATGATTCCCTGCTAATGATTTATTCTTGTGTTTCTTACTTCTGTGTTTTTGGATCTACAGGACATGGGTTTCAGTTTATTCGACTGAAAGGTCTTGGCTGCTTTGTTTGTCAGAGAGGGTTTTGCAGTTCCAGTGACAAGTTTAGTACAACTACATAAATTTTTGTTGTTGCAGTTGCATATTGAGTTAGGTTATGCCTTGTCTGTTAAGACAGTGTAATGACGTCGAACTATTTGACATGATTATTAATATTCTGAATCTATTTTCTTGAGTATTGATTGTTGAATTTGGTTCTTTCTGCTTCGCTGGGTCAAGATTGATAGGAAATGAAGCATATATGGACAACCGATTCCCAATTAATGGTGTGTTCTTTTAATGAACATGAAATTTAGTATTCATTTAAATGGCCTCGTTAACATCAAGAGGTTTGTAACGCCATGTTGAGAAGTCATTTTGAAAGGAAATGAAAAGAAGGGTATTATTTTATTTTTTATTCAAATAAAGTTTGAATATGTGTTTTAAATATTTCATAAAGGTTTTTCTCATTTTCCCTTCTGTGAAATTTGTTTCATGTATATTTAATCTAGTCTAAAATAATTTCTTATTTCTTTTGCCTAGGAAAAAGAAATGGCAAAATTGTGATTTCAATGTATGTAAGAAAAATTTAATGAAACGTGGTTATAAAATTTGTTTGATCTACCTATATGAATAATGGAAAGAAAGTTGTATGATAAGAAAAGACCATCATATTCTGTATGAAAAATAAAGTGAACTTGTTTAACCGAAAGATGGAAAAAAGAAAAGAAAAAGCAAACCGACAGACCATGGGAACCTTCAAATTTGTTGATTTCCTTTCTATTTTTCATTTCATCACCCACATTCTATGCTACCAAACAGACTTCGAGGTGATATGGCAATTCGATATGACTAAACCCAATTACTTTGAATGACTCACCGTCCATGTGCAACGTTCGAACTGAGCTTGCGATACATTTTGCTCTCGATCGGCTCATATTTTCATGTCCCTTCTTAATGGTCAGTAAAAAGTAGCGCCTGTTTTCTTCCTTCGTTTGAAGTATGACAGTTGATTCACTCAATTTTCCAATTTGCAGCATGCCAAATTCCCTTATAGAGCTTTATTTATTTTCTGTTCCCTCTCCCCATCTTTCTATCTCATCTATATGTCTGTCAGTTTCACTCATGCTTCCTTTATACAAGCTAAGCTGATTGATGCAAAAGATGAAATTACCTGTGTCAATTATATGCGATCACATACATCATTCAGCAGTCGGGATGATGGAAAGTAATAATCATACAATGGAGCTTTACGTTTTGGTATGTTGGTGGTCTGTCCTATCTAGCTTCGTTTTTTCTATGGCCAGTCAAAATCGAAGTTTAGTTCTCGTATATGTTAATTCTTTCAGACAAAAAGCTTTCAGCCGTCATTCAAGAAAGACTTATGTACGATGCATTGGCCGAAAGGAAAATTTTAGCAATGGTCCAACATTGATTCAATTTTAAAAAGATGGCGCAAGTTATTCGTAACAGAGAAAATGCGTTTTAGGAGGCAATTTACCGGTTATTAAAACTCGACCAAATGCAGGTGAGGAGGAGGCAGTGTGGTGATAAAGATTCGGGAAATTTTATGTGCTCTATTCCGTCTTTTAAGGGAAAACCATGTTAGAAGTTCTACTTGAATCAACACTGACACACAAGCATAGACGCCATTATATCCTCGAATTATATGATTCATGCATATTTGCGGAAAAAGACTGTTTCAATTCAACTTTCTAGAAGATGATACGAATGTCATTGGCCCAAAAAAGAAAGATATATACGTATTGATGTCTTTCTCAGCCGAAAACAAGTAATTAATCGTGTGTGCCACGTTGAATGACATGGAACGCAGAAGCTAATAGAGAGTAGCTTCAGTGTTTTATTTTATGTTTGCAAAACATGGCTTTGGATTAAACATTGCACAAACTAAATAGTTCTGCTTACATAGGGTTGTTGAATCTTCTTTTTTGTTTTAGAATGAAAGGGTATGGAAAATTATGCAGGAAAAAAAGAGGGGGGAGGGGGGTGGATGTTAAAAAAGGCAACCTAGATGACTTATTTGATCCAAGTCAATCAACACTCTACAACCAGACAAAGGATTTATAAAGCAAAAGGATTGCGACTGAAGGCTGTAAGCTGATTTGGCGATCCATTTGGTACACTCATTTGTCTCGCGATAAACATGATTAACGGTGATATTCCAATCATTCAAAAGTAATTCTCCGGTAAATCAACCAAATTCTCAATTAATCTCCTAGCCACATTCTCTCAATTGATCATAACAAAGTCACTAGCTACCACCACTCTACGTTGAATCTTCTAAATCAAGCTCCCATATCTAAAGTGTCACTTAAAATTGCTCCACCATTTGAGCTCCCTGGTCTTGCGAAACAACTAGTCAACCACAATGAGATAGTTTTTTTTTTTTTCTGGGCCAATTTATTTGAATGACGGTAAAACTTTATTTAAAAAAAAGAGACAACAAAGGCTGGAATTGAATGGAGCTGTTGTTTTGAGCCGTTGTCCCCGCCCAACCCAATTCTAAATGGTGGACTGGACAGAGCTTGTATAGGTCCAATTTTTTTTCTTAACAAAAAGGTGTATCTTTTATTATCAATATTAATTCTTAAAAATTATCAATGTCTTTGTTATGTCACAAATTTAGTGCTGATTTCTTTAAGAAAAAACCTCTTAGAAAATTTAAGAAAATAATTTAATGATTATTTTGTTGGGATGTAAGCGACGCCCTGAATGAAATCTATGAAGAATGGTACAGCATAATAATATTAATATTAAGTTTGGGGCAGTTAAGAATTGAGATTGAGTTGGTATTGGAGAGCAATAAAAATTTAAAAGCAAAGCACTGTTGGTTGAAAGTTTAGAAAGAAGAAAATGGGTAGGAAGGAGGAGAAGTAAAAAAGCGGGCGGTTGCTAATTTCTCACAACTGAGAAGCTAGTGTGTACAAGAGAGTCCCACCATTCTGTGGAGGACACAACAAATCACGTGGGGGGGTGCATGTTCTTGGCAAATAAAAACGCCACAAGGGCATGGGTTGTTCTTTCCATTCCCGCCCACGCGGTATCAAATCCCAACTCAATTTCATTGTTTTGTTTATACCTACGTTGTCTTATCCCCTTGTTGCCCTTGTCTCTGTTGACCTTTGAATTGGATACCACACCGCTCCATTATTACCAACAAATCGTTAACGTACCTATTGTGCAACTGCAAACTGCCACGCCCATTTCTCACCCTACCTCCCGCTACATCAAACAACAAGTCTATTCATTCAACTCATAATTTTTTTTATACAATCTGAAAGGGGGAAAAAAAGTAACTATAATTTTCTTCTTCCTAATATTCAAAACAAATATATAGCTTGTGTGCTTGTGCGCGTTAAATGTATTGCTTATATGGACATTGATTATTGACTGATATTCTTCCGAAAAATGTTTTAAAAACGTATAAAATATTTTCAAACAAAATTTCAAGTCATTGACACGTTCGATCACAACCGCATTAATCGATATCAGCCTTTTCAAATTAAAGGGGGCACTTGACAGCAGCACTTTGCCATTTTTAGCAGCCTCTCGCTCTTGCTTGTTTTAAAAGACACCAACAAATTTGGGGGCCAGGAACAGCGACAAGTTTGTTTTCCATTTTATCTTAGCAAAAATTATACTCATACACTTACCCTTCTCAAATTATTTATTTACTTAAATAAGTTCCATAAATTTCATTTTATTAGTCATTTTCCTTTAATATGACGTTCGCTTGAACCCTAATGAAATTGAAAGACAAGATAAAAATATATAAAGGAAGGACTAATATTAAATTTTGTGGAACTATCTTATTAATTAATTAATTGCACTATACTTCTCCTTATCAGTAATAATCAATAGGAGTCTCGGGACAACTTTCATCAGATACAGCTTCTTTAGTATAAGGTGGGGGCACAAAGGGTGGAGGGGCACACCTCAACAATGCCCAGTTCACACCTTGAAAAAAGGGGTGGTGCTTGATTGCCGACGAACCCAACTTTGACCCTAACCGCCTCGTCGGGTCCTTAACCAATAACTGCGAGATCAGATCCTTCGCCGTCGCGGGTACGGCGGGTTCTTTAGGGAACTCGAGGGCTCGAGCCACGATGTTAGCCAGGGTTAGCTCATTGTCCAGTCCCCTAAACGGCGTCACTCCGTAGAACAGTTCAAATATAAATATACCCAACGTCCACCAGTCCACCGCACTACCGTGTCCCTCACCAGACACTATCTCCGGCGCCAAGTACTCGTGGGTCCCGACGAATGACATGGACCGGACATCAATGGGCTCAGCCACAAACTTAGGCCCATTACGCTGGCTTTGCTTCTTCTTGCGCTTGCGTTTGGGGTGAAAGCACGATACGGCGGGGACTATACAGTTGGGTAGTATGCAGGAAGAGGAGGTAAAAGGAGGGGGGTCAACATGGTAATCCTTATTCTGTGGGACCGAGGGAGCAGGGTTTTGTTCAGAAATAATTTGAGCCGTTGATGTGGAATCATCGCCTTTTAACGAGAGGTCAAAGTCGGTGAGCATGATATGGCCGTCTGATCGAACCAACACGTTCTCAGGCTTGAGATCGCGATACACTATCCCCATCATATGAAGGTATTCTAGAGCCACCACCACCTCTGATGCATAAAACCTGCAAAAAGCCATGACGAGAACAAATGAATTAGCATCTCATATTTTAAATCTTGATTATTTACTTTATAATCAGTGATGGCATCTAGTATTGTGTAGAAATTTGCGGATAATATTCAGTAGCAAAGCATATTTAAACCTAAATAATACAATCAAATTTTTATCGTTTAGTATTGATTATAAATACCTTAAGCACAGGTTATCAAACAAATTAACAATCATACTACTACGAGAAGTATGTTAGTAATGACATTGGTGCATATAATTGTTCAATATGCAGAGAACACAGAGCTAAAAAAAACAAGGTCACAAACTTTGCTCTTTTGATTTGTTTTTTGTGGAAGGCAAACTTTGCCCTCCTAAATATAGAATCAGAAAAATAGGAGGAAAGGAGATACGTGTAATTTGGACATTGGATAGGAAGAATCCAGGCCTGCAACGGGGAGAAGTCAATAATGCATCTGGTCGAGACGATTATTGAGACCATCATGACACAAAAGAGTCAAGGTGTTTATAAGAATATTGGATGTTAATTATGCCAACCAAATGGGTCATGGGACCAAGCAGGAACAGGGTTACATGCATCTCACAATATAGTTTGAGGGTTACTTTAATGATTCTTAGGCCATCTACTTCTTTCAAAAATTTTTATCATATAAATTTTGTCTGAATAGGTACACTTGATATTAATCATCAGATGAAAACATTTAAATTTATCTTTCTTCTTAAAAAGTGTGTGTGTGTGTGTGTGTGTGTGTGCATGTATTAAGTATCAAATAGTATTCTTTATTTAAATGTATTTTCTCCTTCTTCCCAAAATGTTTTTCTGTCGACACCGATAACAAGTTTTGTCTTTGTGAGACAAGAAATATTGTTAGCTTTTGAATTTTCCTAGTGTCGTGTAATATCTGTGAGACAGTATTATTCTTCAGGAACAGAAAAGGAAAATATGTCAATATCTCTGCTATACATGTACATCAAAAGTTATTTTTTAAAAAAGCTATGTTTCATATAAGACGTGCAAATAATGACAATAAAATGAAAGTGAGAAAATAACTCTTCAACCAAAGATAGCATTCTTATTTCAAAACAATGTCTCCTATAATATTCTGACGAAACTTGTATCTGAAAAACTCAGCTTTTACTTTTATGTTTGGTCTTGGGTTTATCACGAACGAAGCATGCGAAGTCCAGCAGAAAAGTTTTTTTTTTCCAACAGAACAGAAAAGTAAATTACACAAAATATTTCGTCCATAAAAATTTATCTAAGTATCAAATAATCACGTAGAAGTCATAGCTTATAAATAGTATTTTTGCTTTGACATCTAACTTTTTCTGTTTTCTCTTTTTTTATTATTTTTCGCGTCTTTATTTTAAAATTAAATTCAATAGTATAGTACTCAACTACTCATAATTTTTAAAACTCCATGCAAATAACAAATTGTATAGACCAGCAGCTAATTTCTTTAAAGAGCCTTGGAACAAAACTACAAGCTATGAAAATAAATTCTCTTTATACCTGGCTATGGATCATAAAGGACCCGGCAAAAGCAAACTTCGGTTGCGTTAGAGAATGAGAGGGGGGAAAAAAGGCGAAATAAACGACCACTACCTTTATTTCATTTAAATAAAATACAACACCAGAATTGCCGCAAAATTTTGTGGGATCAATTATAAACTATTTGGAGGGTTTCCCCTTGAGATCTATCTGGTCCACACAGATAGAGAATAAAACAATTTATCGTCTCTGTAGATATCGAGAAACCTCCCACATAACTAATCTTAATTTTCTAATATCTATTAACATTAGTTTATGTTGCTAAAACATGAAATCAGCTATATCTTTACCAAATTGAGAAGACGTTCAAGGGAGCCTACCCAAATGAATATACAGCTAACCTAGGAAGGTAGCATCGTTTTGACCTCTCAGTTTCAACAGTAAGGTTTTACCTACAACATAGGCCACCTTAATCAACGGTACGTCAATTTGCAGTTGCTGTAATTATTTGCACCGCACGTGGTTGTTCAGGCCCAGGTGGAATCAATCTAACAGTTAAAAAAAGTGTCAAACTCACTCACTGTCTTGGCTACGTGGAAGAATGTAACTGGTTCTAAGCATTGAAAGGCCATGTTGGATTGTACATTGACCTGCGTAAACAAGAATTCGATGATGGGGAGCTTATACAGATGTAGCTGCGGGTCATCGCATTATTACCTTATCAATCTACTGCCTTTCCAACGAACTAGGTGGGCCATCAAAATGCATGTGTTTATTATGATGGATCTACTTACGACGTCGTTCTAGCATCCCGACTACCGCACATCCTAAATTGATAACCTAACAGCATTAATATACGTACGCTCCCGGAGATATGTGCTCCAGTGCCGGAGAAACTGGCCTAACAGAAAAGGCAAACGGCTTACGTGATGGCGACAAGAAGTGGGCTCCACACCCTGACAGGGCATCAGCTCCGGCCAGATGTTGGGCCCACCAAGTATCTATCATTTCATGGTATGTTAATGGTTCGAAACACCCATGAGAGCGTAGGTAGGCACGCCCGCACCAGATCCCTTCCGCTCATTTCAGTCCCACCAATGAAAACTCCGATAAAAGGATCGACTTAAAAAAAATAAAAATTTAAAAACAAAAAATAAAGACGCAATTGTTTCAGCGAAGTGATGTGCTAACGTGCGCACCTGACGGCGGGTTCATGGAAGCGCTTGTTGGGCTGGCGTTGTCGGAGCACGTGCAAGTCACCGCCGGGGCAGAACTCGGTTAAGAGGCAGATCCATTTTGGCGCGTCTATAGTCTCGTAGAGAGTGGGGAGAAATGGGTGGTCCAGCAATTCGAGAATTTCCCGTTCTGTCCTCGCCCTCCCTTCCTTGCTCCGACTCGCGAGCTCTTTCTTGTCCATCACTTTAGCCGCGAACAGCACGCAACCCTCCTCGCCATTGCTGGTGTTTTTGAGCTCCGCGAGGTAGACGGAGCCTATGTCGCCGGAGCCGAGCCGATGGATGAACCGAAGGTCCGAGGGGGCGATGTGGCGACTTGGGGACTCTGATCGGATCCGGAGGACGGCAACCCAGCAAGGGTCTGCTGATGGCGCGTGGGGTTTAGTGGTTGGGAGTGGGAGTGGACCCATCAGGCGGGCAGAGGTTGAATCAGTTAAGGTAGTGGCCTCGGAGCCGGAGCTAGTGCTACGTTTGATATCAGTGGCGGTTGTAGTGGAGGCAAAGCTTAGGCTCTGGAGGTCGTCGGCTAGATCCTCGAGCCAAGGCTCCATTGTAACTGTTGGGAAGGTGTACAGGAAGAGAGAAGAAATAGACCCGGGGAGGAGGAGGGGCCGGCCTTAGTTGGAGTGCGTTGAAACTTGGGAGAGAGAGCATTTCTTATTTTTAAAGGTTGAGGAAAGTGAAGGGGTGTCCGTGTCATCCGTTTCAGTAGGAAAAACTAAAGAGGCCCATTTGGCATGCCCATGAGAAGGGATTTTTTTTTTCCTTTTAATTGGCGGATAATGATATATAATAAGGGAAATGACATTGGCATACCCATGAGAATGGATTTTTTTTTTCTTTTAATAGACTGATAATGATATATAATAAGGGGAATGACATTTGAAGATCAAAAAATTAAATTAATATCATTTCTGGATCCAAACATTTTAAAATTACATAATCAAATCAAAGATCCAAAAGTGAACACAATAAAAAACCTAAATTACCTAAATATCCTTATTCAGGTGAAAATGGTTCCCACTCTCACATTGTCGTCCCTAGTTGTTGAGACTTGTCAAAACTTCCTGAGATAAATGAAGGTATTCTCCCGACAAAATGAGTACCACAATAGTTAAAAAAGGTTATCTTGTAGTGTTGTTTGCTCTAGTTTTATAGTGAATAAATTATGCACTAAATTTTTCAGTTCATCAAATTCAGTATTTGACACTCGGATCCTTGAATTTATTACTCATAATCAAATGTTTTACACTCAACTGCCCCTATTTTACAGTGAAGAAATTGTGTACTAAATTTTTCAATTCATTAGATTTAGTATTTGACACTCAACACCCTACATTTACTACTAGTATTCGAATATTTGACACTGAACTTCCTCAATTTTACACTGCTAAAATTAGAATTTTAGAGACCGAAATTCATTTATCAGAGACTGAAATTCATCTATCAAAAGTATGTTCAAACCTCTGCAACTTTTACACAATTTCACTAATTATGCTTAACTCGAAATTCGAGTTTTAAATTCAAAATTTATCTATTAAAGATAAAATATCTGTAACTTTAAACTTAAACGAGTAAAATATGAATTTTACACAAAATAAACATGAATCATAAGCAAAATTTTGTTCATTAAACTTTTCATGCGACCATATCCAATATTTAACACTTGATACCATAAATTTAATACTCATATTCAAATGTTTTACACTCAACTCCTCCGTTTTACACTGAAGAAATTATGCACTAAATTTTTCAATTCATCAAGTCCAGTATTTAACATTTAACACTCTACATTACTATTAATATTCAACGATTTGACACTGAACTTTTTCAATTTCACACTACTAAAATTAAAATTTCAGAGACCGCAATTAGAATTTAAGAAACTGAAATCGAATTTTAGATATTGAAATTAGAATTTCAGAGACCGAAATTCGTTTATCAGAGACTGAAATTCATCTATCAGAGGCATGTTCAAATCTCTACGACTTTTCCATACTTTCATTAATTGTACTTAGCCCGAAATTTGAATATTATATTCAAAATTCGTCTATTAAAGATAAATCATTTGTAACTTCGAATTTCAATAAGCAAAATGTAAATTTTATACAAAACGAAAATAAATTATAGGCAAAATTTTGTTCATTAAACTTTTTATGTGATCATATCCAGTATTTAACACTCGGCATTATAAATTTACTACTCATATTCAAACATTTTACACTCAATTGTCCCTGTTTTACATTGAAGAAATTTGGTACTAAATTTTTTAGTTCATCAAATCCAATATTTGACACTCGAATCTCTGAATTTACTACTCATATTTGAATATTTTACACTGAACTACCCCAATTTTATACTGCTGAAATTGTCTTAAATTTTTCATGTGATCATATCCAATATTTAACAATCGATACCATGAATTTATTACTCATATTCAAACTTTTTATATTTAACTGACCCAATTTTATAGTGAATAAATTAGGTACTAAATTTTTCAGTTCATCAGATCCAGTATTTGACACTCAGATCCTTGAATTCACTACTCATGTTTGAAAATTTTACATTGAACTTACCCAATTTCACACTAATGAAATTATGTTCATAAAATTTTTCATGTGATCAGATCCAGCATTTGACCCTCGACACCTTGAATTTACAATTTATGTTCAAATGTTTTACACTCAACTACCCTAATTTTACACTTAAGAAATTGTGTTCACTAAATTTTTCAGTTTATCAAATCTAGTATTTAACACGAGGATCCATGAATTTATTACTTATGTTCAAATGTTTTACACTTAACTGTCCCAATTTTATACTAAACAATTATATTCACTAAATTTTTCAACTAGTCAAATTCAGTATTTGATACTCGGATTCCTAAATTTACTGCCTGTCTAAAAAGATTTTGCACTCAACAACTCTTATTTTACAGAAGGTTTAATAAAGTATAGGTAAATATAACTTGTACATACACTTAATTTTCATTCATATCATACCCACAAGGTATAGTATCATTACATATATGATATGATTTATATTGAAAATAACCCTTCTACCCATATACAGTTATGCCATGTACTCTAAAATGTCCTTCAATAAGTCATTTATATTAGAAGTGTTCATATATAAAAAAGAACACTATATTAGCTGCATATACAAAAAAATACTCATAACCATGTACCCTACAATGGTATGTCCTTAACCCATCATATCATGAGTGTTCATATACACAAAAAGAACACTATATCAGCTACCAGATACATTTACAAAAAATTACCCGTCACACCCAAGTCATAAAGTAAAGTATAATAAGAAAAGATATCCATCAAATCCATGTTGATGTAGTATCCATGTGGAACTATATAAGCTTAGATTTGGATTTGTGCAAGTTTTCTTGGTATGCCCCATTTGTTAACATCGAGAACAATGATTGGACTTCTTGTGCTGAAATTAGGACTCAACTCGCTTTTTCCTTAGTCTACCAAGAGGCCTATTTATTGTAGGTGATCTCAAAAAGGTTTGGTTTATTAAATCAGTTACTCTCACAACATTCAGTTTCTGCATGTTGTATGTCTCGACAGGATTTAAAGTGTCATTGTAAACCTTCTCCTGTGAGTTGAGTAGGAAGGATGCATCAACAAAGCTATAAACATTACCATGCACTTTTTTAATGGCTACACAAGTGTAAAGATAAGGAATTCCACTCATCTCCTAACCTTTGCATATGCATTCCTGTGAGGCTAAATTCACACGAATATCTACATAACCACTTCGCACTAAAATCATATTTTCTCCATAATACTTAGCTAGCATAACTTATGCTCTCAAAACATTCTCCTTGAACTTTTTCTCTACTCTGGGACCAACTCTATTTTTCGACTTCCTTATAGCTTCCTTGGTTTTAACAAACTTTAATGTATACTTCTACTTTAAAATATAAATATTATAGTTGATAGATGATGATATTAATATTATCAGTTGTTCAAGTAAGGTTCCGTCTTTAATCAAGCTTTCACTTGATTGCTCCCATCATAATGCAAAGTGCCATTCAAATTCTTCATCATTTCTCCACCAAAATGAAAATAAAGAATTTCCTTCTCCATTCCACCACTGATATATCAATATGGACAGATAAATAAATATGAAATGTTATAATATGTTATTCTGCCAAGTCATTATGTATTAATAATAATAATAATTCCCTAACTCTTGTCCCATATTTACTACTAAATTTGACATAATTTACTACTAATATTCAGTTATTTACTACTCTATTTTCCTTAATATTTGCTACTAATATTCACTAATAAGTACTAAAAATATGTTATAATATGTTACTCTATCAAACCATAATTTATTAATAACCATAATGAATTACCAACTATTGTCCCATATTTTACTAATACAATTTCAAATTTTTAATGCTTACATACGTTTTAATATTTGCTACTGATATTTACTTATTTACTACTCAATTATCCCATGATTAACACTAACGGACTAACAAATCATACAATAGGGATTAATATGAAAAAAAATAAGTCAACGTCTGATATCCACTACACAAAACAAATAGTTTAACAAAGATAAGGGTTTAACATGCCTATCCATGATATATAGTTTATGTTATTCGTTACTTTGTCACTCAAAAAGTTCATATTAAGTTAGAAAATGTTCATATTCACATTAACACTGGGCCTGTTACTTCAAACCTGCTCATTGGATTTTTTTCAACTTTTCGTTGTGTTGGAGAATCTCTAAGAAGAAGTATGTAAACTAAATTTGACTAGTGTGAATAATTTAATTTACGTTAGTTTAATGCAACACCAGCTTCATTGTAAATGGGTCATTAACATATCCATTACTAAAACTAACAACTTTATAACATTATTTACATTTACCAAGTTTTACTCTAAGTAGAGGAGATGTAATAAAAAGACTAATGCTCACCTATATAGCATTGACGTGATACAATGCATGACCGATGAAAAGGGGAAGAAGGAACACGATGGAGGGAAACACTAATTGTGGAGGGCAGAAAGTATTTATGCAAAACACGATGACTAGATGGAGATGGAGAGAAGGAGTATTATGAAAAAAATGGCAGGAAGAAGGAATATAATGGAGGAGAAAAATAAATGGGAAGAAGTCACGAGTTAAAGAAATAGACTGGAATACCTAAGCACTTAAGAAATGTAGTGTAATCATTTCAGATCAATTTTTTCGTTTAGTTTTGGACTCTTGGTTTGATTTTGTAATTTTGAAATATTTGAATCCAGAAATAGTATTAATTATATATTTTTAGTCTTCAAATGTTATTTCCCCTATATAATATATATTATTATATAGTATTTTTGTTATTATTATTTAATATTAATTGTTTTTATTACTTTTTATTCATAAATAAAAATGATATTGTGCATTCATAAAATTTTTTTATTTAATTTCTTTCGCATTCAATTATATTCTGCGTATTTTGAAAGTTGAAAAAACGTGAAGGCTGAAAAAGTGGGATTGCGCTCCAGTTTAGGAGTATTTAGTGTGATCTTTCCTTTAGGTGAATCCCTTGGAATTATAAATGGTCCCTAGGTGAATTTTATTTTCAAGCTAAGCCTATATGCCGTTCAAAAATAAGAGCCTCTAAATGTTTTTTTTGGTTCCAATAGAACCTTTAAACTACAAACAGACATAGAAAAAGATTTCGTACAACTGACACGAGCAAAAGCGCATCTCAGGCGAGAAAAAAAAATTATATATATATATATATATATATAACTCAGATGGTTCAGACTCACTCCTTTTGAATTTGCATACACGGGAGATCCGTACCGATGAGTATGCATATGTATTCATAGAAACTAGAAATTGACATTCAAATCAAAAACTTATACAGGGGAAGGTCATTCTAGTCAAGAAAATGTCTGCCAAAAAACAGAAAACCACATATGGTGATAATGCATGGCTTAATACTAGTAATGAATTATTAAATCCAACTATCCCTCTGTGCTGTGATCAACTAAGTGGGCTAAGTCCAGACAACCACCCCTATTTTTGTTTTGGTTCATTCGTTGCGTTCTTTGGTTTGGAAAAGCAAACAGAGAGAGGCAGCCAGTTGTCTTATGAATGTGCATCTCCTTGTTTTGTTCGCATGTCTCAAGTGCCAATTTCCCCATGATGGAAAATCAATATAATCAATTAAATCTATAACCAAAGTTGGAGTCCTTCTTTTTTTTGTTGGGGTCAGTAACCAAAGTTTTAGTCTGAGATCCAGTAAAAGTCAAAATACTCTATCGAACTAGGCATAGTTGCGTAAAGATAATCTCTTTTTGATTAATTTGGTCTAACAGGGGTACGTTTGTAGAGATAAGAAGAAAAATGTTTTACTTACATATACCCCCATCTTCTTTTATTGTACATGTATTGGCAGACCTATGACCATATCATAGTGGGTTCAAACACATTATAACTAATATTATTATATAAAGATATGTTAAAATTACATGAAATTTCTAGGAATAAAATCAAATATATTATATATTTTATAATTATTCTCTACGTGATTTTATATTCTCAAAACTTTGAACAATCAACACATTATTAATGTTATTGAAAACATATTTCTTAATGAAAGTTATTAGACCATCATTTATCAATGTATCTCACATTCAATTATGCAGTGAAGTTTTCACAATTTTCATAATAGAAAAATAAAAATAAATTGATGACATTTTTTATAAGAATTATTTGAGAGAGTTTAAGTTGGGTGGATTTAAAATTATGAGGTGGGCCTAATGGGCTAAATTCACAATAGTATGATTAATTGGTTCAATAGGTTCAAAATATTAAATATGTTGAGTTCAAAATATTAGAGTTAATAGGTTGAATGAGCTCAAAATATTAAAACTGGCGGGATTAATATATCAATTTTTACAGATACAAGTAATCTTTACAAATTGAGAGGTTGCAACTGCCCCCTCTCATTACAATTTAGGTATGGTATTGTTAAGGATCAGCAATAAAAAATTTCAAAAAGTTTAAATTTGTTCTTGCCAATATAAGATCAAAGATCCTGAAGTATAGCTATATGTAATTACTAATTATAGAAGTAACAATCCCCAGTGATAAGGTCTACACTTGAATGGCCAATAGCCCAAAAACTTATATCTATTAATTATTATTTGGAGCACATGTAATTAGTAGTTCCCATATATATATATATATAGGTCGTTCAAAAGTGGATCAATTTTTATTTATGTCTATTTAATAATTAAATTAAGGTAATTATGCAGATATATTAAAAGTGGAATTCTCCTGCAGGGCAAAAGAAAAGAGGAATTAACCATTTTTTGTCTGAGAAATTCACCAAATTATCAACTTGGTCCTCTTAACAATTTTGATTAGTTCAAACTGCTCATTCAAATAAAACTAAAATGAATGTATGATAAAAATTCTTCCAAACTCACAATTAACTTGACCATCCGTGCATATGCGCGCCTATGGAGAAATTCTAAAAAAGCTGCACGTATTTTAATACCAACAGCGTTGTATCAATCACACAAGATTTAGATTTTATACCTCATTTCTTTTTTATTTATTTTTTTGAAATTTTAGACTACAAATAAATAAATATCATCAATATGTCCTTATTTTTCTTAAAAAAAAAATTCTAATATGTCCTTCAACTTCAAGAAATGAATGAATGGCAAAGAGCAATGAAAGTCTTGGACTTTTAGAATGACAAATGATGATATAACTGAGAAGAGAATAATACCATCTTAGACTTTCAAGAACTATATAAGTGAAATAAAAACTTTTCTTCAGAGTGAGCGGTTAAAAAAATAAAAAAGGGAGTTTACATTGATTTAATCGTAAACATTTAAACAGCAGTGCCAAGTTGCAGGAGTTGTTAGAAACTTTTTTTTTTTTTTTATAGAGTTGTTAGAAACTTTGATGGTGTCTCTTTTGCTATGGACATGTACTAAAGCAGAAGTAGGCGCGAACTCTTGTACAATGGAGCTGTAGTAGGCAGAGATGATGCTAAAAGTGCGAACGCAAGATTTCTATGGGCTTTGATGTTCGGAGGAATGATGGGCCACAAGGGTCAAGGAAACGGATCTCGGATGCACAAAAGGAGAGGATGGGTCGGGCATGAGTCGGGTCGACAGAGAATCACCAAGCCACACAAAATGGCCCCAGAGCTATCAATCTTCAGTCTTCGTGAACAACAACCCTAGAATACTTGAAAGCTCCCCTCTCTCATTTCTCTGCGACAATCGAAGACTCTTAGGTGTCTCGAGACCTTTGGCTTCATTCAGAGTACGCATCCTCCTCTCTTCGTTGCTACGGTGCTTCATTTTGACAAAGTGCTTTTACGGATCTCGTATCTGCTTTAAAAATATCGGTCAATTTTGCCATATTTCTCTAGGGTTAGTTGCTTCCGGTCGATTGATCTGACTTTGCTCCGCTAGAGAATCGATGGTCCTCATTTCAATGCGATTCTAATTTTATTGAATCCCATTCCGTGCTGTTGGTTTTTTAACGTACACCGCTTAGTTTGCCTAATTCTTTATCTGATTATGTCTGTTGATATCTTGTTACTCCCCTTGTTCAATCTGACAATTGTATGCTCTCTCTGGACATTTCTTACTTATTTCTCCTGGCAGAGCTCCATAGCAGCCGGACCTTGTAAGTCGTAACCTTGATTACGGGCAGCCTAGCCCTATTCTTGTCAGTTATAATTTCCTAATTATCTTTTTTACAAGTATGCTTCTTGTTTGTTCTGATTAGTTATATTCATGAACCGACAACTATAAATTATGAAGTCAAGTATAGTTGCCTGCAATTGGTTTATTGGATGCGACATGACATCGGAGCTTGTGGCATGACTATGGAGTTTGCAGTTCTGCTTATGTGCTTGTTACGTTGATCATTGCCCGTTTTGATTAATACTTAATAGTTTGTCATCAACACCAGATATGGTTTAAAGGGTACATGTGCGTAAACTTAAAATGTATTTTTGAGTTTTCTTCCTGAAAGGACTCTTAATAAGCTTGCAGCTAAATAGGTATGAATTATGCATATTAAATTTACTATTCAAGGAGTACGAGTTTCCTTGAGCTGGGCCCTGGGCAAGCAAAGTATCTCTTAAATGAAACATCCTGCTGGAGCGGGAAACCTTGTGGTGGTGTTTTTTGGTTTAGTTAAAGATATTTGTATATTGCGAGTAAATAGTTTTTTAAGAACTGCAGTAGTGGAAGCCTGCAGCGCGATATGTGTAAAGCTTTTGTAAATTATCCTTCGCTGAATCATATGATAATTATTCATTCATTTCCGGCTCCATTGGGCAGTTCAAACGTATCTTTAATTTGCTGTGTTCATTAGGGAGGGAAGAAAGCTAGGTTTGAATCTTGAGGGACTCTCATGATAGAAAATTTGCTTGTTTCAGGGCATATTTTTCTTCTTTTTCTTCCTAGAGCAGTGTAAAGCATTTTAAAGATACCATTATGTTATTGTCGTGCAGGATGACGGAACCGCCCTTCAGACCACGAGAGCATCTTCTTGAGAAGCAGAGATATTATCAGAGCATACGTAAGCACACTTACTTGAAAGGGCCGTATGATAAGATCACGTCTGTTGCAATACCACTTGCTTTGGCAGGAGCTTCAATCGTTATGATTGTAAGTTTATAATTAGAATTTTATGTATGACTTCTATTGCCTCTGTCAAATATTGCTATTACAAAATTTTTTTAGTTTTGACTTTCTAGAAATATAACTTTTTAATACTATTTTGTGCCTTTTATTCAGGGGCGAGGGATCTATAATATGTCGCTTGGAATAGGAAAGAATGAATGACTAGGGAATTTCTGCTGAGTGCTTGGCCTAAGCCTCACTCTTGTACCAGAAATGGGACCTGTTTTTCTTCGCACATATGTTTGATTTCTTTAATAAATTTGCCTTGTTGCAGGCTTTGATCACTAGTGGAAGTGTCCAACTTGAATGCGGTTCTTTGTTTGCTTGCTGTAATCAATTGACGGTTTAAACTGTTGGTTCTGTTTTGATAATTGTTGGGTCTTTTAAGATTCCAAGAACATTTTATATTACCTGGCGATTTGGCCATTGGCATTCGTAGATAGATCTAGTGATTTCACGTGTAGATTGAGGCAAAGTTGACATCCGTGGCCACTGTTTCTTGAAGCTGAATAGCACTTATTCGTTTCAAAGCCCCTGGCATTCAAATATACAAGCCACCATGTCCATACATGTCTGGTGTTGTGACAGCGTGGGCCTCAGGCTATAAAAAGTTTACATAATAAATTATGGGAATTAATTCGTCAAAAATATATATATGGGAACAAAAAAAATCCTAAAATTTCCATGCGTTACATTTTTTTTTTGTTTGTTCGTTCAAATGGAAAAGTATGTTGTTTTAGATCTTGAGACACTTACCATGAATGTTAAATTATTTATTATTAATAATGTGGTCTTATAAAATATTATTCTCACTGGTTTAGTCCTAAAAGATTAGCGTATACGAATTAATCTCAGTGGGTCGTAAATCATGTGCTCGTTAGTGTTCTTGTCCTTTGCTTGCATTGAATCTTTATGCAGATGACCTGACGAATTGAAACTCACATGAGAATCGTTTCTCTGAAAAAAAAAAAAATCTTACACGAGAATCTTATTTGTAAACAGGGTTATAACATGGCATCAGGAAGCATGAATCCCTTGTTTCTCATCTTCATCCCCTTAAATTTCTTTCCCCTTTGCTTGTTGTTGGTCAACCTTTTGAGGGATTATCAAAATTAGAAAATTTGATTGATTTCAGAAAGTTCTCTTAGCTTCAACTGCTGCTAAGGAAACGATAACATATCTGAACACGAAAACCAAGTGTCATAAATCATGTAGAGAAGGTTCAAGGAGATGCAGAGGCGAGTGAATGGGAGTAAATGAGATGAAAAGGATAAATGAGGAATTGATTAAGAAATCAGAGAATAGTTTCTTCTTCTTCTTCCTAATGCCTGGCTGGTATAGTGTTTGCAAATAACAAGAAAGTTTCTGTGTAGGCTTGTAACATGTCAATTGAGTATTGAACGCTTCCGTTAAGCTTTGTGGGAAGTCACTTGCTGCGAAGCCAAGTTCAATCTAGCTAGAAGTTAAGGCGTGTTCATCTGTGGGAAGCTGAATAAACAGAACTATTCGGTGAGTTTCTATGGGTGCGTTAACTCGTGTAGTAGTAGTTATAATCTATTCTATGAACCAGAAAAGGGAGAAAAGAATATTTCAAGGATCAAATTGCTTATGTAATGTTTTATCTATTAAATTGAAACCGATTTAATATGCTTACAGTGGCCCATAGCGAATTTCGTGTAATTGCTTTGCTATAGTGTAACATTTATCCATCTATATATGCATTCTTGAAGCACATGGTGCAACAATAGAGTTAAAAGTATGTTTCAAAATTGAAACCCTCACGTACGGAGGCTGAATGGCACCATCTAATGAAGGAACTTTTGATTGAAGCTGCTTGTGGTAACAAAGCATATCAAATACGTCGACGGATAGAGTTAGGAACACTTATTATTAAAAGCACATGCTTGTTGCCGAAAATGACGATTAGTTGAGAATGACATGAATGAGTTTGCAGAGAGAATCTTACTGAGAATTAACAGAATAGCAAGCAATTATGAGACCCGGGATTTCTGTATAAGCAATTTTGGCGGGCATTGGTGTTCTGGCTCTGTGTGTTTGGTTAGTTCTTAATGGTAGTGGGGCTGACTCGCGAGCCCGTTTGATGAAATTAGCAGCAGTTGCTACATTAGTTTATTATATGTTCACATTGATGGAGTACATCAAGAAAGCAAAGCCTAACTTCAAATTTAGAGGAGTAATGTCCCAAAACACCTTTTAAAATATATTGGTGGACCAATTACAAAAATAAGAGTCAAAGAAAGAAGCATTGAATAAGCTTATCCAAGAATTATAAGATAAAAAAGTTTTCTATCATGATGAAATAGAGACCTCTTCCAAACCCAATAATCCCTCAATAATAGCTTATTTATACGGAATAAAAAGTATATTGATTTATTTACAAGTTCAAGCCCAAAGAGAATCAAACTTCTAATGACATCACAATTGAAAAACTCACTTAAAAGATCCATAATGCTACTCTTAAATCCAAATATTTAATATTTAATTATTAATGAGCTTTTGGTTATTTTGTCTTAGTTATTTATTTGAGTCTTTGGACATAACTTTAATTAAATAAAGCTTAATTATTAAATCTTTTCATCAAGTTTTCGATGGGTTGTAGTTTGTATTTCCATGGATCCTTAAATAGAGTCTATTAAGTTAGGTCTCAATAAGTGACATTTCCTTCTAGTATCTTCCACAAAAATAAAAACGTCACCTCTCATTCATTTCCTATTAGTTTTCAAATTTATTAAGATATCTTAGGATTTAGTATTTTAGAAAATAAAAGGAGCCTTCTTTACCATATGTGGCATTCTCTTTCTAGAGTTTTCTTAGGATCTTAGTTGATTGATTTCATATTTAGATTGCTTAGCAAATTGAAGGCTAATTAGGATTACTTCTTTTAATATTATTTTCTCTAAAAGCCCTGGCTTGGTAATCAAGTCACCAAGAGTCTATATAAAGACATGCCCATTCTAGACTCAGTTGAATAAAATTTCAAATTTATTTACTATATTTTGAGTTTTGTGTTATTTTGAGAATTTGTAACTTATCCACTGGAGTAGGCATTATCATTAGAGTTTAGGAATGAGTTTCCTTGATTTTAACATATGATCATCTTCTTGTTTTTGTTCATGAGTGTCACATCCAAAAATATGACGCAGATGATGTGAAAATGAAGAAAAAAAAATCAGCTTTCACGACGGAAGCTGATTCAACATGATATTTTTATTATAAATATATATGTTATTATTTATTTTTTTTAAAGGGAAGCTCATAGAAGACAAATTATCTGTTCACAAATAAAACTAAAGTAAAAAATAGTTGGTGTGTTTTAATTTGTAAAAAATAGATTAATTTTCATTCCTTAATCTTACCCTTTTCCTAAATCAATTAAAAAAAGAATATAAGTTTCTATCTAATTTTAAAATATATGATTAAAATACATGTTTTCTTAAATATATATTTTTTTTTGAAAGGGGGAAAATTTGAAAACAATTTTATTTTTTATTTTTGTAAAATCAATTTTAAAATGAAATCAACCAGTACTAGTAGTGACTTTATCACTTACAGTACTCTTATTGATACCTAAATGCCTAATGTAATAGCACTCGAAGCATAGAGGTGCAAAAATAATTTCTATTGTGATCTTATTACATTTATTATTATTTATTTATTTATTTATTTATTTATTTATTTTAAGAGTGAATAGGATGTTGGAACATACTTTCATTTTGAAAAGCATTAAAAAAGAAATTAAAATAAAATAATTACATATACCTTTAGAAGAAATTGACCAGCATATGTCGTGATTTTATCATTCACGACTTGTTAATTGATTTCTAAATATCCACGGTGTTACCACTCCGAGCAAAAGACTAGGAAAAATCACTAACTTTTGTTTTTTTTACATTTAATTAAAAAGGAAAATAAAAAAAAGCTTGAAACCCAAAATACTCAAAATTAAGATGTAGCCAATATAAGTACCATAGCAACTACTCATTCATGGTACAATTGACTGGTACCTTAAGTACACATGGAGATTTAGTCTCTTGCGGCAAACTCTAAAACTCTCTTTCTTTCTTTCTTTTTTTGATGTAATCAAAACTCTAACTTTAATCCGCTATACTTAATGAAAATTAAGCACTGAACAATCTTTGCTAATTATTAGTCAGTAGACAAGCAATCATTCAAGCTACTCATAGTACATGGATTTCCAAAATATTTTGTACATGTGTTAGTATTAAAAATCTGTCTTATACTTAAGCCAAAAAACCAGTACAATCAGCTCCTAAAAACTACTACGCATGTAACACCGTAACCCAAGTTGAATTGAAATTTCTATCCATCCAAGATTATCAATATTTTCAAATCACCAAGCAAGTATTTTTATTCTCATCTAATGCCATTGAAGAAATGCCAAGGACCCGCTAACTAAGTTCTTTCTCCATGTGCACAGCCATAATGGCACCTTCACCCACACTTGAATAAGTAAAACCATACATGCACAAGATGCCTATTTTACATCTACAATGTCCCATTGATATGATAGGTGCCAAATACTTGAATAGATTAGAAGTGCCAAACCTTTTTCCCAACCCAAAGTGTGCATCATCTATTAAAACCACCCTGTAACCAATTTAGGGACCACTTCCTTATTGACTCTTGGAAACTTATTGAAAATCGTAGCAATGAAAGAGTAGTTCACCATTATTTAGTTGCAAGCACATCAATGAAGGTAAGATGCTATAATAACACACTTGAAAGATCCATTTGGAAAGCCTTAAACGAATGAAGTAAGAAAAGACAAACTTTGGCCTCGCATACTCGAACTTAAGTACCAATGAGTGTTTAACTTTTCCTAATCCTCTTTGTAACAAAGCAATGTAAGGTAGCCTAACCTGATACTACAAAACCAGGTAACATGATATAACATGTATTGTCTTAATTGTCATATAACCCATATTAATCCACAACATGTCTTTGCAATGATTGGATAGCATGATTCACAATCATTGAATTTCTTGCTCAAATAATAAATGACATGCTTCTTTTTACTAGATTTATCTTGCTGTCCTAACATTGTGCCCATGGAAAATGGTAAGATGGTTAAATAAAGGATTAGTTGCTGACCCGATGTAGGAGGTGCCAAAATGGGAGGGTTCAACAAGTATTCCTTTATCTTCTCAAATGTTGGCTGGCAATTTTCATCCCACTTCCCATGATTCCTTTTTCTTAGCAGTTTAAATATCGGCTCACAGGTGACGGTCAAATTTGCAATAAACCAAGCTATATAATTTAAATGGCCAAAGAAGCTTCGCACGTCTTTCTCTGTCTGGGGTGAAGGCATATCTCAAATTGCCTTGACTTTTTCTGGATCCACCTCTATTCCCCTATTGTTGACAATGAAGCCTAGCAACTTACCAAACATAGCCCCGAACACACACTTATTAGGATTCAATCGAAGCTTGTATTCCCGTAGCCTTTCAAATAATTTACGAAGAACTACCACATGACTTTTTTTTTCCGCGGACTTTGCCACCATATCATCAACATAAACCTCAAGCTCTTTATGCATCTTGTCATGGAATAATGCCACCATAGCTCGTTGGTAAGTTGCACCTGCATTTTTCAGACTAGACGGTATCACCTTGTAATAAAAGGTTCCCCATAGAGTAGTAAAGGTGGTTTTCTTCTTATCAACTAGGTTCATGGGGATTTGATTGTATCTTGAATACACATCCATGAATGAGTACCTATAACTCCTTGTCGTATTGTTAACTAACACATCAATGTGTGGTAGAGGGAAATGATCCTTAGGACTAGCTTTATTGAAATCTTGATAGTCCACACACATCCTAATGCATCCGTCCTTCTTACGTACTAGTACTATATTTGCCACCTATTGTGGGTACCTAACAACATCTAAGAAATCAACATCTCATTGTTTCTTTACTTCCTCTTTGATTTGAAGAGATGTCTCGGGACTCATTCTCCTTAATTTCTGCTTATTTGGCTTGATGTCAAGGAACAAGGGAAGTTTGTGAGAAGTGATGTCGAGATCAAGCACTGGCATTTCTTGGTATGACCAAGCAAACAGATCCAGGTATTCTCGAAATAAATCTATCATCTCTTTCCTCTTAGGATTATCAACTATCTTTAACCTTTTTTTAGCTTCCTCAGTTCCCATGTTGATCAACTCTACGACTTTTTCATGTGGGATTAAGCTATTTTCGGAGGATTCAATAAGCTTTGCAAATGTATGGGGTAATTTGGTAAGCACAACACTTTCTTCGGTCTCGCAATCAAACGTATCCATAGCAATGTAAGTGTCATCCCATTGGAGCTCGAGAGCCTCTGTGTTAGACAAGAGTTCAGAGAATTCTAATTCCCTGGAAGGCAACAAAACAAAGTGGAAGTAAACAATGAAGTATAAAGGAGTATAGGAATCATTGAGAATTATTTAGATAAGAGATCAACGTAAAAGGATGATAGGAAGGACATAATGAAATATATAGACATAAGAGAAAGTGAGGGATAAAGAGAATGAAATATTGCATTCATACAATCACTGCATTTAATCCTCAAACATAAAAGGTTCCAAAAGTCATGAGTACAAGGTTTCAAAAGACAAGACATAATGAAGACATTAAAATATTACTCTAATGACATGATATCAAGGATTATCTTAGATTCCTAGTTTTCTAGTACTTTTCCAAGGTTATTAGGCTGAATCCAGTGTCCTTTTCCATAACTTTCCTCTTCCTCTTCTATTGTAGCAATAGAGTCATTTAAGTTAATTGTCTCAAAAGCCTATAAGAATGTCTCTCTAATATGAGGAGCTTTTGATTTTCCTTGTGATTTCCCTTTGCTTAGCCTCATCTGCTCAGTCAGAAGAATCTCAAATGGGGGATCATATTTAAACCCTTGACATCCTAGATTCCTAGGGAGTTTGATTGGCTCCTTTACCCCTTGTAGTTTAGCTCTAAGCCCTTTTTCTTCCCTGTACCCATTATGCTTCATTATCTTGGCCACTACTTGTTGCACATCTTTGCTTAGCTTGTCATTTTCCATGATCTCAAAGCTATGATAGGAGTTACCACCTGTCCACTCCTCATTTTCAATATAAGGTATGACACTTGGCTTGCTAATCATGAGTTCCTCTTCCCCCTTAATGGTAATAAGTTGGCCATCCTTGACTAATTTAATCCTCTAATACATAGTAGATGGTACATCCCCTACATCATGAATCCAAGGCCATCCCAAGAGCATAGTGTATGCAACATCGATATTCATGACATGGAATTATACTGAAAAGATGTTTGGCCTTATCTCAAGTGGAAGATAGACTTCCCTTCTTGCCCCATCAAAGGCTCTGGCAATTAAATCACTGTGCTCTATAGCAGACATGTCCACCGGAAGTTCTTGTAAAGTCGCTATTGGTAAGACATTGAGAGTAGATCCATTATCGATTAAGACTTTTGCTACTACATACCCGTGAAAATTTAACGTAATATAAAGAGTTTTAAGTTGTCCTACGGGAGTTTGAACAATTTCATCTTGATAGAAAGTGATTTGGGTGACATTCTTTACAACATTGACCATGTGTACTACTTTTTCAGGAGTTATGTCTAGATGCATGTATGCACTTTCTAATACCTTCTGGAGTGCTTTACGATAGACTTCAAAGCTCATAATGAGGGGCATAATGGAAATTCAAGCTGGAGTCTTTGTGAGATGTTCTACAATGTCATATTTACTGTACTTCATGATTTTTAAGAATTCATCAGCATCAACTCTCTTGTCAGTCACTGCTTTTGATCATGAACTTTCCCCTTCTCCCTAGCCATCACCTGTTGCCTTATCATTTTCCTTCGAACATACTCGACCACTCCATGTGATCCCATTTATCAGATCCTGGTGATTAACTTCTGTAACTTATTCTTTACTAGCTTCCCTTTAGGCTAAAAGATTCTCAATTCTTAGGCCATAATTCCAAGGTACTGCATGATTACTATCATATGGAAATGGTGCCGGTACATGAATAAACGCCCTTGGTTCTTTCCCGCGTGCCGTTACCTAAGCAGTTGAGTTAACAACCAGAAGGGATTTCTTTGAACTTGGCATATCTCCAGATCCACTGGTAAATGGAGGTGGAGGTTTTACTGTTTCAAAGGGAAACGATTATTCCTTGCCTTCTAAAGCTGGAGCCTATGCATTGATTACAAGGAATGATCCTTTCGACTTGTCAATAGTCGGTGACATACTTTGCTCCCCCATCATGCATATAAGCCTATCCTTCGATGTTCCCCTTTCAACTCTAATAATCCCAAGCCCAATTATCTTTTGTACAACTCCTTTGAACACCTCACAATCCTCAATATCATAATCTACATTCCCTTGGTGATAGTCACAAAAGTAGGAACCATAATTGTCGATTCTACTTGAGCCTCCTATATCATGAAAAGAACACCCCCTTCCTTGAGGTGATTAAATATCTCCCTTATAGTAAATTTGAGTGCATTTAGGTCTTTAACCAGCATAATGTTTTCTTCAATTACACAAACTTGTTTCCCCTTATCATGCTTTGGAAGAGGATTGGAGACAATATTTGGATTGATATCACGTGGCACGCTGATATAATTGTTATCTAGAAGATCTAATTCATTCTTCTGGAATATGTCATATCGGCCAATTGAATGTCCCTCCACTCCCATGTGATACTCACAAGTTTCATTCGGATTATACCATGAAGGAAAAGGTGGTTGCCAAGATCTTGCAGGACAAGGGCCCATAAGCTCATTCTCTACTAATTCCTTAAAAAGCTTTGATCCGGTGATGTTGAAGTTAGGTAAAGGATGGTTATCCCTTGGGGGACGCATGGCTTTAGGATCCTTGTTCTAGGGTAAGACACTAGCTTACTGATTAGGATGTGGTTGCGGAACTAACTGAAGGTGTTGAAAAGGCTGAGCAAACAGAGCTTTGGGTTGGTGGAGAGCGTGTTGCATGTGAACACCATATGCCAAAGGATGTGGATATCAGGGTTGTGAGTTATATAGAGAGTATTACTAGTTATATGGAGGTCTGAATGATTGTTGGTAGGGATTTGGGATATGATTCACATCACTATCTTTCTTATTAATGCCCTGCCCTTTCTTATTCTCTGGATATATATTCTCCAATCTTCCATTCCTGATGTTGGTATCAATTCTTTCTCCTACCTTATTGAGATCAGTGAAGTATTTAGCATGAGTTCTTAATATAATTATGAAATAGGGCTCACCCAATGTATCGATGAAGTAAGACCACAACTCAGATTCAATTAAAGGTGGTTAAACTTCTGAAGCCATTACTCGCCATCACTGTGCGTACTCTTTAAAAGACTCAATATGTTTCTTCTTCATTCCTTTCAATTGCTCCCTGGTAGAGGTGGAATTTAAATTGAACTGATATTGTTTCATGAAGACATCTGTCAAATCTCTCCACTTCTGTAGCTTAGAATAATCTAACTTCATAAAGCAATACAAAGCTGCTCCAGTGAGGCTTTCATGGGAAAAAATGAATGAAAAACTTCTCATCTCTAGACTAGACTGACATTCTTGTACAATATGTCTTCAGGTGATAATGTAGATCTCTATTGTCATTATACTTATTGAAGTCCAAGACTTTAAACTCCTTAGAAACAACTACGTCAGGGGCTAGGCACTGCTCATTTAGGTCAAGTGACTTATATTCAGTTACTCCTTGCAAAGCCTGCAATTAGTCCCTCATTTCTGACGCTTCTTCCTTTAGGCTGGCCTTGCTAGTAGTTTCTCCACCTTAAGAGAAATTAAGAGGTGGATTTGGAGCCATAAATGTTGCAATGTTCTCCTAATTATTGACATCATGGGTGTATACATACCCTTCATCCTACTCTTAGAACCTTTATCTACCAGCACCTGAAGTTGGATTAGGTGGAGGCTTGTTTTGACCATTGCTAGTTCCCTCGGGTTTACCTTACGTATTCATACCTTGCGGTTGAGTACTGCTAGTGTTGACATCTTGTCTTTTTTCAATAGCACTCATGCCTTGGAGTATGTTAATCATCTCACCCATCTGGGCTTGTAAGCCATGCAATTGGCTCTTTAGTTCTACCACTTCTTCTTCCATCCTTTGTTCGGTTTCAGAAAGATGAACTTCTAATGCCATTGGTTGTGTCATACACCCGTTAAATGGATTCGTTCTGGGTGTTGAGTAGGGTTAGATGAATTCCTTTTAGTTAGAGTAATGTTGACCTACTACAAAGAAAATAATTTAATTGTTTACCTTACTGTTATTTAGATACCAGCGAGTTATCATAAGCATTAGGTTAGCATAAGTTTCATGACATAATGACTTTTGGATCCATGTCCGCATTTGCTACAATTATCAGTTAGACCCCCTCATGTCCCTTCCGATACATATTGTATTCGAGGAGTCATGAGGTTGACAATTGATTCACAAGAACTCTAGTTGCTTTATAAATAATGTCTATAAATAGGGAACACAAATAAAACCAAAAGCTTTAAATTCATATGGTTTGATATATCATCATAAATTACCATTACATCATCAAGTACACGCTAGAAGCCTTAATTCTTCCATAAGGTCCTTACATAACAAAAGGAAATTTGGCATTTCTACAGAAGTATTAAAAGGATGGGATCTTTGCTCTGCTTGCTCATAAACATCAGAGAATCTAGGTATGCTTGAATTCACTAACATGATTAATCTTTTAGTGTGATCTCTCCTCTTATCCGCCTCCATGACCTTTTTAGAATAAAGTGTTCTCTAATTTTCTAATGCCTCAGCACGTTGTTACACTTGCTCAAGCAACCTGTCAATTGTAGCTGATGAATCTCCTTTGATGGCTGCTAATTCATTAGGCTTGTCCTCCGGTTGTTTAGCGACCATTTCCAGTTCTTGTGACAACCTTCTTAATGAACAAAAGTCTTGTACTTCTCTCTCAAGTGCATCTTTTTCTTTTACAACTTGCATCAGTTGTGTCCGATTGTTCTTCATTCTATGGTCACTCTCTTCAATGTACATGTGCATATCTTTGATGGTTTGCTTGAGCTTTAAATTTTCCTTTTTCAGTCTCTTTACTTCTAGATTTATCTCACAAGCCTTCCATTTCTTCATTCCCTCTTTTGTCTCTTGTAAGGCTGCATATTCATACTGCAAATGAATCTAGGCCTATTTTCGTTCGGCATCTATTCTTACAAGCTTTTGCAATTCCTCTTCCTTCCTTTGAAGTTGTTTGACTAACTCCTTGTTTACTTCTACTTTATTACCACTGAGCAAAGGATCAGGAGGTGCAAAGATTAGGTTGACTCCTTCAATCCTTTATGATAACCATATTTGATATTCCTCTGTGGCATATGTTCGACATGCACCCAATTCTAGCTGCCCTTTATATTCTACTTTATTCCATGCACTCACGACACTTTGACTTAACTTCGTTGTAGAATCATCATGTTGGAATTGTATTCTTTAAACTACAACTTCTGAAGGAATCTTTTGTGGGAAAGCATATTGTCTCAACAGTAATGTGAGGTTATAGTTTATCACTCCTCATACACCCATTAACAACACATTTGAAAAGCCTCTGCAACAATAAATTATTTCATCTCCCCACCACCATGCCAATCTCCAATGGACATTTTCTGCTCTAAGTTGACTAAAAACTTCAATCCATCCCTCACGATCCCATCTGGTTTTTCCTTCTTGGTTTTTGAATGAAGCCAGAGGAGAAAAATTATCCTTTTCACCTTCTTGGAGTTTCTTCCCATATAGATGATTCATAACCCACACATTCAACAATTGGAAACAACTCCTCATTCTCCCTCCCTTCTTGGCATGACAAAAGCTCAAGGTCATATAGATTTTTGACAATATTGCAAGCATCGGATTTACCTGATGATGCTTCACCATGTGAAACACACTAATAACATGTTTGTCAATCACCCATTTTGCAAATGGGAACAAAATAATCCCATAGATTATCATTGCAAGCACCCTATTGAAGACTATCCACTTCTTTTGTTCAGCTAATTCTTTCAAATGATTTTCCATAAACTCCCTTGAGACTCTTTCTACATTTTTGGTAAAGACTAAATGAACTTTATCTATACTAATCTCCAGAAGCTTCGCTATTATAGTGTTTGATGCTATATGCCTAGGGTATATATAAACACGATCCCCTTTCTTTAATGGTGAACTTAAGAGTTCACTATACTCTTCTATGGTTGGTGCAATTTGGAAGTCAGGAAATGTGAAACATTTTATAAAGTGTCATCCTAATATTACCCCAATACAGAAAGCACCTGCCTCTGAATAGGTACATTGAGCAACTCTAGTATGTCACCATATCTTTTTTTGAAATCCGACAAAAGATTACCCTTGACACGTTGAGAAAATTCTTTCAAACTATCAACTGGCTCCGTGACTGCTTCTAACTTAAACCTTTTTCCACCATACACTAACCTTGTTGGCCTTGAATCCATGATCCCTTTTGTGTCTTTAACTTATGCTAACCTCCCCTGGTAATTCACTAGTTTCCTAAGTGAAAAGAGAAACAGAAAAGTAAGAAAAAAAGAACCATGAATTTAATTGTTTAAAATATTACTAGGTCCTATTTTAATATGATAACCACTTAACTAATGTAATTTAAATTATATGAAGAGAAGATGCATGAGAAAGGATATGCTTCCCACTGTCCTATATTAGGTACATCTTAGGGTAGGATTCCTAGCTTTACTTGGTTAGGTTGACATCTAAGCTTTATCTATTATTGTGTGCAAGTTTTGGGATGATTCTATTTTCCAAAGAGCTCCCCAAGCTGTTCCGATCATCAAGATATAAACCCTATTTAGTAAACTTAATCCTTTGAGAGCTTTATTAGCCCTTCTCCGACTAAACTTAGTAAATAGGTAACAACTTGGGTGAGGTCTTCATAAGGATCTCTAGGTGCTTAACAGCCCCTCAGAGAAACCATTACAAGCTTCAACTATCCTGGGGTACTCTCAGACCTGGGTATAAGGCCCATTACGTGTGTAAAGTTAGATGTGCACGTGCTCAGTGTGTGAGGGGAGCATACAAACCTCATGACCTAAACACTACCCAAATTCCCCACTTGCAAATAAAACAATACATAAATAAATAACAGTCATCTATGCCAAGGTTCATCCCACATGTTATCTATCCTAGCACATGTTATTCAATCAAAAATTAAAAAGCATATGAATGGACAAAAATATAAATCATGTTGTCTATCCTAATCATGTGAGGCAAACAACATTTAAGCAGGGCCACCAAAATAAATAAAAAGCCACAAAACTATACATGATCGACTCAAATAGGCTTGATTCTCAAGAGTTCCCAATGGAGTCGCCAAATTGTCACACTTGAAAATGCGACACGTATAGCGCAAAAATAAAGAAAAAGAAAAATCAACTTTTACAACGAAAGCCGATTCAACAGGAGTTGCCACCAAAATTTTCCTTAAAATTTTGGAAAATCAAAAGAAAAAAGACAAAGATGGTTTGCGAAACCGAGTCTAGTTTCAGAGTGCGATTGTAAGTAGAGAGGGTGTTAGACACCCCCACAATATCCGTTTCTAAGAGTGATTACCTTAAGTTAATTATGCAATTTTTATAGCTTTTAAAAAATTATTTTAATTTTCCTTTAATCATTCACATGCAAAAATAAAATAAGAGAATTTATGAAAATGAAATAAAATAAAAATAAAAATATGAGAAATTGGGAAAAATAAAATAAGAGAAAAAATTATTTATTTTGAAGGGTGGACTCGACCTAAGATGAGAGTCTATGGCCTACGTATCATGTAGTAGGGATCAAAATCCACTTAGTTCATGATAGAAATACTTATCACTGAGTTGATATTTTTATTATAAATATGTATTATCATTTATTTTTTTTTTTAAAGGGAAGCTCATAGAAAACGAATTATCTTTTCACAAATAAAAATAATGTTAAAATTGGTTGGTGTGTTTTAATTTGTAAAACATAGATTAATTTCCATTCCTTAATCTTACCCTTTTCCTAAATCAATTAAAAAAAGAATATAAGTTTCTATCTAATTTTAAAATATATGATTAAAATGCATGTTTTCTTGAATATATTTATTTATTATTTTTTTAAAGGGGAAAAATTTGAAAACAATTTTTTTTATTTTTGTAAAATCAATTTTAAAATAAAACAACCAATACCAGTGGTGACTTTATCACTTATAGTACTTTTATTGTTACCTAAATACCTACGGTAATAGCACTCGAGGCATACAGGTGCAAAATAATTTCTATTGTGATCTTATTGCATTTGTTATTATTTATTTATTTATTTATTTATTATTATTATTTTAAGAATGAATAGAATGTTGGAACATATTTTCATTTTGAAAAGCATTAAAAAAGAATTTAAAATAAAATAATTGCATACACCTTTCGAAAACATTGACTAGCATATGTGGTGAGTTTGTCATTCATGACTTGTTAATTGATATCTAAATATCCATAATATTACCACTCAGAGTAAAAGACTAGGAAAAATTACTGGCTTTTGTTTTTTTTTTTTACATTTAATTAAAAAGAAAAATAAAAAAGGGCTATTGGAACCCAAAATATTCAAAATTAAAACGTAGCCAATATAAATACCATAGCGATTATTCACTCATAGTACAATTGACTAACAGTCTAAATACACACTAAGACTTAGTCTCTCGCGGCGAACTTTAAAACTCTCTTTCTTTCTTTTTTTTTTATGCAATCAAAATTGTAACTTTATTCGGCTATACTTAATGAAAATTAAGCACTGAACAATCTTTGCTAATTATTAGTCAGTAGACAAGCAATCATTCAAGCTACTCATAGTACATGGATTTCCAAAATATTTTGTACATGTCTTAGTATTAAAAATCTGATCTTATACTTAAGCCAAAAAACCAGTCACAATCAGCTCCTAAAAACTATTAAGCATGTAACACCGTAACCCAAGTTGAAATGAAATTTCTATCCATCCAAGATTATCAATATTTTCATATCACCAAGCAAGTATTTTTATTCTCATCTAATGCCATCGAAGAAATGACAGGGACCCGCTAACTAAGTTCTTTCTCCATGTGCACAGCCATAATGACACCTTCACCCACACTTGAATAAGTAAACCATACACGTGCAAGATGCCTATTTAACATCTCCAATGCCCCATTGATATGATAGGTTCCAAATACTTGAATAGATTAGCAGTACCAAACCTTTTTTCCTAACCCAAAGTGCGCATCATCTATTAAAACCACCCTTCAACCAATTTAGGGACCACTTCCTTATTGACTCTTGGAAACTTATTACAAACCGTAGCAATGAAAGAGTAGTTCACCATTATTTAGTTGCAAGCACATCAATGAAGGTAAGATGCTGTAAGAACACTATTGAAAGACCCATTTGGAAAGCCTTACATGAATGAAGTAAGAGAGGACAAACTTTGGCCCCGCATACTCAAACTTAAGTACCAATGAGCATTTAACTTTTCCTAATCCCCTTTGTAACAAAGCAATGTAAGGTAGTCTAACATTTTACTACAAAACCCATTACCACTTATTAATCAAACCCATATAGATCACGAAATCATTTATTCAAGGAATTTTAAGCTCATGAAAACTTTGATTTCTCTCTCCGAATATTTCAAGCTTCTGTAACAAATTTGAGTCCAACGTATAAAAAAACGCTATCAAACTCTCCCCCCATCTCCTTTGGCCTTCTCTCCATTTATAGCCCCAAGCCGTTGACTTCTTATAGGAGCATGATTCAAACTACTCAATATTTTCTCAATTAAAATCACCTACTTGATTCTCACGCTTTTGGCTCATTCTCCATTATTGTGATTAATTGGTCTGATATCTCTGCTACTTTGCTTTTTTGCCTTGCATTATATTATTTTTCTTGTGGCAATCGATGATAGGAAAGGGACTTGAGGGCGTGGTTGTTCAACATACTACTATGATTCCGTCTTTACTGATGGCTCCTTTCGTATCTTTCACCTTTCTTCCTCCTTGCCTTTCTCCTCGCTAAAACAATTAAACGTGAAAAGGGAAAGCAAGAGAGGATTAAGCTTTTGTTAGATCCGATTGCCTGAGCTGTAGCATTTTGACTCTTTTATTTCTTTGCATCTCTGCTTTTTTTCTTTCTGTCAACCCCTCTCAATGCTCAAACATGAAAAAGGAAGGGGTGATTAGGTTTTCTTTAGACTTGGGAGCCTAAGCTGCAGTGTTTAGTCCCCAACCTTTCTCTCTCTCTCTTTTCTAAATATTATTTTTTATCTTCTTTCTTTTCTTTTTTTTATTTTTTCAGAGCCTCTTTTTTTTTTTCAAATGAAAGACATTTTTCCATGATCCAAAAGGGAATTAAATCTGAATAAAAATGAATGACTATTCTTCTATTTTTTTTTTTAACTAAAGCAATTTAAAAGGGAATGGATTTGGGGAGTACTTTTAGATTTTCTTTAATTTACAAAATTTGCATTTAAATTAAAAGGGAAAAGATATTCTTCCTTGGTCCAAAATAAATTAAACCTGTAGAAAAATGAATATATGTTCTTCTTCTCTTTTTTTTATTTTTATTTTTTTTTACTAAAGCAGTTTAAAAAGGAAATTAAATCAATTGAGAATCCCAAAGATATTTTTTTTATTTTCCGCTTTTCTTTTTTTTTTCTTTGTTTTTTACCCTTTATCTTGCAATTGGAAAGCAGAAGGCTAAATTAAATATCCAAAGAGATTTTTATTTATTTATTTTAAAGATTCTAACAAAAAGGGGATGGATTTGGGGGGTATTTTTAGATTTTTTTTTAATTTAACAAAATTTGCATTTGAATTAAAATTAAAAAAAAATTTGCATATATGTTATAGTTTGTTATTTGCTTGATCATATACTAAAAGAATCATATCAGACAGGGTATTCAATTGGTCTATGAGGCTACTACATGCTAAATCTCTACTTTCTCGGGGACGTTAGATCCTTTGTTGACTTCCCCCTCCCCGCTGCAAACTTTAAAATGAGGTCATATTTTATTACAGTAACAGTAATTCATTTTTCTATATATAGTGCCATATGATAAATTGCTAACTTCGACAAGGCATGAATAGAATCCAGCTGTGCTTGACTTACGGTATTATTAAAGTCGGGATTTTGATTCTCCTCCGTAGTAGAGTCCAGCTTCCTTTATATTATACCCTACTAAACTAAATTAATACTCTTGCATCCAAAAAGAAACATGTGTCTTTTTGGCCATCAAAACCAAACATGTGATAAATAAACTTAAAAGGGGAATCGCTTCCCTGGTCATGTTAGTATATTTGTTGTGCCAAGAAAAAATTAATTAGGGGACCGAGCACACCATACCCTGATTTTAATTAAACAATGCATTTTAAGAGATAAAAATGCATTTTAATTATGTTTCACTAATCCCAGATGCTAGAATATAAATTACATATAATGCTCCAAGCCGTCCGAACTTGAAGATAATCATAAAATGATGACGGCTTATAAGTGAAAATTAAACTCTTTTTTTTTTGTTTAGTAAGGAATTATTATAATAAACTGGGTCATGCCTGTGTTTTGAGAAATTGACCTTTGGGTTTTAATTATAATTGCCGAATTAATAAAATATTAAAAGAAAAGTCTGGTTACACATTCAAATCCAATCAACCAATAATTAAACAATTAAAAAAAAAAGTTTCTAGGAAATAAGGAAGGGTAATAACTGTAGTATTAAGCAAACAAACAGAAGGATATAGAAGGCAACGCAGAGTCAGAAGACCAAGAAATGCAGCAGTGGAAGGTTGGAAATTGGAATATAACAAAGCAGGCCATGCAGGTACGGTGCCACTAAGGCTCTGATTGGTTGACGGAATTGAAGGGGGGAGAATTGAAGAGATTTTAAATAAGAGAATTGGAGAAAAAATGATTGAAAGAATTTTAAAATTTCTTTGTTCTGTAGGATTGGATGGGAGGAGATTTGAGGGATTTTAATAAAATCTTGTTTGGTTCAGGAGAAAATTAGAGGAGATTGAGTATTGGGGGGATTGAGTTATAATTAGTCAATTCTCTCCAAAAAAACCTCAATTTAAAGTATTTTAAAATAGAGATAGGAGAGAAAATTGAAGGAGATTAAATTTTTCTCAATCTCTTCTAATTTTTTAGCCAAACAAAAAAAGAATATTCAATTCCTTCCAATTCCCTTCCCTTTCCCGAACCAAACAGAGCTAAGGGTAATAAGAATTAGCTGCAAAGAAGACTAAAAGAAGACTAAGAACAAAGTAGGAATCTGATAAAATGGGAGTCGTCATTGCGGACGTCAATTTAACTTGGGAACAGCACCGCATTACTATTACTATTATTATTATTATTATCATTTTAGTATTGTTTATTCATTTCGTCATGTTAGGTGATCATTCAACTCCCATCCCCTATTATTATCATTTTAGTATTGTTTATTCATTTTGCTGCTGCGTTTTGTAAGTTTGACAGCTTTCCCTGTAATTGTCGATCTCATTAATATACCCCCTTCACCTACAAAAGAGTCCCATTCCTTGTATTATAATATTCAAAGGGAAGTTGTTCACAACAATGTCTCATGAATAGTATTTTTGTATTATTTATTTATTATTATTTTAACTTTTTAAACAATTTTAATTTTATAGTTTAGTTAAGCACCTATCATTATTTTTGAAATTATCTTTTTATTTGTCTCTTATTATCTATTATTTAATTTTTTATCTATTTAATAATATCATATTCATATTTATTAAAATTTTAAGTATCAGAAAAACAATCTAGTTTATTTAATTTATAATGCCATCTTTTTCTCCTTCTCTCTTCTAACCGCAAGCTATCTAGTTGGAATTGTCAATGCTATCTCTCTCACAAAGTCCACTGAACTCTATAGGTTAAAAAAAAAATTTAAAAGTTTACAATTATTTTTTGAGAAAATAACAGTTAAATACCTTTTGAGATTAAAAATTCCAGAAACATAATTACTTAATTATTGAAATATACCAAGGTCCCCTTTTATAAATATTTTGGTTGTGATGAAACAAGATAGGGGGAATCACATTTTGGGACCAAGGTCTCAAATTAATTACAAAACAGATTTTTTTACTACTTGTTCTTCCAATTTTGCAACTCAGTCTCCCATTTTTACCATTGGATTTTAGTTAAAAATCCTCCTTTGTGATTAATTGGAGATCTTGGTCCCAAAATGTGATTCCCCCAAGATAGGGGGAATCACATTTTGGGACCAAGATCTCAAATTAATTACAAAACAGATTTTTTTACTACTTGTTCTTCCAATTTTGCAACTCAGTCTCCCATTTTTACCATTGGATTTTAGTTAAAATCATCCTTTGTGATTAATTGGAGATCTTGGTCCCAAAATGTGATTCCCCCAAGATAATTTTACCCCTCATCTTTTTACCCTTTCCTCCCTCCTCCCCCTCTTCTCCTTCCTTTCCTTCTTCCATCATCCTTCCTCTTCCTCCTTCCCCCTCTTTCTTCTATCATTTTCCCTCTTCCTCCCTCCTCTCCTCCTCCTCCTTCCTCATCCTCCTCTGACCGAATGAATGGCAAAAAATTGACGCAACCCATAGGTTGTTCGACAATCAAAATTGATGGTGAAAAATGAAGCAAATCGGTGTTTCTCCCTCTCGTGCAATGTCATGCCGTGCTCAGCTAACATACTTCCTCCACCACCATTGTCGTGCTCCCTCCCTCTCTCACCTGACCCAAATCCGTGCAATGCCATGCTTGACTCACCAACCTTCTTGTCGGCAACCTAGATTTGAGATCATCCTACCTTCAAAGCCGAGATCTTTATCAGAGATTTTCTTTTCCTTGCTTTTCTTTTTGTGGTTGCTGCTTCCCATCTTCTTCTATGATTTTCTTTTTTTCCTAATAGCTATTGCATCTTTTGCTTTTTTATTTTGGGTTGCTAAATATTGTGGATCTAATGGTTTGAAACTTCTACTAAATAGAAATGTACATAGATCAATGATAAATACATGTAAATCAGTTGTAAATTCATTTGAATCAATTGTAAATATATTTTTTAGTTTAACTTGAAAATATACGCAGATCAATTACAAATATATGTAGATTAGTTAAATTTAGGTGAATCAGTTGCAAATGTATCTGAATTTACTTTATTAACTTGATTTAGAAAGTGCAGATGGATCAGTTGTAAATTCATATATATCAGTTGTAAATATATCTAGATTTATTTGTTAATTTGACTTAGAAAATATATGTGGATTTATTAGTTGCAAATTATCAATTGTTAGTTGTAAATAGGCAATAGTTGACCATCAAAGGGACACCAATCAGTCCAATTTGATGGGTGTTCCTTTAATAGTCGACCAGATTAGATACACTAATAGCATAAACTCTCACTAAGCTGTTGATCTAGTCGATCATAAGAATGACCCCTTTTTGATAGTCAACCATCATTTCCGTTGCAAGTTTACCCATGTCCACTGCAAATAATCGGATATCAGTTACAAAGGAATATATTCAATTAATTAGTAATTCTGGCATAAATAAATGGAAGGCAAGCTGCTCATCTCGTAGACCAAAAATAATTCCAAATAGGTATATTGGTAACTTATAGTAATTTCATAACTTTAAGGTATATTTTTAGAATTTTTCATCTCCAGAAGTCATTTTCCCTTTTTTTTTTCCTTGCAAAGGAGAACAGAAAAATTAATAAATAAATAAGACACAAATAACATAAAAAATAGGGGGAATTACATATTAGGACCAAGATCTTGTATTAATTAAAAATTGGAATCAATTATTCATTTAATTACAATAAATGACCAAATATTTTTAAATAAAAATTAAAAATTGTGAGATTACCAAAATACCCCTAAAACTCCCCTCCACCTCTCCTACCATCATCGACTGCCGGTCAATGACTGCCAGTGACTGATCAACGCCGTTGACCAATGGTTGACTAGCTAGTGGCCACAGTCAAACAATTGCCAGTGACAGGTCAGTGCCGGTCAATAGTCACCGGTGATCGATCAACGACAATTAATTAGAAGTTGCAAAATCAGAATAAGAGAATTGCAAAATGTAAGTAAAAAGTTACAAATCTTGTAGTCATTTTGATTCTAATATGGTTAAAATCTAATTACTCGATGTTAAAATTATGAAAATAAGTTGAAAAATCAAAACATAAAAGTAGTAAAATATGAGTAAAAAGTTGCAAATACCTGAATTCAATTTGATACTTATAAAGTTAAAATCTGATTCCATATTAAAATTTGAAAAATAAATTAAAAAATCAAAACATGAGAGTTGCAAAATGTAAGTAAGAAGTTGCAAATATTTGAACCCAATTTCATGCTTATAAAGTTAAAATTCGATTATTACATATTAAAATTCAAAAAATAAGTTGTAAAATCAGAACATAAGAAATGTAAAATGTGAGTAAGAAGTTGTAAATCTCTAAAGTCAATTTGATGCTTATAAAATTAAAATTTGATTACTCTATTTTAAAATTTAAAGATAAGTTGCAAAATTAAAATATGTGAGTTGTAAAATGTAAGTAAGAAATTGTAAATACTTAAACCTAATTTGATACTTATCAAGTTTAAATCATTGTTCTTGTGGGGAACAAATAGACCTTGTTAACAACAAACTAATTTGATGCTTATAAAGTAATTGATTTTTAATCTCATTAGCATTGAAGTGACTTAAAGGATTTGCAATTTCTTACTCACATTTTGCAACTACCCTACTATGATTTTGCAACTTATTTTGTAAATTTTAATATGGAGTAAAGTATCAAATTGACTCAAGGGATTTGCAATTTCTTACTCACATTTTGCAACTACCCTACTATAATTTTGCAACTTATTTTGCAAATTTTAATATGGAGTAAAGTATCAAATTGACTCAAGGGATTTGCAACTCCCATGTTTTGATTTTGCAACTCCCATATTTTAATTTTGCAACTTATTTTTTGAATTTTAACATGAAATAATTGAATTTTAATTTTATATGCATCAAATTGGCTCTAAGTATTTACAACTTCTTACTCTCTTATGTTTTGATTTTGCAACTTCTTTTTCAAATTTTAATATAGAACAATCTAATTTTAACTTTAAAAATATCAAATTAAGTCTAGGTATTTGTAATTTCTTACCCATATTTTGCAACTCCCATGTTTTGATTTTGCAACTTATTTATCGAATTTTAATATGGAGTAATCGGATTTTAACTTTATAAATATCTTATTAGGTTTAGGTATTTACAACTTTTTATTCAAATTTTACAACTTTTATATTTTTATTTTTTAACTTATTTTCATAATTTTAACATTAAGTAATTAGATTTTAACCATATTAAAATTAAAATGACTTCAGGAATTTTAAACTTTTTACTTATATTTTGTAACTCTTCTATTCTGATTTTATAACTTACAACTAGTCACCATTGACTAATCACCGGTAACTATTGATCTGTCACTGGCAACCATTGACCGACATTGACCAGTCATTGACGATCGTTTTATTTTGGCCATCAGCTGATTAACCATCGATCAATAGTATTGTTTGGTCACCGGCGGCCATTGATTGGCGACTAACGATGGTAGGGAAGGTGGAAGAGAGTTTTAAAGGCATTTTGGTAATCTTACAATTTTTAAATTTTATTTTTAAAAATATTTGGTCTTTTATTGTACTTAAATGAATGGTTATCCCAATTTTTAATTAATTCAAAAATTTGATCATAATATGTAATTCCCCCTAAAAAAATCTAAAATAATACGTGAAATAAACAAGAGATGAAATATGAATAGTTATCAAAGTTTCAACTTTTTCAATAGAAAAAAATTTTAGAGCATTACAAAATTTAATTATTTAAAAATACACTCATTAAAATTTAGTTTCTCAATATTAATGTTTGTCAGTGCTCTTCTCTTAATTTATTTTTCTACAGACAAAACATCGCTTCCTGATCTTTTAAAATTCTTAAATTAAAATATCTCAATAAAATATTTGTAAGCTTTTTGTGGAGAAAAAGTCAAAAACATTGTTAAACAAGTTTATAAGAAATAAATAGATTTTTAACCGCCGTTTAAGAATTTTTTTTTGGGCCCGACAGTGAAAGAGTGTTAATTAAGAAAAGAAATATTTTAATTAGGGATCAAATTAAAATATGTATCAGTAAAAAATTAATTAAACAATAATGAAGGCAATAAATTAATAATTTTGGTTGTATTGACTGGCGGTATATGCCTATTTTTTCGGGCAATTCTATATATCCTTTCCAGTTTTCACTTCTCCTATACGTAATATGAATCTCACACTACAATCTGATGATAGTAGACGCTAGATACTCAATACTATTAATTAATTAAATTAATTAATTATCTGCAGATTTAGCCAAAGGAAGAAACGGTCCTCGTGGAATTCCCCGGGACACTGATCTTGTTCCGGGACAATAATATTATTTTGAAAATTATAATGTGTGTCATGAAATAAAATAAAGAATAGAAAGAATGAAATAGTGAGAGGTTGAGAGAGAATGAAATATAAGAAGTCAATAGTAAGTGTTTATTATTCAGCCACCAATTGGGTAATTTTACAAAAGATAATTACGCCTAATATTAGAGTAGACATTAACCCTAGAGAGGACTTGGGTTGGAGCACCTGTTTTTGTTTTCTTGTTTGTTTCATTTTATATGTTATTTTAAAGTTTTTCATATAAATTAAAAAAAAAAATTAAATGATTTAGATTATAATAAAGATTAATGTCATTTTATGTCATAAACTTAAATGTCAAAAAGTTACTTATACTCTATTTATTATTATTTTTAATAAAAAATAATATAAGTAAAAAATAATTAATATTTTATTTATAATGTAAAATGATAAATAATTTGAAATATATAAAAATTTTTAAAATAATAAATAAAATAAGACAAGACAAAGTATAATTTTACCACGAGGATCAAAATGGATTTCGTTGACCCTTTTAACGATTGGACCCTTAAAAATATTCTCAATTCAACCCTACTTTTCTGCTTGCTTCTTGCTCGCGCGCTTTTATTTTTCTGTTCTCCCTTCTAGAAACCATGAAAATCATGATAAATGTCTTTTTAATTTCCCATTTTTTAAAAAATACACATTCCCTTCTTTACGAAATCAAAAAATAATACTATATACATGTTTCTCTTGAATAGTTTATCTAGGAAATGCAGATTACGGAATCTCTACACGTTCACGACTAAAAAAAACAAAAAAAAAAACTCCAATTATTAATTAATCATTCACTGAGTCCAAAAACAAATACGCCTATATAGTAATATGAAGAATCGTCATCGATTGCTGACCCTTTTTTGTTTTTGGACCAAGGTTGCTGGTGGCTTTGTATATTGTAAAGGGGCGCAAAATCTCAGAACTCTTAATATTTCCACCTTCAAACGTCCGGATTTTACTCCGATTTTATAGGATATATATATGTCCCCAAAAGGCCAAGGTGTCAAAGCATATGCTAAATTTTGTCACGGAACTTACAGCTGTCAATGTGATTTATTTGCCTGGGCTTTCAAACATGTTCGATCCCCAACGAAATTCTGCAAAACATCTCTTACATTTAGAACAAGCATTTGTAAGAACTCAATGAAACTTTAGTAAAATATGGATGCTGATAAATCTTATAACAGATTCATTTCCGCAAAAGTTTATTGACCAAACGATTTTCTCCTCGATCGTTCAGATAATTCGTGCACGTATTCGATCGTGGACCATCAATAGTGGACACAACAGGAGCTTTTCTTTGGTCTTTATATTATTGGTCAAAGCAAACCAAAAACATTTGCAAGGAACTTGAAGGCTTCTGGAATTCCAGCGAACAAAATTCTGTGACTCATTATTAACAAGGAATTCTACTGTAATTCATTGGAAAAATTATGGTGGAATAATTGGATTAGTAACGAACGAATTTATATCTCTAATAATAATAATAATAATAATAATAATCATAATAAAGGTCAAACTTCATAATAAGAAAGAGAACATGCATTTTTTTTTTAAGTCTTCCCCGGATGCATCTCGTCAAAAGATAAAAATTATTCATAAACTATCAACCCAAAACGAGAGCAGCCCTTAGTTGGCAGAAACATCAACAAATGAGATAAGCAAGCAATTGTTTACGCACAAATGTTCAAACCAGGCAAATAAAAAGTCACTTGAATCATTTTTTATTGCAGGTGGTTTGAATAAGCATACCCAGGTGGAAATTCGCTCATAAATACCAATGAGCCAGAGATACCTTTCCTTCCAATTTAAGTCCTCCCTCTCAAACCTCTCCTATTGACCCCTCTACATGAACATATCACAACATAGGCTTCTTCATAACAAACAATCCTTGCTAGTTCTGTTATAGTTGAACAAAAATGGCAGCTGCCTTGACCGGAGATAGCCTGTCGAGGCAGTCCAGCAGCAGAAGCTGGAGGTCCGGCAGCATGAGAGAGATGTGGAATGAACCCAACGTGTTCCGGAGAGAATCCGGCAGGGTGGAGGACGATGAAGAAGAGCTGATGTGGGCTGCAATCGAGAGGCTGCCAACTTATGATAGATTGAGGAAAGGGATGCTGAAGCAGGTCACTGAGAGTGGGAGGGTGATTCATGATGAAATTGATATCACACAACTTGGTCCTCGAGACAAGCAACTCTTGATGGACAACATTCTCAGGGTTGCCGAAGAAGACAATGAGAAGTTCCTCAAAAGGCTCAGGAACAGAATCGATATGTAAGAAAATTAATCACCAAACAGAGTAGTAATATATTCTTTCTTCTTTCTTTCTTTCTTTCTTTTTTTTAATGGTTTATATACATACACTTATGTAAAGTTTTTTTTGGATGCCTGAGAAATGCGAAGAAATGAAATAAGTTCTATGAATTAAAGATTAAGAGTTGTTTGTTCATGGTGAAAACAGGGTGGGAATAGAGATTCCCAAAATTGAACTCAGATATGAACATTTGTCTATAGAAGGAGACGCATATCTTGGGACCAGAGCACTTCCAACTCTGCTCAATACTACCATGAACACAGTAGAGGTACGAGAAAATAAACTGCTTCTTCTTCTTCTTATTATATCTTTCATTTTGACTTTTGTTTTTGGCGTTTTAAGGTTTTCTGTGCGTTAAATCCTGCTTCTAAATGACAGGGGATTCTCGGAATGGTTGGTCTTTTCGCATCAAAGAAAAGAACCATCAAGATACTTAACGATGTGAGCGGAATAGTGAAACCATCAAGGTGATTTTCATCGACAGATGACAATGCTCTGCAACCTATTTGCTATCTTCTTAAAAGTACAAGTTCCTTTGAAAATAAAGAATAATACTCCTCATGAAACTATAATTATCCTTCTGTGCGAGTTCACTTTGTAGGCTTCAACAACTAATCAGTTCTTTTGCAGGATGACTTTGCTTCTTGGACCTCCCGGCGCAGGAAAAACAACTTTTTTAAAGGCACTAGCGGCGAAACTTGATAAGGATCTGAAGGTCTGTTTTTTTTCTGTGCCGCTACTGTCTTTCGAATTGTTTTAGTGAGCGCTTTTGGCCCTTTGATTAATTTTTCTCATATGTAATGGCAAATAAATCTCATAAACAGGTGACTGGGAGAATCACCTACTGTGGCCATGAGCTTAAAGAATTTATTCCTCAGAGAACAAGTGCGTATATCAGCCAACATGATCTTCATCACGGGGAGATGACAGTGCGAGAGACTTTAGATTTCTCCGGACGTTGTCTTGGAGTTGGAACCAGGTATGATCTGCTTGCAGAGTTGTCCAGAAGAGAGAAAGAAGCTGGCATCAAACCTGACCCCGAGGTAGATGCCTTCATGAAAGCCGTATCTATGGCTGGCCAAGAAACTAGCTTGGTTACAGATTATGTTCTCAAGGTATGTTGCTGCCAGTGAATGTCATTTTATAAAAAAGTATTAGCGTGTGTTAGTTTGACACGACATGACACTTCAAATTTATATAAATGTTTAAAATTTTATGTCCTAGATCTTTGTCAGTGTTAAAGCCTCATTGGTTGCTGTTCCATGAGGCTTAGCTTTGTTAATTAGTTCGCAAGACTAACTTCTTCTATCATTGATTAGATTCTAGGTTTGGATATCTGTGCTGATATCATGGTTGGAGATGAAATGACGAGGGGCATTTCTGGTGGACAAAAGAAGCGTGTGACTACTGGTATGAAACTAAAAACAATAACGCAGGATTGCTTGTAATGAAGGGAATTCAAAGTTTAAACCTTCTACTCTGGTTCTGACTTGAGTCCGTCATTTTAATGCAGGAGAAATGTTGGTTGGACCGGCAAAAGCATTTTTCATGGATGAGATATCAACAGGGCTAGACAGTTCCACCACATTTCAGATAGTGAAATTCATGAGGCAGATGGTCCATATAATGGACGTAACCATGATCATATCTCTCTTGCAACCAGCACCTGAGACATTTGAACTTTTTGATGATGTAATTCTACTTTCAGATGGTCAAATCGTTTACCAAGGTCCACGGGAAAATGTTGTTGAGTTTTTTGAGCATATGGGATTCAAATGCCCTGAAAGAAAAGGGGTTGCAGATTTTCTTCAGGAAGTGACCTCCAAGAAGGACCAAGAGCAATATTGGTTCCGGAGGAACCAGCCTTATAGATATATCTCAGTCTCAGAGTTTGCTCAGGCCTTTAACTCTTTCTTCATTGGCCAACAGCTACTACAAGAGCTAAAAACCCCTTATGATAAAGCTAAAACCCATCCTGCTGCTTTGGTGAAGGAGAAGTATGGTCTTCCAAACAAGGAATTATTTAAGGCATGCTTTTCAAGGGAATGGCTGCTGACGAAACGTAAATCCTTTCTTTACATATTCAAAACAATACAGTTAACACTCCTGGGTACGGTTGGCCTCACCGTGTTTCTCAGAACCAAAATGAAAACTGGTACAATGGAAGATGGGGCGAAATTCTGGGGCGCGTTATTTTTCAGTCTAATGAATATCATGTTCAATGGGTTTGCTGAGTTAGCTATGACAGTTGAGAGGCTGCCTGTGTTCTTTAAACAGAGGGATTTCTTGTTTTTTCCTGCATGGGCATTTGCCCTTCCTATTTGGGTCCTTAGAATTCCCCTCTCAATTGGAGAATCTGTGATATGGATTGTCCTTACATATTATACAATGGGGTTTGCACCTGCTGCAAGCAGGTGAGTGCTCACTCCAAAAGCATTCGATAAAGATTCATTATTTATGATAACTTTTGATTAATGTTGATTCACTTTCACGTTCTCAATATTTCTGTAACATTGCAGATTTTTCAAACAGCTATTGGCATACATTGGAATATCTCAAATGGCTCTTTCTCTCTTCCGTTTCATTGGAGGTGCTAGCAGAACCCAGGTTATTGCTAACACGTTTGGAATGTTTGCCCTGCTGGTTGTGTTTGTTCTGGGAGGTTACATCATTTCAAAAGGTCAGAATTATTTCTTCTCATACAACTTCAAAAGGAAGCATATGGAATTTGATTTAAAATGTTGAAACCCAATCATGGGTAAACTGGAATCTAAAATGGTGAAAAAGGCTTTATTCTCTTGGTGAACAGATGACATAGCAGCTTGGCTGAAGTGGTGCTACTACCTCTCTCCTATGATGTATGGGCAAAATGCTATCGCTATAAATGAATTTCTATCTTCAAGATGGAGCACTGTAAGTTCTCCTATGAATACTTACACATTATTAATTAAATGTATTAGGTGGGCTTTACTATAAATAGTTAACTAGAGCCACACTTTTGAATGACAGCCTGCAAACGGCACAAGTGAACCCACAGTTGGGAAGTCACTTCTCCATTCTCGAGGCTTGTTTAAGACAGAATCATGGTTCTGGATAAGTATTGGGGCACTTTTTGGATTTTCTCTTATTTTCAATGTGCTCTTCATTGCAGCACTCACATTTTTAGATCGTAAGTAATTTACTGTAGTGCAAAAATTAGATCATCTGATTTTGCCATTAGAATAAGGCAAACATGTTGAGGTTTTGCTAATCATGTTTCCTCCATAACCCAATTTCAGCACTGGGTAGTAACAAGCCTATGATTTCGGAAGATGAGACTGAAAGTGTTTCTCCACATCAATTGGCATCAAATCCAGAAGGTATAGATATGCCAGAGAGAAATAGGAGCTCCAACAGCCGTGTCACAAATGGTCAAAACAAAAGAGGGATGGTTCTGCCCTTCCAGCCCCTTTCACTAACTTTCGACCATGTCAACTATTACGTGGATATGCCTGCAGTAAGTGTTAAACTTTCGATACATATCAGTGCTATGACATCTTGCCGCTTTTTAGTTGTAAACAAAATAAAATCTTCTGATAGAGATTTATCATCAATAGTTTTATAGATAGACTTGGTATAGGTAAGCAGCCATAAAAGCATGTCAGGAATGAGTTCTACTAGAAAGTATGCTGGAGGCAAACATGCTTATGTTGGTTTTTGACTTTGGAATTCAAAAACGTGTTGGTATTTCAGGAAATGAAGACCCAAGGAGTTCAAGAGAGTAGGTTGCACTTGTTGAAGGATGTGAGTGGGGCATTTAGGCCAGGAGTTTTAACTGCGTTAGTTGGTGTAAGTGGTGCTGGCAAGACCACCTTAATGGATGTATTGGCAGGAAGAAAAACCGGTGGATATATTGAGGGAAATATAAGCATTTCTGGTTATCTCAAGAACCAAGCAACATTTGCTCGAATCAGTGGCTACTGTGAACAGAATGACATCCATTCTCCAAATGTTACTGTCTATGAATCTCTTTTGTATTCTGCCTGGCTACGCCTTTCCTCAGATGTTAACAAGGAAACACGCCTGGTACTTTACTTGTTCACATGCCATTGTCTCAAGTTCTGCACATTATTTAATCATATACTAAATACTACTCACTCATTGGCAACGTTAGGTGTAAAAACATGGTAAGCAATAGGCGTCTGATATCAAGCTCCTTGGCAAACTGATAAAATGCTGGCCTTTTTTTTCCTCCTTTACTTTTTAAACTCAGCAACATATCATTGATGACCCCGTAAAAAAGGAAGTCATAAATTTTACATGTAATACCTGATAGAAAATACTTGGAGAACTGCATTAAGTTTTGCTCATAGTTTTAAAACTATATTTGGCAGAAACTTTACCCTGAGAACTATGAAGCTGACTGCAACTTTTTATTTTTGGAATAGATGTTTGTTGAAGAAGTTATGGAGCTGGTTGAATTGAACGCCATAAGGAATGCTTTAGTAGGGCTTCCTGGGGTGAATGGTCTTTCCACTGAGCAGAGGAAGAGGCTGACCATTGCAGTGGAATTGGTTGCAAATCCATCGATCATCTTTATGGATGAACCTACCTCAGGACTCGATGCTAGAGCTGCTGCAATTGTTATGCGAACTGTAAGGAACACAGTTGATACAGGAAGAACTGTTGTATGCACCATTCACCAACCAAGTATTGACATTTTTGAAGCTTTTGATGAGGTATTAATAATATATTGAGCTCCACTGGATAATGTAGATAGAAAAGAAGAGGATTATCAATATTCATCTTGTGCTGTCTATTTCACTTTGCAGCTCTTTCTGTTGAAAAGAGGAGGACTAGTGACTTATGCTGGACCTCTTGGTCAGCATTCTCACAAGCTTATTGAGTATTTTGAGGTCTGTCATTTCTTCTTTGATACAACAAGGAACAATTCAATTGCTAAGCTTTACATGTATAAGTGTTTAGTTACGTGCAAGAATCGTTCTTTCAATCACATGGTTCTATCCAAAAATTACGAAGAGTGCACTGCTTAAGCTTGTTTGTAAATGGAACTTGGCTAATTAACATGGCTTGTTTGACAGGCTATTCCAGGTGTTCCAAAGATTAAAGATGGTTACAATCCGGCTACGTGGATGTTGGAGGTCAGCACTATTGGAGTTGAAACTCAACTTGGTATCGATTTTGCTGAAATTTATGCCAACTCGGAGCTCTATAAGTAAATAGATACTATTCATCAAATTACATTAATCTCTATCTAATCCCTTGAAATATATCTCATCCATGAGTACCATACCAATTTTTGTCAGGCGAAATCAAGAGCTTATCAAGCAGCTAAGCACGCCAGCGCCGGGTTCTCAGGATCTATATTTCCCTACCAAATACTCCCAGAATTTCTTTACTCAATGCCAAGCTTGTTTCTGGAAACAAAATTGGTCGTACTGGAGGAACTCTGAATTGAATGTCATCCGGTTCGCCATGGCAGGTTCGATTGGCCTTGTGTTTGGAATAATTTTTTGGAACAAGGGAGACAAGTTGTAAGTAAAACGCAAGAAATTTTGGGTAAATTTGTTTTTCTCCCTTGATTCGAATGCCCTTAACCATTTTTTCCCCCTTTGTTTATGGTTTCTGTGCAGAGGACAGCAACAAGATCTGAATAATCTATTAGGAGCCATATATGCAGCTATTCTGTTCCTGGGTGCTTCCAATTGTTCTGCGGTGCAGCCAGTTGTGGCGATCGAAAGAACTGTCTTCTACCGTGAAAGGGCAGCTGGGATGTATTCAGAACTACCCTACGCGATCGCGCAGGTGAGAGAGAGAGATTAATTCATATCAATATCAAATCTTTTCTCTGCGGCAATCGCAATAAGTAATTAAGCTTTGCGGCACCGCACTTACAGGTAGCAATTGAGATAGTTTATACGCTATTTCAGTCTGCATTGTATTCGATTCTCCTTTTCGCAATGATCGGATTCAAGTGGGTAGTGGGCAAGTTCTTCTATTTCTACTTCTTTATGTTCATGTGCCTCTCCTACATGTCATTGTTCGGGATGATGGTCGTTGGCTTGTCTCCTGGCCTCCAAATAGCTGCCATTCTCATGGCCTTCTTTTTTAATTTTTGGAACTTGTTCTCTGGTTTTATGATCCCTAGGCCGGTAAGCTCACCCTTTCTTCTCTCCATTTCATTTATTTTCTTTAAAAAAATAAATAAATAATTAACACTAACGGAATTGGATGTTGGAAAATGAATGCAGTTGATTCCGGTGTGGTGGAGATGGTACTATTGGGGTTCTCCCATTGCGTGGACAATCTATGGTGTATTTGCATCACAGTTCGGTGACATGGACAGGACCGTTGAAATACCTGGTCAAGACAGCCAGGCATTAAAGGACTACCTCGAGCAAAATTTGGGTTTCAAGCATGACTTTCTCGTTCCCGTCATCTTTGCTCACATCGGTTGGGTCCTCTTATTCGTTTTAGTGTTTGCCGCTACCATCAAATATCTCAACTTTCTCAGGAGATGAGCAACTCCATGGATTTTGGTCTCTCTTTCTTTGCCTTTTTATGTATTATTATTAATCTCTACTCTAGTCTATTTTTTTGTGGCTTGTTTTGCTTTCTCGTTTGCTATGTATGTATATTTATAAACGCTACAAATGTATGTTTATTCACTCTTTGTAATATACATTATCTATATATGCTTTGTAATTTTACACATGTTAAAGTTTTATTTATTTATTTATTTTAATAAAAAGGAAGCCAGTTAATTAAAGGCATGCCAGTTGATTCCTATATACTATTTTCCCAATTCTCTCATTTTATATTTTTTATTTAAGAACATATACAGTTAAAATCATGTGGTGCCTCTCAGCTGCTTCTCGCTGCCCAGAAAATATAGAATTAATGGTAGTGACCAAGATTGCAATACTGAAATTTGCAGGCTTTCCTTGCAACTCCTTTCTCTTCATCAAATCCCAAACCTGAACAAGCAAATAGTAGAGCCAATAGAACCAATGAAATAGAATGCAGCATGGATCGAAATACAATGCAATAAGTACCAAGTTAACAATTAGCTTCACAATAACATTAAACCTGCGAGAGGGTAAGTGCATGCAGTGCCTTGCATTTAACTTTGGGTTCAAAATGATACCAAGATGCTTATTAGGTATGGAGTCATCTTAGTGATGGAAAAAAGCTTTCATGTAGGTTTCTTTACTCTTCAAGTTCTTTTTCGTTATTCATAGTTTTATAGTGAGAATAACAAATTGGCATTAAACTAAATGTTGGGTTTCACTCTTGATGGGTAGAAATTGAGAGCTCAAACATAAGGATTCAAACTCAAAATAAAATAAAAAGTATTTTATTTTATATTAATTTAATAAGAGAGGGAGGGAATGGTTAATGTTAATTGTTCCCACACAACGCACGCTCAGAGAAAAATCAGTGAACGTGTGTGCATACGTGAAGGTGAGGTTTAGAGTTATTTTTTCAAATGGGGACTCTCTCATCCCGAGGCATAATTTTTGGTTTTTTTTCTCTCTCGGGGTTGCTCTGTCTACCTCTCTGAAAAAAACTCTCTCACTCTTCCTCTCTATTTTCCTTCTTGTGTGTATCTGTAGTGAACAAAGTCCGAATGATTTTGTTTATACCGCCTGGAATTCTTCATTCTCTCTATATGGAAGAATACAATCTCAATCGGTATGTATGTCTTCCCTATCTATTTATTCTTTCGAATACAATCTCGATCGATATGTATGTCTTCCCTATCTATTTATTCTTTCACTAAACTTCTAGTACATGTAAATATTAAAAAAATGCATGTCCATGGCCGTCTATTAATGAAACAAAATATTTTATCGGTACTAAAAGAGATGAAATATTTTGGCAAAAAAATAAAAAGGATGAAATATCATTACAAGCTCAACAGTATCGGCCGAGGCAACCGAGATTCTTCTGGCCCACAAACGACCCAATAACTTTCAGACATGGGCCCTCCTCGAGTATTAATTATCCAACGTACTAAGGATGCCATGTTAATTTAAACACAAAATACATGTCATGTTAATGTTAACACAATTTGTTCGTGTGTAACTTTGTTGTAAAGACAAGAACAAGCTGGAAGGGGGATCTGACTTTTGAGCATCATGAATGTCATAAAAGCAAACTAGGCTGGGCTGCTTCCAATCTCTCCTACTCTGTCTTGTTCACTAAGGTTCTCCCCCACATTCCATTCATTCCTATGCTTTTTTATGTGGTTGAGCCCTTTCTGTCCACTCCACGACCTAAACTTCTGCCTCAAGCACCTTTCACTCTTCAAGAAACCACCTTTTATTTTATATAATTTCCTTGTACACTTGCAAACTACTGTGTCTACACGTATTCTTCCATAAACTAAATTGGAAATTGGCATGTACATTTATAAATGCTAAAGCCAGGATCTGATTCGCTTGAGTTTTAGTGTGGGGATTCTGTTCACTTTATCTAATATTTTAGCTGTAGCTATACATGACAAAAACAATTGGTATCCCTGGTGGGAAGCAGTAGTTACCACAATTTGCCAATACAACCACTTAACAAAAATAGCTACCTAACCAATGCTGGCCCTTCAACATATTCCTTCCCTATGTTTACATACAAATTATTAATACAATGTGTGTGTGTGTGTGTAAGGGAAGAATTAAAGGATTTAAACGTTATTTATTACTCTCTCTATATTATGATACCATTAAAATTCGAAACCAAAAATTTGATGGGGTTAATCAGTTGGCTTTTGAGTAAAGGTGGCAAGAGAAAAAAAATGGAAGAAAGTATTTTTGCTCAGCGTAGAAGAGTTTACCCTTTTAACTACACAAGGACAAAAGAATAGGCATTTCTGTCATTTCGGCTTATTCTACGGATCCGTTAATAAAATAAGCTGGTGGGTTTCATAGCTTCAAAGCGAGTCTTGTTTATAACCACCCAAGGTAAGGCAGGGAAAGAGAGCTATCATTCCAAAGAAAAAGAGAAAAAGAATAGACAAAACTGGTAAGCAATTGGCTGCAATTAATGGCAACACCAAAACAGCTATATGAGCAGCAGCAATCAAACGTGCAGAGGGTGAAGAACTCGGGAATTATCAGCTCAAACCAGAGCCCAATAAGGGATGACAAAGAAGAGGAGATGGCAAGATCAGCTCTGGCCATGTTCCGAGCCAAGGAAGAAGAAATCGAGAGGAAGAAGATGGAGGTAAGGGACAAGGTTCACACTCATCTGGGTCGTGTCGAAGAGCAAACAAAAAGATTGGCCGAGATTAGACAAGTAAGTTCATGTTTTATTTGCTTTGTGTGTGTGTGTGTGTGTATAAATCTATGAAACATCAAGTTTACTGTATGTAAGTTTCGGGAAGAGAAGACATGTCCATCAAGTCAGGGGATTTGCAGAAATATGGAGGCAGTTGTAGTTGAGATAATTAGTTTGTATTCAAAGGTTTAATTGAAGCACAAATAATTATGTTATTGAGGAACTGCAAATGGTGTTGTAGGAGCTTGAGAGTATCACAGATCCAATGAGGAAAGAAGTTACAGTAGTTCGAAAGAAGATAGACACAGTGAACAAGGAGTTAAAGCCACTGGGCCAAACCTGCCAGAAAAAGGTGGGGGTTTTTACCGTTTACCTCTTGTTTGCTTTTGTCATTTCTACGTTCTTTATCCCATAGGAATGGTATTTGCCGAGGAAGAGGAAGGCAAACTGGCAAAGTAATGGCCATTTGTTTCAATTACACAGCTTTTGATACAAGCACTTAAGCACTGCGTAATATTTCATGATTCATCAATTGACCTCATTCGCTTTATTTGGCCCCATGTTGTCTTATCACCTGAGAGACAAGTGGATGTGATGATATCAGTAGTTAAGGTGATCGATCATTCATAATAATTGTGTCTGAATTTCCACGTAGAAAACAATATTTTAGGATAGTTTCAAATTCAATGGGAAATTTCAAGTTACTCACAGAAACTTCTTTCCCCTGTTTATAAACAGAAGGGAAATATAACAGTAGTTTTGAAGTTTCTGAAACTTTTTTTTTTTGTTGGGGGGGGGGGTCACAGGAGAGAGAATACAAAGAAGCTCTTGAAGCTTTCAATGAGAAGAACAGGGAGAAAGCTCAACTTGTTTCCAAATTAATGGAGGTTTGGAATATTTTGTCATTTGATCTTTTGTTGCTCGAAACTTAATCCACTTATTTGCTAACATGTTTTGATTTTGATGAATTAGCTGGTGACTGAAAGTGAGAGGATGAGGATGAAGAAGCTGGAGGAGCTAAGCAAGAACATAGAAACCATGCACTGAGATGCTAATAAATGTAAATCTTTGGATTGAGTGTGTTGTGACTAGAATCAGTTTTAATGGAATGTGATACAAACTATCATGTGATCTTTTGTTTTGTATTTCACTGACTGAATTAGCGAAAGAATATCCCCCAGAAAGTGTGGATCCACTAGACACCTAACGCTCCGAAAGTTCCAGTCATTGTATTGTGGGATGCGCTGCATCAATCATCAAATTCAAATTCAGTACTCTGAAAAGTCTTGTGTAACTAAAGCCACCCATCTAACGTACCTAATTCATCATTTATTTACTTTTCATTTCAATTGTTTGTAATTTCTTGTCCATTATCTTGTTAATGATATGGGAGAACGATCGTTCAAAGCAATCTCCACAGTTTAAACAAAAATAAATGTTGATAAAATAAAAGTTGTAATTAATATAAACCTATCTTTACATTAGAAACTACTCGCTTCACTTTGTAAAAAACTATCATTTTTAGGAATTTTTACATATACTAAAAAAGTTATTAAATGATTTAAAATATTATAAAATTTAATGATATTTTATTAAAATATTCTTAATTTAAATATTCTATTAAATACTCAATTTGATATTAATGAATAGTAAAATAAACAATTAATGCTTTATTGAAAATCTAAAACAATAAATATGATGAAAAAACTCAAAATGTTATAAAGTGACAATTTTATGAACAATAAGAAGTACCTTATTAGCATATTCGAGAAACCCAATAAATAGCTTTTACTCGTGATTACAAATAAAATGTATGGGCTAACAATGAGAAAAAAGGTTAATGCACATTTTTTTTCATACAACAATTTAATATGTCCATCACTAATGATTAATTTATACCCAAGCATTGTCAAGCTCAAATATTAGTTCTTTTAATATAATTTTTTTTTCTATTTACAATATTTGGATAATGGTTTTTTATCGTCACACAACCATGATTTTGTTTAAGTAGTATTAAATCCCTTTAATTTTAGCTTGACCCAATTTCTATTAATAAATTTCTTTACTAATGATGAGTATTATTTTTCTCTTAACGAGTACTATGTCATTAGGTCCAACATCTCAATACAACAAATTTCTTAAATGGGCAAGCCTTTTACAAGGCTGAATAGAGTGTGATTTATATATTTACATATTATTAAATAAATTTTATAGCAAATAAAACCAAAGTTAGGCTTGTTGTATGGAACTTCACGGAGTGCCCCAAGCCCACTATCTGATTGGTTTCAAATTATCTATACTGGTTTGGGAAAATTAATTACAATGATTAAGGAAGGAACTTATTTAGGTGAAGAAATTTCATATAGAATGACACAGGATTGATAAGGAATAATACAAGATAAATAGGAAATGGTCTTTCTGCCAAAATAAATTCATTCCATGATCCCTATAATTAATTTTTCCTGCTTATTTCGCTTGCTCCTAGACTAAAAGTATAATTGACAAGTACCCTAGAAAAGCAACACAAGTGTTCATAGGAGCCATTGAAAATATTTTCTACTTTTCGTTTAAGAATGGTATAAACCGAATCTTCAATAAAAATAATAATAGCTTTTACCAGGAAAAGAAAAAACAAAACAAAAATATTAGCATCTAACCAACTTGTTAAGAAAGCAGAGCACACAGTTATTATGTTTTAGATACATATTCTATGACCTGGCCCAGAACAAAAAATAGAAAGATGCTTATTACACGAAAAGAATTATAATTATGTATTTTGTAATAGTACAAAATTTACTTGATATGAATTACTCCCTCCACCGTATATCTATTATAATTTAAGGTTATGATACATGAATTAAGAAAACTTTAATTAATGCAAAATAGTATACTATGTAATAACTAAAATATCTTCATTTAAAAAATCTTGAAAATGAAGTGAATTCCTAGCCACAAAAAAGAAGGAGAAAAAGTAAATTTAAAAAGAGTAAATAGATAGTAAATAAGAGGAAAAAAATTAATAAATGAGGGTATAGTTGGAAATAAAAATTAATTATACATTGTTTTTGTAAAACAACAATAGTTTTGAATCAAAATAAAAAACTTAAAACAGCATATCGATCTGAGAGGAGGGAGTAATTAGCTAATTTATCTACTATAAAACGCAAATTATCGTGGTGTTTCTTTTCAGCCAGAAGCCCAGAAAAATTATCCTAGTGTTTGAGCTTATCACAAAATTTTTTGGGTAAATAGTCATTTGATTTAACCTAATTCTGAAGGCCCATTGGGTAAACGCACACAGCTCAAATACGTGAAACCAGCGTTGTCGATCACTACGGGTCCAGAGCCAATGGTTCTATATCTGCAAGACACAACAAGGAAGGGATTGGGCATTGGGTTTCAGCTTCGACGTTCTCGAGAACAGAGACCGAAGGAACAACGACGATGGACGACTCTGAGACGCCTAGAACTTCCAACCCTAGCGATGGAGGAAAAGAAAAGAAGCCGAAGGTGGTGGTAATAATGGGTCCCACTGGGTCTGGGAAGTCCAAGCTCGCCATAGATTTGGCCTCCCACTTCCCGTTGGAAGTTATCAACGCTGATTCCATGCAGGTTTACCGAGGCCTTGACATTCTCACCAACAAAGTTCCACTCTCGGACCAAAAGGGTATATAAGCATGTGCTTGTGCCTGATTTCCTGAATTCTTTTGGTTTCTGAAATTGAATTATATGCTGTAGGGGTGCCCCACCATCTTCTGGGTACTATAAGTCCAAACGTGGAATACACAGCTAAAGACTTTCGGGATTCTGCTGTCCCTGTAAGTTGTTTTCTCAAGTGTTTATTTGCCTTGGAAGCAATTAAGTTGCGATTTTGGGTCTCAATTCAGAGAGATGTGGAAGCTTTCTTCTTTTCTAAGAAATGTTTTGAACTGGTATAATAAGAAGTAAAACGTTTATTTTAATTAGGGATTGTTGGTAGCTTCTAATTTTAAAGTTTTTCTGGTTTTTGTTTGGTACATTCCCATTGGTGGGTCGTTTTTCTTCATGATTCTATAACTAATATTGTAACAAAGAATGCCTTTATCATTTTAGTATTTCTTTTCTTAATTTTCAGCTCATCAATGACATATCGGCTCGCAACAGCTTGCCTGTCATAGTTGGGGGTACGAATTATTACATCCAGGTGGGAACTGTGAAACTTGCTGCTAGTAACTGTATCTACCCTTGGTTTTCCATGCTCATTTTTGGAAAGTATTATAATGCACAATAAGGGGATTATAGGTTCTATTCTGCTAAAATTCTGTGTACTTATGCTGCATTCTTTTTTAGACTGGTTATATATAGTCAAAGGTGATGAATTGTATATGTGACTGTTTCAACTAATCTTGTTTGCTATCTTACTTAGGCTCTTGTGAGTCCATTCCTTCTAGATGAGTCGGCTGAAGATATGGATGAAACCTGTTCGGATGACCTTCCTGGTAAATTGTAATTCAGTGCTCTAAAATGTTCGTCTGATCAATTCATTGCTTAGTTTGTACTTATCATCTATTTCATTTGTAGGTATTACACTGTTGAATAAGAGTTCCATCCCCGAAAAGGGGAGTTCAAACAATAATTATGAATTGCTTAAAGATATTGATCCAGTTGCAGCAAATAGAATGCATCCAAATAATCATAGAAAGGTGTGGATTTAATTACATTATTCATTATTTTTGTACATAAGTAAAGGGTCCTCTTATTTAGAGCATAAAACTTGTTGATGGGTAATAAAAAATTAGGAAAATAACTGGTATGGCAACATATATTCCGTGCCTGTGTAGCTGCACCATCCAGTTTTGAACTGGAAAAAGGAGAGACTATCCATGCTTCTGCTTTTTCTTCTAGTGAGTAATACATCTGTGTGGATGATTGTGGGTTTGTTGGAATCTTAATATCTTTCTGTTTCAATTAAATAGGCTTCACAAGGCTTTGTGGATTCTAATTTACAAGGCTTTGTGGATTCTAAGTGATTCTTTAATCTCTTTTCTTTTTCCCAATGAAATGCTTGTTTACTTATGTTTTTTCAATGCTTTTCTTATAAATCAAAGCATGGATATGAAAACTTTCGTGTTCTATAACTTAGAAGCACTGTCCAGTTTGATTTGCTGCTGAATTTTTATCTGACTTGTTTAAAATTGAGTTTCGCATGTTTACATGCAATTCTCTTTTTGTTTGCAGATTAGTCAATACCTTAGTTTGTATGCTCGCACTGGAGTTCTTCCGAGCAAAATTTTGCAAGGAAAAGCTGCAGAGGTTTGTCATGATCTTTGACTTCTATTTATTGATCACATTTTCTAAACAATCATTACTCCCTTGATTGAAGAATTTGCCTGCAGTTGCAGCAGTTCTGAAAAGAAAAATAATGACTGTTGTATTAAAGAGTTACCCACTCTGTGCTAGTTGGAATTTTGGATTTCCTAGTCCTCGACATTGACACACAAAAAACCCCAGCACACTGCGGTTCTATTTTGTACCCCTTCTATTGTTAAATGTTATATGTATAGTTTGAATTTTTTGGTCCAAGTATGTAGTTGGTATTGAAGTAAAGTGAATCAATGGTAAACTTATAATATAAACCAAGGATATTCATTTTCTGGTGTCTTACTACAATGTTTGTGTATTTTATCTTTTTCCTTATAAATAGTGCTGGTCCTTCTTGTGCCAGGGCAGAAGTGGGGTCAAGTTGCTAACTTGAGATATGATTGCTGTTTTATATGTGTGGATGCATCTCTCCCAGTACTGGACAGATATGTGGAACAGAGGGTAGATTGCATGATGGATTTTGGATTACTTAATGAAGTCTATGACATTTACAATCCAAATGCTGATTATACTCGAGGCTTGCGGCAAGCCATTGGTGTCCATGAATTTGAGCCTTTTTTGAAAACCTGTGTGATTGAAGACATCTACAAAAGACAGAAGGAATTGACTGAGGAGTCCAGGAGAGAAAAGGTTGATAAATTGTTTGATGACGATCTAAGGGAGCTCTTGAAGTTGTCTTCTGATGCTAAATCCATATTGCTTATGGAAGAAGCAATTGAAAAAGTAAAGGTTAATACACGGAGACTAGTTCGCCGTCAGGTTAAAATGATCTCTCTCTCTCTCTCTCCAACTTCCTTAAATTTGCATTCTTGGTAAAATCTTTTCTAATAGCCAGATTTGCAAGGAACTGAGAATTTGACCACATTAAACTGGAGAGAAAATAATATATGGATGATATCAACTTCGGCGATTCAATTATGATAATGTCTTAGCCCTTGCCTTTCTGTTAACTTGATTGAAACAAGTACATAAGTAGTGTCTGAGATTGACATGAAAGCTTTGTTCTTACAGAAGAGGATGCTTAATCGACTGCAAAAATTGTTTGATTGGACGATACACTACGTCGATTCCACAGAATCATTATCAAGTACATGGTCTCACTCCCTTTATATTTTCAGTGTTTGCTGTCAACAAATAATGTTTTGAGATAATACCATGGATTATATTTTGATATCCATGTTATGTTTTCAGGCAAATCAGAGGATATATGGAGTGGCCAAGTGGTTGAACCTGCCATGCAGATAGTTAGATCTTTCCTTGGTAAGAACGAAAGCTCGTCATCAAATAGCACTGGGATGAAGATAATTCAAAGGGACCTCTGGACACAATACATATGCAAGGTCTGCTATGTTTTATGAAGAAAAGTCAAATGTGTTGGTTTTTTATTCTGATTTGTTTTTTCTTTTGCGGTTCCTCGTGACCTTCCTATGGTCAGGCCTGTGGAGATAGAGTGCTTAGAGGAATACATGAATGGGAACAACACAAACAGGGTCGTGGGCACCGGAAACGTATTTCTAGTCTCAAGAACAAATCACGAGGTCTCTGTTTGGTGGAACAGTAGCCCCAATATTCTGTAATTCGTAACATTTATGTGTATCTAATAGCCAACGCCTTCATTATAAAGTGAAAACTGTGTGCAGCATTCAATAACAGTTAGGTCTTCGTTTCCTCTTTCTTGCATCACATATCATGGTTAGGTTATGATGTTCTTATGTCGTCATCATAGTATCATGCTTCATACAAGCAGTTGTAGTTTCAGACGTTTCATGGTTTATAGTTTTTTAACTTCTCTTATTCGTTATCCCAAAACAAAAAAAGATAAATGATGTCAAAAGAAAAGAGTTATAAAAGTGTTTCTAACGAAAACAAGTTGAAATGAGAGTACGATTTAGGAACCAAATTAGTGTCATGAGTATTGAGTAATAGCACTGATTTTATTAGGACATCCACTACACAAATTTTTACTCGTACTGCACAGAGCTAGGGAGGGCAATTCATTCCCAGATTCGTGAAGATTAGTGATTATTAAATAAAATCCTCAAGATGAGGATGGATCAAGGTATAAAACTCGCACCCAACTTGAATGAAAAACAAATAATGCATCTTTTGTTTATGCTTTACTATCAAATATCCAATATTTTGAATAATATAATTTTGATTTTGTAGTTATGAGTGATGGCATCATAAATTCAAATCTATCATAAATCAATATCTAAAAATATAAAAAGTACAGAGAACTAACTTTAGTTTTTATAGTATGGTCTGTTGAATAATTAAATAAAAGTAATTAAATTTGTTGCTATTATCGCATTTATATATAAAATCATTTCGCAACTTATACATCTAACAAAAGCTTCTCTCTTGCATAGTTGCATTTATCCTCTGTATCACCGTTTCAAGCTGGAGTACTGTATTTGGACAAACACAACACCCACACCCCCCCCCCCCTCCCCCGGGCGGGGCGGCCTCCCAACAAAAAAAAAAGTTGGAGTACTGTGTGATTTTTTGCTCTTAGGTATATCCAGCTCGAAGTTTTTGTGATCATAAAATTTCTGAATGCATATAACATAATTGAAAAAATAAACAAATATAACTTTTTGTCTATAGTTATATTTTTTTATTTTTAATAAATAATTGCATAATATATAAAACACCAATATCAAATATCATCACTATAAAATATAAAAATTAAAATTTATAAGTAATTGCATTATTTATAAGTCATAAGCATTATATGACCTTTTTTATGCAATATTTTAGTCATAAACATTATGACCTTTTTCATGCAATATTTTTCCACACATTTTATTGGATCCGTATAACTTTGTTTTCATTCCTTTAACATTTCTTCACATTTTTCTTTTTTGGCCAAATATTTTTTTTTATATATTTGAATACAATTTAAATGTTAGAAACAGAAGTATAATTTTTAATTTTGTTTAAATTATCTTCCCCATATATGGTAATAAAAAAAATATCTAGTTCAATAAAAAATAGCTAGTCCGAAGGACCGTTCCACGTGCATTCAGGGAGAGGGCCATCCTTAGTCCCCACAAGAGAGGTACTGATTCCTTAACTCCATCCCAGGGTGTGTTGCACGTTTTCCTTCTCCGTGTTATCTCCATCTCCATGTCCAAATCGTGGATCCATTATATCCTTCTTTCTCACCACTGTTATATACCCTTCTTTCTTCATGCACCACCCCTTGCCCTTTTACGACTATACACCCCAACTAACATACCATGAACTTGGAAAATACACAATCTCCATTTCCTTCACCTTCTTCTTCCTCGTCCACGTCGTCTTCTTCTTCTTCTTCTTCTTGTGATCCAAATCACAAGAGGAAAGCAGGAAGAACAAAGCTCAAGGAGACAAGGCACCCCGTGTACAGGGGAGTCCGCAGAAGAAATGGCAACAAATGGGTCAGTGAAGTCCGTGAACCAAACAAAAAGTCAAGAATATGGTTGGGGACTTACCCTTCTCCAGAAATGGCAGCTAGGGCTCATGATGCTGCTGTTCTCTCACTCAGAGGCACCTCTGCTCTTCTCAACTTTCCTAATTCCGCTTCTCTTCTTCCACTTGCAACCACTTCTTCACCTTCTGATATAAGAGCTGCTGCGTCAAAAGCCGCTAAGAGTTTACTCCATCCTCCCAATAACTCGTCGTCTTCTCCACCTCCTCATAACCATACAGATTCTTGTTCTTTAAAGGAGAAGAGCTTGTGTGACGATAATAAGATCACTCTGGAAGATTCTTCAATAAGCACAGAGATTAATATTGAAAATGAAGAGAGTAGGACAATGTTCTTGGACGAGGAAGCACTGTATAATATGCCAGCATTGTTAGATAGTATGGCCGAGGGTTTGCTGCTTACCCCACCCTCTATGACCAGAGCATTGGATTGGGACAATATTGCTTCCTCTCATGACGTGGACCTCACTTTATGGGCACACTAATTGACTGCACTCCTCTGTAATGGCCCTCCCATCACTTTTTTAACAATCCATATATATATATATATATATATATATAAGCTATACATATATTTACTGCTGCACTGCAACTATCGATGCATAATATATAGCTACATATGCACTATTTTGAAACGAAAATTGTGTGCTGTCTAGCTTGTTAGTAATTAGCTAGCTAGCACTGCGTATATTAATTATGTAGCTGTTAATCTCAAAGAAAGAATAAAGCTATCCATTGATGCTATGAGAGAAATAATTTATCTGCATTTAACTTTCATCCATTTAGCTAGTCTGCCTTGTTATTAATATTAACCTTAATGATCCCGGCATTCAGCCTAGGAGCGACTTGTTTGTCTGTCATTCGTAGGGATGAAATGAGATATAAAAGTTTTTAGTTCGCTTAAAATTTTTCTTCGTAAAATTATTTTTCTTAGTAAAATTTTTTGTTAAGTTAAACAAATATAGAGATAAAATTTAGAGCGCTCACTCTCTCTCACACATGTACACGCACTCTTTCTCTCTCCCCCTTTCGTTTGTTTGGATTCACCTTCTTTTTATTTCTCTATCTTTAAAAAAATTGCAAAACAACAAAATTTAGAGTAAATCTATAAAAACTTAGGGAGGTGCTGAGTTGAAATGCCGGTAAAGTTAGTGCCATAGAGATTCTTGTGCTATATACCAGGCCATGTGTAGGGTTCTTTGCTTGGGGAAAATTATAGAGAATGATTAAGGAAGAAAGTTAAATATTTTGAAGGACTCGAAAATATGGGTTCTTTAGTGTGTCAAAAATAATTTTTTATGGGTTAAAATGTCCCTGTGAACATGACATTATTTTCCTTCACAAGAAAGAAATTAAGTTAAATAATTTGAAGAACATGAAATTTTCAAAAATGTGTTGAAGGGTTTCGGTCCTTTTTAGTGTGTCAAAAATAATATTTGATGGGCCAAAATATTGCCCCTCTATACATGGTATTATTTCCCTTTATATATAAGTCACCTTAAGGAATTTACAAGCGTGCATAAAAAAAAAATTTACAACCCCACTTATTTAGACAATTTACAAGTGATCAATGAAAATTTACAAGTGAAAATAAAGAAATGTGAACATGGTCTTATTTTCATCTGTAAGTCAAGTGATTTTAAAAATTTAGGAGTGAAAAAAAAAAAAGAACGAATGTGAACTTGGCATCATCTCCAATATTTACAAATTCTCTTAAGGAATTTACAACCTCTCTTAAATGATTTACAAGTAATTCTAAAAAATTTGTAAGTAAAAATAAAGGAGTATGAATATGAAATTTTATCATTTACAAGACATCTTATAAGAATTTACAACTTCTTTTACACAAGTGATATTTAAAATTATTTTTGACACTTTAAAGGACCCAAATCCTTCAGCACATTTTTGAAAATTTTAGGCTCTTCAGTGTATTTAACTTTCTTCCTCCTCCTCTATAATTTTCGCTTTTGCTTGGGCTTTCAAGTCACATTCTCCAAGCTTCAAACCTCGCTGCCTCATTCCCTTGTTGCTAGTTACGTCCCTTCCATATATACTCCTATATGGTTTCGTTTTTCACACCTGACCTTTCTAAGTTGCGTATTGAAAACTAGAGATTGTTGTTGAAACTAAATTGAAAGATACTTTATTGAATGGATAGATAAGAAACTGGTATAGGCCCTGCACATTGCTGGTTTCAACTTGAAGTTATTTTGTAAAATTTTATAAACAATACATGAAACTATAGTATGAGATTATCATTCTAAACACACTTCACGAACGTACATTAATTGGTGAAAAACACTTCACACAAATCTCAATGATTTAAGTTTTGTACGGCCGGGTTTATATTTAATCTTGTCTATATCACCAAAATAACTTCAACTACTTAGTTAGGACTGCTAGCTATAAATTTATATACCATTCATTATTTTTATTACTCCTAGATTTGTGACATCTATTCTCCAATATTCCCCCGCTTGCCTTTTTTATAGTTTCTATATATATTTCTTTGCCTAGGCTTGTATTTTTGGAGTCATAGGGGCTCTGATGCCAAGAATAGAAGTCTCACATCTTAGAGAGTAATAAAAAAAGATAATAGATATATAAGTTTGTAACTATCCTAATCAAGTAGTTTAAGTTATTTTGGTGATATGGACATATCCAAACACATGCCTATACAAAACTTACTTACAACTCAATTTTTCTCTGGATTATCACTTCTCTGGCCGCCACAAAAACTTTGGTTTAGAAGTTGGCACTTCTAGGCTCCTTAATTACTTTTTTTCTCTTTTCTTTTTGGTTATTTCATTCTTCATTGTTTCTTCTAATACAGATATATTGAACCAGATTAATGAATCAATTAAGGGGTTCATAGTACTTCCGTAAGCAACTCCAACGACAGTGGAAGTGCGTTGTACATGCATGAGAAAAATATGGGCCAATATAATTACAGCATAGCTTCCGAAAACTATTGTATATTGGTTTAATTTAACTCACGCATTTGGCTAAAAAAACACAGGTAAAACAATATTATATCTATTATTTTAAATTTTAATTTTATACTTGAGATTATATCAAATGTTTCCATCTCCTTTATTAATGACTAACTGTGAAATAATCAGATCACAGGATGACACGCAGATGATACTGTATCTTTTTTACCAGGAAGATATACATGGAAGTAATTTCCTTTTGGCCCAAGATGTGTAAGGACACGCAGTGTGTGTATGCATTCATCATTTACTTATTATAAAATCAAAAGGCTAAGCAGCCAACATAAGATCGATCGATCGGGTCGAATAAATTGTTGTATCTGTCGTTATACATGTATGAATAACGAGCTCCAAGGAATCTGAGAAGACCTCTAACAAAAATATCTAACGTAGCAACCACCTTAATTTTGTCTTGTTACTTCCTTCCAAAGAAATTAAAACTGTGATGAAGATAGCTAAAATTAAGACCTGGGAATGTAAAATTACTCTTAACAAAAATTACATATCAAACTAAATAAGAAAGACTAGTTAGTGATATCAATTTTTTTTCAACTTAAACTCAAACTTTCGTATCATTAATACAAACGAACTAAAGGCCAAAAAAATCTAACCTAGCTAATAGACATTATTGCATAATTCTTCTTTTTTATTTTTGGTCGGATATTGTATTATTCTTCTATTTTATCAACCTCTAGTTTTCTCAAAGGTTCGTTGCTGAATAATATAGTACTATATTGACATGATCACAAAGACGATCGAGTTAACTAATTGAGGTTAGGTGCATGTATGGAATCGACATCCGGGTCAACTTATTAGTACTGTGTGCCAAAATAATTTATATCGTATGAGGATTGTCATCTGTTCGAGCATATGCCTGACTCGAACCTTATGTATGGTTTTTTCAATCAACAATCATCCATATAAAATATCTTACTCCAATAATGTGAACGTGTTTATTTTCTTTCTCATTTTGGAGGAAAAAATCGGAAGGAAAGAAACTGAGCCTTCAAAATAAAGAAAAATAGTAAGAGAGAGAAAAAGTAAAGCAGAAGAGGAAAAAAAAAAGTGCAATACCTCCATACATGGACAACCATATATATATATATATATGCACTATTTACTGTTAGGTAAGGAAACTAATTTTGTTAAATTATGCTCTCTCTAATCTATATTATAAGATATATTGAAAATGATTTTTTAGGTTCACAATATAATATATCATGTATTAATTTATTTTTTTACCTTATATACATTTAATAACTAGTTTTATAAATTGTGTTGAAATAATAAAATAAATAAATAAATAAAAATAATATTTTTTTTACTTTTTCTCGCGAGTTTAAGAAGGTGACAATTTTTTTAAAATACGTAAAATTGTTGACAAACATCTTGCACAGTTAATATCTGGCAGTGGTTGCTTTATCTTAAATAGTTGCTCGCATATCAGGAGATAAGTTTGAAAATTGAAGAGGACGTGCGCAATAATGGTGAGAGACAAATGTAAACACGCGGAAGAAGGTTGTAGGGCTTCTGCTTGTTTCCATCAAACCCATCACTATAGCTTCAACATAATCTGACCACAATTTATTTCGGTGCCTGTTACATCAACGCTTTACTCCCTCTTGTCCTATTTATGAAATCTTATTGGGTAATGGATGGATATTAAAAAAAATTAGTAATATTTTCTTTGTTCAAGCTTATAGTTTTGCCCTAACTCCTCATTTAAAAAATATTTATTTTAATTTATATTATAAGATATTTTATATCAATTATATATATATTAATAAAATTATTTGTTATCTAAAATTAATACAAAAAATATTAATATTTTCTATTTTACCCTTATTAAATATCTTATTTTATTATCATTATATGATTATAAATAAGGAGTAAAAAAATTAAAGATAGAGGTAAAATGGGAAGAAAATATTCAACACTCTATATTTTGAATAAAAAAATTTGTTATACAAAACACCCTATAAAATAGATTGAAGGGAGGAATAATTATTCATAGAGTAAAAAGTAGAATAATTTATGAAACAATAAGGTTAATGACGATAAAGTAGGAAATTTAAAACAAAATTAGACATTACACTTTACAAATAGAACCAAACAAATTTTTTAAATAACATCTTATAAATAGAATAAAAATAACTAGTTAATTGCACTCCGCTTGTCTTTTTTCCTACTCAAATGAACTTATACTTGGGACAAACAGGTTCAGAAGGAAGAGAATTACTCCATGAGTTGTTTAATATGAGAGACACTTTGAGAGGGACTTGTCTTATTCCAAAATTTTTTTTTCAGAATTGTCCCTAATTACAATTTATCCTCATTAATTATATAATAAAAGTTATTACTATTAAATGAAGGTAATTTTTTAAAACTATTTTATACCTTTTCCGTTCCATTTTATTTATTATTTTAAGGTTCTTCACACATATTCATAAAATCATTAAATAGTCTAGATTATAGTAAAATTTAATAATATTTTATTAAAATATTCTTAACTTAAATGCTAAAAGATACTTTAGCTACCGTTATTTTTAATAAAGGAAAAAATAGTAGAAAAGATAATTAATATTTTATTGATAATTAAAATAATAAATAAATTAAAATATTTAAAATTCTCTAAAATAACAAATAAAATGAGATTGATGGAATATTTTTAACAAATTTAAAGATTTTTACTGCTTTTCTTGATATTTATGGTTTGGTTATTTGTCTCTTATATTCATGGTAGTATAATCTCGTTATGGTTCTATGTGATTATTACTAAATGATAATTACATAAGTTAAAGTTGGTTATTAAAGGTATGGAACAAACACTAATTAACTAGCTAGCTAGTTCAAAGGTTACATGTATGTTTGGTTTATCTTTTACCAAACCAAATCATAGTTTTTAATTATAGTTTTTTAAGAAAATATGTTTAACTAAACACAAACTATCTTTTTAAAAAATAAAAAGTAGATTAAATTATGATTTTAAAAAAGAGGGAAGATAGTTATTTTTCCTTTTTTAAAATCGTGATGGTTTTGAAAAAGAAGATAGATACTGACTTTATATTATATAATTAAAAATATTTTTAACTCTTATCATCCATTTTTATAAAAAAAATATTTAAACATAATAAATTATAACAAACTAATTTTTACTAAAATTTATTTTTATAAATTTTATTTGTTCTAACTTGTTTTTACAAAATTAAAAATCATACCCCATATATTTATTACTGCTGTCGGAATAAATGATCTAATTATAAACCAAAGTCAAACTCCATTGCACCAATCGACACTATGATGAAGCTTAACGATAATCAGGACAAGACAGTGGGAGAGGACAAGGTAGACCCAAAATTTTCAATTAAACTGACATGAGCAGTGCTAGTTACTTGCTCTTTTGTGTATATATACGTATATATACAATCATACCGTGACTGGTTTATAACAGTATATTTTAACGCAAACTTTTGACCCCGTATATGTCGGAAATATTTGCACGTTTAGGATTGGAGGAAAAACAACTGCGATATTTGTGCCTTTTGTCCGGCCTTTTATTTGAATTCCTCAATGGAAAAGCCTACCGACCATATATGTATATATAGATACACACAAACTTGAGGACAAACTACGAGTCAAGTGAAATGCGCAGTGGCACATTTCCCAGAGCTTACATCACTGTTAACTTCCACTGTTTCACCCTTTCAAACTTTGTTTTTGCCAGCAAAACTTGGTTATGTAAAAGTACAACTTAAATATAATGAAGGTATGGTTTTTAATTCTCGCTACTCATATACGAAACTGATTAATACTTATTTTTTCCCACATTATAACACAATGGAAAGAATTTTGTATATATTAAGAAATATTTATTATATTATTAAATTTCTAAAAATGAAACTAAAATTAATTTTTAATTTTATATCTTTTTTTCATTAAATATAATATAAGTTATAATACTAATAATATAATAAATTAGAAATAAAAATGACAAAGTGATATATGTTATTTTTTATTATAAGACAAGAAAAATTCATCATATTTTCTTATATGAGATAGAAAGAGTAATATATAAGTATCTTTATAAATATTTTTTGAGTCTCAAAGTCTATCCTAGCCTTACTCTTGATTTGGACGAGAAAAAGATAAAGGGACAAGAAAAACTATGAGAGAAGAAAAAAACCTAGATACCTTCTTATCTAAGTTACTAATCGTATTTTTCTCTTATTTCAAACAAAATTTTAGTAAATTCTTGGTATATAACTTATTTAAACTTTTCTTTCATCAAAAATAAAACTTTTGTTTTTACTTTCCTCTTGATCACACCTCCCAACAGAGAATCATGTCAAACAAGTAGAGTCAAAGTATCAACTAAATTCACCCACCCCAAGCAACACGATCACCTGGTAAAAAATGTATCTCTGACTAGCAACAAGTGAATAAATTAAAAAATTTATCAAAGTTTTCTCCTTTTTTTTTTGGGATGTCTCTTCCCCTGCCATACTTATTAAGTGTTTATTAGGTTAGTGTATGATTACTTGATAAATTCAGCCAATCAACTTATTTTTAGATGTATCAGCCTAGCTAGCTAGTGTAAGTGTACATCCTTTACATTAGAGGATGTTCAAATTCTGTATATGCATATCCAAATGATGAAAAACGGAAAGTTTTAATGTGTTTATTTTATATTTACAAAATACTCATATTTTGTATCTATTTTTATCTTAATATATTGCAATTTGATACTTTTTGACATAATTTTGCATAATTTGGAATATATTTGTATCACAGGAATATTTATAAGAATTTTAAGTTACATAAAACTAAAAAATTGGAGCGAAATGTGAAAAAAGAATGAAGTACACATGTTTACCCCATATTTTCTCATAGTGAGAAGGCAAGAAGACTTGAAAGCTATGGCTAAACTTGGCACTGAGTCATTGAAGAAAGGCACTCAGCCAGCACCAGTTGGGTTTGTTCATTGAAAAAAATAAAGCATTGGAGCCGGCACTGGGTGGAGAAAAATTAGTTGCAGCCAGTGTTGGCTCGTCTCAAGAAACTAATATACTCTTTATGCGGTTTCGTGACTTTAAGGGCTTTTGGACTTCCTCTATAAAAAGGGATGTGATAGAAACACAAAGAGACATTCAAAAAAGCACCCGAAAGCCAAAGAACACGGATCAAACACATTTAGGAGTAACTAAAAGCAATCTACAGGAGAGAGCAAGGAGATATGAGGAGTATTAGAGGAAGATTATCCTTTCTTTCATTATAAACCCTTTCTTCTTGTTATTTTTATTATGATTTGAGATTGTAATTTTGTTTTGATTTTTATTTCCATATGTGGTTAAACTTCCCAATTAGGAATAGAGACGTGGTCTGATTAGAATTGACTGAATTTGTTCTCTTTAGTTATGACTCTATAGGTTTATTCTTCAAGTTATATTTAATTTGTTTTCTTCATTATATTTGTCTCTTTTGTTCGTTCATGTAGATTTTATACTTGATCACTATAAAGTCTAATTAATGAGTAAATTTGATGGATTAAGAGATGAAGAGTGAATCTGAATTTAGAGAGATAAATACAATTAATTAATCTAGAGATAGAATTAATAATTTGTAGTGATTTATAAGGTGATTTCAATGTTTGATTAAGAACTGTAGTTGAACAAGAGTGAAACAAATCTTAACTAAATACGAACTAATTGAGTGAGAGGTTTTTATGATACTTAACGAACAACGGTTACTATAATTGTGCAAAGCCTAACTAAAAAATATAATCTAACTAGTTATTACATAAGTTGAATTCTGATCCCTTGACACTTCTAGTAATTGAATCAAAATTCATACATCTGTTTGCTTTCTATTTCTTTCTTTTTTAATTTGAATTTCTCAATTTAATTGTTATTTATTTTTGGAATTAAAATTTTGGACTAATAAATTTAATACCTCCTTTAGGTTCGATCTCTGGAATATTTTGAAGAATTTTATACCACTACGATTGATCATGTATACTTGCAAGATCCGGATTAAATGAATTAAAACAATTATTGGGCAGATAAAAGTTGTCACCTCTCTCTCTCTCTCTCAAGGAGCTTCAATGTAACCTGTCGGAGAGATGTATACGTTCAAGCCTATTTTGAAATTATTTGATTAAACGCAGCATCAAACGATTATGACCGTGGGAAGAGTGACGAAGAGGTTAATTTTTTTTTTCTATGGAAAATAAAGCATTTAGCGGATAAATGGTGATTAAGGTATAGTATTTGGACATACTATTAAACTAGTATTTTCAAGAAGACATCTTTTCACTTATAGCTCTCCAAATAATGATTCAAGGAGAGTTATGCTTCTGTAAACACTTACAGACCTCATTAATAATTGCAATGCGAATGTAAGTATTATTAGGGCAGTAAACAAATAATACAAACATAAGAAAATTTAATGAGATCGATCTCACGATACGCACTGTGTATACTGCATTCTTGTGCTCAACAATATTGGGCTCATGAACCAAAGTCAAAGTTGGACTCAGATCCAAAATATTCGTCCATCAGATACCTTAATAAGTGCACAACATGTGATCCAATGTATTATTTAAAACGGAATAATAAGCAATGGTGGTGCACATGGGCAAGGACATGGAGAAAAGTCCAGGGAGCAGCAGAAAAGAATATAAAAGCAAGTGAAGCAGGAGAAAAAGGGTCTGCCATATCATCATAATGTTTTCTGAGAGGCCAACTCATAACTCAAACTGCTACACGAATATAACACCAAATAATTAGGACCCATCCTATGTGCCAAGACAATGGCACGAGACAACTCTTACGGTGGATTGCAGAGAAGAAGTTGCTCTCTGGTGGGTCTATACGCCTCGAAGAAATTGTACCTTTTCAAAGATTCAGCCGTGGATATGCTGTCTCCCAAAACAGCTTTTCCTATTTCATTACCGCCAAAAGGGCGGTGAGTGACAGTGGACTGATAGACAGAGACTCTCAAGGTTGACGCGCACTTTATAAATTGAAGTGGTAGTCACAGGTTTTGGTTCATAAGTAGTGGTTTATTCAGTTTCAGGCATGGGTGAGTTTAAGCATTTAGTTGTTGTCAAGTTCAAGGAAGGTGTGGCCGTTGAAGACCTCATCAAAGGGATGGAGAAGATGGTGTCAGAGATTGATACTGTCAAGTCCTTTGAATGGTAAGAAGCATCTGCTTAATTTCTTTAATTTGCTTTACTTAATCGGCAGATAATGTACTATCTTGCTGTATAAGATACCATATATATTTAGATATGGTTGTGGTTTTGTGTGACACAGGGGACAGGACATTGAAAGCCTGGATGTGCTAAGGCAAGGTTTCACACATGCCTTCTTTATGACATTCAACAACAGAGAAGAGTTCGGAGCATTTCAGGGTCACCCAAATCATGTGGAGTTCTCAACAACCTTTTCAGCTGCTATTGAGAAGATCGTGGTGATGGATTTCCCAGCTACTCTTGTGAAAGCACCAGCATGATTATTCCCAACGTGCTGATCTGCTCAACCTCTTCAAAAACATTTGATCCTTACAACTACAACTGCATCTGCATGTTCATTTGTCTGTGTTATCTCTTGTTTTGTTATGGGATCGATCCGTTCCTACTGGTTCTCGTGTCTCTCAGATCTTGCAGTATGGCTTATGAATTACTTTGAAATATTTTTCTCTTCTCTTTATTGAATATTTGCAGTAGTTGGTATTTGATACTCCCTCCGACTCTTTATATAACTCACCTTCTAAAAGTATTTGTTAATGCCTGTCAATGCTTTTCATTTTTATGTACTCACGGTTCTCTCCACTTCAATTTTTCACTTCATCTTTATTGCAAATATGAACCGTCAGATCTGCAGTGGATGATTCAGTACATTTTAACAATACTTTCATAAAGCTTAACCTTTTATCGTAAATTTGACAGTCCATATTTGCAATAAAGATAAGATGGATAGAAATTACAGTTGGGAGGGAAAAACTGTTCTTATCATTTACTGATCTCAATAGTTCTTTTAAAAATCTCAACAAAAAAAATACTGAAATCCTTCTCAGCGTGTCACCGTCGTATTCCTTATTCAACCAAAAAAACTGTAGGTAAGGACTATGAGGCCCGTCCTTAGCAAGAAAGAAGCGTGGAAAGCTCAAAAAACGTCAAAAGCTAAAAAATAAAAGAGAGAGCTTGATTTAAGTTTCCAAAATTACCTATCACAATAAGTTCAAGTGGTTTGGTGCCTTTTTTTTAATTTTGAATTTGAGGTTCTGTGAAAAAAATTGTCCTCATCACAATGCATGTGGTCTGTCTTAACTTGATTCCCATTAATAAGAACTCAATGTGATTTTTAAAAACCAATTGATATTAACATTTAAAAAAAAAGTGTTTATAGAATCTATGCGCGGAGACAACAATAGACAATGACGAATGAGCACCATGATGATATTTCCTTTTTCCTTTTTTTCTTTTGAATACAAGGATGTGGACAAACCATTAAAATAAAAAAACAAGATCAAGTGTACAAATGCTTATTACTCCACAGCTTTATCAAATATACATCAGCTCTATACATTAAAGAGGAGGATTGTCTAACACAGCAAAATCACTCTTCAATCAAATGAGCTTTCGTTTTTTTTTTTTTCAAATGGGCTTTCATTGCCAATCAGTTAGTGCATCTAGTAGCTTCTCATATACTCCCTCCATTTCTATTTCTTTTTATATCTCTTTTTTTTTAAAAAAATTGTTTCTAAAATATATAGCATTAATTACTATTTTTCTAATTATATCCTTATCTATTATTTTAAAAGTCAAAAATGACATTAATTACTCTTTTTTATTTATCTATTTATTGAGGGATATATTAAAAAATTTAAAATAAATTCTAACATATTAATTATATTTTTTATCTATTTACTAATATAATATCGCAAAAGGCATATAAAAAGAAACAGAGAAGTACATGGTATATGGATGGGATTTCTAATCTCTTCAGTTGTGTCGATTAAAGAGGTAAGATCTAGAAGACTCTTTAATGATAAGATTTATGACTTCAACTTAGTAATTATATGCTCCTTCGTAAAAATGATCACTTTAGAATTTTTAAATTTTTTCGTAATATTTATTATTTTAGAATTTTAATGCAGTATTAATTATTTATTTTACTATTTGACACTTTATTAATATCAAATAGACAATTTTAGACAGCATTTAAATTAAGTATATTTTGGTAAATATAATTAAATTTTACAATATTTTAGATTCTTTAATAATTTCCTTAATCTATATAAAAATCCTAAAATAACAGATACACCTACTCCCAACACACATTAATACCCTGAAGTATTCTTGTAAGCTCCAGTGAGATCCTAGGTTAGAAGCCTGCCTTTCTCATAGAGCCAGTGATCCAATCTCCTTCACAATTCCAGAGTAAGCCCCACAGGGGGCTTCCTCCTCAGCGTGAGAATATTTCTGTGATTAAAAGGCTCATTGATGCACTGATCCAGTGATCTACTAAAAGCTCAAATCTATTTCCCAATCACTCAATATCTTTCGGCCCAGTTCTCTTTATTTATAGCCCAGCCCTTTTCTCAACCCAACGCTCACCTACTTGCGTGAAATTGAAGGATCACAGAAACCAAAAGCAGTCCATAAGGACTTGGAGTCCTTTCGTTTCAGAGAAGCAAAGTACAGTTGACAACATATTTAACGTCTAAAATTAGTTTCCATCGCCAGAGATATTTAGATATATATTTTTTAAATTTTTTTACTAAATAATATTTTGATTGCGCCCTGAGTGAGACCGATTAGAGTATTATGGACAAATTAAAATAAAAAGCACCATACACGTTGCCCCCATGAATTTATTATTGATCTAGTCTCCGCATTTTGCCAAATTAATCTTCTGTTCTTATTAAACAAGCTTCTCATTCTTAAAGTATATTATTATTTTAACAATTTCATGATCAGATAGAAATCTGAACAGGAATTTATCACTTGGATTCCAGCAGTAAAAGGAAGAAAAAAAACAAAAGGCAAAAGCTCAATTTCTTCCTCTCCTTCATTTTCCCCTGCATAAAAAATTAATGAAGAGGAGAAAATTAACACGAAAAGAAGTGTCTTTAGGTACAGTGGAGGTCTTTGAGGACGTGTCGATGTTTTTTGTTTTGTTGGGGCCGATGGGCATGTTTATCAACTTGTCATAATTGCACTGTGAACATTTACGATTTGCATGTCATTAATTACCAACTTTGAACACAACACCTTGTTGTCCTCGAGGAGCTCAAAGTTGCTTTCCTGAAGTTTTTTTTTCTTAAAAGTAAGCTATGACGTAGCCTCAGTTTAGTTAGAGAAATTTTTAGGAAAGAGAACGGGAGAATTTATCTTATTTACTTCAATAAACAGAAGATAATTAAAATGAAAATTAAGATTTTTTTATTTAATTCAATAAATAGAAAGAAAGAAAAGGAAACATTCTATCCTTCCCAAAAGTGAGGGATTTAGAAAAAATAAAAGAATAAATCTCTTATTTCCCTTCTCTTCCACTAAATCAAACAGTGATTTAGTATCCCCTAATGCGAAACAAAATATTTGATTGGAACATAGTAACAAAATGCCCCATCAACTGCCCAATCCTTTTCTTGGCTAATCCAAATAGTTGGATTTGGTTGACGGAAAAACCGAAGAAAACTGTTTGCTGAGGAGTCAATCCAAATGATTGAGAGGACGTCATTGTTTTGCTTGTCCATAATCTGAGAAACTACTCCCTCTATTTTTAATATAAAAACATTTTTAATCAAATTAAACAAATTAAAAATATAAGTTAAAATTGGTTATTTATATTAATTTTTTAAAAAATTAAAATATTTTTTAAAATTATTCTGATTTAAAATAGTTTATATCTAAGACGTAGTAGAGTAGAAGTTCCAATTCAAATCTCAACAACTGCTACATGTTAAAACGGCACAAAAGGAGGCCGATCTTTGAAAGATAATGTAAAATTTGACCCCATCAGTACTCAAAACGTCAAGCGTTGCAAGCACTGGGTTTCTCATTTTTCTTTGATTTAGACTTAGTGAAGGTGATAACAAACCTAGCTTGTGTTGATTTCCTCTTCCCCTTATTATGGCGTGGTGGTTAAACAAAACTCAGACAGTTGGAAGGAAGCAAACACTAAACCAACACCAGCGATTCAATTTTTTAAGGCATTGTGATAAGATAAAGCCCAAATATTTTTTTTTTTACCAATAACAAATAAGAAAACCAACTAACGCAAGTGGTATCCAAGTAGTGAATTCAAATAAATTTACCAACTATTCATTTCACTAATTTATTATGCATCCACAATTAACAAGCTATCTTGAATTTGTAGTATATGGCTTGGGATGCATAAAAAATTCGCCTTAACGCCAGCTTGTTAGATTAATAATTACATGCGCGTTTGTTTATATCAATAGAAGGTCCTCTTTTTCTTTTATCAATTATTAAGTATTCTTAAGTAATATTATTTTTATTTTTTAAAAAATGTAACAATAATTATTTTTAATTTATATTTATTATTTTTAAATATTTTATAATTTTACGTTTTATACAGACACTTTAATCACAGCATATTCTAGGCCCAAAAAAAAGAAAAACAGCATATATATGTGTATGTGTGTGTGTGATTCAATTTTTAGGACACAATAAATATAGGTGATTATTGACCACTTGATCCTCTAACATTAGAAGTTCAGTATATAAGGATCTTGGCAAAGATAAAAAAAAATAAAAATTCTCAACTTATCTTAACAGTATTGACCATGTGGATAAACATATGATGCGTGGGACGGGAAATGCATTCCGGCTCTGGATGTCCTAATTCCTAACTAGGAAAGCGAAACGGAAGGATGCCTTATTGCCCTTTTGTAGGACTAGGCGTAATTCATATCCTTCAACGAATTCTGTTTTTTTTTTTCCATCCATCTCTGCCAATTCAAAGATACTTAAACCATATATATTAATTACTTACATTTGAAAAATCAAATACGATAAAATTTAAATGTTTTGAATTTATATTTTTTTATGTGACAAAGAGTATTAATTATCTGCAAAGATAGGAACTAATTTCTCTTAATGAAGGATGAAAAATAGATTTTTCCCAACTAAATTTGTTTTAAGCAAAGATGTAGGCACTTAAATTAATATACTCAACATACTTTTATTAAATCAAATCAAAACATGTAAATTATTAATTTAAAAATAAATTAACAATATAAATAAAAAAGTTAGTTATAGAATAAATAATGCATGCAAAATTTACTTGCCCCGGTTTGATTGGGTTAAAGACACTAATCATATAAACTTAGGCATCTAAGTTTTTTCCTTTATTTTATACACAAAATTTGATAATCAAACTTCTAATTGTAAGAGCTTTATTTATATTCTCCCAGTGAGAGTAAAAAATTGCAGCTTTTCTCTATGTGCTGAGAGGTTATCTAAGGTGTGCATGTGTTTGGTTTTTTTTTTTAGCAACTTTGGTGTTTTGCGAGAGTGTGTTAGGGCTTGTTAATTGTAGGGGATCTCTTCTCAATGATGCTATCCATTACGAAGAAATTGATTGCTTGATGCCTTGGAAGTAGGTGGGACTTTTTGGCGGTTTGATTTTTTGCTAAATGGTTTGGAGATGGGGCACTTTTTGATGATTGACTGGTTACTTGTAACATGATCTTTCCCAAGTGGTCCATGTGTAGAGTTTTGTCAAAACCTACTGTTATTAGGGCAGATTTGTTGATATAAGGGATGAGATTGAAAAAGGTGATTCTTTGAACCACCATCCCTGATAATGGTGCTGCTATTGTTGGTTTTTGATTTCGGCGTGTTGACAACTTTGATATCGATGGCGTTTTGTCTTTGTGGGTGGTGTTTTCTGCTTTAAGTTTAGGGTTCATTTGCCTGTTTATTTTAGTCATCTCCTCTTGACTTGTTCTTTGCATTCTTTGTTGGAGTGGGTGAGAACAAAGGTTTGGGGTGATTTTAGATAGGTGGCTAATGGTGTTTTTCTCCATATGTTGTGTTGGGTTGTAGCGGAATCGAATAGGATTTGTTGCTTCTTTTGATTTTGGGATTTTGTTTCCTATATTTTTGTTAACAAAACAAAATGAATCTATATTTATATATTTATATTTAGATAGTTTATTCAAATAGTTTGAACAAAATGTAAATTTATAGTTGAATTATTTTTACTTTTTTAGAAATTAATAATTTAAAAAATACTAATGAGAAAATATATTTATTTTATGTGTTTTTAAACTAAAAATATCAAATTAATAAAATTTTAATTTTAATTCTCAAATAATTTAAATAAAATATATACTATCTTCAATTCAAAATATAAGTCCTCTTTTATAATATTTTTTTGAATTAAAATATAAATCTTTTTTAGGTAAAGTCAAAGCATTAATAATTTTTTTTTCTAATTTATTCTTATCATTAATTAACTCATGCAAGAGAAAGTTATTTTAAAAATTATTTTTATTAAAATTAATATGAATTTTTAATAAATTTAAGTAGTTTAATTTTTTTTTCTTAATTTATGTATATTTTATAAAAAATTACTTATATTTTATATCAGGAGGAGTACACTATGTGTCATTAAAAAAAAGAGTTAAAAAAATCTAAAAACAGAGTTAATGATTGATGTGTTGGGCAGCGTGGGAGGGAGCGGAGTAGAGAGAGGAAGATTGGAGGGAGGATAGAGTAGTAGACCCCTCGTCAAAAGGTTCCAATCCATCACCACGCCACTACACCATGGACAACCCCTACTCATTTTCCGTCAACTCAACCTCACCCCAAGGGCCATAGCCATAGCCTCCTTTTTTTCACTCTTGAAAAAATAACTACTCCGTTCTGCTCAAAATATACACTGCGATTTTAGAATTATTTTTTATCCAAAATATAAAATTTATTTAAATAAAATTATAAATATTAGTTATTTTTTAGTTTATTTTTACTTTTAATTAACTTGAGAGAGATAAAATTATCTTTATTAAAAATAATATAAATTTTTAATAATTTTAATTAATTAATTTTAGTTCTTAGTATGTGTACAGCTAATCAAATAAAATTTATGTTTTAGATTAGAAGGAGTATATCAAATCGATTCTTTTTTTTTTTTGGTAAAAAATAATTCATTCAATCTTAATTTAAGTTCTTACACATTTTTTTTTTGGTGAAATGTACATAAGGAAAGGGAAAGAACTCAAAAAATAAATCAGTTTGTATATTTACTTAGTTGCGTTAGTTCAGTGATAAAAGTTTACTGAAGTTAGAAATCCAACTTCGGCAATAGACAGGGAATTAACTCAAGTGAGGTCTATTTTATAATATTTTATAATTTTATCCTTAATTCTTTACTTGACATAACCACTTAAATTTTCTAAGATTAAAAAAATGCATTTATGTCCTTGATATTAAAAAATAATATATTTATCTTTTATGGTATAAAGAACTCTGCCACCCACCCTTTTTTTTATATTTAACTCAATTTAAATTAATTAAAATTCAGTGTAATGATTTGATTAAAAAGCATAGTATTTGTGTAAAAATTAATTTAAACTTCATAGAAAAATAAAAAATAATACAAGCAAATCAATAACGAATTTTATAGGAAATTAACTTCTTAAAAAGTTATTTCCCAAAAATATGATGAAATGATTACAATATATAAATACATATCAATGAAGTGATCCAAAAAAAAATTTGCACTTTTTTATGACTTGCAGATAAAAACAATTTAATATCTTTTTATTTGTATTTAGTGATCTACTATTAAATATAAATTGCAGTAATAAAATTAAAATACAAAGAAAAACCTGAGATAAAATTACAAATTAAATAAGATTAAGAGAGAAAAATAAATTATGGCATGAAATTAAAGAGTGAAAAATACATTTTAACCTAATTTTAATTTTTAAAAAAATTGCAGGAAACAACCAAAAATAATATGGAGGAGAAATAATGATCATTCATGATATTCTCAACTTTTTATTTTTTTCCTATAAAGGCTAAAAAGCAATATATGTTGCCATGCAATCAAAACCTCTCATCGCCCTACTACCAAATCTTCGTCGATATTCCGGTCACAATCCCAAAGAGTTCGCTTCGGCATTATTTCTTTCTTAATCTAAGGTGAATTTAATTTTAAATTAGTTAAAAATAAGTTTTAGTAAAATTAATTTTGTAATATAATTATAATAAAAATTAATTTTAAACTAATTTATTTATGTTTAGATGATTTATTTAAAAAATTAATTTATTTAAAATAAAATTTAATTTGTATTTATTTAATTAAGAACATAATAGATTAATATTTTCTTATCAGTTATAATTTATAAAAAATAAAATTTTAAAAAAATATTTTAGTCATTAGGTAGGAGAAATTTTACAATCTTATTTTTTCAATTTTTCTATTTATTCTTATTTTTATAGTCTATTTTTATTTTAATTTAAAATAAATATAAATGAAAATGAAGAAGTTACGTTTTGGCTGAAAAATCTTTTTCTAAGGGAGCTGGAAAAATTAGCCAAACACATGACAAAACAAATAAAGAAAAAATCCTTTTAATAGTGATACCAGGCGCTAAATCGATTGATCAATTATCAATAAATAAAAGAAAAAAAATATCTATGGAGCAATTTGATCATTTTAACCGTGAATACATACATGAATGATCATGTTCAATAGAAATCCTAGCTTAGCTGGGAACAATTTTTTTGTTTTTTAAAGTACTAAATTCAGTACCATTCTGGTCACAAGGATGAACTCGGAAACTTGTCTCAGAAATAGAATAGCCCAGTGTTCTGATATAAATCTAATATCTGCAACTCTAACAAGTCATTTTCTTTTCATGTTTCGATCTTGGAAAAAGAATTGAGTATGTACCCCTTGGGGAAAATGTAAAGAGTTAGAGGCAGAGTAGAGAAGTCAGAGACTAAGAAATTGAAATTTGAAATTGCCTTATGTGCTCTTACAGGCATAGATCAACAAGGAGAATTCCACTCCATCTTTCTCTTCCTGTGCCATCTTCTCCTCTAACCACAATCTGCTATCCAATCCACTCCTAGTTCTGAACATGAACACTGCATACCCAGAAACAGGATTGAAAAACCAGTCATGAACATCCCAAAGCAGATCCACAAGCAACCCATCCACGAAAATCGTCTGGTTCCCCCTGAAATTCCATTGCAGCCTCTTCACTCGAATCACCGTCTTCTTATCGATACAAACTGACAAAACTGGACTCTTCAACCCTTCGTTTTCTCCGCTGCATTTGATCAAAATGTCGTGCCATGAACCTGTGTCGCAGAACTGGGCCTTCGTCGTGTAAAGGGTATTTCCGGAACAATGCTCTCGCCGGCAGATCAGTGAGACTTTAGCTATAGGGGGATTAGCTTTGAACTTCTTCGTTACTGTTTCTTCTCCCACATCCCCAAGAATCAGGGCGATTTCCGAATCTATAACAACTAGAATAGAAAACCCATCAACGGGTTCGGGGCCAGAACCGTATCTAGCATTTGAAAGATCCCAGATGATTTCGATCTTGGAGTCATCAGATTCCAGAAATTTATTTCCTTTCCTCTTCCTAAAGAATCGTGAATTCGTGTTGAGTCTGAATTCTGCTGCTGCTGCAACTGTTGGGTTCCCATCTCCGAAGCTTACACTGAATCCTTGATTCGAGTGGGTTTTACACCATGTGACTGTGATTAACAGCTGCTCCCGCGTGGAGAGGATGATCTTGTAGACGCAGGAGACTGAATTTTGGATTGAAGGTGAAAGGGTGGGTGAGATGCAAGAGTTCTTTGAATAGCTAGAACATGAAGAATTAGACACATCTACTGCGTTTTCGCTGAAACAAGATATTATGTCTCTCATTTTGCGGCAAACTAGAAAAGATCTGAACTTGTGGAGAAATGGGTCCTTTGGGTTTTCTGGGTTGTATCAGGAAATGAAGAGTTATAAGGTCGAAGAAGACGATGGCTGCATTTGAATTTTGAAAGGGGAAATCTCTGTGAGTGTTGCAGGGGAAGACAATCCAAATTCCTGACAGGCTCCTTGCCTTACCATGAAATATGACTATGAGTATATCACTCTCTTTCCTCTCTCACTTTATAATAGTAATATGCATCTTATGTGAAAGAAAAAGAAACAATAGAAGATTGAGGCTGAAAACGAGGGAGTACCCCTTTTTTTTATTCTGTTTTTTTAGTTTGATTTGCCAGTTAATACCTTGAATTTCAAAAGCCTACAAAAACGAAGAAAGAAAAAGGGCTCCCGTGCCGTAACTGTTGGTACTGGCCTCCATCTCGGCACCATTTTGAGACATGATCATGTCTGCTTTAATTTCTTTACCTTTGGGTTTAGTGATTCTTAAGATACCTAATTAAGCACAAAAATGTCATTATTAATCTATTGTATCCGTACCCTCTCACTTTTTTTTCCCTATCTATCAAACAAAATAATAGGATTTTTCTTTTGGCCTCAAACAACATAAAAGGATTAATTTATGAGAAGAGGGAAAAAAGTATGAAGAGGGTTATGCTGATTTTTTTTTGGGGAAAAAGAAATTTAAAAAAAATTATGTATTTCTTTCCCTTTTTTTATGGAAGATACATATTGTGGTTGCCAGATACGAGTACAGTTTAGCTAACTTAAAGGGTTTGGCTTAAGTAATGTAATGGTGAGAGTTGACAACTTAACAGCAAAACATTTTAGATTTTGTCATAATAATCCACTTATAGTTTTCTTGTCCAACCATCATTCAAACTCATTGTTCTCCTAACCGCAACTCTGTCATCATCACCCTCAATTTCCCCACTAGTTTAGCAAATAAAATCCACTTGAAAGATGTCACGGATACTGCTTACTTACTCATTCCGTCTTATGTTATTTATTATTTAGGGTTTTGGTACATAAATTAAGAAAAATAATATAAATAACATGATGAATGTTATAACTTTACTAAATTACCTTTAATTATTATTCCTTTATTGAGTATTAAATTACAATTAAAACAACTATATACTATTAATTGCTAAAAAATATGATTAAAAATACATTTCTTTTTCATTGATTTTCTAAAATTGGATGGAGTATTATTTTTACTAATCGTCCATCACTTTTAACAATATATACTAAATAACTTAGAGATTTAATATCTTAAAATTTTAAATCAAATGATAGTATCAATTTTTTTAAAATTTGAATATTCTATGGCCACTACATGATTCACTGAGAAAAGTGATAAGACCTACATGTTAAGTGAATTCTATAATTCTCTTCATTTCTCCCCTCAATTGATCAAGCAACAACTTAAAAAAATAATAAATTTAAATAAAAGTATATATCTCTTCTTGATATCCCACTAGAAATATTCAGCATCAATACTGTAAACTTTAATAGAGATTAGGGGTTTTCAATTTGATTTCCTAAATTTTGGATTTTCCATATGACAAATGTTTAAAGTAATGGAAGAATATTGAAGCATAACTGTGACGAGATTTTTTTAAAAAATTTTTGACAATAACAAAGGAGATGAAAAGGATGGGGAGGAGAAGTATGAAAATGTGATAGTGAAGAGTGGACCAACAAATTAATAAATTCGGCCTCCAGACCCACCAACTCCTCCCCGCGAGCACATCATCCACAACGGATATTTATGAACTAATGACTTTCATTAGTAAAATTCAGAAAAAAGTATTTAATGTCACTACGAGGATAGAAGGAGTGTGACCATCTTATTTAGTGCTTCTCATTATTTTTTTTTAATATTCATTAAACAAAAGCATCATGCAGTTGTGGGAAAGAAAGGGGCAAAAAAATTAGTAAAATTTAAGATGAAATCATGCCCCATGAATTATTAATTAAAGCTTTGGTCAACACTCAACAGTTTGATTATTTTTGTGTTTTTAAACTACCAGACTAGTGAAGCATAATGAAAACGTAGGCCTGCACTGATAAGAATTAAAAAAAGAATAAATGGAAGGTTTTTATGCATGGGAGGATCGGGACAGTTATTAAAAACCTTGGAATAGAAGGGGGAAGTGAGAGGAAAAAAAAAAAGGGAGACGATGAAGGTGGTCTTAGGTTTATAAATGAAGAAGTTACATGAATAATAATACTGCAAGGGAAAGAAAGAAGATCAAGAGAGGAAAGAGGAATTAAATGAGGAATGGAGGGAGGAATCTGTCAAAAGACAAGAAGAAGAGGGGAGGGGGGCATCATTACTTGGAGTGGTTGAGGTACTTCACTTGTGTGAGAAACCATATACTTTTCGGGTCATGGGGCATGGGATGGGACCCATTTGTTCTGGTCCCGGGCCATGTTCCATTTTCCCTCATTAATTTATGATCAACTACAAACAACTGCATACTCTTGTTCAATAAAATCACATCATATATATATATATATATATGTACATATGAATCGAACTTCATTGCTTTTCCAAAACGCAAAGATTCTTTGTCTTCGATGCCCTCTCCCCAAAAATGACCACTATTTGTTTGACCTTATTCGCAACATTTTGTCAGATGTAACCTTTTTTTAGCATCGTAGGAGACCTCTGGTCTCTATTTTTAACTTTTGTCTTGGTCGGTGACTGCAAATGAGAGCGTAGGAGAGCATATATAGACTGTGCTTCAGATCGAGACTCCATGAAACCATTTGTAATGTAAAAGGGTGATCACATGGTCTTTTTTCAAGTTTGTTTGTTACTTTGATCCAAACCTTGATTACATCGCACTCCTCTCTTGAAATGGCCATGTAATCCAACAAGTTACGATGTAGAAAAAAGGCCTACTGAAGTTGACCTCACATTAATTATGTTGTACTGTACTCAAAATACCATTAGATTAATGAGATCGATCAACCAATTAAGTTACAGGATCAGATTCGGCCGGGCTTCAAGTATGTATCATCATATGTACGTAGTATATTAATTGGACATGGCGCACCTCTTCAAATTACTCTATATATACACGAACATCTTAAACTTTTATTAGATATGGCAGGCATTATGGATGTGCCATATATGTGTCTGTGCTTTCTAAGCACAATTTTATTTACACATGATGCCAGGTCTTTGTTTAGTAGGCCCTAGCAACTGGCTAGCTTTTCCTATCCTGTGTTAGCTCTTCTACTTTTGCAAGTTCGCTACCGCTAGAGATCCATGGTAGGGACTTGACAGTACTTAATACGACAGAGATATGAAAAGCTTCATGGCTCCCAAGTCATCTTAATAATTAATTTGTATGAAGAAATGAAATAATGGTACCCATGTTTCACCAAATCAAGCTGGGTAATTGCTTCATTTGATTTCTCCTTGTTCTTGAGAATCTTATTACAGTGCCTTCAATTGGAAGATTGGCTGGATCCCACTGGTTTCTCCTGATGCCCAAACATGAGATGTGAGTGATGTTCATGTAAACACAGCGTGACGATGACAATTCAAAATTGGAAGAAGGGAATTATTGTGTGTTGGCCGCATGCAATACCGAGAAATTCTCTCGCCAACCAAACACCTTTTATACTGACAAAAATTGCATAAATTCCCATCTAAACTTGTGTGTGTCCTCTTTCTTGGAACTTCAGGGAATAGATCACGCTTCAGACAGCTCATGAATTAAAGCTTGGAGGGGAATCCAAGTGGCTAAGCTTTTTGCAGAAGTAATATTGAAAAGTGCATATTAACAAGATACTACTATAAAAAAGAAAGAGAGGCTCAGAGAACCGATTAAGAGTCAACTGTTTCTCAGCCGCCACTTCTCATGAAGATTCATGAACCTCACAGATCAATCACACATGCCACAATTTGGGCCACAAATCGATGCAGGTGTGCCCATTGTTTTGACCTCTTTTTTTTTTTTAAATAACTTACAAAAAATAATTCTAATTATAAAAACTCAACCATACAGATTAGCAAATGGTTCTTTTCTCCGTTTGAGCGATTTTAATTAAATTTTTAAATCGACTCAGAATGGAGTTATCAGTATAAGTATACAAGTTCATAGGTATAGGAGTAATGCATAAATATATACAGAATTTTTTTAAAATGATTATCTCGCGTGTTTTATCCCCGAGTATAAGGCTTTTGAATTAATGTTTGTCCGAATACTTAAACAAAGTCTTTTGAAAAAATCATCGGGGAAAAAAGCTGTTTCTTTGACTTATTATAAAATAATAATCCACTGAATAATATATATATATATATAAAGAGAGAGAGAGAGAGAGAGAAATATGAATTTTGGTTCATGGTTGTTGCTGAACAATATTAGATTATTAATTTCAAGACACATGGGATTGTAAGCTGTAACTGTATAATTTCATTTAATGGTTGAAGGTTTCAACTGCAGGCAGCATCAAGTTCCGAAGAGGGATTAATGAATAATCTAACGTTTATATCTGTGTCTATAAAACGGAGGGGGAAAAAAGTTGAGGAGAAACCAACTTTTATATCTCTATGAAATAATGCTAAACCGTTTTCTTCATATAGACATAGCTTGAGTTATACTCTTTGTTAGTGATCAGACGCAAAATCATCACTAACAAATCATCACTGTCAATTGGCTGTAAACTAATGAAAAGAGGGTTAGAATAATTAGCTTTTGATCAGAATTAGATTTAAAGGGATGTTTGGTTGCACCTGCAAATCTCGTTCCATCATTCTCTTTGAACTGCAAATTGGAACTTCATTTTTATAAGAAAATGTCAGTATTGGTTTCATTCTTCAACCAACCAAGTATGATAACCATTATTTTCATTTTTTTCTTAAAAACAATAAACAAGAACAGGTAAAGGGTAACAGAAAATCAAAGACAAAGTCATGGGACCTAAATTCTCAACTTTTTTTTTTGGCAGGGAAGTTTGATAGCCAAGATCCAAAAGAAGTGGGTCATCCTCACACTGCCGACAGCTTCATTAAATGCATAATATTATAAAATAATTTGGAATTAAAAGTAAAACGACATCTCATCGACTTAAGCATGTGCAAATAGAGTCTTCCAACCCAATCTCCTGCTTAGATAATAAGTAAAATAATACTAGATGTACAGTTAATGATGAATCAGTGTTTAAGGGACATTTAACAAACATGTTTAGACTTTAATGGGATTAAGTTACCTCTTGCAAGTTTGGTGGCGGCCATTTTCTAGCAATAGGAAATTGAATCAATTGATAAAAGCCGTGCCTACCTTCCCTCTCATATACCATGATAAAAGCAAAACTATATTATCTGGTGTGTACACCAAACAATTCCGTACGATTGATCAAAAGGATCATATATTCAACCACTGGCTTCTTATAAATTAGATAGAGCAACCTATCCATAGGAGGTCGTATGAGATTTCTAAAAACCAGTATCAGATACAATGTGTTGGTCAAATTTGAATAGGCAAAATTGCCACGTTTAACTAAAGATTATTTCAGGTTTATCCACTGGACATCCAGTGCACTTGAAAAAATGCGTTTCAACTTCCAATATCCTTACAAGAAAATAAATAAAGTATGTAGCTTGGGAATGTTATATTTTATCTTTGGTTCCTACGAATTTTCAGAACTATTTTGTCATGGAAATTCAAGAAAGAAAAAAAGAGTAGGACATTCACTCACTTTCGTATATATTCGTTTTCAGTTTCCATTTATAGGGACAACGGCAGGCAAAAACAAAATGATGCCATACAATGAAATTTAAAATGAACGATAAAATGTATTAGCATCTGCAAGTTATAGCTATTGCTTGTTGCTCACCAGCAAATTAGTTTAGCATTACCAACACATTCAAACAGATGTTACAATTATTCGCCAAATAAACGAGATGTCACAAATACTAATTGTTCTGATGCACTCAATTCCCGAATTTGCTCGGAGATCACATCTTTGGCAAACACACCGTTCCCAATGGATCAATGATAGTCAACTTTATCATCAAATAATAAATGTCCAGGCAAACATCCTAAACATATCTTCAAAATTATGGTACCAAAATCATATCATCCACATCAATGATCGATACAAGTATCAACATTCGATTCATACTCGGACAAAATTGAGTGAAAACCATCAAAACAGAAAAATAAATCAGCACTGACAGAATCACTCTTCCATGGGACGATTCTCCTCTGATTGCCGTTGGGAAACTTGAATTTTGATCTTTGGTAAAGTGAGAGATGGATCCTGTTGAAGCACGGAAGGAGCTTTGACCAAATTGATGCCCTGTTCCAACTCCTTTGCAGCCTCCTTGAGAAGCTTAGCCTTATTGCCTTTCATTCTATAAAAATTTTTCAGAGAGTCAGCCAAAGAAAAAAATTATAAGTCATTACATATAAATAACAGTGAATGAAGCAGTTACCTATTCTTGTGGTGTCTCTCCTCCCTGTAAACTCTGATCTTATCAATCTTCGGAATAGCCTTGAGGACATCTTCTGCAAGATTCCTGTCATATCTTTCAGGCCTGTTTCGCTTTCTCTCAAACTCGAATGTTGAATCCTAAAAGAGCAAATAATAGTGCTGAAGTTCCTCCAGACCAGTAGGAGACATAAACAATAGACATAATATACAAACAAGATAGTTGAGAATGTAGGTTGCCTTTACCTGTGTCATATCCTTTCCATGCAATCGCCGATATGCCTTGGTCCATTTTACTTTTCGAGGATTCCTCTTCATTTTAAAGTTCTTGTGACACTTAGATCTACAAAATCGAAAAATCTGCAAAGAGACCGGTTGTCACTAGCCAGGAACTAAATACCCAAGCCAGAAGTGCTGTGTGCATTTTGCCCGTGACAGCACATCAAACTTATTATTCCTGGGCATTTTGTCCCTTTTCATTAAAACCTTCTGACTCATTAGCTTAATTAGAACAGGACTCAACCAAGGTCTTTCATTCTTTATATGACGTAAGTGATCAAAGTAATAAATCCAACATGTCATTTTTATTACATAAGGAAGGGATAAGACAGCCCAATTGCCCCAGGTATTAAGTAAGAAGCCTGGGACACAATATCATCTTCACCTTAAATGAATAGGAAGGAACGTTTATTTTCCTCTGAACTAAGGTAAGAGTGTTGCAAATTTGGAAAGTAGCTATCTACTAAGAGCCTCAATTTCAAATAAGAATCTGCACTCAACTGATCGAATAAGACCAGTCAATTCAAAATAGTAGTCTTTTAATACCTTTTACGCAAATGGACCAGCAGATATACAAGGGAAAGACGTCTAAAATATTATAAATGGAATGAAAATAGTGTACCTTTGCATCATTACGGACAAATTGGATTCCATGTCCAGGGTATATGGTTGAAGAGCAGAACCAGCATTTCTCCAATCTCATTGTGCCTCAACACTAGAGAAACACTTTTACTCAAAGAAAATGATCTGAAACACAAAAGAATAACAAGCCATACTTCTCCACTCAAAAGACAAATAAAGAGAAGAAACACGATTGTATCAATTGATATCATCAACTTATCGCAACTATACCACCCCCCTCCCCCGGAAAAAAAAATAATAAAAGAAAAAAGAAACAAAAGACAAGTTGAATGATTTGTCGCTGAAAGCTTAGGAATTGATAAAATATAAAAAGAATGAAATGAAAATCAACAAGTGTTATATCATATGCCGCCAAATTACTTAAGATTAAGGTTAACAGAAGGTATACATCATAAACAGTCCCTTGTGCACAACATGGATAATCCACTATTACTTTCGAAGAGAACAACTGTTAGAAAAGCAATTCCAAAAAACAGATATCAGCTCTTGGAAAAATAAGAAGCAAAATGATACCGAAGACAAGAAGGGAACACAGAAGCCAAGGAGATTTAGAACAAAATTTTTAACAAATCACTCACCTTCCGTCACAAACGTACACACCTTCCGAGATGGTTTCGCCGGTGACAGCTCCTCCGTCGCACAGCTCGCTCAAACGTTCCTTCTCCTTGGCCGCAGAAAGTGATGGAGCAAATGTGAGGAAATTGGGTTTTAGGGTTATGAGGGGCAGGCCAAACTTCCCAATCTCGTTTCGCAGTGATTGCAGACCTAGAGGAGGATGGGGATATGCTTGGTGATTCAAACCTCAACACTGAAATAGGAACGACATCCTCTAAGAGTCGGGGGAAGGCTGTTCGAGGCAACTATGGCCAGCGACTGCTAGAGAAGAACTCTGCTGGAGGCGACAGTAGACTAAAGCAACTTCTAAACCTAAGGGCAAAGAGCCCACAAGCCCAAGTGCGCTAGACAAGGCCAATTTAATTGAAAGAGTTTCAAATGGGCCTGCTGTAGCCCAAGACACGCCTAAGCTGCAAAGAAAGGATGTAATATGATAGGCTACAAGTTGTACTGAGTGGCAATGTGTCGCAGTCGAGTTGGACTTCGAAATAAAGCCCACCTGTTTCCCTTTAACAAAACGTTAAGCCTAGTTTGAGACACCAGAAATGTGGTGGCCATGTTTTTTTTTTCAGAGAAACGTGCTCGTCATTCTATTTTTAGTATTATGAATACGTATTCAACAACAACATTATTACTCTTTCATAATCAAATATTCGGTCGAGTGATTGGCCAAGAAAAAAAACGGATCAAATAATTGTCTAACTTTAGAATTATATCATAAGAACTTACAGACAACCAAACTAACTATGGCAATCAGAGGAAGAGAAGAAAAGAGAAGAGAAAAATTCCAGGCATTGACCGGTGGTTCTTATTCATATATATATATATATATATGAAAATAATGAAATGTTTATTCATATTGAATTAGTACATGTGAATGTTTTTTGAATAAATAATAAAATATAGCAACTTCGTCATCTTAGACACAACTTTCTACAAGTAGCAAGACGAATTTCATTGTAAGTTGTATGTGATACAATTTGCGGTGTGTGTCTGCGTGTTTATTAAGTCTACTGATCTATGATGAAAACATAGTCACGATAGTGGAAGTTCACATAACTCACAATAATTTGGTCGACTTTGATTTTTTTTATATCTCAAATATATATTGTTAAAATTCAAATAAACTAATAAGTAATAGACTACTCTTAATTGGATTACATTTTTTAAGTGGGATGAAAATTGAAAACACTACGTACTCAGACATAGAGTAAAAAAATTAGGATGAATAAAATATTCATAACTTATGGATACTTATTTTGAAGGGTTTGGATTATATTAACAATTATTTTAATCATTTTATTTCTGTTATTGAGATTTAATAAATAAAATGTATTTCTTGTTTTATAAAAAAATTATGTTCCTTACTCAGTCCTCCCCGTAAACATCTAAACACATCTGACGAAACAAGCTTGTAACACGTTGAAATGTTATTGGATTGGTCTTTTAAATACTATAACGCGTGTGTCTCTGAGTCGCACTTCAAATTTTGAGAGATGGAGGAACAGTGTAGAATAATTCAAGCACGTAGTCACTTGTATCTCAAGTAATTAAAGAAAAAGTTATGCTTGATACATGAAAAATAAATTTAAAAAAAGGTTAAAAAAAGCTGTATAAAATTTATATTCGATGGATAATTTTTTTTATATTAGAAACAGAGATTGTCATGTTTATGAAAACAACTTTCTCATTCCTATTTCTTTTCAACTCACATTTTGTACCCAATGAACTCTTATTAGAGCCTAGAGGATGTGAGAATTTAAATGCACTCGCACGAACCTACATGCCTGAAAATTTCTACTTGCTTATTTTAAAATTATGCTTTAAACATAATTTCACTAAAAATGATTAAAAAAAATTTATTTAACAAAATTTGATAGTGATGTCTTTTATTAAGATTATTATGTTTGAAAAAAAATAATTTTATCGTCAAACTATACTAACATAAATATGTATTTATTTGACTTTGAGAGAGACTTCCCAATGGAATATTTTTTTTTAACAAGGTTAGGAGACAATCATTGTATTTAGGGCTGCTCCCAAATAATATGTGGGGCTGGGGCTACCAAAGTGCTTTTTTTTTTTGGTGAAACGGCTAGAGTGCTTTATGATTGGCGGAGAATCGTTTATGCTTTTTATCTTCTTCAGTTCTCCCCCAATCAATTAGTGCTAAAGTGCTAAATAGGCATTAATGGTGTGTTTGGTTTCCCGTTAATCCTGGTCTTTAACCAAAGTGGTGTGAGAATAGTTTTGTCTCAAAACCTACAAAATCACATTCATAACATGAAACCAAACAGACATAAAAACCTCAAAACTTATGCTTTTGCCAAAACCACATTTTAAATGTGATTTCAAACAGAGTCTTATGTATATCTAAATTTCTTTGAAAAACTATTCATTAAATTCTAGTGAAGTCGCTTTTGTATTTTTCTTTTTTCTTAAAAAGAGGTTATGACAAAATGATAGCAATAATAGAAACACTCACGAACTACTAATTAAATAAACCACGAGCTGTATGATTGTGTTTTCAAATAACCGTTTCAAATGTTTTTTTTTTATTTTGTATGATTCTATAATAAGGCTATATTTGAGAATTGGTGAATTACAAAGCCAGGCCTTTAAAGTTTTTTAGATTGATCGAAAAGATGGAGGATTGTGGAAATTAAATAAAATTTATGTGACAGGGTTATGAAAAAATTTGCACGTGAGATTTGCTGTCTTAGTTGTTATACTGACGAAGGAGACTAAACAAATGTGATGAAGGACGAATTTTTTTTTTATTTTATTGTCAGAGTGTAAATTTGTTTTCATAATATGAGAGATCCATTGCATCTAAAATGTATATTTGAGAATAAAAGAAAAACCATTAACGAAGGAAAGAGAAAATTAAGAAAAGAATCAGATCATGAAAGCGAAGGGATGGAGTAGCCGGGGTTGAAGCTGAACACGTCGAAGGCAATGATGCATGTGATCGAAGTGGTCCAATTAGTGCCATCGTCTTCCTACAACGGTGGTCCATACTAGTGCAACATCTTAATGCGTTAATTCTGCTTCCTTTTATATATATATATATATATATATATATAATATTTAACTGTTCCCAAGCTGTGACTGGTTAAACTAATTTTGTTTGTTTTCTCTTTTATGGTGTATTTGCTATTTTCAGTATTAATAAAAAGGACTCCCTGTTTGGCCAAAAAATAAATAAAAGCTGTGACTTGTAGTATTAGACTTCGTGTAATACATTAGCCCTATCACCAAAGTTTTTGTTAAAAATGCACACTGAATGAACATATAATATTGGGACGGGGTGGCAAAATCTATTTTATATATAAAATTATTTGGGATGGGAGGAAATCTGTGTTATTATCTAAGCAGGGATTCAAGAAAATGGATAATGATTATACTCTAGTTACGTGGCATCTAAGGTATACATTTGGATGATAATTTATAATTATTATATTAATATGGCAATCATGTAGGATTTACAGTTTTTTAAAATGATATAAATGGTGAGTTTTAAAAATAGCTTTACACTACAAGAGATGAAAAATAATTTTTATTGATTTTGAATCAATATTGGTCTCTCATCTATTTGTATTATTTGAAAATTTCTTTCTTTTTTTTTATAATCTAACCCAATTTTCATTCGCAGTTAATTTTGTGACAATTATTGGTGGATAATACTCATGATAGCTTAAATTAAATTTAAATTCTTATTTAACCTTTTAGAGGATAATTAAAAAATATTAATATATAAAGGTTACATTTTTCCCCAATTTTCATATACGATATGATGATATTGCCATAATCTTTTGGTTATGATATTATCATCTCCATTACTGTACTCATCAACATTTAGAGCATGTTTGGTTTGTATTATTTAAAAATTTCTTTTTTTTTCCTATAATCCAACCCAATTTTTATTTGCAGTTAATTTTGAGACAATTATTGGTGGATAATACTCATGATAGCTTAAATCAAATTTAAATCCTTATTTAACCTTTTAGAGGATAATTAAAAAATATTAATATATAAAGGTTACATTTTCCCCCCATTTTCATATACGATATGATGATATTGCCATAATCCTTTGGTTATGATATTATCATCTCCATTACTGTACTCGTCAACATTTAGGACTTGTTTGGTTTGCATTTTTATAAACAAAATCATGGTTTCTAATTATTATTTTCTTTTTTTTCATCCAAACAGTTTTTCAGTAAACTTCTCTACTTTTATCCAAACTTTATTTTTATAAACTGTGGTTATTTTAAAAATATTTTTATAAAAAGATAAACTAAATGGGCATTTAATGACAACTATCTCGCATCTGTGTATATCTAAGTCACATGTTTGTACTACTTATCCATACCATATATTTGTCATGACAACCCCGTTTCAACTCCATTCGTGTGATATCTCAAGATTGATATGAGTGGCAGATTTTCACAATTGTAAGACTTTAGATGCCGTAAGTTTTTTCGTAAAAAATATCGTATAGCTACTTTATTTGTCTTATTATGATATATTTGTTTACTAAATGTGCATATCTTTGAGTATTCATTTGACAGGGTGATCGAATTTCAGGGATTGTTAGGAAGGCTTATTTTTCATAGTTTAAGAGAATACTCAAATGTAAGGCAAGGTTTATGATGTCAAGCAATTTGGTGTTTAGACTTAATATGAAAATTTTCAGACCACCAATTGTCTGTACAAGATATAATTCCAATATTCTACTAAGGTATTTCCAATTGATGGCAATGGATCTATTCATCCACACGGTTTTTTCTTTACTCCAATTATGGATATAATTTCCCACACTGTTGAGTAGGATTATTTAGTTGGTATGTGTGTTACTTATTAACATTAGTTTTTTTTGTATTCCACTATTTGAAAATAATCTTATTTTTCAACTTTCTCTATTGTAGATGTTATTGAGAAACTAATTGGAATTGTGAATTTGGAATAGCCATTGAAAGATGACAAGCAGCTTAAGAGGATAGAGATCATGATTGAAGATCCTGAGTGAAAAGCCATGATTGAAGATTTCTAAAATAAATTTAACAAAAATATGAAAATAGATAAAGCACATTAGTATTAATAAAAAACTTCAAAAAAAAATATTCATAAGAAAATGAAAATTATACTAAAATTACATTATTTTCCTTTTTTTGACTATAATTAAATTAAACTTTAAAAATTATGAATTAAAAAGACTACGATAAACAAAACAACATTTAGGTTGTCAAATAAATTCAAACCAATTAAGGTTTAGGTTAAATTTCATTAAACAAGTTTAAGTTTAGGGCTTGAATTAAATTTTAAATATTTTTTATATTCAACAAAAAAATATTACAAATAATAATTTTTTAACTAAATTATGCAATTTCGTAATTGAAATCATTTAAATTCTCTTACTTCTGAATTTATGATTGTAATAAAATTCTTCTTAAAAAATGAATGATTTAAATTTAATCAAAATCATATTTTTATGATAAAAACTCATATTAAAATTTCTTATTTTTGAAGGATCATATGTTGGCTCATATAGTGTGTAAAATCATTAATATAACAAAATCCAAACTCAATTAACATTAATAATTTCTATCATCCGTTCTTGTTATTGTTCCTGATTTGGTGGGGAGGGTTATTGTTAAATGCAATTCCAGTGGTTAAATGAAATTCTTCTGATTTGATCAGTTGTAATAGTAATTATCCTTTTTCGCATATTCAATGCATCTTTTCTGTTAAGATGTTGCATTTTGCATTTTATATTCCTTTTGCATAATTATAATTTAATTCCATTTATACGGTTAGTTATTGCTGAATGATGGTTGTAGTTTGTAAAATCATTATTAAGAATTAACATTACATCATAAGAAATTAAGAATTAAGAATTACGCCAATTAATTGGATTTAAAATATTGAATTATTTCATTAATTCAAACTCAATTTATTTAATCGGTTGGGAAAGTGATGATGAAAAATTTTAAAGATGGACTATGGAATTGATTATTTGTAATATTTGGATATTAATTGCATAATATCCAAACTAATAAAAATAAGTTGGCAAAAAATAAAAAATAGAAATAAGCTTTTATTTTATTACTAAATTAATTTTTTGGGGACCGATACAAAATCTAATTTTAAATAAAAAATGATTTGATAAGATTTTATCTAAATCCCAATCTTTGAACTAATTATGTTATTTTGGCTAAAATGGAATTAATTATGTTATTAATAAAAATTTTAATTTTGTAATTAAGTATTAGTAATTATTAAAAAAACTATTTATTATACCAATTAGGCTAATGACTCAAGTTTACTAAGTGAATGCAAATAAATATATATAAATTTATATCTTACATTAATAATATACATATTATATATACATTTAATTTAATAATATTACAATATATATCTCACATATATTATATATAATTCTTTTTATATTTTAATAATATAGAGTTTGCTAATATAAACTATATTGCAAACATTATACTATAAATTCTTCTATCACTTGCTGAACTCATCATTATCTCTATAAATTATATTATTCTCATTTGTAATAGTTGAATTTTTTTATTTGTATTTAATATTCTCATTAAAGACTATTTAATTTTCCTTCAAAATAATTAATCTAATGTATCATAAATCTTATGAACACTATATCTAAATTACTTAATTATATCTAAGTGATAACATATTATCTGCTAAGAAAATAATAAAGAATAACATTTAATAAAAAAAGATAATGATTTTTATTGATTAACTTATATGAATAAAATATTAATTTTAAAACAATACATATTTTTAAAAAATTACATATTGAGTGCATTTAAAATTTTAATTTCAATTTTTTAAATATGTGCAATATTTTTTATGGATACGATCCATGAGAAAACTTTATCAAAGATATTTTTCTAAGAAATTGGTTATGTTTCTCATGGATAGTGTTGTGAGAAATGTACTCAATTCTTTTCATTGTTTTCACAATACTTCTCATTAAATTATCTGTGAGAAATTATTCTTATAGACTTGTCCCTAAGAAATTGTAAAACTTTCTCATGGCAAAGTTTTCTTAACATTTTTGTTATTATTTTTTCATTATCTCTCACATCCATTTATGTGAGAAATAATCATCTTTCTCATGGGGATATCCATAAGAGTGCCAATTTTGCACTTAACATCACTAAAAGACTACAATTTCTTAGAGACAAATTCATGAGAAAGGATTAAATTTTTCATGGAAAAAGTTGTGAGAAATTTTGGCACCACTTTCTCACCATAAAACGAGCATTTTTCTCATAAATATTTCATTTAAATTTTCTCTCGATTTATTTTCAACAATAAATGCTTTTTTAGACAATTTTCATGAGAAATTTCATAAAAAATTATTGTCCCAAGAAATTTTCCTAAAAAAAAAAAACTATTTTCTTGTAGTGCATATAACATAAATTTTTTAAACGAATAAGCAAAAACTCAAACGTTGATTTTGGACTTTTATATTCAGTTGATTTTTACCCAAAGATTAATAATTTGTGTCTCCTCTCTCAATTTTAATCAATAAATTGATAAAATGATATACATGTTTATATATATATAGTATGTATAAATAATTATTGAATATTTTACGATATAAATAATATTCAAAATTGTCTAAGGATATATATATATAGGTTCCCCAAGTCAATTAATGATCATTCAGTTAAAATAATTAAATGTATAAAATATAGTATTAATTGATTTATTCAACACGATTAATTGTTTTATCATGAATTTGAAATTTTTTTTGCCAATATCATGTGATTGAAATGATTTAAATTTTTTCAATTCTCAGTTTCTTTTGGTTATAAAATTCATCTAAAAAAATTAATCATTTAAATTTAACCTAAATCATATTTTTAGATAAAGTTTATATGTTACTCTATTGGTTTCAATCTAATTTTATTAGTATATGTTGACCTACAAAATAGATTAATTGTGATGACCTTTTTTAGTATTTTGTATAATTTTAGGGATTTTATAAGTCTATTAAAATGTTGTACAAAATAATTATACTTATTTATTCCAATTTGAATGAAATTATAAAAATATATTGATTTTTAGATTTATATAGGTAAATATTAAAAATAATATGAAGTTGTAAAACCATTTTGAATTTTGAAATAAAGAGTGCTAAATATGAGAATATACGCAATTCAATCATGGGCCATAATTTATACAGGTTCTTTTTGGAGGCTTGAAATTTTATCATCTCATATCAAATATCATGTATAAAGAATTATTGGATAATTTAAGCTAATATTTTTTTGTGGTTATTTTTCTTTAGATGTAATATTTTATATTATTACATCTTTAAAAATTTCTTATTTACATGTTTAGTTTATTACGTCTTTTATTATAAATATTTATTTCTTGTTTATATTAATCAATATATAATTGTTCAAACTCATTGTATTATAATTGTAAATGTTTGTATTAAATTTTTTTATTTATGAAGGATCTTGTACATCATATAGGTGTATAACTAATTTAGAAAAAGAGAGAATATTAATTTTAGTATATAAATGCATGATGTATTAATGTGGAGCAAAGTACAAGGACATGTTGGTACAATTTTTAAAAACAGTTTTTTGGTTTTTAAAAATAAAAAATTTTATTTGATAAACCTATTTTTTATAAACTGTTCTGAAAAATAGAAAAATAAAAGAACAAAAATTCAGAACATTTTTAAAGTGTTTTGTAGTTTTTGTTCTGGAAAATAAAAGAAAAGGTGAAAAACACTCACTTCATTAATAGTAAAATTATAAATTTTAAAAAACTCATCTATCATTCACTAGTTATGATTTTGAGAACAACTATTCAAACAGATTTTTTTATTTTCTTATGTTTAAAACTTATTCTTAAAAACAGTTTTATAAAATTGTTTTGAGAATAAGAAAATAAAAAACACTATCAAACATACCCCAAGTCTCCCAACATTAGCAATTTGTTTGGTTGAAAGGATTTGTACATGAGCAAAGGAGCTAATTTATGTTTACGGTAACTAAATTATTCTTATTTTTTTATTCTAAGATTACCCATACGGTATCCTAAAAATCATACATTCTCACACCCCTCATATCATTATTGCCATTAGTTAGTATGTGCATTCAGCCTCAGGCCTTCTTAATGACAGTTTTGCAAATTAAAATGCGAGAATTGATTCTCTCTTCTCTATGAGGTCTGGTCAATATCCTAAAAATGGGACTGGTTATTAAATTAGTCAAAATTCACTGGTTTGACTAACAACTGTGTGGTCGGCTAACAACTGGCTTTTTGAATTTAAATCGCTTCAATTCCTTAGGGATTCCAGAACCTTCCCATAGGCTCTTTGACGTTTTAATTTTCAAAACGGTAATGCGCTTACACGTACAGCCGCGTGCAGCGTCATTTAATGCTGCGTCTTTTCGTCAGCCAAATCACGTTACCCAATGGTGACGATTGGCTCCCCCAAAATCATGATTATTTTGCTCGTTTTCGAGGAGAAGGATACATATTGGACTTGGGTGCTCATCCTCTTATTTCATCCTACCTCTGCTTTTCATCTTCTTTGAATCTCTTCGTCGTCTTTGACCTCCTTTTCCTTGCCCCTTCCGTCATTTTTCCAGGTACGCCCTCTTCTGTGTTCTCCCCTTTTCTCAAGTACTTCACATTATTCTATACTTTTCCCATTCACCATGAGTTCAAACCGTGGATCCGAGGCATCGGCTGGGTCGTCCTCTCCTCAAATCCTGATAGAGAGAGAAGTTCTGGGCATCGGAGAAGAACTTTCACCATCAAACTCTCCCGTCCCCAGCACAGAATTAAATTTTCATCCGGCCGACTTTCCAACCGAAAGGGAGGCTTCATCTTCGGCTATGGCAGTGCAAATGGCCGTTCAAAACCCCCAAAAGGTTATTCCTAGAGTTCAGAGAGATCCAGTTCCTGACATTCGGCTTCCGGGATATTATTGGGTAAAGGGAGAAGTTGGATCTTATCACTCTAAATTTCGGACTGCTGAATCGATCATAGAAATGAGGAAATCCATCCCTCTGTCTAGCAGACAAATTGAGGAGGCTGTGGTTGCCGAGCCGTGTACAGAAGATGAGCATGTTTTTATGTCGGCACAACGAGGGCAAACACATTTTACTTATATGTATAAAACATTATTTGAGTCACTGGGAGTTGGCCTTCCTTTCTCGGAGTTTGAATGCGCTGTTTTAAGGGCGTTGAACGTAGCTCCGACTCAGCTTCATCCCAACAGCTGGGGGTTTTTAAAGGCTTTCGAAGTCCTGTGCAGAAAACTGAACATGACACCGACTGCTCCCAAATTTCTCTACTTCTACCAGATCCGATTTGGAAATAAGATCGGCTGGATTTCTCTCAGTGGTATGAATAAAAAGGGAATAATCGGTCCATATACCTCATCCTACAAAGACTTCAAAGGAAGTTTCTTTAAGGTGCGCCCAGCCGAGGGATACTCAGACATGTTCTTTGATGAGAGAGGACGACCCAGATTTCCTTTTTATTGGACTCGGACTCCTATTAAGTTCCAGTCCTGGAGTTACGAGGATATGTCGGCATCCGAAAAGGAGGATGTCGGCCAGTTAAATAAATTACCTCGTCCTCTAAACTGTAAAATATTACTTAGGCTCCCCTACTCTTCAACCCCTAATAAAGATTTTACACGTGAGTGCTGATTTTTCTTTTCCTTATGCAACCATACTTACTTCAGCTTCTAATATATGCTTTCTATTTTGCAGTGGTGATGGGGAAATTTAACTGGCGTTCGATAAAACACATGGCCCCATCATCTGGACCAAGTGCCGAGAAGTTACAGGCTCACCTGGATAAAGAAGAGAGAGGTCGCGCTGAAGTAATAGCAACAGCTGAGGTTGTTGAGATTCCCTCCTCTTCACGAAGCCCCCCAAGCAAACGTGCTCGACTTCTGACCACCGATGAGGAGCCTGTATCTTCAGCTCACCAATCTCCTCTGCCTTCTCCTGTTAGACGCTCGCCTTCAGGCATTGATCCAAACACTGCCAAACTTTTCACGAGTAGCGTCCAGGGAATCAGTGACAAAGAGACCTTGCAGCGATTGGGTCCCAAAGCTATTTTGGAATCCATGTCGGCTATGGCCTCGTTTTGTCGGGAGGAGTTTGAGGAAAGCAATCGCCGTCTAGAGGCTGCTAAGGTCGAGCTTCTGGAAGTAACCAACGCGAAGGACAAGGCTTCCTCGGAGCTTGCCGAAGCTTTAAAGTCTCAAGCAGCTCTTCTTCGGCAGGTAGAAGAATTAAAAGGGTCCCTCGATGCTGCCGAGATGAAAGTGCAAGGGGTTGAAAAGGAGCGAGATGCCCTGACGACTGAGGTTGCTTGGGCAAAGAGCGTTGAAGCCGAATCCTCGGCCCTTGCTGCTAATTTGCAGAAAGATTTGGAACAAGCCAAGAATAAACAGGCCGAGCTTGAGGCCGACGTTCAGGAAGCCGTGCAACAAATAATGAAGGAGCACGTAGAGGGCTTTCATAAAGCGCTTCGTCAGGTGCATCTTTTCATGCCGAAAATTGAGCTCTCGGCATTTGATGTAAATAAAGACGTCAAAGATGGTATGCTTGTGGATGAGGAAGAATTGTAGGATATTCCTACAGCTTCGGACCGCCCATCTCCTTGATTGTCTATTTCTTTCCATACTTGGATGTATTGTTCAAACTTATTTCTAAGCAATGATAACAATCTTTTGCCGATTCCTGATGACCTGTCCGTGTTCAAATTTTTGACAAAGTTTAACATAATCCCGTAGTTCTTTCTCGACTAAAATTTAATTTAGCCTCTCGGTTCACTTTTAGCCGAGTTTACGATAGAAACTTTGATTCATACTTGACCAAATTTCAATTCCCCGATTCACACTTGACCGAGTCTTTAACAAAAATTTGGTTCAATCTTGACCAAATTTACTTCGAGTGCTCGGTTCATACTTGACCGAATTTTGGTTCAGACTTGACCAAATTTAATTCGAATGCTCGGTTCATACTTGACCGAATTTTCCTCGATTCACACTTGACCGAGTATTGGTTGTAGACCTCGGTTCATACTTGACCGAATTTTCATTTCCTCGATTCACACTTGACCGAGTATTGGTTGTAGACCTCGGTTCATACTTGACCGAATTTTCATTTCCTCGATTCACACTTGACCGAGTATTAGTTGTAGACCTCGGTTCATACTTGACCGAATTTTCCTCGATTCACACTTGACCGAGTATTGGTTGTAGACCTCGGTTCATACTTGACCGAATTTTCATTTCCTCGATTCACACTTGACCGAGTATTAGTTGTAGACCTCGGTTCATACTTGACCGAATTTTCATTTCCTCGATTCACACTTGACCGCGCTGCCTTTTTAAGCAACTTGAAGAACGGCCTAGCTCTCTCTGCTAACCTCGGTACAAAGCGTGATAGTGATGCTAGTCGCCCCGTCAGTTTCTGCACTTCTTTTATGTTTTGGGGGCTTCTCATGTCAATAATAGCTCGGCATTTGTCGGGATTGGCTTCAATACCCCGATGTGTTAACATGAATCCTAAGAATTTCCCCCCGTTAACTCCGAATACGCATTTCTCAGGATTTAACCTCATGTTGTACTTCCGTATTCTTCCGAACACCTCTCCAAGGTCGGCAGCATGCTTGGAGGGATCTTCGGACTTCACTACCATGTCGTCAACATATACTTCCAAGTTTCTCCCGATCTGATCCTGAAATATTTTATCCATCAACCGTTGGTAAGTAGCCCCAGCATTCTTCAGTCCGAACGGCATCACCTGATAACAATAATTAGCGTTCTCAGTCATGAACGCAGTTTTCTCCTCGTCAGGGGGGTACATCCTTATCTGATTATACCCCGAGTAGGCATCCAAAAAGCTGAACAGGCCACATCCTGACGCTCCATCTACAAGCCGATCTATGCTCGGGAGGGGGTATGTATCTTTCGGGCATGATTTGTTTAGGTCGGTGTAATCCGTGCACATTCTCCACCTTCCATTTGCCTTCTTTACGAGCACCACATTAGCCAGCCACGTTGTATACTCAATCTCTCGAATGAACCCAGCATCAATCAATTTTGCAGTTTCTTCCTTCATTGCCTTCCGCCTTTCCTCACCTACCCGCCTTTTCCTTTGCGCTATTGGCTTAGCTTCAGGGTACACCGCAAGTTTGTGGCATAAAAAATTTGGATCAATTCCCGGCATATCCGAAGAAGTCCATGCAAACAAATCAGCATTGTCCTTCAACATCTTTGTTATCTGCTCTTTAATCTCACCTCCGAGTTTACTCCCGAGACTGGTGCACCGGTCTTCACCGGCAAGCTGAAATTTCTGCAATTCTTCAATAGGCATTGGTCTTTGGTCCCGCGCATCAAGTCGAGGATCAAGTTCCACCAAATTTACTGATGCTGTATCCTTTTTCATATGTTCACTGCCGCCAACCATCCTTCCTCTGGTGACTTTTAGATTATCCATATAACATTGTCTTGCCACCTTTTGGTCAGCTTTTATTGCAATTATGTTTCCGGTCGCCGAGGGAAACTTCATTGTGAGATGCAGAGTGGAAACCACGGCGCCGAGCTCGTTTAACGCAGGTCTACCTATCAAGATATTATAAGAAGTTACTGCATCAATTATAAGATACCTGACCATAATGGTTTTTGATCCGAGATCTCCACGGAAGGTGGTCAACAGCTCCACGTATCCTCGGGTGTGAACCTGTTCTCCGGCAAAACCGACCAACGGATCGTGATAAGGCCTGATCGTTTCCTCAGGTATCCCGAGCTTCTGGAAGGTAGAATAATACAATATATCCGCAGAGCTTCCCTGATCTATCAGTGTCTTTCGGACGACATAATTGGCCACCTCCACTGAAATCACCATGGGGTCGTCCTGATTAGGATCAACTCCTTCGAAATCCTGATCCGAAAAGGTGATGGGCGGAGAACTCCGGGGCACTCGGGGCATAGTCGCATTTACCGCCCGAATGTTCCTCAAGTGTCTTTTCCTAGCCGAGCTGGTTGCTCCTCCTCCAGCAAACCCTCCTGCGATAGTGTTGATAACCCCTCTGATTCTGTTCCCTTCCCTACTTCGAGTGTCGTCTGGTTGCACTCTTTCTTTATTCGGTTGCCGAGGTTCCTCTTGACCTCGGGTCTGACTTCTACCACGACCTCTTCCACTATAGGAGGGTCGACTTCCGTGACCCCTCTGTATGAAGTTGCCGAGATGACCAGCCTGGATCAATTCCTCAATCTTGTCTCGTAATGTCCAGCACTCCTCGGTAGTGTGACCATAATTGCGATGGTACCTGCAATGCTTTGACTGATCCGCCATCTCCGGGGTATGTCCGGGGACTGGGAGCCGTATCAACTCGGTATTGCAGGCTTCATCCAAAATTCGAGCGCGGTTGGTGTTTAATGGAGTATAGAAGTCATACTTCGGTCCCCGACTAATACCTTCTCTCTTATACTTCCCCTTTTCTAACGTCGGCCTCAGACTTCCACGGCTGCTTGATTCCGTTCGCTTGTCCAGATCAGTCCTGACCCTATTTCTAAATTTTGACACCTCCTCCATTTGTATGTATCCAGCTGCACGATTTCTAAGCTCATCTATGTCGGCAGGTGGTTTTCGACATAGATGGTCGGCGAACGGCCCCGGCTTGAGAGCCATCAACATCGTGTGCATAGCTACCTCAGGATTTAGATCCCGGATCTTTACCGAGACTGACGAGAAACGCTCCATAAAACTTCTTAGGGATTCATCCCTCTCCTGTCGCAAGTTTACCAACGCAGCCGAGGTAAGCTGATGAGGTCGGCTGGTGGCGTACTGTGCTCTGAATTTATTGACCAATGTTTCAAAACAATCAATAGATCGTGATGGGAGCCGGGTATACCAACTCAGAGCCGCTCCTTTCAAGGACGTAGGGAAAACCCTACATAAAACTGCATCCTCATTTGTGAACAGATTCACCTGCGTAACATACGCATCCACATGCTCATCAGGGTCGGTGGTACCATCATATCTTTCTAAGTTTACACCCTTCCATCCTTTTGGCAATGGCGTCTCCATAATGCCATCAACGAACGGATGTCTCCGGACTGCCTGCTTGTCGCCTCGCAAATTGTCAATGTTGGTTTCTGAATGGTGTGTTTCCTCCCGTCGGCTCCCCTCACGATATGACCGTTGAGCTTCCCTGTTGATATTCCCCCGTTCCCCTCCTCGAGGAAGAGAAGTACTTTCATGATAGCGTTCCTGCTCCAACTGTCTGTTCCTTTCACGCATCTCCTCGTTCTCCTTTCTTAATACCTCCATCTCCTCACGCATTGCCCGGATGACAGGGTGGTCCTCCAAAGAAGGCCCGTCTCTCTCAGTCGGTAGAGCACAAGGCTCTTAACCTTGTGGTCGTGGGTTCGAACCCCACGGTGGGCGCCAAAAATGTTCCGTCTAAAAGATAATCTTTTGTCTCAGAGAGAATATTTCGTCTAAAGACCGAGAATCTATTCCACCTTCTTTTTTTCAAATGTCCCCGGTTTACATTTATCTTTTTTCCTTTTATTCACCATCTCTTGACCGTTAAGATGTAACCGTCTTCTCCCTATAATCCCTAATTTATTGGGATATTTCATAAATTGCCATTATGGAGTATCACGCTCTTTTAGTGTGATCCCTGATTTTTCGCCCTGCAGTTATGATTCTGTGACTGTTATGATCTCATAACTGTTATTCCTAGCCGGGTGTTTTTGAGATAAAACAGCTTTCGTAGAGAAACCCGTATATGACCGAGATATTGTTCAGTCGGACGATCATTTGGCCATACAATTACTCGGCCTTATCATTCGATAACCGATGTGTTACTTGGTTCGTAGCGCTTAAGCTCGGCCTCCGAATTATAGCTCGGTGTATATGAGCCCGGAAGGCGAGGCTTCAAAAGAGCGTATATCCACCTCGGACTTGTAACCTCGGCACGTTCATTTCGATACGTACAAATACTTATATTTTCTACTTTACCCTTATTAAATACTCAATTCTATTTTTATTATAGAGTTATAAATGAGGAGAGAGGAAGAGAGGAAGCATTAAAGACAGGGATAAAATGGGAAGAAAAATATCCAATACCTTATATTTTGAATTAAAAATTTACCATACAAAATGTCTTATAATATAAATAAGAGATAATACATTTAAAAATACTTTTAACTTTTATAACCCAAATAAGTTTTTAATCAAACTTATTTCGGTAAAGAGAATATTTAAACCTAACAATTTATAACAAACTTAGTGTCCATTTTATTTATCTTTTTGTAAAAGGTCGTTTAGAATAACTATAGTTTATAAAAATGAAGTTTGGATAAAAGTAGAAAAGTTTATCACAAAATTGTTTGGATAACTTTGAGAAAAATGATGGTTAGAAATTATAGTTTAGTTTACAAAAAATAAACTAAACAAGTCCTTACTTTTATTCAATCTTTATTTTTATAAATTTCATTTATTCTAAATTAACATGTGAGACTTAATATGTGAGGTGAGGAAAAAAAGAAATTTGCATTGGGTGCACTATGCTTATTATCTATACAAGATCTAGATTGTCCAGATTTATAATTTTTTTATTTTTATTTTTATATAATAATAATATTTTTTTAAAGTGATAATTATAAAATTATATCTATTTTAAATTTTACATATAATAAAATAAAATATATTAAAAATATAATACTAAAAAATTAAAATTAATTAACTACTTTGATTTCTCTAAAAATTTTAATATTTTTTTAAAATTATCTTTATTTTATTTCTCTCTTCCTCTATAGATATATTAAATAAAAATATTTTTTTAAAAATATATAATAAATATTAAATTTTATATTATAAATGACCTTATATTTATAACAAAATAAAAAATACTTGTACCAGAGCGGAGGTAGTAATAAACAGTTTAAAGGCCGATGCCACCTGGTGCCCATCCACCGAAAGTGTAATCGGAAAAAGAGCCATCAGTCCAATATTATTATATATTATATATTTTGGAAATGGGGCAAAACAGTCCATCGAGGTTCGAGCACTGGACGCTTCTCCCAAAGCTATACCGATACATGCTTGTTCATTTCAGTCCCTCCCGTCTCTTCAATTTGCTCCCAGGAACAAGGCTTACTTGCCCCTCTGAACTCAGCTTCACGCCTTCCCTACAAGTACAATGCCTTCTTATCATCATTGCTTCGATTCTTCCTACCAAACACTCAATTCTCCCTCTAACCATACTCGCCATGGCTATTCCAAGGCTCAAACGTGCTTCTTCAAGATTCTTCGTATCATTTCATCCCTCCCTCCCTCTCGTCATCCCATATCCAAGTCCTCTTCAACTAGCGGGATTCCTATTGATCTGAATCCGCGATTCTGTTCCCAGGATGCAGAATTTCATTGTAATTCAAGAACGGAAGCTATTCTGAAGGGAACGGAGGAGAGAAGAAATGGGCCAAGATGCTGTTGGCAAGGAGAGTGTTCTAGTTGAAGCGAATGACGATGGAGTTGATCACGACGAGGAAACAGAGATCGAAGCAGAGATCAGAGTCGAAAAGGAAGAGGATGAACGAGAAGAGAAAAAGAGAGGCGTGGAAAATGAGTATAACTGTTTGGATTTGCTAATCGAAGCAGCCAGCGTAATATGAGGAAAAGAAGAGTCCAAGATTGAGGAAGCGAGAAGGAGGGTTGGATGGTTGTGACCTTGTATAGCGATGATGCGGAAGAAAAGTCGCCGGTGGTGAGGACTAAGAGGGGAGGAGCGGGGCGTTGCCGTACAGGTTCAGAGACTCCGTCATGGAACCGTTAAAACGCACGGCTTCTGGGAAACGACTGGTCGGTTGTTCAGCTACAGTTTGAAACGCTAACTTCATTACAATCTTTTATCATTGACGTTGAATCGTGGAATCAGAAGTTCTGGCATCAAAACGGCATAGCGTATGTATTAAGGTAATGCCACACCCACACCGTGACTATTTTATTTTTAATTTGACTTTTTTTTTGTAAGGTTTTTCACTTTTGGGATTAAATTATTCAAATGATCCTAGAGCTGTAGCTTAATTAGGCGTCCAATGTTAGGGACTACTGGGGCGTGTGTAATTTAGAAGAATTCGGAATATATTCCAAATATATTTTTCTTTTTCTTAAAAGGGTTGCTATTCCAATTGCAGTTGTTCGATTCATATTTACTACTGCATTTCTTAATTTATTTTTTTGACCTAAAAAGTTACTTATGGTTCATGAATTTAGCTTTAGTCAATTAGGTTTTTAAGAATCTATCCATTGATAACTTCTTTCCCAGAAAGGACAAAAAATCCAAGGTTAAAAGTTCAGAGATATATATATATATATAATGTTGATCTTTTGAATTTCTTTAGGATTCATCATTTCTTTGATAATATATATCTTGTAATGTATAAATGTATTAACAGAAGATTTGTCATATGATCAAGTCCTTTATAACTTTTAATTAAAAAAAAATTTAAATCACAGATGATAATCAAATACTTTGAATATCTATTATGATTTATCTCAATTAAAAAATAGAGAAGTCAGTTAAAACATGTAAATACAGAAATATAACAATTTTGAAATGATTTTATATTAGCTTAGATTATATAAAAACTATTTCTTTTAATTTTGACTTTAAAATTTAAGTATGAAAAAGACAATTTTTTTTCTTTCATAACTTTCATGTAATCTAAATAGCATTATTCATAATTTATTAATATTATACATAGTATATTTTATATTAATGTTGATAAGATAAAGAATATACATTTAAATTTATAGTAGACCAATATCTTAATTTTTTTCGGCCAAAAACCAATATCTTAGATTTAAGTCTTATATGGAATACAACTAGCATAATACTTAGAACTTATTACTCATCATATGAAAGTATTGGTGTGGGTGGGTTGGGGGGGGGGGCGAGGAGAACATGACTAAGTACAATTATTACCAACTTTAAATAAATAATAAATAACAGATATTCTAAATACAGAATGATAACTTATTAGTTCCATTGAAGGTCTAGCGCGGTAACCTATAGCTAGAGAACTAGTTATGTTGATGCCTTAGTCACCAAAACCATGATGGTCCATTAGCAACACATGCAGACATGTTCCCTGATAAGTATGAGCTAATCAGCAAATAGCAATATACAGAGAAGAAATTCAATTCAAAAGATGAAAAAGCAAGTCCCTCTCATGTAAAATCATTTCAAGGGTTTATTGATACGTCTAAAAGGTCTATGAGGATACTAACCAAATGGATAGATTGCCTCTCATATCTTAGTTACTTATCTGTATTTTTCTTTTTCACTTGTTTGTCTGCTGTGTTGCGGTGGAATCTACATGATAATGGTCTAGGAGCTCCTATCTTCCGATCAAATCCTCTCACACAAACAAACCCTATCAAACACAATCCCACCACTGTCACTTTTCATCGAACATAGTATTGTTTTTAAACTCATTATTTAAAAATTATAATCAATCAACAACAAATACTGTTCCATACCGTTCAAAAAACATTCTTGAATTTCTTCCAGTGATAAACCTGTTTTCATTATATATAAAAAATATCAAATCGTGACTTGTACTATAATTATACAATCAAATCATTATCATGCTTAGTTACCTCTCAATATTGTTGACGTTGAAGTCCCGAAATATGTAATCCGAGTTTTAAGATGCCATAGCCACCTTCTAGGAACATCAATTGGGTGTTGACTAGAATCAGCATCAGCAAATACCTGGAGAAGATGTTACAAAGCATATTGTAAGAATGGATCATAAAGGCTTTGGCTTGATAAAGTGAGTCCCAATAAAACAATTCAGATTATCTACCTCATTAACTTGAAAGTAAGTTCCATTAAGTGGAAATCTCCCATCCATTGCAGTCCGACATGGTATCTGCTTGGTTAAAATAGATCATTATGAAGTTCTTATGAGTGAAGTTAGTGTTCAAACCATCATAGTGTCTAACTTACCAAAAGAGTTCCTGGTACTGTCTCACTGTTTTCTTCTTCAATATCATTGTTTGAGTTACCGCACTGATTCTGAGTTGATTCACATGGATCTTTTAATTCTCCTAATTGTCCAAACCAATGAAGTAAACTTTTACACATCAATTTGGTGGGAAAATACACATGCATTCTTTATATTACTACTACATTAACTTTATTTCTTTTCATGGTACTTCACCTGATGTCCAGATAACAAGAAGATAGTTTGAAGGATCACCATCTTCTCTCATTTTAAGCTGTAAACATAAATCAAGATTAAATTAAATAGACATGATTCATATAGCATACATGTTTGTTTTTTGTTAAAAAAAAACTACTTACCCCAACTAGGAGAGGATGCACATCAGGAAGCACATAACTTCATGTTTTTGAAAAGAAGAAGAAAACATAGCACGCAAGGGCAAGATTAGAAGACCAAGGTATCATAAGAGATTTAAAAACTAAGGAAAAATAGGTATTGAAGTAATTAGAATTAATTATAAATGTTGATGCCATTAATTCAGAGATTAAATTGGTGGAGAGAACTTCAACCATTATAAAACAAAACACACACACACACACAAAAGGCTACAAGGGAGTTAGTAACTTACACCAAACGCTCAGTCCTTAGGCGACTAACATTTTTCAATTTTGGCATAGGAATGGATGCATTATTTGCCATTAAAGCGACGACAGCTTTTGAATTTTGCGTGTCATTTTGATCAAAGTAATTATCTGCTATTTTCATAGATTCTTCATTGAGCTTTACTGTTATAAATTCCTCAGAATCATCATCATTCTTGTAAAAATCTTCGATGTCATCTATATCCATCTTGGTATCTTCAGGACGTGAAGCAGGGTACTCAACAATGGGTTCCGATTTCTGTAGATTAGTGGTTGGTATGCCATTCAAAAGTTGATTTTCGAAGTATTTAGCAGGAACCTCTGATCTCAACAAACTATTATCTTGCCTTGCATCAACGCTAGTGACAGGTCCAGGTAAGGCAAGCTTTGCACTGCATATATATCACATATGTTATGATGGATAAATATGGCAAATTTTTAAAAAAGACAAAAAAAAAAAATACATATATGAAATAAGTGATTGATATTTTTGCCTCAATTTAACATGTGAGATATATCTTGTTCTCAAGGAAGTGTGGAAATTTTGTGAAAATGAATTACAAACTATAATACAAAATGATATTTTAGGATAATTTCTTTTTCCAATAGGCACTAGCACTGGAATTGGAGCAAGACACCATTTATCCCATTCAACATGAAGAATGAAATTTGCAAAACGAGCATTACTCAGCATGACCTTTATATACAAAAAATGTTGTTTAAGGGAAATATCAAAAATCTCAAGCATTGAGATATACTTATTTTTTGTTGACTAATATGATACTCAGATTTCTCCGAACATTATGAAAATATAACCAACAGATATCACAGCATATTTCCTTAATCTAAAATGATGCTACATCAGTGTACAAGCATATATACATATGTTGGGCAAAAATAGATACTCAATTGCATAGTATGTTTCAACACTCAATTTGCTAGTACAAAATTATATAAAGTATATCCCTTATATTCATGCATTCATACGTTTGAAAAAAAAAATGATACAAAACAATATAACTTTTTGATCTACATGGCATCAATACACTCATAATTTCTTTTCCTTTTATCTCTCTCTAAATGCACTACATATATTTACTTTTATGAATACAGGGGATCCATTACTTTATGTATTTTCTTAACTTATAATTTAAATATATGAAGATCAAATATAATATATACCTTGCAAAAGCACTTGCAAAATGTTTACATTCTGCTCTCATTGGACATGCATTGCAATTTGGTTGTTTCTTGGTGCAAAATACCTTAAAAAAAAGAACAATTAATGACTAATTTTATCTCCCAAAAAAAGAACAATTAATAATTGGACAAAATAACATGGAATGACAAATACCTTTCCAAATGTGATGAGATGATAATGTAATTGATACCTGTATAGCAGAAAAAAAGGAAAGGAAGCATTTATCTGGGATGTGTTTATGATAACTATTCATAATTGAACTAATAGATGATAATTACAATGTCAGTTGGTCAAGGATGCACAATCGTGGCCAAAGATATTGTTGTACCATATCAATTATGGGATACCTATGAAAAGAAAAAATAAGATAAGTTTCATAATATAATGAAAAGATTACTTATTTTATTCAATAATCTAAATCAATTAGTGAATGACATACTGATCTAGGAGATGTATTTGAATTGATTCAGGTAATGGTTCAAGTTCAACCCATCCCAATCGAACTGCTATTCTTCCAACATTTACATCCACCTTAGAAAAGCATTATAAATATAAAATTTATTAGTATAATTCTGAACATTTCTTACTTTCAACATTTATGTATTTTTACACACTTACTGGGAAAGCAACATGCTTCAGTGCTAACAGTCGTATACATTCCACACTTTTCAATCCCAACCCATATACTTTTAGAAGATATTCCCTGTAACGAAACATAGAGAGCTCATAATTTCAAACGATAATTTTGGTTCAATAATAATTTTATCATACAAATGACTTACTTTACTTCATTGGGTGGAGCATGTCTTAACCATTCAAGATCAGTACTTCCATGCATTTCCACCAACTTATTAAGAAAAGCCTGCAGATATTAAAAGAAAAGTATTTTTAACAGTAATAACAACAACAAGAAGAAGTTGGGAATGAAAGAAATTGTACTATACTTGTATTCTTCGAGCCATAATGTTATGTTGGCCACGACCTTCAATAGCTTTAGCAACTTTATTGACTTCTGCACATCTCACTGCTTCCCAATCAACAGAATCTGAATGATCACTTTGTGGGGTACAATATTGTACATAAGTTCTTCTTAATGATTCCCAGTACTGCTTCTCTTTTTCCTCAACTTCTTGATCTTCCTTCTTCACTCTCTCTTGATCTCTTTGATCACCCTTTTTACTTGTGGAATATGACTTTTTCTTGCCAAAAACCATACCCGGAGATGAGTATAGTTTTGAATTTGGCAAATTCGAATTATTATCTATTGCACCAACTTCTGAAGAACTTTCAATTCTCAGCATAAATGGATTGTCTTTTCTTTCTTCAGAAAAATTTTTTACGGGGAAGATGGATGCAAGAGACATGTAGGCGGAGCTGCTAATCGAAAAAAAAAATGAAAAACAACTAATATTTAAAATAGTAACGGTAAAAAATAAATTAAGCCATTAAACTTAACCTTGATAAATGATCCGAGACATTTTGAGTCAAGAATACTCCAATAACAGAATCTAAAACAGAACCTTTCCATGGTGAGAACCTTCTGTTACCTGAAAAGTTTTTAATTTTGTTATTAACACGTTTAATACTTAGAAGTGGTCACAAGCAACACAAAAAAAATAATAGTGATAATTTTTTTTTTAAAAAAATGCATGATACATACCAAGAAAGTTATGCATGCGAGCAATAAAGGCATTAACTCTTCCCAAATAAATACTTCTCTCTTTCTCCCAGTATTCTCCGTTTTCTTCATCTTCATGGGGCGACTTCCCATCCATGAGCAAATTCCATACCCTTAGAGTCTCTGAATCAATGTTGATCTTGACCTTTATCCGTGGACCTTCCTTTGTTCCTTTATAAGGAATTAATCTACCATCTTGATTTTTATAAGGAACCAACTCATTGTTCCTATAATTAATGTGCAGAGATTGGAAGCTATTGATAAGAATCTTCATCACCCCACTCGATATTATTTTCCTATTTCTCTTCTTTGTCCCTTTTTCTTCCTCTCCATTATTTTCTTCCAAAGGATACTCCACAAATTTACTTTTGGTACATAAGGCTTTGGTCCCATCTCTTATTTCCCACTTTCCAAATTCTTGCTTTGGGATTCTATCTATGGCTAAGTTGGTTGTTCCATCTGTCATTTTTTTCTTCTTCCTCATGCCCCTCTTCCTTTTTGTCTTCCACATAGATGTGAATCCCCTTGGTTCTTCTACTCCATGCTTTTCTTTTTTTTCTTCTTCCACACCTTGCTTGGACAAAGAGGTTGGATTGCAAACTACAAGTCCATTCAATATGATTCTTCCCTTGCAATTTTTTGATCGCATCCTCTTTTTAGCGAACAACTTTTCAATTAACTGGAATGGTAATTTCCATTTGCGAACCCTTTTTCTCAAGCATGCTTTTGGAAACTTGAGTTTCATTTTCCTAACTCTGGTAAGTTGAGGACATGTCAGGTTAATTCTCTTTTGGGCTGTTTTCTTTCTCGATAACTGTACAGAATTACCTTTACAACCCAATTCACTAAGCCCAATATGCATGTTTGGAGCTTCATCTTCAAGCTCAAATACCAATGATCGCTTACATGATTGTCTTTTTGGAAGCGAGGGAGTCCTTTGCTCCATCATGATTTGCTCCAAAATCTTTGGAGTAGAAAGCAATTTGACTTGGATTTCATGTATATCATCACTGAGTTGCACCTCAGAGGAAGACATGCCAAATTTGCCTTCATCCACTTTTGAAGTACTCTTTGTTGACATTGATTTTGGAGTCCGATCTAACATGATCTGCCCTAAAACCTTTGGAGTAGAGAGCAATTCAACTTGGACTTTGTGTATGTCATCACTAGGTTGTACCTCATAGCAAGACATGTCAAATTTGCCTTCATCCACTTTTGAAGCACTCTTTGCTGGTATTGATTTTGTAGTCCTTTTAGGTTTTGCTGCAGCACCACCATCCACGGTAGAAATAGGAGTTCTCTTATTAGTCTTGCATTCTTTAGGCACTTTAGGTGTTGGTCTGCGTTTTATTTGGCCTTTCACTTTAGGCCAATATACCTTCTTCTTCTTCTTCATTTTAGGCCTATTTTCAGGCGTTGCAACATCATCTTGTTCATGAGCCTTTCTTTTCCCGCCCTTTGGAGCAAGGGTTGAGTTGTGAGGTTCAGTAGGTGGAGCATTAAGATCAAAACCTGCATTCAAACATAATTGCTCAGAAAAATGACCTCAAATAACAAGAGTAAATTAGCCAGCACATTCACATTCACAATCTACTTATCAACAATAACGTCAGGTACATTGGGGTAGTGAACCAGCTGTTGCTGACTCTTGGTTATGTATTATTGGGTTTTCAATGGCAATCTCAAGGTCTCCGTCTAGTGGAGGCGAGATGACGGGTCTCACAGGAACAGGCTTTGCGGGGGTTGAGATGCCAAAGCTTGGCAAAAGTTCAGTTGGTTTAGCATTAAAATCAACACATGCATCCAAATAAAAATTGCTCAGAAGAATGCACCTAACCCATTCCCAAATTAATTAATTGCTTAATGTCATTTACATAGGGATAATGGCCTAGTCACAGTGTTTATGGCTTTTGAGTCTTGGTCACGTATGGAGTTTGCAAAACTAGCCCCTTCTGTTGCCGTTTCATTCAACAAGATTGAGGATTGATCATAAATATGGGAATTGGGTCTCCGGCATGGAGACTTTGCAGGGGTGCTTGGGACCAAGCGATTGTCGCCATGGCCCATCTCTACGCTACTCTGATCAACGCTTTGGGATGGCATTCTTCATTTGATGAACACAAAACCCTCAAAGCTCAAACCAAAAGCTTGTCATAAACCCTGTTTGGACTGTGCATCACAATTTGCTTACACAAGAAAAACAAGAGGCAACAAAAAATTAAGAAAACCCAATAAAAAATTAATCCATACTCAGAAAGTTTTGGAACTCTAACACACAAATCTATTGAAGCTGTAAAACAAAATTGAAGATAATGGAGAAAAAATGGCGTACTCTTATCTTAGACACTTACATGCTGAAAATGATTTCAATCCTTCTACCGTCTTCAAAGTCTATTGGGATTCAGGAATTATCTCTTTTGTCTGCCTTTCCTTGAAAATGGAAAGTTCACACCTTTATCACAATTCACACAGAAAAGGCAACAAAAATTAAGAATGAACTTAAAATGTTGATAGATCATTTAAAATGGACAGTTCACTCCCCTATCACTATTCACTCACACTCAATAAAACAATAAAACAAGACTGAAGATAACAGAAGGAAAAAAAAAACACCTTTTAAATAACTGGACGTTGCGAATCTATGGGATTCTCTTAGTACAGCTAGAGTCAAATAGGATTATAAAAATGACAAAATTATCTCAATGAGTACAGTTACCTAAGACTCGAAAATTAAATTCAATACATAATATTAAAAACTCAAATAATGAATGCAATAAACTAAGAATTCCAATACATCCTTGCTAAACATAAAAAAATTTCAAAAAGCTTGGATGTTTTTCATAGGAAATTTTCAGGTAGGTATACTTCATATTTGGGGAGCAAGAGTTTTGAAAATTATAATGAAAACAAAATCAACTAATTCTGCAGCAAAAAGCAACTAAAAGAACAAACAACCACGAGGAGTAGAATAATCATTATACAATATAAGGAACATCATCATTACAGCTAAAGCATTGCTTCAAATTCTTAAGAGATGAAATATAGATTAACAATTATTACGAAAAAAAAGAAAGATAAAAAGGAACGGGAATAACAGAACAGCCGAACAGGGCTGAAAAAATTGATCTAATGCCGTGTGCTGATAGAAACAAAACTATAAATCAATACTAAAAAAAGATAAAATAAAACGCAAAATTGATGAAGGAAGCCTGCTTGGGTTTGAAGGGAGGAAGTTGGGATGACAAATTAAACAGATGTATTAAAAGCGAATTAAGGAGAGAAAGATCATATTCATACGGCACTGGCTCTTCACCTCTCCCTGAAAATAAATGGATATGATAATAGTGGTGTAGAGAGAAGCGAGAATAAGGAAAGAGAGGAATTGAAGAAAAGACGTACAGACTATTCGGATATTTTGTCCGATGATCAGCACTGATTCGGTTACCAGGGTCACAAGCTGTTGTGCTAACGAGTCTCTTAACGGGAAAGAAAAGCAGGCGACTTCTATTTGAATTTTTGAAGCCTTTGATTTTGAAATCAATATTTCAAAAGAGTGTTTTTTCAAGTGATAAACAATATCAATATATCTCTCTGTTTCTTTAATAGGTTAAATTTTCAAAAATCTTTTTTTATAGATATCCTTTTTTTTTTGGTAAGTGCACTTATGAAATTGGATAAAATTACCTAATATAATATTAATCTAAAGCCTTACAGAGATGAGAATTTTACCTAGTTCTATCTCTATTTTTTTCTTTCTACTGTTTTTCTCGAAGCATTGAAGAGGATTCCAATTCTTTATATTTACATGGTAAAAAAATTCAAAACAAAGATGGTAGCTATCGGTGGTCAAGGGGAAAAAAGATTGGTGCTATCAAATATTTATATGAATATAAATAACATTATTTTAAATTCATATGAATACTAATTTCTTGGCCAATCATATGAATGCTTTATATATATGACTTGTATCTTGCCAATTATAAAAGTATTATTCTATTTTTCTGTAATTTATTTAAAATAAATAAATAAATATTTTTATATTTTAAATTGATGAATTAAATAATAACAAACAAATTACTTTCTTGCTCTGGTAGTAATCTTATTTAATACTTTTTTTGGTGAAAAAATTTAGATGAATGAGTCCCAATAATTCACCAAAATCAGAGTAGGTTTTACAGGTAAAAAATAATTATAAATGCACTTACTAATGTATACTATTTTTTTATTTAATATATCTACTATTCTAATATCAACATTGTGGAGCTCCAAAATCATAATATTAATAATATAAATAGTTAAATAGAAATATAGAAATATGTATGGAAAGCATATCAAGAGGAGTTATTTCACATAAAAAATGAAGAGAAGAATTTAAATTACAAATTAATAGTTATCATATTTGTGTGTGTCTATATGCATGAGTATCTTTTTCTGGATGCCACATGCATGTGTATCTGTCTCCTACGACTTCATGTTCAACGTTTTGTTAATATGGTTGACTTCAAACGCAGGTGAGTATATACTAAAAGTATATTACACATATTTCCTATAAATTTCACAAAAATTGCACAAAACTTTAATTTCACTGAAGTGAGTATATCTTAAAAATAAAAAATATTTGTGTAATCTTATAAAAAATGTGAGAGGATTATATAATTTCAGTAAAATTTAAAAACTTTATATTAATTTTAAACTAAAAATATCTATATAATATCTCTTTCTCCCAATATATATATAAATCGTGAATATTGAAGATCACCTTAGATTCTAATTCTATACTAAACAGCCCAAAATCTAATTTTGATAAAATTCAAGAAATATTTATTTTTTAACTGAATAAACGTATATTTTAAATAATAAAAAATATCAAACAAACAAATAAAACATGTTATCCCGCCAATGGGGATGGGTAAAGCAAAATACGTATATCTAAATTCGAATATTGTAGATAATTCTTTATATCCTAATTTTAAAAATTTAATTAAAATATTTCATATTCTTGATGACGTTGATTAAGTTAAAAAATATTTATAACCCATTCTCAAATATGGACATAATATAAATTTTAATAACCAACTCATCAATGTTATTATTCACTCACTATTTTAAGATTTAAAATACTTTTAAATTAAAGTGAAAATAAATAGAGTAATTACAAATTTCTAAATAAAACCTAATATAGATTCTTGTGCCATTTTTGTGGAAATCTCATCTTTGGATTTTTTTTTTGGAAAGGGTACTATATATGCAAAAGCACTAGTAAGTTTTTAATGTCAATATAAACAATGGTAAAAAAATGTCAATATAAATAAATTATAGTTCCACTGTCGTAGAAATCTCAACTCTTATAAAAGCATGAAACTAATCTCTTGTTCTATTTTCCCAGTATAAAAAAATTAACAAAATTTTCACTATCATATTCCATAAACTATTCAAAATAGCTACTCTTGACTTTTGCCCTCATTCCAATCTGCTAATCAGGCATCAAAGTTCTCGCTCCCATGTTCCATTAATTATTCCACTATTTTTAAAAGATTAATTATTCCACTTTTATGAAATCTGCATTTCATATTTGTCATTTTCTAAGAGTTAACATCATGATGAGTCATCAAAGCTCTCAGTGAGGACCATTTGTTTCCGACCATAGAGTTTTCCATTTTTTCCCTGACATTTTATTTTTGAACGATGGCTGCTTTTAATGTTTGACACGAAATCAAATTTATGATTCCCTCATATCCTTAATTTATTAAGATTTTTTTAATCGAATTATGAGAATTAATAATGAGAATTAAAATTAATTAATTATCTTAATTTTTTAAAAAATTTCAATATTTTTTTAAAACTACCCTTATTTAATCTCTCTTTCTTTTTTTTTGAATATATTAAAATATGGGTATTTTTTTAAAAAAATATATAATAAATACTACTTAATATATTATAAAAGGTCTTATATTTAGAATCAGGGTAAAAGACCCACGGGATAAAATATTTATTTTCTTCATTTAACCTTGATTCATAGTACAATCGAAAGTGAGATTTTTGTTCATAATTTATATTTTCGTGTTTCCAGGTAAGTAATTTAATCTCCAAAGTCAAAAAGCAGAGAGTTATCTCGAAACACAAGTGAGCCAACCAAGTTAAATTGTAGAATCCAACAAGCCATTGGAGTATAGTGGTGCCAGGCTTTGACTATTTTTCTGATTGTCACCATTGACTAGGTGTCCAATTGCTCTCGTTATGGAGAGTAGTGACTCATGGGTTGGGAGAAGATGAGACTTTTTTTTTTGGGGACAATAGAAGAACAGATTTAGTGAGGTGGCTTTTTTTTTTTTTAATTAAAATGAGAGTTGGAATGATATGTCAAACATTTGAGAATACTTCATCATTATTAACAGTTTCAAGGATGACAAAAATTTTGATTATATTTTGGAAATTAAAATATCCAGATGAAACTTGACAAAATTGAAAGATCAAATTAAAATTTAGTGTAAAGTTAAAGGACCATAAATATGATTTTTCCAATTTTTTATTGTATTTTATAATTATTAAAATATAGATACAAGGATGATGTTTTGTACTCAATATTTTTATTTTGGAAAAATTACGGTTTAATGCATGTCATTGAAGATATTTTCTATTTAACACATTAGCCACAAACAATGACATTTACGGACTTGGACTCTCTTTTTTGTTAGTTGTCCTGTACATTTACCTGTTTGCCCTTATTTAGAAAAAGAGAGAGAAAAGAAAGATCCTTGAAAAAATCTCTCTCAACAAAAAGTTGCTTTCTCCTCCATTCTTCTTTGCAGCTTTTGTGGTTGTTGTGAGATTACATTTCTATCAAAAGATTGAGATTGAGACCGGTAAGATTCCATTGTTCTATTCTGTTTGTTCCTCCTTTCTCTCCATTATGGGTCTTTTCCTTATGGGTTTGAGGTGCTATAAAGTGGTGTTGGTATTGAAATCAAGGCCTCCTCCCCACTTGTTCCTCCCTATTCTTCCTTCTTGAACATGGTCTTGATCTTAGTGGTTATGCCCTTCTCTTCTAGTGCATATCTACTGATCAATTGAATAAATGCCTTTAAGGTGTTTGATAAAATTGTAGCATCCTCTATGTTATCATCGGTAAGAGGTGTCAGGGGGTGTTTATTACATGATTATTATGGGGCCTAAGCCAGATTTGTATATGGGGAACAAAATGTTGCTTATACATGTGAAATGTGGTTTGATGATTGATGCCTACAAATTGTTTGGTGAAATGCATGAGAGAAATTAGTCTTCAACATTGCCATGAAATACTTGTGCTGTAAAATGAATTACTTGTCTTTTTTATGTTTTGGTTAATTTGGTGGCTGTTGTTTGATTTTCATGTAGGACGAGATGAGAGACATGAGAGTTGATCTGGTTTGGTGGCTGGTCAATCACCTGAAGAATCAAGTGAGGGATGAAGTCTTGACACAGGCAAATGAGGACAAGCAGATGGAACGTGGAAAGCAAAAGAAGACATAGTATTATTTGGGAAAGTGTTCAATCTATCATGTGTTCTTTACGTTGAAATAAGTTGTATCTGAGTACCAATATTTAGGACAAAAGACAAAATAAGACATAGTATTATTTGTGAACTACATTTTGTTTATCCTGTAAGGTGACAAAAAAATTGATATGAATGAATGGAAAAAAATTGGTTGACTAATGAGTTACTTCTTGTTTATTTGTGTTAGCTATTAATCAACCAATTTCATTTATGAGTTGAAAATGACAAATGAGTTACATGATCCTTTGTGTATAGGTGGGATGGGCACAATTTGATCTACTAATTAGTAACCTCCACTTCATTTCGCCATTTACAAGTTGACCAATTTTTGGGATAACTCCAAAATTGCCCAAGTTACATTACTAGAGGTATTGATGGGTGGGACTATAAAAAATTGGTCAACAAGTGGTGAAATGTAATTAATTTGCGTCATCATTTGTTAGTTGATCAATTTTTCAAAGGACTTGATGTTGGGAATTTCAGCATACACGCAATGAAAAACTATTAAGAAATTCTCTTCCATGGATCTGTTAACGTTGTTTAGATTGAAATGTAAAAAAAAAAAAATTATCTAAGATGCGTCCCTTGCGGTTCTTTTTTATTTCGTCAGACCCTAGGAACTAACACAACTAGTCAGCTCCCTCTACCTATATCCACATGAACGGTGAGTCCAACTCGAACAGTGTGCTAGCATCTCTGTTTGTGAACATCTGTACGTTTGTACGCCCTCACTGTTCGTTCGTACAACTGTTGTTCGTCATTCATCCATACAGTCTTGCTCTCTGAGTGTACAACCACTCTCTCTTTAAGGTGATTCAAAATTGTGTTGAGTTTGTATCAAATAATCCTAGTATATATCAATATTTAGATAAGATTTGGTATTTGTTTGATTTAAATCTATAATTTAAACTAAATCAAATATTAATTAAATAGATTAGTTTGAATTTAAATCTATTTAATAGATTAAATTTAAACTAACTATCTAATCTATATTCATAATCAAATCTAGATTTAATTTATCATATTAATCAAATTTAGATTATTAGTTTAAATTCAAATTTAGAATCCAATCTAAATCATATTTAAATTATGACATTAGTTTAAATTTAAATCTATCATATAGAATTAAATTTAAAACTAATTCATTTAAATTAATTTGAACCATATATATATATATATAAATAATATAATATATCAAACATATATATATATATTTTGAATTTTATAATATATATATCAAATATATGTATATAATTCAATCACCCTAAATTAAACATTAAATTCATAGAATGTAGACATATTTTAGATTCAATGAATCTGCACATTCTAACTTGAGTTGGCTCCAAGTCACAAATGGCTTCCAGTAAGATATTGTGACTATCCAAATCATATGAGATTAGGGATCTGATGTAACATATCATATAATCCGATCACATCCCTTTTGTCTCATAATATATAGATCAAGTATGAGGCATGGAAACGTCATCCTCATTTTATTCGACCATCACTTTCTCGATCTTCAAGCAAACTGACAGAACAAATGGAAACTCTTCCATTCGAGCATGACCATATGTTTCTTAGTCTCACTCATCGAAGGCCCAGATATATCTCTCTATTAATTAGAGGGACAAATTCCATTTTGACTATTCATCTTCCTCCACACGAGTTCCACTATACCCGATCATAGCCTTTATGATCTTCATATTAAAGGTGACTTTTGGCTATACCAAAGTATAGTATTTCCCATGTAGGAATTCATGGTGATTATATATAAGATATGCTTATGACTTAATCCATGCAACTATCTCATATTGGATGGATCCAATGCCTATTCCCTAAAAGAAGCTTATGATTTTGATTTGTATCTACCTACATAATTATCAATCAAAATCATACTAGCCTTAGTTCATCATTGTTCCCACAAAGATGATTGACTAGGGACATTTAGGATAAAATAATTTATCCAAAGATATTATTATAAAGAAAACATGCAAACAATATTATAATGTAAGGTAAAACACATTCTTTTTTATAATGAAGTACAATGTTTATAATACAATGATCGGTGTATGACATAATCACCAATACTTGAAAAGTGGGATTGTAACATGAGCAGTAGTATTCATATGCAAGATTGATAAAAATTGGTCTACCAATTAGTAATATCAACTTCATTTTATAATAATGAACTGAAATTTCTAATAACTAAGAAAATTTACATTTTCAACCTGAAAATTTTCAAGAGCTATGCGGATTTTTACAAGTTGAAAAATTTACAATGTGGAGATGATTTTGTGCAATCCTTAGCTAAAATTTTATAGTAACCAACTGAAATTCTTAATTTCCATAAATTTTGCATTTTCAAGCTGAAAATTTTTAAGCGTCATGTGAATTTTTACAAGTTAAAAAATTTACAATGCGGCAATGAATTTGTGCAATCTTAAGTTGAAATTTTACAATAATGAACTAAAATTCCTAATTGCTAAAAAATTTTACATCTTCAATCGGAAAATTTTCAAGAGTCTTGTGAATTTTTATAAGTCGAAAAATTTATAATGTCGAGCTGAAATGATGCAACCTTCAACTGAAATTTTATAATAATCAATTGAAATTCGTAATTGTCCAAAAAAATTATATCTTCAACCTGAAAATTTCTAAAAGTCATGTGAATTTTTACAAATTGAAAAATTTACAATGCGGTGATGAATTTGTACAACTTTCAACTGAAATTTTATAATAACGAACTAAAATCTTTAATTGCTCAAAAATTTTCAAGATCTATCTGAATTTTTACAAGTTGAAAAATTTACAATGCGGTAATAAATTTGTGCAACCTTTAGTTGAAATTTTACAATAATGAACTGAAATCCCTAATTGCTAAAAAATTTTGCATCTTCAAACTAAAAATTTATAAGAGTCACTAATTGAAAAATTTACAATGTGGAGATGAATTTGTGCAACATTTAGTTGAAATTTTACAACAATTAACCGAAATTCTTGATTTCTATAAATTTTTCATCTTCTTCCTGAAAAATTGCAACGGAGAATTGAGTTTTTACAAGTTACAAAATTTACAATGTAAAGATGAATTTGTGTAAGTTTGAGATGAAATTTTACAATAATAAAATGAAATTCCTGAGTTGAGCAGATTTTCTTATAACATGATTTATAATTCTCATGTGAAAATTTACAAGAGCAACATAAAAATTTACAACCCCAAGCCAAAAATTTTTGAGTTGGGCAAGTTACAATTGGATTATGACTTTTTACAAAAGGAACTTGAAATTTTTGAATCTTCACAATTTACAGCCTCTAGGTGAAACTTTACAACAACGAGTTAAAAATTAACAAGCATGACCTAAAATTTTGCAACTTGGACCTCTTGTTAACATGAGAGCCCACATTTCAAACCACACAAAGGCCTCTTTACTCATGTTGTGTTCATCTTCATACCTTAGGTTGTTCATTGTTGGCGGAACAACTAATGGGTGACCAATATGGAAATTGAACTCAAATAACATTAAAATTGCACTATAATGCAAGATGGAAAAACTAGTCAACTAATTGTAAATTTCAACTGTTCATAGTTTCACTGCCAGCTGACCAGTTTTTCACACCTAAGATTGACAGATGAAGATGCACCTCAGGTTCAAGGCATGATGGAAAAATTAGTCAACCAATTATGGATCTCAATTGCTAAACCTGAGATTGATATATGAAGATGCACGCCGGGTTCAAGGCATGATGGAAAAACTAGCTGATTAATTGTGGATCTCAATTGCTAAATAGTTTCGCTGCCAGTCGACTAGTTTTTCATACTTAAGGCTAATATATGAAGATGCATCCCAAGTTCAAAGCATGATGGAAAAAATAGTTGATCAGTTGTAGATCACAACTGCTAAACAACTTCATTGCCAGTTGACCAGTTTTTCACACTTGTGACTAATATATGAAGATGCACCTCAAGTTCAAGACATGATGGAAAAACTAGTTAATCAATTGCAGATCTCAACCACTAAATAGCACTACCAATTGACCAATTTTTCACACATGAGACTGATACGTACATATCTGTCAATACTTAACATCAAAATATATCTCAATATATCTTCTTAACACATTTGGACAAAATAGAGAAAATTTAAAAGGGGAAATTATGTACGAAAGAGAAATATGCTTTAATTTAATACAAAATATGGCCTTTTCCTTATAATATTATATAGTGTCATATTCAAAAAATATAAATCAAAATACCAACAACTAAGCCTTTCTTGCCCCTTAGGTTACAACAACAAATTTTATCTACATCATCATTACCTTAACTATTTAATAATCATATTATTCTCAACACCTCCTAAAGTTGGCACCACTCAAATCAAGGTACCCAATTTGCCAAGTTTTCTAAGCATTGAGAAGAATATCTACAATGTCTAACATCCAACCAAAGAGAAAGCTCCCAAAATAATTTTTATGCCTAATGCATCTATCACAACACTTTGTATTGGTCTCACAGTGTTGAGAAAGTTCTTTTTTCTACAAAATTTTAATGCTTCACCAACTTAGCTCTCACAATATAGCCCTCAAATCAAAAGTTCTTTGTGCCAACTTGCTGCAAAGAACCCAACCATGCATTCTATTGTGAGGAAAGATGAAGTCAATTTTAATGCAACCAAGTTTCTAATGCTTGACCAGCTAAGCTCTTGTAAGTGGCATACCTCAATTCTCACACAGACAAAAATAGTAATCAATGTGGCATTGACGATATGGAAAACATAACCTACATATAGCAAACTTGAAACCTAGTTTCTTTCATACATTTCACCAGACAATGCAGGCATCAATCATCAAACCACATTTCACATGTATAAGTAACATTTTTTCCCCATATACAAATCTGGCTTAGACCCCATAATAACCATGTAATAAACACCCCTTTGATGCCTCTTACTGATGATAACACGGATGATGCCATAATTTTATCAAACACCTTAAAGGGATTTTTCCAATTGATCATGAGATATGCACCAAAAGAGGAGGGCATAACCACTAAGATCAAGAACATCTTTAGGAAGGAAGAATAGGGAGAACCAAGTGGGGAGGAGGCTTTGATTTCAATACTAACACCAACCTATAGCACCCTAAACCCATAAGGAAAAGACTCATAACGAAGAGAAAGGAGGAACAAACAGAATAGAACAATGGGATCTTACCCATCTCAATCTCAATCTCTCAACGGAAATGCAATCTCACAACAACCACAAAAGCTGCAAAGAAGAATGGAGAGGAAGAACGGAGGAGAAAGGAACTTTCTGTCTAGAGGGATTTTTTCACAATTCTCTCTTTCCTCTCTCCTTTTCTTAATAAGGGCACATTGGTAAAAGAGTCCAAGTCCTTGAATGTCATTGTTTGTAGTTGATTCATTAAGTAGAAAATATCTTCAATGGCATGCATTAAACTGTAATTTTCCCTATTTTTTTTCGTCCTCCCCTCTTTTTGTTTATTTGGAAAAGCAGAAAGTAATATTGATGAGCTAACAGACCAAGGAAAGAAATTCAAACAACATCGGGTCATTGACTGGTCCAACTGAAGCCCAATATGCAAGAGATGAGATTACTGCAGCAAAAATCCTCATGCACTGGACCCTTTTACTTACCTTGTCTGGATCAGCTGGCTCTTCAACTGTTTTTTTATACAAAAAAAAATTATAATGAAATTGATTTTTTAAAAAAATAATATTGTTTGTTTCTTTAACTTACAAACGAAACACAATTATCTTAAAAGAAAAAACAGTTATCCCAAGTTGTAGAATGAAAAGGTTACAGGAGTTTACGAATTGAAGTGAATGTTGTAGAATGAAATGCACAAGTTTGGTAATTGATAATGTAAGACTTAAAACGAAACTGAATATAACTTCAATAGGAAGTTAGGCTGAAATCGATAAACGAAAAAAAGAAATTAATAAAATAAATAAGTGATTGTCATTTTAATGAAGTCATGAATCAAATATCATGTGAGGTTTGTGTTTCAATCATTAGGCTACCCAATTAAAATTCCACGACTTTCGAATTGTTAGAATCTGTAATAATCGAAAGAGAATCTAATTGCAGTAATTACAGATAGAAAAAGGAAGATGCTTTCATTTTTTTTTTCCAAACTTCCAGTTAACATTAAAGAATCTAAATGTGGTCGCTAGATTTTTTTGAATATAATGGATGGATTCTCTCACTCTCGCATGATCATTGTTTGAATGGCGCTAAGAGGGTGGAGGCCAATCACATTACAGATGGGACATTATAAGCCTTTCAAATCCCAGATTTGTGCCAGCAGTACCTTCCTTATCCTAATTCCATCATCATCTTTCTTAGCTTCTGTCAGATCCCAAGCGACCTTTTATTTGTACTCATCACTCCAAAATCGGTCTCTTTCTTTTCTTTTGGTTTGGTTGGGGGGTGGTGTGGTTGGTTGGGTTGTGAAGTGTGAGGTGTATGTGTGTGTGTTGTGGTTATGTGTCGCTCTCCACCCACATGTCCTCAAAATGCGTCCACATTTTAATTTGGCTCCAACTTCAGGATGTTCATGCATATTCGGTTAAACCACATTGGGAGAAAATAAATGTTACTTTATACTCCCTTTATTCCTTTATAGAAGGGAAAAAAATAAAATCACCCAGACTAAAAATAAATAAATAAATCTATCTAAAATATAAAATAGTTTAAAAAAATATTTTTATTTAATATTAATGACTTTTATATAATGCAATTGATACACATGAATTGTATTATTAGTTTTTTTAAAAAATATCATATTAATTAAGAATATTTTTTAAGAAAATTATTAAATATACTAGAAAAATCCCATATATCCCCTATATTTTAAAATATAAAAAATTTCCCACTTGTCCCTTATATTAAAAAATGGAGGGAATATATAGGTACACTATAATAATAATAATAATAATAATAATAATAAATTGAAATATTAAAGACATGAACAGGTTTACTTAAAAGCTATTACAAAGCATTTCATCACATTGCAATACATATCCTACATGTGTAAACACTGTTTTTTCAGTTTTAGTTCTTACAAATGATAATCAGCAGAATATTCATCGGGACCAACAAGGCTGAAAGCCTGAAACTCTTATTGGAGGGTACTTGAAATTACACCTAATTGGACAGGCTATGATCATGAGACATGATACAAAATGGACTGAGAATTTGATCATCAGTTCAATCTATCCAAATCTAATTAATATACTAATACAACCCATTGGAGGGTTGTCCAAATTAGAAGAACGAAATTTGACATAAGAATTATGATACGGAGATTAAAAAAAAAAACAGAGATAATATATAAAGTATATGTATATATCTACAATTTCCATCAGATTAAGCGCTCAACTTTTTAAAGTGCCTTTTTATGTAAGATTAAAGTTGAGATGATTTTTGGCCAATGGAAGGTCCAAAAGATGACTTTAAGGCACCGGTGGTTGTGAAATATGGTCCTTTCGCCACGCTAATTAGACGCTCGTGGAATAATTTCATTTTTCCTTTGGTCGCTGATGAAATGATGATGATATCTACATCTTAACCTTCATCAACACATGGTCACAAATTAAATTTTGCAAATTAAACTTTTATACAGATGTCTCATGCTTGGTTATTACTCAGTCTGTCCTATATTATAAGGTAATCAGAGATATTTCATACATATTAAGAAACATTTATTACATTCTTAAATTTATAAAAAATTTTCAATTTTATCCTTATTAATTTCACTCATTTCATTAAATATGGTACAAGTTATTATACTAATAATACAATAAATAAGAAAAAATAACAAATTATGACATGTTACTTTATATTATGGGACAAAAAAATTTTTTATGTTGTTTTATAATATGAGACGAAGGGAGTATTTATTTGACTTATTTACCTAGCTAACTTGCTCTCATTCTGTGGCTTGCCAATGTGCTCTTAAATTGTTAATTAATATTAGATTATATATATGTCATTAGCCTAGTGTTTAAAAATAAAAAAAAATCAGATCATAGATAATTCCACAAAGAATTTGAATTGAATTGATGAATAATCCCATTTATTATGTGAAGGCAAACAACAAGCAGTCAAGGCACTTAATTGTATTAGTTTATATAAGCTGAGGAAAACAGTTAAAAGTGGGTAGAATTATTATATTTGTCACAAATAAATTTTTTTCTCAGCAAAAATATTATCATTTAATGCCTAAAACTTACTCCCTCATATTCAAAATATAATTCATATTTAACTAACTGCATGTAGATAAAAAAAGAGAGTTAAACTAATTAAATTTGTAAAAAAACTTAAATTATTTTTCAATATAACCCTTAATAAAAATAATTTCTAAGATAAATTTTTTTTCATAAGTTAATTAAAGATAAATATAAATTAAAAAAAAAGTAATTAATGCTTTTGACTTTATCTAAATATAACTTATATTTTGAATCAGAAAAATATTCTAAAAGAGAATTTATATTTTAAACTAAAGGAAATATATCTTGTGTAATAAATGATCTACCTCGTGTGTAAAATTTAAATATGCAATTTCCCAACATTAATGATGGGGTGTTATTGAAAAAAAAAACCATAAATGCATAAGATAATCTTTATTTATTTTTTACTTTCCCTATTCCTTAATAATTAAGATTATTTTAACTGAATTATGTGAATTAAAAATGAGAGTTAAAATTAGTTAATTATCTTAATTTATTAAAAAATTATAATTTTTTTTAAAATTATCTTTATTTATTTTCTTTCTTTCTCTCTTTAAGATATATTAAATATAAATATTTTTTAAATATATATAATAAATATTATCTTATATATTATAAAAAATTTTACATTAAGAAGCGAATGGACAGAGTATATTTTGAATTGATTCTTTTAAAATCACTTATTGTTGTATTTAAGTGATTATGAGATTTTATAAGTGATTAGTGGAGTTGCCAAATGGAAGCAACTTTTTATCAAGCACTTATTCGAGAAATAAGTGCTTATGGAAGAAGCTAATTTTTTCTACTTATAATAATCACTTATCCTCCCGTAATCACTTATTTCACATTTTCTTATCGTTATCCACCTAATAATCACTTAAACCCCCAATATTCAAACACATTTCTTTCTCAAAATCACTTATGGAATAAAAATATTCAAACACAAATCATTTTTAATATAATCACTCATTCTCATATACGTGTGTTTGGATTAGATTACGTATAAGTGATTATGAGAATAAGTGATTATATTAAAAATGATTTGTGTTTGGTTGTTTTTACCTCATAAGTGATTTTGAGAAAAGAAATGTATTTGAATATTGAGGTTTAAGTGATTATTGGATAGATAATAAGGATGAAAAATGAAATAAGTGATTATGAGAAGATAAATTATTATCATAAGCTAAAAAAGTCAGCTTCTTCTATAAGCACTTATTTGATGTATAAGTGCTTATTGAAAAGCTGTTTCCGTTTGGTAACTCCACCACATAAACACTTGTAGATCTCCATAAGTGTTTATTTATGTTATCCAAATATACTATATCTATTATAAATAATCACTTATATTTATAATTACTTATACATAAATTAATTCATATACACCCCAAGATATGAGATATGAGCGAGTACTAATTGGTGCTTTAGTTGGTGCTTTAGTTTCCAAAGCGGGAATGGCTAATAAATAATGGAGCTAGAACCGTAGAGATAGAAATGATGCACAAAGCAGGTACGGACAAAATTAGAACACGTTGTAACTACGCCTTCGTTTTCTTTGCTTCATTATTGTTTTAATTATTGAACGCAGCAGGATGGTGGCAGTCCCCACCGTCTTCGTCCCAATTAATTATATAAAATTATAAATACCACTCCCATGCAATCCTGTCAACTGAATGAAATGTCATCCTTGCTTGCTGTTACACACTACCTCCACATATAATTGAAGAAGTTTCATATTTTAAGATATAAGAAATATAGAAAATTTATCTGATATATTTAATAATATTTTTTAAAAATATTTTTAATTAAGGTGATATTTTTTTAAAAAATTAGTAATATAATTTATTTGTGTTAATTATATAATATAAAATTTATTAACATAAAATAAGGATAATGTTAAAAATTATTTTATATTTTAGATAAATTTTTTTATTTATGTTATTTTATCTTTTGTCCTTTTTATTATGAAATAGAAAGAGTATCGTGCTATATATATATATTTTATTATATATTCATTTGTTTCCAAACCCTCCTAATAAATACTAGTATCTCACTGACACATACGTTACTCTTGTTGTAGATGATATTAAGTTTACAAAAATAAGTTAGAGTAATGGTGACTTTGATTTTCATTTTTGTAAAATTAAATTAAAATAAATAAAATTTATAAAAATAAAATTTAGATAAAGTAAATTTATTGTAAGTTGTTATATTTGGATATTCTTTTTATAAAAATAAATTTGACTTTGAAACCTATTTGGATGACAAGAATAAAATATTTTTAGATATATAATATAAATTCAGTATTCCCTTCTTTTAAAAAATCATGGTTTTGCTAATCAAAAAGTAACTTTTCTTTTTCTTTTCCAAATTATAGTTTAATTCATTTTTAAAAAATGTAGTTTGTAAATTGCCAAACATCGTTATTGTGAAAAATGAAGTTTGAAACCATGGTTTGATTTACAAAAAGATAAACCAAACATTCCCTAAAATGAAATTTGTAAAAATAAAATTTGGGTAAAAGTAAGTTTAAGTTTATTGTAAGTTGTTATATTTAGATATTTTTCTCACAAGAGTAAACTTACTAAATTGAAACATGTTTGGATAATAAGAGTTAAAAGTATTTTTAGATGTATAATATTTTATATAAATATAATATTATATAACTAATTGAGTTATATATGCTTTATAATAATAATAATAATAATAATAATAATATAGTTAATTTTAATTATCCAAAATAAATCTCAATGAAAAGCTAAAAAAAGATGTTTGAAAATCATACCTATGTTAACCCAAAAGAAAGCCGGAGTATATATTGGGAAAAAGTTGGTTTCAACCCATTTTTATTTTTCAAAAAGTAAGTTTACCAAGTGCCAAACACTTGTTGGGGAAAAATGATATTTGAAAACCATAGTTTAATTTTGAAAATGATAAACAAACAGGCACATTAATTTAGTGGTTGGTTCGTTGTATTTGCAGATTCAATTTAATTTTCCGTTTGATCTTTGCCATCTAACATAGTTGATGGAATATAATCGCTGTCACACTACACTAGTACTGTACACTAACGGTTGAGAGAGAAGGGAGACGTGCATAATTAGGGTTTTTTTTGTCCGCTGAACAAAGAAATAATTTAAGCTTTCAGCAAAGTCTACTATGACTTATAAATATTGAATGATTTAATATCATAATTTAGGAAATACGTGGGAGGGTGAGAATCTGTACAATATCTAGCTAGGAAGTTACTTCAGAAAGAGTACATTGAAAATTAATTTTAAGGAAATTGATTTACTCTCATGCCTTTAAAACTTATATGAACTTTTCTTTTTCGATAAAATGCATATTTTTCCTTATATGTAAATTGTAATCACAGTTATATGAAAACATCCTCCTCTGTACCTGCATGTTCATGCGTAGAATTCTGGTCGTCAAACTTGGACCCGACCCATATCATATGTTGTGATTATGACGTTCCTACATCTAAATGATCTTTGTTTTTAGGCCAACTTTCTAAATGATCTGAGGGCCACAATAAGCAATCGCAATCGCAATCGCAGAACCAGTCACTTAACTCCCTAACAACGAAGATATAAATTAGAAAGGATTTAAAAAAAAAAAAAAGAAAGGAAGGAAGAATAGAATAAATGCTAACTATACCCCGACCCGACAGACACTTTCTTCGAAAAATAGTAAAGGAAACACAATAGTATATATCTATTACTATTAGACTTTCTTTGAGAAAAATTGTTAATGAATAATATTATCTACTACTTGATTCATAGTTTCATACTATATTTATGTTCAGAGTGTTTTTTACGTATAGAAAAAAATCTTGATTATTAAAGTAGTGTCCTATTTAAAGTTTTTGTGGTGTTGGCGAGTATGAGTGGGGCTACGTGTCCAATCATCAGAATTTGAAGCCATAACCAGTCGTGGTGTGTCTGCACTCTGCAGAGTGAGATCTGAGAGGATCTCGCATTATCGTCGTCCACAGTCTCTTCTCTCTCTCGACCTATCCCGAAGTGTCGCGTTCGAGTCGAACACGTGGTAAGCGTGCGCCCCAACAACACTCCTCCTGATTTGTCAACCCACTCCACACACGTGTCAGGTCAACCTCCCATTCTTTTCACGGGAAAATAAATAAAAACCCTCCCATTTTCGCTTTATCAAATCAATTGCCTGGATCACGAATCCAAGACCAAGAGTTCCCCATCTCCCTTAACTACCTGTCTCCGCAACCGCCTATATCCGGTGAACTCTCACCCCTGCCAACATACTCGACGAAGATCCTCCCTTCGTTATTGCCTTTGTACAAAATCCACATTCTCCGCAATTTCCTCCTTCAATATCTTCTTCGCCTTCTCCTCCTTCTCTCTCTCTCCCTTCTGCTTATGATCGTTTTCGCTCCTCCTCAGCCGAAGCTATTGTGCAGCTCTTGGCTTCCCTCGCCTCAGATTTGTTAATACTGCCGATTGAATCTAATTAACCTCCGCATCTGATCCAACGCTTTGAAAAATTCTCAAGTTAATTTCTGTCCGTGTTCATATTTTGTTTTCCGCTTTTCCTTGTTGCCTCTACCATGTCTCACCGCAACGGTCAGAACTTGTCGTCTCTGCAGGGTATGAACGCGACGTCAACCACGTCGTACCAAATTCGCCGGCCGAGGACCGTGCCTGACCTTTTCTCCTACGGAAGTCTGATAATCACCGCACCGCTGTCTGATGATCTGCCACGAGTACCACCGAAATTGCTGCTTAAAGTGACGATGCAGGGGAGCCTCGGCCCTGTCCAGGTCGTCATGACGCCGGAATCGACAGTAGAAGATTTGGTGGCAGCGACGGTGCGTCAGTTCGTGAAGGAAGGTCGCCGGCCGGTCGTGCCGAGCACTGACCCCTCTGACTTCGACCTCCATTATTCGCAGTTTAGCTTGGAAAGTGAGCCTCGCCAATCTTTCTCTCTTTCGCAGGTTTTTTTTTTTATTATTGTTATGTTGTAATGGAGATTGAAATGGTTTGATTAATTTGATGTGGTGAGCAGGTTTGCAGAGGGAGGAGAAACTAATAGAGCTTGGATCTAGGAATTTCTTTCTGTGCCCACGAAAGTGTAGCAGCGTGAGCCTGGAAGCTGCAGGTGGCAATGGCGGTAGTGCTACGACATCGTTTGCATCTTGCTCCTGGGAGGTGGACAAAGTAACCCGAACTGGTTTGCTCGGATCAACTTCAAATTGATGGATTTCATACTGTGATTGGCATTCACAGAAACAACTACGGGTCTATGCACGTTCCGATTACTTGCAAAAATTAAAAACAGGCTGCCAATTCTGAAGTAGTTCATTAAAATATCTTGAGGAACAAATCCTATTGGACAATTATATCTTGGTGTTCCCTTCATTAAGGTATACTATATAGGTTTCACCATATTACTCAGTTGCAAATCACGCAAAATTTGAATTTCTCGATTAGCGCTTGAGCTCAACGTTGATGTTTTTCTTTCCTTTTTCCTGGTACATGAATTTGAAGTAGTTTTAATGTTTTATAATGTACTTATCCCATACTTGCTATTTTTACGTCCTTTTTCAGATTCAATAATCTGCTTGCAGTTGTACTACTACACACGCCGTCGAAGCCGCGTTTGATGATCTGTCTTCGAGAAAAATAATCATATTAGTATCATATTTCATAGAAAAATGACATCATTTCTGTATGATGCGCAGAGTTCAAGATAAATTAACTCCTTATTACATTTCTGGTAATGAATTTAATTGGTTTTTTATGCTTGACTAAGAGTACACACAACTTCGCTCAACTTTGGGTCAGCGGCATTGCATAGAACTCCCATTGAATTTTAAAATTAATATGATCTCATCTTTTAAATTTTGAGTATTAATTTTAGTAAATTTACTTTCTCTAAAATTGCACAGAATCACTCAAAGGCAATTTTGTTAGATATATTTAATTAATAATAATATATTTGAATTTATATAAATTATATTTATCTTATTTACTTAATTAAATATATTTTATCTAAGTGTGGTCCTTATCTTTAATAAAGATAATATCAGTTGAGTGATTTTAGGAGATAAGGGATAACTCAGTTGATTTTGTGTTATCTTTATTTGAATTTGAAATTCAAATAAAAGATATGATAACTATTAAATAACCTATGATGGCTAGACTATTTAATAGGAGGCTGAGTAGAGCGTCCAACAACCCAATCATTCATTCTATGCTCATATAGAGGTTCCCTGACTAGTGACGGCTAATTCTCAGTTACCATCACTGAGCCCAAACAAGATCCTCATCTCATCTAATTTTTTCTGACTAATTTATGTGTTTGCAGATCTTTGATTTATTCCTAATTCGAGTAGGATTACTTAATCAAATTTTCTATAGCTATGGCGAAAGGTATTTATAATAATTATTTATTCCGCTGTGAGTTTATAGGAGATTTATTTATACTTATAGATTTGTATATTTATAAATCTGATTTTACATGTGGCATCAGAGCTACTGATTTATATTACCTCTCTATGCTTGCATTCTTTGTTTTCATATGTCCGTATGCTACTGTTACACATGAATTTGCTTCCTTGGGTTATCATTTTTTTTTTGTGCGGCCTGGGATTTTTTTTTGCCATATAAAAAAAAAATTTGTTTTTTTAATTGCCTATAGTAATAAAGTAATTCCGTTTTGATGCTAACGTTTCAGAGGGAACGAGCTTCTGTTTTCTGGGCCTGTTTCCAATTTTGTTTTATCTTGTTTCAACTTTTTTTTTTCTGTTTTCTAGGCCTGTTTCCAGTTTTGTTTTATCTTGTTTCAATTTTTTTGGCTTCTGTTTTCTGGGCCATACTAGTTTTGTTTCTGTTTTATTTTCTGCACATTATTGGGCTTGTTTTATGGGCCTGCGTTTTGGGCAATTGTTTTTGGGTCTGTTTTATTTTTCTGTTTTTATTTTTCTGCACATTATTGGGGTTGTTTTCTGGGCCTGCGTTTTGGGCAATAGTTTTTGGGCCTGTTTTATTTTTCTGTTTTATTTTTCTGCACATTATTGGGCTTGTTTTCTGGGCCTGCGTTTTGGGCAATTCTCATTTTATTTTTATGGAAATAATTTCAGCTTGCATTATTTATTTTCTATGCAATTTTTTTTTAAATAAGAGAGTGGGAGAATTTATTTAATTATTTAATCACATAATTATGTAGTTTATTAAATTAGTTATTTAAATTCTCATGATGTTGTGCATATACATGATTTTAATTGCACATAAATTTTGTGATATTTGTGATTAGTATGCCTTTGTTTTAAGGAGTAGCCAGAGCATCCTTGTAAAGTTGCATGCATAAAATAAATCATATATGGACATAGAATATCAAATTCTAATAAAATGTGTTATTCTAATTCATCTTTGCCCACAGGTAGATAATTATAATTACATATTTTGTTAGGATGAAATAGATATGGCCTTGTGTTTTCTAAGTAGCCCACAGGTATTAGGAAACATGAATGCATTCAAGTTTCATTATATATTAGACATGAATATATGCTATACAAATGTCTTTTCCCACAGGTAGATATTAGTGATACGATATTTATGTAAGTATGTGTTACATTGGTAAACATACATAATTGTTAAGGTGATGTTTGATTGTCTCAAAATTATTACTGTAAGTGTGTTTAATAATTATTTTCTTGCAGCTCCTTCATCTCACATACTATTTGAAGTTGGCGATAAGATCACTCTTGATGGCACAAATCATGCTGAGTGGAAGGAAGATATTCTCCTTCATCTTGGCTATACGGAACTAGATTATGCCTTGAGGATTAAAGAACCTCCAGTGCCCAAAGAAGGCGATAAGGATGCGCAAACCGCATATGATCATTGGGATCGATCTAACCGCCTTGCCTTAATGTTGATTAAGTCGCGTATTAAGAGAAGCATTCGAGGTTCTATTCCAGATTGCCGAACAGCCAAAGAATACTTAGAGGCTATTGACAAGCAATATACCCCTGCAGATAAACAACTATGAGGGGCTATTATGAGAGAACTTGTTGATATGAAACTTGCAGGTGTGGGTGGTGTCCGAGAACACATTATGAAAATGAAAGACTTGGCATCACAGCTGAGGCATTGTAAAATGGAGCCTCCTGAGCAATTCCTTGTGCAGCTCATTTTAAGTTCGCTTCCTCATCAGTATGAAGCTTTCTATGTCTCTTACAACATACATAAGGAACAATGGTCAATAGATGAATTGTTGGCCATGTGTGTTCAAGAAGAGGCTAGACTGATGAGGAGTGGAAGAGATGCACCTAAGGAAGTGCATTTGGCAGAAAGCTCCAATTCTAGGAGGAAGAACAAGAAAGACAAAAGGAATAAGTCCATTCCTCCGGCTTCTGCTGAGAATAAAGATAAGGCCACTTGCTTCTTCTGTAGGAAGAAAGGACATATGCGGAATGAATGTCCTAAGAGGAAGGCATGGCTCGCTAAGAAGGGTATAGGTAATGGAATTTATATTTCTTGTGTGGTTTATGAATCTTATTTAGTTAGTATTAATTATGACACTTGGTGGATTGATTGTGGAACTACAATTCACATTGCTAATACCATGCAGGGGTTTCTCAACAGCAGGCGTCCACATCCTAATGATGAAAATGTCTACTGAGGCAATGGGATGAGGGCCCATGTGGAAGCAGTTGGAACACGCAGGATCATTTTATCAAATAAATCAATTTTAGATTTAGAAAATTGCTTTTATATTCCAGATTTTTTTAAAAATTTAGTTTCAATTTACAAATTAGTTCCTTTGGGATTTGAATTGTTTCTTTCTTCAAATTTGATGAGATTGAATAAAGACTCTTTACCTTTTGCTGATATTTCTTTATGTAATGGTTTATTCAAATTACATACTAATTTACCTCAATCTCATGTTGTTACGCATGATATTAAGCGAAGTGTCATGAATGAGAATTCTCTTAGCTTGTGGCATAGGAGATTGGGACATATCTCCATAGAGAGGATCAAAATGTTAACTAAAGATGGGATCCTCCCATCTTTAGACCATAAAAAAATTGATCAATGTGTGGACTGCATTAAGGGTAAGCAAACCAACAAGTCACATAAAGGGGCTAAGAGAAGTTCTGAAATTTTAGACATTATTCACACAGATATTTGTTGCCCTGATTTATCTTCTCATGGTCAAAAATATTTTATCTCCTATATAGATGATTATTCACGGTATATGTATATCTACTTGCTTTATAATATAAGTGAGGCATTAAATGTTTTAAGGAATATAAGGCGGAAGTAGAGAAACAAACCGGTAAGCAAATTAAAATTGTTAGATCTGATAGAGGAGGTGAATATTATGGAAGGTACATTGATGATGGACAAGCACCTGGTCTATTTGCTGAGTTTCTTCAAGAGCCTAGGATAGTAGCTCAATACACCATGCCTGGCTCACCTGATATGAATGGTGTAGCTGAAAGAAGGAACATGACGCTATTGGACATGGTAAGGAGTATGATAAGCAACTCCAAGCTTCCATTTTCATTATGGAGAGATGCACTTAAGACAGCAGTATATATTTTAAACAGGGTTCCATCAAAGGCAGTTCCCAAAACTCCTTTTGAAATCTGGAAAGGTTGGAAACCCAGTTTGAATCATATACGTGTATGGGGCTGTCCTGCGGAAGTAAGAGTGTATAACCCTCAAGAAAGGAAATTGGATCCTAGGACCATTAGTGCCTATTTTATAGGCTATGCGGAAAGATCTAAGGGCTATAGATTTTATTGTCCTTTATATTCAATGAGATTTGTGGACTCTAGGAATGCTAAGTTTTTTGAGAATGATGTGATCAGTGGGAGTGATCAAGTACGTGACTTAGTCACTGAAGAGGATCACATTGAAGAAACCACCAATCATGAAGGAACATCACTAATATATAACACTCATCCTATTGGAGTGAATATGGAAAGTGATGCAGTTCCTGAAACTCAAGTTGATGATGTTGGAAATCAGGAACAAAATAATGAACCTATCACTCATGAAGAACAACCACAAGAAGTGATAGAGAATATTCCTGAAGAACAACCTCAACCCACTCAACAAGTGGAGGTGAGGAGATCAACTAGAGAAAGAAAGTCAGCACTTCCTAGTGACTATGTGGTGTACCTTACTGAATCTGACTATGATATAAGTGTTGAAGATGATCCACTCACATTTACTCAGGCTATGCAGGATGCAAACTCTAAATTATGGTATGATGCTATGACTGATGAAATGCAATCCATGGTAAATAATAAAGTTTGGGAACTTGTAGAGTTACCTAGTGAGTCTAAGGCCATTGGCTGTAAATGGGTCTTTAAGACCAAAAGGGACTCACAAGGTAACATAGAGCGCTATAAGGCAAGGTTGGTTGCCAAGGGATTCACTCAAAAGGAGGGAATTGATTATAGGGAGACTTTCTCACCTGTATCCAAGAAAGATTCTTTCCGTATCATCATGGCATTGGTAGCTCACTTTGATTTAGAGTTACATCAAATGGATGTAAAGACTGTATTCCTCAATGGGGATCTTGAGGAAGAAGTCTATATGAAACAGCCTGAGGGATTCATTTCTAAAGGAAATGAACATACAGTTTGCAGGTTGAAGAAGTCAATATATGGTTTCAAACAGGGTTCACGACAGTGGTATTTAAAATTCCATGAGGTAATCACATCTTTTGGTTTTGTTGAGAACATCATGGATCAATGTATATATCACAAGGTCAGTGGGAGTAAGATCATATTCTTGATCTTATATGTGGATGACATACTGCTTGCCACTAAAGATTTGGGGTTGCTGTATGAGGTGAAACAATTTCTGTCCAAGAATTTTGAAATGAAGGATATGGGTGAGGCATCCTATGTCATTGGCATTAGGATACATAGAAATAAATCTCAAGGCATCTTGGAATTATCTCAGGAAACTTATATCAATAAAATTCTTGAATGATTCAAGATGAAGAATTGTTCATCTACTCCGGCACCTATTGTGAAAGGGAATAAATTTAACCAGTTACAGTGTCCCAATAATGATTTTGAAAAGAAGGAGATGGAGAATATTCCTTATGCCTCAGCGGTTGGAAGCTTGATGTATGCACAGGTTTGCACAAGACCTGATATAGCTTTTGCTGTGGGCATATTAGGAAGATACCAGAGTAATCCAGGAATGGATCATTGGAAAGCTGTAAAGAAGGTTTTGAGGTACCTAAAGGGTACTAAACAATACATGCTTACATACAGGAGATCCGACAATTTAGAAGTTGTTGGGTATTCAGACTCAGATTTAGCAGGATGCATTGACACAAGAAAATCAACATTTGGCTATATCTTTTTGTTAGCAGAGGGAGCTATATCTTGGAAAAGTACTAAACAAACACTAATAGCCACCTCTACTATGGAAGCTGAGTTTATATCGTGTTTTGAGGTAAGCTCACAGGGAATATGGATTAGAAATTTCATTGCTGGGCTTAAGATTGTGGACTCAATCTCTAGGCTAATTAAAGTGCTCTGTGATAATACGGCTGCTGTGTTCATGGCTAAGAATAATAAAAGTGGAAGTCGAAGCAAGTTCATCGACATCAAGTATTTAGCCTTGAAAGATAGAATTAAAGAAGGCCAAATAATCGTTGAGCACATTCGGACGAAAGAAATGTTAGCTGATCCGTTTACTAAAGGGATGCATCCAAAGGAGTTTAAGGATCATGTGCCTCATATGGGTATTAGACTTTTACTAGTCTAATCTAGGTATGTAAAGTAATGAAATTTCAATTTATGATTTATTATCTCATGTTTATATAGTATACATTCTTGTTGAGATAAATAAACATGGATTTAGGAACCGAATAAATATTCTGGTTTATTCATAAAGTAGATATCCCATAAAGTAAGGATATTACTTGTGATACATAGAAGGTAATACTCATATTTAGAGGACCTACCGCTATGATTCATGTAGTATTGCTTAAATATCTCTTGATATATCAACTGACCTATTATGATTGGACCAAGTGGGAGAATGTTAGATATATTTAATTAATAATAATATATTTGAATTTATATAAATTATATTTATCTTATTTACTTAATTAGATATATTTTATCTAAGTGTGGTCCTTATCTTTAATAAAAATAATGTCAGTTGAGTGATTTTAGGAGATAAGGGATAGCTCAGTTGATTTTGTGTTATCTTTATTTGAATTTGAAATTCAAATAAAAGATATGATAACTATTAAATAACCTATGATGGCTAGACTATTTAATAGGAGGCTGAGTAGAGCGTCCAACAACCCAATCATTCATTCTACGCTCATATAGAGGTTCCCTGACCAGTGACGGCTAATTCCCAGCTACCATCACTGAGCCCAAACACTAGTTAGAAGATCCTTATTTCATCTTATTTCTTCTGACTAATTTATGTGTTTGCAGATCTTTGATTTATTCCTAATTCGAGTAGGATTACTTAATCAAATTTTCTATAGCTATGGCGAGAGGTATTTATAATAATTATTTATTCCGCTGCGAGTTTATAGGAGATTTATTTATACTTATAGATTTGTATATTTATAAATCTGATTCTACAAATTTAACCTTTAATTTTTACCTTCTCACTCAACGATAGTAAAGATGTCGGGAAAATTGCATTCAAGGGGGTCTTCAAGAGTTTTTCATTCTTGTTGAGCTTCTCCAACTAATCAAGCTTTTCAAGGAAGAATCTGTCTAACGTGAGAAACTAGGAATTGCTATTGGGAGAATGACAAACTGGCCCTTGAGTGAGAGTAATATACATATAGACATACATTATACATATACATATCTATAATTTTTGTATATATTGGAGTTGATTAATATACACATTTATATATAATTTTTTGTATTTTATCGTACTTTTCTTTTTAAATAAAAGTAGAGTATTTAACAACATATTGCGTAAATGTTTGTCATTTTTGTTTTTATTTTAGAATAGAGTGAGTGTTGTTAGGGAGACAGCCAATATATATATATATATATATATTGGTAATCAATATATATATACATACATACTTTAACTAAATGGTGAGGCTCATGCATTGCAGAGGCCCATATAAGAGGTCCATTGTGAACTACACAGTTTTTTGTATATTTATATTATATATAGATTAGATTATAAAAAAATTATATATAGATTAAATGTATTTTTTATAAGGTATATCTTTCTTTTTATATAGCTCAAAATCCGGATTGTATAGAATTATTTTGTACTTGTATAAATTTTAAACTCGTAAGAATAGCAAAATATCATGCAATTAGATATTATGATTATTATATATATTTTTATTGAAGAGATTGATAGTAAACATTTAGAATATCTTATTTAATGTTTTCATTTAAGTTTTAACATTACTGTAGAGGTACCAGAAGATAAAATATCATAATAACTGATATGCTCATATTTATAATTGATAAAAGTTGTAAAAACCACAGTTGATATTCTATACAATGAAGTAGAATCAAGAAATATTTTTCATTTTTATAATTATAATTTTAAACATACACTGAATCCCTGCATTTATAAAACGAAGTATTATATATGATAATGTGGATGTGCTTTTTTTTTTTTTGGGTAAAAGAAGAGCAATGTTTTTTATAGAAAGATAAGGTGTTGAACAAAGGCTGCGATGTAACATATTCAAAATTGGATCCATGTAAGGGCCCAATAATGAATCCAATCGTAAACACTGACTAATACAGAATGATGACCGAACCCAGACCCAATACAATCGAATAATCGACCATGGACATAGCGGGCGGTAACGGCGAATATCGTTTTCTTAAAATTAAAAATTAAAAAAATAATAATAAGAAGAAAAGAAAAGAAAGGGGAAGAAGCGAAAAAAGCGGAGGGAGATCTAAAACCCTAGGAGGCGGCAATACGGTTATAAAAGCCCCCACTTCCATTTTGGTGCTTGCTCTTGCTGTTTCAGTTCCCTTCCCTCCCTAAACCCTTCTCCTAACCCCCCTCTCTGTCTCGTGCTTCCTTCGCCATTCCTGTAATGGAGTTCTGGGGTATGACTGTGCTTTCTAGCATCTTTTTTCACCATTTATTTCATTTTATTTCCTTCGTTTCCATGCATTTTAAGTATCTTCGGCCATGAATCATTAAGGTTCTCGCCAAGTTCCTTGTCCCTCAAGCTCACTGCTAGGATTATATTTGTCACCTTCTTTGTCGTCTTTTCTAATAAAAAGTACATGTTTGATTCCAAGCGGTTCACCTTCATTCTATTGGCTTGTTGCTTGAATACATCATTAAAAGTTGTATTGGAATATCTATAGATCACTTTGTTCATGAGATGATATGCTGATATATCTTGAGCATGCTTAGCTGTGTCTCAAGATTGTGGGAATCATTTTATCTCTCTCTGTAAGCAACCTGCTACAAGTTTGATGTGAGAATGAAATGCTTATATATCTAGCGGCGTTAGAAACGACAGTTTGTCACCCGTTCATGACTAGCCATTTTTCTATTGGTCAAATATAATTTCTTTTAGTGAATACCATTTTGACTAATAATGTTTTCCGTTTTAGCAACGACTAATTATCTAACTTCTGTGAAATACAGGTGTTGAGGTTAAGGCTGGGGAGCCGGTTAAAGTTGATCCTCAAGATTTTGATGCGTACATACACCTTTCTCAGGTTAGAACTTTATTGTTGATCAATTTGATATTATTAGTCTTCTATGAAATCTCTTGACATGTTGTCTTGTAGGCTGCTCTTGGTGAGGCAAAGAAAGACAAGGGAGCTGAACCTGTGGTTCTTTACTTAAAATTTGATGACCAGAAGTTTGTTTTAGGAACCCTTTCAAGGGATAACTTCCCCCAGATATCATTTGACCTAGTTCTAGAAAAGGAGTTTGAGCTTTCCCACAATTCGAAAAATGGGAGCGTCTATTTCTGTGGATATAAGGCCGAACTTCCTGATGAATATCCTTTACAATTGGCACCACTTTTTTATTCATAAATTTGTTTTAATTTTCATAAAGCCATACCTCAATATTCCAAAATTTGTTGTTCATTTAATTTAGGATTTTTTTCAGCCCAATTCTTTGGTAACTCTTGATTATTAATTATTGTGTCTTCCATTCAATTTAAGGGTTGTCAAAATTTGAAGAATTTTTTATACAATAGAACTGTATTTTCAACTTGTGGTTCTTTGAATTTTTTCGTCCTGATGATGAGTCTAATGATTACAAGAATATGAAAGTAAAGGCTATTCTAAGACATTAATGGCTTTACATGTAATTACTATTCCTTTTTCCACTTTCTCCTTAACATTTGATTTATTTGTGGTGGTACGGGTGATGACTTTGACAATTTATCTGGTGAGGGTCATTTTGCTGATTTTTTTTTTTTTAGTTATTACTTTAAGATTAAGTTGGCTTCTCAAACATGTTGCATTTGTCTGACGTGGACAGATAGCGATGAGGATGAGGATCTCCCAATTATGGCCAAAGATAATGGTGTTTGCTTGCTTTTAATCCGAAATTCTTGTTAGCTATATTTATTAAATAAAATCATGTTGAGTAATTGTTGTTTACTTTTAGGAAAACCTGATCCAAAGACTGAACTAGCTAAGATTGCTGCATCCAAAAAAAATGATGCCAAGGTTAATGATTTCAAAAAGAAGGTCAAGGTTGATCCAAAGAATGACGAAGACGATGATTCTGAAGATGATGAGGATGTTGATTCTGATGATGAAAATGAAGGTTCTGATGAGGTATTTAAGTAGTGTGTGGTTTAACCCGCTTGCATTTCATTCTTCTATAGGCAGATTCATATGCAGTTTCTTTGTGCCAACCTGTGCAAAATTATAAAGATACTGTTGGGATTTGATGGTATCTATATTTTGTTCTTCTAGGCTAAGTTAAACATTGCCTTTGGTGTTTAAAATTGTGTCCTGATTATTCTGGCTGATTTTCATTTAGTGACATCGGCCAATTTTGATCATTATATTATAGGATATGATGGATGGTGATAGTGATAGTGATGAGGAGAGTGAGAATGATGAAGATGAAGAGGAGACTCCGAAGAAGGTAAGGATTGTGTGGTTATACTTGTAATACAAAACGTGTTTTGATACAGTAGAGATTGCTAGATGAGGATCAGTATTTGTTTTGAAGGTGGAGCTGGGTAAGAAGAGACCCAATGATTCTGCGGCAAAAACTCCAGTTTCTGCCAAGAAAGCTAAATCTGGTACTCCTGAAAAGACTGGTGAGGCTGTGCTTGTTGCATTCGTATTCATTTTCTAGTCTATTTTCATAGATGTTATACAGTTTAAACAAGTGTCGCACTGCAAGTTGGAATCGTTTGAATGTATGTGATTATCATATTTTTCTGTTATGTAATTGATATTGTGTTGTAGATGCTAAGAAAGGTGGTCATACAGCAACTCCTCACCCAATGAAGAAGGGTGGAAAAATCCCTAACAGTGACGGCAAAGAGCCCAAGTCTGGCGGACAGTTATCCTGCAAACCTTGCAATAAGTATGTTTTTATCATCCCCAAATCACGTTTGTATTGGTTTGGATGATGACTAATCTTACTGTGATTTGTCCAGGTCTTTCAACTCTGAAAGTGGTCTGCAACAACATAACAAGGCAAAGCATGGTGGGCAGTGATAGTGCTTATCCTCCTGATTCAAGTCGTAGTTTTCGTGTGATGCATTATTGTGAGCACATCTAAAGATATTCCGCATTTTGCCATATTAAACCTCTAGAAAGTTAGAGATGTAAACCCATTAGGAAGTTTATTTTGTCATTGACGAGAGCCAATTAAACCAGCTTGGAAGTTTTGTTTGTCGTTGCTGAGAGCATATGTAGCCTATGTCCTATGTGTTAGTGCTTGAAATTCCTGGGTTAAAATTTTGTTTTAGAATTCTTTATTGAGTTTAATTTAGCGGGTTTAAATTTTAATCTTAATATTTTACGTTTTCTTTAATCACAGTGATTATAATGAAATCATCTTAGTTTCTGGCATGAGATTATACTAGACATTTGGCTTGCCTGAAAAAGAAATTAGAGTATGAGAAAAGAACTTATAGGTCTCTTTTTCTCTCTCTGGTGGTACACTACTTGTTTAGTCTTTGAGGAAAGAAATAAGGGTCAAATAATTTTACACCAATGATCAAGTCGGATTAATATTCGAGGAGATTTTTGATGTTGTTAATCTCAACTCATTGTTATCAGATATGATATGATGAATTTGGTAATACTCCATAGGTAGTATTTTGCGAATCGAGGTAAAATTAATCTGAAAATGCGACGGTGGGAATTAGTAAAAAGAAAGTGATTGATATTTTTCCTTGAAAAAATTTTGGGCAAATTATTTTTCTACCTTTTTCTAATGGACATTAATTGAAGAAATAACTTAATGCGCGTAGTTATTTTTCCTTTTAATTGAATAAGTGCTTAAATTACATGATTTTTCCAATTTTGGAAAAAATTGTTTTCTCTTGCAAATGCTGTTTCCCTCGCTCCAGACTCTACCATTGCGGGCATTGCCAGTGTCTAGTCTATCGAACTACTTAAATTGCGTAATTTTTTTCCCCACATATTGTGTGCTGTGAATTTTTTTTTAACATTTCTTCATTTATAGATATATAGTGGTCAAAAAATATTTCTTCACATATTTTAATAAGATTTCAGTGCTAGAAAGAAGAATATAATTTTTTTTAAAAAAATTAAGCTATTATTTTTTAATGCTTATTGTATGATGAAAAAATTATGTAGTTGATTTTCAAATCATCCTGACCATGTGAATGTTTCAAAATTCATTTATCAACATAAAATATATAATTTATTGCGTATATCCTATGAATAATGAAAAATGCAATTTATCTCTCCGTCTTTATAAATTAGATGTCCGAGGGATTTTATCATCTGTGAACATGGATAGGCAAGATTTGGTGTGTGAAATTCAAGGGAGACGAGAGACTACAAGCTCGTCCCAGACAATGGATTTTGAATGACTTGGGAAGTTAAGATACAACATATATATAGAGAAGCTAATAAATGTGCTCATACTATTGCAACCTCATGCCTATATAGTGACGTTGGCTATCAGTATTTGGCTACACCTACATGAGGTACAAGACCTTATTATGTGGGACTTAGCAGATCAAGGGATATCGCACAGTAGCTTTTTCCTCTGTTTATGTGTGATTTGTTTTATCTTTTTTATTTTGTTGCATTTTTCTTTTCTTTGTAGTGTTGTATTTCTTATTTGGGTCTTCTAACCCCCTTACTCTCACAAAAAAAAAAAAGATTTGGTGTGTGAAGTAATTTCAGGTTTTGGGGGACCTGTTTATTATTTTTTTTAAGAAAAAGATTATTGAAAATGTTCACGATCTGCGTTGAGTATTTTCGTTGGGAGAGATGAGTGTCACTGTGTTGGCTCTAACTTGGAACCTGTTACATATTGTCCAACCGTTGTTTGCCCTACTGGACTACTGAATAATTCGTGATGTGCTCTGGCGTTTCTGTTTGCTTAATTCTGTATATGGTACTAGAAATCTCTAGGCTGATCACTCGGAAGCAGGGCTGTTCAAAATGCTTTTAAATCGGGTTCGGTTTAGTTTGGATGGATTTTAAATTATAATTCAATTAAACCAAACAGAGCAACAGTATCATGATAGACCATAACCTGAATTGGACCACACGAGCCCGGCGAGGCCTCGCAACGCTAAGTCTACTGTGCTTAACAAACAAATAATAATCTCAGTTCCAAGGTCAGTATCCCACTTTTGATGAAAAAAGGCTATGTCCTTCTGCCTGCGACAGGAAAAGACATATCCTAGAAGGCCTCGCCTAAAAAACATCCTGAATCAAGTACTAGCAGTTGGAGGAGCAATTGAACATCTCCAGAAGCAGTAACCTGAAAGGTCCCATAACAACATCTAGGGCGTATCCAAGAACCTGTACACAAATTCCATGGAAAACTGCAATTAAATCAATAGCTCGAGCCTGGGAGACGCAGGGATACACCTGAGCCTGCAAAACTCGTCATGTAAGGCAATGGCTCTCTCAGTTTTTTACCAAAAAACGCGTAAAACATTGTAAACAAAAACCCATACAGAATCATTGATATTGGTCGTTCACTATCCTTCTTGTATGTGACCAGTGTCCCTGACAGTAAAGCGATGCATACATGCACCAGGTGTACATCTGTTTGCTAAAGAAAAAAGATATAGATACCAAATGGTTTCATTTGCACATTACACTTGATAAGACACTTGTTTCTCAATGACAAAATAGGCCATTTAAATCAGAACTAAAACCAATGAGACTCTAGAACAGTGTGCATCACACTCAAAACAATTCACAACAATGACAACAGGAAACAATAATTGGACAAGAAAAGGTTGTGTGGTGTGTTTTCCCAATTTTGACTGCATGAGAGAAAGGATTAAAAAATGTGTCCTCCCCACTCTATGCTGAGCTTCCTATACATGATGGAAATATGCCCAGGCTCAATTTTTCTAATGCTCGATACTGCTAATGAAGACATAATATTGCAACAAAACCCAGCTTTCATCTGATCTGTGTCGAAAGAATGGCAGACAGTGACACAATTTTGGATGCCTATTACGAAGTGTGACAAGAGTTTGCATGCAATCATGCATCATGCATGCAATGTAAAAGCAAAAATCCCCACTTAAGGAAACAAGTAAAATAGGAAACACATTCCATATCACAGAACTGTGCACCTGCACCACCTGCACAGTGGAAAATGGGTGGTAAGCTATATTTATTGTGGGTGGCTTATGCTAAAATGTAAACTCTGACCTATGAACAAAAGAACATAGAAAGGCAGAACACGAACCAGAATAATTAAAAAGGATTAGTATCCATATCCTCCTTCCTGCGGAGGTAGCTTTTGCTGATGCTCTTGCAGTTGACTCTCACGAAAGTTGCTACCATTTTGCACATTCCCATTGTATCCATTGTCTCCATTGTTGTTTTCTCCAGTATTAGGCTTATTTGTATGCTCATGCTCTTCCCTCTCCCGGTTCCATTGCTCAATTCGGGCACGCCTTTCCTCACTGCCATCCCTGACTGGACTATGATTCTTCCTTGCTCCAGGACTTCGACTATGACCTCTTCCTCTCCTGTGGCCAGGGCTATTGCTCCTGTGTTTCCTTCTATGGCTTTCATGATAACCTCTTTCATCATGCCTTCTATGACCCCTATGAGATCGCTCCTCGTAACTTCGATTGCTCTGAGGACTTCTGCTTCTGCTGTGCCTTCTGCGGTACCTCCCAAACAATTGGCGCCTCAATTCCCTGGAGATGAAATGAATAAATCTCATTTAAGCTTGTATCAAGGATTCGATAAAGAAATTAATAAACATATGCTGATGGCCAACGTTGAATATCATAAACAAGAAAAATTACCTGCTAATTCTTTTCAAGTGCATAAAGTAGCAATAGCCACCACGGTTGCAAGTATCTTCCTCATACTGCCTGCAGGTGGCCTCGCGAAAGTCCGTGACGGGAGAGAAGTCAACAATAATAGGCCGTCCTGCAGACAGAGTTTTTATATCAAATAGCATTCAATTTCAGCTGCTTTAAATATCAAATCTAGAAAGCAGATAAGGGCGCAGGATCTGACATAATCAATCACACTTAGGAGAGACATATACCCCACCCCAATGGTTTGTATTCGGTAGTCATATATCTCGGTGTGAAAGCCCGGAATCAGTTGATGAGATGTAGAACAACTCTGGGTAAATTAAACAGAAGTAAGGCAACTGACCAGCATAAAATCTTCCGGTAAGGTTCCTTAGTGCATTTGCAGCATGTTCTTCCTCTCTGAACTGAACATACACGTTACCCACCTGCAAAATCAATCCATCGAGTAGTCAAGGCATAATGCAGGGAAACGGGAAACGGCGAACCGCCCTCCAGTTGCAATAAATACAAGACATTTGAATTCTTCCTACTTTGGTCAAGGATGAGGAGGCAGCAGAAAAGCAAGGCTGAGACCTACACTGTCGAACTGTAACAACACAGGAAGATTAGAGTATGAACACATCGTACCATGTGGTCGGCGAGGTTATCACAAATATTGAGACTTTCAATTTCCCCGTACTTGCTTAATTCCTCAAACAAATCTTCATAGAATTCCTGCAGTCTCCAAACATAGTCCATGTGAATATACACCAAAAAAACGGAAATCGTATTCAATACAAGAGAACAAAAAATACAAAAGAATCAAAAAGAAGGGGAAGAGAAGATTAAAAAGAAAAAAACCTCGAAATGTTCTTGAATTTTGCGGGGATCAATAGGCTGACCCTCGGCGTCGACACCAGGAGTAATCATATCAGGTCGCTGATACATATTGGAAAGCAAGAGCGTAGGGCTGATGCTGGGTTTAGTGTGAAGCCTCGAGCAACGATCTCCATGCCTGCAAGCTCCGATTTTGAAATAGAATGGGCAATTTACCCTGTCTTTCTCAGTCCCAAAAATGGAAGCCAAGTGCTCCGCCATTGATAATCTCGGCTATTCTGCGCTACACTCTCAATGTGAACTCGAAAAAAGAAGGAGGAAAGGCCCCAAAAAGGAGAATTAAGGTATGGAAACCACAGGGACCGATCCGCATTCAGAGTTCGCGAATGAATCTAGGGCTTCTTCCACTGCTTCGCGCAACTGGGGGAGTAAAAAGCTCCTCCGTGGTCAGTGTTCCGTTTTTTCTAGATGGTTCTGTTCCGTCAATTACTTGGTTTCTTGTTTTTTTGGGCCAAACGTTCCGTGGCGTCAATCACACAATGATAATTTAAAAAAAAAAATTACACAATGACAATTTTTATACACTTTTTCACCAGCGTCCTGTCTATACATTAATATAGTCATTTAACTCCAATTTTAAATGGAACCAATTTAATTAATATAATCCTTTAAATTTAAATTATAAGTCTTATCCCTTGAATTTAAATAAACTCTTGGTTTGATCTAATAAAATGTTCCGATAATTATCATGAGATGGAGTAACTAGTATCATATACACACACACATATATGTATACACATACATATATGTATATACAAACTAGTTAATGTTTAAAAGTTAGAAAATCCGCAAATTTAATCATTTTAGTACTTTTCTCTATTAGAGTGTTTTGCATATTAAATTGATGAATTTAAGGGACTTATTCACTTGATTTTTTTTTATGAAATTATTCACTTGATTTTATTAAATTAATAAAACGATATAAAAAGCATAGGAAGTCAAATTTATTATGTATCTACAAGTCTATAAATCTTGCAAGAAGTCAAATTATACAGCTTAACTTGAAAATAGTTTCATAAGAAGTCAAATTATACAGCTTTTTGAGTTTCATAATTTAACTAGTTGTGTTTAACTAGAAATGCATTTGTGCATCACACGGAGTTTAAAGTGAGCTACAAAGTTAATAAATAGTGTCACATCTTATAAATTTTATTACATATAATAATATATTGATTATTTGAATGATTGAGTAATTTCATTTTAAATAACTTGAAGTTGAATCTAAATTTAAATTGGATAATGCAATTCATTCCATGACTAAATTATTGTACTATAAATATTCATGTCATATTGTATCTCATGCATAATGTATTAAATGTAACATTTAGGAGTTTGCATTTTTGAGTATTTGCAGGTAGTGAATAAGTCAACACATACTATTTCAATGTAAGTTTCTTAACACAAATGCAAATGTGTCTAGTATTTATATAATTATTGATTATTTATTAGGATTTGAATTTTCTTAATGTAATTAAAAAGATTAAAAAATAAATTGGCAACAAAAAAAAATACATCAATCAATGATAGGTGAACCCTTATAAAAGCTGTCGCACTCGGAAATGCGACACAGATGCCGCAAAGATGAAGACAAAAAGGGAAAATCGGACTTCACGATGGAGGCCGATTTTTGGAGGAGTCGCCACTAAAATTTTAAGGGAAATTTTAGAAAATCGAATAAAATGGAAAAAAAGATGGTCTAGGAATCAAAGTTGAGTTCAGGAGTATGATTGTGAATGAGGAAGGTGTTAGGCACCCTCATAACACCCGTTCCTAAGAACGTTTACCTTAAGTTAATCATGCAATTTTTATAATTTTTTAAAAATTATTTTGATTGTCCTTTAATCATTCACATACAAAAATAAATATAAAAATAAAAGAAAATGTAAAAATAAAAAGAATAAAATGAAAATACGAGGAGTTGGGAAAAATAAAATAAGAGGAAAATATTATTTATTTATAAGGGCGGATTTGACCCAGAATTAGAGTTTGGGGTCTACGTACCCTGTGATAAGGATTAAAATCGACATAGTTCGAGCTATAAATGCGTGTTATTTGGTTGATATATTTCATTATGTATATATTTTTTTTCGAAAAGAGAAGTTTGCAAAAAATAATTTATTTTTCCAGAAAGAAAACAATTTCAAAATTAGTTGATGTGTTTTAATTTGTAAAAAATGGGTTAATTTCGATTATCTTCTCTTATCACTCATTTTTTTCATTTTTCATTTTCATTTTTTAAAAGAAAATCAATTCTAAAAAAAGAATATATATTTTTCCTCAATGTAGAAAAATTATGTAACCTTGAATATTTTATTGTTTATTTGAGAAGGAAAATTGGAAAAAAATTTATTTTACAAAATAAAATCAATTAACTCATGTTGTGACTTTATCACTCACAATCTGCTCATTGATACCTAAATATTCACAGTGATGTCACTCATGGCAAATAGGCGTAAAGAATAAAAAAAAGTTTGAAGGGAAAATAATAATTTAAATAAATTATTTTTGCTTATTTTTTATTTATTATGAAATAAATAAGATTCTCTCAACACATCTATTTATTTAAAAGAAAGTTATATTGAAAATCTGCTTACTACATGTATTTTCAAGGAGAAATAACCAGTATATGTGATGACTTTATCACTCACAAGTTGCTGATTAATATCTAAATACACACAGTATTACCACTTGAGGCAGATAAGTGAAAAGGATAAAAGTTTGAAAGAAAACAAATAATTTTGTATAAATTATTTTTATTTTCCTTTTTTTATTATGGAAATAAATAGAATCCCCCAAACACATATTTATTTATTTAAAAGAAAAGTATTAAGAAGAATTTAAAATATGATTATTACATAAATTTTCAAAAAGAAATAATCAACATATATGGTAACTTTATCACTCACAAGTTACTGATCGGTACCTAAATACTCACGATGTTATCACTCGAGATAGATAAGTGAAAAAGACAAAAATTTGGAGGAAAATGAATAATTTTTGTTTAAATTATTTTTATTTCCTTATTTCAAATTGTGAAATGAAAGATTCAATCAGAAAATCTCCTTTTATTATTATTTTTTTATGAATTCAAAAAGGAATTTAATATAAAATTGCTACATTCAATATTTTTTTCTTTTTTATTTTATTTTTTTTGTTATTATTATATTCTTATAAATTAGTTGTATTTTCTTATTTTAAATTGTGAAAATGGAAAAAAGCAATTAAATTCTTTCTTCTTTTTTTTTTCTTTTAAACTTAAAATTGTACTCAAACAGAATTTAAGGTGAAACTGCTACATATATTTTTATTTTCCAAAATCAACTTCAAAACATAATCAAATAGTGAATATGGTGATTTTATCACTTACAATCCGCTAATTGGCACCTAAATGCCTACGGTATTACCACTTGAAGCACAAAGATATAAAAAGGGCTTAAGGGATAAAATTAGGAAAAATAAATAATTTAATTTCTTATTTTACACAAGTCATTTTTATTTCCTTGTTTTATTATAAAAATATAAATAAATACGACCATGGTAACACATTTTTGTTTTAGACAAAAAAACATTAAAAATAATTTAAAATATGACCATTCTATATATACATTTTTTTACAAAATAGAATATATAAACACATTTACTTTTACAAAATAAAATCTTATTTATTTGTTTATTTTTTATGTTCATAAATTAACTTTAAAACAAAACCAGCTGTCGCACTCGAAAAAATGCGACGGAAGGAAAAAGGAGAACAAATCTGGTTTTTGAGTGAAAACCGACTTGCGAGGAGTCGCCACCAAAATTTTGAGGAAAATCTTGGGAAACCGAATTGAAGAGGAAAAGGATGGTCTGCGTAATCAGAGTTGGATTCGGGAGTCGATTGTGTGTGGGGAAGGTGTTAGGCACCCCACAACACCCGTTCCTAGGAACGGTTATCTTATATTGATTGTGTAAATTAATACGGCTTAAAAATATATTTTGGTTTTCCTTTTATCATCCACATGCAAGAATAAGGGTAGAGAAGAAATTAAGAAATTTTGAGAAGTTTGGAAAACAAAAATAAGAAAATAAATTACATTAGAAATTAAGGAGATTTAAAAAAAAAAGAAAAGAAATTGGAAAATATTTATTAAATTAAGGGAAAAACACCCAATAAATCAGAAAATATTTATTTATTTATAAAGGCGGACTTGACCCAGGATCAGAGCCTGGGGCCTACGTACCCTGCGATGTGGATCAAAGTCCACGTAGTTCGGGCTAGAAATACGTATCTGTTGGTTGATATTTTTTAATTTTTGTAATAAGAGAAAGCTGATTGAGAATAATTTACCTTTTTACAAACAAAACTATTTCTGTGATTGATTTGGTGTGTCTTAATTTGTAAAAGATAATTTAATCCCGCTTACTTACTCTTATTTTATTTTGTTTGAAAATATTTTTTCTTTGATTTTTGAAAAATGATTTTGTTGGATTTTTTACTTTTAAAATAACATATTTTTGTACTTTTGAGAATTTCTCTTTCAAAAGAAAACAAATCCATCTATTGGAGACTCGCAGTCATACCCGATAGATTGACTCCTTAATTACCTGTAGAAGTTATGAACCTCGCGGTATAAAGGTTTTATTTTAAAATGCCGATTAATAATTTATTAGATATTTTAAAATAAAATTTGAAAAACTTGTCACATTATTTTATTTTTTTAAATATAGTTACTTTTTTAAAAGAAAGTTGTTTAACTGATATATCTACGCGGATTCGCAATCTCACGTGACAACTCAGCGGACCAAAATACCTGCGTGGGTTCCGAAACCTCACGTGATGTGATTATATAGGTAATTATTTATTTATTCATTTTATTACCCTTTTATTTATCTATTAAGAAAATAAACTTTAAGGGCTAAAAAATGTTGGGTCTTACTAGGTGTAATCCCTTGTAGTGTGTCAATACTCCCGTATGGGCTTCTGGTGACAGGCCCACAAAAAAAAAATTTGTAGCAGGCCTCACCACCCCTATGAAAATTGATTAAATGTTCATCACCAGAATTGATAATGTCCAACTAGTAAAAGAAATGGGATGGAATATCCACAATATGCAGCCCAGCCCACAAGAAGAACCATAAACCCATAACAGACTCCCCTATGACAGGCCCAGATCAGGGTTCACGAGGATAATGAGAAAACATGACTAAAAACCCAGCATTCAGAATGGAAAATGCAGAGGATCCTTCCAAGCATCATCTCTCAACTCACACCACACTCTGACAGCTAATATCAACTGCATAATCACTGCCCCGTTCCTTAGGAACGGCTGAAACATTCACTGGGTTTCCACAACACATCAGACTACATTTTCCTAAACCAGTCGGGTATAGAATCTAAGAACTCAAGCAATGGTCGATTAACAGAATAACGAGTGGTGCTTAATGGATAAGGTCTCCTATAAACAATCCCGAATGTCCCAAATTTCAGTCAAAATTTCCAAAGCTAACAACATCAACAAGATTTGTACTTGTACAGATCATTCAAGAGACAGTATGAATCATCTAAACTCAGGGCTCCAGAGCTCATAAATAAAATTGCAGTGACTCAGAAAAATAAACATTCATCGAAGCGTAAGGCACAATTGAGACGAGAATTACCCAATCTGAGTCTCTGCCCCTCAGTTCCCAATTCCTAGCGCACTTTGGCTCAAATTTGGCTTCTTGTCTTCATCCTCTCGCCCTCTGATTTTTGTGCCCAAAATTTCTAGGGCTCCTCCTCTTCCATCTTCCGTTCAGACTCCGGTTTTCCCCCCCCCCGTTCGGACTCCCTCTAGTTTTTCAGCTGCACACTGTGGCCTCCCACTCGGCTCTGGTTCATACTCCCTCAGCTCCGGTTCTTGAGCTCACGTTCCCTTGGCTTCCGGGGCTTCGGCCTCTCGGATCCTCCCCGTGCTCCTCTAGTTCCCTCTCTCTCTTCATTTTTTCTCTCTCGGTCTGTGGCTCCCTCTGTTTTTTCCACGAGTGCTCCGGTCTCCATCGTGCTCCCTCTCGGTCTCTCCTCTGCTCTTTCGAGTTTGCTGCCTCTCCTCTCAATCTCGGTTCAGAATGAAGTCCTCGTTCCCCGGCTCGGACTCCCTCTCCATCGTGCTTCTTTCCGGTTGCTCCCTTTTGATTTTTGGTTCTCCTTGGAGACCCATCCTCGTGCTCCTGTCTTTGCTTTTCAACTCGTCTTCGTGCTGTGTACGCCTCCGGTTCTGGTCTCCCTGCAGCTTTCCTTTTCTTTTCAGTCTTCAGTCTCCCGTTGCTCGGTGTCTGATGCAGCTTTTGCCTTCGGTCCTGCTGCCTCGCGTGTCTCTCCCTCTTCGGATTTTTTTTGTGTCCTCTCCCTCTGGCTTTTCAGCTTTTTCTGATTGCCTCTGCTTTTCTTCAGTTCTCGCGTGGGTCACTCCTCTGCCTCCCGTTGCCAGCTGCTCCCCTCGCGCTCCTGTTTTTTCTTTCGGGCCCTATTGCCTCTGTTTTTTTGTTGTTGTTGGAGTTCCTTCGTTGGCCCAGGTCCACGAGCCCTTAATTGGGCTCGTGGCACCCTGGGCCAAAATTAACCCATTTTTTCTTTTCTTTTTTTTATTTAATTCTTTAATTATTTTTTTTAATAATTTATTTCTTTTTGTTTGTTGTTGTTTTTGTTTGTTTTTATTTTTTTTATTTATATTATTTATTATTAAATTTATTTTATTGTATTTTTTTTGTTTTAATTTAGTTTATTATTTTTTTTATTATTAATTTTTATTATTTTTTTGTTTGTTGTTGTTGTTATTTTTTTTTTGGTTTATTTTTTTATTTTCATTTTTTTTATTTTTGTTTGTTTTTTCATTTGGTTTTAGTTTTTTTCCTTTTATTTTATTTTTCTTTTATTTTCCCATTTTTTATTTTTATTATTATTCTTTGTTGTTGTTTTTTTTTTATAAAATGCCCGGACAAAATGGGGTGTTCACACCAGCCATTAATTATGGTGACTTTATCACTCACAATTTGCTGATTGATACTCAGATACTCATGGTGTTACCACTTAGAACAAAAAAGCTACAAGAAGAATTTGGAGGAAAATAGAGGGTGCTTATTTTGACTATTTTTATTATTTATTTTTAATTTTAAAAGGAAAATAAAAAAGGCCATTGGAACCCATAATTATTTGAACACCAAGTCTAATACAAGAGGAATTTGGAGGAAAATAGAGGGTGCTTATTTTGACTATTTTTATTATTTATTTTTAATTTTAAAAGGAAAATAAAAAAGGCCATTGGAACCCAAAATTATTTGAACACCAAGTCTAATACCATGGCAACTCCTCACTTATGGTATAATTGACTACATTATAACTATTTGTCCACAGAGACTTAATCCCTCGCGACAAATTCTAAAAGTGAAAAGAAAAGAAACCAATAAAAAACACTACCAAATACAATTTATGTGCGCCTATGTAAGCATATGAGTGCGTAAGCCTACCCAGACTTAACATAATCATATCATGGGTTAAATTATATAACAAATTGAAAGAAATGAACTCTTCCCTTGTCTTCCTTTGGTACTAGTTCCATTGGAATTCGTAGCTTGCCTTTGTGTTCCTCTCGTCTTGATGAGGACGACTCACTCTTTGCAAGCCTTATTTCACGCTCTTATAGTGCTTAAAAGAAAATACAAAAGCATTAGCATTTATTAGATATTTAGGGAAAATTTTGAAATGTCAGCAAGAGGTTTTGGTTAGACTAAAAACAGATTTTGAAATATTACACATAGAAAATATCAGCAATAGATTTGAAAATAGCAAGAGCAGATTTTGGTTAGACCCACAAAAGTTATATTACAACTTTCCAGCATGAGGGTAAACCCAAACAAGAGTCAATGAGCTTGTGACAGTAAATAGATGTTTAAAATATCAAAGCCAGGAGTAATGGGCGTGGCTTGGAGTTTGAAATAGAAAAATGATCCTAATAGCTCAAATTCTGTATTTAATCAAACTCCTCTTATAAGCATAGGTCATAGCATAGACGAGCCACAAAACCGAAGCATAGAAAAACCTTAAAACACAATTATGGACTAGATTTTTCACACATATAATATTTCCATCCTACAGTCAAATCCACTCTAAATTACAGCCCTTCATTCACAACAGACAAACAAGTTCCAAATGCATGCAATGTAACATTAACTTTTGGATAGAAAGAAATCCATAAGCTTGACCAAAATGTGTATAAAAGAAAAGCAACCCCCCATCCTTCTCCAATGTCAACTAAAGGTGGAGACATCATTGTTTTCCCAAGAAACTATAACCAAATAAAGGAAAGCAAAATGGTCCCAAAAGGAGATCAAATTCATTCACGCAATGAGCTAATAATACAAGCTTAATTGACACAACCTAGCAACCAATTTCGATCAACTGACAATAAATATAGCATACAAGCAAAACCTCAGGATGACTACTGGCAATAAAATAGAGCTTTTCTAGTATACCGATCAAACTAGTAAGTTCAACACATCTCAAATGTAGCAACCAGAAATAGAGTACCAATAATAACATATCAGAAGAACACTTACCAAAATGAGCTTTATAAAGATAGATCATTAATCGATGATAATATAAGCAAGATGTACGATCCAACTGGCAACCAAACTGATCAATCCTTCTCAGCAGCATTCCAAAATGAAACAGAGAACCAGAAAGGGAAGAATAGACAAGCTAAATCTACCTAAGGATCCATATGAAAAGGAATCTCAGAATCAAGAAATTACCTTTAGGGTTGCAAATGCATCTTTTCCTACAACTCGACTCCTGGCTTCGTTCTACCGTTCTCTCCTTCGCTTGCCTTCAGTTCCTATGCCCCCCTTTTTTTTTCTGAACTTCTTCTGCGTTCCCTTTTTCCTAGTGCCTCCCTCTGTTTTAGTCTCCCTCGCTGTCTCTCGCCTGAGCCCTGGGCTAAGGCTCCTTCAGTCTCTCAGTCTCACTCGCACGGCTACCTCTCTCACACTCAACCTCCATCTTTCCTCACTTGCCCAACCTCCTCTACTCCTTTGCCTCTCTTTCTGTTCTCTCATTCTCAGTGTTCTCTCCTAGGGTTTTTTTTTGTGTTTGATCTCTCTTCCTCTCTCCTTTCAGCCTCTAGGGTTTCTTTTCGGCACCCTCACAAATTCCTTTGCTTCATCCTTTTATAGGATTGTAGCGAGTGGAGAAGAGTGGAAGCCCCAACGCATGGTCTTAATTTTGTCTTTCATTCACGATTTCACGCCCTTCAATCCGTCCCTCCTTCTATCATTCTTGTGACCAATTCATGGACCTCCCAATGCTCCCTTACCTTCACTATGTTGCCATACTTAGTACAGAGTAGTAGGGTGGTTTGTTTGTCGTTTCCATTGTGGCTCATCCCTGTCTCTCTCTCGTACGATTACCTCTGCCTCGCGTTTGCCATTGCGCCCTAGACCAGGTCTGAGCTCCCTTGGTCACCTTGCCCGAGCACCATCAGACCCTCCTGCCCGAGCCCTCCTCTGTATTTCTCTTTGCTCCCTCTAGTCTTTGCTCCTTCCCCTTTGAGCCTTACCCCCCATTTTGTAAGGGGGTTTGAGAGGGGAGGGATGCTCCCCTCCTTCCATAAATTATGCAGATTCCAAATAGGGGAAGGGGAGCAACTCCCCTCCCCTGTTTGGATACGAAATTTTAGAGGGGGGCGTCCCCCTCAAACTATCCCATCCGAAATTGGCGGGTGGAGAGGACATTTATTTTTTCTATTCTTGACCCTTTTTTTTAAATAAAAAATATTTTTAAAAATAGAAAAATTACTAAAAAAATTCCAAAACATAAAAATATTTACTTGAAGGTTCCAATACCAAAAAATATTACACCTAAGTGTCTTATCCCAAAAAATGAGTATAAAAAACTTTAGTATTGAGTATAAAATTGTGAAATATGAGTATAAATAAGTAATAAAGATGATCAAATTATTATTAACTTCCCTCCCCTCCCCTCTTGAATCAAATAACAAATTATTAAAATTCCACCCCTCCCCTCCCCTCCCCTCACCTCACCTCACCTCAATCCCCTTCCCTTCCTTCCCCTCTCCTTTCTTCCATATCTCATCTCTCTTTCTCTCCCCTCTCTTCTATTAAAATCACTCCCCTCGCATCCATCCTACCAAACACACCCTAAGGGTACTTTGGGGTATAAGCCCAAATTTGGGGTTCAGGATCACCTTGGGCTGAAATATAGGCTTAGGGACTTCCTCTGTCCCGAGCTGCCTTGTTCCTGAGCCCAAATTAGGGCTCAGGGTACTTTGGGGTATGAGCCCCATTTGGGGGCTCAGGATCACCTTGGGCTGAAATAAGCCTAAGGTTGAATTTTTTTTTAATTTTTTTTGTTTCTTTTGGTTTTGTTGTTGTTTTTTTTCTTTGTATTTTGGTCTGATTGTTGACCCAAAATTTTGTGTTTGGGAAAATGATTTAGGCCACTAGCAACCCCAACCCAACACTTCTTCTTCTCTTTTCATTTTTAGATTTCTGAATTAATTATTTTAATTAACTTGATTAATTTTTATTTTATTTTATTTTATTTTTTTTAATCTTTAATTTTTATTATTTGTTGTTATTATTTTTTTATCTATATTTATTATTATTATTATTTTAAAATTGTATGTATAAAGCCCGAACAAAATATGGTATTCACAAAACCAGTTCAAAGAACTTACTTTGATACATATGACACTCAAATCTTTGCGAAATAAGGAAACACAAAATTGAATAGCAAAGAGAATGAACAAAACGCACAAAAAAAGTAGTAAAAGGAAACAAAATGAATAGATTTGCTTTAAGACTGATCTTTAAACCCTAGTTTCTGTGATGCCATAAGGAATAACCAATTTCTTGATAAGTCTTAGATTCGCTTTAACACTTAAAAAACGCAAGAGAAACTCACAAAGTCTGAATTTTATTCATTCAAATATGAAAAACGTATATAAGAGAAAGCCTTAAATAGGTAAAGTAAAATCAAACGTAATGAGCCTAGAAAATCTAATTAATTTGGGTTCAAATAATCCTAATGGAATTATTGAACTTTAACTTCAAATAACACTCCTAATGGACTTAGAAAACTAGTAAAATAAAACTATAAAAAAATAACAAAAATATATAAGAAAATTATAAAAATAATACTTAAATCCTTATAAATATTCAACCATATTAATGAAAACACATGTCTGGCACATGATATATTTCTTTACAATGTGGGCTATTAAAAAGACTACTAATTAACCAATTGAATTTTATTAATTAATAAAGTTTAGTCCATAATTAATAAAAATGAAATTAAAATAAATTAAACTTACTAATATTTAAATCACATGCTCTTTTAGTGAAGCACAAAATCTTTTAAGTAATCTCCTCGTGGGTTTATATTTAAAACTTGTAAAATTGAAATGCTTTTCAAACTCTTTAGCTTCAATCGAGTTGCAAACTTGTTCAAATAATTAGGCTCCAACATATATAACAATTTTTTTAAGTCAAAATCTCTTGTCATGCTCTTAAATTTGTCTAAACCTTCCTTTTGAACCATAACTAAAGCATTATCTATCATTCCCTCACTCTTTGAAAATATTCGTCCTCAAATCTCCATAATCTACATTAAAAGAAAGAGAATGATTAAATATATTAAATAAATTATATGGAGTATACTTACCTTTCAAGCTTGATTAATACATCTTTATTTTATTCCTTGTATGAATGTGAAGAAATATTATTCTTCCTTGGTTGCAAGTTTGATGTCACATTAAGTTGTTCTCTGAGCTTTTGTAGCTAGTCTCGAGAATAAAAAATCTTATGCAATTCATTACTTGGATTCACATAAGTCTTGCTTTCTAGCATTGGTGAATACAAACTTGAACTTTTCTTTGTATCGATCTTACCAATAACCTTTAACAATTTTTTAAACAGAAACTCGACAAGACAAAACTCAAATGGAATCAAGATGTTAGGGGAAACATAGGAGATGAAATGAGGATAAAATATGACACAAAAAAACTTAATTAAAATCAGAGCAGCATAAAAGCCATAGGACACAAAATTTGGACTGAAATTATCACAACTTTTTAGACTCAAGATTTGAACATAAATGACATCTTTTAATGATGTAAAATGCAAGAACAATGACATGGAGGAATGAACTTGAAGAACATGGATGAACAAGATAGATGAAGACAAATGACTACAAACCTGAAAATAACAAGAAGAAAATAAAAATTAAGAAACAAGATGGATAGATGCTGGTCTTGAGAAGTAGAACCCATGAGAATCAGTCTCATGAACCTAGTTCTGATAACACCACAAGGAATAACCAATTCTTTGATAAGTTATTCTTTTGCTCCAGCACTTAAAGAACGTAGGAGAAGCTCACAAAGTCTGAACTTTTATTCATTCAAATATGAAAAACGTACATAAAAGAAAGCCTTAAATAGGCAAGGTAAAATTTAACCTAATGAGCTCAGGAAACCTAATTAATTTGGGCTCAAGTTATCTTAATGAGATTAGGAGACTTTGAACTCAAATAACACTTCTAGTAAACCTAGAAAACTAGTAGAATAAAACCCTGAAATAAAATAAAAAAAATTTATAAGAAAATAATAAAAATAATACCTAAACCCTCATAAACATACCATCAAATTAATGAAATCAAATTTTTGGTACATGACACGTTTATTTACAAGGTTTGCTATTAAAAAAAACTACTAATTAACCAATTTGGTGTTATTAATTAATAAAGTTTAGCCCCATAATTAATAAAAATGAAATTAAAATAAATTAAGTCCACTAATACCTAAGTCACACGCTCTTTTAGCGAAACACATGATTTTTTAAGTAATCTCCTCTAATGTGCTCCCTTTGGGCTTAAATCTGAAATTTGTAAAATTGAAATGTTTTTCAAACTCTTTAACTTCAATTGGGCTTCAAACTTACTCAAATAATTAAGTTCTAATATATATAACAATCTTTTCAAGTCGTAAAACCTTTTGTCATACTCTTGAATTTGTCCAAACCCTCATTTTGAACAATGATTAATGCATCCTCTATCAAATGGTCATAAACTAATAGTACTTCAATTATATTTTTCAAGATGTAAAATCTCATCATTTTATTAATTTAATTGGACTAGTAAATATTAATAAAGGTTAGGTTGAATTTTAAGGAATTTAATATCCCTTAAATAAAGTCTCAAGTTTAAATGATATGGATAGAAAAATTATGTTAGGATAGTTTTTAAATTAAACTAATATAATCATTTAATTATACCGATGAATATAAGTTGAATTGCAAGAGACTCAACATCTCTTAAATAAGATAAAGGTAAAATTTACTTAGTCTCCACTAATTTTAATTCCACTGAACAAGATAAAAATTTGCAAAAGATCTAAACTTTCTACCAGATCATGTAAGCACTAGTTAAAAAAAAAATGTAAGCACCAGTTACTCCCTTCATATGGCAAATCTCTAATTCCCAAAAATTTTTCTTTTCCCTTCAGATTGGTAAAAGAGATAAAATCAAGCCTAAGGGTGATTAGCAAGATTCGAGCTTTTGGACTTGATAGGGGATCTTCAAGCTTCAATATGCTCAAACGCACCCTCAGTGGAAGCAAAAGAATTTGTCATTAAAGTGCAGGATAAAAGGATAGAACATTAAGAATCCCATGTCATCGATAAGTAGCTTTGTGATTCCTACTATTTCAATCAATACCGTAATAGCAGGTTGGATATTTCACTGTTTATAGAACTATTCATAAGACTTGGGTTAGGTCTCAGTTGCCAAACAGTTGCGTGTCTGGTCGTGTTAACCGCCTCTTGTGTGTCTGCTTGGTCCGTACTTTTTTCCCATTTGTGTCAATGCCTGTGTCTTCTTTCTTCTTCTCTTTCTCTTTCGCCATTTCCTTCTTTCTCTACATTACTGCTTACTTGGATTGGATTGTGTTGGTTGTTTGCTCAAATCTTCTTCTAGTAGCCACGGTTAGATCCCAATCTTAGTTTTAGTTTGATTGTGAGATTTTTTCCCCTCTGTTTATTTGTTTTCTCTGTTAATTTTTTGCTATTTTAGGCATGATGATGGTGATTCACATCAGACCGCTGGGTAAAATATTCATGGTGGTTGATACATAGTTTAAGTTACAGCAGATCAGCAGAGTTCCAGTACATCAGTTTATGTCTATTGGGTAGGATCTTCAAGTTTGCCCAGCTGGTGTGTTTTCTAGATCTTTTTTTTTTTGCTGCTTTTACCCATTTCTGTCGATGGGTCTGCTGCATATTGCTTCTTCTGTTTCTTTCTTCATTTTGTTTTTCATGATCTTGTGTGATAATTTGGCTAGTGTTCGGATCCGGTCCCTTTTTTGTTTCTCTTGTCATTCTTGCTCGTTGGTGTGTCTACTTTCGTCTGTTTCTTTCTCATAACCAATGTCATGAGTGGTGGGTTTTGTTGAATCAAGAGTTTTAATGATTCCAAACTAACATCCAAGAGCTTGGATTGAAGATATCAAAGGAGATCAAAGTATTTCAAGTGAAGAATTTCTGAGTAATAGCTGCTAGATCTTCTGTAGGATCTTTTGTTATGTTTAAATGAGGGTAAAAGATTTTGATTTTAAGAAAATATGTTTTTAAACCTTGATTTTATGTTAAATCTTGACTTATTTGAAAAATACCCACAAACATACGAAGTTTGAAAGTTTAAACTGAACTGTCATATTGGAAATTCGAACTTTGCCTTTGGAAATTCGAATTTCAAGCTAAAACTGAATAAGTCTGAAGAGATGTCTCTCTGTCAGACGTATTTTGATTCTCCAATATTCAAATTTTCATCAAAGTCTGAAAGAAGCTTTTTAGTGACAGACGAACTTCACATCTCCAAAATTTGAATTTCAGATAAAATGCAGTTTGTGAAAACCAAAGAAATTCGTCTGAAATAATGTTAAAGTTCATCTGAAATCAAGAAGAAATTGAGTTTGAAAAATGTTCTCTGACAGACGAACTTTGGCTTTTCAACATTCGAATTTTCATATAAGTCTGAAAGGAGCTTCTTTGAAACAGACGAACTTTAAGTCTTCAAAATTCAAATTTCACACAAAACACAACTTATAAAAATGGAAGAAATTCATCTGAAATAATGTTAAAGTTCATCTAAGATCAAGAATAATTTAAGTTTCAAAACTGCTTTCAGTCAGACGAACTTTGAACATTAAAATTTGAATTTCAGAAGCTCAGGTTGTGAGTCTATTGAAATAAAATATTGACATACGAATGACAGAATTTTGTAACTTCGAATGTTGAAGTTAGTCTGAAAAGAATCTCTCTGACAGACGAAGTTCAGTCCTTCAACATTGGAATTTCGAAGAAAGTGAACTACTGTGCCTCCTTGAACATTTTAAAGACAGACAAATTTTGGGGTTCCAAAATTCGAATTTCGAAGGCACTGTAGAAAATTGAAAACACTGTTCACACTTAACCGAAAAACTTTCTTCTTGAAAATTCATATGTCACATTGTGAAAATATTTTGTAAGTTTCAAAATTAGAATTTCACTTAATGAACAGACGAACTTCGTGTTGTAACGTTGAAAGCTTTAACCTTCGGTTCCTTCAAAATTCGTCTGTTGACCAACCAAAATTTGAATTTCAGTATGTCAGAAGCATTAAATGCGGTTGGTTAACGGATAGTTTTTCAGAGTAACCGTTGGATAACTTCCACAAAGGATAGATTTTGTCTCTAACGGACATTTGAGATCTAAGTCTATAATTATAAATTCATTTAAAGTTGTGGAAAGGGAATAAAACTTGTGTATACCGAATTTCTGCCAAATCTTCTTCTCAAAAGCTTTTATCCTCTCAACTTCAATATCTGTACTTTAACCTTCATATCTACTCTATTCAAGAGAGTTATATCTTTGTAAATAATCTACTCTTTATTTGGAAGATAGATTTACTTGTGAGGGGAAATCACAAGGGGATTGGGAAGCACATTGTAGAAGTGCTTAGAGAGATTGAGAAAGCTCCAGAAACAGAACATACTCGTTGTACTGTGGCATTAGCAAGAAGCCCGTTGAATTCTTGCTGTATAGTGAAAAATCTCAAGAGTTGTCTTGGGGACTGGACGTAGGTCAAGTGGATAGACCGAACCAGGATAAATTACTGAGTCTTCTTCTCCTTATCTTTACTTTTCTGCTTGCTCTGTTTTATATGTTGCTTCCATTACACTGTGCTATCTTCACCCATTTCACTTTGTGCAGAAAAATTTCAATCTTCCCAATTCACCCCCCTCTTGGGAAGTCAGCCTTGCTAACAGGTTTTGTGGCTGAGGAGTTAAGTGTTTGTCGACTGTGGGAATGGGGGAGCAGTTCATCGCTTTTGTTCTTAACGTTGATGCTGAACACCGTCATAGCACGGTAACTTTCTTTCTCCACCCTTCTTGTCTCTCTTCCTTCTGATTCGCATGCTTTGGAACTCCAATAATATTTGTCTTTGTTTTTTTAGGCCAATGTTGTGCAGATAAGTACGAAGTTTGAACCTCCTACATTTACGACATTGATGCATCCACGGCATATGGTCTAGCGGTCGTTGCTCATCAGCTAGGCCGTGGTTCACAGTGTCACCAAATACCTCCCTTTTGGCAAAGGGTTTCACCCGTCAGGAGGTTCTCTAATAGGTATCTGGCAAGGATCTAGGTGAGGCTTTAATCTAATCGCCATTTTTAAAATTTTGGGTAATTAATTGTTTTACTATATCATACCATTTATTGTTAAAGCAAGTATTAGTTGTCTCTTGATGGCACAGGTAGCATTTGCTTGAATTTTTGTGTGCCCATTGTTTCTTGATTTTGTGCAAAAATGCATCATTTTAATATTAGCAGGTTTCTGGTGAGCTTTTTTTCTAGCTTTTTATTTGAGATTTGTTTTCACTTTCCACCTGTCAAGTACTTATTTATTTTTGTGCTTCACTATATTTAGAACTTTTCCAGGAAGTAATTTTAGTCTGTATTTATCCCGAGCCTATATGGCCAGGCGTTGGTGGAGCCTAGATCCCAGCCCCCTGACTAGAGTAAGGAAAAAACCTTTTCCCTCAAATTTTTGTTAAATTTTATTAAAAATTTTAATACTATCTTTAACAAAACTAAAAGTAGGTTTTATGCGTTACAAATGAGCCATACTATTTATTTATAGATAATGAATAATATGGCTTCTTACTTTATTATATATATCTATTTTATTTTATTATATAATTCTTGTAGAAAACTATTGGTGTTAATTAGTTTGTTCAGAGTATCACTAATCTATTTGCTTGTTTTGCCTTCAAGATGAGTTGCTTCTTTGTTTTTTCCACTCTTCTATTCATATTTCCACTAATGAATAAATGTGAAAGAGTACAATTGTATATTGTTTCTTTAGTTTTTGTTCAATTTAAAATTGTCTTTGTCCCATGTATATATACGCTTAAGGTAATTGAGTTCTTCTTTTCCTTATAATTTAAATGTGTTTCTATTTACTCAAGGTAATCAAGTCCTTTTTTTTTCCTTATAATTGAACTGTGTTTCTGTTTACTCGAGAAAGTCTATGTGGTCATAGAATAGGTGACTTTCTTTCACCTTTTAACTCAGAATTCATACATTATGATAATTGAATATACAGTTTCAATTTAATTGTGAAGTTCAGAATTTTGTGATCTAAAGTCACAAGGGGATGATGTATGAAGAAGTTTTTAATATATGTTATTTTAGTTTAGTATAGATTTGGCTAATCATTTGACATGTAGAGAAATGCAATCAACATAATGAAGTCTCATTTTTTTTTGGTTGACAATTTATGCTATGGCTAAACAGGGTATGAAAATTCTTAATGCACAGTTAGATAACGTGTTGATGTACAATTTAGATTTGAATGTTCACTTACTTTTTAGTTATGTTTTTGTTGATTGGAGAGAGCTTAAGCATTTATAATCCGCATTGTTGTATCTACCTTTGCTAGTATCGTTTACATTATCATAGTTGAATGTACAATTTTAGCTTGATTGTTAAGTTCAGAATTTTGTGATTTAAAGTCACACGGGTTTAGTGTATGAAGAAGTTTAAATATATTTTATTTAGTTTTAATATATATGCCCTCCTTATTTTTGGTCTTTCTCCATCCCTTTTGTTTTTATTTTTTCCTACATGAGCAATTGAATTAGGGTGGGAAGAGTGCAAGTGGTTGTAGAATGGCTTTTCTCTTTGTGATCAGTAATGTTAGGTTGGCTGGTCACCCAAGAGGGGGAGTGAATTGGGTGATGCAAGATTTTCGCTCTTTTTGGATCACAATCCAATTTCACTAAGAGTGTAGCAAAACAGAGAGAGTTGTGTGTAGCAACTGAATAAAGAAGATGAAGAACAATATACAACAATTTATACTGGTTCACCCCAACCACTTGGCTTACATCCAGTCCCTAAGCCATCAATTTGGGATTTTCCACTATATCCCACATGTTTGATTTGGGCACCTGTGAAGCTTCAGTACATTCCTACAAGTTTCAATAAGCACTTGTGAAGCCACTCTCCCCACACCCTTACAAGATGTGAAATCCCTTAGTGTTTTCCTACACTAAAATTTTACCCAGAATATGTAGAAAGAAATGTTTACAATACAAAAACTCTCTTGAAGAGTAAATAATACATTGAAAGTTCACTCTATTAAGGTGGGTTTTTCAACCAATGCTGAGATAGAAATATTTTACAAATTGTTGCAGCATTTTCACATAAACTCTCTTAAGATTGTTACACATAAGTTCAAATGATGTTTTCTTTATAGATTTGTGGTGTAACTTGATGTTAGATACAAAATCTAGCCGTTAGAGACGTTACCCAACGATTACTCTGCAAAACTAGCCGTTTACTAACCACATTTAATGTTTCTGACATTTTGAAATTTGAATTTGGATATCAATAGACGAATTTTGAAGAAACCATAAGTTAAAGTCTTTAACGTTGAACTTCGAAATTCATCTATTTAAATCTGAAATTCAAATTTTTGTCTTAACAAATGTTTCTATGTTGGAACATACGAATTTTCAAGTTTAAAGTTCTTCTGGTAAGTATGAACAGTTGTTCCATATTGCTACAGTGCCTTCGAAGTTCAAATTTTGATTCCTAAAATTCGTCTGTCAATGAGCAATTCAAGATGACACAAGTTCTTCCTTTCAAAATTCAAATTTTGGATGTGGAAATTCATCTGTTGGCTATTCCAGAAGTATTTCCACATTCTGGAGATTCAAAATTTGAATTTTCAAAGCCAAAATTCGTCTGTTATACTTGAAGTTTGAATTTTAGATATGAAAATTTGTCTGTTGGCTTTTCTAGAAGTATTTTCACATTCTGGTGTTTCAAAATTCGAATTTTGAAAGCCAAAATTCATCTGTTATATCTGAAGTTCAAATTTTGGAAGCCAAAATTCATCTATCATTGGCAAGCTCAACATAACACAAAAGTTCTCTTTGAAATTCGAATTTCGGAGGCCCGAAATTCATTTATCGGAGGTGAAACGTTCGTAACTTCGAACTTTGCACTATAGACAGTTTTGTAGAAGCTATAACTCCATCATTTTAACTCCAAATTAAGAAAATCTATGGTTGGAAAGCTCTCAATGTCTACTTTCAAATGAAAGAAGTTTCACTTAAAAAAAACATATTCTATGAGATATGATCGAAATAATTATAGGAGGTCAAAACTGAAAATTCATATCTCACTACTCAACTTTAAATGACCATAGCTTTTTCATATGACCTTTATTTTGAGTGAAATGACCTTCTTTAAAATTCTTATTAAGTCTAGTTTCATACGAAATAATTTTTATATTAAAGCCATATGTATTTTGAGAGATGTATTAAAAACACTAATCAAAGGTCAAACTTTAGATTCTTGAAAATCATATTTCATTATGTTTAAGTCAAGATATGTTATTTTGATACCTAAAACTTATTGAGTTAATCAAATATAATTGTAAATTATTGAGTTTTATTCTAAAGTTTGAATTTTGAATTCCAAAATTTGTCTATCAGAGGGAATGTTTTTGAACCCCTTTTAGTGCTTAATTATCAGACGAATTTTGTCATGACTTCAGACGAATTTTACACATTTTACTGACTATGCTTGACTCGAAATTCAAATTTCAACACTTGAAATTCGTCTGTCAGAGGTGATATCTCTGGAACTTCAAATTTCAGTCAGCAAAGTTCGTATTTTCACAAACCATAAGAATTTTAACTTCTCAAAATTCGTCTGTCAGTCAGAGTTTTTCAAAGATTAATCCCACCTCAAGACCTAAGTGAAAACAAAATATACCTAGTGACTAGGTCTTCAAATGTTGAGTTCCGCTTCCACTTGGTCATTTCCTTCTTGGCATGCTCCCTTCTGATCTTCCATTTTTGGAGCATCCTTTCTTTTCTTCTTTCTTGAGTGAGGCATGATATTGATTTCCATTTCTGTATTCCAATGCTCACTCTTCTTACTTGGACCAACCTACATTTAACATATTACACTTACAAACCAAGTAGTTAGTCTAGTTTATATATCCAACTTATGTTATTCATTGTAAAAGTACAATGGATATATTTACACATAGCATGATATATATATTATAATCATAATTAAATACATGCTAATATGTATTTTACTTCTTTAAGGAACATTATATATGTCAGATCATATAATGCATTTGTTCCTTATTACTTTATATTTGTCATCATCAAAACTTATATTATGCTAAACCTTACAAGTAATTTTTCCTTTTCTTTGGTGATGAACTAGGTTATCCATTTTTTTTTCTTTTTCTTTCCTTACTTTTCTTTTGCGTTTAGATAATAATGGCAGTTCGCTGACATATTTTTTCAATTCCTAAATTTATTGGTTTCAGGATCTTCAACTTTATCTATGACAGAATGAAACTGTTGAAGTTGGCTATTATGACATCTTAGTCTTTACTGAATGGCATGTCTATTTCAATTATGTAGTTTTCTAATTCCATTGCTTAGCCTTTCAAATACTTTGCTCTTAGCATGTAGATGTACATACACGCATTCCTTTTATGACAAGAATGCAAAATATTTTGAGTAGCCATACAAGTTTTAAATGCTAAATTCTGTTAAGAAATACTTACACTTATTATGTATCTTCCATTGAAAAACTCAAATATTGTTGTCAAAGTTTGATATCAAATTTGACTTTAAGCGTAGCAAATTTGATTAGGAATTCTATTCTTGTGAAGAGAATTATTAGTCACAAAGGTCTAAACTTTGTATATTTGTTTTACTAATTTAGATTCTCTATTTTATGCTATGCATTCAAATTCATATATATATATATATAGAGAGAGAGAGAATATATACTAGAAGAAAAAGTTATTTTATATATAATTATATCTTTTAATGTCCTTTTTTTCACATGCATCAATGTAGATGTAGAGAAAACTATTTTTTTCTTTATTTTTGTGTGTCTTTTTCTGTTTGTTATATCATGCATTTCTTTAATCTTTTATTATGTTTGTAGGATTTATGATGGTATCACATTCTAAGTTTGGGTTTTTGTGGGTTTCTTGTAAAAGTAGTGTTACCTAGCATCTGTTAATGGCAAGATAAGAGATGATTTGTCATGTGAATTACTCGATAGAAATTACTTGTATTATGGAATCATTGATGCAATTATCAGTTAGATTACCATATATATGAAAAGGGGCACTCTTTCAATGGTGGGATAAAAGTTTAGACCATAAATTTTTCATGGTGTGGCAATGTCTAATATGATATTTGTTGGGCTTTGATTTCAACAGTTTGTTTACAATGGCTAAGTCAATTTTTGATATTGGCCTTTATATGCACTTGCCTTTGCAATTAAGGTATAATTGTTCCCTAATTTGCCTACTTCTATTAGTTCAATATGGCCTTGGATTGTTACATTCATAAAGAGCAGTTTTGTTTTATGTCTATTTCTAATTTGATTGGCTTTACAGAATTAGTCAAGTTGATCCAATCATGGCATCATTTCCTGTGGGTTTAGTGGTATGATATCAATGCTGATGTTAAATAAGGATAATAATGCTGAGCAACAAGAGAAAAAAATGTAGAGCTATTGCTGAGGAACTGATACATTACAGCTTGGTTAGTGAAAATATTTATTTTCTAAAGAATACAGTCTTCAATTCTTCCCATTTTTTTTAGAATTTTATTGTGCAATTCAATAGAGTAAAATATTGAGTAATTGTGATGTGGTAAGAGCAAATAAGGCATGCATTTAGACTTATTTTATTAAGCCTTTTTCTAGTTTGACAGGAAAATAGTCATTAGGCACTTAAGTAATTATTAGAACTTATATGCAAAAAGCTTGCTGTACATAGACTTCTCAAATAGGCTATTACAAGGGTTTCATTTCTCTGCAAGGATAACATAGAGTTCTCAAAACATTTGATGTAAGCTAAATGCTGGGCTTCTATGTGTCTTGGCCCCTTTGCCCATAGAAAGATGATAGGATAGCTATGCATATGGTTTTTCTTTTTTTTCTTTTTGAATTAATATTTCAAGTTCAACTTGTGCAGGTGCAGTTCATGCACTGAAATTTTGCTGTAACTAGTAGCCATGATTACTAATTTAACATGTTTGCTTGGTGATGAGTCCGATGTGCCTTTGCACTAGGATAATGATGGTTAGTAGGCATGACCTGCGAACTAATTCATCTGATTGAACCAGATTTGGGGACTCATAGTTCTTTAGCTTTCATGTTTGTTTTCAGATTCACTCACTTTAACATTAGAAAGGGAAAAAAGATTCATAAAGGGAAAATGAAATGCAAAAATTATTTCATTGGAAATGTTTTATTATCTTCCTTCCTTCATATTAAAAGAACAAAATGTTTGGTCTACTATTTCTTAAATTGATTTTGAAGAGGTGTACAGAGGTTGCAGCAGAGATGCTAAAACTACTGTTTCTTCCCTTTATCTAATATGTTTCACCACACTTTTTTTTTTGGCATTCCTTCCCTCTTACTTGCTGTATGGAAATTAGTTTAGCTAGATTAAGGAGTTTTGGCCATGTTAACTTTTTAGTTGTTGATTAGTAGAGAAACAAATTTGTTGTGGCTTTCACCTAAAGGTATGTACAAACGCTATATATGGACAACATGATTGTATTGGGTTTTCGAAATGTGTGGCCAAACAGACCTTAAAGTATTGAATTAAATAAATGTTGAACCATGGGGACTTAACTTTTATGAATGAAACAAATATTTCTTTGTGAAAGATTAGCAACTATTGTGTGTACATATATATATATATATATATCATTTGGTCCATTCATTTTCTTGCTTACTTTTATGCTTCCTATTTTCTCGACATGGTAATACAAGTATTGAGGGGTTGCTAAGTGTTCTGGGATGTAACTTATGAAGTGAAGATTAGCTGGGAAAAGGCTGATAGAAAAAAAAAGGAGTTTGATTGAAAATGACACAGCTCTATTACCATTGGATTCGAAGGGTTATAAACAGATTTAGAAGGACATTGTGACAAAATTTACTAATGGTGCTACTATGAGAGGGACCTAAAAAAATCCAAATAAATAAAGCTTTGACAGTTTATTCTTGAAATGTAACATTATGCTCTTTTCTTCATTAATAGAAACTTGAGACAGTTTTTAAAATGCATCTTAGCACCGAATGCACATATTATTGAAATTTTGAAGGCCATTGAAACTGAAGCATGCATCAAGCTTTACTAGATAGCAAATTCCTTGACCACATGGACCAAATGACAACCTCAAGATGCTGGAGTTAGGTGAAATTAAAGAAAATAAGAAAAAAGAAAAGGAAGAGGGAGATGCGAACATATAGAAAAAGAAAAGGAAACCGTATTACTATTTGCTAGAAAAGAACAATAAAATAAAGTTATAATAAGCGACCATTTTAATTACCTTAAAAAAATGAAGAAAAAAATCCATGATATTCCACTGGATGTCATTTCTAACTTTTAATTCCTACGTACATTGTTGCTTCTCCCACATTTAAATATATTTGAAATTAATACAAAGTTCTCTTTATTCATTGCTTTACAAACTTAAGTATATAATCTCCTCCTCATCAAGTGCCTTATAAAGTGAAAGCTTAAACTCATTATTAATTACCTTCTCAATTTAAGTATTAAACACACTTCCTACACATTGCATTGCAAATACAATTAAATAAAAAGGAAACATTCATGCCTGTGCGTTAGCACGAGTGACACTCTAGTTGTTAGTAATTTTAGGCTAGTTTTAGTGTATTCATTTGTTGGCCACCATTTAATTCTTATGTTTTGAACTTAACTCTCTTTGGATGAAAGAAAATTAGGTAGGAAAGAAAAATTATGAGAGAAATTAAAGGGAAATCTAGATAATCTTCCCGGACATTATATAAATTTCCTTTATTTTTCCTCGTAGTTTTTCCTTTATTCCAAATAAAGTTTAAAACTTTTTGGAAAGAAGAAAACATGAAGAAGGAAAGTAGCTAATTTGGCCTTGATTGCAATTTAGTGTTGTGTTTTACAAGAAGATAAAATTATTATAATACCCTTTATACATAGAAGATGACAATCATTATAAGATGTTTAAGACGACAAATTATGTTAACAGTTTTATTTTATCACTAAGGGGTTGATAGTCAATGTCTAAATTTAGGGGAGTTTGTTTTAAACTTTGAGAGATCATAGGAATTATGTGCAATGGAAATTAAGTTTGGGAAAATCATACAAATTTTAAAATATTCATAAAAAATATAGATGGCGGCTTTTCATGTTGGTTTGCCCGAGAGGTTAAGGGGTAAGACTTAAGATCTACCGCGTGCGCGCGGGTTCAAACCCCACTGCCAGCATTTTTAATATTTTTTTGGCTAGTTTATGTTTGAAACGAAGAGGTAATAATTATTAAATGAATACCACCATAAATATGCGTTTGCCGGGAGTCGACCCGGATCAATTGCTTGGAAGGCAATTATCCTAATCGTTGGACTACAAACGCTGGTAGTGTACGATGTAATAGCAATTATCTTAAATAGAATGTATTTCTGAAATAAGCACGTGAAATTTAGGATCAAACATGAGGTGATTCATTTTTCCTTTTCTTTTATGGCTCTGTTTGGTATTACTAGAGTAATCATGGATTGGGTTCAAAACCAAGTTTAATATAATATTAGGTATGATTGGTAAGTTTTCACTTTTCTGTCCGGATTTTACATAGGTGCTTTTCCGTTTTCTTCTTTATTTTTATTTGTATTTATTTTAAAATCAGATAAAAATAGATCAATAAAAATAAAAAAAAATATAAAAATTAGGAAAATAAATTTTCATAAAATATCTCCTATTTATTGATTAAAATATCTATTCAAAATTTTAATTTTTATAGATCATGACCTGTAAAAAAATATTATATTAAATATATTATGTTCTCAATTAAATAAATGCAGATTAAATTTTAGTCTAAGTAAATTAAATTAATCATGAAATAGAGTTTAAACTCAATTTAGAGAAAAATTATAAATTTTGTTAAAATTAATTTTTAAATAAATCATCCAAACATAAATACGTTAGTCCAAAATCAATTTTTATCATAACTATGTTATAAAACTAATTCTACCAAAACTCATTTTTAACTAACTAAATACCAAATGAGTCCTAAGCTTCGCATTTGATACCAAAGGAAATAAATATTTGCGATACAAGGCAGTGACCGTTTGCCTTCACCGTTTTTACGTGCTCATTTCTTTTTTTTTTTTTATGACATTTACGTGCTGATTTCTGAAAATATGTGATCAAATAATTTTCAGTGGAAGTAAGTGTTTTATATAATCAATTTATAATTTTACTTCAATATTAAAAGGTAATTAAACGAGTTAATTTTTATTTCAGCACACTTCCATAAATTTGCTACTACTGTTATTTCCTATTATATCAACTTTTACCATGAGCTACGTTAGACCCCCAGTAAAAATTTTTAATAGCAAAATTTTCTATTAACTTTTTTCTTCCAGAGGATTACAAAAGAATCCTTATTTTTCCACTATACAAATGGAGCCGAAGAAGAACAACTGTTTTGTGCGCTCTCTTCCATTTCTTCATTATGGGCCTTTGGTTTCTTTCCATTGTCTCATTTCATATTCCAAAGTTTTGGGCCTTCGAATCTTCACTTAGCTTGCTTGCTACATAAGTTTTGCATTTAAAAAAACAAGGATTTGACCCATTAATTATACATTTCTTTCCATTTTTTATCCAAGTTGGGATTCTTTTTGGCCATTTCTTCAAGTTGGGGTTTAACACTTTGAAAGTATGAACAGGAATTCTTATTATAAATTTAAAAAAATACAAAGCTCTTAAGTTTTATATGATTTTTTAATAAGCAATTAATTATTATTGGGCTGGCAAGGGATTAGCTTGAAGAGGAAGTAATAGCACAGAAAAATGTTCAGCAATGATTTATCGTTGATCATGAAATGTTTATTTATTTGATGGTAACTACAACTATTTTAGAATTACAAAGTGGCAGAGCCAAAAATGTGGGGTTTTCACAGCTGCCAAACAGACAGGTCACCAGTTTCAATTTTGATAATGCAGAAAACAAGATCAAACAAGAATGAAAAATACAGCTACTTCACACACCCTTGAATTAATATTATTATACAGAAATAGAATGCATATATTCAATGGCCTTTTCTGTTGTGAGAGTCTTCGTCTTTATTTCTTTCTGCATTCATATTCTTCCTTTCAGGAAACAATCTTGTTAGAATGCTGTCCTCTCCTCTCATTATGTGCACAAGGACACGTAATGCATTTGTGTGTCTTCATGTTAGAACTCTGGCTCCCTCAATAAATGTCTTTACCAAATCTCTGCCATAAAATAAAAAAAAAAGAAGGAGAAATCAGAAAATCATTTGCATTATGGTTTTGCCATATTTCAGCAATGAAACTTCTCATTTTATACCATTGCCTTGGTTGCTATTTTTCTGGTAACAAATACTTAAACACGCACATAAAACTAACGCATGGTACAATCTTTTCATAAAATTTTCACTCACCTTAATTCTTCCAAGGCAAATCACAAAATTTGAAGCTTAAAATGCTGAAATTAACCTTGTCAGTTAATAAAAGAATGCAATTACTATTATTTTCACATTAAACCAAAATATAATTTTCCTGTCTTTTTAATACTACTTATTTTTTTGCTCGAGTCTTTTTAATATTGCTTGATAGGAGTCAGTGTTACTTAGATACTACAATATTAATAGGTAAGCCAATTGAAGAGTTTGGATGATACGGAATAAACGACGAAGGGCCAGCTTTGCAAAGTAATGTGTTTGTCTTGAGCATCAATATTGTAACTTACAGTTGCTTCTTTGACACCTTTTTATATATGTTTAAAAAAAGGGACTAAACTTACCTTGGAAGTTTGTAATGCATAAACAGGGCAATGATTGGCATATTGTTTAAGCAAATAAATATAAATAGGTAAAATAATTGTTGGCCATTCCAAAGATTTTAAGAAACTTGACTGGACACCGTAACGTAGTATTAAATTAAAATACCTGAATTGGACGATTATGATTGCATGCGCATACACATTCTCCTCTGCTCATAAAATAAGACAGTAACTAAAGGGGCTCGGGAGAAAGAAAAAAAAAAATAGGGGAAAGGTTGCACAGATAATGACTCTTGTTGCTGAAGCAACATACCCAAATAACAAGTCATGATTTTTAGCATCACAGGTTCCGTATGATTGGGCGCAAGGCATGAAAGTTTTTCTACTTTTTCATTTCGGTGTTACCCTAAAGCGTACTTTTCTGTCAAAACCGAGGAGCAAGGTTGTGAATCACAACTTGTGATAGAGGTATAATGGAACCTTTTTGCAAAGAAACAATTGGCTTGTCATCAATACTGGTTAGTTGTAATTAAGAAGTTATGTTTGGCACATTGGTTCTGACAGCATAACATACAGCATATGCGCATCTGCATGTGATCTCTTAATCTCAAGTGTTTATTTTATCCCCGCTTGCAAGCTATGAAGTATGAACAAACAAAATCTCAAACTTGGCATCCTATGCTTTCACCTTTTGAAGAAATTTTCAACTCAGGGAAAAGGGGAATAAAAAAGAAGATCCCTTGGAGCAATTATCTGTCTTGTTGTGGGAAGGTTTAAATAATCAAATCAAAAGAGTGTTCAATATGAATGCGTATGTTTGCATAAAATCATAACACTGGATCATAGGCGTAAATTGAGGTTTTGGAAGATCATTTTTTGCTCAGGGAGAGGCAAGGGAGAAAAATAATTATTGACAGGCTTTCATTCATTCATGTCACTCGCCACAAGTACAACTGTGACAGCAGCAGCAGCTGATTACATAAATGGCAAATAAGATTCATTCCCTGAGAAATGAAAAATAACTTGAATTACAAGGTGCACTTTTTAAACCCCACCAGATAAATGGGTTCAAACTAAGAAAAACTAACAAAGAGAAGGCCCATACAAAACTGCAAAATCTCACAAAAACAACCTATGCTGACAATTAACAACAACAACTACTTGTTGCCTAGCACTGTAATGGAGAATCACATTTTGGTATATCTTCATCCTTGTCCTTATACAAGCATGTGTTATGGATTTCATACTCTCTGCCTTTGATCTATCTGAATCTTCTGGACTGTGGGAAGAACTTCTCTTTCCCATCTTGAAAATCAATTAGCTGATGATCATTCTTTATGCGTTGCTTGAAGAAACTAATCAGCCCCTTCTACATGTTTTGAAGAACTAGAAAGATATGGACACAATACAGGTGAAACCTAACTAACTTCAGATGTAGGCCCTAAGAGCTTTAAACAATGGTGCCAACATAACCAAATCCTACTATTGAGAAGGTTATGGTCTGAAGGAAGAGGTATATGAAGTAGTTGTGCTTTCCATTCAAGTAATCATAGCATCCACAGAAGAAAAGGAAGGCAGCAAATCCCAGCTCCAATAAATTTAGTCTGTTCAAGTTCAACAATAGGACGCAGTACACACATACATTAGCCATATAAATTAAATGCTAAATTACTATCATTTAATATGAAATTGAAATCGTAAAACAATAGAAAACACATTCTTCTCCCGGTTTCCTTTTTTTATTTTGTTGTTATATCAATATAAATCAAATAATCATTTTAATTTGTGGTTTTCAACATCTTCTGTCATGTGCAAGTGACAGCAAGTGTTTAGGTGAGGGGTGAACAATGCCTATTGGAAACCATAAAAGAAAATAATTTTGAAGAAATAAGAATCTCCAAGTACTTTGCTGTCTATTAGTGTTAAATAATCTACCTATTTAAAGAATCTTATCTGCTACGATGAAACAAAGTTAAAATAAGTCACTACACCACTCAATTGCCAGAGTGCCGCACTTCTTATTTCTTGTAATCATTAAATTATTTGTGTGGTCATGGCCTCACGCTTTCGAACCTATCTCCTTTATAATGCAAGTGCCATCATGAGAATTTAATTATGCCAGCAGTAGTTTTGTCCAGATCCAATCCCTAGCCGCAAACAAATCACAGAAGGAATGACATGGACACGTGAAATGAGGGGAGAGAGACGAAGAACTTGACATCATAAGGCCAAGCACGAGCAAATAGACTATACTATCTATCTATGCATCTGTGTGTGTAACTAGATGTTTTGCAAAGAGAACAGACCTTTCGCCAAATTTAAATGTAGGCTTTTTGGGTGCTTTGGTGACATTTGCCTTGTTTTTGCTCTTGGCATTGACAGAGTCTCCAAGTTTTTCGGTGACAACCCACTCATTGGCTCTTCCAGCTTCCAAGAGTCCTATAAAGGTTGCCTTTGTACGATGCAAAGACATGACATTCTCAAAAAGGATCCAGTAGAACAATAGGTGAATGGACCTGCCAGTGTTTGTTCCAGATGGTGGTTTTCAGAACAGAAGACTGAAAAGTAAGAGTATATATATACGATATGACAAGTAAGAAGAAACTTATCAGACCTTGGTGTTCCCACTGAATTAAGGATAGTGATGATGCAAGGAATATAGACAGCTCCCCATAACGGCACATGCACCTCCGGGACCAATATTGTGAGGGGAATCACCACACAGTAGAAGAAGAAGGTGACCATGTGGGCGATGATCTTACGAACAAAGAAGAAGCTGTATATAACATAAACTTTCTTCCAAAATTTTACATTCTGCATAAAAGTTCCCCCGAAAAAGACAGAAGTCAGCACCTTTCTTTTTTCTCTTGTTCCCCACGGCTAAGATTAACAAAGCCCTTTTTTCCTCCCAATCTCAGTAGTATAGGCTAAATATATTTAGGTAACGTATAATGTACGCATGACTGTTGAATATGGTAATAAATATTCACTAAAGTAGGTGTGACAACGGTTTCACCACTTGAAACACCCACTATGATGAATGTTTATAGGTTCGTTGCACATTCGAGAGGGGCATTATATGTATTGGAGTTTATTTTTTTTTAATAAATAATATAGAATTGTAAAGGGCTAACCTTGTTCCTTACAATCTCCATCACCATTTTGCGGAACAGATTAGCGGGACCACACGACCATCTATGCTGCTGGAATCGGAAAGCCCTCAAAGTACTGGGAAGCTCACTTTTAACCTAGTGTTTGTGTTTGCAAATAAAAAAAAAACCATCATCATCATCAGTAAAATGTGTTAAAGGAACCAGCATTAGTTAATCAGTAGAATTCATGTGTGGAAAGAATACCTGAAGATCTCCAAGATAAACAAACTTCCAGCCCCTAAGACTGGCACGAACAGCAAGATCCATATCCTCCACTGTGGTTCTGTCTTTCCATCCTCCGGCTTCATTGATAGCGGCAATTCTCCAAACACCTGCTGTGCCTGCATTCAGTCAGAGTACTGTGAGCTCCTAACATTAGTTAATTAACACCGTACGTCATTCTTGTCATCACAATAAGTTAGATGTTAATCTGTTTTGAATTGAAGGGGAAGCCAAATGAATGTAATTACCGTTGAAGCCAAAGAAAGCATGAGTTGCTGACCCAACTTCTTGCTCCACTGTGAAATGGTAATCCAAAGACATCTCTTGCATTCTTGTTAACATGCATTCATCCGCATTCACTGTTTGATTAAACAAAATCCATTTTTATCAATATATAATTATATACACAACTCATAGGTTTGTTATTTGCAATTTGATTTATGATGTTTCAATGTGGAATATGGTGACATTTTCCCCAGTGCAAGTGGAATTATAATGTTTGCATACTATCACTTTCACATAAACTTCAACGATCACAAATTTTCACCTTCAATAATTAAAATTAAAATAGAATAAATGTAGAAGAAATTTGAATTATATTTTTTTGCCTGAAAACTGAATAAAAAAATATAAAGAGAGAAATACAAGAGGGAGAAGGGGCGAGAAATCCAACCTAAAAGTTAGAATTAATTTTTGTCCTCACGTGAGTCAAACTATAATATGCCACGTGATACATGCATGAGGGATAGGTGAAGTGTCGGCAAATCAGTGTGAGGTCCACCCTCGGGCACATGCTACTGCGCACAGAAGCTTTACTTTTGTTGTATTATCAGATCATTTGATTGATGGATTCCGTTATTATCCAAAATCTAAAACCTCATTAAAACAACATACTAACAATTACTACTACAAAGGCACGTGGGCTGCAGTGGAGTGGATGTGCTGGTGCTGGTGCTGGTGCTGGTGCTGGTGGGTGGGGTGAATGATTTGGCATGACCGTTTTACCCCACCTCTATGATTTTTTTTTTTGGTTTGGTGATGCAACATAAAAAAAGATACAGTATAATGTTGTATTTATTTATTTTCAAACTTAATATGACAATACTACCCCTCAGCAACCACCGCCGTTATGTTCGCTTGATGACTGTGACCATGTCTTTCAATATCAAGGCAGTTATGTTATTTCGACAAAACATGGAGCGATGTTATGACTATCAGAAGCACTGAAATGCCCCTGGAAATAATTCATATATAAACATACCGTCCTTTTATCAGGGAAGACACAGCGAAGAAGAAATACCATCTTGAAAAACAATAATGATAAATTAATAAAATACGTGAAAGCTAAAAAATTGGCATCTGAACTAATAGAGGCAAAAATTGTCGGCAAGAAAACTAATAAAAGCATAAATTAGAAAGACAAAATATAATACTCGCATCGTAGGGGGATGGTTCTATAACATAAATAAGTAGTATTTATTTGATTGTTTTACTTATATTTTCATCAGCTTGTTATAAGGGGCCCATAACCCGTAAAGGAAACAAGCTTGGCAATCAGGGTGGCCCCACCCGTGATTGTTGGGGTTAATTTCGCTGGCCCCTCCCTGTGCTAATCCTTTTATTTTATGGTCAGCCCTCAGCAAAGAAACCCAAAATCCACCGTAAAACTAGTAGATTATTAAATTAAAATAAAATTATAGAAAAACCGAGATACAGCAAGTAAGATATCACCGACACAATTAGTGCAATTAACAAAAAAAAAAAAAGGAGCAAGTTGAGGAAGGGATTATTAATGAAGTGGAAACAAAAGAAGTTACCAAATCTCCAGCGAGCTTGAACGAGAGCGATGTCAGGATTGCCCTCCAAGAAGGGGATGGATCGCTTGAGAAAATCGGCCTCTGGTCGGAAATCTGCATCGAAAATGGCCATGTATTCGCAGTGTCTCACGTAGCTTCGTTTGAGGCCTTCTTTCAGAGCACCAGCTTTATACCCCGTTCTGTTCTCTCTTATTTGATACCTTATGTTTATCCCTTTGCTTGCCCATCTCTGGCATTCTAGCTCCGCCATTTGCTGCCATCAATCCAATGCAAATCCCATTTAAGATTTACTCCTATATGTGAACGAATTTAATCATTGAATTCATTCTTGCAAGTTCCAATTGTGGCAACCTTTGTGAAAGTCTATGCCTATGTTGTTTTCTCAGGACTTTAAACTATTTATATTCTAAATGGAAAAACGTACATGCCATCAGACCAAGCTACTATATGAGAAGCACTGAAATGCAGGCTAAAAAATATAGATTTGAGATTAAGGGCATGTTTGGCTTAATTTTCTCTTTGTGGTGTACCTTAATGGCGGGGTCAGTAGAATCATCGAGGACTTGGATCACGAGACGGTCCAAAGGCCATGAGAGTCCACAAGCAGCTCCAATTGATACCTTGTAAACCTGAACCCAGAAACCAGCCAATGCAGAACACAAACATCAATTTCGAAGTATTCCCTTTCGCAAAAGTCCGTGTACAGTGACGGGAAATAGCAGGATTTAAGGAAACAAACAAAACAATGTGACGGACCTCTTTTTCATTGTACATGGGGATTTGAATGAGAACCACAGGGTAATGGGAGCTGCCCAATTCCTCATCGTCCTGGAAGGGCTCGTATCCGTAACGCTGCTCTGGTTTTTTCCAGAAGAGCTTGACGAGGATGATGACGATGCCCATGTAAACCCTCTCGATGAAGAGCATGAGTGCCATTGCCAAGCAAAGGTACACTCCCACCTTCAGAAGAGGCACCAACAATGGCGCTTTTATCACATCCCATGTCATCTTGATCTGTCCCACGATGTCATCCTGGACCGACACTGGTATCAGAATTTTGGTTTGAGCTTCTTCCATTTCAGCCCAGAGATGATGGTGAACCTGGGAAAATTAATGGCAACAAGGGATCTCTGAGAAGAGTTGGAGAGAACAGGGCAGGGTTATTTTAATATTTATATATATATATATATTTGGTATTCAGCGGAAGGAAAATAAAAGGATTGAGGGTGGGAAAATGAGATTACAGATCTCTCTGCGCTCCGAGTATGGAAGCAGAGAGCTCTGTGAGAAGGAAGAACAGGGGAGGCGCTCTAGCTAGGCAGGGTTAAGGTGAGCGAGAGATGAAAGGGTTATTTTTATAGCAAGATTGGTGGTGATGCGATTTTCAATCTATATCGCATTAAAATAAAAAATAAAATACTGTCACTATTTGTCCTTCTCTCTCTTGATTGATTATCACGTTTGCTGGGTCTCTCGCCATATTGGGACTTTGGCCCTCCGTTCATGTAACTGTTCCTACGCCTACTCCTAATGTGAGTACTTCAATCTGTTGTAGAAAAAAAGAAATAACGCAGTCAGGCGTAAACGGTTATTCCATTTCATAACCACATTATTATTATTATTATTTGAAAAGACTTGTGCATGGGAAGAGCATGATTGCAATGGAGAGTTGAAAATAGCAGAATTACAACTGTCTGAAATGTGAAGTGGATTAATGCAATTGGTAAATAGCTGTTAGTGACATCTTAGGGAAGCATGAGTAATTGTGCACAGAAGGGATAAATTAATAAGAAGATCTTGTAAGCCAATCTTAATAGCCATAGAGCACCATGAACACCCTTGTTTAGTATGTTAATTAAGTATTTTTCATTTATTAAAATTGTTATCATAATAATAAGGACATAATTTTAGCTGCCTGGAATCCACATTCATTAGTTGAGTGCTTTATCCTCTCTATCAATATTCTACCTTCAGTCTTATATATAAGATTTTTTATCATGATCCTAAATATAAGACTCTTTACAATATATAAGATAATATTTATTATACATTTCTAAAAAATATCCCTATTTAATATATTCAAAAAGAAAGAAAAAGAAATTAACTAAGAATAGTTTTAGAAAAATATTAGAATTTTTAGAGAAATTCAGACAATTAATTAATTTTAATTTTAATTCTTAATTCTATGATTTGATTAAAAGAATTTTATATTAATAAAAAAAATATGAAATATTATATATGATGCCCGTCATTATTGGGAAATGGCGTACAAGCACAACAGCAACAGAAAAAACAGTAAACATTTTGTTATCACGTGCGAATTCCGTCCACGGAGCAGAAAAATGTTAATAATAATAATAGATGTTTTAAGAATTAAAAATATAAATAACTACAAGAGAACATATAATTTTAAGTTTTTTTTTAAAAAAAAGCTCTTAAATGTAAGAGAAAAATTATGAGACTGAAAAAAAAATTTCATTATCAACAAATTAACAAATACAACAAAGAGTGTTTAATAAAGGAATGTCAATTAACTGATAGTAAATAAAATTAAAAAAAAACTCAGAATACTTATATTAAGCTACAAAAAATTGGTAGTAGAAATAAACGATGTCAGTGGTCGAATCAAATTTGTTGTGGTTCACGTTGCTATTTTCAGCGTTGCACGTTGCGTAAGTTAAGCGAAGAAAAGTAAGCCTTCCAATTGCCTCCTGCCCCCCTTCACATCTACATTTTCAATTCCAACTAGGGTCACGTGCCATATTTTAATTAAAAATACCTCCCGTCACATGCTCTCTCTCTCTCTCTCTCTTATTACCTTCCCAATTTCTTCTTTTTTCTTTCCTCCTTTATTTTTTAATCGCGGGTTCTACATGAATTAGATTCACTGCACTCGCTTCTAATTAATTTATACATATACATATGTTATAATTGTAGTCGTTAAATTGACAGGTCGACTTATAAAATTTATTTTCACACTTTAACTTAGAAATGTATTAAATTAATTGTCAATTTGAAACCAAAACTAAAACTATATATATAAAATGAGTTGATTCTATGAATTTGGAAATATGCTGTCAACCCATCTAAACTAATAAACAAATAAAAAGGACGATGCAATAACTTTGATCCAGAATAAGCTTTTTTAAGAGGGAAAAAATAAAAGAGAAAATGTCAAACGCTCTGTTCAGAGTTAAAAAGATCTCATTTTGAGGCTTTTTCTTCGCCGTACGTCCTTGCCAAGGGAAAGAAATTTTGCTTATATATATCTTCACTCATTTACAAGATGTAATTAACCAGTATATTTTTCAATATTTGTTTAATGAAAATTCTTATAATTAAATTTAGGAGTCTATTTGTAGTAGTGTAATTATATGATTTAATTAATCTTTCGCATGGCACAACTGTGACAACGAAGCAAACACGACGATTCCTTGACATAATTGGAAATCTAATTATATTCTAGTTGTATTATTTGTGGAGCTTGATTCGAAATGTGGTCAATTATATTTTTAATAATTAGTGAGGATGACATATGCGAGAGACACATTAATCATATATGAGTTGAAATGGGATCTTATCTTGCACAAATTGCATTAATTTTATAATAGACTAGTTAATATAGCAAGTTTAGTTACACTGAGTAATTAAGAGAGTGTATATCTGTCATTAGTGTTATATCATCTGACACACAATTTCTTGATTTATGCACTTAATTTCTGGTACAAATTAAATACAAAAATTGTAATTAAAATATGTGGTTGATATATGACATACATGAGATTTTATTTTATTTATTTATATATATATAATACATAGGGAAATGCATGTTAACAAGTTGAAGGCACGAATATGTATTGATGATCGATCATCTGAATTAATTTAATACAAATGCATAAATAAATGGATAGTTAGTGGGGGAATTAGGGATCGAAATGCGACTCCAAAATTAGTGGCTTAATTGATTCCGATGGTGCAGTGTGAAGTGTGATGTGATCCGCAATCAGTCCGCATGTAAAGGCAGGGTCGTACATGAGGCATGAGGTGACTAGCTCTTATCTTAACGAGTCCAACGTTATGTAATTTCCACTAGGACCTGATGGGACTTGGCCTAATCTTCAAAAAATATACATCCATATATGTTTATAGGACATAGAGATAGAGATAGAGATCGAGCCCCCACACAGGAAAGACATGTCATGAGTCGGTGGCGCTCCTTTCTGTCGTCGTCACCATGAATCCTCCTCCTCACCTTACGTACATTCTTTAATCCCACTCCCTTACATACATTATTTAACGTTCACTTCTCGTATTAATTCTTTTCTTACTATCTTCACAAGATCTAAATCTAAGGTCATGTAAATAGTGCATATGTAGTAGTGTTTATATATAATTACAAATTAATGTGATGCGTATATAATCAGCTCTAGTAGAAGTCAAAGTACGTGCGTAGCATTAAGCTCCAATGAATAAATTAAAACGCGGGGAATATTTTAGGCTTAGAGCCTTGTGTAAACCCCTCTAGGCACACTCACCTACACAATATATATATGTTACTATTTAATCTCTTAAATGGAATTTTTCTTATAAACTACTCAATCTCCTCAATATTGAATCACACATCTTAACTTTTTTCCAACAACTTGAAGATTTGCACACAAGTTAGACAAGAAGCAATTCAAAGTAGACATAGGCTTTCTTTTTTCTTTTTCTTTTTTTCCTTGAAAAAACTTCAAATTGTGATATATAATATATATAGGAATACTACCAAAATGGCAGATAATTAAGGAATATGCCAGCATGTAGTTAAATATTTTTTCTTAATATTATGCTGATCCAAAAGACAAGTACAAAGTGGTTGTTTTCTTAATATTGTTGAAGAGATTGAAATATATGCGAGATCTTGTTACGGACATGAATCTATAGTGTTTTACACAGTTTTAATAAACCGAAATCACAGTGTCGAAATCTTCAACTACCCAGAATTATACGGTGATCCAACCCAACCTCTGTATTTCTTTGGATCCAGAAAAAGCTTAAATATTCCAGAAACAATTTCATGGCAATAAATTTAGGAGGATGAAGAGAACATTCAAGTCTTTTGCGTGTGTTTTCTTCCATGTTACTAATTTATTAAGGAGGATGAAGTGAGATTCGTTGAGGCTACTAAGGAGGGGCTAGTTTTACTTCAGAGGGTAATTAAATATAAAGTGCAAGTTAATTGTTTATGTTAGGAAAGGTCGAGTCTGTACATAAATAGTCACCCGAAGTCTGGACAACTCATTAATCATGTGAGCTATGAATAAACGACATAAAAGTTAGCGTCCTGCAATAATGCCGATATTGGTTTTTAATGAGGCTTCTACATATATAATTAATCACTTCCCATCTTAAAAAAGCCCTTATTTTTGGAGTCATGTCATGTCTTCTGTCATGTTGTCAAAGATCTGTATTCATCTCAAGTTTCATCATCATTATTTTTTTTTTAATTGTTTTGGAATATGCAAAAACAGAATACTTTGAAAACACCCCCCCCTCTCCTTCTCTCTATATGTATGTATCAGAAAAACTGATCACAGTTTGAGCCCAACTACTTAATCTCCATGTGCAGAAGGTTAGAAATTTGACCTACCACACTGAACCTGATCTACATTCTTTGTTCTGACTCTTCTTACTTTTTTTTTTTTTTGGGTTTCCTCTGAAATATAAAAGGAACAAAATCAAGGAAAAGAAAGTTTGCGTTGTAGAATATGTACAAATTGATGATACGGGTAAAGTCAATGTCTTGAAATAAAGATCTAAAGTAATATAAGCCCTCAATTAAAGGAGTGAAATGACATGTTTGCTAGTTTAGACTGTAGTATACTTCCCCTATATAAAATATAATTTCAGTTTTAGAATTTTTTTTTAAATTTCTCTTTCATTTAATTTTTTTTTCCTATTTTACCCAATGTGAGAGAAATGATAAGTAATATGGGAATAATACAAACTTTTAAATATAATGTATTAAATATGGGTAATAATATAAAATAATGTATTTTTTTATAAATTTAAATAAAATTATTTTTTTTAGTTTCTATATAATTAATTAAATTAAACTTATATTTTGGATCGGGAAATACATTTTTAAACACTACAATCACATGCTTTTGCGCACTTTATTAGACCTAGTAGTGACACCTCCATTAAAACAAAAAGTTCATGTCTATTTGTCTCCAACTTTTAGACACCACTTTCCATTACCATATCATTCATTTTTAGACTTGATGATATATCCTGATCCCACTCTCAAGTCTCTAATGCTTGACATAATAATACTCAGGGCAACTTTTGTAATCAAACTAGAATTCGCACCTGTGCTATGCATGGAAGCTCAAATATTATTTATGAAATTAAAATATATAGATATGAAAATATATAAAATATATGAATATCAAATACATTTTATAAATTTATATATTTTACATTATTGAATGTAATAACGTAGAGATTGATTATCTTGATGCTTTACTTATTTATTAATTTTTCTTACATTCAGTTATGTAAGATGAGTAATAACTGAAACTAAAAAATATATAAAAGTAATGATTAACTAACATGATAGGATATAAGCTGGTAAATCGATATTAATTATATGGTTTATTTCTAATAGTACTATATATGCCAAACTTTTCAAAATTATTAATAATTTTTTATAACAATTTGCTTTACATCCTGATATGTTAATTATCCTAACATATACAAGTGTAAGGATTTTCTAGAATTCTTAATTATAAAGTTATTTTAGAATTTAAAGAAATAGTAATATAAAGATAAAAAGTAGAAAGTGATAAGAGAAACTACATTCAAAATAAAAAAAAAATGGGATAGAAAGTGATTTCTTCATGTTTAAACAATTCTTAAAATTTTGTTATGAAGTAACTGTTTCAACAATTGTGTTATATGGAGAAGATAAGATGCATATAAAAAAATGTGAAAATTTCTACCAGAAAATTGCAAATAAAAATGCTATGAAATCTTACCTTCGAGTGTACTTCTAGAAATTATGATTTTTTTCACAAATATATATAATTTTCGTTTCTATATTTATCATTATATCAATTTCTTTTTTAAAAATGAAAACATGTATAAGGAAATAAATATTATTTGAAATATGTGCGGCAGGTTTTTTTTATAGTTAATATGATGATTTGGAGGCCTGAAATCGCAAAACGTCATACTTTTGACCCCTACTTCATAATATATAATAGATAATAGATTGGACAAACCTCACTTCCTTTTCTTTTCCCTCTTTCACTCTCTCTTCTTTGGAAATCAAAGGAATTAAGAACAGGGTCTACTAACAAAAACACTGCATTCGACCCAACAAAACTTGAAAAGTCTAGGTGAGAATTGTTAAGATCTCCAATTATTACAAATTAATCTTTTGCTTGGAATTGTTCATTAGCTTTTGATTATGACAATTTAGCCGAAACACAATGATCAGAAGTTAGTTGTGTATCTTTTAATTTGTCTCATTCATATTCATCTGCTATACTTTCTTCAAGTCTTTGTACATTAATCTCCAAAATGGAGGAAGCAAACATAAATAAAGGAATCTATTCAATCTCTATGAGTCCGCCATTAATTGCTAACTAACCAACTACCACCACTTAAATAAACTGTAGATACCCGCAAAAGACGAATTAATGGTGTGTCCTCCACTTGCCCGCTTATACTCCCTCCAAATGTAAATCATTTTCAATTGCTTCACAAGAACAAAAAAAATTTAGTTATATTAGTAAAATTGTCTAACATTTGTTTTAATTTCCATCATTACTCCTAATTAATACCATATATTTAAACTTTTTAAAACAATTAATTATCCATAAAACAATTTTCAAGAAGGATATTTTTGGGATAAAATAATTAATACTTTACAAACTTTTGTAAAATAATTTATATTTAGGACCATAGAATTCTTCTAGAAGGTGATCTATATATAGGACCGGAGGGAGTACAAGTTAATGGAATTACAAACATTAATTATGAAATCTATTCAATCTTCCTTTTTTTTGTGAAATAAAAAAGAAGGAAATGAACAATGAAATCTGATTTATTGGTCCTGCGTACTATGCCCGAACGAAGGCAAATAATCTAGCTAGTTAAAAATATTTCATTAGCTTTAGTTTTGGATGGCAAATGGGCAATCATAGTTGCTCAATCTACTGCCATTGATGGCTCAGTCCATGATCCATATTTCAATTTACAAATTAATGCTACTTGTTATTATTAAGAGGTGGTGGTTACTCTCGGAACGTCATGCGCAGAATATATATATATATATATATCAAGTCGTATATAAATAAACTTGACTAGGGAAAGAAAGCAAAGTCAAGCTGTGTTTTCTGTAAATCTAACCAAAATCTTGTTTGCAATTCTTGGTTTTAGGTGTGAGAGACAAGTCACATAGGACCATTTCTTAGTAATTACATGGGAATAATAAAGAAGGGAAGGCTACATCAACCTCAAACAAACCTTAATTTTGTGTCCCAGAAATCGATGGTCACGCAGATCCACTTAGCCATATTTTCCTTCTTGAGTCAACCCACGAAATCTTTCGAATTTAGCCCTGTCGTCTATTAATGTTAGTTTTGGATTCAACCTTCCATATGTAACTAATGAATCCAATTTATTGTTGCTGATTTAATGAAGTTAACTTATGTTGCATAGTCTTACCTCTCAGTAGTAGAATTTGATTTACCCCTTGATGGAGGGAAAAATAAAGGGAAAAGAAAAGTAGAGGGGAAAATAGGGGAAAAAATATATTTTATCTTCAAAATAGGAATAGTATGGGAAAATAGGGAGGAAGGAATAGTAAGTAAAAAAGAATAAATGAAACCCACATGTTTTCCCCCCAAATTTTCCCTCTAAAAATAAAGAGCTTTTGGAAAAAAAAAACTCATTTTAAAAATGACCTCTATGGGATGTTTTGTATATTAACGTTGCTTAGCATCCATCCACACCTACTAGCCACCACCCTCCACCATCTGCCAATTGTTGTTGCCACCGATCACCAGTGACTACTAGCGGTCGCCACCGGTTGCCAGTGATTGGCCACTTTCACCTTCAGTCATCGCTGTCATTGTCAATTGCCACCGCAACTACCGCCCTGGCCACCATCACCTCTGGTCACCAGCAGTTGTCACCGACAAATGAACACCCTTTTACAATTGTGTGAAAGGAATTTTTTTTTATTTGATATATTGCAAAAGCTTCATCTTAATTTGTTTTGTATTAACTAGCTTGAAATTGTATTATATATACTTTATCTCAACCATAAAATAATTTCATTATTTTTATTTTTACTATCATATTAAGAATAAAATAACATTTTCATCTAAAAATTTAACATGAAGTGTTTTTATTGACATATTAAAATTAAAATTAATCTTATATTATAAAAAAATTAATTTTATTGACAAAAAGTTGAGATAGGATTTTCTGCACTACATAACAAGATCAAGAGAATTGAGTATAATTTTTAAGATAGAAAACATACTAAATATAATTTGACCAAAATCCTAAATGGACTTGACGGGGAAATCTATAGGAGATACACTTTTTTTTCTCAATCCCTAATTCACGGTTCTCTATCCTAGTCAATCGAATCTGTGCGTAAAACCAACGCCCAACCACCCCAAAATCCAATCCAACCCCACCCCCAACACCCACACCCCACACCCCCCCCCCCCCAAAAAAAAAACACACACACACACACACACACACACACACACAAAGACAAACCTCTTTTTCTCGATATGTGAAAGATACAAAATGGCTGCCAAGGGAGAATATGCATAACAGTATAAGGTTCCAGCACCTTAAGTATCTAAGCACTGGTAGGTATCAGCTAGGATATACAAATTCTACACTCATTATCAGTACAAAAGAATTTTTCACAACAATGTAGCATAATTTCCAAGCTTCCACAGACTGCTAACGTCTGATTCCACATATCTAAGTGACTTTGAGTCTTTGACAAGTCCCTCAGCTTGGCACAGTATGTAAGAGCTACTAATTATACCTGCTTCTACTTGAGTTCTTGACAGTAGGAAGTGGAAAATGAGAGAGAGAGAGAGAGATGTAGGGATTCAATTCTTGACTACCATATGAAGTACAGGTTCAATGTTCAATGACTACTCATTAAGGTTTTATATGATCAACATGAGCAATGCCTTGGGGGCTCAACATCATGTCTCTGTAATCAGATTCGGAGCTGAAGTATCAATTTTATGACCTTGAAGCCTTAGATTGTTTTGGACATAAACAATATCTTCTCCTCTCTCTACTCCAAACGCAGAAGTACCATTATCTTGCCATATCTCTTTACACATCACAACACTCGAAACTTGACTCAAAACTTTTATGGCTAGCGTTTGCAAATGGGGTATCTCAAAACCAAAGTTCCCCCACCATGCAACTGGGTCCATCTTGTCTCTACAATCCACAGCATCTTCCTCTCCCAAGGATCCCTTTAGTTGCCAGTAAGAACTGAGCTGCACTCTGAGCGCTCTTCTGCCTGTACTTTCACTCTCGTATCTCTCTAATGTGGTTTTCCAACCCCTCATTATGATTTTATCCTTAGATTGGCCTCTGCCAAAATATCTGGGGTTCAATATATAAGCTGCAGAATGAAGAGGAGAAAACAGCATGTCCCATCTGTTCTCTATTAACTCTTCTAGTTGATTCAATGCACCACTACCTGTTCCCACGTTCTTCACAGCATCCAAAGCCTGGACACGCCACTCATGGACATCACCCATAAGACATCTATCAATATTAAGGGCAGCAAACAATCTAACAAAAGGGTCACAGATTTGCAACAACACATGAGCCCTGTTCCAGAAATCTTCACCTAAAATGGCTGCTTCAACACTTCCAACATCCTCAGAAATACTAAGCTTCCATTGCTTCCACTCTTCCCTTGCAACTGCCTCTTGGAATTCTTGCTTTAGCTCAAGTATCTTTTGGACAGTGAAACAAGAAGGTGCAATTTCAAAAAATAGTGAGTCAGAGCACCCTTTCAAATTTTGGGTGAAGACATAGGGAGAGAAACTCAGGAATGAGGTTATGCATTTCTCAATTTCCTTAGCACATAAGACAATAGGCCTCGCCCAATCCAATTCAGCTATTTCTTCCATCAAAATACGGACTGAATCTGACGAACAAGGGGACCAAAATATTTGGGGGAACTCTGACAGTATATGAGATTCAGGATATGTATTGGTATCACCTAGATGTGAAATTATCTGAATCACATTTGTAGGCCCAACTTCCACGATTGTGTTACTAAGGATAGAAGCAACAGAACTGCATGAAGCATCCACATTGTCCACACTCATTGCTCTCAGGAATGATAGTCCTCTAGGACTAGATACAAATATATTAACCTGAAAACTTCCCAGCATACCATCTCGACGGCCAACACACAAAATTGTACATCCTGTGTGTGGCCAAGATTCCCTAACTAGAGCCGCTGATTTCTCAATCCTTTCTTTCTCTTTACTCAAAAAGGAACCAGACAACTCCTGCACTGATGGGGGCTCATAGCTAGGGCCAAAAACTGCAACTGCTTTTATCATCTCATGAAAGTAAGTGGAGTTGATAATATTTGCATTTAATCCATTAGCAAAGATGAACCTAGCCAATATCTCATCTACATCTTCTTTGGTGACACAGGAGATATTAGGGCGAGAAGTCCGAATACGCTTGCCATGCTTTGCAATTCCAGAAGCTCTTTTCTTTTTATGAGCAACCCTCTCTTCCTCTAAAATCTGAAATGCTTCTCTCAAAGATCTATCTATAGCTGGACAACTTTTGACTCCAACACCAGAAAAACCGAGAAGATGGGCTCTAACACGTGAGTAAGATCCATTATATGGTAGATTGCAATGATTGCATCTCCATCTTTTTGTACCGCTTCCCTTGTCAAAACCACCAAACACACTGACATGCCTCCAGCCCCATTTATCAGATTCAGATGGCATCCTCCTAACTCAAGGCACTGCATGCCAAAAAAGCAAACATCTAACAAAATGAATTTCTCAAAAGTTGGATATACTATTGTAAAATCCTTAACATGCCATGGAAAAGAACTTAACAAGCACTAAGAGAGACACATAGCATCACTGTACATTCCATTCACATCAGTTTCATTACGCAAAAGTAAATTCTGAGGATTTTCTACCACATAATGCAGTTTGTTTTGCTCTATTAAACCAAATCCCTTGAAGACAACATCATATTTAGGTACATGTTAGTGACAGAATTGAGTGTCCGCTCTTAGTATTTGTCGATACTCTATACAATTAGTTATTTAAGTTACCATATTCAACATGTTTCAGTTTTCATCTACTTTCATTTTTATATAATGAAGCTGCCATGTCGGTGGAACCCTTTCATGTCCAACATATGCTAGCTTTTTCAAAGAAACACTAACATCCTTGCAGTCCCCTTCTGACAGTAGTTTCACACTTTCATGAAAAAATAAGAAGCAACTGAAATTGATTTTCTTTTAAAAAAAAAACTAAAAACACGCTAATTCAAAGAGGCTTTATTCCTGATTCTGGTCAATCGTCCTGAAAATCTCCTGCAAGGTTAAGGAATTGCATATCTTTTTGAAAAAATTGAATCCTCGCATCTTTACCTCCAAGGAATGATCATGTCATCGTAATTGAAAAACCAAAATTGCAGCAAATTTCTTATAATACGCATCGAATGCAGGCAAAAGTTGATATCACCACCACACTCTCAAACAAAATCGTTGGCAGTACATAAAAACTTAAAACTCTAGTACTTCAGTTGGATTTTTCCACTGGTGGGGGAATTTGAGAAACGTAATTTAAATGTGCTATTCAAGAGGAAACATTCAAATGGCAGAATAGGGCAATTTCAAATTATTTGGAAAGACCCACGCAACTACTCCAGTTTCTTAGCAACCTTTAATGTGTTACTTGGCTTTCAAGTTAAATATTAGAGGAAAGGCAACTCAAATTTGTGAGGTTTCAACAGGGTTTTTGAGCAGCAACTATTCATTCCATATCATAATCCCGTTGGGGGTTCCCCGAGTTTCCCCAAAATGTTACCAAACAAAAGCAAAGCCTAGGAAGAACAGCTTATGTGGCACCGAAATGAAAATGTATTGCACTGAGACTCTTCAATCACACAAAATTTATCATAGCCGGTAACATGTAGACAATTCCACATGTAGAGTAATTCTGGAACCAAAATGACAAGAAAAGCTAGAGATAGACAGGAAGTGGTGGCTTTACCTAGCCGCGAATTTCGGGTGGGCGAAACATGTTTACGATACCTTGCGTTTCTTTGGTAGGGTTTCTGGGAATGCTATGTTACTCGAAACATTACAGAAAAGACCGCTGAGCAGCACGCGTTTCTTGATCTGCCGTTTTTTTTTTAACCCTCTCCGCGCGGTAGCATATGTTTGTTTTCAGGATTTAGCTACACCTGAACATGAATCGAGCCATTCTTCTGCAACGGGTCGGGTCGGGTATTTTAGGGGGCAGGAGTGTTTTAGAAGGGGGAGGGGGTTAATCAAATGACAAAAAAAAAGTAAATATGATATAAATTAAAAGTTAAAACATCCAAGTAAAATTCATGGCCCAAAAAAATAAAATAAAATAAAAATATGCGTTAAGGGATTACAATGATAGCTAAGCTAACAAATATGGAAACGTTAGCTTATAACTAGTTATATATATATATATAATAAACAAAGTAATGGCAAAATATCAGTTTATAAAGTGGAGATGCTACTTATGTTATTTTTTTCCTTAAATAAGAACAACGTATGTATTATAAGTCTACACTTAGGTTTAAATATATAACTTTTCACATAAAGAAAGATTTTAGAAGTAGCAGGAGTGCCGTAATGACAACATGCTAGTTATATTAGTTAATAGTTTATAAAGTAAAGTAAATCAAATAAATATAATCACAAAATATCAATACTACATCACAAATAAATTTTCAATCTTAAAATTGAAGAGACATCTATAGTCATGTACTAAATAATAATAATAATAATAATTCATGGTAATGTGAGATACTATATTGGATACTCTTAGATTGAAGATACTTTTTCCCATGCTAGAAAGAGATAAAAAGACATGGGAAAATAACACATAAGTACCAAAGTATAAGAATATTTTCAATTTGTTACCTAAATTAAGTCGAATTCCAAATAAATATCAGGGTATTGAATTGGAAATAACTTTTTACCCTGAAAAGACCCATTTACCCCTGAAGTAACATGGATAGAGAAGTTTGAGAAAAAGCCACTCCCTCCGATCTTGCTTCTCCTCTCATCCTCCTTTATCTCACTTTTCTTCTCCTCCTCCTCCTCTTACTGTTGCCTTCCTTTTCCTCCTCTCCTCTTATCCCTCTTCGTCTTTGCTCCGTTTAATCTCATTGCACTCACCTCCACTCTTCACTCCCTCCAATCTACCTTATGTTGGGTTCTTGCGTGGTGTTCTACTCCTCTCAAGTTTGGGAATCATGTTGCAAAGCAAAGAGGTTTTGTTAGGGTTAAGGTTGCCACTGAGGACTCCCTCAGATGTACCTCTTTGTTATTCTTGAATATCTTGCACTAAGGTTTGAGAATTTTTAACTCTCGTGTTTTTTTAGTTTTAATATTCATTGTTATGAATTAGTGATTTGTAAGTGTTATTCTTGTATTTACAATTGATGATCATATATTTGCAAGTAAATTTGGTTAATCAGTATAGTGGCTTTGATAGCTACTATTGTCACTGAACTACTGCACTGGTTGACATTAGAGGAGGTCCCCTTTGATGGTTGGTCAACACACACTTTGCAACAATTGACAAATCACATGACCATGGGTTGTAAATTTACGAATATCAATTGTAAATATATGATACTTAGTTGCAAATCTAGTTTATTTATCATAATTCTTGCAGGACTCTTCTCAATGACAAGATACTCAAGAACATAAGAGAGGTAGATGTGAGGGAGTCCTTAATGGAAACCTTAACCCTAACAAAACCTCTTTGCTTTGCATCATAACTCCTAAACTTGAAAGGAGTATAACTCCACACAAAAGCCATGAGGTAGATCGGAGGGAGCAAAGATTGAAGGTGGGTGTAGTGAGATTGGAGGGAGCAAAGACGAAGATGTGTAGGAGGAGAGAAGGAGGGTGGAGAGGAGGAAGAGGAATGTGATGGTAGGAGGAGGAGGAGGATGAGAGAAGCTAGATCAGAGGACACTACAACATTTTCTGCATACAACAACATTTAAAAAAATGTTGTCATAACTATGAAAACTGTTGCCAAAAAGAACTGGTAACATTTTTCAAATGTTGCTTGAGTGTTGCCTATGTTAGCGTTACCTATTCCTTTAGCCAACAGTTTTTTGAATCCTATGGCAACAACTAAAAAAACTGTTGCTTATAGGGGGGGAATAAGCAACAGTTATATTGCAACAATTTTCAAATGTTGCCCATATATAAAGTACAGTTTTTAAATGTTGCCTAAACTTTAAATAAGCAACATTTTTAAATTGTAAACATAAAGTATAGGCAACAATTTGCATTGTAAATATAACCTTATTTTAAGTACATTTGACAACTGTTGCTTAAAAAAACTAAAGACAACATTTTATAAATGTTATCTTAATTTATTCATATGCACACTTCACCTTCCTATTTCAATTTTGATTTCATTTTTAATACATACGTATAAAAAAGAAATAATTCTGGAATTATACTAAATTAAGTAACTATTGCATATCATAATATGTTCTACAATTATAATCAATAAGTACATTAAAAACAAATTTTATTAATATCAAAAAAGGATTACACATACTAATTAGGGAAAAGAAAACCCTATCAATACAACCTAAAAAATAATAAAATAATACACATCTCAATGATAGATGACCATGATGAGGCTCTTTGTAGGATTTCCCTATTTCTCGCCTTGATAGCATCCGAGAAGTTATCTCATGTTTCTGCATTATGAAGGCAAAACTTCATGTGTATTCATGAATTAGAAGAAACAAATGGAATCCTCAATACAATTAAAAGGACCCAAAATATATTTATGTCAAAAATAATAGATTATTTTCTTTCTTGATTTAAGAAAACAAAAGTCTTTGAAAACAGACAGTTAAGTATGAAGGCGATATTAGTATAGACAAAATGGATAAATTCTAGTAATTAACTCTTCCTCAATAATGACGATATAATAATCTGGCACTAGCCAACCATATGAATGAGACCCACAAATATAAGGGAAATCTAAAGATCCAAATATTATAACAAATGAATTTCTTTCTAATAAAAATAAAATTCTGGTAGTCGCAAATAAAAATTAACTACTGTTCCAAATTAGTTTCATCTTGTTCATTTTTTCCCTGTAGTCATGATTGTCCAAAACTAGAATCAACACATTTATATATAAATAGAAATTTTCTAGAATAAAATCATGTTATGATTGATTGTAGATTATACTTTAAAACCCACCATTATACCATGGATTTAGGAGGCTATTAGCAGTGTAGATTTTTGAATAAACAATCTCTGAACCAGATTTTGTCCCTACAAAATAACAATTTAAAAACCAAGTTACTCCTTATGTAAATAGCGAACAGTGTCATTAATTACTTATTCGCAACTCCAAGTACCTTCCTCACTTCATTCACAAGCTCTATAATGAAGTCATCCTCATGCCAAAAAGATGGTAATATACTCCAGTTATTTTCAAGCTCATTTTGTTCAATATATGTACAAACTTGTGTAAATTGTTTTACTACAAATTTAGTATTACTACAACTTCAATTCATCAACTCATCTTACTTGCATCGTTTTTGACATTTATCAGTAGGAAAACCTTATGAATTGTTCGAGCAGCTATTTATTACTATATTAAGTTATTTATTTTTGTATTTCACTCACGAATCCAAGGCCAGCTTGTACACTTGTAGGCTTAAGCTGATGACGGTGCTAGTTAAGAGCTAAACACTTTAATCCTAATGTTGAGTTGTAGCCTTGTAGGAAAGAATATATGGTTATATTAGCATGCATGTGAGCTTAGAACAGTAAGACTTACAAGCCATTCGGGCATGTTCGCATATTTATTCACAAAAATCTCCATTGAGCTTTAACTATATGGAACTATAGTTAACAAATGCCTTTCCTAGATATATGATCCCACGGCAAGAGATATCATCTTGATTAAAAATGACTATAGGTACTCGTAAACCCATATGTCGGGAAATGAGTGAGAAAACAAAGACTATAGGTAATAATAAACCCATGTTTATAAGAGAAAACAAATTATAGATATATACTTATTTTCTTACAAAATTTAAGTAAAATTCTTTAAATAGTGAATTCTCAATATCATTATTTTGTTTTTTTTTATTTGACTTAGCTGTGATGAAATTTGAGCTTAATTTTTTTACTTTTAAAATCACCCAGAATATTATTAATAAAGTATATATATATATATATATATACATTTTTTATATGAAAAGTATATGTATTATCAATAAAGAAAAGCATACAAACCTGTAAGTACGTATATGCCCTCATAGCTACACATGCTAAAAATTTCCATCGAAGTGTGAGAAAAATATCCAAGCAGGTATATAAGGGAGAGTTCCAAGTTCTGCTAAGAAACCCCAAAGAATCTACCACCGAACAAAGACCAACTATGAACTTTTTCAACATCTATAAAGTTTCCTTGAGATTTTTATATACCAAATTAATCAGTTAAAAATTTACAATACAAAGGGTGAAACAAAACATGAGAGTCAGTGACCTAACATCACCAAACTCTCCCAGATATCTCAATATGTGTGTATGACATCTAAAACCATTAAAACATACCAAGAGGCAAAGCATCATCACAAAAGCATTCAGCTTCAACAAAACAGGCACACAAAGCAATCAAAAGGCATAGGTTCGTGTAAAACCCCCATTATAATAAGTGAATATCTCTTAGACATTTTGTCAAGCACATTGCAAGTGATAAAACAATGACAAGTTAAATCACCATATGAGCACAAAATCATCAAGCTCTCTTGATCAAAATCCAACACTTAGCTCAAATCAGAACACACGATGCTTTAATATCATTTCGGCACATCCCAATCTAACTATGAACACAAAATAAGAATGAACAACATTACCTATAAATGCTTCAAGGTCTATAGCTTGATTATTTTACTTCATGTTCTTTCCATTTATTCAATATTCAGGTTTGCTGTCTCGATCTCACTCAATTCTAAGGATCCACAGCTTCCTTGCCTTCTTTTGGTTCTCCAATGCCCTTTTCCATCAAGCATTCTTCATCTTCTCTATAGGTTCACAATCATACTCGGATAAACAGCGATGAAATTTGAAGCACCACCACCAAACGCAAGGCCGAAGGAAGAGGATGGAGGAAACAATGAAGTTCCAAGTGGCTCTTCTTCACACACCAAAGAAGACAAGAGGACGAAATAGCTAAGATTGGAGTGGCTAGAGGACAGAGAGGAGAGTGTGACATGGATCACCGAAGAAAGGGAGGAGAATATGAGAGGTGAACAAACTAGAAGAAAAATGAGCAGCGGACGAAGAGGAAAAAGGAGTTTCAGGGTGGGAAGTGGGTATAGGTTTTCGGCGCCTATAATGTTTGAGTGGAAGGAATGGGTTGGATTAAGCGGAGTTTAGTATTACATTAAAAAAAATCAAAAATTTATTAAAAAAACCCAAAATTTATTTTAAGAAAATAAGTTTTATGTTTGTTTATTATTAAAAACTGACATAAATGCTGATAAAAAGGACATAAATTAATAAATTGTGTAATAATTTTTTAATTAATAATTAATAAATTAATAAAAAGGTCAATATTATGCCAAAATGAATTATAATGGTGCCAAATGCATTATATAGCAAAATATAGGCAACATTTATTATATGTTGCATTGGGAATTATTTTAAGGCAACAGTTAATTTTGTTACTCATTGTAAAGGGGACATTTGCTAAATGTTGCAATAAAAATGATTTTATAGGCAACAGTTATTACTTGTAGCCTATTTTAAAATAACAAAACACCAGCTTAAAAATGTTGCCTATTTCACCATATGTAACAGTTTTAAAAATGTTGCATAGTAATTGTTGCTTAAAGTGGGAAACAATAGTTACAGTTAAAAAAGTGTTACTTATTCACACATTAGGCAACATTTTTGTAATTGTTGTAAAGAAAAGTGTTGCCATAAGTAAAAAATGTTGTAGTGGGAGGAGAAGTGGAGAAGTGAGATTGAAGGTAGAGAGGAGAAACGAGATCAAAGGGAATGGCTTTGTCTCAAACTTCTCTATTCATGTTACTCATGGGCAAATAGGTCTTTTCAATATTAAAAGTTATTTCCAATCCAATACCTTGGTATGTATTTGGAATTGGACATAATTAAGATATCAAATTGAAAATATTCTTGTATATTGATACTTATGTGTCATTTTCCCAAAAGATATTCATAATGGAAAAATGTACACATTGTTGCATTTACTTTGAAAAATAAGTTGTTTTGTTGAATAGAAATGCTTTCTTATTTATATGAACACATCAACATATGTACGGATTTATTATCTTGTTTCTTCTTTGATAACTTCTACCCAGAAAGCTTGAAGAAGAACAATATCCCCTCTGTTTTGACTCCTAGTAGCTGCTGGCACTATGAAAATCGATGTATTCTTTATCTTGTTTGGCGCTCTACTATTAAGAAGAAACAAGAATCCCATGTTAATATAAGATCTAATGGGATAGATAATGACTAATGATACAAAGTTTGGCATAGTTGCATAAATCATGTAAAATTGGAAGCGAAGCTAGAAGCTGGTTGCCTTTGCTATCTGTTATTAATAAATTACTACTTTGGTTTGGTATGATGGGTACTTTGCAACAAGACTCAACAATCTCATCATCATCACCAAGTTAGATGTAGGTGCTCTCTTTGTCCTCAAGTCCAAAGGCTCTTTGACTTAAATTATCTATTCTAAGTTGAGCTAATAGTTATAAACTTTTCTAATTTGCAAATTATAACAACAGGTAATTTACCCAAATGGATGCTGACTCTGGCTCAAATCCCATCATTTCACTTGATGAGGCATACAAATTTTATAATATATAGCCACCCATATATCAGCCATGTTTTCTTTCTTTGGGGATATAAATTCATTGATTGAAGCATTTTGTTACATTCCTCTTGACTTCCTTTTGCCTATGCTTTTATACAATGTCACCTTTAATTGCAACGTTATTTCACAAATTGCCGCATTGCTCTTAACGCCAAAACATACCACTTATTTGCTGATATATGATCCTATTAATCCGAGTTAATTATAAACAATGAAATAGTTTACTAGTTTATATAAAGCTTAATTGTCTTAGTTTATACGTCTACATCATCGTGTAAAGTTTATTAAAGGTCATAGCTTCAATTATTAGTGTTGCCTTCCAACAAATGATTCACATGCTTGGAATTAATGCAAAAGGGATATATATATATATATATATAAATATATAAACAAGCGCATATTATAATTTTTGTCCATGAGCAATTATGAAATCTTTTCTTTAGTAATTTTCATCTCTTCAAATGACCAAGATCACAAGTTAATTAGGCTTGTAACTTTAATAGACAGAGGAATTAATGAACTAAAATGGAAGAAACAATCATTGTAGACATCATCTTGAGAATAAAACCTTTTGGTTCTTTCAAGATTTAATGATGCAATAATGACCAAAATGAAATTTAAGTACTTGTGATGAATTTTATCTTCATTTGATTGACATGAGAAGGGTGGTTAAAATTTGTTGATTAGCTTCTGAATTTTTCTTTCTTCTTATTTTGGTTTTGTACTTTAAATGAATTTAGCTTATTACTATATTTTCTTTACAGGCTGCAGAAGTAGAAGAAATTTTGTAGGGTGAAAAAGAAATTTATATATTTGTCAAATTAATTTGATTGTGATTTATCTCTTTTAACTATGAAAGGATTCCAGAGTTTACAAGGTTGAAAGGAAAGTCTCTCTTGGTAAATAGAATCTTCTTGCTGAAAATGTCTATAGGTTGCAGAGCAATTGAAATCTCAAGTAAGCGGATATGTGTTAAACATGTGAAAGCATAAGTCTCTGTGAAAAACTAGAAAACTTTTTTACATGGACAATTTGAAATTCGCAGTTAACAACTAGGATCATATATACATGCATATGTATATTTATAAAATATTTTATACACTATAAATATATAGTATATATCTCTGTGTGTGCAATTTTACCTTTATATTAATTTCTTAACTCTATGCTTATCTTGGTTGGGCACATGGTGAGAGAATTTTCAGGCAAAGGGAATCTTTTCAATAGTTGTTCTTGGATTTAGCCACCATTCCTTTATCTATTATCTATTTATCAATAGACGATAAGCTGTATTATACAAGAGCCACATTTGAGTCAGTTTATTGCTTTAGGTTGTGTTCTTAGCCAATCTTTTGCTACTATTTGTAACAGTTTTCATTATTTTTGAATAACTTTTTGTGGAATTTTTATCGTCAAGTATTTTCTTCATCTAAAAAAACAATTAGGGAGATCCTTCTATTATGGGCCCTAAGATTTGTTGTGGAGATATGTTTTTTGTTATTTCAATTTCAATTTAAATAATTTAAATTTTTGTCATTAAAAATTTTAATTATATAATTATATAATTTTAAAATTTCTTTTAATTAATGAATTGTTAATATAAATTAATGTTTAATAATAATTAATTTAATAGTTATTAAAATCTTTTATATTAATTAATAGTTGATATTAATTTATTTAATTGTTATTATGTGTTGTATACTGTGATATATTATTTATTCTGATTTTCCTCATTATTCTAAAGTTTGATTAATATCATAAATGGTTGGATGATTATATTATGGTAATTGTTCATTTTTCCGAAGCTTTATTAGCAATGTAAAATGAGGTATAATAACATGTTTTTTTTTTTTGCTAGAAGAGGTATAATAACATGTTAAGTGTATATAACATTGTAATTGGTGGTTTTTTTTTAATCGGTTGCGAGGAAATGAAAGGCTTTTTTTTATCTTTAATATCCGTACAACAAACCACTTTTTCTATAGTTTCTTTTCTTCTTGGGCACAATTCCCTTTTCACTATGCTCGGCTTTCTAGTGGTTAGGTTCACCTCGCCATTCCACATTGTAATCATAGGTAAAGGAGATTCAGCTATAATCGGCTCCTAATGGTATGTATAGATTTCTGCTATGTTGTTGGGGAAGTTGTATTTTTTGGGAATTGCTTATGCAAACTGAACATTATATGAGAAAATCTTAGGAGAAGATTTTATAACCATAGATCTGTACATTCTATATTGTAAAAATGTTACAGATTAAGTGAGAAATTTGGTGGGGAATGTTATTTGACAGTGATCAGTTTGGAGGGGTCAAAATTTTCCCTCCATTTACTGTTAATTTTGAATTCAAATTGTTGGGACAAGTTCTCAGCTACTCTTATAAAACCACGGTTTTCCATTTCATTTGTGGGACAATTGGTGTTATTCGTCTTCAGCTATGACTTATTCCACTTTATTAGAGCTGTTATTGTGAGTGATCAGAATGTTCATAATAATCATCATGTTTAAGTGAATTGATTCAGTTGGATTGAGTCGGTTTGAACTAAACCATTTTAACAAACTAATGCAGTTGTATTTTCCAGGTATTCAATCATGGATATGAAGGAGTTTAACTGTGCGAGTGATATTCACAATGGGAGTGACATATGGAGGATTCTTGTCAGGAGCTACGGAGGTGGTTTGTGAACAGTCAAGGTGGTAATAACGCTATTAATTCTATTTCGATGGTATTTGTTGATGATAAGGTTTATTGTTTGATGTTGGAAGAGATTGTGTATGTTTATATTTTTTTATTGGTTAATGTATTTTTGATAGTTGATAATGATAATGAAGGGTACTAAAATCCACACCACTATTGCAAGGCATCATCTTTTTAAGAAGTTTAAGAAGCTTCCAGTGGAGGGGAAATGCTATCTGGTTGAAAATTTCATTGTGTTTGAAAATGATTCCCAATATCATCAAACCGCTCATGCTTATAGGATTATGTTTAACAACAAAACATATGTGAAGGAAAGGCCTAAAGCACAAATCCCAATAGAGTGTTTTAACTTTGTGCCTATTATCGATATTGTGAACAGAGTGGTAGTAATATATATTCTCATAGGTTTGCTTCTGAACTTAACCTTTTTAAATTATGTTTAATTGTTACATTGTCACTATATATACCTTATTCTAAATGTTTGTTGTAGATGTCATTAGTTTTCTGAATAGCTTTGGAAGACTTGAGGAGTTCCAGAGGAGTGATGACAACCATAAAAAAGCTATGTTTTAGTATTATTGATGATCAATTAAGCTTAATAACATATTCATTAAATTTGGATGCTATATGATGTTAGTCATGACAATACACTATATGGTTTTCTTTTTATTGGTGATTCTATTTTTGTTGTCATCTCAATTTCATAAATAACACTGTCAATGTGGTTTTGTTCGATGATTGTGCTTTAAATATGTACCATGCTAAGGAGGAAGATATGGAACCCCTTATCGTTATGGTTATGCAGTTGGGTAGGTTAAAAATCAATAATGATTGGTGACAAGTTAAAACACTCCTGTGCATAATCTTCTTTGTTAACTTGCTACTTCTTACGAGCAATCTATTTTGTGTATATTAGGGGTTGTAGAAATATTGAATTCATGGTTAGCTACTAAAGTATGGCTAAACCCTGGATTCTTGGAGGTTCAAAAATTAATTGATAGGTTTGATATTCAAACTATAACAATCTTAATTTAACTTTGGTTTATCAGATTTAGAAATGTTAGTATGCCATTAATATGTGTACTTCATATGATATGTTTTAATTTTGCGTGTTTCAAACTAAATAGGTTGTTGTCAACTTCATGCTCTCAAGCACAAAGGTTCACTCAAGTGATATCGTCCTTCTTATCACCAATGAAAAGCATAGATATCCTGCAACAATCAACAAGACTGAGAATTAGTCAATTGTTAGGAAAAGATTCTGTATGTCACTTATTATTAACCTTATTTAGGATAAGATTATATGTCAATCTTTAATGGAAATGATTACTGTGGTTTATAGAGTACTATTGTTGTGACACTGGTAAAAATCTAGAAGTTGGAAACAAATTAGGGATGGATATACAATGACTGTGTTGTCTGCTTAACAAAACCAAAAATCAATAATGAAAGTCAGTATTGTTATAGTTGCAGAAAAAAATTGCCCCAGTCAAAACCCAAGTCAATATTGTTATGTTTAATTTTACTTCCATAGTTAAGCAATCACTACTATGTGCAAGTTCAAACTTCACTATTATGTGAATGATGACAATGGAAATATGTCTATTATTCTATTTGATCATCATGCTACAAGGTTGTTGGAAAAATCAGCTAAGGATCTGAAAGAACAATTGAACAAGGTATTTTGCATTAGACTATAGTTAATTTTGACAGGGTTATCCATATTAATGGAATTTTTGGCATTCAATTATAGGCCGGATGTTTATACTCTTTTCTAAGGGTTTTGGAAAGTGTTGTTGGTTCATGGATTATACTCAAGGTCAAGTATGAGCACTTTGATGGGAGCAAGAAGTTTATAAGTTGCAGTCCTTGACTACTTTGTTGACCAGGGGTATATTAAGTGATTTACATATTCCACTTCAGAGGTATGCATAATACTTCTTCATGTTTTGCAGACATTTGTTTATCACAGTTAATTATTTTTAACAATGGAGATGAGTAACAATTCATAGGGATTATTATCATGATGCAGGAAGTCCAATTTACTATTGGGGATAATGACTTGGTGTCATCTGCACAGACGACGTCATCAGAATCTCAACAGGATAATGTGATACATGATTTAGACAAGGATGATTCCATGACTCTAACTAAGTTATGCACTCCTTAGGGCAAGAACAAGAAAAAGGGGAAAGTCAAGAGGAACAATGGTGATGATGGCACAATTGGTATTGCTAAGATAAGTACCCCAAACTTTTCTTCTACCAAGATATGCAAGTTTATGAAGCAGGAGAAGATAGACTAAAGGGTAGCTGTGTATTAGTTGTAGCTATAATCATAATATCTATATGAGAATGTAAACAGCAATTTGCTAATGCTAATTGTAGGCAGTTCCTATAATACTACGTCAAGCATTTGTAGGGCAAGTTTATTTGTTTCATATATTAGGTTGGTTGTATCCAATATCTATTAGTATTTAGAGCATGTACTAGTAAGTGTAGGATATCTTCAACTAATACAATATATAAATCAGTATGTACCCATTCATGGGCTTTACGTACAAAACAATATGAGCGATCAAACTAAGAAACGTAGAAGAACAATGAAACACATTTTATAAAACTCGTGCCAATGTATAATACTTAATATTTAATGGAAATTATAAATTATTCAACAAAATTACATATTAGAAGTTTATAATGTAAAGGAAATTATTACAGAGCAACGAAGCAAGAATTAGTTAATAATGTATTTCTTTAGATCACATACTTCAGCTGTGTCAAGCTTTAAAAACAACTTAGTCTTGCCTATTATGTTCTTCAGCTCGATTACACCATCTATAGTAGGTATATAGATTTTAGTAAATGTTTGTTTTAATAAATATTATGAATATGAATTCATGATGTTTTTGTGTAGTTTTTTTGTACCTTTGTCATGGTCAACAAGAGCACAATATATAACAACCACAGTTATGTGATTGACAGTATCTTCAATTGCCTCATCAATCTTTCTGGCAACAACATCATAGAACTTGCACTTCACTTTGTCATCTTGTTATTCGTAAATCTAGGTTTTAAGAGTGATAAATGGCTTCTTTTAGTTCATCATGTATAACAACATTGATCAATTAAAAAATTACATTGATAGATTGATATTAGTATGATTCCATCAACATTTAGATTCTGTGTTATTAGATGTATAGGAGATTTCTTTTGAGGAATGTTTCAAAAGTTACATTACTTACTGTTTATCCTTTAACCCCATGTGGGGGAACACAAAATGATCTGGATTGTCTATATAATAAAGCAATGGACCAATGTTGTTGACATATCCATAGACATCTAGACAGTTACGGCTAAAGATGGGATCACGTTTAAATAGGATATTGGGATATAATATACTCTACGATCTAATATAAAATGATAAACTCACCTATTGGATAGGGATTGTGTGATGGCAAATGAAGTAGTTGCTTGATTGGAACAATTTTGAAGAAGTACCATGGAAGATCAAGGTTGCATGATGTAATTTCTATCTCATGTGTCGTGTGTGACAATAATGGCTATTCTTGACCACCAACTTTGAGACCCCTATCTGTAACAGTGATATTGTCAATATAAAAGTAGCCACTTTCTTGCAGGAGTTCTCGGTATTTCTTTTTGTAATCTTTTCGTCTTTTGCAGGCTTTAATTTTCATTCCCTACATTAACTTAGAATTAAAGAACACATTAATTTATTGAATAAAAAGATATTCAACATGAAACAAAAATGTGCGATGAGAAGTTACAATACCTCTTAATCAATTAAAATCAGAGATATCTTGATGGGGTTCTGCAATGAGATTATGCACTAACTTATATGAATGGATAACTCGAATACATATACACCATAGTTGTTGGTTCATCTGCAGTTGTGAAAGGAGATTGCAATTCTTATCTTCCATATGAAGTTGTAAAACTTATGGAGAGTTAGAGGATGGACTTAGAAAATCTACCATGCAGACAATGAAAGTTTTTGAAGTTGCAGAAATAATGAATGAATGTTTATGAGGAAGATATAACTGACAGACACTCTAGTAGTTGAAGGGCCAATGAGAAGTGCATTTTAACATCCTCTAAATTAAACTTTCATGAATTTATTAATTATTAATGCAAGTATAAAAGGTAATGGATAGAGGTCACTTCAACCATTCGTGTCCCTTGAGCTATGATATGGAAATAAAGTGCATTAACCAAACAAATGAACAATGCATTGGAGCAGTTTCCTCATAAATAAATATTAGCAGTCAATACAATGCATTAGGAGAGTTCATAAATGTATTTAGTTTATGAATTCAGGATGTATCCAATCTATTTTTCAACATTAAGATCGAATAAATGTAATTAATATATACAATTTTAGCAAATCTGGATTAAAAAAATGGAATACGAATATGTACATAGTTCCATTTAGCACTATATCTTCATCTTTAGTAAGCAGAGGAGAAGTATCATGAATGGGAGACATCAAAACCATAATAATATTTTCTTCGGTTGAGACGATGGCCATAATTGTACTTAAAGGATATGTACTCATGGTACACAATTGGGCTTCTTTGAACAAAACCTGAAAGTGGACCATATATTTGTGTTGTTCAGCCTGTAAATCTTGATATTATGTGGACAAAGTTGTTGATAAGTATATATTGTAGTAGAATGTGGAGAAAACTAAATCCATAACGTTAATAACTTCCCCTTTATACGTTAGGTATAGAGTAATTGACTTGGTTTGGGTTTTATAATGTGTAAACTTGCATCATGTTAATGAACCGTTCGAACAATTGCTTATTTAAAATCATACCTATTCTCCATAAAAAAAAAAACACACATTTTCCTATTCAGCTTAAACACAACACAACATATGAGAAATGAAGAGTTTAGCTTGATAGAAAGGCTAAAACCTAATCTATATTGTTTCAAGCTCTCACTATTGGGTTATTGTCACGCTTTGGTTCTAAAGGTATGTAGGATCTTGACAATTGATTCATAAATTATGGAAGTCTCTGTTTTTCTTGATCTTTATCTGGTGATTAACAAATATTTCTAAAGAATATGACGAAATGCTAGTTTTGCAATCATTTACTATGTTTATGTGATTTTCTGACTCTTACATTCTATTCATTATGAAGAAAGAGAAAAAGAAGAAAATGATTTCGTTGGAGGCAAGAGAAGATGTGTAATCCACATCCTCCAGTAGTAGTCGATCGAAAAGATTGAACAATTTCTGTAGCGGTAGGTCATACTTTCAACAGGAAAGACAGAGATCATAAGCCCCCACAAAATCCAATCCCTTCACATCATTGCCATTGATGAACATGTAAGGTAAATAGAACTTTCACCTTTTTCTTTCATTATCAATGGTTTGCAATAAATTCTAAATTGGACTTACCATATGATGCATTTTTTTTTATAAGAAGAGTAATGCACTTCGGACAAATAGTAAGTAGTTGTATCCTCGAAATAATCTAACAACTTCTCATCATAGATGTCAGATACATAATCAATTTTGGTTCCTCATAAACCTAATGTACCATACTACCCAGTGAAGTAAGGTTTGCTATGAAATCTCTACATATTTAACATTATCTAATTCACCTAATTTTTCATAAATTATAGATGCATATTTTTTGTGTGTATTGATATTTAAATTCAAAATTAAATTAGTATATTGTTTAACCTAATTTTATGGATTTACTAAATTAATGAATATTATGGATTTGATAAATTGATGAATAATGAATTAATTGGTAATGGATTTTATGGATCATGCATTTGTGTATATGCATTAATGGATTGATGAATTGATGGATTTAATTTCTATTAAGTATGTGAGGTTGAATTGTCTCAATTTTAGTTATATTGGTATATAATGGTATACAATTTTTATTGAAACATCTATTTCAATTTATTTTAAATATTTGAATTTTAATAAATTTTAATGAATTTAATGAATTATATGTGGAACCATGTTTCTGATATGACATGTGAAGACCTATTGCCCTCTTGATGGATCCTTATAATAAGATGCATCCATGACAATAAGAGAGCCAAATTTTTGCCATTACCAATAGCAATATAAAAGATATTTCAAACACTGTATTCTACCATTAGCAATAGCAAAGATATTTCAATCACTGCAGCTATGATGAACTGCTTCATTGTCACTTCAGTATCCTCACTCATGCATGGTGTAGGAGGACAAGGAATTTGTGTCTAAGTCACAAGACAGTTCTATTGCCATCAATATATGAATTCAACCAACATTCAATCCCTGGAAATGATTTCACTTGGTTATGGGGTAAGTTGGTATACTTTTACACAGCATGTAAGTTGCATTATTTTAGTTAATTAATATTTCTCAAACTATTCTATGACATAATTGTTGATTTGTTTTTCTTTTTTGTAGCTACAAAAGATTAATACTAGGTTGATTAGTAAGATGATGCATGCCATGTATATCATAGACATTCTTGAAGGGGAGTGTTACTATTTTTATGACTTCGAAGTGGAGATTAATGGGTACCGCAACAAACCTATAACGTTGCATAATATGATAACTTTTAATAAGTCAATTTGCATCTACCATATATGTACAACTATATCATATGAGCTACCAAGGGTAATTGATTTGCAACTAATACTGGAGGGCAAGGAGTTAATCAATTCACTTGTAGGTAAGTTAGGACAACAAAAAAATGATACTTTCACCTTCTGCTTGTATTGATGAATGTGTATAATTTATCATTAGAATAATAGAATAATGGTGTATTGATTCTTTTTCTTTTTTTGGTTTCACTATAGATGTCAGTGGGTGTATTTTGCATCCTATATTGTTAAGAGTGCAAGGGCCAGTTATTAGTAAGACCCCTATAATCGCACTCAACATTGTGAATGCAGAGTAAGTTACATTTTCAAAAACATGTATCTTGTATAGATGATTAATTCTTGTAATTTAGCAATTCATGATGGTTATCTCATGCAGTACAATGACTTAATCCTCTCTTCAGTTTCTGTGTTATCAAATGTATCTTAGATGGTGACTCAGCAATGGAGACTCTACAAATCTAGCCACATCGATTGTTGCAACGAAAACATGTGGAAGTAACAACTATGTACACTAGAGTTTCTTTATATTAAGGTGATGGATGAATTTAAAATTAATTGCAAATATAAATTTGTTCTCAAATTCCAATTCTTCTTTGCAGTGTTAATTTTTGTTAATAATAATCCAAATATTGTCTATGCAAGTCAATCAATTCTAAGAAACTACCTCTCAATGATAAAAATTTGCTTTAAACTTTGAATGGTGTCACACTAACTTATTCCAAACTATATTGTTAGCCAATTATGTAGGTCTAAATTTAATGTAGAACATTTGGTCATGTTGTGCTTAAACGACTAGATTATTTGTCTTTCTCTTTCAGTCCAATTATGCAAAAGTTGTTGTCTAATATGGTGTATTAGCTCATGTTATGTGAACATGGTCGTTATATGAAGTTCTGTACTATTATGGTTTAACTTGTGTACCCTGTGATTATTATTAATTACAATATGTAGAGGGTCAAATTTGCAACTATAGAATGAAATGGCGAAACCATCATAATAGATACAATAACCCCTAACTTATTCAGAAGATGGGGATCCGATTTGCAACTACAAATTGAAAAGGTGAAACCATCATAATAGATACAATAACCCCTAACTTATTTAGAACATGGATGGACCATCTACAAGTTCAGTTATTGGGCTTTTTTGGGCTCTTTCTATGTACAATTTTTGTGATCATTGGGCCATTAATAATATGAACAACATAATAATTACTTCCATTCATGAGAAAAAAAACCATAGTATTCCTTTGATTTCATCTCATTTTCTACTATGATCATTACGACTGAGGATGAACTTGGCATTGCAGTTGTAACATCTAACATGAAAATTACAAAAAAATACTAATTGCCTTGGACAACAATAGTTGGAACCTAATGTTCTGCTGAAGGATAATGCATTATCAATATCATAATTGTTGAATATTATATGTGTGTGTATTCAGTTGTGTTTGTTCCGTTGCAAATTTGTCTTTCTCAAAAACCACAATTAAGTTATCTGATGACATTTAATTTACATTAAATTTCTTATATTTGTATAACAAAAAAAAAACACGTCCAAATATGATACTTCATAATTCAGTTATAAAATATACATAGTAAGAGTCTAACATTTTGATTTGTGCCATTTGATATACATTTCATGCAAATAATAATGTCTTAAAAAAAGCTGAACATAAATTCAATGAGAGGTCATATGAACCATGTTATTGATAGTGAAAAAGGACCATATAACTTTGTTTTATCGAGCCAGAATGACTATACAATTGGTAGCCTTATGCCACCTGAAGGAGGCAGACTAGTTTACTCCTAACTCTACATATATGACACTGAAAATGAAGTTAAAAACAGAATTTCAGCAGTCAGGTAATTGGAATTGAAGTGTAAAAACATATTTGATGTATAGAAACAAATTCTACAATTGTAGTTTTGCTAATAATATAGTCTTTTTTTCAATGCTCATGATAAGAGGAGAATGATTGATCCCAATGTTGCCCATAATATAATGAAAGAGCTTCATGCTATAAACATCTATGTTAAAAAAAATCGCTTAGCTTCGAAGATGATTTATGCTAATCCAAAACTTGATGTTGGAATTTGTCTAATTTCAAAAAGGAGAAAAACATAGTCGAATGTACAACATGTTATCATCCTCTGAAGTTACAGCTCTGCTAGTTGGTAACTTTGACATGGAATATAGTCCAAGAGATATTCTCATGGAGAAAAGGTTAGGCTGATTAAAACACATTAGTGAAACACATAATTCTTACCTCCTACTTCAATACCCACTAATCTTTCCATTTGGTGAAGATGACTATAGGGATGACATCTTTCACAATGAATCATCTCTTCAGAAGCACAAGAAATATAAGAGATTGACTATTAGAGAATATCTTGCATACAGGCTTATGAGAAAAGACACTGAGACATCTGTTATTCTATTATGTTACAGTAGTTCATTGTTAACGGATACACTATGATAGAAGCTCAAAGGCTTCAATTTATAAAAACTCATCAGAAACATTTGCGTGTTGATTTGTACTAAAGCCTGAGTAAAGTAGTCCTAACAGGAGACACTATCGCATTTAATGTTGGCAAACGAGTTGTCCTACCATCCTCATTCATAGGCGGGGCAATATACTTATTGTAAAACTACCAAGATGCGATGACCATATGCAAATAAGTCAGATATCCTGATATTTTCAGAACTTTTACTTGCAATCTAGCATGGCCTGAGATCAAGAGACATTGTGACAAAGATGTTGTTACACCTTTAGATAGAGTAGAAATCATCTCAAGAAATTTCAACATAAAATTACAGCAGTTATTGGCTATCATAAAACAATAAAAATTTTTGGTACAGTTCGAGCAGGTATGAATTTGAAAAATTAAAAATGTGTATCGAAGCTAAAGTACCTACATTCATTAATTCAATTTTGCTCTAACATCTTTTGGACATTATAAAGGTTTATATTATTGAATTCCAAAAGAGAGGGCTCTTGCATGCATATAACATTTTATTTCTTGTCAAATGTGACAAAATCAAAACTCCCAAGTAGGTAGATGAATGTGTCACTGCCGAGATACCAAATAGGAATCAAAATCCTTAATTGTATAATCTCATCTAGACATTCATGGTCCTTGTGGTCAAAGAAACCTAAAATCTCCATGTATGAAAAAGAACAAGTGTAGCAAGTATTTCCTAAAGAAATTCAATGATCATACAGTTGTTGATGAAGAAGGATATCCTATATATAGAAGAAAGGAAAATGGAAGGTATGCGAAGAAGAATGGTGTTCCCTTAGATAATAGATTTGTTGTTCCCTACAATCCTTATTTGTTACAATTATTACATGCTCACTTGGATGTTTAGAAGACCAACCAATCAAGGGCAATCAAATATCTTTTCATATATATCAGTAAGGGCAATGATAGGGTGATTGCCACAATGTACAAGAACTTTTCAACAGATAGTGAAAGCAATGTCATTGATGAAGTTCAACAATACCTTGATTATCATTACATTTCTACTTCAAAAGCTGCATGGAAAATTTTCAGCTTTGATATCCGCCACAGATATCCTTCAATTGAAAGATTGAGCTTCCATTTGCCTAATCAACAATCTATTATCTATTCTACTTTAGAAAAAATTTCACCTGTGCTGAAAAAAGATACTGTCAAGCAATCAATGTTTTTAACATGGATGGAGTGCAATGCAACAAGTTTACAAGCAAGCAAGTTGACATACACTAAATTCCCAACACACTTTTGGTACCATAGAAAAGAAAGAAAATGGAAGTCTCGAAAAAAGGATTTGTCAATTGGAAGACAACAACATGCTTCACTGGCTTCAAGAAAACTTTACTACCTTTGAGTTTTACTTAACAAGATCAACAGACCAAAATAATTTCAGGTGATTAGAACAATCAATAATGTGATGTATCCTTCTTATAAAGTTGCATGCTATGCCATGGGTTTACTTGATGATGATCAAGAATATATTGATGCAATTAAAGAAGCATCATTTTGGGCAACAGGGAAATATCTATGCAAATTATTTGTCAGCATGCTATTATCAAATGGTTTGAGTAGACCAGATTTTGTTTAGGATCAAACAACTAGCAATATTATCCAAAGACATGTCATACATTCCATGCTCTAATCAAAATTACTTAGATATATCAAAATCTGAACATTTGTTCCATTTCTTTGCAAATAATTGTATCATAAACTAAATTTTATGTCAAATTATTGCACCACAAACCAACATTACACATTAATAGATGTCATCATTTCTGTAGAGGAAAAAGAAATTGCTGCATTAATTGAGATGTAGAAGCTTTTATAAAGAAACGAAAAAACTCCAGCACATTCTCCATTATAAGTGAAAACTTTCAGTGTATGATGGAAGATACGTCTAATCATCTTATGTTAGATGAACTTAATGTTGATCATATACAATTACAATTACAATCAAACCACTTCCTCTGTTCATTAACCACTGAATAGAGATCAATGTATGACAAGATCATAGACTCAACAGAGATTCTAATGGATAATTTTTACTTTGTCTATGGTTATGGAGGAACGGGCAAAACTTTTCTCTAGAATGCTTTGTCTTGTATACTTCGTGCACGGGGAAAAATTGTCATTAACGTAGCATCCAGTGGTATTACAGCAAGACTACTTCCAGGTGGATGGACTACTCATTCAAAATTTGCTATACTGCTCAAAATACATGAGGAATCTGTTTGCAATATAAAGCAGAATTCTGAACTTGCAAATCTCCTTTGGAAAGCCAAGCTTATAATATGGGATAAGGCACTTATGATTAGGAGACATGCTATAGATAGAAGCTTTTGATAGAATAATGAGAGATGTTATGAGCATAGAGAATTCAAATAGCGAACAATTACCCTTTGGTGGCAAATGTGTTGTCATCGGTGGAGACTTAAGGCAATCTTACCTATCATGCCGAAGGCTACACAAGTAGATATAATTAATGCATCAATTAATGCATCTTTTCTTTGGAATTATTATGAAGTTCTTTGTTTGACTCTAAATATGAGGCTAAAATCAACATCTACCATATCTACCAATGAAGAATTGAAGAAATTTTCTCAATGGCTACTTGATATTAGTGATGGCAAGGTGGGATGGGCAAATGACGGTATAGCTGAAATTACTATCTCGTCTAATTTCCTTATCACTAATTATATTGATCCACTAGAAGGAATTGTTCCTGCAACATATTCTCAATTAGTTGAAAATGTTAGTACTCTAGATTACTTCACAGACAAAGTAATACTGACATCAATTATAGACATAGTTTCATAGCTAAATGATTATGTGTGCTCTCTTCTTCTAGGAGAATCAATTGATTACTATAGTTTAGATTCAATTTGTAAATCTACTCAAGGTTCAAACTCACTGGATGAATTGTATCTGACTAAATTCCTTAACACAATCAATTGTTCAGGTATGCCTCCTCATAAATTGACATTGAAGGTTGGGACACTAATCATACTCTTAAGAAATATTGACCAATCTTCAAGACTTTGTGATAGAACAAGGTTGAGGATAAGTCATCCTGAGAAACATGTGATTGAGGTAATTACATTGAATGGGTTGCATCCAAACCAGAAGGTGCTTATTCATAGGATGGATACGAATCCTTCAGAATCAAGGTAGCCATTCAATATACAAAGGAGACAACTTCCAATAATTCTTTTATTTGCAATGACTTTAAACAAACGCCAAGGTCAATCGATAGAATATATGGGCATTTACTTGTTGAAGCTAGTGTTTACTCATGTGCAACTTTATGTGGCTCTATCAAGGACTAAAAAAATAGATGGTCTTAAAATCCTGATCTATGACTCTGATAACAAAGCAATGAAACAACTAGCAATGTTGTTTAATGTGAGGTTTTCCAAAATCTTGACAATACAAGGTTTTAGTCATAATTTGTCAAGAATTTCAATGCAATAGCAGAATTCGTGCTTTCTTACACTAGTGATTGCATTATTCTTGAGGTATGTTGTACCTATGTTGCTATTTTAGGTTTTTCTTTCATTATAGCTTCCTCTATTTGGTTATTATTTATAATGTATTCAAATGTCAATATATAAATATCTAGCATAGTATATTGCATCATGCTTAATTTGGTCCTTTTGAATTTTGCTATTGTACATCACATCTCATTGCCACGCATCACGTGGGAGAGAATTCTAGTTTGGTCAATGGAATGGTCATTCCTATGACTCTAGAAATGATTAATCCTAAAGGAATGGAATCAGCCAACAAAAAGTGAACCAAACAAGCAAGCTCAAGGAATCCTATTTCATTCCCACATGGAGTGTTCAATGCTATTTCCCTCATTGCCACCAAATATGGAAATGGAGTAGTTCCAAAAGTCTAGGTCTGTATTGTGGTAATTTTGATTTGATGATGTGATTTACAAGTGAATTATCATACATGCTTGCAATTGCAATTGGTAATTGGCTGACATTGACATATATAACAGGCAACATTAGCACCACCAGTGAATGGGAAGATGTTGAAGGAACTATGTGTGTGCTACACTATTATTATAGTCACTTACTTCAGCGTAGCCATCTCTGGTTATTGGGCATTCGGCAATGAAGCCTCATCCATCATCTTAACCAACTTCACTTCCAATGGCAACCCTTTGCTCCCTCACTGCTTCTTCATCATCACCTACATCTTCATGATTGCCCAACTTTTTGCCATCGCTTTGGTAATTATTTCTTTCTTTTTCTTTCCATCTCAAACTTAAATATTTGTGCTATATTTGGTAGAATGAAAGTTGGTTTCAAGAGAGAGAAAATCTATTTTAATATGTTTGATTTCCAATGAAAGAGCTATTATTAATTATAAAAAATATTGTAATTTCCAATCGAAGAGTTATAATTAGCTACCAAATATATTAAAATTGAGTTTTTTTTCTTCTTTTCTCTTTCTTGAAACCAACTTTTTTTCAACTAAACATAGTCTTGGATTTTCAGTCAAATACTAAAATTAATGTTGAGTGCAGGAATACTTGCAACGTACCAATGCAATGCTGGAGCAAATACTTGGAGGCCCGAAAGGCCTCAATTCTCTGCTCGCAATGTGATTCCCAGGCTGATTTCTCGGTCATTATGTGTTATAATAGATAGCAACCACTGTAGCAGCCATGCTTCCCTTTTATGGTGATTTGAATTCATTTATTGGAGCCTTTGGCTACATGCCTCTTGACTTCATCTTGATGCCAAACCTTACCGCTTATTTTCTGATGTGTGATCCATCATATTCTTCAGCTAAATTGTCAACATTGAAAAAGCTCAGTATAGCTTGTAACATGTCTTATTCCTCTCATTTGCATCGTCATGTAATGTTTATAACAGGCTTAGAGCATCGATTATTTGGATTGTCATGTCAAAAGTAAAGCTGTCATGAATTATGTCTAGATCTCCAAACTTAAATTGTTGTTTCTGCCTAGGAAGACAAAAAGGAAATTCTTATTGAGACAAAAAAAAAATTAAACACAAAGAACATACCTAGTAATTAAAGGAGATGTAGATCCAAAGAGATTGGCTCAAATGATAATAAGAGATTCCTCTCCTTGGTAGTCTAAATTCGATTCCTCTGAGAAATACTCTAAAATTTAAAGTTACAAATATATTTGAATCCAATGTGACAGAGTAATTTTAAGGTTATCCAAAAAAACCCAAAAGCACCCCAAGCGCAAATTAGAAATAAAATAAAGCACACGAACCAATATCCCATTTCCATGTTACAAGTTCAATCCAGTACCATCCGCTTTCCCTATACATCAAATTATAGACAGCATTGCCTTAAACATCAACTATACCAGGAAGAAAAAGTAACAAGAAAATGAGTCACGAGGTGGGAACTTTAAGGTTCTCCATCTCCATCGTCTAAAAGTTAATTATCAAGAAACGAAACCAATCACCGGTTAATTTGGTCGCTACTACAATTTGACCCTTAACATCATGCAAAAGAAAACTCCATAGCTTCCAAACTTGAAAGGGGCTATTTGCATACCCGATTTCCTCATAACTGGGGATCGCTGATCCCAATATCAGTGGGAACTTCTTGGTCTGCCATGTTTTGAGAGTCCATGTTAGTACCATTTGAGGATGCAGAGTGCATATTCTGACTGGCAGGAACCATATCTTCCGGCATTCCGTTGCTTGTTGCAGGATTGACGTTGTCCAATAATCCATTTGTTGTCGACACAGGTCCCTCCTTTTCACCTTCTACCATTTCGGCAGTAGCACATGATACGGCCAAGTTTCTCCTTCTGATCTCCTTACTGATGTTTGGCTTGAAACTGCCCACTATTAGCTGATCCACCCACACAGAATCACAATAAGTTTGACTTGAGGAATATACTTTATTATTAACACAAATTTCCAGGTGTTTGTTAAACAATAAACAAGTCACGTACATATTTTTTATAATTTTTTTTTAAAATATTCTTCACATACATTGTTTTTGTATTGAAAAACCGGAAAACCTCAAGGGGAAAAAAAAAACACTTACCAAAACTATTATTTTTAGAATCACTATATGCTTGGACAGCACTAGCTTGATGCTGATGCGAGCAGTATACTACATTATTAATTCTTGTCTTGAAGCGTGTAGATAAGAGTTTACCCATCTTTTTAAAATTCGTAAACTTTAATGTTCCTCAACCATCTATTTAAATGCTCTGCGTTAACATATTTGTCCGATACAAATTATTTTATCTGGTACTGCCGGATTTTCGGGTCTTAACGTTTGTTACAAGATTAACGCTGCCTCTAGTCCAGAATCCAAAGCCAGCAAATCAGTGAAGTGAAGGCAATTTCAAAGCATCCCCAGCTAGATCTAGAAGCAGCTTTATTATGAACACATGAAGAATTAATATTCATAACTAAAGATGCTTACATGTGTTGCAGTAACAAGAATAATGTAAAACATTTCTTACTTGAATAGGTCCAGCAGCTATCAATGAACCTTCAACACCCCCTCCAAAGACCCTACCATCAGGTTTGGCCAGAGAAACGCTTAACATGCCGCTTCTGCGACGCGCACACACTGTATATAATCCACTTAGTGATATAATCTCGAAGCGGCCCTGCATGTACCAGAATCAATGAAAACAAGAGGTGAAAGAGATTGTATTATACCATGAAATTGTACATATGCCTACAAATGTAGATGAAAAACGAAATTACATGAAAGAGCATAACCAAGCTATAAATTAGGACCCCTTTTATTTTTTATCTACATGGTTAATGAACTAGTGTGCATGGGATGAGATGGGACCTCCATTCTCACAACAACACCACCAGAATAACCAGGTTGGCGAATGATGACACTAGAAACTGCACCCGTAGCAGAAAGTATGCAAACAGCTCGAGGGCCTTTCTGACAAAATGATAATACTGTATTCACCACATCCTGCGAACAAATGACCAAAAGAGCAATGGATCTTTAATAGAGAGATCATTTTATTTTATTTGCAGCACCAGATTCAGATATTAGTATTACTATACCTCCCCAGTATTCACAGTAACGACATGAGGAGTGAGGCCTCCCCCAGCAGTGTCTGCAACAAGTCCACCTTCACCAAACACGAGAAACACATCAAAGTGCCTAGCCGAAAGGAAAATTAAAAAGCCAAGCTTATTTGTTTTTAGGTGCTCCTATTAGCCCTTTATCTAATTAGGAAGCCATAGAGGAAGCTAGCATTTGCGTTGACTACTTTCTAAGAAGCGCCGGAATATAAAATGTATTGCTGTATTTGAAGTATTAGATACACGAATATTAAATATGATACAGCATCAGATTAAAAGAGGACACTAAAACGACTAGTTATTGCTATGTTTTGAAGAAACTCACCAATGGACGCCAAAAGTTGCAGTTTTCCCGAACCACGAGGCCTTCCTCTACTTCGCTTCATAGAGCTCCCAAATGAATAATTGGAAAATCGAGACGGCGCCGACGCTGGAGACAACGGGTTCCCATTAATACCGTACTTCCTAGGCCTCCCTCTTCTCTTCTTTCCCTCCATTTCGGAACCCACAACTTCGGACTTTCCTCCGACGACGATAGGGACAGAGTTCAAGTCTGCCTCATCTCCGACAGCTCCCACTACATTCGGCATGTCGTCGCCGCCCTTCGCCAACGGGCTTCCAGCAGTTTCGGTCGGAGACTTGTTGACAATACTAGTTTGATCCTCCATGAAAGACACCACGTCTAAGATTTTCTAAGAAAGGTCTCAGCTTTAGATATATGAAAGAGACCAGAGGAAGAAAATGACGATGGAGGAGTTCAAAGACGCAGTACTGTGCAAAAAGCGCCAGAAGAAATGGAAATTTTGTCTTTTATGCTCTCTTTTTAGCTCAAACTGTCCTATGCTCTCTCGTCATATAAACGCTCTCTCTTCATATAAACATTTGGGATTTTCTACATCATTGCAAGAAATCGTGAAGAAAATTAATATGTATTATTATTATTATTTATTACAATATTTTTATGTCAACAATACCCCTATTAATTGCGAAATTATGATAAAAAAGACAAAATTAAAGGGTCACAATCTTCTTTATTTAATATATATTTATTTCTAAATAGGTAAAAATTATCATTTTAGAGTTTTTTAAAGAAGTTATTAAATAATATAAAATAATGTAAAATTTAACAATATTTTATTAAAATGATCTTAATTTAAATGACTTCTTGAATAATCCATTTGTTATTAATAAAGGATAAAATAGTAAAAAAATGATAAATATTATAAAAAATCTCACAACCCCTGAAGTGATCATTTTTGCAAACAATAGAGAGTATATATTTTTAGAATGGATTTGATATGATATTCTTAAATTAAGAAAATCATTTTGCCAGCACAAATTTAATTGCTATAATTAAAATTTAATGTTTTATATTATCTCTGGAGATTTTTTTTTTTTCAATTAGCATTGATGGGATAAGATGAAATGCTTGGTAATCGGTGTTTTGGTAGCGCATTTTAGGGAAATAGTAATTCTTCCCAGCTCTCATTGAGATTTATAAGAAACCACCTCAAACTTTTGCTTGAATGTGATTAGGGATATCTCGTGTTAACAACCTGTATTGGCTATCACTGACATCAACCTGTATTGGTAACAATGTTAAAAGTTTCATTATATATGATTCAGGCAATAAATATGCGCTCACACAAAACGTAGTAAAGAGTGCATAAAAGATAAATCCATTCTATAAAAGTATAAAACAAATCACGTTACTTTAAACACAATTTTCATTTTTTTTGGAAATTAATTAACGATCTCACTATCATTTTTCTTTTCTACTAATATTTATTCAAATGGCTTAACAACCATCCTTTTAAAGGGAATAAAATTAATCATAACTGAACTCCATCCAAATTCCAAATAAATTCACTCTTTCCAATTTACGAGTGGTATAACTCTCTATATATTTTATATTGTAGGTTGACATATTGAAGAAAGTATAAGAATAAATTATATGATTATTTTTTATTTTTTTTAATTATACTTTTAAATTTAAAAATGTCATATCAATTGCTTTTACCAAAAACATGTAACATAATTATATTCTTTCCATTGACTCAACAACCAGACTTTTTAATTTTTTAAATACATGGATTGCCTCCCAAAGCGAACTTGGCAACCTGCACTCCTGCTGTGGTATGGAGTGCTTCAGAATTGAAGCATCCAATCCAACATTTCCTTTAGTGTATGTTTGTTAGGTGGAAAAGTGTTTCCTGAAAGGAAATAGGAAAGTATGTTCCAAATTAAACCTGTTTAGCATGTTGGAATCTGAATTATTGGAAAAAATAACTTTTTAAGATTATGGGAAAGTGGTTTCCTAAAAAAAATTGAGGAAAGGGCCTTCTTTCTTAAGGAAAGTAATTTTTGTTTATAAAATTATCCTTAATAAAATAACTTAAAAAATAAAATGATTATCACCATAATTTTACAAACACTTTTAAGGGGAAAAAAGCCTTCTTAACTAGATATTCCATATATCAATTGGACAAGAAAATGAGGTTTTTAAAAGGATTTTTTCCCATTATCATTCCCTTTCCCGTTCTCTTTTCCATTTTGCACCAAATCTCCAAAACCTATACTTCTCCCTACAAATTTTCACCCACAAATGAATACTATCTTTCAATGAATTTAATATTCAGATCTGTTTTCTCGTAATAAATATACCTACTTAATCCTACCGTATCATCTTTTTAAATCTCGTGAAATTACTTTCAGATTATGGATAAAATGTTATTCCCGAATCCCAAGAAATTCTACTACGAAATTATTACTGTATTTAAATCAAGAAACAAATTTTATGGAGTAAATAAATATACACACACACACACATATATATATATATATATTGGGTATCTGGTGAATTTTAGGGAAATATTATTTCAGCGAATTTCTCATAGGCGGTTATTTTTGGCCGTTACCGACTCAAGACGCCCTTCACGATTGCTATCCATCCTCACGTAACGTTTATACTTAACCTTAACCAGCTTTTTATAAAGAAAAATACTTATATATTTTTTCTGATGTGATTTTCATATTATATTTTAATTAAAAATTAATATGTGAATTGATTGTTAATACATTATAGATTTAGTTATTAATTATATATAAAAGTGTTAACTTCTTAAATTTAAAAAAATTTAAAAGATTCACATGTTAAATTTTAATTGGAGAATAGTTTGAAAAATATATAAGGAAAAAAATATAAGTTTAGTCTTTTTATAAATAACCTAGCATTCATATACTTTTAATTTTATATTATTATTTTTGCTCAGAAATTTTGTACTCATAAATATTAATTAGTGAGTATATAATTGTTTTATAAATAACAATTATTAATTCTCATTTCTTGTTACTTCTTGACAGACAATATCAATATAATTAATTCATTTCAAAATATTGATGAAGTTCATATTCTATAACAAAAAAGATGAGTTATCAAATTATTTAAAATTTAATTTTGATATCAATTGATCTTTTTTCCCCGTAATTAACTGCAAAGCCACATATCTTAGAACAAATGATTACTTCTTACTTACAAAAATATTATGGGATAAAATGTAACAATCCGCCTTCATTTAGAGGATAATTCAAAACTATTCATCATTTAATCAATTAATTGTACTTCTTATGCTTTATTCAAGCCAACTTTTTCTACGATTTTAATTTTGTTAATTTTCTAAGGTTTCACCTTGCACATGACTTAATAAATACTTCTGTGAAACCAGTTTCTTGCATGACAAATCTTCTTGCATACTGCTTATGGAAAATTGATTTGGTTATAATTGTGTGCACATCTCATCTAAATTGTTTAGATGAGATTTAGAAAATCCAATTTTCCTTATTTTTTAATGAAATTTTAATAATATTTTTATCTTAAATGATGCAGAATACAAAATGATTTCAATCTTATAATTATCAAATTACAAGAAAATTAATATTTTGCTTTTAAAAAATATAAAATCGTAAAATTTACACCGTCCAAATTTCTCTAGACAATTCAAATGGGACAAGTATATGGTGACCATCTTAAGATATTAACTGCCCAAAATTTCAATTTAAACTAACATTACTCCACCATTATCGGATTTTACTGTGATGGCACGCAGAGTGTGCGTCGCTGGCATTCTTATTCATGATCTGACAGAACTTAATTGTAAGGCTGAATAAATTGTCACTTGAAATAAAATGATATATCACTATATTATAAAATGGCAAGTCACATTTTTATGTTCATGAATAATATAGTTTATTTTTCAAACTCCATACTACTTTAATTTTTAATAAAGTGAGCTAAAAAAAAGATTTTACAAAATATATAAATAAAATCTATAACAATTTGTAGGTTCAATTTATACAATTCACAAGTTATTTGGTAACTTATTTTTTCAAACTAAACTATGAGAAGTACATGAAATCCAATCTAATCAACAAATAATGACCTAGTGGGAAGATTGATATTGTGACGCAGTATAAAGACAGACACCACAAGTTACGATTTTCCAGAGGCTCAATTCAAGTGAATGAGCATATGATTCAGGGCCTACGAGCAAAGTGCAATTTTGCCATCCCGCACATCAATATTTATCTTTCTTTTTTAAATGTTCAGACATAGTGGAACAATCAAATCTGCTTGATATCATAAAAAGAGACTTTCCAACTTGACACCCAAAACCCAAAGAATTAAAACGCAAGAATATGTACTCTACCCATGATATTATTGCAACTATAATTTTAGAATGACAAATCCAAAATGTTACAACTGGTTGTGTCCAAAGCAATATATCTTACATGCTAATAATCACCATAAACACGCCAATAAAACTGGGAAGGGGAAAAAATAGAACTCTGAAACCCTCACCCAAATGACACAACACCTCTAAATGGACAATACCTTTGTGCATAAAGAATCTCATAAAAAAGCCAACCAACCCAGAAATCCCCACCCAAACACTCAGCCGGGTAACAAACTATCTCGCTCTCAACTCCACCAGCCCTCGCATTACGGTTTTGTTTATCAACTCATTTATCTTGAAGGACAAATGGGTGGTGCTGGCTGTGTAAATCAAGTTTACAAGTGTAATGAACATACTCATGAATCTATCAGCTTCACACTGTCATAGAAGAGCAGCTAGCATTGCTCCAGGGTCGTTTGATGCTGCAGGCATGCTAACTGGTTGAGCCACTGGAGGCATTGGAGATGCTTGTGTTGGTACCCGGGTTGCTGGGGGCAAAATGACTAATAGTTCCTTGATGAATTCCTTCAACCTGCAAACCAAATAGAAGAATTATCAGCAAGAGCTGTAGAACTTATTAATATCATTCCCAAACTTAATTTCAATCACATACTCAAACGTTAGGGTAGGATCCCCTGAAGCAACTGTCATCCGTAGCTGGGTTCTGTCTGCTGGATCCGTTTCAATTCGAGTCTGAGTATCATGTAAGCAAAATGTTAAAACAACTCCATCCCTCAAGTTTCTTTAAAAATTATGCCCCCATTTCCATGATTCAGTGCCACAGTTTCATAATTTACACTTAATTAGAGGTGCATCCCATGCATCGCACAAAATTTAAGATAAGTCACATTATCCACGGCTAATAAATAGTGTAGCGTATTGCAGATTTTAATACATATATATATATATATATATAGATATTGATTATAAAAGACTGGCCGAAAAAACTAATAAAACCACAGTTCATAGTCGACCTTCTGTATGCACATGGAGGTACTCCATGAATTTCAAAACCCAAGACTGAGTCAGACAGAGAACATGATCATTTATGATCTTGTCACAACCGAAAAATGTTTTCATATATCCACCACATTGATTATTTAAGATATTATGATTATAATCCTAATCAGCATTTTGATGCATGGTACGTGTTTTGACATATATACTTACTAAACAGAGCATAGCCCGTGTACTTTCTGAATAGAATGTTGTACTTGCAACGAGATTGTTTGGATTGGGGTCCTAGAGCAGAGAAAGAGCCGAAAAAATAAATTACTAACATATTATAAAGGAATAACAGAATAAGAAAAGAAAGAAAAGAGAGCCATGAGTATCATACAAGCCCTGGGCAAATTGTCAAACGGTAACTATTGAATAAATTCGCCATTTCAAGCAGGGGGAGTGGTTTAACACCTCTAACCTGCAAAATCAACAAAATAAGCCTATGATTGCATGACCACAGTAAAAAGCCAGTCAATCAATGATAGATATCTGCCATTATCCAAATAAACATCGTCAAAATTACCATAAGCAAATTGGCAACACCCAAACTTCGCCTACGCTTGGCATACATAATGCAGAATACATACCACTTCTTGAAGCTTCAAGGGTGGTCCAGTAAGTGATCTCCATTGAGGGAAAAACTCCTCAGCAGATACAGAGAGAGGTTGAAGAAACTTGTTAAAGACAGCTGGAAGGCGAAGTTTGACATTGACCTACAAAAGGTCACAGACAAACATGTCAAACATTAAGCGTACATACTTTTAGTGCAGTATAAGTAGCTACGCCTTCCTGTTTAACTTCATACAGGCTCCATTTTTAACGAGTCAGTTGGATGATGTCCAATTATTCAATTCAGCCAATATTTTTATGCAAAATCAATGTGATCCATGCTCGACTAAATGAGAGACATATTTCAAGATAAAATGTTCACAATGAAATAGTCATATTCTATTTTTTTTTTCTCACTTGCCATGGCAGCACAGGGCCAACCCTGCCAACTGAGCCCAGTAGAGGGAAAAATATCAGTAGTTTATCAAATTAGGAAAATACAAACATCTTTACTTGAGTACCATATCGTTACCAAACTTGTAGGAGAAGTCAAGAACAGCCACATCCCTGCTTGGGTGAAGATTAATGACTTCAAGTGGGCATTGCACCTGTGCCATTAAAAGAGAAAAAAAAATGTTAAGCAGAAAAAAGAAATGAGAGAGCAATAGATAATAGTAACAATACTTCACCTGTGCACGGGGAGGTATAGTTTCTGGCACTAGTGATAGCTCCATCTTCAAATGAGAGGGAGGCAAAATTATAGCTTGAACAGAGACAAGAGGAGAAGTATTCTTATTTCCTAAGAAAAGAACAAGACGCCCATGATGTGCTCTCCATTCTGCTTTAATGCCAATCTGAGAAACGCATATAAAAGAGTTTAGAACTTTACTGGAAGTCAGCCAAAAATATTAAGCTTGAACCTATCTCTAACTTCCGGAGATCTTAGTAAGTAAACTGTGCGTATAATTGTATACGATTAAAGTTAAAATAAAAATTACCAAAACACACTGAAGACAAACAAAGAAAGCAACCTGAATATAAGGATCCTCGTATAGAACACCACTATCCTTCAAGCACAAAGCTTGAAATCTTTCAGCAATATTTCCAATTGGCTGCACAAATGAAGGGTGCAATTTGTTATTTTCCCATGAATAAAAGTTATGATTGGTAAGAACATCTTTCTGATGCTCATGAAGAATGGAATCTAGCAGAAACTATATGTGCTCCATGGTCTATAATAAAATTGCATTCATTCAAACAGAGAAATGCTTTTGGCGTAAAGTTTAACTTGGTTCATCCTGATATCTCATAATTTGTTTTAAAAAACTGGTAGGAAGATACGTGATTTTAATGAAAGTAGTCTTCAGAACAAGGAATTCTATAGTAACATCATGTTAATGCATTGTTCAAAAATAAAACTTCACAAGATGTTTTGGTACTAAAAATTAAGCAAGTACCTGCACAGGATTTGCCTGCTCTCCTGCAGGTACAATGGCTGTGGCTTCAACTGCAGTACCTTCCAATCCTGAATTTGTGTTTGGCTGAGACTGGACACTGCCACTGGGAGGACCTTCAATAGCTAATGGGCCCAAGAGATCACCAAGAAGATCTGCAGAAGCAGGTTGAGTATCTACTTTAATTGATGTCCCATTTTCCAGGGATAATCTTTGATCTGCTGAATCATGATCCTGTTTATAAAAGATGGGTCAGCATTAACCTAAAAGGTGATAGACAAAAACATTTTCAATGTTCAAAAGATGATACACTTAATCGTTCTATGTTAATAAAATTAGTACTCTAAAAATTTATGCAAAAGGGGAAGTTGGAGGGAGGTACAGACCACAGTACTGCTCATGCTAGGGCTGGGAATCTTCACAAGACCAAGTTGGTTTACAGGTGAAGTTCCATTTGCAGGATGTTGGTCAGTTACAACCAAAGCATTTGATGTTTGTGCTTGCTGCTGGGTACGCAACTTTATGGCACTTTGCTCAGCAGTATCAATCTCAGTATCTTCAGCTTTTTTTATCAATGCAGACTGAATTTGAAGCAGAGGAATATTCCATGAGTATTACCATTCATGGTTCATCAAGCATAACCACAACCAAGCTACCTCTGAATTAATATTTCCAAAATACCTGCCGTTCAGGAAATTTAGGCATTTCGGCTAATATGTCCATTAGAGCTGCACCTTTACTACTCAACGTAAAATATTCAACAGCTCGTTGCTGTATCTCAACATCAATGCAACTTCCGTATCTAAAAACATGAAAAACTGAGTTACAAGAACCAATGGCATCATGGCACTATAGATCAATCCATTGAAAATTAATTGCAAATGCAAGTCTCACTTGTTAAAGATTGCCCATATTTGATTCTGTAGTTCAGGGTCTGGGGGTTGAGTGTGCATAAGAATTTTTGCATATGTTGACAGAAGAATAGGAATAGACGAAGTCCTGAAAATAAAGCATGTCTAGTAAAGATCCAGGCTAAATGGAACACAAATATAAATGGACTGCGAGGTACCCAATGAATCTACTAACGATATAGAAGGAAGCTTCTCATGTATTATGCTAAATAATTCCTTTGGACTACACCCAGGTCGTCTTGCCAGAAGGTGTCCAAATTCTCCAAGGATATACGCACTGACCTGTTTCACGGTGTATGAAAATAAGAAAACATACAGCAACTATTATTTGACAAAAATCAGACCTCTTGCTATGTCAGCCATTGGATTAAATAACACAATTTGATAAATATGAATAAAGTCAAAATAAGATTAAGCACATTCCTGACAGAAAAACAAAATACTCAACATATAACTGATTACAAAAGTCTGACCGGAATTTTCCCTATGACAAAAATTGAACTTTCTAATTCTCCACTCTCCAGCACTAACCTCCTGCTTTAGGTAATCTCAGCCCAAGAAAATTATAAATTAATTAGAAAGGAAATTATTCAAAAGGAGATCTGGATAGACATGCACACTGCTAACAAGATGTCATAGTAAGAGTACTTAAATGAATTTTCAATGAATGCAAGACTGACTGACCGACCAAGACCAAAACACAGAAATAATCGTGAAGCTTTATTTGTCACCTGAGACCAAAAGAGACTCTTATAGCAGTGCTCTGAGGTTTTTCTACTGAAACAATATAGCATCAGACTGTAGGGTAGGCACACAAGAATTCGAGAAAGAAAATCTTTCTTATAATTAGGTGTCAGACTCTAGGCAGACAATCAAACACCAAAAAGAAATAATTGTTTTCTCATATTATGGTTTCCTTATGAAACCAATCATGTAAACATACTCTAATATATATAAAAGCTTCCCATGCTACAGTTTAGAAATTATTATTAATGAATGACATGTTTACAGATAAATCTCATACAGACAAACCGTTATGGAATGGTAGTGAAATTAGACAAACCTTAACCATTGTCTCATGTATGGCTGGCTTGTCAAGATACTCCCGAGCTTTTGCTGCAGCGTAAGGCTAATCAAACACATAAAAGCCCCAGTGAATGATATGTCAAATAGGAAGCAGAAATATAATTGCAATGAACTGCAAGATCACCTGTAGGTCTTCATTGTTTGTAACAAATTGCACCACACGAAACCAGATGTCATCGCTAACAAAATCTCCAGCTTTGTCAATCAATTGTAGAATGACATCAACATACCTTTACAAAAGAGTTGGAATGAGATCAATATACATAACTCTGAATGAGTCCACTTCAGCTGACTTTTACTAATACATCAATTCTGGTCTATGCACAAATTTTGGATAACCAAAACACAAAATCTTCCACCGCTTTGACCAAAAAAAAATCCACCCCCTCACACTTTCAGAAAATATTCAGGCACTAATGACTTTTGTTAAGATACTAAAATATTTTTAAAATATTATTCAGATTGTATTAATTAATTCTTTTTTATTCTTATCTTCCATAGAATCAGGGATTATAATCCCTACATTTATTGTAAATATTCTGTATTTATTTTTTAGCTCATAGGGTAACTTGTATAAATACCCATATACTCCTCAGTTGTAAATCATCAGAGAAACTTTTTCCCGACCATTGTTTGTGTCATGGTATCAGAGCTAGGCTCATTTTTTCTCTGATCACTTGTTCTTTCTCTACCCTAATTCCCTTTTTCATACTGTTCACGCGTTACTGTTCTAAATTCTCTACCCTAATTTCTTTTTGTTACTGTTCACATGTTACTGTTCATGTTCAGAATTCTAATCCCTTTTGTATCGGCTTGATATCGACCAAAGCAACCCACCACAGGCCTCAGAAACTTCCGATCGGCTTTTTCCCGGTGACCGCTCCTTTTTCCCGCCAACCATGCGCTCCAACGCGCCACCGTTACTTTTCTGCACCAAAGAACACGTGCCAACGCGTGAGACCACTGGCCGACCGTCTGTCATCTGCGATTGCTTCGTCATCGTCTTCTGAGCCTGTTTCAGCCATGAGTAGGTCATCTACTACTAGTCCCAATACTAAGTCTTCTACTATTAGTACTCAAATTGGCATTAGTGGTGTATCTGGAGAGTTGCAGATTGTTCCATCTGCCTATAGATTGAACGGGAACAACTTTTTGAGTTGATCCCAATTTGTTCGAACTTTTCTAAAAGGGCATGGAAAACTCAGTCATTTATTAGGCACCGGTCCTAAACCAAGTGATCCAAAGTTTGATGCTTGGAATGAAGAAGACTCGCTGATTATGTCATGGCTGTGGCATTCCATGGATCTTGAAGTTAGTAAATCATGTTTATTCCTGAGTTCGGCTAAAGAGATTTGAGATTCTATGCATCAGGCCTATTCCAAAGTGAAAGATGCTGCTCAGATTTACGAGATTAAAACCAAAATCTCTACTACGAAACAGGGAGGTAAATCTGTCAATGAGTATTCTATACTAATGAAAAATTTGCGATAGGAATTAGATTATTATCAGTGTATCGTGATGAAATGTACTGAAGACACTGTCATCCTGAAGCGCTTTATGGAGAAAGAGAGAATTTTTTAATATCTTGCAGGATTGAATGCAGATTTTGATACTGTAAGGATTCAAATACTTGGACGAGAAGAGTTACCTACTCTAAATGAAACCATTGCTATTGTCTTAGCAGAAAAAGGACGTAGGGGGTGTGATGATGGAGCCCAAGACAATTGAAAGTTCTGCCTTGATATCCAAAAGTACCAATCAAGCTACTCAATCAAAGCAATCTAACAACTCCCTGTGGTGTACTTATTGCAACAAGCCTCGTCACACCAAGGAAAGATGTTGGAAGCTTCATGGTAAACCTTCGAATATGAAGAAAGGACAAGGGCAAGCTCATATAGCAACAGTAGTCTCAAATAGTGAGGAAAGCTTCAACCATCCTGATCTTAAGGATAAGATTGGAAAATTAACGAGTTTACTGGAATCACCGGAGAAAAATACTATTGGTACTTCAGATACATGTTCTTTGGTGTTCTCAGGTATTTCTATTGAACCTTCATTTGTTATTACTAAATTGACATCTGCTCTTACTGCCTCAAATAAGGTTTTTCTTGACTCATGGATCATGGATTCTGGAGCTAATAACCATATGACTAATTCTTAAAAAAAAATTGATCTCTTATAACCCATGTCCTAGGACCAGAAAAGTTATAATAGCTGATGGTTCTGTTCTTACTGTTACTAGTCAAGGTGATATCCGTTTAAGTCCATATCTCATATTGAGAAATGTGTTGCACATTCCCAAGCTTTGTACCAATCTTATATCTATCAAAAGACTCACCAGTGATTGTAACTATTGTGCTTTATTCTTTTCTACCTATTGCGAAATTCAGGGATTGGAGACGAGGTAGATGATTGGACTTGCTAAAGAAAAAGATGGGTTCTATTTCCTTGATGAGTGCATTGGACACGATGGAGTTCAAAGTTTGACTTTCTCTTCCTCAAGGTAGTCACAGGTGAAAGGCACACTTGAGGTGCAAGGCCTATAAAACGCCCGAGGCGAGAGGCACTAGAAAGGCATGCACCCGAGTGAAGTAAGGCGCAACAATAAAAAAACATGATATATAGAGTATAATATAAATTTTCCTATCATCAACCTATATAATTTCTTAAATATAAAACTTTCATGTCTAACATTAAAATTTATAACATTTAACTATCTTAGAATCCTAATTCTTATTAAAATAATATCTTAATTCTTAAGTCGATGAAAGAAACAAAACCTACAAGTATGAAAAAAAGCAATGGCAATGTGATGCCATAATGAGCAAACTCCATAATAACAAAAATAAAGCATAGCAAAGCCAAAGCATGCAAAAGGCGTGCTTCTTTGTTCTTCTAGGCACCAAAAGGCGCACGCATTTCACGTGCAAGGCGATGGGTCTGGTTTGCGCCTTGCCTTTGTGCCTTAGGCGCTAAGGCGATCGCCTTTGACAACACTGCTCTTCCTTTCATTCCAAAGAGTTCAGTTTGAATAAAGATTATATTTGGCTTCATCATCGTTGTTTTGGTCATCCTTCTTTTCATGTTATTAAAATAATGTTTCCTTCTTTGTTTAAAGACTTGGATGTTGAGTCATTTCATTGTGATGTTTGTGAATTTGCTAAACACAAATGATTTTCATTTCCTATTAGTAATAAAAAAACATCTGTTCCTTTTAATTTAATTCATAGTGATATTTGGAGCTCTTCAAATATTCCTAATATTTCTGGATCTCGATGGTTTGTGTCCTTTATTGATAATTGCACTCGTGTAACTTGGATTTATCTTTTGAAACAAAAATCTGATGTTAGCTCTATATTTCCATCTTTTTACAAAATGATTAAAACTCAATTTCGGATTGGGATACAGAGATTCCGTTCTGACAATGCAAAAGATTTTTTCAATCAATCTCTGTCAACCTTTTTTGATGCTCAGGGAATCATTCATGAGTCTTCTTGCATTAATACTCCACAACAAAATGGAGTGGCTGAAAGGAAAAATGGTCATCTTCTGGCCACCACAAGAGCTTTACTATTTCAAAATAATGTTCCTAAACAATTTTAGGGAGAAGCAGTTTTAAGTGCAAGTTATATGATTAATAGGCTTTCCACACAGACTCTTGGTTCAAAAAGTCCTGTACAACTTCTCACTTATTTTTTCCCTGACTTCAATGTTTCCAATAATTTTATCCCAAGAATATTTGGTTGTGTTGCTTTTGTTCACGTGCATCCTCAGAATCGGACCAAACTTGATCCTCGAGCTCCAAAATGTATGTTCATTGGTTATTCTTCTACTCATAAATGATACAAGTGCTATCATCCTCCTTAAAAAAGGTTCAATGTCTCAGCTGATGTTACTTTTTCTGAGTGAGTCCTTTTTTCATAATACTCTTCCACAGAGAACTTTCTTTCCTAATAACCAGAGTGAAGATCTCTTTCTTCTTGAAATTCCAAATGACTCATCTGAACCTTCCAATTCCTATGATTCCCAACAGCCCCTAGTCTCCACTTGTCCTTTACAGGTTTACTCTCGCAAGAGAGAGACATCTCAACCAGAGCAAGGTCAACCTTATGAATCGGAATCTATTCCTGAAGGCACAGAAGTAACTCCCCCCCATGAAAATATTCCTGAAAATGTAGATGATGATCTTCCTATTGCCTTACGCAAAGGAACCCGAAGTTACACTAAACGTCCATTATATCCTTTGTCATCTTTCATTTCCTATAACAATTTGTCTTGCAGTCATAGAACCTTCCTTGCAAATTGACGTGATATTTTCATTCCTAAAACCTTATCTGAGGCATTGGCAGATGAAAATTGGGTTCAAGCAATGAAAGTGCAGATGGAAGCCCTAAAGAAAAACAAGACATGGAACTTGGTTCCGTTGCCAAAGGGAAAGAAACCAGTTGGGTGTCGCTAGGTCTTCACAACTAAGTTCAACTTTGATGGTTCCTTAGAACGATACAAGGCACGGTTAGTTACAAAAGGATATACTCAGACCTATGGCATAGATTATGTAGAGACTTTTGCCCCTGTTACAAAAATGAATACAGTTAGAATTTTATTGTCTGTTGCTGCTAACTGAGACTGGCAATTACTGCAATTCGATGTTAAAAATGTCTTTTTACATAGTGATTTAGAAAAGGAGATCTATATGGAGGTCCCACTGGGATTTCATTCTCAGCTTCCATTAGGCACAGTTTGCAAACTTAAAAAGGCACTTTATGGGATTAAACAATCTCCAAGAGCCTGATTTGGTAGATTTACAAAAGTCATGCTTAGTATGGGATACAAGCAAAATCAAAGTGATCACACTTTATTTATTAGACATTCAGCTTTAGGGAGTGACAATTTTGCTACTTTATGTTGATGACATCATAGTCACAGAAGACGACATGGAAGGAATTAATTCCTTAAGGAAGCAGTTGATAAGAGAGTTTGAAATTAAAGAATTAAGGAGACTTAACTACTTCCTAAGCATTGAAGTTGCTCATTCAAAGTAAGAAATCTTTATATCACAACAAAAATATATTCTTGATTTATTAACTGAGATAGGTAAATTAGGATATAAACTGATAGATACCCCAATAGAAGTTAATCACAAACTTTGTGACTTTCCAGACAATACAACTGTTGATATGGGGTCATATCAGAGACTGGTTGGCAAACTAATATATCTGTCTCATACTAGGCCTGACATAGCTTATGCTATTAGTGCTGTAAGTCAGTTCATGCATGCTCCTAAAGAATCAAATCTTTGGGCTGTACATCGAATTCTACAATACTTGAAAAGTACACCTGGAAAAGGAATCTTATTCAAAAAGGTAATGGATTAACTCTTGAAGCCTATACGAATGCAGATTATGAATGTTCCTTGGTTGATCGAAGTTCCACGACAGGTTACTGTACTTTCCTTGGTGGAAATATTGTCACCCGAAGAAGTAAAAAACAAAATGTGGTTGCTAGATCTAGTGCAAAAGCTGAATTCAGAGTAATGACACTTGGGATCTGTGAACTACTATGGATAAAGATAATTTTGGAAGATTTGAAGGTTAAATGGGACGGTACGATGAAGCTTTACTGTGACAATAAATTAGCGATTAATATTGCTCACAATCCAATACATCATAACCAGACCAAGTATATTGAGGTAGATTGTCATTTCATAAAGGAGAAGCTGGATAATGGTTTAATTTGTACACCATTTGTTCCTACTACAGGAGAGCAACTTGTTGATATTCTCATAAAGAGATTGTCTCGTGTTCATTTTTAAGACTTGATCACCAACCTAGAATTGGTGGATATCCACTCCCAGCTTGAGGGGGAATGTTAAGATACTAGAATATTTTTAAGATATTATTCAGATTGTATTGATTAATTCTTTTTTATTCTATCTTCTATAAAATCAGAGATTATAATCCCTACATTTGTTGTAAATATTCTGTATTTATTTTTTAGCTCCTAGGGTAACTTATATAAATACTCATGTACTACTCAGTTGTAAATCATCAGAGAGACTTTTTCCCGACCATTGTTTGTGTCAAGTTCAGATGTTCAAAATGGACGTAAACTAGTTCCAGTAATCTCTAAATTGCCCATATGTTCTTTCTGGCTGCCAGAAATTTTGAATCTTACTCCAAGATAATTGTTTTTCACACAAAATTTTGTTGGGGGAATCACAATTAAGGATGAGGAAATTAATTACAAAAAAAGACTTTTGACTAATAAAAAGTGGTAAAAATTTGATAGTAAAATTGGAAACATAAATAGTAAAAGATTCTGTTTTGTAATAAATTTGTTATTTTGTTCCCAAAATGTGACTCCCCCAATTTTGTTTAAAGAATAGAAAATGGTGCTAGGATTGAAGATCAAGCATTCTCCAAAATAAAGGCAAAAAAGAAAAAAGCAAGAGTGACCGAGTTACAGTGAAAGACAAAACAACACACCAAAACAAAACACAAAAAATCCCACTGGACATATTTCATTACCATGAAAGATCTGGAGCAAACTTCTCAGCAAGAATGGCAGCTTTAAGTGACAATTCCTCTCGCATTGCAAATTCAGCTGTGCTGAGATACTACAACATAGTTGAAAATGTAAAATCAATCATTTTGTGATTTAGATGTAATCAACAGGTTTGTCATCTCTCTTCTGACCCCCCGTTTCTCTCTCTCTCTCTCTATGGGTGGAGGGTTTACAAGAAGATTTCCGAAATAGTATAAGCCTCACTGGGTATTGACCCATACCTGCAGTAGTTCTTCAACTATATCCTTTGCATTTGAAACATCACACATGCCATAAAGTAAATCAAGAGCACGCCTCCGAATACTGAGCATAAACAAATGCCAGTTAGAAATACTAGGGTTAAAAATAATAATATTTAGAAAAAAGGAATTAACTCGGTAAACAGTGACACTTAGTGACAGTAATTGATAATTGATATAGGATAGTAATTAATGATCACAAAGTCTTCTGTGTGAACAGCTGAATTAAATAGTTCAATGAAAATTAAGAAAATGCCTTCAAAATTTCATCTGTTATTGCTACAATTTAACTCTATGAAATAAATTACCAAGAGAATCAATAAGAGATGGATTTGCCACGCAAATTTATTATGGGCATATACAAAGGACTGACTTCAGAAATAGGAGAGAACACTTGGAACCTGATATCAGGATCTTTCAAAGAGGTAATAATCTGAGCTTGATGCCTTTTTATGATATCTTGCACATCTGTAACCATCAACATTCTTGTCATATTCTCCTGCACCAGAATACCATGTGTTATGAAATCTAATATTGCATTCTGGCAGTCAGTTTGGTTTTCTGAATTATGACCATATAGCCCACCTCCTTCTCCAAAAATAAGTAAAGAAAAGAAATTTCTCAAAAAAGAAAAAGAAATACATATAAAGCAACAGTGTCTCCACAACTTACCAAGCCAAGATATCTAATGTTTGGTTCACGGACAGCAATAAATTTTCCAAGAAGAGCCACACATTGAGACATCATCTCTTTTTCAGCATCAAGATGCATCACCTGAGGTAGGGATTTATCATAGATAATGTTTGGGAAAAAAACAAAGAGAGACGCCAATGTAATAAACAAAATTCCGTCATGTTAATACTAGTAGTAGAAGTAGGGCTACAGTACCCATCAAGTGCACTGCACCCACCCTACATGCACATGCATGCAAAGGCAATCATGCTAAATTTGTAGGGGGCTTTTTATAGGGGATTAGGGGGTTGAGGAGATGGGTGGGGGTGGCTCATTATCTGCAACGGAAACAGCCACAAAAGTAAGAAAGCTAGACAGCTTCTCTACACCTATTGTGCTAGAGTTTTTGCTAGTTTGACCAACAAATTAAAAAAACAAAGGATTAACATTCATACATGGTGCCATTTATAATGAGATCCTAAAGTAATAATAAATTGAATAAATTGTATTTGGCATTTCCAAAGTAGAGTAACATGCAGCAAATATACCAGAGCAAGTGCTTCAAAAAGAACAGCGTGGGATGCGTTATTTTTGTTCACATTTTTCACAACATCAGTGCCCATCAGTATCCTTTGTAAGACCTGAAATGATTGATTCAAGGCTCAGTAAAATTCACAAATTAAAAAAACTGTGAATGCATTATTGAGATATGACCAACCTCAAACAAAGATCTCCTTGTATTTGGATCTTCAATTGTAGGATAATATTGAAGTGCTCTCATTGTTTTTACCTATACAAAGGAAAGGCATTCAGGAGAACTTGCTCAACGAGATTACACAAACAAATGGCATAAAGCTAATCGGCCTCAACCAGTGAACTGCTTCCTCATGTTTTCACTATCTAGCAGAAAAGGGTGTGTGATTTTCAGTGAACTACAAGATTTGGTTTCAGTTTATTGCAGTAAGTAATCCCATACATCAAAAGAATTTATTTTTATTACCATCGTACCATGCCAATTTTCGAAAATATACGATATCTAAGCTCACTTCCCATGCTGTCCAGATTGAACCAGCAAACAATACAAAATCATTAACCATAATTTACAAGGAACATCTAGGCTAAAATATGCTAGCTGTACTATGCTTTTATTCTCACTCATAACAATTAACAAAGAAATAATTTGGACAAAAGTATAATTTACAAACCTGTAGCTAGGGAGATGGGATACCATAGTAAGTGTATTCTTGTGGAACATCTTGGTTCCTAGCAAGGCGCTCTAAGATTTTGACACACTTTGGAAGACAACTCCAGTATGCTTCATGGTTGTTAGATACTAATGCAACAAGAAGACTCATAGAAGATGTCAAAACTCCAAGATCTCGTTCATCCATGAGTTGTGCCATCCGATCCGCCCTTAAATATGCAGTAAAAGGAACTAATAAGATACATTTGAAGGTAAGTACCAAAGGAGAAAAACCTAGTACTAGAAAAATGGGATTCAAATTTACCATCCATCCACATTGACAACATCCGGATTTTTCCTATACAAACGTAGTAAACACAGAGCAGCTTTTTTTCTCACAAGCGGTCTGCAGCTGCTAGAAATCTGGATCACAGAATACAGTTAACATCAATCATTTTCCAATCATGTTACTAATTCAATGATAATGCTTAGTTTCTTACCAGCAACTTCTGCACATCAGGTGCTAAGGACTCAGCAAATTCTCTCCCACCTATATTTCCAACCTTAAGAATAGAGAACATTATACAGTGGCAGCAACACAAAGGTTCAAAATGATAATAAAGTTAAAAATGCATAGTGAATAGTTTAATATGCTATCAACGAAAAGAAAAGAATCCAAGAAATGTTACTTACATAAAATATTGAAATAAGTGCTCTAGCTTATATATCATGTGGCTGGATGGAAGTTCAGAAAATAAGTGAACAAATGCAAAATTTTGAGAGCGAAAATGTTCTGCCGTGAACAAAGTAACATACACAAAAAGAACCACACAATGTAGATTCCTATGGCAAGAAAAAAGAACAATACAATGTAGAAATTTGTGTCATTGTAAAACACATGCATTTCACGTTCAAGTTCCCATGCAAAAGCATATTCATCTATATGCATCAAGAAAGGCTGGTAGCCCACAAAAAGTGAAGTTCACTGACAAGGCTAAACTTTTGTCTAGGTCTCCTCTTCAGTACATTATATAAGATACCCAGCAAAACATTAACAGCATAGTTATATGATGTAATATGAATAAGAGAGCAAGTTTTGAAAAGGATTAACAAGTCTTCCATTACCATACCATAGTCAATGCTAGGCATTGGAAAGTTTCATTGCGACCGATAATATCATTGCGCACGGTATTTATTGCTAGTCTCAGAAAGTCATGGTTCTCATTGAGTAAACATGACGTCACAATGTACCCAACCTGCAGTCAATTAGAGCAAAATTAGACTTGGCTTCTTTACCCCTGTATCTTTCCCCTGCTAGGTAAGCATGCAAATAAACTGAAACAGCACCTCAGAAAACTAGTAACAGTAATAAGAAAATATGGCAACAAATCACTATGGAAAGATTTCATAGAAGGAAAGCATTACCTGCTTTTCCGGATATTTTGGAGCAGAGATTAGAGATACGGCTTCCATGTGACCAAAATCCACATCATATCCAAGCATATGTATGTATAGCATTTTCCAAACATATTTCTTTTTCTCATATGGTGACAAACCCTAAAGAAAGAACAAAAAGGTATAAAATTAAGCATACATGCATACCCAAGACTTCAAGTTGTCATGTTAAACAGTATGCAACAATGGAGCATGGGTAACAAAGACAGATTTTAACCCCAAAAAAAAAAGATAGAGACAAGGAAATAACTACACTAATTAATGCCTAAAAAATGTTCAATTTACAGCTAAGAGTTCCCAAAAACAAACCACGTGAGCCCCTCAAGCCCATGAGAAAAATAAAATGATCAGGATAGAGATATGGAAGAAAAAATTTTCATCCTTATAAAGAGATATAGGAGGAAAAATCATATAGAACAGATGAACAGACACATCAAACCAACTTGGGCACTAAAGATTTAAAATTGCAACAACAAAGAGATAAAAATAGTGTCCAATAGTGCCTGAAAAACAAAAAAGATGGAAGTTGATTATCTCTATCAATTGTATTACACTTTACGGAAATGTATGTTTCAATCGGTGATTAAGAACCCTCAAATCTCTCACCTCCATCAATCATTTTCACTTTATGGGAATACATGTAGGTGTCAATAGGTCAGTAAGACCCCTCTCTCCTGAGCTTTAAAATATATAATATCAGCATACCCAAATATGATTGATAAGGATGACAAAACTTAAAAAACTGAAGACTAAATGGAATGGACAAAAGTAAATAACTTGGATCCTCTGCATTTCAATCCTAACTACACGATGTAACTTTGGAGAGAGAGAAAGAGAGAGATGGAGAGATGAAAAGCCAGATAGATCCACCACTTCTCTTCCCCCCTCAGTCTTTTTCTTACGGCATCCCCTGCAGTACTGCAGAGGATCCAGTTCAGAAAGTAAATCCCAACAAAAGGCAGTGAAGCCAAGTTAGAGGTCACATGACAGTCTTCTGCGTCAAACATTTAGGTTAAAGTAGCTTTCCAAACCGAATTCCCCAATACTATATACAAGCTTAAACTCCATTTAAGGCAACATAGCATCTCAATGCCAAGTGCTAACCCTAGAATGCAGTTTTAACCAACATTTTAGTTTACCAGTGACCTAAATAGTAAAGACAGCCTAAATGGCACGGCAATAGAATTAACATCATTCTCTACCACAGCATGGTTACTTTAAGTAAAACACTAAAACCAAAAATTTATTATTTTTAGTTACAATATATTCATTATTTAGCTTACCGATTCTAGTCCTGGTCAACTTACATGACAGTGACCATATAGTCTAATGAAACTAAATTCCCATTTCTGGAGAAATAAAATATCTTCAAAATAATTTATTTAAATTAAATTACATTCTCTCCATTAGTCTACGCTAGTAATTACTCTCTAATAAAATGAAGTGTATGAACCCCATTTCACCATATATTGATGGGAACTCAAAGGTGATTACCAAGATTATCTTAAGGGATCGCCAAACTGCAGCTAGAGGAACACAAGAAGTAGAAATAAAGGAATACTTCAATCAAGCAAGGGATGGAACTATAAAGTATTTACAGGCAAATAGAATTTTTGCTTATAATGAGTTGTTGCTAATCTGTCCAGTCCAAATACTGCTTGATTGCCTTTAGGGCTTGATTGGGAGCATTTATTTTTGAAGGTAGTAGGGTGGGGGAGACAACCTACTCCATTGATTTGAATTTTAACAAAGAAATAGGTGGTATCAAACGTCCTGCTATTTGGATGTTACAATGTCACTGATAGGTCAGGGTGCATTTTAAGGGGTAAATTTCCAATATTATCCAAGTGATGTTAACCATTTCAAAAAAAATAAAGACAAATGGAGAGGAATAAAAAAAGAAGTTAAAATTAAAATAATAATAAAAAAAAAGAAAGGAAACCATCCATCCTATTCAGAGTGACTAGAAAATTGGAATGTGGGACGCGTTAGAATGGTTTCCAAACTATCATAACCAATCCAAACCCGCACTTTTTAACAATTAACAATTGTTAAAATTAAAATGCTTAAATGATCGCACCTCACCCCACACCACTTCCAAACCATCCTACCAGTAATCACATTGGATTTCGACTAATTCGGGTTAAACACTTATTTTTCATATAAGTAACTAATACATACTCACCAGCACGCATTCTCTGTTCAAGCCATAGTCATTTCAACATTGATCATATTCAAATATTTAACTATTTGCAACATAATCTTGAATGCATTAATGGACTTTGCTTCACACCCGTCCATGTCAATTTTAATTTTCGAGCAGCATGACACGTGATATATTATTATACAGAGTTACAAAACCCAGAAGAGCCGCTTCCTAATGTTCTTAATCGATCCTATCTTTTCAAGGCTTCTATTTCCTCGATGTGATAAAAATATCACCCATCAAAGATAATGCAAACTGCGCTTGAAAGCTAAATAAGCGAAATGCAACATCAATTTTGACATTAGAGTCACCCAAGCGACACCAACAAACTCCCAGTACAGTTGAAGGCTTCGTAAATATCGCTAAAAATAAGCATAAGGTCCAAACCGGTAATATTTTAGACGTTGCACTATTCTAAATTGAAAAATGCTAGTCAAAATAATGCTTACAGGCAAAGGAACTTTTAGCTCCACCTAGTGCCAATTATGAACATGAAACAACATCGAACATTCGAATTTCCTTTTTCTGTTACTCTTTCACGGAAATCAACACCAAAACGAAACATCAACTCCCAGTTTAAGCCAAACAACTCGAATGCTTAAAGAAACGAACTTTGCAACATTATAAAGGAATTGTCTCTGGTAAGAAACAGCCCAAAATCGTGTGCAGGCAGGTAAAACCCTAACCTTTTCGTTTTTGAAGCGGGTTCGGATGTTTCCCAGCTCCTTGTCGACCCGAAGCCTTTCCTGCTCTTTGTTCTGACAATTGCGGATATCACTGATGAAGACAGAGAGACCTCTCATCCCCGACAACGCCATATACGTTTAGATCCAGCCGGAGAGAGCAACCCTCTGCGGCTGTGAAATCTTAGATCCCAGGTAAAGATGGGATGAGAAATGGATCCAAGACAATGGGTAATTCCGTGAATCTTGAAGAAGATCAGCTCTAATTCAACAACGGGAATTCACAACGAGAAGTCAGTTAGAGAGAGAGAGAGAGCAGGCAATGCTTGATCTAGAGCGAGAAGGAGTTGAGAGAGGGAGGGAGAAGGTGGACTGAAGAAAATTGAAACAGCCGTCGGATACTGCTGGGACGACCTTTATTTACCATTGCCAATTTCCATCATTCCATTTTCGTTAAAAATCATATACTCTACTTTTTATTTTTATTTTATTCATTCAATTTATTTCTTCCTTTTTACCCAAAGAAAAAAATATTTCTTCCTTCTAATTATGAGCTTTTTTTTCTTTTTATTTTTCATGTCAACTGAATCTCCAAGGTTATCTTAGGCTGGTCAGTGTCATATTCCTGCCCTCCTTCTTCCGGACCGCCATTTACTAATTCACGTTTATAATACAAGGGGGAAAGACAAGCTTGAAACAATTAAGTATTTTTTTTTCATATAATGTTTATTTAGATTAGATTTAGAATTTAGAATATACTAGAAATAATTTAGTTTTCACATGCTCGAATTTTTACCCTTAGATTAATAGCGATGAAAGAAGATTAAAATCACAATCACGGTTACTTGTGAATTTATTTAGAAGAATTATTTTAAGAAATCACATCGTTTTATCGAAATTTACAAAACTGAATTATAATTATGATCATATCAGACATTTGCAGGCCAAAAAACAAAAAGAATTATGATGACTTTGCATAAAGCATTTCAAGTTAGAAATTGAGAAATATCATTATTATACTGCCCCGGATCTCAACATGAACAGTTACCCTGATTATTATGGTAATTCACATTGGATATACTACGTCCTTAATCAAGCTAGAAGAGGTTTAAAAATTTTAAACACATCAATGATAAGACGGAAAAAATCTGCAACCAAGAGTGTTTGACACTCAAAGATATTCTTCCCTTCGACCATCTTAAGTGCCTATTTTAGGATTGATTAGTAAAATGGCGATGCTAATCTAAATTGCCGCATCATTCTTACAGAACTTTAAGCAATATCTTCCCTTTTTTGGGGGGCGCCTGCACACACAGTATCCTATATTCATTCATGGGCGATGCTAATCGAAATTTCCACATCAGTGCTTCGCAAAGGATTGGGTTCTCAGCAAAGTCCATTCGTTCCCGGCATGAAGTGCGAATAACATGATAAATAAATATTATTTAAACAAATCTTCATTCATGCTTAAAGGACTATGGCTGCTCAGATGAAAATTAATGGCAGCACTAACACCAGTCACCTACTATTTCAATATCAGCGCAAAACAGTTCGAAAATATAAGGACAGAGGCAGACTTCAGAGAGCTTTATCTTCTACTTTTAATATCTGATACAATAAGTCCGCTAACATGAAATGTTACCGAGGGGGGGGGGGGGGGAAATGCTGCCAGTGGGGGTAAATCATAAATGTCCTACACTAATAATGGAAAAATGATGCCCACTGCTAAAAATAAAGATCATCATGCGAACTTGGCATGCAGATTTGAGGAATTCAACTTCAAAAACTCAAAAGAAGCTTTAGGACCAGGCAGAGCCAAAATATATCCTCCACTTGGCTCAGTATATAAGCATGCATACTTATTGCACACCACTCCATTTGGCCCAGTCTACGAACTGCATGCCACCATATATGTTGTTGCCAAACCTCACACATATAGTGAAAACCAATGCAACAAGTGGAAGCTTCTTCACCACAGGAGAAGCTTCAACAAGGCCTTCCAGTCCATTCACAATTTGATATCGAGTGTTGGATGACACAGCAAGAAAGACACCTGATTAACATGACAACCCAATCAACCAGATTAAGTACATGGCACTAAATCCTATAACACTCACATCCTCTACACAACTAAGAGCCTCACAATGAATTCAAACTATAATGCTCAAATATGTACAAGATACCAACAAGCCAATATTTGAGACTACAGAGTAAGACATACCCCAGAGAGCAGCACTTTCAATAAGAGGAGGCACTGGTATGTCTTCTTCAGATTTCTTAATGCTCCTGTTTTATTCAACAAAAATACCCTTATCAAATAGCAATAAATTTACACCATGTCGAAGTTACATCTAAGCTCCGTCCCTTGTCAATAATGGGATCCAAACAAGAACATTTACATTACAATCATCTTGCTGGTAGCTGTAGATACTGTGTTATATTAATCAAGAAGTAAAAGAAAGATTCTAAGTGGCCAAAAGTTTAAAGAAGAACACAAAGGTGCAGGAATTTAATTTCCTACCCAAAGTCCAGTTTTAAATTTAAACTTAAACTTTTATTATTCAAATCCATGAGAGTTTAAACTGAGCACACGTTCATCAACTACCATGAAATTAGCAAACTGTTGAGTCAATAAGACAGGTAATTACAGGATTCACACAGGTAGAAATTCACCTTTTGACATTCATGATCAGATTTGCAATTCCTTGACCAATTAGACCACATCCAAAGCCAACTGATCCATACAAAGCACCCTGAACACAGAATTTTAGAGCGTTCATAATTAAAGTCAATAACTGAACAACAATAGCAAAATATAACAAATAAAAATGGAAATGTAAGCAGTCAACAGTCACACAAAATCGAAGTTTCTATCTACCTAACTTCAGATTCTTGTTATGATCAATGCTCTCACAAAAATAGTTTTTCGTAACCCAAGTTTACTTTCTGAATACACAGTACCTTATAAAAGTATGTTGCAATGCGCTGCATCACTGAGAACTTACAGCCCGGCCTTTCAGCTTCAAAAACACTGCATTTGAGAGGTAATTGAGTATCTTACATTCAGAAGGATCTTTAAGAAAATGGTAAAGTTTATAATTATTTTAAGTAAACCAACTATCATCCAATACATCAATAGAGGACAGAAAAGCGTCCTTATAGGGTCCTTAACACAAGGAGCCTCAAAGGCTTAAATTACTAACTTACCTCAGCTTCCACATACAACATTTTAACAGAATAAATGATTCACTACATTAGTATAAATAAATCACAATTCGTGATGCTGAACAAGGAGGGGATCCAGCCTAAGTTCTGCAAAGAATAAAATAATAGTATTGAACATCTTTCATATGCAAAGCTATTTACTCTGATCTTTTAGAGAAATACCATCAAATTCACAACATTTCCATCCTTTTTTTTTTACGATTTCGTCATTTGGTTGCAGCAAGAGCATGTGCTAAACGTTTTATGGTGTACATAAATTAAATTAATCCACCAGTTGAATATTGCATAACTTGCACTCTTCTTCTTGGCAAATAACTTCAGCACTCTTAGCACCTTAATAATCAGTCAACTAACCAAAATATCCAAGCAACTTATCAAAAAGAAGAACATCAGAAGAGAAAGCTAGAAATTGACTGTTGACGCAGTAATTCATACTTGGTGGAGCCCATACACTACATGAAGCAAAAGGAATAAGCCTCACTATACGGCTGGTGAACAGTACAAGCCCTTATAAATTTTATATTTGATAATAATATTGATGATTCATATTGAATATTGATGGCACCACACGGAAAATTGGAAAGGATTCATGCTAATTAAAATAGATGTATAGTAATTCAACATACGCGCAAACACTAACCTGCTAGGAAGAGCAGCACAAGCATGCTGAATGCGTCCAAGCAAACCTCTCGACATTGATGGCTGCCCAATTCGAGCATAGGGTGCTAGCATGCCAACTAAAGCAATGTCAACAACCACACCAACCAGTAGATCAGCCGCATACAACTCAAATTCTGCCCAAAAATCCTTGCCTCTTTTCCGAATTTCAGCAAATGTTGCACAGAAAGAGTCTATAGCAATCTGCATATAGCAAACATCATATGCCTTGCGTATTTAACATAGAGTATATCTTCCAGAATGCCACAACGATTGTTCAGATTAAGTCTTCTAATTTGTCTGAAACAAACCTCTGTTCCAACTTTAAATAGAAAAGAAGGATCAGCTAGCATTCGGTTTCGAAGCAGAGCACAATGCTTCATCAAAAAACCCAGTGGCCAAACTGAACCCTGCAATGTGCCAAAATGATCGTAAATTAGTCAATTATTCATCCTCCCTCCTTAAACAAGCAAGTAGGAGCAATGTAGAAGAAATCCAGGTAAAAAAAAAAATTGAACTTCCGCTCCATCAACTAGAAAGAATAACACAGATCCAGAATTCACCTGTAACTCCAAGTAACGAAGAAGGAACATTTCCCGAATTCCTGTCGTCCTCGCTGCCTCCGTCATATCCGAAGGCAGCTTCGCACCCCGAGCTTCTGCAACTTCCATAACCTCCAATAACTTCAATAAAGGACCGAACTCTTCCTCATCTTCATCTCTGCCCTCGTCCCCATTACCGCCGCCGCCTCCTCCAGCACCACCACCACCGTCACCAGCACCACCTCCACCCCCACCATCCCGATCAATTAAGGGTTGAGAGCCATTATCACATTTGGAGTCATCCACGTCGATGGTGGTCTTTGTCACGGCCTCTGATCCGATATATGGGATCCTGAAACTACGTCTTTTGTCGGGTGAATGAATAGAAACAGATAAGGGCATGGGGCTCCTGGGTTCCAAGTTTGTGGTGTTCAAACAAGCAGAACTTATGATTTCAAATGGAAGATTGAAAGCATATTGCCTAGTGGAAGCGGACGGGTTTGAAAAGTTGTAGATGTTTGAGATACTGAAGCTGGGTGAACAAACCACCATGTTTGCGAAAGCGTCAATGTGCCCGGAGTTTAGACAACAGACTGACGACGTTGGAGTTGAGATGCACAAGTTCAAGAAACGGCTCTGAGTGAAGTGGGAAGCCGGGCCCGGGACGACGGAAGTTCTGCGCTTTTGGGCAGCCAGCCGGCCCAAAATTTTATATTTTTTTTTCTAGATATTCTGTGATTAGGTTAATCAATATATTTTTTTTTGGCCAAAAGTCAATATCAATGTTAATCCTCCTCAGATTTAACATTCATCTACTTTCATCAATTAAACGACGAATCATCAATTAATATATTACATAAAAAATATAAGAATAAGTATTTTTATTATACTGTTATTTACTATTTATTCATATCATTATCGTTTTACTTCTTTAAATATTAATAATTTGTTTTTTAATAATTTAAATATTTAAAAAACTATAAATACTTAACAAATACAGGACAGTTAAGACTAATTAATTAACAAAAAAATATATCATTTGCATAAGTTTTAAAGTTTACGAAAAATTATTAAATTTAAATGTTAAAATAGTATTTATAACTTAATTTTTTTAAAAAAATAACATTTAACCTCATTGTTAAAGAGAAAAATTATCACAATTTATTAAACATAACTTAAATTAACAAATAAGTATTTTCATATAGCATATAAAAAAAAATGAATAAGCATTTTCATATATTATAAATATGCATATGTTGTTTAGATATATAATTTGAATTAAAAAAAAAAAGAGACCGGTTCTTGGTTAGTTGGATTGGTTCCCTTCGTTTTACACTTTACACTGAAACAAATCTGACTAGTACAATTTTTAATACATTATAATTTTTTATAGATAAGGAAAAGAAAAAAAAAAGCTACTCCTTCCTATCTTATATATAAGATCTTTTATTCTGATCCTAAATATAAAACTCTTTACAATATATGAGATAGTATTTATTATATATTTTTAAAAAATATTTTTATTTAATGTATCAAAAAAATTAAATAAAAATAATTTTAAAAAAAATATTGAGATTAAAAAAAAATTAAGATAATTAATTAGTTTTAATTCTAATTCTTAATTCATATAATTTAATTAAAAAAATTTAAAAATAAAAGAAAATATCAAGACAAAACTAGCCAACATGCCTATATCCAATATCTCGCTGCAACTCATGCATAATAAAACCATATGGGGACAAAAAGAAGACCATCCCTCCCTGACGCAACATTTAAAGCCTCCTGTGCAAGATGATCGGCTACCCTATCGGACTCCCGATCATATGCCACGACTTCAGCATTCCAATCCCACTCAAGGAGATTCTTGATTTCATGAAAAATGTCCTTATCCTCCACTCCTAACTGCGCAAACTGCACCACCTCCAAGCAGTCACATTCAACTTGCACACAGCGAAAACCAGTGTCCCAAGCCATTCACAATCCCCACAGAATACCCCCACGCCTCCGCATTAGCATTGTCACCTTGACCAATGTGAAAGAGGAATCCTCTCTCTACCACCCCATCAGAATTTCGAGAAACTCCGGCACATATCGCCTTCCCTGTCCACACATTATAAGCTCCATCGACGTTGATCTTGATGAAGCCAACACAAGGGGCAGTCCACGAAGAAAGTCCAGATGCCAACGAACCAACCTCTAGTGAACCCTTCCCAAACCAGCTCACACATGCTCGGACTCTAGCTCTAAACTCTTGGAAGCTCGTGTCTTCTCCGTTAAAAACCTTAGAATTTCATGCAAGCCATATTTGTTGACTGACAATCGAAAACCACACATCCCACTTTACACCTTCCACCTCAAACCTCTAACCCAGATTCCATTGAACCCAAGCCAATAGATTTGCAAGAATAACTCCCTAGCATACTCGTGGGTTATTATTTTTCCACTTTGCCACAACATGAGAATTGTCCCGCAACGCGTGGAGGAGGAACTTATAACCCTGCTTATTAATATCACAGGTTTTGGTGGAGCTCATGCCTCTGTTGTACCTCATCTCATTTGTTACCAGCCTATGCCGCAAACAAAGCCCCCAAAATGTTTTGCACCTCTGTGGGTTCTTAAGCCTCCACAACTGTCTCCGCATACGATGATTAACTACCTCTGTTTGTTCACACAAACTCGCATACGCTGATTTCATTGTGAATTCTCCATTCGAAGACCATCTCCATCTAGGCACATCCTCCAGGTTTCGACGTCTCCCAATGTTGAACCTAACAATTGCTTGCACTATAGATTGGGGAAGGTATTGTTCAAACCTTTCCTTCTCCCGAGTGCCAGAGGCTGAGATATAGTCAGCAACCAACAAACCTCGGGCATCAAGTGAAAGCTCACTGAGAGCATAGCTATCTAGTCGTTCATGATGTGGTAACCAAACGTCTGACCAGAAGCGAGTTGTTCCCCGATCCCCAACACTCCACGCAACTCCCTTCAAGGTAAACTCCCAACTAGCCTTAATACCCCTCCAAGCTTGAGAACCCGTCCAACGAGTGTGAATCACGAGGATAACATCATCCCCAGAGTTATACTTCTCCCTCATGAATTGAACCCACAGAGCATCTCGAAGTCTAATGAGAGCCCAACCCAACTTCATCATGAACGCCTCATTTTGATGACGCACATGACGGAGCCCCAAGCCACGATCCTCCTTTTGTCTGCACACATCCTCCCATGCAACCAAAGAAACTTTTCGGCAGGACCCGCTACTCCCCCACAAAAACTTCCTGCATTTACGATCAATCTCCTGACATATAGAAACAGGTAACGGAGTAGATTGTATAACATATGAAGGAATGGTTGACACAACCAAAGCCACTAAAGTGTGCCTTCCCGCCAAAGACAAAGCATTAGCCTTCCATCCAAATAACAGGCTGAAAAGTAGACCGAGTCACCTTTTGGTGGTGCAATTTAAGACCAGGATATTTCCCCAAATCGCTCATAAGAGAAAATCCCAGAAAATCAGTAATCTCCTTCTTTTTGGTAAAACCCACATTATGAGAGAAGAAAATTCATGATTCAGAAGCATTAACCTTTTCATTAGAAGCTAAGTAGAAATCATCTAGACAAGCCTTGACCATGCCTGCTTGGTCCATATTGGCTTCTACAAACAGTATCAGATTGTTTGCAAAAAACAAGTAGGAAACCGAAGTTCCATTCCGCTTTAGTATAAACTACAGCCAATAACCTTGGCTAACTTCCACCTGAATAAGGTGTGCAAGCTTTTTAATAGCAATAACAAACAGATAAGGGGATAATGGATCCCCTTGTCTAATGCCTCGAGAAGGGGAGAATTCATTCGCCTTAGCTCCATTCCAATGCATTTGTATACGTGGAGAAGTTAGACATTCTTCAACAATTTTCAAAATATTTAGCGGGAGATGCAGCTCCTTCAAACAATCCAAAACAAAACTCCAACGAAGCCTACCATAAGCTTTCTCAAGATTAATTTTTATAATTATAAAACCTCATTTCTTCTTCATAGTTCACGTATAATGAATTATCTCCTGCGCTAAGATGATATTATCAACACTCTATTATCTCGATACAAAACTACACTGATTTGGTGCTATGATCATTGGCATTAATTGCTTCATCCTGGTAGTCACAATTTTCATCACAATCTTATAAATAACATTACACAAACTTATGGGATGAAAATCTTTCATTGTCTCCGGTGTTTCAATGTTGGGGATGAGCGAAATATATGTCCCATTAATGAGATGGGCATATTGGAGTTCCCAAAAATTTTTTTGACCATTTGTACAACAGAAGCACCTATCGTATCGCATTGACTCTGTTAAGATAAAGAATTTAAACCATTTGGTCCTGGTGCTTTTAAAGGAGCCATATCAAAGAGGGCTTGTTCAATTTCTTTACCCTCGACTTGCCTGCCCAATCCACCCAACAAATACTCGTCAATGGTTGGAAATTCTCCACCAAAATTAATCCTCACAACTTCACTCCCCTCTGCTGTAAAGAGTTCCTCAAAATACTCGGTACCTATTTGCATAATTATGGAGGCAACGTATGTCCATTCACCATTTTCCTACTTCAAAGCTTTGATGTAGTTCTGTTGTTGCCAACTGTTAGCCATAGAATGGAAGAATCTAGTATTTTTGTCCCCTACCGAATAACAGTTGCATATAGAATTTTGAAGCCATATGACCTCTTCCTGAGCAAGGATTTGTTCCAACTCCTTCCACAGATCCGCCATGAGTTTCTTTGTTTGGTGGTAAAGAACATCCACCCCTACACTCCTACTAATACCATCCAACCTCTGTAAAATGAGAGACTTCCTATATTTGATATTTCCAAAAACACCCTTATTTCATATTTGTACTTCAGAAGCAAAATCATCAATCCCTTTATTCCAACTAGCGTCTAGATTCCACTTTTCCTTTACAAAGCCCAATAATTCATTATGTAAAACCCATGAAGCGAAAAAAACGGAAGGGCCATTTACTTCGACCACCACTTCCCCTCGAGTCAAGTTTCAACAGAAATGGCTAATGATCAGACTTGAACCAAGGGAGATGTGTTACTGAGGCAAAAGGAAAGCATTCATGCCAGCTAGCATTGACTCAACTACGATCCAAACGACTTAGGCTTCAGCCACGTTGCCATGTAAAAGGAGAACCATTGAAACCCAAATCTATTAACATACCCTCATGCACCCAATTGCCGAAAATTTCCGTCAATACCACGCCCATTCCTAGCAGTAGATGTCCTCTCACTGTCATAAAGAACAGCATTGAAGTCCCCGGTAATGCACCAAGACAAGGTAATAGTATCCGCTATTTGTTTAAGCTTATCCCACAACATGTGACTACGTGCAGAGTTAGGACTACCATACACTACCGGTAATACATTAGAATGTTATGCACCTATATTTTATATGACTGGCTTCAACGACTTTGTACTCTTTATAAGCATGTTAAAATACATTAGAATGTTATGCACCTACATTTTACATGACTGGCTTCAACGACTTTGTACTTTTTATAAGCATGTTAGTTTTTTTATTTACTTTTTGACCAGTCATAAGCATGTTAATTAACCACACACGTAATTTGACAAGAAAACCGTAAAAATATCCTTAAAGGCTACATATTTTTTACATTTCTACACTTGTGGTTTACAACGAATGAGCCCCGCGGGAATATAGAACATCTACTGGAAAACCAGTATTATATATCTCCACTGTCTCATATACAAATAATTGTACAAAACATCCATAACCGATCTCATGGTATATTCATTTGCCAGCAAAAATCTTCCTGTACACTAGCTTTCCTTCACTAAAATTACATGCTTGATTCTGTGATTCTTTGATCATAACTGTCCCCTCCTAAACCAACACTGGAGGACCAAAAAAAATCTTGCAGAACTTAAAATGAAGAATCAGACCAAATGATGAATACAGGTACAGCAGGCATTTCCCAAGATTAACCCACAGAGAGAGAGAGAACACTATCAGGAAATTATGTTGTTGTTTGAAGTTGGCTCTATAAAGTATACGAACTTTAGACGAGGGAAAGAAATGGAAAATGTCCAGAACTGTAACCTTCTTGAAAAAAAACCAATGGACTAATTGAGGAAAACATTTTCCTTCCCTTTCCCTCATACAAATATTATTAAAACCACACACCACCGCTAGGTATGTATAAAAGAGGAACCCTAATTTTTTTGTACTACTTAGACCAAAGAAAAACTCTTTCTGTGTCTGACTCTGGATTGATGAGAATGCCGTGCCTGCTCAATGGATGCTCTTGGTGTGGATCCAGTACGGTTAAGAGATTCTGGTTGAGCATCTGACGGTCGCGGAACAAGCTTACACCCCATTTTCCTGGCAACCAAACGAGGAGAACTGAGGGAACTATGTGATTTGGTCACATTTTTCATTTCCTGCTTTATTTTACCGAATTCTTCTTCCAGTTCACCAACTCTAGACCTCATTCTTTCCATATCCACCTTTAAACCCTGATTTTCACGCACTAGAGTCACCCATCCATCCCTTTGTACAAGTTGGCCTGCTGTATCACCAGGGACAGTTATAGGAGCTGCAGGGGCAATTTCATTGTCCAATGCATGAAGACAGCCGGCTAATGCTGTTCTCAACTGCAGCTGCTCAAAGAACAAGACTTGAAGAACAACTCTGAGTGGCAACCTATCATTTTGGGATGCATGGGCACAGGCATGAATCGAGAGTTTCTGGTAGTCAATGATGTTGCACAGTTCTACCTTCTCTTTATCTGACAGCCAAGGATGTGCCTGCACAATATCGTAAGCAATCATCAAGTCAACTGACCATTGACCATAAAGAAGCCTTTATTTAAAAGAGCAGCCCATGAAAAATCAAACCTTGAAATATATGTCCAGTGCCCTATAAAGTCCGTCATGCAATGATCTTGATGACTCGGGGAGGGCCTCTGCAAGAGAACGTATCTTTCCTGTTTTTAAATTCACATCAGAAGCAATTTCCGCAATATAGCTATCTATCAATTTTGCAACTTTACTTAATGATTCAGATGTTGATGATGCTTGAAGGTCGAAGGAAGAAGGAGAAAAGGCAGTAATACTTGATTCTGAATTTATAAAATGATGCACAATTCGTTCAATACAGTCGGTATTATATAATGTATCAGAGTCTGAATAACTAGGAATCAGAAGACTATCTAGAGTTGCCAGTTCCAACTGCATCCCTATTCTCCTCTCCAAAGAATCCTTGCAGGCTTGATTGACATTCAAAATCAAAGCCACACGAAGAAGTCCCAATAGGAAACGGCAAAATGATCTTCCCTTCTTTTCAGGAAGAAGTTTCTCAACGCTTTCCAACAGAACTCTCTGGTCAACAGCAGCAGGTGTTAAGCTGAAACTTGCAACTGTTCTTGTTTTTCCACTTTGTCCACCCTGCCACCGACCCAGACCTGGTAGGTACTTTCTACAATAATACATTATGGCCCCTGTTAAGTTTTCAGGTCTTATACCTCTCGCTTGCATTGTCTTAATAAGTCTCTCAAACAAACTCACACTGAGATATGAGATGTCTTCAAACCACCAGTCAGATTCTGCGCACCGAATTCTTGCACCTGTATTTATGCCATTCCATAAAATACTTCCACCAGGGCTCTGTAAACTCCCAAACATCATCATGGGCCATCCAAACAAACTTGGATCTGTACAAACCATCATAGATAGAGCATTCAAACATTTGCCAACTAAATGGAGATTTTCAGCCCTTGGTAGAACAGGCTCAGAACTTTGAAGAGCCAAAATACTGTCTTTCCAGTTGTGCAATACATTTTTATGGAAAAAGCTCTCTGATTTTGAAACCAAGTTTCCTTCACCGTATTCATCTGTCATTTTAAGGTACTCTGCAGCACAGTGGACCACCACTACATTTCTAGCTGTTAGTTCTATGCGAACTCCATAACAGAATTTGGCCACAATTAAGAAAGTATCGGGGCCACCAGGGAAATCTTCCAGCACCATACTCATAGTCTTTTGATTGATATTCTTTGACTCTTCATATGCTTGAGTAACCTTCCCACATTTTGATACAAGAGGGAACTGCAATACCATCAGCATATAATGTCTTAAACTTGGGGACAACAGAACAACTTATAATTTTCATATTTAAGGCATAAAAGTATGACTACCATAAGATTAAGATTTGCGTTTGGATACATAGCCCAAGTATATGGTATGCATTAAGTCAATACAAACAAATAATTTCTGTGGAAACTATGCCAATCAAATATGACAAAAATATAAACATGTGCCCATTGATTCTGATGCGAGTGAGGGCGTAGTAAACAAATTGAGCAGAAATAGGAACAAATTTTCAGGGGAAAAAAAATCATTTCTCCAACTGAGGGTTGCACACCTCATACAGCAGCTAATATCTTTCAAAACAGTATATCAAGTGAATCAATCATGTTTAAAGTTACCATCTTACAGTTGGAACTTAAATAGCTATTTTAGCATTAGCATTTACAATTCTGCATCACCGGAGGTGTACCCCTCACTAGATCCAATAATTTTCAAGTGAACTTGAATAATACCTTAAATATACCAAATAAGCAGAAAAAGAAAAATCCATCACTATGGTAGACTTGTCCCTTCCTCTTCTCACCCTAAGCTGCAGACATTTTAATATTAAAGGGCCTTCGATAACCATAAAAACATGGTACGTGGTCACAGATAAACCGGTGGTCATGTACTCAAGTTAGAGAAATACACAATTAATCCAGTGAAATGTGCGATCTCAGCAACTGGTTGTATTCCTAGTATTAGTTTTATCCAAATCCCTTCAATAAAACATGTATTCTTGATCTCACTTAAAAGATAGAGACTGAACAAATACTGCAGAAGCATATGCCAGCCCCCAAAACAGAACTTTAAACCAGAGCTAATTGATATTGTTGGACCAAACTTCAAAGAGATCCACAAAGAGCATAAGAAATAAGTAGGATCATCAAGTACTCCAAAAGCCTCAACCATTTCATCTTCCTGGCCAATATGATGAGATATGGACATTTCTGGGTAGAGATAGGGGGGCAATGCATGAAGAACAACTATGGCTAAAGGAGGGAAGAAAATCCTCAAGGAAGGAGTACCTTATGAAGATGGAAAGTAACTTGCTCGATTGAAACAGTGATATCGCTAGGCAGTCCAGCATTGCAGAACCTACCAAACCCACGAAAATCATTAAAGGTACATCATTAAACCTTACCCAGAGAAATAGGTGAGCAGAATAAGTTATCGTGCTGTTAGTCCCACGTAATACCAGCTCCAACAAAACCAAAATGTAATTCAGGCCTCGATTCGGATTTCAAACAGTCATACACCCGAGCCCTGAAAGGCCGTGAATTTCGGGACTCGATGACACAACTTGAGCTTAGAAAAGGACCAAATTAAAGAAAAAAGCTTTGGGGAGAAGGAATACCAGTCATTGCCTTCTCGACGAAACTCAGAAACCTTCCCAGAAGGAGCCATGGTTGAGGGAAGGAAAGGTCCTGGTTTTCTTGTCAGTTACTCCGCCAACCCAACAGCATTTTGTGGGGAGAGAGGCCTTAAATTGCTGCCTTTTCAATTCGAAAAAACAAAAAAAGATAAAGGGAAAAGGATAAAGAATTGAATTATGCGAATGCACGGAAGGAACAGAACAAGAATGGAAGTCCCACCGAGTCAAATAAGGTCGTGGGGGAACAGTGGAACTTTACAGCTAATCAGAAACCCCGGGGTGTCCTTGTTAATAAGGAAGACCAACTGAATGGCCCAGTAAAACTTCCAAGTTCCACCTTCAATCCTAAAATCCAAATAAACTACCACCACCAAAATAGACAAGTGAAAGAAAAGAAAATTCAAACTTGAGTAAAATTAGCCTGCTAAGCACAGATCGCGACACAAGGGACGGTCGAATAAAGGAGAGGTGATGTATATTATAGGTGACGGGAAGCAGAAGCATAGTAGAAAGAGCCAAGGACGGGCAGAGAGGACCATCAGGGGCTTTAGCCGGCGTAGAAGAACCATGTCAATGACAGGTGATAGAGCATGGAAATCATTTTTGTCTCCCCGTCATAACGCTTTCTCCTGTTTTTTTTTATAATAATTTTATTTTTTCTAATTATATTATTATATTCTTTTGGATTGTGTGGGGAACATCATTTGCCTGCAAGGATCGTGATCCAGCGACACCACGCGTGTTTTAGCGTTTGATTAATGAAGAAGAGTGCCCATCACGGAGGCCTTGTGCTGTGGTTCCGGTCATTTGGATATGGTCCACTTACGCCCATCAAATCCTTAAGCATGGAGATTTTATTATTGATGATTTTTTTAATTTCAGTAAATTATTACAACTCTGTCTGCACATCACTCGCAATAACTCCTATTAAATATAGTAGATTTTCAAACTTCAATGTCTATGCCAATGGGTTCTTAGAAGGTTGATGGAGGCCATACCACATGTAATTGAATTCAGACGTACTATCGATTTTCATTTCTATATTTTTATTAATTTTGAAAGATATAATCTAAAGAGTAGAACTCAATTGCCTAATAATTTATTTTTATTAAAAAAAAAAAAGGGAAATACAAAAATACCAACGACACCTAATTATGCATCTTTCTCATTATGAGAGGATCAAAACTTTAATAATTGAATGGAATAGTTGTGTCATAACATGAGCATTCCATCTGGCTGTACTTGGTACCAACGTAATCAAAAGATTTGGTTGGTATTTATCAACATAAACATAGATTTTGAGATCCCAACTTCATCAAGAAACGAATAGATGTGTCCAAACTCTGATTTTAATTGCATGACAGACTGAAGACTCTTCTGAGTTTGGTTTGGGAGAACATGTCTTCAATTTGACTTTGCCTACCCAAATGAGATTTTAATTAATACCCTTTCCCAATTGTTCCTTTTTAAAGAAAAAAAAAGATACACGTAATTATAGATTTACCTCAGAAAACTTGAATGAAGTTAGGTTGATGATTTAGTTAAACCCGCTGGCATATATAATTGTGTCGGAGGGACCATCTTCTTCATGAGATAAGCTTTTGCCATGGCAGGTTAGACAGACTGACCTCAAAAGCCAAAAGCCAGAGAAAAGGCAAACAAAATTTCACATAGATGCAAGCATAATCTCTCATCTCGATACAACAATTATAGTAATTATTTCCTCAGTCAATGTTACTTCATATATAATCATACTCCAACATGGGCAGAGTAAAAGTTGAAAAAAAGTTCATCCCTTTCTTCCACCTCACTTTATTTTTTCTTTTTATGGGAGGATCAAATATAGTATTTGATTCAATGTAAAATGGAAAGACGAAATGCATACAAAATAATTTTTTTTAATGTAATATTTATTATTTTTTAAACCTTTTCCGTAGAATTAAGAGAGTTATTTTTATATTTTCATTATCTTTCTTTCATTTTAAAACTTTTAGCTATCAAATATTTTCTTATCCTAAATTAATTTTTTTAGTAGAGAATTGCAGCTCAATAAACTGATAGAAAAATGATCTTGTTAATTTTACATAACTGTTTTCCCTCAGAATCAATTCTAGCCTGTTTTGTATTTTTTCAAACAAACACATTATCGTGGTTCCGATCTATTATTACATACCAGCATCAATATGTCTTTTAATACTTTCTGTTCTTCATGTTGCTCTAAATGTTAAGTCTATCAATTAGATTAACAAAAATTTACGAGATATCAACATATATGAAATCAATTATACACTGTTCAGATACTATATTAATTAATTAAATAATTACATAACTCTAATTTTCTACCTCTAACCTTCTACTGCCCAGCATTAGCATACAACTTTTCATCAAGCTAACAATTATGGGTTGATCTAATTTTGACTAATATACATATTATGGCATGTTATTAATTTCTATTAGTCCAGTTAAAGAAACCAACTTTTTGGAATGACATTAAAAAATACCAACAAGCATTGGTCATAATGAAAGGGGTTAAGCTCTACTTAAACATAATGTTTCGGGATCAAAACCGTATGTATACAAAAGACATCTTTGGATAAGTTACACCTTTGGGACTTAATCTGACTTAATTTGAATTAGTTGGAGTCTAATGTAATTATAGATATTAAGTGGTTTGCTAAAAAAAAAGAAAGAAGGACATTAAAAATTTCCAAAAACATAAATATATACACACATAGACAAAATAAGTACTTGACAAAATGTATCCCCTGAAAGAAATGAAACAAACCATTATGAATGTTATTTTCTACATCTCTCGTCCTCATCCCCTCCCCCCCGAGAATACAATTCACAAAATGAAATATTTTTCTTCTTCTTCAGATGTATATGTTCTGATCAGCCCATATGCAAAACTACAGTGGTTTATAATCATATATCACATTGATGGAGACAGTAACATGTTAAGCGTTGTTTAGTACATTATGGGGAAATTTTCAACTGACAGAAACAGTGGTAAAGGGTGAAAGAAAAGAAGCAGTTACACACAGACAGCAGTTTCATTTTTTTTATTTGAGGTAACCCTTCAAATACATCACTTCCCTTCAATGCTACTTCATATTATTGCACAGGACCACAACCACTATTAAGTGATAGCTATCATTAATTAATTGAATAGGTATTAAAAGGAGAAGTGGTAAGCCATTATTGAGAAGAAGATTGCTTATAAAGACATATATTATATTGATATATAATAATTCTAAAATCTGGCGCACTACAGATTGAGCTATTATTATTATTACTACTTCTATACAAAAAGCAATATGCTTCCTAACAATAGAAGCTTCAATGTGTTTTAATATTGTAGCGCATCATGGACAATAGAGAATCCTAAGAAGAAAACATGGGAGGAAAGGTATCCGGAAATTAACGTTTACAAAACAAAAGAGAACGGACTAGTATTTCATAAAAATATGGATTGTCTTCTGAGACATATGGTTACCTGTCTATTTCGAATGACGCAGACAAGCACTGATTGATTATCATATCAATGAACCAGAGAATGAGAAACAAGAAAGAAAGATACAACATAAAGTCCAGCGCAGCAGTTACATAGTCAATTCTTGGAAATAACTAGAAAATTTGGAATGGTGGGGGAGTGGACCCAAATTACAATAAAGGAGATTGGAGCTAATAAGTCGTCACAAGTGGTCATATCATTTCAAGGGGTCTTTGTCAGAATAAGAGAGAAGCAGGTAATGATCTTAATGAAATGCTTAATTTACTCAGCTCAATTAGGCAATACAATACCTGATGCTTTGTTTAACTTTGATTTGATATTTGCTGAGCTCAATTAAGAAGCTGACAGACCTGCTCCTTCATCCTTTCTCCTACCCTCACATCTCTGCCAATGTTGTTATTCATCCAACTTATTTAATTTGGCGTTCTGAATATTGCAGATGAGATATGCATGTATAACAGTGAAGTGCACCAGGCAACAACATAGATCCATTGTTTGAGGAAACTTATCCGTGAATCATAAAGCATGAAATCACGTACTGGAGAGTAAGCCTTGAGTTTATGAATATACATTTGGGGTTGCTGACCGTCGAATGCTCATCAAGATCTAGATTATCTAGATCAAAACTGAGCAGCACACAATTAATTTTAGTTTAGTATTATGTTTTTAATATATTTTTACTTTGTTACACGCAGAATATAAAATAAAAATAATTTTATAATTATCACTTTTTTAAAAAATAATGTTATTATTAAAAAAATTAAAATAAAAAATTTTAAATCTAGACCATCTAGATTGAAACTGAACCGTTCAAATCCTGTTTAGATAATAAGCATGACATGCTCATTAGTGTGATAAGCATGGCATACACATCAATTTGATAAGCACCCAATGCAAATTCTTATATTTATCAGAGTATGAGGGTGGATTAGCTTGGATCGGAATTACCTGTTACTAGAACCCAATGCATGATTCTGATTCCAACTCTCTGCTGGTCGACGAAAATTTATTCCAAAATATGTTTTAATATTTATAAAAAATAATTTTCTTAATTATAAAACAATTGGCCTCTAATAACAATAATTAATACTCTTATAATGCTTTTAAGAAATTAAAATCCGAGAGCTTCAATAAATTTGCTACACTATTTGCGATGGCGATGACATCATTGGTGTAATTATCATGATAAATATTGCGCTGACCCGGATTAATATGAAAAGAACAAATTAAGGTTAAAATATGATTGAATTATTTGGATAAATACTATAACAAGGGTTAAAAAAATAAGCAGTCCCCGTTACATGCAGCCATTCAACATCTGAAGTTGGTATGAGACAACCTACATCGTTTTCTAGAATACATCATCATATAACAGTGACGCATAATCATTTATTTAGATGGCCTCCACTAGACTAATGCCTGAGGTTGGTAGTTGGAAGATGGAAAAGTTTACAATAATCAAGCATCTCCCATGTGCTGAAAGTTGAATTGATCTTTTTTTTTTCTCTCCCACTACAAGATCTATTGTCAATAATTTGGAAAGTTTTGTTTTTGCTTGTTACTGAGTATTGACTTGACTTGGGCTTCTACCAGGCCCATGAGGTATATTATGCTGGGAGGCTGTTGACGGTCACGAGTGATGAGTAATGAATGACAACTAACCCCCAAAATTAGCTTTGCTATTTATCAGGTTCTTGCTAACACCAACCAATTGACAAGCATGCCTTTCCAGAGCAGACAGAATTAAAAAAGATTAGTGGCGGGTTTGGTAGAAACACCAAGCCAGTATCTGACAACGCTGGAAGAAATTACTCCTCTTATCCTTGTTCTTATTATACGATGTTATTTAAAAAATTTGTCCGGTCCAAAATATAAAATGTTAAGTAATAAATTTAATTTTAATCTCAATTTTACCCCTATTAAATGTTTACATTATAAGTTTCAATTAACTTCTCTCTCCTTTTACCATTATTATTAATTTAATGTATTTTTATTCTCTCCTTAAGGACAAAATAGGAATGTCAAAATTTTTTTTCATTAATTTTATATTGTAACCAACTTTTCTTAATCCACGTGCGATAATTAAAAACACCTTATAATAGTGACAGGAGGGAGTAAGTAATTCCCTACGGTTTTCGAGAGCTTTTGAGGTACATTTTCTGCGTAATAATAGTTTGCTAGGACCCCACTTTCAGATTATGATCCCAAATATTAAGAACCCAACATTCTAACACAAGAAATTAATAATAAATAATTTAAAACACAAATGCCATGGAGGGGCAAACAAAAAAAGTACTACATCTGAAATGAGGGCCGGGGGGGGGGGGGGGAGAAATCAAATCAGGGGAATGACAGATCCGTAAAAAAATAATAGCAATCCTCGTATATAAGGCCTCCAGTAAGTCTAGTAGCCCAAAGCTCTACATGAATATTACGTAGTAGCAAGTAGCAACACGGATTGCCTCAACAAATTTCTGTCCCTTGTATAAATTTGCGATAAGCATGGGCGGCTAACGTAATCAAGGGGAAAAAATTAACGTATATGCAAAACGAACCTCTAAACTGTATGTAAAGTCGAGTTGATCGGTAAGAACGAGTAGGCAGAATACCCATATCAGGGACAAGCACAACCATACTTAACTTGCAACTGGTTTTGCCATAACTTTTTTAATTGCTTCAGCATATGTCCTGTGTTGATAGGTCAGGGTTGATTCAAGCAGATCCCAAAGCGAAGTTTTGGGATTCCAACCTGAGAGAGAGAGAGAGGAGGCAGCGCCCCGTTAACAGAGGTAAATTCCTAATCTTGCAAGGTCTAATTAAGGGAAAGAATGAGGAACCTACCAAGCTGTTTGTTGATTATGGTCATGTCAGGAATTCTCTTGTCACTATCATCATATCCCTCGCCATAGAATTCTTTAGAGCTCACATCAATTGTAGGCTTTTCCAGGGCCAGTTCTCCGCTGACATTTGAGTAGACCTGCAGAATTCATGAACAATAATTCTTGATTCTCACAAAACAGAACCTTAAATTCTAATAATAGAATCAAATAGTTAAATCCAGTCCTTTCACCTGAGTCATGATCTCAGCAAGCTGCCTGACTGTTACCTCATTGTTTGGATTACCCACATTAAAGATGTGCCCATTGGCCCTAGCAGGGTTTTCCTATTAAAAGGTCATAAAGTTCGGCGGACCAGCCTCAATAGTTCAGAGATAAACTTCAACAATCGCAATTTGTACTTCTTGTTAAGGAAAACTACATTAAAGACCAGATATGAGCACGTACAATCATCAATAAGACAGCCTCAATAGCATCTTTAATGTAAACAAAAGTTCTCTGGGATTGACCACCATCCACAAGTTTGAGGGGCTCCCGTCTTAGAAGACACTGCAGTAAAGGAATAAAGGAAATTAAAACGGGTAATAAAAAATGAAGGTAAAATATCTAATAACTTTGTCAAACAAGTCTAAAAAGAGCCTGACGTTGCTAAAGCAAGCAAGAACCCTTGGAACACCCTCACTTGGACCATCAACACCAGGAATGAAATCCATTCGAGGTCCAATCCAGTTAAAAGGCCTCACAATAGTGAACTCTAAGCCATTTTCAGCACCCTCAGCTGAAATGATGAAATATCAGTTAGGCATACCAAGATTTGGGAAAAAAACAAGAAGAAAGAAAGAAAGAAAAACTTCTGACAGAAAAATAAAAATAAAAATGAACTCACCATAAATTAACCTCTCGATCAACTGCTTTGCACAAGCATAAGACCATCTTTGCTTCTCAATTGGACCAAATATGCATGGAGATGCATCTTCTTCAAGAACGTAGTATGCAGGATCCTTCACCACAAAAAGTGATATTTCTCAGGCCATAAAAAGAAGGAAGCAAACAATGTTGTGTGTGTGTGTGTGTGTCAAATACTCATCACATTACAGCAGTTAGCAGACAAATTAAGATGACAACAAGAGCACGCCCTAAAGATTCCCCCAACTCAACCAACATACATAATGTCCTTCCAATTCTATACCACCAAACCACTCCTTTGCACCCAAAAGAAATAGCAGCAGTAGAAGAAACAGAGCCAGACACGACAGTTAATTGAACAAGCCCATCATTTCTAAAATACCTCATGACATATACCAATACAGTCCCGAGGAAACCAGGAATTATCACGTGGTTAAGTGACAAGTCCCTATAAATGCTCAACGTAACGGTACAGTTTATTAACTCAAAATCACACGAAAATCAACCAAACTCTAATCGAGCTTGTTCAGAACATCAATCCAACCATTAGAATGTCTGTTTGTTTAATATCTCCACTACCAGTCTACCATTGACAACCCAAAGGTGTATTGCCATTTACCACCCGGCAATGCATTCTTATCGATTAATTTGCCACTCAGCCGGACACTTTTTTGACTGATTCCCCACGCCCTTTCATGTTAATAGATAGAAACTAAGCACAACCTAAAACACAACGCCATTGTCAAAAAAAAAAAAAAACAACAACAACAACAACGTAACGCAGCTCCGATACCATGAATTTATAAAAATAGAAACTAAAGAACAGACAGCTGCGCGTCACTACGAGCATCTGATAATAATCAGAAAGGTATGAGAACAGAGAACATAATTGTTGGAACTTAATCAAACAGCCTCATAGTCAACCCTGAATGTTGGATAGCACTACCCCCGACAGATTCCAGGTAGTGGAATATATGAGATCGAACGGTTCAAATTATACGAAAGTATAACTATCATTGACATTGCACAGATCTGAAATAGCTTCAAACCCCCCAGGGAGGGTAAGCTATTAGGAAAATGAAAGCTTACCTGACGAAGAGGGCTATCTTTCGGGAGAAAGCTTCCAATCGTTTTCCCATACACTTCACACGTGGAGAAATGGATGAGACGCTTGTTATTTTCCGAACAGTACTTCACCTGAAAGTCATACAAATCCCGTCCGCATCAAATGACTTGTCCATTTCAATCAACGTCCCTTCCCATCACAGTAATAAGAGCGAAGATTCGTCGGTGGACATTAGAAATGACGATGAGGGAAACGTCTAATTAAAAAATGCTTACCACGGGAAGCGCATCAATGAAGTTGCTGTAAATTGTGTCCAAAGGACGAGTGTTATAATCCGCGGGAGTACAAATTGCAGCCAGGTTTATAGTCTACAAGGAAAGAATCCCACAATTCAAGTATAAATTCAAGAAAGCCTATCAAACAACCAGATGAGAGAATAAGGAAGAGTACCAGATCTGCCATTTTGATGAGGCCCTCGAGTCTAGAATCATGCTTGATGTTCAGGCGGTGGAACTGGATGCGGCCAGCCCAGGGAAGCGTCTCAGGCTCCAAAAGGTGCTTGATTTTGTCATTGTAGACATCCAATGCGAGGACCGTATGAGGTGTCTGGGCCATGAGCTTCTCGCATAGGTGGGACCCAATGAACCCACCGGCACCGATCATACAAATTGTGATTGGCTTTATGGGGTTACCATCGAGATCTACCCTTGTAGTCGAAGCCATTGTCGTCAATTCAAGAGTGTGCGCTTCTTGTTGTAGCAGTGGATTAAAAGCAGAGGAGGGTGAAGGCTAGCGTACACCGGGGAGAACCGCCGCTGTGCTAAAAGAGACTTTCGGGAGGGAACAAGAAAGGAATGGAGAATTGGGTCAAGTTTCCATTTATTTATAGGAAATCGAAAGATGGGGCAAGGAGGAGATGTTTCCCAGAGCATCACTGAGCAATGGTTCCAAACGACGCGCGTGTACTGTCTAGTGGCTACTCGCTCCGTTTGCCTCCCACGTGCCATTTTTGACGTGGCATTTCTCGTCTTGTGAGTTGTTCCCTCCCCATATAGTTTACTTGCTTTCTCCTCGTTCCCCGCTGGAGGATCCCACAGTGACTCCCACTGTACAATACAATAGACTGCATAATTTGTAAGATAAAAGTACTTTTTTTTTAATATTATTTGTTCGGAAATTTATTTTTGTTATTTAATTTTTTTTATTTTTAGATTTAATTTAGTTATTTAATTTAACTTTAACAGTAATATAATATGTATATAATTTTTATCCAGTATGAAAATATAATTTATTAAAAAATATATAAGTTTCATATAAATTTTGTATTGTTTAAATTATTGTTAAAAATATCTATTTTATGGAATAAAAAAAGTCATCTATTTACTAAATTTTAATTGAAAAATTTAAAAGGAAATGCACACATACATTATTTTACCTAAATCATGGACTTTTTTCTACATTATAAAATCATGGAAGAGATCTATGTAACTCTTTTAGTGGATTGTTAACACAGATAAATAAGGTATTAGTTAGGGAAGTGAATAAGTTTTTCAATTTTTTCCTTTTTAAGTGGATAACAACGCATTGACAGCTTCAGAATATTATATTTATGAATAACAACGATGTCTATGGGCTTACTCTGAACATGATTTCTTTCCATTCATGACCCATTGCATATTATATACGTAAACTAGATTTTTTTTCTCACTCGCTCAGAGGACGTGGATACACGGATCCACGGGATATATCATGGACATTTTATTTAATTTTAAAATATATTTAATTTTAAAATATATTATTACTAACTTCTCATATCAAAAGATATATTAAATAATATTAATTAAAATTAATATAAATTTTAGACTTAGAAAATATTGAATTTAAACAAATATAGGGTCCATCTAAAAAAAAGAAAAAAAATGGACCTATTTACAATAAATAAATAAATAGAACCATTTAAATAAAAAAATAAAATAAAAAAAGAAAGAGCACGAAGTTCAAAGTAGAATAAAGCCTACAATATCAATGCTACCCTATTTTTTATTATATATTGATTAAAGCTCTAGAGAAGATCAAGTATTCTATGTCATATACCACCATTACGTTGCTTTCAAAGTCATGCTGAAAATGAACAAAATATGTTTTATATCTTTAAAAAAATGTTATAAGTTGACTATTTTTATAGCAAACAATTTAATATGACTAATTCAAAGTTGAACTTATCATACCAAGTAAACAAAGTAGTTACTTTAAATATTTAGTGATAGATTTTATTATTTAAAAGAGTTTTATTTATCTTGATCTGGATTAATTTGAATCCTGATAAATCCTTCAATTCAAATGAAATGGATCTAATATAAACTAATGTTTTGAGAACCGAATCGGACCAGGTAGTCGGATCGATTGGACTGTCACCTGGAAAGAAGAATGATTCAGTTTTCAGCTTTAGACCGTTTTAGGGATTGGACTGGATTATACCACTTTAAACCGTTTTTTGAGTCGGGAACCGGAGCGATTTTTAAAAAATCGGACAATTTTTTAAATTGTGTAAAATTTAACTTAAATTTAACTTTTTTACCAAATTTATTAATTATAAAAATTTTTAGAGAGTAAAACACTATTTCCCATTTTATTTTAAAATTACTAATTATAAAAATGAAAAATTTTATTATATTATACTTCCTCCATCCCAAATTATAAAAGAATTCTAAGGCTCTTCATTTATCCCAAAATATAAGAGACATGGATAAAATTTGTGAAATAATTATTATCATTTTCCTTGTATACCCTTGAGTAATTAAGGTTGTATTGATAATTACTAATAATTAATCAATTTTACTTCAGGCTTTTAATGTGGACAACTCGAGAAAAGAATTGAAATTGTAGCACAATTAATAAGTTTAACTATCAAGACTGTTTTTTCTGTAATATAGATGAAGTAATTATTTATTTCTTATAATTGGGGATGGATGGAGTATAGTCATTTTATAATATTATGGTCATATAATGTTATCATGTTAAAATATTTTAACATTATTTTTAATTATTTAATATATATTATTACTATGTGAACTTATTAAATTATTATGAACTTCATCTACTTAAATTTATTTTCTTAACAATTTGATATTTTATTTTTATACATACATTTTACTATATATTATTATTTTTACTTAATTATTATGTTACTGGTTCGACCACCGGTCTAATCGGTTGAACCATAAAAATCATAACCCGGTAACATTTTCGGTTCAACATCCAATTTGATTTTTAAAATATTGATACAAATATTCACACAGCTGTAATAAATAACTTTCAGATATAAACAAATGGGAAATGAAAGTAACATAGTTGGAAATAGTATGAAACATAAACAAGTACGCTCATTTAGACACATAGATGTGTAAAAGTTTTTTTTTAAGATATTAATCACTATATCGCATAAATGTTATTCTCAAAAATGCACGTTTCATTTTTGAAAATGTAGAATGTGCCAAGTCTACTTTGTCAAATAAAAACAAGTAATGCTTGGAAATTAAAATTTTAAAAAACTATCTGTCTAATTACACAACGTAAATAACAAAGCCCAATAATATAACAATTAAGAGAATTTTGTTTGCCAACATAACATTAGTTAAGAGTTAAAACTTCAATCTCATAAATTTATCTTAGGAAAAAATTCAGATAAATACAAATGAAATAAGATATTTTCAAAAGGAAATCCCGACTTACCTTATTTCTTAAAACCACCAAAGTACTAAAATGAAATTAAAATATAGGGTGAAAATGTCAAATTACCCTACTCATATTCTCAAAACCAGATCTACATTGTCTCTAACCTTATTCATCCTCCTACCAACTAATCCCTCATATTTGCACCCAGATCTACATTGTCAAAGGAGGCGTCCATAATTCCTCTACCTCATTCCTCAAATTTCCCCAACGTCTACTTGTGAAGTCCTCAAAGAAGTGCAAAGTATCAAACAGAACCTTCACAAACTAGAACATCAACTTTGACAGTGTCTTCTCTCCTTGCTTGATAGCAATTCCATCTTCTCCCTCCTCATTCGACGGCAATGCCATCTTCCCTGTCTTGTTCAACGGCCATAGCTCATCCCTGAACCTTCAACAACGTCTCCACTTGCAACAACGATAATGACATTCATTTCTTCCTCTTCAACTTCTTCATTTTTTCCATATGCACATTCTTTGAAATTGTTGTTTTATGCGTTGTTTATGTTATCTTTTAAGATTTTATGGCTTTTTAATACAACATCATTTATATGTGATAATCATTGTCGCACCCGGAAAAATGCGACGAAAGGAAAAAAGAGAACAAATCTAGTTTTCTTGTGAAAACCGACTTGTGAGGAGTCGCCACCAAAATTTTGAGGAAAATCTTGGGAAACCGCATTATAGAGGAAAGGGATGGTCTGCTTATCCAGAGTTGGATTCGGGAGTCGATTGTGCGTGGGGAAGGTGTTAGGCACCCCACAACACCCGTTCCTAGGAACGGTTACCTTACATTGATTGTGTAAATTAATATGACTTAAAAATATATTTTGGTTTTCCTTTTATAAATCACATGCGAGAAAATGGGTAGAGAAAAAGAAATTAAGAAAGTTTGGAAAACAAAATAAAGGAAATAAATCAAATTAAAATTAAGGATATTTAAGCAAAATGAGGAAAAAGAATTGAGGGAATAAATTGGGAAAATATTTATTAAATTAAGAGAAAAACACCAAATAAATCAGGAAATATTTATTTATTTACAAAGGCGGACTTGACCCAGGATCAGAGCCTGGGGCCTACGTACCCTGCGATGGGGATTAAAGTCCACGTAGTTCGGGACTATAAATGCGTGTCTGTTGGTTGATATTTTTTAGTTATTGTAACAAGAGAAAGTTAATGGAAAATAATTTGACTTTTTGCAAACAAAACAATTTTCTGAGATTGAGTTGGCATGTTTTAATTTGTAAAAGATAATTTAATTCCATTTTACTTACTCTTATTTTATGTTGTCTTGAAAACATTTCCTTTATTTTTTGGATTTTTGAAAAATGCTGTTGTTTAATTTTTGATTTTTAAAATAGCATATTTTTATACATTTGAAAATTTCTCTTTTAAAAAGAAAATCAATCCATCTATTGCAGACTCACAGTCATGCCCGATAGATCAATTCCTCAATTACCTACAGAAGTTCTAAACCTCGCGGCATAAAGGTTTTATTGTAATTTTAAGACGATAATTTAAATATACTATTATCATTTAAAGTTTGAGAATCAAAAAAATGCTACTATTATTTATTATAACATTTGTTATATTATTATTATCGTCCATTCTTTATAAAATATAATTTTCTTAAAAGAAAGCTCATCTAGTACATCTGCGTAGATTCACAATCTAACGTGACGACCTAGTTAACCGGAATACCTGCATGGGTTCTGGAAACCTCACGTGGTATGATTACCCGAATCGGTTATTAAATTTTCTTTTTAGTTTATTTATTAAATTTTTTTGAGAATAAAATTTTGGAGGAAAAAGTCATTGGGACCTATTATACATATGCATCTATAATACACTCGTGCGGCCTGCAAGCTCATACGGTGCGATGATTTTAGGGGCCTGCGAAAGTTCTCAAACCTTCGTGACCAATCTCTTAAAATATACATATGTATTAAAGAAATATACAGCTCATACATGAATTTGTCTTTTGTGTGTGTACTGATGTGCAAATTCAGATTTAGATGATAATTTCAATACAATAAAAAGGTTACACAACATAGATGGGAAAGAGGATCAAACTATTTTGCTTTTGCTTCAATCCCTCCTTGCCTTGACGATGATGATCTTGATTTCTCCCTAAATTGATCCACGCTCCCAGTGATGCTTGCATGGAAATATAAGAGGGAGGAATTATAACTTATTTTGAAAGCATTTGATCAAAGATAAAACTGATGTTTCTTTACGAGAGAAACAAAGCCAGCTTTATTCAAAGAGCCTAAACCAAAATTCTTGCACAACAACATGGTTGGATGTTATACTTTCAATCCCCCAACGAGTAAATCAATTGTGCAGTCTATGAAGTCATGTATGACCAAAAGTTACAACAGAGATGAGCCATCAACCTAGAAACACAAAGCACACTTGACACATGCTATGGCAAATAAGATTTATCCAGTCTAATCACTGCTCAGGCTATGGCATTTGATCATTGATAAAACTGATGAATTCCCATAGCCAAGAACATGACATGACACTTTTCCTAACGGGGAAAAGTTTGGACGACCCCCTCTTTGCCTTTATATACTATCCTAGATCCACATTAAACAATCAGGATGAATAGGGATTTCATGATTAATAACGATTTTACCAATAAGCTTTATCAATAGTCAAGTCATGTTAAAGGATGTAGACAAAATTCTAGCATCCCTTTCGAACCAATAGATAGCCATTCAAAGCAGGGCACTCAGACAACAACATATCAAAATTTCTCACTAACAAAGCATCAACAGGTGAGAATTTGGGCAAGATTTCTAGAGGCAAAATGTTAATAGATGAGAAGGAACCTATGCTTCAACGACCAACTAATGTGTTAAACCTCTTGGTTAGCAACATAGGTTAAATCCCTAAATGCAGAACACCACAGGGCACCATACGAGGAAACCAAGCTGGAACAAGAAAATCAAACTGACCCACCCGGCACCGGTACGGGAATGAATCACCCTTAGTGCTTCCTTTGCCTTCGTGCTTTGTTTCCACCGTCCCTCTTGTTGCTCCTATCCCGAGTCAGTGCCTCCCTCGTGGCTCACTCTGTTTTTTCTTTTATTACGATCCTCTTCCGGCTCGGACTCCCCCTGGTTTTTCAGCTCCACCCGCGGCCCTCTTTTTCGGTCACGAGTGCTTCTTCAGTCTCGGTCTCGGTCTCCATCGTGCAGGAGCTCTGCCCGCGGCCCCCTCTCCTTGGTCACTGCAGCTACAGAGGAGGAATGGCTTAGTGGTTCAAACTCGGCCCTTACGCGTGCCCCCTTCTTTTTTCCGAGCTCTCGGTTCTCCGTCAATCCCCCCTTTTCTCTCGGCCTTCACGTGTGCTCTATGTATCAGTTCCTCGGCCTCCTCCTTTTCGGTCCCGTGCATGCCTCCTCTGCAGCTTTTCCTGGTAGTCTCGCCTCTCTTTTCCTCTGACCTAGCTCACGCGTGCCTGACTCCCTCTCAGCTTTTCTCTTTTTTTCCTTCTGCGCGGCTGCCTCCCCCTTTGCTTCCTCGTGCTCCCTTCATCTTTTTTTGCCCGATTGCGTGCTCCCTCGGTTTCTTTTTTTCTCTGCTTCATGCTTCCCCCCCCAGTCGCCGTGTGCTCTGCCCAGCGTCCTTTTCTTTTCTGCAGCTTTTTCTTTCTCGTCTCGTGGTCCCTTTTTCTGGTCTGCCGTGTCTCTCTGCTCCCTCGGGTCTCAAACGCACCTGAGCCCTAGTTAGGGCTCAGGGTGGAAAATGGGCTGAAATGCTGGGCCCTTAGCATTTCGGGCCCAGTGTTTTAAGCCCCCACCAAGTAGCTTTTTTTTTTTATTAATTAATATCCTCTCTTCTCTTTTTTTTTTTGTTACAGAATTTTTTCATTTTTATTTTTTCCAATCTTAAATGGGAGAGATTGAATAAGGGTTGAGATTTTTATTTTGTTTTATTTTTTTCTCTTTTTTATTATTAATTTCAATTTTTGGAAAATTTACTTTTATCTCGAAATTAAATCATTAATTTCCCTAAAAGGGGGTTTTGTTTTATTTTTGTGCTTTTCTTTCTTTTTTCAATTTTTATTTTTATTTTTATTATTTTTTTTTTTATAAAATGCCCGGACAAAATGGGGTGTTCACAATCATATCTTTACAAGTGACTATTATATATTTACAAGTGGTTTTGAGATCTGGTATTTAAGTCCTTGTGGTTAATTATCAAAGAAGGTATTTTTTAGTAGTCAATCAATGTATCAATTGTAATGGACTGGGAGAATTTACAAGTGAAAATCATATATTTACAAGTGCTAATTCAATATGCCCTCCATATATCCTTACTAATACAATATATTTATATATGATAATTATATATTTACAAGTTACACATGTAGTCTATAATTTTAGCTGATATAATGTTATTTATATATGATAATCATATATTTATATGTGAATATTGTATGAACCTAATGCCATTGGTAGAAAATCACCGTTGTTGATAACCTCTATCGAAAAAGGCTCTACCATTGAAAAAATTATTAGAGGGACTAGGGAGGGAGGGAAGGAAGGGAGGACAATTTAATCATTTTGCATAAAATCTTAATTTCAATTTGATACTTCGAATTTTATAAAGAATTATGAAAATTCATGATATGTTTTAAAAAATAACTTTTCTTCTTGGTATTTATCTAAATTTTTTTTACCTTAACTTTTCAAAAAGTTTATAAAAAAATTAGAAATGTCCTCTGTAACGAGAAATTTTAACTAAAAGTCTCATATATAGTAATAATTATTAAAGATATTTTGAAGTGATAGCTTTTTTAAAAATTTTATAATTATTCTTATATTTTTTTGATAAAGTGGAACCAAAGCAATAGTCATTTAAAAATATAATAATAATGATCTATACTTTTTTTTTTTGACCAAATGATGATTTATACCTTAAATAAGTTTAAATGATTATTATCATTTCATATAATTGGTTAATTATTTTTATTTAAATATAATTGTTGAAATAAATATGAATGGTTTTCAAGAACAAAGTATGGAGGGTGCTAACCATCTGTGTCTGGGTTTGATAATGTTTATATCCGAATAAGTGGCATAGAATATTAAATAATTATAAATAAAAATATGCACCGTCAAATTTGGCGCGTGTGTACTTCTCGTGCGGATGGGCGCGTGAGAGAGTGGCGTTAAGAGAGCCTCTATTGTAAAATAGCAAAGGAACAACACGTGAAGAAAGCGCGTGAGCTGTATATTGTTCACGCTCACATGCTCACTTCTTCCACTATGCTCTTATTGCCATTATTGTCATCCTCGCCGCCATTGCTGCCACGCCATCTTTATATTCTTACAACTAATGTTAATATTATTATATAAGTCTTAGTTATATTGATACAATATTATCATCACTATACCATTATCATTATCCATCAAACCTATATTATTTTATCATTTGTATAAAATAATATTGATATTACTACTTAATATTACTCATATAGTTGGCCAAAAAAAAAATACTCATAGCACATTAGGATATTGCAGCGAGTGGTGCACCAATGGAGTTGTCACTAAACGATTGAAAATGAAATCAGATTTTTTTTTTTCAGACCATGCCTTGTCATATTGTCCTGCCTTAGAAGTTGGGGGGAAATAGTCAAAGAATATCCCATCTCACGAGAATACAAAAGTTCATAATTATTACCATTTATTAAGATAATAAAATTGATAAAAAAAAATCTTAATATGTATATAAAGTTTGTAATAAATTACTTATTGTTAATTATCATAATATGATTCTTATCATATTTTATGATTTGTGCAGTATAAAAGACTCACTTTTAGCTATTTAAAAATAAAAAACAGTAATCAACAAGTGTGGTCTGGTAATTAAATTAAAATTATAGATCCCATGTTTGACACACGGTGCATGTGTCTCCCCAAACAACGGGTCAAGTCTCTTTTTAATGATTTATTTTCAAGTTCTCAAGTCTCAACAAATTTGTATTGTTATAGCAATTGATGAAAGTGGAGCAGAAAATTTTGCTCATAAAACTATCTATATGTTTTAATAGCGTCACTAATTTAATATTTGGAAACATTTTCATTGACCTGAAAAGTATTTTTTTAAAAAAATAGTTTTCAAATAATTTGATACGCAATTGTCTTGGAAATATTAAATATAAAAATAGTACAGATATGGTATAAAGGGAGAGACGACGAAAGAGGGAGAGTGAGGAGAGAGCAAGGAAAAAAAAAACAGGAGGAATGACTATGAGGGAAAGAAGAGGAATTAAGGTAATTAAGAAGAGGGGATGCTATGGAGGCGGAGCGAGGTTTGGCTTCATTAGAGAAAACCCAGCAGCGTGGGCGGGGCTTTATGTTTGTCAAATCTCAAAAGTACAACACTACTCCTATTGCGCGATAATAAGAGGAGTTTTATATGATTGAAAACCATCCCATTCTGCATTAACGACATGTTTTTTCATCATTTGTTTTTTTGCTTATTGGATGCATCAATTTTGCAAGGGGCGCCGTTTTTATCTTCTTCTTGACAATCTCTCTTTTCTCATTTTCCAACTCTCTGTATAACTTCCACCCGCCTCTCCTTATATATGAATATTCCAATTTATTTTTATTTTCACTTTTATTGATGTTTTTTTATAAAAATCCAAATGTTAAAGATTTGAAAATCTCATAAAAGAAAAATTCATAACTTCTCTGGATGTGATTAATTACATTTACAAAATTATTATTATTATTATTTTTTTTTGGACTCAAAGTTAAATTAGATCCAGGTAAACAATCATTTAAAAGTTCCAGATAGAGATTATTTTAAATTTTATTTTTATTTGATTTACAAAGTGCCGGAAAAAAATACGGTGATCAAATTTGAGGATTGTGCTTTTTAGTTTTAGGCGCAGATATTTTATATTATAATTGCTTGTTACTATTTCAAATTATGGATTTACATTCCCAAAACTCCACAATATTGCTCAGAGCACTTACATTCTACACTAAGTTTTTGTTGGCCAACCACTCCACTAATAAGTTTAGGGTCTGTTTGGTTCAAAGGAAGGAAAGAGAGGGAAGGGGTTTTAATGGAGAGAAAGGAAGGGGAGGGAAATGAAGAGATTTTAATTTTACCTCGTTTGGAAGGAAAAGGAAGAATTTTAGTGGAAGGATTTTAATTTTACCTTGTTTGGGTTAGGAGGGGAAAGAATGAAAAATAATTATAATTTAACTATTATATCCTTAATTTATTTAAGTTAATATAAGGTCAAGACTGATCAGTATATTGTGTGGCCGAATAATGAAAAAATGAAGGATATTTTGGTCATTTTGAACACAATAACACATTTTCCCCCCAAATTATCCCAATTTAGAGGGAAAATATATAAGGGGAGGGGAGGAAAAATTTTAATAATATTTTCCCTCCCCTCCTCCTGGTTGCCAAACAAGGGGAGAGAAAATTTTAATAACATTTTTCCTCCCCTTCCTTTCCCTTCCTCCCATTTCCCTCCAACCAAACAAACCCTTAATGTGAACATGATTTTAAAATAAAATTGATTGAAATGAAATGTGAAATTTGTTCAGAAATAAATGTTTTGTTTATATACCCGTAAATTCAGTCAATAAAAAGGTGCTTAAAAGTTATTAAGAATTCACTCGGTCAATAAAGAAAAAATCCGAACTTCATAAGAATATGAAATTGAATTCAGCAGCTGAAGTCAAAATTTTATTGATTGGTAATTGGTAATATAAAATTATCTCCCTAAATCTGACCGACCTCCAAAAATTCAGGTGATCTAAATTTTGTTCTGATCAATAAAAAAGCGCCTAAGCTACAAATAGAATAGCCCTCACACATTTAGTGTTAACGTGAGAGGAGATCCCAATAACAAATACAAATGAATACACCGACATTGGAGGGGAGTGCATTTGGTAGCACGCGAATCATGGGCGCGTGGAGAACGTCGCTTTTCTTTTCTTTTTTTCTTTTGACCTCTCTTGCCGGGGCGCGATCATTACAAAGTTGGTAATTACCGACAAAATTGTGCTAGTCCTAGAGCAGCTGTACCGCAATATCAGATTTGCCTAATTGAATACCATTTTTTCTCCTTTTGTTCTCAATACTGAATACCTTCTATAAATTTTTTTTTTAAATATAGAGCATTTTGTAAAATATTTAAATTATTAATTTTTTTTTCAAGGTTTGTTTTGTATACAACTAAGAGATGTTACCCTACTTAACTTATAAGAGTAGGAGAAATGTTAAGAGTAATTAATTATATTATAACTAATGAGTGTTCTCTACTAAAATGTAGTCATCTTATAAGATATGTTACCCTTAATTTGTTTTGACTTTTGCTTGACCATTGATTTGTTTTGCAAAATATTTAAATTATAACTAATAAGTGTTGTGTGCTCCATCCATCCCATATTATAAATTATTTTACAAGCTTTCTCTTACCCCATAGTATAAGACATTTTATGGGACTTAATAGAATATTTATGAGCTTTTTCCAATAAAACTTTAATAAATTTACTTTATAACTTACTCAATTATTTTTTTAAAAGAAAAGTTAATAGAATTAATAAAGGGTATTTTTGGGAAGATAGTAATTTTTGGGAAAAAAATTAATATTTTTAATTTACTTTAATCATATTCATTAATTTATGTATTTTTTAAAAATATTTTATAATATAAGATGGAGGGAGTCCTTAAATATAGTCATCTTAAGGCTAATTTTACTTTGATCCAAATAGCCGTCATCACTTTGGATCAAGGCCTTGTCCTTGTGCTGAAACCATGTCCATCATTAGATGGAAGCCTCCTCCTGAAAATGGGTCATTGGGTTGGCAAACTCAGGAATTGACTTGTCCATAATCATGGGCTCGTCTCCTAGCTTGCAATTAAGTTGTCCGTACACATGGAAATGAATAATAGCAAATCCTTACTATTTCTATCCAAAAAATAACGAAATCAAGTGGGGAAAAAAATGTAAAATGAGATTCATATCTTCATTTTCAAAATAAATAATGAAAAATAAATATTACCAAATAATTAATTAATACTAATACAAATATAACAGACATGTTGCAACTCGCAAGCCCATGAAGTAGAATTACTTTGTCAGACTTTGAAATTAACAATTATTCTCGAGTTATAAAGCAACATCCATTTATGAGGAACTGGACAAGACTTTTTTATAAAGATGCTTCGTAACAGTTAGACACCATGGTAAAAAAAGGCATCGATCTTCCGCAAAGTTCTTTTACACGATTTTCAGTTGGGCATAGCTGAGTGGCGAGTATATCAGTAAACTCATCTTTATTCCACAACAGCTTTTTACTGTTAAACATGTGGCTTCCATGTTGCTACACCAGAATTCATCTCCTGCATGTAGGAGAGCTTAATTTGACATTGTTGATTAATGATTATTCTGATCGCTGAATCCAACATATGGCACCTGATTTCATTACCATTTAGTTTAAGTATTGGAATTTGATTGGTTATGCTGATCCTGGGCTTCAACGTGATGGCTCCATTATTATTGCTATTTATTCCAAGTTCCAACAAATTGCTTTCAACATAGAAGAATCTGACCAATAATATATACATTTATCCTCAACTCAAATAGCTGTGCAAGTTATCTTTTTTCACCTCAATAAGACGCCTTGAAACATGCATGCCACTTTTTCCTTTATACCAATAACTTAAACAACCTCTATAAATAGTAGATTATCAGAAATCAAATTAGGAAAAAATTATTTAACCTATTACACCAAATGATAAATAAGGTTTTTTTTATCATATAAGATAATACGTTAGATTTTTTTTTTAAAATGTGTCTCCTTCAACTCACGTAGTCTAATAATACTCCTTTTTTCCCTTCAATTTTATCTATTATTTTTAGATTTTTCACATAAACCAATAAAATCACTAAATAATTTAGGTTATAATAAAACTGAGTAATATTTTATCAAAATATTTTTAAATTAAATACTAAAAAATAACTTGTATTTCGGTTATTATTATTTTTAATCAACAATAAAATAATTAATACTTCATTATTAATATAAATTGATAGATAAATTAAAATATTTAAAATTTTTTAAAAAATAAATTAGAAAAAATGAAAGGAGGAGTAGCAGTTTCTAAGATTTCAGGCAAAAATTATTTATGCTCCCAAGACATAATGAAGATGAAATGCCCAATATATGTATATTCTCATGATATCACTTCACACACCACCCTCTCCCTTGCACACTGAGCCTTCCTCTCTCTTGTCGCCTTCTACCCTCTACCATCAACCATTGCCACTTCTGATTTTCATCTCGTGGACAATTTTGGTATCTGTGCTCTTCTCCTATCATTTGAGACGCAGGCTTCCACCCTCTTTCTTTTTTCCTGTTATTTTCCTAATCGATGTTCCCCTTAGGAATTGCTATTTTGGACCAAACCAAAAGTTTGCATTCCTTGCTGTCTGATCAGAGAGGTGGAAAGGTTTAAAGGGGGGCCATCCACGTGAAAGCATTAGAAAACTCCCGAATGACGGTGAAAGCTGATAAAGGGCTGAGCTGCACGTAAAGTCCAAGACAAGTGTCTTGTTGGAATTCCAAGCGGACTAAGGTGTACACTTCACACCCTTTGCTTCATCCACCAAAAAACTGTTGTTTAAATTCCTTCCTCACGGTATGTTGGTGAAGAAGTACTTGCTTCAATGTATCTGAGAATACCTGGTAATCCTTTAGTGGGTTGATATATTGATAAAGAATGACTTCCATTCTTAGGATCCGAAAGCTTTGCTACGTGGATCCGGCAAAGTGCTCCTCACTGGGTTTTCAATCATATGAAGCCTCAAAAGCTAATAAGAAAGACGAGAGCATTGTTGCAGAAGTTGAGAAGAGGCAGAGGAAGGGCAAGAGGCAATCGAAGGAATGGAGGTGCATTGATAACTGCTATTGGATGATAGGGTACATGAGTACCACTTGGTGGCTTCTCTGTTTCTTGCATAGCTGCTTGCCTGGCTTTCAAGTAGCTGAGTCACCTGGGATTAGGCTAAAGCGTGAGGGGGGTGACAGCTCTTCATCCCGTTGTTCTTGTGCCAGGCATTATAACTGGTGGCTTAGAACTATGGGAAGGCAGGCCTTGTGCTGAAGACCTGTTCCGAAAGAGACTATGGGGTGGTAGTTTCGCTGATATCCTCAAAAGGTACAAGTGATGTTGGCTTTGAAGCACCGATGCTTCTGTGTCCGATATATATATATATATATATATTCTAAAACGCTCATAAAAATTCTTTAAGTTACATTAAAAATACTATGTTTCTTGTCGTATTGTAGTATCTCTCTTGTATCGTGATGGGTCCTCTATCGGTGTTCCTTGATAAGCTGGCAGTATAGAATTTGAATTGTGAAAATGTTTTTGACATGGCCAGCGGGAGTTGTGATTGAATTGAAGCTGAGTCCTTGTAAGCCTTGTTTGTGCTGCATTTTCAGGCCTCTGTGCTGGTTGGAGCATCTCTCTCTGAATAACGAGACAGGGTTGGATCCACAGGGCATTCGGGTAAGGGCAGTACCGGGGCTTGCTGTTGGTTCTGTATTCTGGAATGTTCTAATAGAGAATTTGGCAAAAATTGGCTATGAAAGCAAGAACTTGTACATGGATGCTTATGACTGGAGGCTGTCTTTCCAAGATACAGAGGTATCATAACTGTTTCACACGCTCTTGTGGCTTTGTTCAGTTCTTGCAAAGTAAATGATCCTAATAAGAGTATCACGTAAATTGATCTCCATGATTATAGTTTGGCGATAGGTTTCCTGTTTCATAAGAAAGGTTATAGATAAAATAAGATCCATACTTTGATTTCTATTATCTGAGGAAAAACAAAATGTAAGACTGACTAACTCCTTCACATGGTTATCTTTTATGCTATAAATCATCTGCTCATACAAAATATATGTCTCGCAGTAGTTATCCTCACCATCCCATAAGCACTTATTTACCCAAGTTTTGAAGCATATTGCACAACATAATTTTCATTGGAAAAAGCAGATTCGGGACCAAGCTCTTAGTAGATTGAAGAGCCAAATTGAGCTTATATATGAAACAAATGGTTTTAGGAAAGTGGTAGTGGTGCCTCATTCAATGGGAGTTCTATATTTCCTCCATTTCCTAAAATGGGTTGAGACACCTCCTCCTATAGGAGGTGGCAGCGGTCCTGGTTGGTGTGACAAGCACATCAAAGCAATCATGAACATTGGTCCACCATTTCTTGGTGTTCCGAAGGTGGTTAGAACTATATTCTCTGCTGAAGGCAAAGAGGTTGCTTTTGTCAGGTTAGTCTCTGCAATAATATCCCTCATATTTGACTCCTTGTATAGAATTTTTTGTGAGACTTGGATCTATAGAGATTATATGTCATTATTGAAACTGAAAACTGTAACTGGCAATAGGCAAAAGTTGGAGTTGCACTATTTCCAAAAGGATATTGCATATTCTTCGTGATCTGTACTTTTATATGTAATCTGCTTAGTAATTGATGGAGTGAATCACAATTTTGCAGAGCTATGGCTTCTGGCATTCTAAATTCTGGTTATCTTGGTCTTCAAACGTTAGGGCATGTCATCCAGGTGTATAGAACTTGGGATTCAATCATCTCATTGATGCCAAAAGGTGGTGAAACCATCTGGGGTAACTTGGATTGGTCTCCTGAAGAAGGGACTAACTGTGTTCACTTTGTAAGTGACAATGGTTGTATCAATAGCTGTAAGAAGAAAGGTTTCCAACTAAAAGAGCTTACCAAGTATGGAAGAATAATCTCTTTTGGCAAGGCAGCCTCACAATTACATTCTTCACTTCTTGCAACACTTGATTCAAAGGTATCACATTAACAGAATTCTTTTTGTCTACGTTTTCACTGTCTTTTGATTCAAAATAGAAAAAAATGGATTTATTAATTACTGTTTGGTGATGCTGATATGATGAAATGGAAGAATAGATCTTATATTTCATGCTTTCAGTATAGTCAATTATGAGAATTAGAGGCTAAATTTTTTGTAGTTCTTAGTGCAAAGTTCATTGCCCTTGAGAACATAAGATTTAGTATATGGTGCCTGGTTTATAAGTGTCAATTTCTATATGTTACATGTTTTAATTGGGTGAAGCCCTGCAATTAGATCAAGAAACTTAGCATATTCATTATATATCTTAAAATAATAAGAAATAATAATAATGAAACACATATTTCATCGTCAACAGGAAATTTCAAGTTTAAGTACTGCTACTCTCAACTTATCATGTGGGGAGGTGTGGACTGAATACAACGAGATGAGCAGGGAAAGCATAAGAAGGGTTGCTGAAAAAAAGGCTTATACGGCCTCTACAGTTTTTGATCTACTTCGTTCTGTTGCTCCAAAAACAATGAAACGTGCTGAGGCTCACTTCTCTCATGGCATAGCAGAGAACTTGGATGATCATAAATACACCCATCAGAAATACTGGTCTAATCCACTTGAGACCAAGTACGTACCTCGTGGAATATCTTCTCACTTATTGTTCCTGCAAAAAAGAAAAAGAAATAGACACCTTTTGATTTTTGCCACAATTCCACAATTTGAATACATTCATGTTCCTCGAGACTGATCATGATTAGGAATTCTTAGTATCCAAATTGAGCATCAATACTAGATCAGTTCTCAGATGCTAATACTAATTTTATTCTCCCCATTTGGTTTATCAGTTTAATAAATTTGAATTCCTGATTCAGACTGCCAGAGGCTCCAAACATGGAAATATACTGTCTATATGGAGTGGGAATCCCAACTGAAAGGTCATACGTATACCAGTTATCTGCTTCTGAAAAGTGCAGGAGCATTCCTTTCCAGATTAACAGTTCAGCAGAAGGAGAAGACAAGGGAAGAAGCTGCTTAAAAGGAGGTGTGTATTTTGTGGATGGTGATGAGTGTGTGCCGGTGATAAGTGCAGGGTTCATGTGTGCCAAAGGGTGGCAGGGAAGAACACGCTTCAATCCCTCCGGCATTTCTGCATATGTGAGAGAGTACGTACTCAAACAATCACCAAGTCTACTTCAGGGGATGAGAGGCCTGAAGAGTGGAGCACACATTGATATCCTGAGAAATTATGCATTGATTGAAGATGTTGCACGAGTTGCCGCTGGAGCAACAGGTGCAGACATCAGAGGTGACAGGATATTTTCAGATATCATAGGTATGGCCGACAGGATCGACCTAAGGCTGTGATTATTATGTCTAACAATGTTACTGTCAAGCATGATTGGAGGAATAGGTAGGAGGACAAGGAGGAGGAGGAATTTTATAAAGTACAAAGGTGCATGCACAAGGTGTCAAAAGAACATAATTTGATTCTATAAAGGAAGAAGCAAATTCCGGCTCTGTTGAAGGCAACATTAATCACATTAACTTGTGTTGCGATTTTAATTGTAGGTTATGCTGTTGTCTCTCTATGCAATTAATCACATTACATCTACCATTAGTTTATATAATTCTATGAAGGTCAATGAAAAGATTACAGCTTCTCTCTTCATGTTTATTGAATATGAAATTTAGCCAAAGTGCCATTATATGATGAATGATGATTAAATGATGCCATCATGGGGAAGCTTTCTGAGGAATATTGTACTTATAATTTGAAAGCTGAATTTGACCTAATTGCAATCAAGCCAAACCACAGTTAGGCCAAATAAAATCTAGTTAGAATTAAGCCAAACTGCAGTTAGACTAATTAGGCCAAGAGATCTGACTGCGGTTTGACTAGCACCCTAATTAAATATTAAAATTCCAATTAAATCCTATCATAAACACGATCTTTTAGGAGCAGGTTTTTTTTTTTTTCTGAAGCAGCATTTAATAATTCACAATTTAAGGAACACACTTTTTTTTTTAATAGCTATATTTGAGTTTCACCATCACTGCTTCATTTTCCTTCTAGTTCAGTTTCTTTCCCCCTCATCTTCATTTCACGTCAATTAGAACTAATTCGTATTTAAAAAAGTGCTTTTCAGGGAATACAACATAATTCAAGGTAGGAAAATGAGATGAGAGGTAGATGATATGAACTCCCAAGTCAACGAAAAGGAAAAATGCTGATATTCTCTTGTGCGGGCGGGCTCGATAGGTTGGTTGGTTCTAGCTTTTTCTTTTTCCTTTTCTTGGCCAACAACTGTTGATCTAAGCAATCAGGTCATATGAGAGTCTCCGCAAATTCGTTATGCTTTGAAAGATGGAGGGGGGAACAAATGCAATTGTATTGATAGGGTTCCAACTATGAAGCTCTGAGATGGATGATTCCAAGGCAGTGGCTGAACGTATAGGATCCAATTATGAGTTTGAGATCAGCAATGAAGGTCATGCAGATGCTGGTGCAATATCAGTCACATGCTAATATGCTCAATAGATGGTGGATTTCAGGCAGCAAATTAACATTTTGGAATTTTTACCACTATTTCACTCTATTATCTGTTCAAAACTTTCTTATTAATGTATTTTGGTTCCTTCAGAACTGTGGAGATCTAGCCGGACCAATTTCAATTGAAGATGTTAACTCAATACGTTAGCTGTAATCGAAAGTATATTTTGATCATCACTGTAAATAAGAAAACTACTTGCTGAATACTTTGATAGATCTATTTATCAATATAAATAAAACTAGCCGATGCTAGCCAAGAAAGTTGTTGAAAAATTAACAACATTTTGCATGTCTTTTCTACTAAGTTTTTCAACAAAAGTATGGATAGAACACATATATTTTTTATATATAGCATTATGGGATTGGGTCTTTTCAATAATATATATATATATATTATTTTTCATGCCCTTATGTCCCATTCTGGCCATGCGTCTGGTGATTAAGGCTAAGCTGCACACTGACAAAAACAAGAATGCTCAAAAATCACTTGTTAAGGACAGATACTAGTAAGTGACCAACGTCTCTTTATCACTACTACAGTCTCTTTTTGGCCTGTATTTTGGTTTTGAGCAATGTAGATAACGGACTAAAAAGGCATCTGCTTGCTTATCCACTTTTAGTCCAGTAAAACAATGTTCTGCATGTAAGTTTTATGGCGTTCCATCACTCAATACCAACAAAAGTTGATAATTAATGGACGTCTTTATGAATATGATTATGAGTATGGATATGAATTTTTCTATTTTGGCATAAGTTGCAACATCAGGAAGTTTCTCGGGACAGCAGCTACCGCTCTGCGGGCTCCAGCTTCAAAGCACCAGACTATACTCAGATTGTAACAGTTCCCGACACTTAAAAGCACTTTCCAAGTCTTCTCTCTCTCTCTCTGAACACGAAGCTCATAGCTGAAAAGAGATTGAAACCATGGAGTATTCAAGTTCTTTCATGACTTCCCTTCTTCTGGTTGTGGCGCTCAATGTGACTGATGGGCAGCCTCTGGTCCCTGCATTGTTCATATTTGGGGACTCTCTCCTTGATGTGGGCAATAATAACTATCTTTACACTGCTGTGAAATCAAATTTTCCTCCTTATGGAGGGGACTTCCAGAATCACCTGCCCACCGGAAGGTTCTGCAGTGGAAAGCTTGCCTCAGACTTTCACTGGTACTATTTACCGATAATGCATACTATCACTCATGATATCTTGGTTTTTGGACTTGATTTGTGTTTTGTCCCACCCACCGCAGCTGAAAAGCTTGTATTTACGTCGTACCCACCAGCTTACCTCAACTTAATGAGCAAACGAAAGAATATTTTGAATGGTGCTAATTTTGCCTCGGCTGCTTCTGGTTACTATGAATTGACAGCAAAGCTATATGTATTTGCGATTACAACTTCACTCTCTTCTCCCTGAGTGCTTCTCATTATATTGGTGATGTTCTTTTAAGTGTGACATTTTTCTTCTGGATGTAGCATACAATACCGTTGAGTCAGCAGCTGGAACACTACAAAGAGTACCAGAATAACTTGGCAGAAGTAGCGGGACGATCAAATGCTTCATCAATTATATCTGGTGCTATATACCTTCTCAATGCTGGGAACAGTGATTTTATTCAGAACTATTACATAAATCCCCTGCTCTACAAGGTTTACTCAATTGATCAGTTCTCAGACATCCTGATACAGTGACTCCAATTTTATTCAGGCATGTCCTTCTCTCAACCTTGATTTCTTAGCTCTTGCCTAGCCTAAGAAAGTCTGACATGAAAGTTTTCAAGCTGAATCTGGTGTCAGCAAACTAGTCAATGGCAAATTAATATGCATAAATGTTAGAGATGAATCTGACTGGCTTGCTGGAGTATGCCAGATCAATATAAGATCTATCCCGCGCCATTTATTGTACTTTTGCAAATTCAGTTGACTACTTTTAATTTGCAATTTGAAACATGTTTGTGACAGAATTTATATGCTCTTGGAGCAAGGAGGATTGGCGTGACAACAGTGCCTCCTATGGGCTGCCTACCAGCAGCCATTACTATATTCGGCTTTGGTAGCAATGATTGTGTGGTCAGGCTAAACAATGATGCTATTAACTTCAACAGAAAGCTACACGCCACATCTCAGAACTTGAAGAAATTGCTTCCTGGCCTCAGTTTGGTCTACCTTGACATCTACCAACCTCTCTATGCTCTCGTAACCAAGCCTTCCGAAAATGGTACAAGTTCTAGCTCTGCTTCTGCACTGCTCAATGAGCTATCTCGTTTTGGCTGATGTTGTTAATGAGTCTCAGGTTTCTCTGAAGCAAGCAAGGCTTGCTGTGGAACAGGCTTGGTGGAGACATCATTTCTGTGCAATAACAAGTCCATAGGAACATGTGCTAATGCATCTGAGTATATATTCTGGGATGGTTTTCACCCCTCGGAGACTGCAAATAAGGTTTTCGCTGATGATTTGCTAGCTGCTGGCATCTCTCTCATATCCTAATCATTAACCAATCAATGTTTCGAGTTTCAACCACATTCAACTTTAGAATTTTCAAAAATAGTTGTTACTGCTGTTATTGAAGTATAAGTTTTACAGCTTAGTATGGGTACTTGGTTTTGTGTTATTGAATAGAGTAAATCACTACACGTACCTTCCCACCTATTGTGAATAAACCACTGAATGGGGGCCAAAGACTGGCTTTAATGATTTTCAGAATGACTAGAAACATGATGAAGACTCGTCCCTGAAAAGCATTCATAGGGATTAAGAAATAGGGATCACATCAATGTTCGAAATGCCTTTAACTAATCAGGGATTGGAAATTGGTCTTCCGAGTTATAGATGGCAAACAAACCCGGTAATTCTTCAGAGAAAATCCAAAAACAAGGGGGCAAGAATTCACTCCCCACTTACAGCTTCTTAAAAGAAGGTACGAAAGCTACATAACAGCCCAGAAGCAAACACAAAACAACATTGGGAGATTTATAGTCTTCAAAGATCATCTAAACTATTGTAATTTACCCAAGTTAACAATAACAAAACAGAGAAATTAGTTCTACTTGGAGTACTTATGACAGCAATGCAACAATCGTTTTACATCTGTATCATTTACAATAACTTCAGCATTCACATTATCGTTAGCATAATTCTTTGCAGCAGTCCACTGATTCAAAATGCTGATCATCCTCCTGAGCTATTGCAAAGGTAAAGGAAACAAAAATAAATACGTTATTTCCATAAACTATCACAGTTGTCATCTAGAACTGAGCCAATTAGGACAGATAACGAAATTTGGTTTTCTAATCACACAATAATAAAAGTAATAAACAGAGTGTGATTTACTCCAGTATCTTTATACTGGGAATCTAATTTCTAAAACTCTGATACTAAATTTCAATTCCTATCATCTACATGGGTCTCATAATTATGAACGACAAATGAAACTATATAAAAAGGATACAGATGTGATCCTAGCATCTGCTGTTGATCCAGGAGGACAAAAGCTCTCATGCCCATGTCTAGAATCATCTAATTGTTGGTTAAGAAGCTCGTCTTCAATCAGATCAACTTTGTCCACAAGGACTGAAACATAACGGTACAGACTCGATGGGCTCATTTCAGTCCCTTGAATTCTAACTAATACTCTTGCCATTATATTCCATAGTGCATTTCTTGCTTCCATATCATCCGAAGCAAAAGGGAATATGTCAAGCAGACCTTCTAAAAAGGACAAATCTGGTAGGTACCAATATGTCATTTACAATTTTTGCCAACTAATCCAGAAATATGGAAAATAATGAAGAATTGAAATTTATGGATAAAAGATAAGTATGTTTTACCCCGTGATATCTCAAAAGCTCGATCAGTTACCTCAGCTAAAATATTTGCAATAAGAACTGCAGCAGTAACACAACAGTTCGCAACCTGCAGAAGAGATATTTCAATGTGTTTTTACAGTTAACTAAACCATCTTCATCTCTTTCAACCCAAAAATGCATAGGTTCAGTAGATGCTCCTCAAGGGAAAAAGAAAAGATGAAGAAACCATTCTGTTCACTCCAAAGAGAAAAGGGGCTTTTTATTTAATAATAAGTAAGCGTGTAATGCACATTTTAGAATACATATATCATTGGAAAGTTCAGAACAAGATCCAGAATCTTTACAAACCCGAATCTGGCCAAAGATTCCAAACAACTTCTTTCAAAGCAAAGTAGCCATGCTACAAACAAGAATGAGCAGCAAAAGTTTTGAAAACCTTTAAATGTAGAGTCTAAGCATAAATTGTTTAAATCCAGACATTTACAGGCCACAAAATACCACAGCACTAATTTGAACTGTACTGCAATGGAGGTTATGTAAAATACATAAATAGTGACGGCGTCTGTGAACTATACCTCAACCTTATCTGGCAACTTAACCAGACAAGAAACTAATTCAAATAGCTCTTTACTTGAACATATTTCCTGAGAATGATCATCTATAACAGAAAGAGCTTCAATTACTCGAAGAATTGAATCAAGAATTGAGTACCTGAATATTAAGATATTAGTTTACTCAATATACAGCTGGATAGATAATTATATAATAATGTAAAGGTAAGGGAAAAAAAGCAATATGAACGAAAGAATTCATCACCGATATAGTGAGAATTAGTATCAGATGATGAAATGTCATTACAACAGAGCGTAGGATTCTTGATCAGAATACCTTTCAGGTATTCTTTCACTCATTAATTTGCTCATCTCAAACGCCAAGAGACTAATCAATAAACTTGTTAAACCCAGCTTCATCATAGGTGGAAGAAGAGCATCCACAACTTCCTGCGGACTTTCTAATATAGCTAGAATAAGCCCCATGCTCTGTTGAAAAGCAAGATACTCTTAGCTATTGATAAGATGGTAACTGTTAACTTACATTCCAACCAAAAAGAATACAAAAGGCAATCAAATAATTAGATTACTTTTATTTTCTCCAAAATATTAATTTTATTGTGCTGTTGGGCACATGTTGCATTCAACCAACAAGATGGCCCAGGGGGCCTCTGTTGGTGAAGAGCACCAGTTAAATGAATTTGCAATATATGATACCTTTCAGTATATTCCTGCAATGGAAGGATATAATAAGAGAGTTACTAAGTCATGCTGATCACCTGGGTATGTTTTCAATGTCAGTCTAAGGGCCCGTTTGGTTCTTCGTTTTGTAAAATTAAGTTAAGATAAATGAAGTTTATAAAAATGAAGTTTAGGTAAAGTAAGTTTGTTGTAAGTTGTTATGTTTGGATATTCTTTTTGTAAAAGTAAGTTTGACAAAAAATTTGTTTGGATGATAAGGGATAAAAGTACTTTTAGATATATAATATAGAGTAAATTTGTTTCTCCTTTTCCAAAACCCACGTTTTGTTAAAGGAAAAGTAACTTTTCCCCTCCTTTTCCAAAACCACAATTTAACCCACTTTTCATTTTTCAAAAAGTCAGTTTGTATTTCACCTGTGTTTGGCCAAACACATTTTTTAGAAAACCATGGTTAAAAACCATGGTTTTGTTTTGAAAAATGAGAACCAAACACGCACTAAGGGGTTAAAAAGAAAGCATCATGCCATGCATTCAAGCAAGGTTAATAAATTTTCCTTTACCGGATTTCATGCAACAAATTAAAACACACAAACCATCATTACCTTATCTATAAGCTGAGGGTTCAAGGTATTTTCAACAATCCATAAAATTCGACCTCGTATATGTTCTGACTGCAATGCCCCACACCATTTGATAGATTCACCACTTTGAATACCCACAGTTAACAATCTGTTTTCAAAACTAACTATAAGAAAAGTTTACAGCAAATAGAGGCAAGATAACTTTGTCATGATGCCTAATTTAAGACATGGCATTAAAAAAATGGGGGGAAATAAATAAATAATTGATTGATTGATTCAGCCATTTTTTAAGGTGTGATTAATGCATCTGTGCATCAATTTTCAAAATGCCAATCAATAATAATATATGCATGGATCAAATGATTCTATTTCCTTGATGGCAAAGAAACATTAGATATGAGGTAAGCAATTTCTTTCCCAAACAAGTTCTACATTATAGAATACTAAAGTTAAAATAAAGAACAAGAAAATAAGGCATAAATGAGAAAACAATTATCAAATATTAGTCCATACCAAAATGTAGTCAGATTGTCACCAGAAAAAATGAAGTCAGATATCCAAGCTTGTCAAGAATCAAGTGTACTGAAAATACATCATACCGGCATGTTTCACAAAGGCATTGGGGATCATCCAGAAACAATTTGTCCACAAGTATCTCAATCAGTCCATTGGTTGAGACTATATGTTTCATTGGAACTTCATGACAGGCTAGATTACCACAAATTCCTATACTTATTTCCTGGAGAAATTAAACCATAACATGATGTGAATGAAGCAAAATTAGAGTTTGCTTAATTATATTTTATTTTCACAAAACAAACAATACAGTAAAAAAGAATGTGATTTATGGAAGAAAGATAAGTGTCTTACAGTAACACGCATGGATTTGCAAACCATCAGATTAGCTAAAATAACTTCAAGTATGAGATTCTCCACCTGAAAAATTATGCCCCATAACTGTTTCAGCTCAGTTACAATCAAAAGCTTGAATTATTCAAATCAATGACAAGGTATATGTAATCACATCATTGTTAAGAGAAGTAAGATGATGACTAAAATGTCAATACAACAAATTCTACCAACAGAAATGCAAAGTAATCAATTGATTAGGAACTTGATGATTAATGAAGGAGAGTGCGTTGGTAAATATACATCATATCATAAGGGCATTTTTTTTTTAAATGAACTTTCCTTCAAAAGGAACATCAAAATGGTTTTGAAGGACCATGTTGTCAGTTATGACAATATACTAAATCTAATCAGCTAATTATTTGGATAGAACACATCCATATCAGAACTTGTTTTAATTAGATATTGTATATATATTAAAACAGAAACACATTCAACCTAACAACCATGTACCATGAGTTCTGCATGCATTTTACTGGCAGCTAGATCCCACAAAATGCAACCATATTCCTCCCAGACCTCTTCTACTGAGCCACCAAATTGTTCCAGTCTATTACACAGATCTTTATGTTCTCCTTGCTGATAAGAAAATTCACCAGACTTATCAACATCCATATTCCCAGATTTTTTCTGTGATGATTCAATATTTTCATCTTTAGATGTGGAGGTTGCATTCCCTTCTTTGGTACAGGTAGGTGATCCTTGTTCTGGGGCATCAGAAGCAACTCCATCACAACTATTATCAGTACCAGACCCAGAAGGCAGAAGCTTCCTTATCAGCGATATTATATAACTTGGATCAACTGTTGTTGATACATCAAAAAACTGCATCAGAAATATTTCAAAAAGAATCACTGCATAAGAAGATAGGAAGAAAAAAAGGAAAATGAAGCCAGCCTTGCATTTCAATCTAAGAAACATTTAAAGCAAAATGAACAGGTAATGGCTTCATAAAGTATAACCACATTTTGCAATCGTATTTGAATCCGCAGCAAGCACTTGCTTTTCTCTCTTCACTTAATCAAATCAATCAAGAAGAGATTGATATCTTCTACCTTTCAAATGAGTTGTAACAAACTTCTTGAAGATAGTGTCACGTGTTGTTCATTAATACTCGTGGTTGAATCACAAGCTTTCAAAATATCAGTTTCTGGCCTTTCTTTGGAGAAATTTGAAAGCGAGCGTAGGTGTAGGAAAAAGTTTCACATAAACTTGGACTATAGGAAAGGTAGAAGAGCCATGAACCTAATTTCGGTGTCTACTTCCCTTTGAAGACTCGAGAAATCGAACCGAGAAGCTACCCTGGCCTCCAAAATTTTTATCGACAAGATTTTAAATTTAGCACACAAATTCACTGAACGCTGATAACCCAATAAAGTAAAAGTGGGAGAATCAGCGATTAAGCAATATATAGAGGATGTTTGCCCATTTAAAGCAGCAAGTGCATTGGTTGCAATCTAACATGCTATAAGACGTGTAGATGATAACCTCGTCAGAAGGAGCAGATGGATGGTGTGTCGGACCAGCAAACTCTTCTTGTTGATGTTCTTCTTCTTCAATAGCTAAGTCAGACCGAACCCCCATCACCCTCGGTTGTTCCCTCCAATTTCCAAGAATCGAGTATAGCTCATGAGCGATGCCGTCCACAGCTGTTTAGGAAAGCGAAATATTTAGCCTACCCTGCTACTTACCCAAAATATTATTTAATAATATAGTAATTTATTATAAATTTTGTATCCTATATTAATGTTTTTTTGACAATTAGATTAGATTATTCAAATTTTACACGAAATCTTAAGATAAATCACATAACTGTTGGAATAACGTCATTGTCTATCAATTTTATTTTACATAAAAATATACTCCCTCTATTTATATTAAGGGATAAAAAATAAAATAACATAGATTAATAGATTAAGAAAAATGATAAATTTATCTAAAATATAAAATAATTTTTAAAAATATTCTCATTTAATATTAACAACTTTTACCATATGTAATTAATATAAATAAAAAATATTTTATTAATTAGAGATATTTTTTAAAAAAATTATTATATACACCAAATAAATTTCCTTCTCCCTTATATTTTAAAATATAAAAATTTTTACAATGACCCTTTATATTTATATTAAGGAAGGAGGCATTATATATACACATATTACTTTAATTAACTTATTAATGACAGCAGCGATTACCACGTGTCAAGGTAATAGAACATTTGGAAAATGATATGATAACGCGAGACGAAGCTAAATTTCAGCCACCAATCCCTGCTTCCACGACTGTCTCTCTTTTTCCCTCCCTCCTTCAGAAACCTGTCCGCTTTCGTCCGTGAATGAAAAATGAAAACACAATAACGTGTCCAATGTAACTAAATCCTCGCTTGGTCTTGATGTTTACGCCCCACTTGTACTCACTCCCATTCTTACCTGCATTGTACATGATCATCGCTACCATAGCCACACCAGAACATGGCTTTAACTTGGTCCCGCCTGCTTCTTTCTCGTTCTTCACCCACCAACCACTCCTTCTTCTCCGATCTTACCCTAACTCGCTCTGCTGAGATGCTATGTCTCACATCTTCTGCTCTAGTCCACCGAAGCAACGTCTCCGTAGAGCCTCCATTTCCATTCACAGCGAAGTTTTTGACGCCCGGACTCCAAGTCCAATGCTTCGCCAAATCTACGGAGGAGGAGCAGTGGACTGCTGCGGAAATTGCCTTATCTAGTTCCAGCGAAGCCAGACATGACGAAGCAAATGAGGCTCAGAGATCCACCACCACCTCGTCTGGTGATTCTCTTTCTCTTGGAATTCGGGAGCTGGTTTATGAGGTTTATTGTTATCGCTTACCAGCGCCGAGTAAAGTAACAATTTGGTTGAATTGATAGGTGTAACATGCAACGAGTAATTCATGTGCTCCTGAATTTCAGGGACTCAATGAATTCAATAATTCAAGGGGCCAACTTGTTAGTTTGCTCTTATTTTTCTTTTTAGGGGATTCCTTTGTATAATGAGGTAAAATGAAACATGTCGTAATTATTGAAAACAAAGAGGAGATGTGTCCACTGATTTTTTTCTTCAGTCGCCTAGCTGTTTTTCTAGTTCCATTTGATTTCTTCACATGATTGTTTTTTTTTTCTTTTTCTATTTTCTGTGCGTGAAGGTTTTGGAGGTTAACTCTAATGGAACGGTATCAACTAAAAAAATCAACAGGAGACAGCTATTGAAGTCAAGTGGTATAGAATTCTATGCCTAAACTTGGAAAGATCCCATGCTATTGACATGGCATTTTATCATATTCAAAGTTCCGTTTGCTTAACTTTCTCGAAATTGCATGACAGAAAATTGTCCATATCTCTATGTAATTACAATTACCATAACCGTTGTTTTTTTTATTTTATGGTCCAGTGCACCCAACAGACTGTTCCTTTACGTTGTGTATTGGTCATTCTATGGAATTCATTGAACCCTCCAAAGTGTACTTTGTATCATCTAATTTTACCGCTCTGTTTTACGAGCATCTTATTACCAGGCCTTCGTCCACGAGATGTTCGAAGTGTGGATCCATGATTGTTTTTGACGAATTCAATGCCTTCTTTGCTGGTATGCTTTTGTTTACCATTTCATGGTATTGGTGCAACTAGACACTTATTCAAATGAGTCGTATTGGTCACGACTTGTGGATAGATTTTATTATACATTGGTGTTCAATTCTGAAAGTTATTTTTCAGTTAGAACTCTTATAATTTGATGAACTTAGTATTAATTCCCTTATTATGCTACGTGTTTTGATCAATGCAATCGTTAATGTGATGGAACGTAGTCAGTACACGATTCATTTCTTCGAAGCTTTTATGAAGGGGGAAGGTTCGGCTGTTGTTGAACAGTTGGAATATTCATTATTAATCAACAAGTCAGCTTCAAATTTTTTATTTGTTGACCAATTATAGGGTAAAGTCATACCCAAATTATTCTCTTCTCTATTTTGAAAAATTAAACTCCCCTTCTTTGAAACATTGATTTCCCCTATAACGAAAGATAAGTTACAATTACGCTTATTTTACCTAAAAGAACTATATATTTATTACTTACATAATATAATGTATCATAAAGATATATTTGACCAATATAAAATAGTCACTTATTTAAATTTTGAGTAAATAAAATTTAGGGTTTTCAAAAAGAAATAAATAATAAAATAAAAGTTTCAAAATATTTTCTGATGTTATATTTTTAGTTTAAAAAATTACGATTATCCATAAGGTTGTTTTGATCATGGTTTTAAGTAAGGTTTGTATATATTTACGTAACATAGGGGAGGGTTTTGCAATTTGAACATCTCATGAGGGAGGAGTAAGAAATTTTCCTAAGTTATAATATAAAAAACTGTTTGAAAAAGATTACCCCACTAATGGGTTTCCTGTTAAAGATTAATATTCCACATCTAGTAAATTGACTACACTATTGACCTTCTTTTAATTTATCAAATTTCTGCTTCTTGTATTAGGTCCGTTAGCATGCTAGACTTCTAAATTTGGGTTCATTACGAGCAATAGCAATGCAAGAGCGAGTACTTCTATTTGACTATAATTGGTAATGTTTTACTTTTGAAATAGCTTATTTAATTATTATATGCTGCTTAACTATCATTATTTATGTATATAAATATAAGAATGAACACCTGCATCTGTTGATACTTATCAGTAAAGGAGGGAAAGCTTTTTTAGAGTCATTGCTGCCTCGGTTTAAACCCTAAGAACAACAACGGAGGACCATTCATGCCATTTGAACTTGAGGTTTGTCTGAATACAAAACATGCTAGAGTTGCTGTCAATTCCTGATGTAGTCTTTTGCACTTAATGCTATTATTATGGACTTTAGCATAATGACAAGTGCTGAATCTATAACCTTCAGGTTGTTGAAGCAGCGCTGCTTTCAAGAATACAGCACTTAGAGCAGAAACTGATGCACTTAGAACCTCGTGTGAGTATGTGAACATAGTGAGTAACCGTATATCTATGCAGATCCCCTGCTCTCGTTTAACTTCTTGAGTAAAAATAACTAGTCTATTTACTGTTTCCTAGGTTCAAGCTCTTCTTCAGGCCTTGCCAAACCGATTGACTGGTAACATATTGGAGGAACTTCGAATTAGCAAACAAACTTTGGTATCTTATCTGTTATTTTCTTTGAAGAAGTTACCTGTCTTCAGTGGTACTGGTATATGCACCATGGCCTCTGGTCATCATTTGCTACTTTGCCAAATTGCTAGGTTGAGTTAGGTTCAAGGGCAGGAGCTCTCAGACAAATGCTGCTTGACCTTCTGGAGGACCCTGTTGAAATACTCCGTATTTGTATTATGGGAAGAAACTGCACACTCAGGAAAGGACACGGTGATGTAGATTGCTCAGTGGCCTCAGAAAAGCAGATTGCAGAAGGTAAGCTATTTAAAGGTCTTTTTTTAGTTGCTGTCATCAATATGGATCTGACTTTGCAGATAATTTTTAAGTCTATAGCAGTTTTCCAATTTCATTTCTTTCTCATGATGTATATGTAGAGGAGGAGGAGGAGGTTGAGATGCTTTTGGAAAATTACCTTCAAAGGTTATTCTCTATCTTAATTTGAGCATTAAACTTCATCATTGATATGTATGTTTGTGTGCTCTGAGGATTTCATCTTGTCAGGTGTGAATCTTGGCACGGCCAAGCTGAAAGGCTTCTTGATTCTGCAAGAGAAATGGAGGATTCTATATCTGTCAGTTTGAGGTTTGAATATGTTCTCTCTTTCTGTCACCATCCTTCCCTTCTGGAGGATTCTTAGTTGTTGCAGTGGAAATTTAACGTAGGTTGCCTCATAATGATTATTCACCGCTGACAGAAAAGTAATTCTTAGCATATGAAAGATCACTTAGTTTTATGATGAAGCTACTATTGAACTAGCCAGAAGATACGGGATTGTACTTCTATTTATCTCTGTTTGTGCCTGCCTTAGCCAACTTTGGATTTAACGTACTGGCACAATCAAACAAGAGAAGACCGATCAAGAGGTTGAAAATGCATTATTGAGAAGTACTCCACAATCAAGAATGTACAAAATCTTGTGTGTTGCTGCTGTGAAGCTTCAAAATTAGAGAACCATTGAGATTTCGTTTGTGAAACAGTGCTGGACAAAGTTACTTCAGAGCACATGCATAAACTGAAACATAATCTAGCTTAGTTTTAAAAACCATATTTCAATGAAATACTCTATTGATGTCAATATACGAGTTATTTGTTATCAAACTTATTTGTTTTCATAAATTTAACTTCATTCATCAGCTCAAGAAGGCTTGAGGTTAGCAGAGTGGAACTGCTTCTCCAGGTTGGAGCATTCTGTTTGGCAGTTGGCGCCCTTGTAACAGGTATATTTTTTTTCCAAAAAAAAAAAAATTTTGTTGTAAAATGTAGAATTGCTCGATGTGGTATTAAATGGAATGTTAGAAAAGGTGCAGTTATCTCGAATTCTTAATTTTTTTCACTGCCCATGAATAATGAAGTCATATGGGAGGATCTAGTTTATTTACCGAGAGAACATTTTTTCATTACCTGATCTATAGTTAATATCAAGATATAATCTCTAAATTTCAGGTATTTTTGGCATGAATCTGAAGTCCTATCTTGAAGAACGTGTGGTATGTGAGTTGATGTTGGATGTTTTATTGCATGCATGAGATGTTTGATCATTCTTGTTAGTGATTGGCAACTAGTGTTGATGAAATGACCATATTTTTGGATTTGATGCAGTTTGCATTTTGGCTGACAACAGCTGGGATTATAGTCGGTGCAGTTGTAGCCTTCTTGCTTATGTATTCCTATCTCAAGAAAAGGAAAATATTTTGACTCCAAGAGACTTAAAAATTAGGTACAAAAAGCTTATAACTCTGTTTGCCTATTTCCCCAGCAATGCCGCTATCAACTCCCATTCGAAATTTATTTATTTTCTTTCATGAACTTGAGTACGTGACAGGGAATCGTGGATCTCTCTTAATTTTATTGTCAGAATAGTTCCTTTAGGTAAAGCAAAATATTTGAAATACCGTTAAAGCCAAATCATTGTTATCGTCATAATTATGAAGTTTAGGTGTCAGAATCTGAAGTGCATTTGATCATAGTACAGGTGATATCCAAAATATGAAGAAAATTCGGCATTCGGCAGATATTGTGATTGCACGTGGTTGTGATCCGTAATGGATTTTTGACTGGCGACTGTAGATTGTGCGTATTGTTTACAAGCTGTGGGGTATGGACAATTGTTTATTCGAGGAGTTCATAATGGCTATGATAGTCAAGGTCTTAATGAGTTTTTGGAAACTATTCGTCCAGAAATTATTCATACGTTTGTTTCCTTGTTTTTCGCTTTGGCGTGTGTAACATGAGCATGCTTATACCTCATAGCATTCAAGAAATCACTTTCACATAATCTTGGCCTCTAGTGCACTATCTTACAACATGGTTGGGCATTGCTTCAAAAAGCATGTCAGTTGGATAGAATGGCGTCATTAAGCAATTACCTTGTCCAAGTAAGGTCTTATATTTTTTGATTTCCACAGAGGATGTGGCCCTGTTTGGTGTCACCAGGGGAAGAGGAAAGGGAATCTTTAGTACAAATATGGAAGTATGCAATATATATTTTTGCAATAATTACTCAATAATAACGGTCTCGCTTATATCTTTCTTTTTTTTTTTTCCTTGAAAGTTTAAAATATATTTTATTTACAAAATCATTATTTTCATTCTATTTTCTTTTTCTTTTCATTCTCCGTATCCAAGAGTGACACATCTTCACTCTAATAACGTTGCATTGAAGAGTGAGGAACTGCTGATTCTTTAAAAGTGACCTTCAGAAGTGGCGTTTGATCTTAGGAGTGTGATTTAGCAAAATAAGCAAACAATGCCAAATATAAGACCCAAAAATGCAATGGTAAGTCCGTCGCAACAATTTCTGATATGGAAATGAAACACCAACTCATTCAAATGTACAATTTGAACCCCTCAAATGTAGCATTTCTGGAAGATGAGAACCTAATCTACGGAGAAAGTTCAAACAAACTATCCTAAAAAAGCAAAAAAAAAAAAAATGTACAGCATAGCGCCCTTGATCCTTTCATGATGACGGAAGCTATCCTTAAGACACTCCCAAATCTCAGTATTGTAGCAGACATTCAGCTGCCCTCACTCCATTAGGGGCTTCCCAAACGACAACATTTTGATATGACCTGTATTGCACTCCAAGGACAGGTATATCTGATGCGTGGAAACAAACCAGGTTGCACATAGAACCTAGACTTAATTTGCATCCAACTTTATCACTTTACAGATTGGGACTTTTTGAGTGATTTTGGAGTTCCATCAATGGCTATATTCCCCACACCAATTTCCACTGCTTCCCGCTCAGCCTTATTCCGCTTTGTTTCTTCAGGTATTCCCCCTTCCATGGCCTCAGGTTGCACAGTAGTCGCAGAGGGCTGAAGAATCTGAGGACCAGCACTGAACCAGGTATGACTAAGGCACTGAGCAGCTGTTGGTCTATTTTCAGGGACAAAATCAAGTATTGGAACGAGGAAGTTAGTCATGTCTTTTGCATCTTGCACACTGAAATTATACTTCTCCATAAGCACCTTATTAAGAGGCCAGAAACGCAACCGACGAATGTGCCTTAGATCACCATATCTATTAAAGAATTCCCGAGAATAGCGGCCACCTAGTGCAATCTTAAATGAAATATTTGTTCGGTTTTAGCAAAAGAGAACAAATAAAATAGTTATATCAATTACTTCAGAATGAGTTGCTGTAAGACTACTGAACTGATTCTTCAACACATTATAAGCAAATGATAGTTACAAATTTTCACTATTTTCAGTAAGAGACGCAGCAATCCTACAATCCTACCTTGCGAGGCATCATTCCAAGAAGTTCCATCATCAATGCCAGATGATCCTGTAAAGGGAAAAATTAAAATATTACTAATGGGATTCATTGATATATATTCGCTGAGGTTGAAGCCCAAAAAAACACATCACATTCTTAGATATTTTATAACTTTGTTTGATTTAGGTTAACCACCAGTATCGTGAATAACTGATGGCATTGAAAACAAATTTCACAGTATCAGTTTTTTCAATTTTACTTAAGAAATACCAGGGAATAGTGCCTCAATGATCTTGGTGAATTCATTAGCTCTGTCTATCATTAATTGAGATTTTTCAGCTACTCATTACAGCCAAAAAAGTATGGTGACACCTCCCAACAAAAAACAAGTAAATATAGTTCAAAACTTGGAAAATTACAGTATCTTCCCTTTTTCTCTAGCATCCTCTTGCAATCACTTGGATTATAAGAGCATAAAATCAAACCAAATAGTTAAGGATCAGAAAAACTACAACTATTTCATAAAAACTTGCAACAGCTTACCGGTTCTAGAAAAGGTAATTGTTCTAGCACAAATTTGAAGACAACTACCACTTTCATAGTCCAAAATAGGGGAACTTACCTCATCCCTGTCATAGTTGTCACCACTGTGAGGATCAAAAAGAACATCACCAGTGGCAAGCTCAAAGCAAATGCAAGCAAAAGACCATAGATCCGCTGGAGTTGAGTATTTAGATCCAAGAATAACCTCAGGACACCTATACTGCCTTGTTTGTATATCATTTGTGAATTGTTTGTAAGTCCAACAAGCATTTCCAAAATCAACCAGCTTGCACTTTAGATCAACAGCTGCAAGCAACTTCTTTCTCATGGAACGGCTACTTTTCCTGTGACTATGACTTCCTTGTGGAACATCCTCAGTTCTGATAATCTTTGTTGGTTCATCTTTACTCACAGAACTATTTGGTTTATCTTCAGCAGCTTCAGCATTTGATTTTAAATCATTACTGGAATCTTCTTGATCATGGTCTTTAGGACCATCTTCAGCTTCTTCAGTAATTTCATTCTCAACCTTAGCCTTTCTATGCATTGTCTTCCTTTGGTTCTTGATCAGAATTCCATTCAAACTAATGTTGTCTTTAGCGACCTCATTCTTGGATACAGAGTTATCCTTGGTGCTATGAAGGATGAGTGGGGCACCAGACTTTCTGTGATCCTTAGACGGATCTATCATAGACAGAAGCAATACGTTCTCTGGCTTCAAATCTGTATGTATTATGGAAAGTTCACGATGCAAGTAATCCAAGCCCACCAAAATATGGTAACAAATTTCTTTAACCATGGGGAGAGGAACCCCTCGGTAATCACTATACTTGATAAGTGTCAGAAGATTGTCACCAAGAAATTCAAATACCATACACACATGCTGACCATTAGGACCTGAATGTTTGAAGTGATCCAAAAGCTTTACAACACATTTCTTGTCATCTGGGTCCCCTTCTGCAATCTGTTTAAGAATCTTTATTTCATCCATTGCAGCTTCAGTATAGTGCTGAGCACTCTTCTGAATTTTTAAGGCCACATAACGCTACAAACAAAGAATTTTCCCCATCGTTGAGAGAGATAAGTATTAGAATTAATGCCATGCGTTTTTAAGGTTCTCAAAGATGAAAGAATAACAGTCACGAAGATTAATGATATCTGTTTACAGGAAATTGAATGATGCGCAATAGATGATACTAGATTTTACCAAGGATCAAGCAAATAATAAATAGCAACAAGGCAACCCAATATGAATAAGTATCGAAAAGTTGTCTGCCACCAGAGAGAATGATAATCAATGTGAAACAAAACCAAAAAATTGAGCAGTTGACTGTAAATGGACCCTTTTGAAACCAAACATCTGACCATTGTAGAGCAACTTTAAATTATATATTTAATTTTATCAACCACCAGAGAATGTTGGATTAAGATGAGTCCTAACAGCCAACAGAGGGAGGAGAGACTAGAAAGCGCAATATAATGGGAAATAAGCTTTACCCAAAGTTCCTTCATTTTCCCACAAAATCTGACTTATGCTCAAAACCATTGCTTGGTATTGTCAGGGATAGCAAATAAAGACAATGCCACGTACCGATCTCTGGATGTCCCAAGCAAGCCACACAGTAGAAAAATGACCCCACCCAAGCTTGGTCTGCACCACGTAGCGCCCGTCTTTGAAAGTATCCCCAATTCGAACCGCATGGTAACCTCCCCGCCTGTAGTCCTCAGTTCCTTCATCCTCTGAACTGTAATCACTGTTGTCATTCTTGTCGCCGTTGCGGTCCTCCGCCATCAAAGGGCCCAAATGCAGAAAGCAGATCCTAGGCAATCGAGAAAGTAATAAGCAGGAACTTCAACGAGAATGTATACGGGTTAAGGTAGAGGAAGATTGAATTGGCAGAGGAAATAACGAGCAGCTTCGTTGGGTGGTGGAGATGAAAAAGGGAAATTAGGGTTTTTGAGTTCGTCTTGCCGGGAAAATTAAGAAATGGATATTAGTGGTACTGTGGCAGTGGATGAGAGTGACAGCTCAACTCTATACGCATAACTGTGGGAGGAAAATATGCTACGCCAGTTCGGGTCGTACTTAGCGGCATGGCGTACCCCAACAATCATCCAATGGTCGGTCTTTCCGGTGGGCCCCCACCTCATTCTTCAAATCTTACATCCTCGTCAGTCGTCGCCTTCTGAGCTTCCAGTACATCTTGCCTTGTAAATGCAAGACCAAGATGAAGATTACCTTTCATAGTCAACTTTATATTTTTGCTCTGAATGGATAACTTAATCGAACCTTTGTAATTTTGGCCAAAAAAAATTGAAAAAGAAAAGATTTTTAATTTATGAAATATATAATAAACATATAATGTTTTAGATATTAATAGAATAATTGTGATTTAATTAAAATTTTAAATATTTATTAGAAAAATCATAATTTATGATGTTATTATTAAGAAAAATTAGATTCTCCTTCCCCACAGGAGGAGGATGTGAATATGTTGGGCACATGTGAGACATTTTATTTAATTTTAAAATATATTGAATTTAAAAGAATTTTTATCACTAATTTCCATTATAAAAAAAATATCAAACGATATTAATTAAAATTAATATATATTTTAGAATTAAAAAATATTTAAAAAATTTTTAAATGTGGAACCTACCTAAAAAATGGGAAATGATGGATTTACTTACAAGAGAAAAAAAAAATAGAACCACTTAAATAAAAAAAGAAAATAGAAAGGAAAAAAAGAAGAAAGGGTACGAAGCTTAAAGTGAGGTGGAGCCACCGTTAATATACAATACTGGTTTCACTTTACTTTTTATTATATATTAATAATAATGCTTATTATTTTTAATGTACACAAAATTTGGGCCAATGTATACAAGCCCAAAAAGTAAATGAAAAGTAGAACTATTGGCCGGCCCAAAACCTACTATCGTCGGTTGTGGGAAGACTAGATTTGCCAAAGTCATGTTGGCCCCTCGTCCACTTGTTTGCCAAATTGCAGTGCGTCTTTGTTTGTGTTACAGGTTGCTAAGTATCATGTTCTGTATTATTTGAATATTGAATTGGTCAGGAATTCCATTTTATTTCATATAAACTATAAAAATAAGAAGGCAAGTCTTTTGTAGTTTCTTCTCTTTTCTTCTTTCTGTTTATTATTATTGGTAATGTATTTGGATAGGATGGAGGCGGTCTTTAACTTTATAGATTGAGAGATGCGAACAAATTCCATCATTCTCCACCAAAAAAGATTTTTGAAGAGGCAAGGAAAACAACGAACAAATGGTGGAGTCTTACAAAGATGTCCTACCCCACCTTGCAAGAGTTTTTTTTTTTTTAAATGATAGTTATGCATAAAAGTATAGCAAATTGATCTATAGCTTACTTGACACGAAAATTTAAAATTTTAAACATGTTTACGTGGAAAAAATTGAAAAGCAACGGAAGAAAAAAGTTAAAAGTAAAGTGAGAAAAAAAAAGGAACTTATGAGATTCACATGGAGCAATGTAAAAGTGTTCAAAATTAAAATTATTCCCACCAAATCAAGCAATCTCGGTTGGGTTGATTAAGTTTAAGAATTTTGTAAGAAATACAACCAAGTTTGGATTTTTTTTTTTGGTGTCAAAAGGGCATATTAAAGATGCAAATAATTACACTCAAGAGGGGCATTGTCTGGGGAGGGCATTTCCAATAGTGTCATCATCCAAAATAGAACAAAGGACTTGGGGGCCCGGAAGAGTCTGAGTAATGGGATCCTAGGGGCAGTACTTCTCTACACACGAGGACCTTGTTTTATTTTTAATATCTACCTTGTTGTTATAAACTACTACTATGAAAGGATTTGTAGTATAAGTGACATGTATGTATGTTATAGATCTAGACTTTTTATATAAATGATAATATATAAAAACCAACAAATAATAGAACTCAGTTTCTGAAAGAATCATATATAATCATACTTTTATGAAAATTCATGACCGGGGAGGGGGGGGGGGGTGTGTGGAGATTCCCTGATCAGAAAATAGTAGTAGGAGTCACCTTCAAACCTAACTGGACATCTATTTTCTACGTGTGAATATTTGTGTATATAAAGTTCGCAACAGTTCAAAAATAATTATTAGTATTATTATATATGCATGCAATATTATTATTTAAAAATATTTATTTATCCCTTTAATCTATGAAAGTTTTTAGCATGTGTTCTAATCCGTTCCTTGAAATTTTGCCCCTATGCCTCTTTTTTTTTTGTATGGTTTTCGTTTCTATTGGTTGGAGTTATTATAAGAAATATCATGTTTCCTATGACTGCATGCACCAGATAGCCAGATACATGAGCCCGTTTAGTTCAATTACCAGGAGAATTAGGTGATGTAATGTGAAGGGTGTGAAGTAATGTAATGGGATGATGATTACAAATAGATTTTAGTGGGTTTGTTTGGCATGATACGGTGGAGGTGAGAAGTAAATTTATTTTTTATATTTAATTAAAATCAAGTAAATGAGAAATGTCTAAAATGCCCTTGAATTAAAAAAAAAAACTCCTCTCTTCCTCCTTCTTCTTCCTTCTTCCTTGCCGGCGGCCTTACCGGCAACCATCATCAACAACCCAATTTGAAAATACATCCATGAAGGAAAAAAACTAGTGTGATGAATTTTTTTTTCTAGATGAATCAAACTCTGCAAGTGGAGGTCGAAAGCTCGATCAGAGCTGGCATTGGAGAACCTCGATCTAGAAGTGGAGCTTGAGATCTGGGTTGGGTGGGAGTCCTAGTTCGAGATCTAGAATGGTTGGGAGTTCAAGTTCGTGATTTGGAAGGGGTGGGAGGTCGAGATTTGTGGGTAGGAGTCCGAGTTCGCGATCTAGCCATAGCTTGATTTTCAGTCAGTGGCCGAAGTGGGTGTAGCATCCTCTGGCGTTGATGGTGATTTCCCCCTTTGTAATCATAGTAGCTCACATGAGGAAGATGGAAAAAGAGGAGGGACACCGACGATGAGAATGTCGAAGGTGGATGAAGATGAAGGAGGTTGGGAATGAGAAGCACGAAGAGAGAAAGAGGGAGGAAGGGTAAGCGTGATTTTTTTTCTAGAGGGTATAATAGTCATTTTATAGCATATCACCTTACTGTGAAGCCCTTCACATAAGAAAATGAAAGTGAACCGGTTTATATTAATTCAGGTAATCAGTCTCACACATGTGAAGAGCATCACCTGTAATATGACCCAATCAAACACACATACTTAGGTAATGTAAGTACCATCACCTCATATAGGGGGTCATACGAGTGAACCAAACGGGTAGATGGTGTATATATGTATAAGAGGATGTTGTCTCAAAATTGCAGCGACATTTGACCGTATCAACCAACTATTGTTGTCATAAAACATGACGGTGACTATAATAATAACTGACAATATACATCACTAACATAAGCTACACATTTTTTCAAGTGCTCGGTAATTTCAACTTATTCCTCAATTCAAACCATAATATCGATGACGTCTTTAAATTTTGATTATGTATATTTGTCAAAGGGATGAAAATAAAGAAGGATTAATTAATTGATATATTATATAAAATAAGTTATATATATAAATAAAAAAATAAATAGGAAGCTGCACAATTTATTAATTAAAAACAACACAGGTCATCTTAAATTTGTGCAATATACGGAGCCCACTTATAATTAAATAAAATAATTGGTATTGCCAAAATATTTCACAAGCAAGTTAATCAGTGATTATATTTGACTAATTAAAAGATTATAATTCTAGAATCAAATATAGATGCAAGTTTAGTAATTGAGGAGTATCGCAAAGAACATTTCTTGCAAGAAAAGTTCAGCATAGGTAGGTTGAAGAGAGTTGGGTATATCTGGTGCACAAGTCATATGCGCTTTACTCATACAATCCAATGGATAATTTTATTTTATTTTATTTTTTCAATTTTGTTAGAATAAACAACGAAGCTGACCACATATTTTAATTGACTCGTGCAATGCCGCAGAATACTTATTTCTCGGCCGGTTATTTTTGTTTATTTCAATGTAGAAAATGCCACCAATAATTTTTTTATGCTGAACTGACGTAAAAATTTAGTGTCCGTTTGCATTATTTTTTCATAAAAGATTTTTAGAATAACTATAATTTATAAAAATGAAGTTTGGATAAAGGTAAAAAAATTTACGATAAACTTGTTTAGATAAAAATAATAATAATTATAAATTATAATTTAATTTATAAAAATGTAAACTAAATATGCAATTAAACGCTAAAATATCATTTTGTATTGTTACATGGATTAGAAATGTTTGTAGGTTTCATGTATTAGTAAGGTTCATTTGCTGGCCACAGACTTTCCTGCGTTCATTCAGTTCGTCAAAGGATGACAGCGTCTTTGACTTCTCATGTGGACCCAGTCTAATAAACTCTATAATTATTTTTAATAAAATATAATTTAAATAAGTTGATTCTGAAGACTCATCATAAGCACCACATAGGCCATAACTTAAAAACGTCTCCTCTAAGTCACGATCTATCTAGAAGTTTTTCTTAATTCTAAATATAAATTATTCTTTATAAATTTTTAAAATATTAATTTTTTTTTTCTAAAATATACTTATTTATAAGAGAAAGAAATAGTGAATTATTTGAATTTATTATTTTTATTAGAGATAAAAATAAAAATTACATTAATTTTAAAATAATTTTAATGATATAATAAATTTTTCTTTATTATGGTGAGATAAATAAAAAATAATTTATATTAAATACTTTTTTGGGTCTCAAATAAAATATAAGGTACATTATGAAGGATTCCATGATCCAAAACATATCACACTTCAAGAAATTTTGTATCATTGAATGTTTGCTTTTCCAATATACTCTTCATTAAAATAAAGTATGAAAGAGAAATTTTGGATTCATGGAGAGCATGATAAACAATTAATTAAAGATAAATCTAAAAAAACATATTTTGCTCCAAATTAAATTATGGAGTAAATAATAATGTCTTATATTTAATATCAGAAAAAATATATTAAAATTAAATTCATATTTTTATAGACTATGGATTGATCATTGTGAACAGGTCCACCTTCATGATCAACCTTCATTAGTTAATCTTTAGGCTTAAAATTACTCAATTAACCTCTATAATTATGTTTTGAAATTTGAATCAATAAAGTTGTATATGCCTATTGAAAAGATTTTTTTTTTAAAGTTAAAACATATATGTAGCAATGGGTAATCCCTATAATTGTGATAATGAGACTAGAAATGTATTTTATTTTAATATTATTTACCCTGGTAAAAACTCATTTCGGGTTTGAATAAACCAAGTCTTTGTTGTGGTTGTGGGACTTAAGCAAGCCTAGTTAATCAATTCGTTGACTATGATTCTGGCAACAACATGGTGTGCATCTATCTTCTAGAAATTATCAATTTCTGTGAATCTAATCTTTCTATCATCACAATGCCCGCATCAATCAAACAAATGATAGCGTTTATTTTGATCCACGGATCGCCTCACTTCTGACCATGACAACGACAAGGATGAATAGATGTACAAAAACTACAAAGTACAATAATTTTAAAACATGGCGGCATAATTTTTGTTTGACCTTTTTTATTGTATAAATTAAAATTAAATTGCCTTTTATTTCCTTAATTTAATAAGTCAACCGCTACAAATATTTACTGTAGTTTATAGACACAAAATCATTAATCACCAGATATTGCTGTTGGATAAATTAAATTAGATGATTACCCTGAAATCATAACAAAGAATAATAAAGATGAATGTTAAAAATAAAATTTTTTTTGACTTGATTTATAATCATTTCCAAAATACTTTTTCTATTTTTTATTATAAATCATGTTTAAAAAAAATTTAAGTATATAAAATATAAGTTATTTTGTGAGTCTTAAATATTTATTTTCATGTCTGTCTCTAATTAAATAATTATGATGGAGAGAAATTAAAAAATAAAAATAATTAAGATGAATATAATTTAATAAGAATAATAGTGGGAAGGTATGTGTAATGGATATAATAATAGCAAAGTAATAGATATAAGATTTGACAGCAACTGGATGAATAATATTAGCTTTGTTGTGATTCAAATTGACGTTCTACTCCAAGCTATAAATGAAAATTACAAACAGAAGGAGAAAATAGACTCTAAAGAAGAGATGAAGGGAAAAGAAATGTCTAGGGAGAGGAGAGAATATCACAAGAAAAAAAAAGCCACTTAATATATCACACCCACCAACATAGTGCGTCTCCCACATATATGCCTCCCTCTCTCAATTTCAGTGGTTTTTTGTACGAATTCGGTTGCCCCTGCGCAATTCACTTTGTGACTTGTCCACCACTTATGGCTTAGTTGCCATCTGTCTTTTATGGGCCCCATTGATAATTGGCCTCAACATTACATTTCCAGCCCCATAGAAAAGGACCGTGTCCTCGTGGTCAAATGATAGATAAGTCTCTTGGAAATCGGCTAATGATTCCCAAGAACAAGTGTTACTAGCATCCTATTTAATTAGCAGTTGTGGAGTAATGGCATCTTTAACTTGAATGTGACGAATATCTAAGATATCCACAGGTTGAATGACTAGTCCTTCAAGGGTTTTCAACAAAGGAAGAGTTATATATTGTTGAGAAAGATCCCCAAAGCATCTCTTAAGGAGGGAAACATGAAAAATGGGGTGGATTCTTGCATGAGATGGTAGCTGTAATTTGTAAGCCACATAATTGATTTTCTCAACAATGGGAAAGGTTCCACAGTACTTCAAACCCAATTTGTGATTCCATTGGAGCTTGATGGAGTATTGCCTGTAAGGTTGTAGCTTGACATACACATAATCTCCAACCTGAAGTTGAATTTCCCTACGTTGTTTGTCAGCAAAATGCTTCATACGAAGTTGGACTTGTTGTAAATGATGTTTGAGTTGCAGCAGAACAACATCACATTTTTGTAACTAGTCCTGAACTTTAAATGGAGTAGAATCTGCAGGGGAAAATTGAAGCATGACAGGTGGATCATGATCATATACAACTTTAAAAGGAGTCATACCAAGGGTAGTATGGTAAGAGGCATTATACCAAAATTCTTCCCATGACAGATAAGAAACCCAAGTACACAGATTATGAAAAGCAAAACAGCAGAGATACGTCTCTAAATATTTATTGAAAGCTTCAACTTGTCCATCAGTTTAGGGATGGTAGGTAGAACTCATGTTGAAAGTTGTTCCTTGAAGCTTAAAGAGGTGTTACCAAAAAGAGCTTGTGAAAACTTTATCTCTATCAGACACTATAGATTGAGGAACTTTGTGCAGTTTAACTATAGTATTAACAATTAATTCTACAACCTATGAAGCTGTGAAAGAGGACTGTAAAGGTGCAAAATGACCATATTTAGATAATCGGTCAATGACGATAGAGATAATATAATAAGCCCTGGATAAAGGCAGGTTAATGATAAAATCCAATGCCGTGTCCTCTCAGATTTGATTAGGAATAGGTAATGGACTAAGAAGGTCAGTAGGGTGTAGTTGAGAAGTTTGGGCTCTTTGACATATATGACACTGTCTAATGAAATTACAAATTTGCTAGTGCATGCCTTGCCAACAAAAATAGGCTACAATTTTTGCATTACGTGCAAATAAAACCAGCATGACCCCCAGTATGAGAGGAATGAAACTCATGTAGAATACTGTTATATAAGGAAACCGATTCAGGCGGAAGTAGCAAGCATTGCTTGTAATAAATGAGACCATCCTTGAAGTGATGATGAGGAAATAAAGATGGAGTCTGGTGAAATTACTGCAGAAACTATTGCATACTAGTAGAAGATGTAATTTTCATACGAATTTCAACTAGTAAGGGGAAGATGAGACTTGAAAATGCCATGTAGCAAGATGGGGATAAAGCATTAGTAGCTTGATTTGTTTTTCCAAGTTTATACTCAATGGAATAATGATAACCAAGTAGCTTAGGAAGCCATTCCTCTTGCTCTGGGGTTTGAATAACCTTACCTGTAAGATGTTTTAAGCTTTTTTGGTCTATACGAGTGATGAAGTAATGCCAAACAAGTAATGACGAAACTTGGACACTATTTCAATGATGGCATATAATTCTCTTACATATGCAAATTGTGTTTGCATTTTAGAGGATAATTTCTTAGAAAAGAAGGTTAGAGGATGTCCCTTTTGACTAAGAACAGCTCCAATACCCAAACCCGGAGCATCAGTTTCTAGTATGAAAGGCTTAGAAAAATCAGACAGATGTAATGTGGGTACTATAGTCAAAGAGGTCTTCAAAGAATCAAAGGCTTGTTGTGCTTCTGCAAACCAATGAAATTTATCTTTTTGAAGGAGATTAGTAAGAGGGGCTACAATATGAGCATGAGCCTTAATAAAATGATAATAATAGCCGGTTAACCCCAAAAATGCTCAAAGGTGAGATATAGAAAAAGGAACTGGCCAGTCTATTATAGCTTGAATTTTCTGTAGATCTATTTGGACACTATCAGCTACAACAATGTGACCAAGATAAGTTATGCTAGTTTGACCAAAAGAGCATTTAGAGAGTTTAGCATATAGCTGATATTACTGCATATAGTTAAGAACTGAAGAAAGGTGCTCTAAATGTCAAGGCCAATGAGAGCTATAAATTAAGATATCATCAAAGAAGATGAGGACAAATTTAAGCAAAAATTGTTGAAAAACATCCTTCATAAGAGCTTAAAATGTAGCGAGGGCATTTGTTAAATCAAATGGCATTACGACCCACTCATAATGATCTTGATGAGTTCAAAATAATGTTTTGTAATGGTCCTTTAGTGTGACTAAAAGTTGGTGATGACCAGAACGAAGATCAAGTTTAGAAAAATAGCAAGAACCATGTAATTCATCCAATAATCCATCCACTGTTAGGATAGGAAAAGAATCTTTGATTGTGACAGCATTAAGAGCATGATAGTCAGTACAAAAGTGCCATATGCTATCTTTCTTTTTTAACTAAAAAGACAGGGGCTAAAAATGGATTGTTACTAGGTTGAATCAAACCTTCCTGCAACATTTCAGTAACTAGTTGTTCAATTTCAGCTTTTTGACTGAATGGACAACGATAAGACCTAACTTTAACTACACTAACCTTCCTTTAAAGGGATGCTATGATCCTAAGTTCAAGGTAGTGGTAAACCTCTTGGTTTAGAGACCACTGAGGAGTATTTAGACACAATAGATGTTATATCCTCCGGTGTATTGTCAGGTAGTTGAAATGGATCCATGATCACAGACTCCGTAGAGTAACAATATATGGCATAGGACTTAGCAATAGCTTTAGTGTTAACAAAGCATTGTATATGGTTATATTGAGTAACCTGAGGAGTACTAGTTTTATACCCTTATAAAGTAATAAACTTGCCATTGGAAAAAAAAAATTTAATAGTAGAGGTACTATAATCAACCAAATGTTTGCCTAATGTTTCTAACCACGTAAAACCCATAACCACATTAGAACCATTAACAGAAACCAAATAAACAGGCAAGAAGATGAGATGACTGTTAATAAGTAAAGGTAAATCTTTGACCATATCTTCAACAAGAAGAGCTTCACCATTACCCACAATGACCTTTAATGATAGTGTTGGAGCAATTGGTAAATTCAAGTATTGGGCAAGTTTAGGTTGCAAGAAATTGTCCTTACTTCTGTCATCAAGCAAGACTTGTATGAGATGACTAGAAACAGAGCTTGGGAAATGGATGGTGGCTACTCTTGGTGTACCCATATAGGCATGATAAGATAGATGGGGAATGACTGCAGTCTTGTGCAATTTGGGTGAGTCTGAAGATAAAGCAATGGTGTCTGCAAGAGAATTGCTGGAATCTTCATGTTCGGTTATAAGAACGATGTAATTATGATTGGGGCATTTGTGCAAGGGAGTGAATTTTGTTAGCTCAGCTAGCTTCCTAAGAGGGGGGTGAATTGGGAAGATTAAAATTTTTCTGTAAGGACAAAATACAATAGTGATACTATAAAGGTAACTGAAAATAGAGTATAAGAAATAAAGAGTAAAGGGAAGGGAACTCAGTAGTTTATCCTGGTTTGATCTATTCCACTTGATCTATGTCTAGTCCCCAAGCCACCACTTGAGATTTTTCCACTATCTTTTGTAAGATTTGAATGGATTTTTACAATGACTGCAGTACAACACCATCCTGAACTTTGGACTAAAACTAGTTCTCTCACTCTTCTCACTCAAGAGTAAGACTATCTCCCTTAGTGTAATCTCACACTAAGTACTCTCTACAAGTGTGTAGATGTTTTATAGAATGAAAACTCTCTAAAAAAATATATATGAAAGTTGAGATACAATGAATGAGCAAAACAGATGGTAGGTAAGCTTTGAATAAATCAATAAATGAATTAACAGAGTTTTGGCGTATATATTATTTTTCTCATTACCCAACAACTTAAATGAGATCCTATTTATAGTGTTCGGCAGAACTATCCATTAGAAACAAAGATTAGCCAGTACTTTTAGTAAAATAGCCATTCATTTATTGCATTAAATACATCTGATAGAGGTTATGCGAATAATAGGTAACTGTTTACCTTTATTTTCAACATAGAGCTTTTTGTTATGCAGATAACCTAGCAAGGTTATGCGGATAATGTACTACACAAAATGACTAAGTTTTAACTTAAAATCATTTTCATGAAAACTACTCAATTATTAGGATAACGTTAAGTTTTTCTCAAACTGAGCCTTTGTGAAACTTAGGTTATTAGGATAACCTCCCAAAGTTATGCTAATAACCTATTTTGCTTAAAAGAAGCTATTTGTTCTGTAACATAGGTTATGCGGATAACTTTCATAGGTTATGCGGATAACCTACTTACCCGAGGGAAGTTCAAGTATTATGAAATATAGGTTATGCGGATAATCTCCCTAGGTTATATGGACAACCTTTTAACAGAGAAGAGTCCAAGCGCTCTGTAATACACATTATACGGACAACCTCCGTAGGTTATGCGAATAACGAGCTGTACAGTACCACTTACCTTCACTGTTCATTTCCTTATACGGACAATATAGCAACCTTATTTGGATAACCACCTAGACATACTTGAGAACTTGATCTCCAAATTGTGTTATGCGGATAACCTCAATCCCTTTTCATGAAATTGAAGAATGGACTTTGCAAAAGTTTTGAGATTGAGTCTTTATCCCCATAACCTTAAATGGTTATGCGTATAAAGTAAGATATTATCTTGAAAACAAAGTAAACACTTAGAAACATCTTTGAAATTGAGATCTTATCCCCATAAGCTAAAACATTTTCATGAAAACCAATTGAATACTTAGAATTAGTTTGAAATTGAAGCTTTATCCTCATTAGATAGCTCTTTTCTTGAAAACTATTTTGAAATCATGAGCTAAAAATTAATCAGTCAATTAGTCATCTCATTTAATATTGGGTTAATTGAAATTCAAAGCTCAACTACCTTCTTTTACAGATAATTTCCTTAAGTATGTAAAACAATTATTCAATCAATAAGAACTCCAACTTTATTCTTTATTTTACTTGTATTCCTTTAATATTGGATCTTCCAAACTCATTTATTTTAGAATTATCAAAACATTTGAATTAACATTCTCCCCCTTTTTGATGATGATAAAACAATTTAAACTTATTGTTAGTACTTGGGTTTGCATGAAACTCTCCCTCAATATATGCGTGGTTTAAATAAGGTTAAATAATGTAAAAAACATATCTTAGAACAAGGAACACAGAAATGAACACGTTCACAGAAGGAAATTCATTGTATTATAAATATCCATTACAAGTACAGAAACAAAAGATACAGAAACATAACAACTGAAAAGCAGCGGAATAGAACATGCAAGCATAGATCAACAAATCCAGTTAAATTTCTTTCTTTTTCTTAGATTTCTTCTTCTTTTTCTTTGCTTCTTTCTCTTCTTTTTCATTATCCTTTTCTGTCTCTTCTTTCTCTTCTTTTTCCTTATCTTTTTCTTTCTCTTCTTTCTCCCCCTTTTTGTCATCAGCAACATAGGGGATTTGAGCAACACCAGCATCCATCCTGGCAATGTCCTAATCAAGCTTAGCCTTCCATTCCCTAATTCTTTGAAGTCTTTCATCCAAAGAAAGAGGAAGGGTGGAGGGTTGGGCAGGAATAGTGGATACTGGTACTGACTGAAGTAGTACACTTGTAGTAGCAGGAGGAACAGAAGAAAATACAAGAATGTACTAAATGTCAGGCATCACAGGTGGAGGTGAGACAGTGGGAAGGGGTGCAGGAGATAGATCAGAATCAGAGGCAAAATGATGATTTCTTGCACAGCAGCCTCAACAAGATAACTGATGCCTTCAAAGGAGATAGGATTAGAGAGAGGAGGAAAGAGAGCATTAGTCTCTTGTATTCGGTGATGAAGATAGATTTGGTGAATGAAATCACCTTCAGGCAAGAGAACTAAGGCTCTACTTGAATCATAAACAGCTTCTTCCTCAAGATCATAGTCCAGGTTCAGACCTAGGTCCTTTGATAGGGCAGGTGATTATGCAGAAACAATTAGTTCAGTGTAAGTGGGAGGTGGTGGTTGGATTAGGGAAGAGAAAGACTGAGGAATACTAGAAGTAAGTTGCTAATGCAGGAGTTTTACTTCTTAGGTGAGACTTTCAAATTTTGTCTCAAATTTCTCCTGCATCTCAGCAATGAAATACCCAAGATGAATCATGTCTTCTCTATGCTCTTTCTTAGTGGCCATGGCAATCTGGAACAGGTTTTGGTATAGTGAAGGAATGTCTATTGGTGTAGGCAGGTCAGTGGCTAGGATTTCATCTGGATTGCTTGGAGTAGGGGTAGATGTATGAGGTTCAGGTTGCATGGATTGAGGTGGTTCAGTGGGTATGGATGGAGAAGAGTTGGAATCACCAACTGAAGAACTCTTTGTGGCAGATTTTAGCTCAGAACCTTCTTCAGTGTCTTTTTTCTTGTCAACCTATCTCCCATTCTCCAGATTCATTCCTATCTTCTGTAGGACTTTCTCACTTAATTCTTCTAGAAGTAGTGCATGCCCTCTTTTAATATGCAATATGTTATGAAACTTCAGGATTTTGGTGATAATATGTCCAAATGGCAACTGTGAGTCCTGTCTGTAGATCCTTGCCTTCCACATCCTCTATAGAATGATATCCACCACATTCACTGGTTTACCCTTTATTAATAACAGCATGACTTGGAATTCTCCCCTGGACAGATAGTTGAAGCTTCCACTCTTGTTGAAGAACATGCGAAAGACAATGTAGTGAAGAATTATGTTCTCAACAGTCAAAAGAGTTGGGGCAATTTTCCCTTCAGAAGGCACATTTTGTCTTTGCCTAAACATCCTTGAGACTATTGTGTTCCATTTGTAATTAGCTTCATCCCTATTGTCTTCATTTACAACTTTATTTTTAGGGGGATACTTTGAATTCTCAATGTTCACCCTTATTTCTCTAGTAGGTAAACTCATAATCTCACACAGCAAGTCAGGGTGCAGGGCAATCTATCTCTTTCTCAATCTTACTTCATATACCTTTGTGTCATGGTTACTTCTCAGAGAATTGTACCAAGCACGGCCAACTTCTTCATCATAGTCTTCTTTCAACTCTATCAATCCTCTATATTTCTCTAACAGCCCAGCAAAATCAAACTTATTTCTCATGAGGAATTCTTCTATTCTAACAAAGTAAGGTTTGATTACCTTATGTTTCTTAAAACCAGCCTTATATGACTCCTTCAAAATCTTTATGCTAATAAGTTATTCTATAATTAAAGCTTCCTCAGACTCAGTAGTAGAAGAACTTACGTGAGTGCCACCCTGAGGTTCAGATTCTGGAATTCCCTTTGGCTTTGGTGTTCCGGGCTTCTTTGTCGGATTACTCAGCTCAAATTTAGCTTTTTTCTTCCCTTGACTTGGTGATTTTAAAGCATATTTGGACTTCACATGGTGATGTGGTCGTTCACTTTGATTGCCACCCTTAGTCTTTGCCATGTCAGTGATTCCAGATGATTTGGGAAGATAAAGGTAATTTAGAATTGCTCGTAAAGGGTTTTGAGAGCAGGAAAATGGATGGGATTTTGGAAAGCTAAAGGAGTACGATTGGAGGTTTTCAAGATAAGATTAGGTTTTACACACAAGGTTTTGCTGAAAATTAGAGAATCCTATGTATAGTCTCGAGGTTATGCACATAACCTACGAAGGTTATGTGGATAACGAGCTTTAGGAATTGTAAGAGAAGCCATTGATTGCTAGGTTATGCGGATAAGGTCCTTAGGTTGTCCACATAACTAACTTGAGACAGAGGGGAGAAGAGAGAAGTTATCCGGATAAGCCTACCACGTTTTCATGAAACGGAATTTCACACACGATACAGAGAAAATTGGTAAACACCAAGTTATCCGGATAACCTTGTCTCCTTATACGGATAACGTTCTTACTTTGGGAACCTCTTCTCTGGAAGTAACGTTATACGGATAAGGTAGGCAGGTTATCCTAAAATCGAATTTCACAAAGTACATACAATGAAGCAAACAAGGCAGGTTATGAGCATAAGGTGGAGGCCTTATCCGAATATCGAGTTTCACAGAGGCCAAAGGTTCATAAAAGATCTCATTTTCATGAAAATCTTTATACCTTATGCAAATAACCTCAAATACAGAGACTATGCACACCAGAAAATGAACTCGTTTTCAGCATAAGGCTATGAGGTTATGCGGATAACCAAATTTAAGAAGCTCATAAACACTTACTGATAGTTGTGTTATCCCCATAAGCCTATTTTTTCACCATAACTTCATTCTAACATGCAAGATAATTCATCTCATCAGATTTTGAATATTTCAGTTCAAGAAGTACCTGCAAAATAAACTTCTAGATACTCCGATACTTAAGTGAATATTATTATTGACTGAATTATAAGCTAAAGAAGGATTTCAGAAAATACTTACAATTCATTGGGATTTACCATTTCCAATTCTCTTCTGATTTTTCCATGTCTATCTTCTGTAAATCACTTTGTCAAGATGTCAGCAAGCTGATCTTTAGTAGGAACAAATTCCAGCTTGACATCACCTTTCAAAATATGATCTCTTATGAAGTGATGTCTTACTTCAATATGTTTTATCCTTAAATGCATAACAGGATTCTTTGAGATGTTGATGGACTTTGACTATTACACCTTATTGGGATTTCCTTCATCTCAATCTCAAGCTCTTCAAGTTGTTGCTTCATCCAAATGACTTGTGCAAAGTAACTCTCTACTGCTACATACTCAGCTTCAGCTGTGGAGAGTGCTACACTGTTTTGCTTTTTACTGAACCATGACACTAGGAGCCTCCTAGAAACTGGCATGTACCACTTGTGCTCTTTCTATCAATCTTTAATCCAGCAAAATCTACATTTGTATAACTTATGAGTTCTTCTCCAATGCCTTTTGGATACCAGAGTCCTATTTGAGATGTACCCAACCAGTATTTGAAAATCCTCTTTACGACTTGCATGTAACTCTTTGGGACATGATTAGAACCTAGCACACATATAGACACTAAACATAATGCCAGGCCTACTAGCAATTAAATACATCAAGGAACCCATTATCCTCCTATGTTGAGTTATATTAAAGAGTTTTCCTTCTTCATCTATGTCAAGCTTAATTGTAGGGGCTATAGGAGTTCCCATAGGCTTAGCATATTCTAATCCAAACTTCTTCAGCAACTCTTTGAGATATTTTGATTGATTGAGAAAAATGCCATCATCATATTGTTTTATTTGCAATCTAAGGAAGAAGTTCAGCTCACCCATCATCGACATCTCAAACTCACTCTACATTAACTCAGAAAAGTTCTTGCACAAAGACTCATTAGTAGCACAAAATATAATATCATCAACATAAATTTGTACAATAAGTAAATCTTTATTTTCTCTTTTAGTGAACAAGGTTATATCAACTTTTCCTCTTTTAAAACCTTTTTCAATCAGAAAATTACTCAGCCTCTCATACCATGATCTAGGAGCCTGTTTTAACCCATATAAGGCTTTCTTTAGTTTATATACATGATTTGACTTAGTCGAGTCCTCAAAACCTGGAGGTTGATCAATATAGACCTCTTCCATGATATACTCATTCAGAAAAGAACTTTTCATATCCAATTGATACAACATAATGTCTTTTATGCAAACATAGACTAAGAGAATCTTTATTGCTTCCAATCTTGCAACTAGAGCAAAAGTTTCCTCATAATCAATACCTTCTTCCTGATTATATCCTTTAGCCACCAATTTAGCTTTATTCCTTATTATTGTTCCTGATTCATCAAGTTTGTTTTTAAACACCCATTTGGTTTCAATGATCGGATGGTTTTTAGGCTTAGGCACTAGATCCCAGACTTGACTTCTTTCAAACTGATTAAGTTTTTCTTGTATAGCTAAAACTCAGTATTCATCAGTTAAAGCCTCTTCAGTACACTTAGGTTCAGTTTGAGAAATAAATGCATAATTATTCATTTGATCCCTAAATTATCTTCTGGTTTTAACTTTCTCTTGAACATCCCCAATAACTTGATCAACTGGATGATTTCTTTTATATCTCCGAGTTCTAAGGAGTTCTTAAGATACTTTCTCATTTATTTCACATTCATCATCTTTCTCCTGAATATCTTCCTCTACATCAGCAGATTCAGATACTTTAGAAGGTTCAATTTTATTTTCTACTGATACATTCAAATTCTTGAAATTGGAAATTAGATCATCCTCATCTCTAGCATGCTTAGACATAGTTTCATTTTCAAGAAAGACAACATGTACAAACTCTTCAATAGTTCTAGACTTCTTGTTGAATACCCTATATGCTTTACTTCTATTTGAGTAGCCAAGAAATATACCTTCATCTGATTTGACATCAAACTTACCCAGATTGTCTTTGTTGTTGTTGTGGACATAGCAAGTGTATCCAAAGACATGAAGATGAGAGAGGTTGGACTTCCTTCCTTTGTACAGCTTATATGGAGTCTTCCCTAGCATAGGTCTGATGTATGCTCTATTCATCAAGTAGTATGTTATGCTTACTGCATCAGCCTAGAATTGCTTAGGTAGTCCTTTTTCATTCAGCATTGCATGTGTTATCTCCATCAACACTCTATTCTTTCTTTCTACAACTCCATTATGTTGAGGTGTTCTTGGGGCTGAGAGGTTGTGCTCCACTCCATTTTCATCACAGTAGTCAGCAAATTTTGCATTTTCAAATTCTCCTCCATGCTCTGTTCTAATACATACAATGGAGCAACCTTTCTCATTTTGGATTTTGTTGGTTAAGATCAGAAAAGCATCATATGTTTCATCTTTAGAGGGAAGAAATAGAGTCCAGGTAAACCTAGAATAATCATTTATCACAACAAGTACATACAAGTTTCCACTAACACTCTTAGTGCAATTAGGACCTATCAAATTCATGTGAAGTAATTGCAGTGGTCTTGTTGTAGAAACAATATTTTTGGTATTGAATGAGGACTTTGTTTGTTTTCCTTTAAGGCAAGCATCACATTCTCTATCCTTTTCAAACTAAATGTTGGGTAGACTAAGAATAAATTCATTTTTAATGAGTTTATTTAATTGATGCATGCTAACATGTGCTAGTTTCCTATACCACAACCAACTATCATCATTTTCAATTATTAAGCATATAGAGTCTAGAGAAGGTAATTCATCTAAATCAATAATATAACAGTTACCATCTCTTTCTGCCTTGAGAATCACTTTATAGTCACTTTTTCTGATGACTAGGCAGTAGTTGGAATCTAACAGAACCCAATTGCCTCTATCACAGGTTTGACTCACACTCAATAAGTTGTGATTGGGTCCTATCACAAACAGGACTTCTTTAATTGATGATTATGGATTTCTTCCAACAATTCTGATTTCAACTATCTTGCTGGATTGGTTATCACCGAAAGTAACCTTTCCTTCTTTCTTATCTCTCAGCACAATGAATTTTTCTTTGTCTCCAGTCATGTGTCTCGAATAAGCATTGTCCATGTACCATTTGTTGCTTTTCTTGACCTTGAGACACACCTGCAAAACAAGTTTCAGTTCTTTCTTTTAGGCACCTATATTTTCTTGAGTCATTTCTTGTTAGTGGAGGAATCCTTGGAAACTTATTTCATCCCATTGCCATTTTCTTCCTTCTTGAATTTACAATTGGAGGACATATGACCTTTCTTGTTACAGAAGTGGCGAGTGGAAAAAGGGTTAGAGGAAAGAGATGCATGTCTGAAATAATGACTATAATATTTATTCTTTTGATATCAAGGAGCTGAGAATGAATCTATGTTTTGAGTAGTTTTAAGACTATTAGCATGCACAAAGTTTCTTAGGTAAAGGTTTTATTTCTTGGTTTTCAATTTCTCCTTGACTGCACATGGGTCATGTCCCAGACCAGTTTTATTCTGACTCACAATTTGGTTTCCCAGTAATACTTTCAGCATGTCCTCACCTCTAGTGAGTTTAGTCAAAGTCTTGTAGAGATAATTATTCTTATCTCTTAACTCAATGCATGAGACACAAACAGAGATAGGGGAAGAAGAAAATTGTGAAGCAGTGCAAGATGTATGAGACTCACTTTCAAGCTTGTGTATTTTCCTTTTAACTTGACTTAGTTGTTTGGACACTTTGACAAATTCAGTCATCAGTTCATTTAATGCATCATGTAGTTCTTTGTAAGAAAGTTTAGAGTCATTTACCTCAGAATCACTATCACTATTTCAGTTGTGATTCTTCTTCTCCTCTACAACATCTTGCACCATCAGACATAAGTTAGCAATTTCATCATCTCCTGCTACTTCCTCTTTATCTAAACTATCTCCCCAAGTGGAGGATATGAAAGCTTTCTTCTTTTTCCCTTTGTCAGCCTTTTTTGTCCTTCCCTTGTTTCTTGCTCAGCATAGGATATTCCCATTTGATATGCCCAGGTTTCTTGTATTCATAGCATACGATGGAGCCTTTGTTTTCTTTCTTGCTGCTGGTGGCTCCATCTTTCTTTGCAAATCTTCTAAATTTCTTCTTTCCATACATTTTGCCAAATTTCCTCACCAGCATGGCCATCGTTTCTTCATCTAGCTCAACATCCTCCTCTGAATTATCATCATCATCTGATTCTATTTTGAGAGCCAAACTCTTCTTATTCTTGTCAGAAGAAGTAGATTCCTTCAGAGCCTTCAATTTCCCTTCATATTCTTCAAGACTCCCAAAGAGAGCTGTCACAGATATCATAGATTCCCCCTAGCTTCCTTTATTGTAGTCACCTTCGGTTGCAACTCAATAGGCAAAGCTTTAAGAATCTTTTTGACTTGCTCAGACTGGGTGTATTTTTTTTCAGGGTTCTTCAGCTGATTCACAATGAGGGTAAATCTCTTCTGCAGATCCTTGAAATTCTCACTCTCTTTCATCTTAAAGCTTTTATATTCTCTAATGCACGTATTTAATTTATTTTCTCTCATGCCGGTTGTCCCTTTATGAGCAATCTCCAAAGTGTCCCACATATCTTTGATTGTTGTATATTGAGACACTCTATAGAACTCATCTTGATTGAGAGCACTGACCAGACAATGCTTAACTTTAAAGTTGAGAAGGACCCTTCTCCTATCCTCCTCGTTCCATTCCTCTTCAGGTTTCTCATTGTATTTCTCATTATCTTGTAGTTTTATTGGAACAAAATCTCCTTTTGGATGATCGACCAAATATCCAAATCAATGGATTAAAGGTAAATCTGTATCATCATCTTGCAATATCCATAATGTTCTTCACTGAAACTAGGAGGTCTGTTGATGTTATTTCCTTCCAGAAAAATGCCTTCACCAAAACTAGCCATGTCTTCTCCCGGATTGTTAGATCTTTTAATTGAGAGTTCAGATTCTAATACCACTTGTTAGCTCAGCTGACTTCCCAAGAAGGGGGTGAATTAGGAAGATTGAAATTTTTTTGCAAAGACAAAATACAATAGTGATACTAAAAAGGTAACTGAAAAAAAAGTATAAGAAATAAAGAGCAAAGGCAAGAAAACTTAGTAGTTTATCCTGGTTTGATCTATTCCACTTGATCTATGTCTAGTCCCCAAGCCACCACTTGAGATTTTTCCACTATCTCTTGTAAGATTTGAATGGATTTTTACAATGACTGCAGTACAACACCATCCTGAACTTTGGACTAAAACTAGTTCTCTCACTCTTCTCACTCAAGAGTAAGACTATCTCCCTTAGTGTAATCTCACACTAAGTACTCTCTACAAGTGTGTAGATATTTTATAGAATGAAAACTCTCTCAAAAGAATAGATATGAAAGTTGACATACAATGAATGAGCAAAACAGAGGGTATGTAAGCTTTGAATGAATCAATAAATGAATCAGCAGAGTTTTGGCGTGTATATTATTTTTCTCATTACCCAACAACTTAAATGAGAACCTATTGATAATTTTGAGGCAAAACTATCTGTTGGAAACAAAGATTAGCCGTTACTTTTAGCAAAATAGTCATTCACCTACCACATTAAATGCATCTGACAGAGGTTATGCGGATAACCTCCTCAGGTTATGTGGATAACCGTTATGCGAATAATGAGTAACTGTTTGTCTTTGTTTTCAATGTAAACTTTTCGTTATGCGGATAACCTAACTAGGTTATGTGAATAACCTAACTAGGTTATGCAGATAACGTACTACCCAGAATGACTAAGTTTTAACTCAAAATCATTTTCATGAAACCACTCAGTTATTAGGATAACGTTAAGTTTTTCTCAAACTGAGTTTTTGTGAAACTTAGGTTCTTAGGATAACCTCTCAAGGCTATGCGGATAACCTGTTTTGCTGAAGAGAAGCTATTTGTTCTGTAACATAGGTTATGCGGATAACCTCTCTAGGTTTTGTGGATAACCTACTTACCCGAGGTAAGTTTAGGTATTTTGAAATATAGGTTATGCGGATAACTTTCCTAGATTCTATGGATAACCTTTTAACAGAGAAGAATTCAAGTGCTTTGTAACGTACGTTATGCGGACAACCTCCGTAGATTATGCGAATAACGGACTGTTACTAATGCAGCCCAAGTAGGGATTTGGTTAGCCTTTTGGGGCATTTAAAACCACGCTATGACAAAATCCTCCATGTGCATTGCCATACCAGTGATTCTTTGAGCATCGGGGTCTCATAGAAAGTGAAAAATTATTCATCCCTGAAAATCCAATTCGAAGGTTCAGTACCATCAAACTTGGGAAAATCAAGCTTAACCTATTTCAACTAAAATGGTTGAAAGTGGTATTTGTTTGAGAGGTCAAAGAGTCTCCTAAGTTCAAAGGTTCAATGGAAGGAGCTTTGAATGGACGCTTTACAGCTAGATTGTAATTAAAAGTGTTCACTGTACGAGAAAGGTTGTTGATGGTTGATTCCAGAGTAGTGAGTCAAGCATTGATGAGCTAGGTTTGCTACTCAGCAGATTCTTTAAGTTGTTTGATGTCAGTAGCCATTTCTTTCATTCGTGTATTCTCTACCATTAAATCTCAAAAAGAGCACCAACGTAATAAATATAATAACAACCAAGTAATAGATGTAATATTTGACAGCAATTGAGTGAATAATATCCGCTTTGTTGTGATTCAAATTAACGTTCTACTCCAAGCTATAAATGAAAATTACAGATGGAAGGAGAAAATGAACTCTGAAGAAGAGATAAAGGGAAAAGAAATGTCCAGGGAAAGGAGAGAATATCAAGGTGAAAAAAAAGCCACTTAATACATCACACCCACCAACATAGTTCGCCTCCCACAAGTATGCCTCTCTTACTCTCTCAATTTTAGTGGTTTTGTATGAATGTGGTTGCTTCTACATAATTCATTTTGTCATTTGTCCTCCACTTGCGGCTTAGTTGCCACTTGTCCTTATGGGCTCATTGATAATTGACCTTAATATTATATTATGATAAATTTTGTAAAATTTAAAAATTTTAATTACTTTTTTTATATATGTAAAAAAATTAAAAATTACTTGTAATAAGAAATAGATGAAATAATAAAATTAAATTTATTATCCACAAAATATTTGATAAATAAAGTTTTGATTACTTTTACTGTTGGATAGATTTGAGTGAATATTTGCACAAATAATGATCAAATTATAATTTTTTTTTGGATGACAAATTATAAATGTTTTCAAATAACTATTTCTTGGTTAGAATCACTCTCTTCGCACCTATATTTATTTAGTACAAATCACGTTAATATTCTTTTATATTCTGACAAAGTTATCGGCTCCTTACAAAATTATTATTTTGTTCACGATTTTTTTAAAAAATGATCAAATTCAACAAATGAATAAATATAAAGTGATAACAATGATAATTCATTAAGCTGCATTAAAAAAATATCAACACTTGAGATTTTTTTAAAGAAGAAAATAGCCTTTGAAGTGAATAGGAAGCACGCGAGGTTGAGGAAGAGGCAGCAGCCGTACCTGTCCGTTACGACTTCTCTTCCTTCCATAAACGACAATGGCTGCTCCTCTCCAGTCTCCATGTACCAGACACACTCTTACACATACATTATCTTGTTCATAATTTTTTATTGATAAATTAATTAATTCACATTATAATTATTTATCAAAATAAAAAATATTTAAATAGTTCCCTTTCATTAATCTTTGTTTCAACTTTCAACGTCACTTTTTTTTCTTTTTGTTGTCTAATTCCTTTTAATAAAATACTCCCTCCGGTCTAAAATATAAAGGATTTCTAGAACCTTTCTTTGGTCCATAATATAAGGTGTTATGTAATAATTAGTAGTAGTTTACCTTTTTTGCCCCTATTCATTGATAACTAGTCTCGTAATTTGTAATAAAAAATACTGAAAATAATTTTAATTATTAGTAATTAATAAAGGTAAAAATGGGATGTTGAGTTTTTTTTAGAAGTTTAAGAATATAACCAATTTTTCTTAATATGTGTGAAATAGTTAAAAATTTCTTATATTTTAGACCAGAGGGAGCATATAGGAAGAATAGAAATATCTAATCCTGTTGAACAAACAAACTTATTATAGTTAGTCTAGAAATATTATCAAAAACTATGACACGAGTCTAAACTGTAAACAATTTTCTTTTGTTGATTATATACAAATAAAATTATTATTTACACTTTCTTAAAAGCAGCTGAACCAGATTAAATTAAAAAAATAGGTTTAAAAAAAGCTTGAAATAGAAAAATGAAAGTAAAAAAAGATGTTAGTGGATGCTTTTGTAAGGCGACAATGGAAAGCGAAATATGAAATAATTGTGCATTGGGCGGAGATAAAGTTACAGTATGCCATAGCCATGAGACATTGCAAAAGTTTCACCACTGGTTTTTCTTGCGTTAGCTTTTTCTCTTCTATTTCTATTTCTAATTTTAATTCCCATTTGGCTTAGCTACTAAACAATCTTCCCCCAGATACTTTTTTCCAACTGAATAACAATAACCAGGCACTCTATCCAAAGATAATACCCCCTCCGGTCAAGACTTTTTTAACAAAATTAACTAAATTAAGAATAGAAGTTAAAATTAAATAATAATCTTATTTTTTAAAAAAATTATATTGATTTTTCAATATGGCTCTTATTGAATTTTTTTTTTCTCTTCAATTAAATAGGAGTATTTCTTGTACTATATAATAAATACCACTTTATATTTTAAAAAATAGTTTTATATTTAAAATTAAGATGAAATATTCTATATTTAAAATCAAATGGAATATCATATATAGTGTCAAATATATAAATATAACCTAACAAAATAGACTTATTTTTGGCCAAAACATTTGACTTTAACAAAATGGACTTACTTTGGCAAAAAAAAAAACTATGAATGTGTATATTTTTTATCTCCTCAATCTTATATGCTCTTGACACCCTACTAACAATCAACGACTGCAAAAATAATAAGGTAATTAATTACGTAAGATATGTTTTTTTTAAATAAAAAAGGGAGGGCATTAGGTGTACATGTGCTAAACAGTAAGTTCAGGAAAAGAAGGGATCAAAATAGTGAAGACAGTGATTTGATGGGGTCCACTACGGAAAAAAGAATTCGTCCAATGAATTGCTTTGTTTTTTTTTTTTTAAGGGGTGGTAGGTAGGGCAGCAATTTTAACTGTCGTTGAAGGATCAATAAAAATGCCGACGTTGCGGGAATGCCTGTGGTTGTACCAATTGTACCTTAGAGCAAGTTAAAAAGCCAATCAATGAAGTGAATGACAAGTGTCAAGAGCAAAATAAAAGGTAAGTTTGACCAACATTTTCATTCCATTTTTAAAAGTTTAGATGACTTAATCGCTAAGCAGGCTGCCATCAATTTTTCATTTTCAATTGAATAATTATTTACATATATATATATATATATATTAAATTATGCCAATTATATATTTTATTTTAATAAAAAAAAAATATATAATATAGCATGCTTATACATGATAAATTTTATTCCCAAAAGTAACCCAAAAAAAAAAAAGAAACTCGCCGACCGTAAACTAATAACATGATAGTAGTAATCTTATGTTAGGAATTCGATTATTTATGTTTTTATATGGGACTCTCTTTCAAGATTGTATGAATTGTTGATTAAAAAAAAAGGACATGATAAAGAACTAATTGTTTACTTTTACTTATTTTAGGATAGTTCACGATTAATGCACCTTCTTTTAGATTGATTTATTCTCACACTCTTTAGGCTTGTCTGGAATTTCTCTTTCCGGTATTGTTGGCATTTAAACCATTTTAAGGCTCCCTTGTAACAAAAGAAAGTCTCAACTCTCAAGTAATTAAAATGAGATATTTTCATATCTTGTGTAAATAATAATTATTTTTCACAAAGTAAATGAACAAACATTTTCATGGTTAAGTATACGTTTATTAATATCATAAACTTGACAAACCATTTAGAACAGAACAAGTTGCACTATAGTGGTGTAGTAATTGGCTCACTCCTAGAATCTCAAATATAAAAAAAGTCATAAATTGAGACTAAAAATATAAGATAAATCTCTTAATTGCTGAAATTTCAAGTCTTATCAAGAGTTGAGACCATCATTCTTTCCTCTCAACTTATTAATAAAAAAAAATGGATTACACCGAGAAATATTAAAGTTGGATAGTAGTACTAACAAATAAAAGAGATAATGAACCTTGCACAACATAAATTTCTCATACATCTCAAATATATATATATATACACACATGATTAAACCATCACTAGATAAAATGAAATTGAACGGGTGTTCCGATGTACAAAGTGTGGATTAAATCAATCACTCAAATATATACACATGATGTGAACAATTTTGATGTGCACCTAATTAAAATTATCAATCAAACCAATCTTTCTGGTCATTGCATCTCAAGACATATTGGGATCGTGGAGCACATGTCTGAATTGGGTCAGATTCTGAAGGGACACGCGGTTATCGTTACTTAATACGATAGTATTAATTAACTAAATAAGAGTAGTTTAAAACGCTAGATAGTGATTAGCGCTGTCTCCCTTTCTATCATTTTATTCTTTTTGAGGGTCTTAAAAAAATGCAAGGGAAAAAATTCACAAACAGGAGGAAATTGATTATTCAACTACTTTCAATTCTTTTCATTGGGATATTCCGGTCTTGACAAAAGTTTTGATTTTGAGGTTAATTATCAGAAGACTTTTTTTTTTTTTAAAATAAAGTATCTTCTATGCAATTAATTTGACGAAAAAGAAAACAACAGTGAGCGGAGGGATTAACTGAGGATTTTTTTTTTATTAAAAAAAAAAAAGAAATAAAAATGCGTCTGGAGTACGCACATGATTATGTAACGTTCTGTTTACCAAATAAGAACAAGTTCTCAACGACTTTCCTTTTCAATTTCTTAAAAAAAAAAATGTAATCAAATGAAGGAAATATTGCATTCACATACCATAGCCCAATAAAATTATCAAAATATGAAAGCTTACTGCAATATTTTAATATTGCACTTGGCTCCATATTATGATAATCTATCATCTTATAGATTTTTCCGTAATCTTTTCATTTCTCGAGGAGAATGAATAATTTTATTCGGAATCTCGTAATGAGAAAATAACCCAATTTTTATGACCTGACCAGAAGCTGAATTCATCCAAACTATTAATATTAACTAATCTCTTTATTTCCATATATGTTTATGGTTTATTCTCATATTTAAATAGACTATCCTTTTAAGGATAGCTAACCATAACAATAACAACTATAATATAAGACTAAGATAACATTTTCTTGGATGTAGATTCTTTAGAATTTGAAAAGAAATTCATAGTGTCAAGTTTAAACACAAATAAATACATTAAGCAGGATTTCACTTACAGGAGTGATGCAGGTTTTTTTTTTCTTTTTTCTTGAATCTGTAATGTGTGTTGGTAAAAAAAAAATCTATAATACGTAAAATGCTTTTACTATATATTTTTTAAAACTTTAAATACTTGATATTTAAGTATATCAATAAAAATATATAATTTTTTGCCAATAGTATAATTTTTTTAAGATAGGGTTAAAAAAATCTTTCAATTGTCCTACTTTATCAAAGAATTTACTAATAGATATTTTAATTAATAGCTGTATCTTTTTTTTTAGAAGATATTACAGTAATATTTGAGTGACTGATTTGATGAATGTTATGACGGTAATATAATTTTTAGAATCTTTTTCATATGGGGGAGTGAAACAGGGATCACAAAAAGATAGGGGTCAAGTTACGCAATATAGAGGAATTGGAGGGGCGTGGTGGTCTACAACTCTATATAATAATAAGAGACATAGTAACTTTACGTAATCCATTGTTGAAACTTCTGTTATCGGCTGTTGTCTTGTTGGAAGTTTCCGCTCAGATACAAATAGCCACCTCGTCTCTCTGCAATCGGGATGATGATGATGGATCCCAAATTCTGCATCCTCAATCTTTCCTCTATTTTGCTTTTCGTTCTTATATTCTAGTTCTGCATCTGAATTAGTCCCTTGCTTCCTGTTTATTTTCCTGTTTATTTCCCTTCCAAGGGAGGCTAGATTGTAACTTACCGACAAAAATGGCGGTCACTTTTCCCGCTACGGTTCTCTTCACTGTTGCTCTGCTATTGGCGGCAACGGCGGCTCGTGGATTTCCGGCGTCTCTGACTCTGAAGAGGGCATTTCCAACGAATCACGGAGTGGAGTTGAGTCAGCTGAGAGCTCGGGACAGCCTCAGGCATCGGAGAATGTTGCAGTCTTCAAACGGTGTGGTTGATTTCCCAGTTTCCGGCACCTTCGATCCCTTCCAAGTCGGGTAATTCTATCGCCTCTCTCTTTGGTTTTACTTACCAGCTTTTGGGTTGTGCTCCTTCTTTTTCCTTCCCTGTTTCTAATTCTGCATCTCATGCTCCGTTCTAATCGTGCAATTGTTTTGAGTACTTGAGTTACTTTGAAAGCTTTTCGGAATTGGATTGTAATAATAATGGGTCTTGAGATTTTGCGTCGTGCTTTTCCTTTTGATCAGTTTCTCGTATAGGCGTCTCAGATTTATTACTCATAGGCTTTCCAAGATTCCTGGTTCTTATTATTTGGTCAAAGCCAATTATGGGTTGGGTTGGTTCTTTGACTTCTTTCTAGCTCTTAATACCAAAATTTTCTTTAGCTCTGCAGGGATAGCCTCCTTTCATAAAATTTTTCTTTCGTTTCGTTCTTACTAGTTAATCCAAACTGAACGGTTATCAGTTTTCTTTCAGACTTTACTATACGAAAGTGCAGTTAGGCTCTCCTCCAACGGAATTTCACGTGCAGATTGACACTGGGAGTGATGTTCTCTGGGTCGGTTGCCGCTCTTGCAATGGCTGTCCCCAGACTAGTGGACTCCAAGTAAAATTCACTTTTCCTCATTTATAAATTCAGTATCAAGTTTGGGACATGATAAGATCAAATATACTGATGGGATTCGTCAATATCATTGCTAAATTTTGTTACAGATTCAACTCAATTTTTTTGACCCTGGGAGTTCATCAACATCTTCACTGATCTCTTGTTCTGACCAAAGATGCAGAAGTGGAGTTCAATCATCAGATGCCAGCTGTTCCAGCCAGAACAACCAGTGTGCTTATACATTCCAGTATGGAGATGGCAGTGGAACATCGGGCTATTATGTGTCTGACTTGATGCATTTTGATACCATTTTTGAGGGATCTGTGGCTTCAAATTCTTCAGCTCCTGTAGTTTTTGGGTGAGCTATTACAAGCTTGAAATAGACGAAAACAGCATCTCCTCTAGCATTTAATTTCCCGTCTTTGATGGTCTGAACTCAAAATTCATTTCCTTGTATGGTGTATTATGGAGCAGGTGTAGTATCCAGCAGACTGGGGACTTGACAAAGTCTGACAGAGCTGTTGATGGGATATTTGGGTTTGGCCAACAGGGCATGTCCGTCATTTCCCAGCTTGCCTCACAAGGCATAGCACCAAGAGTGTTTTCACACTGTCTGAAAGGAGATAGTAGTGGTGGGGGCATTTTGGTTCTTGGTGAGATAGTGGAGCCAAATATAGTTTATACTCCACTCGTTCCATCACAGTACGTTAATTCAAGTGAAATCTCTTACATTTTATTTTTCTTATGTAACAATTTATATTTTTTGTGATTGTTGACTGACATGACATATCAATATACTGTAGCTTTAACGATTTTCATGAAGTTTCAGTATGATCTTCTTCCTTTTGGTAATAAATTTGGTTTATAGATCCAAATCCTCGATCAACTTTCTTAGTTTTCTGGTGACGTGAAACAGAAGTTTCAGTTGTCTTGCTAGATGGCAAATATTATATATTGCAAGTCATTTGGTGTTGTGGACGTCATTTAGTCCCCTAGTAAATTGAAATGATGTTCCCATCATCTGCTAATTTTGAAAGTTGGAGTCAGTTTATAGTGTCAAGCACGCTGCTTAGGAATTTGACTCTGAGAAAGTAATGCCTAAAGGTGGTTATATATATATATTTATAGGATCTTGATGGTTCTCACCAATTTTAAGTCCGCAAAGTTGAGCAGGTTCAATGTTAAATTTAGGTGTGGTAGATTAGCTCTTATTTATCCTTTACTCAGGAGTGGATTGAGCCTCAATGATGCGGAAAGTAGCCTCTAGGCCATGAGCTGTACAGGAGAATGAGTCAGAGCCTCCGCCATAAATGAATTCTTACACGCATAAGCCCATTAATCACTCAAACTCCCAAATGGCTGCAAAACTTAGGTTATTGCTTTTAATTGCTGCTGCTGAATAGCTCGATAATTAAGCCAACCGACCTTCTGTTGTGTGCATAAGTTTCAACCACCTTTAGGTGTCATCTGGTGCTTGGAGAACTCTTGAAGTTGACTTGAAATTTTATGATGATAATTCTGGCACAATTTTGAATATTAGAATACATTTAAAGATTCTTATCTCTTTATCAAATATGTGCATTCATAACCGTGTCCTTAAATATTATACAGAAGTCAAATAGGAAATTGAAAATTTAATGGTTACATAGAAATGGTGATTGTACTACATGACTCAAGAGTCATCTCCAGGAAAAGCATTATGACTAACTGCATCTTTGGCCAATATTTCAGGCCTCATTACAATTTAAATCTGCAGAGCATCTCTGTCAATGGCCAAATATTACCGATTGATTCATCTGTTTTTGCAACATCAAGCAACCGAGGTACCATTATTGATTCTGGAACAACTTTGGCCTACCTTGCGGAAGAGGCTTATGATCCCTTTGTCAGTGCGGTGAGTTTCATTTAGGTAATTTCTTCTGGTTTAGTTTATCAATGCTAGAAATAGCTTTGCTGCTTCGTGGATCAAAATATTAGGCTTTTCACTTGGCAGTAGTTATATAAATATTTGATTTTTTTTGGTTCATGTAGGTTACGGCTACAGTTCCACAATCCATACGGACTGTTCTCTCAAGGGGAAACCAGTGCTACTTAATCACCACCAGGTTGAACATCCAATACATCATCTTTACTAGAGTTTTTTTTTCCTTTTCTTTTTATTCCATATATTCGATTTTGACGCTCTCCTTGTTTGTTTGTGTTTAGCATCTCTGATATTTTTCCTCAAGTAAGTCTGAACTTTGCTGGTGGTGCGTCTATGGTTTTAAGACCACAGGACTACCTTATACAGCAGACGTCAATTGTAAGTATTCAAGCTTCAATTTTCTATGGATGGCATAGACAATTTGTGCATACAATTAATTCATGTTGGAGTGAGTTGCATTTGCCTATGATTGAAGAATTATTGATTCCTTCCTTTACTTCCACTGGTTGCCTCTGAAAAGTTGAATTTTGCTATTAATTTAGTCAGTTTCTAAAGGTGCTTCATATGTCTGTAAGACAATGGCCACAATAATTTCTTGAATAGATCTAAATCATCTAATAATGCCTTGTGGTACCAAATTACTCTCCAAGAAACCTGACACGGAGGTGGCTTTTACACCTTCTATTCTATATATAAAAAATAACATCTTATGCTTTGCTTGCTTTCTTCTTGGGATATACTGAGGGGGGAAATGATTTTTCTTCTATTTCTTACTGCACATCGCTTCAATTAAAATGTGCAACCTTACTATTCAGAGCTGCTTCTTATTCAGACCCAACATGACTGGCAGCTTCGGCTAACTCCATTTCTTATCGTATTCTTCATATTTGTACTGCAAGTCATCTCCGTAACTGCAATGGTTAATATGTCTTACAGGGTGGTGCAGCAATGTGGTGCATTGGCTTTCAGAAAATCCAGGGTCAAGGGATAACAATATTAGGGGGTAAAATGCCATCATTGAAACTTAGTGCCAAATATTTATGTTGTTTTGGTCTATAATATCTTACAACAATACATGAATGAAGTGCGGCTCAAAATCTGAGGCTGAAACTATAATTGAAAACTTGAAATTCTTATATTGATTTGTTTTGTACCACATAAAGTATAGCGTCAAACTATAACCCTTCTCCTTTTTTATTTATTTATTGTTTACTTCAAATTCTTGCTGTTGCTGGGTGTTCACGCTAGTATATTTCTAGGCTCAACCTGTGAGGATATCGATTCAGCTTGTGTGTGGATAATTGTTTATCATCTGAAATATATCGCAATATCTTCTGTTCCAAGATTTAGATGCTGACAACATTCAAATTTTGATTTTGCAGACCTTGTATTAAAAGACAAAATTTTTGTTTATGATCTGGCTGGTCAACGTATTGGATGGGCTAACTATGACTGTAAGTTTCAGCCACACTGCCAGAAAGCCCTATAGCAGATTGCATATGGAAAGCAATGTATTTATTTTCATGATCCTCCCGACTCGCAAATCAATTTTTTTCCTCTCCCCATCCCTCAGCTGAGAAATCATTTTAGAGGGAGGGAAGAGATAAAATCATTTTAAAGGTTCTAACTAATCTTTTTCCTAGTGTAAGCTTGTTCATTTTCTTAACCAGAGGCAATGGATTAGATGCCATGATGACTTGGGCTACATTTTCATTTTCTTTTGTCTTTAAAGCTTTCTTCAGGTTCAGGCTATGAATTCTCTTTTTAATATTAGATTCTAACTTTTGCAATTTGAATTCATCAATTTAGGTTCTTTATCGGTTAATGTCTCTGCATCAACCGGCACGGGCAGAAGTGAATTTGTGAATGCAGGAGAACTAAGTGGCAGCACTTCTTTACGTGAAGGGATAAAGCAGGCGGGAATCTTGGCTTTCTTGATGCACATAACACTGATAAGCTGCATTGTATTTTTGTAGCATATCATGTGGGATTGGATTCACAATTATGATTCTTTTTTCTTTGTATATTATTCTCTTGCCGGTACATATTTGTGGCCATCGGCAAGACCACATGTTTATTATTTTAATTGTGGCTGGTAATTTGTATCATTTCCTATTGTTTGTGTTTGGGGATATAGAGAGAGAGAGAGAGAGAGATGATACACAAGAATCAAGAGTATGTATGGTATAATTCCCCCCTCCCTTTACCTGGCAAGATAGTTCTTGTTTGCATTAAGCAAGAGAGGATCCAACTCCGGGTTTATGCCTGCTTTCTGCAATCAAGGTTAGTATTTTTTTTTAGCTTTGGGTCATTAGTCGCTCATTCCGCAGGTCTTTTTATCAAGTTTTTGTAGCATTGTAAACTTAACTAAACGTAATTAATCGCAGATATAAAGCCATACACATTTCTTTTTTGGGGCTAAAGCAAATAGTCAAATTTGTTTCCGCATAAAATCGCACTGGTCTGTCTGACTGTGAATGCATTTCAAAAGACGTCTTGCTGTAACCAGATTAAAAACAATTCAGTTCATTAAATGGACAAATTATAACAAAGTAACCAACCAATAAAATAAATTATTATAAATGAACATTTCTTATTGCAGTGGGAATCCGAAGGAAATAACAGGCAGAGGAGCGAGCCAAGTGTTAGCTGAGTCATCCACTAAATGCCAGCTCATGACCTACGTGTCTCATTCTGTCAGCCACATAAGAATGAGCCTCATCATGTTTACGCCAGATGGAGTTATTAGGATTTTTTTTTTTGTTGATGATTCATCTGTGAGTAATGCGATTCATTATAAAACTTTGTTTTTCAAATTTCATGGGAGCACTAGCCCATTTGCCGTTTTGGAAGGACAGAGACACAGGCCAAGCCTATGTGTCTGCTTGATGCATTCAAATATCAGAGTGAATGATGGACATATTGGCAAGCGGCAAGCGTGTAATTACGGAGCCCCTCGAGTCCCCTGAGGATTATTTGTTTCTCTTACATATAGTATAGGAGACGAGATTTTCTGTTTTTTTTCCTCTGTATAAAAAAGAAAAAAGAAAAGGAAAAATGAGAAGGCCTTACAGCTCAGATAATACTTATAGAAGCATTTATTGATTACACACTGCCAAAGTCCTCACATCCACAATGAAATTTGAACACACCTTTAAACAATATTAGATCAAATCCTAACCAACTTATCAATCCAAAAAAAAAAAAATGATGACATTAGACTGCTACAATGAACTTTAATTACGTTAAGTTTTTTTCCGCATAAAAAATTGTCCGTCTAAGATTTTGAACTTCTTACAATTCGGAGATTTAATTACCTTAGTTAAAATCCTCAATTTTTTCCTGCTTTGATGCTTTAGGAACAAGAGGAATAATCCGGCCAAAAAAATTTACAAGAGGAATAATATATGCGAGAACCTGGTCGGTATACAAAATGAAATTAAATAAAAAAAAATTAAACGAAAAATGATTTTGTGGATACCAACTATATATCTTCTATGTTTGGCCCCAAAAAAAATTATAATAAATATTATATCTTCTGATTTTGATTCATGTGCAAATGAAAAGAAATCCTTTTCGTTAATTATACCGCGCAGGGCCCCTCAGATAGAGTACCTCAATACCACCAACTACTCCAACCGCCTTTTGCAGGTTTGTTATTTTCATAATTTCATAACTTTCTAACGTTATCCATACAGCACTTTCTTTTACTTTGGTACATACCATTTACTCAGTATTATCTTCTATTAAAAAATTATTTTTTAAACTCAAATTATATTTTTAAATTAAAATATACTTTTAAATTTAATAAATTGAAAATTAATATAATTTATTATAAACTATATTGTTAATTTTCAATGACATAATTCATAAATACATTTTTCGACAATACCAATAAGAAAACACTTGAAAATATATACCCACTCTTAAGGCAACAAATAATATATATCTTTTTTAAATGTACGTACATTAGATTATAATTGTAAGAATTATCATACGTTTAAAAATAAATCAAGTTTAAAAACTTACATATCAATAAATTTCAAAATTATTTTTAAATTATACTTTTAACTAAAATTATTATTTTCCCTCGGATAATTTAATTATGTAACTACCAAGAAATTTAAATATATTCCAACAAGAAAATACATGCAATTTAAGTATTTTCGTAAGATAAATCATTACGGAACGGCCTATTTCTCAAATGTAAATGGAGAGAAAAAAGAAAAAAAAAAGATGACAACATGTAAGCATATCTCTCTGCATCCCAAAATTGTAAACTAAAATAAATGAACTCTAGCAGGAAAACATAAGAGTCTCTGCAACTATATCTATGTACCCAAAATGCCAAACTAAAATAGAGATAAAGCAACTCTAGCAGTAAAACATAACATCTTTGACATTGTCCTTTATGGCAGGAAGAGTTACCACCACCTTAGTGCTCCTACTTCCACTCCCCGTATCCATATCCGATGTCTCCCCTTCAATGTAGTAGCGAGCACGGAAAGCAGCCAAATGGGCATAATAAGCAGGAGGAACTGAAATAAAGAATCAACTCTTCGTTAAAAAAAAGATAAATTTTGGCATGTATATACCCTATTGGAGAACTAGAGAAGCAACCAAAAGACATGAAAAAAATTCAAAAAAGAAAAAAAAAGAGAGAATCACCTATTGAGACCGATCTAGTGCACCTTGCATACCTGAAAAAGGAAAGAATGTAATAGAATCCCCGTAAGTCATAACCCTTTTAACAAACTTTAAAAAAAAAAAAGAAAAAGAATATGATCTATAGGTGTTAAGATTGAAATTACGTGTAACACAAGTTATTTGTTAAAGTTTGCAACTCATCAGCCTTGAAGTTGTTTTCATCAAATAGCACATGATAATGTGTCGGCCGGCTAGTTCCCTGTTCCATAATGTAAATAATGTTATCAAACGTGAAATATCTACTAAATAAATTTCAACTTTTTAACAATTATTAGCTAACTAGTGCAGTTTTAGTTAATTGACAATATCACACCTTAATACCAGCATGACTGTTGAGGTAAAAATCAAATTCTCTGGCATGGCAAATGCGAGTATCAACAACAGTACCTTAATAGATATGTAATACCCAATGAGTAAGATGAATCCAAACTGAAGCCATAGAAATATGCACCTAAGTAGAACTAAAGTGAAGAGGTACACGAGTGGATTTTGGCATGCAATTCAAACGAGACTACAATGTTTCAGCACAACAAAAGTAGCATTCAATGAAAAACATGACTTAATAAAAGGAAGAACTAACACCTGGCAGAATATTTCCACTTTTATCAGTCTGATCACGACTATTGTGATCAACAGGAAAGAACCGGGTGTGATGTCTTTTCTGCACCACCAGGAAGGTTACCTTTGGCAGATATCCTTCCTGTAACGAGGCGCAAGCCTGATACACCATTAAATAATAATTTTGGTCAATTTAGAGCTCACGTATATGACTGCATCATGTATTCATGCACAAGCTTAGCAATTTTTCCTTTCCGGCCCAATATGGTGGTTTCAAAGATCTAATGCATTTAACATGCCATCCTGTCCAATTCATATGGTCTAAGATCCATACCTTTCTTAGAGCTTCCATCTCGTAAAGTAAAACCTGACTGAATTGGCCTTCACTGACCCCATCTCTGTCAAGCCAAAATGGAAATTGGAGAGAGAAAAATAAATAGAAATATGGGCACACAAAAATCATCATTATATAATATACAAATCAATAGGAAGTTATACTATTCACAAGTCATAAATCACCTCAAACTTCTAGCAATTACAGGGCCCACAATTAAGTTTAAATATAAACACTAAATTGAATAAAATGAATGTGCCCCTTCTCTTAACCCAAATCTACCTGTAGAATATAATCCTGTCTGGCTTAAATTTGGTTGATCTATAGAATGCAACAAGTAGCTCTCTGCAGCAAAAAGTACTAGTCAAGATTCCTGACATATGTGGCAGACCTGGCAGTGGAAATGTAAAAGCTACCCACTTACCTAATCATTCCACCATGGACAACTCCCCTCTCAGGATCCTTAAAAGATTTATAGAGATCTTCTATTATTTCCATACGGTGTGACTGGGCAGAAACAATTCCCCGGTACTTAGTGACCTCTGGCCAATCCATGGATGCTACTACCTGTACTTATTATTCAGTAATAAAATAAAATTAACATTTATATATAATTTAATGGACTGAGAAAACTTACAGCTGCTATAGAGGGGCTTGAGTCCTCCCCTGGCTGAGGATGTGTTACATCCGCACCAAAGATTATAGTAGGGCGATCAGTCACATGAGGAATTCTTCTCTGAATTGCATCAATTAACACTGTATTTCGCCCACCAATCTATATAATAAAAAATCATATATTTGAATTTAAAATGTAGAAATAATCAAATTAGCTACTGATTACACTGGTTCCTCAAAATTAGATAAAACAGACCTTAACATTTATCTTGAGGGCCAAATTTTCAAGATATTGCTTTTGTAGCTTTACAGCTTCCTTGGGCTGAGAGCATTGAGAAACTATTCCCAATTCCGTTTCACAAATGCGTTTTATCTTTGCTGCAAGAAACCATGTGACATTCGAGCAATAGACAACCAAAATTTAAGTTTCCATATTAGTTTATATCTGAATGCTCACCATAAGAACCTTTGATGTCAGGCAAGATTACAATCAACAACTGTAGTTTCCCATTAGAGCGCTTGTGAACATCCCTTAGAGCTACCTCTATTTGCCTTGGATGAGATGAACTTATAGGAAGTAAAGGAGCTTGACTAAAAACCTAACACAAAATCGAATTCAGGTAAGAAAGAGATGTTAGTTATAAAGATTTGGGGCAGGAGAAATTCAAGCAATGGATAGGATCAAAGGGTAAAAGAAAAAGAAAAAGAAAAGCTTACCATTCCCTTGCTGGTACACATATTAACCAACTCATTACAGAATTGAGAGGGCAAATCTCTGTTCACTCGTGTAGAAAAGTTGAGACAAGTCCAATATTGCACATTTCCACCATTAATCATTTTCTACAGAATTGCCACAAGGGATTAGCACAATGAAATAAGCAAAAAGGATGATTTCAGCCCAGAAATCAAAGACATATAAATACTGAATAAAAATTGATTATTCTCATCATTCTTTTCATTTAATTGCACATGTCATGGCATTGCCATTAGATTCAAGTCATTGAGACGCATAAATTTTGTCTATTGATAATTAAAAAAAATACAATACTACAAATTCAACAACTCCAGAAAATGAACTATCAGGCAGGATTTTACAAAACCCATTTAGAAACAACCAAACAATTCACCTTGTTTATCATATTCCACTGGCCCCTTGAGGGTTCAACACTTGTTTCCCTCCCAGTTTCATGATATTTAAGCTGCAGTAATTAGAACAAAGAAAGAAAGAATAAAGATGCAAAAAGGAAGGCCACAAAATTTTCTAGCACATCTCTCAAGCATAAGCCCATGTATACCCTTGGAGGAGGCAAAACACGAGCATCACACAGCACCGGTTCTCCGCTCACTTCAATTCCAAATTCACATACAAGCTTGTCCCTGTTGAAATTATTACGTCTGACCATCTGCATTGCAGTAAAATTAAATAATGAATCTGAAAAACTACAATACACCTCATGTAGCAACAAATACACAAAACTGTACCTCTCTAATGTCCTTTTCCCTGTCATAAGGTCGCTGACAGGTTGCTCTCAAAAGTGCAGTAACTTGCTTCTCGTTCAGTTTCTTTGAGTACCTTTGCCCAGCAGCAATCTTGCACAGCTAAAATGGAAAGAAAAAACTTATTAAACAAGGTCCAAGTCAAACATAAAATCAACAAGGCATGACATGAGAAGAAAAGTGAGGAGAAATGAATAACCTCCATGGGCAAATAAATAGGTTTTGTGTCATTCCCGGCCTGGAGGGCAGGAAGAGCCAAATACTTTAGTTCGACATTGTGTTTCTCACGAAAATATCGAACAACAGTTGTTTTCGTTCTCTTGTCATCAAGAGTAAACCTAAGAAACATGAAAGTAAAAATTCCAGAGTGGATTAAGCAAGCCAAATTCATGTTTACACACATGTAAACACAAAATTCAGTCAGAGCTAACCAGATGTGGCATTTTTACCCTGTTGATATATTTACTTCCATATAGGATGGAATTTTCTTATTTCAGATGCATGAGATGCAGCATAATTAAATTTTCATTCACCTGAAAATTTATGCCCTACTTTCCAATATGAAGTAAAATACTTAGTTTACAAAATCAATTAAAGTAAATGGGAAAAACAATAAGAAGTGTAAATATATAAAAAGACAAGAAACTCACATTAACTCGCTGAGCGGCTCCTTTGAGACTCCAGTAACTTTGTAACTTCTAATATTCTGCCCATGAGTGAGTTCTACCTTAATTCCTTTCAAAGCCTTCTTAACCTGAGCGTAAAGATGAGGACAGGCAGAACTAATTTCACATCAATTTTTGGCACAAAACCTATGTCCTAAGTACTCTTAAATAAGTATCATGGAATCTGACATAAAATACCTTAATGCGGTCTTGATCAGAGAGAGGCCTTGAAAAATTAAAATTAAAGTGCTTTGCAATAAATTCAGTCACAAAGATGTGTTCATAAAATGACCTGGCTGATACATCTGCAACATAAGGATTATTACTACTGGTCAAAGACAGGAATCTAACTAACTTTAATTAAAATCTAAGCAAGTCACACAAAAGATGTCCTTAGTAGGTAAAAAAACTATCATAATAATGGTATGAAGCAGAACCAATGTTAAGGGAAAGTCCCATCTGTGTCGGGCGAAGGCTTTGATGATATCCTCTCCAGTATTCTACACCATCACCGAGCTCACCAGTTTGACCCAAATTTGTTGAAAAAAATGACCTCCCAACAACAGTATACCTGTGGGCACAATGTTCATAACTCATAAGGTCACTTCAACCTTAAAAGCAACAAAATGACACTGGAATGCACAAACAACTGAAATAACTAGATAAAGTAATAAACTCTACTTTTCCGATGGGGAAGCCCTCAGAACAACATCAAGTGCTTGAATAGTTTCTTGGGGATTGTCAAGCTGTAAACGTCTTAGAAACTGTTGTAGATGATGCAGATCAGCCTTAGAAGCATATCGAATCATGACTTTAAACTCACGCTCACCTTTGTTCCTGTGTTTCAAACCGGAATTATCCATTCAAAACACATCAGCATTGTTTTATAAATACAGTTATACTAATCACATCTGGAGAAACACACCTCATTGAAACAGAGGAACTACCATGTTCTTCACTATCTAACAATTTGACCACAAATTCCTTTGAAGAAAATGGCAAAGGGCCTGCGGTGTAAAGACTTTTCCGACCATCATAAGCTGGTATACGTTTACCTAGATGTGAATCTCTGTACAACCGGACTAACTGACTCATCACATTTCTATTGATCTTTTTCGAGGTAACCTCGGGAGTTATGGAAACCTAATGCCAGAATCATTTAAAATCATGAAACAGCAAAATGCAACTACAGATAACTCAATATGCAATAAGGAAAATTTCACATTTAACATCAAAATAAAATAAGACACATGCCGCATGTATTAATAGCAATTAGATTATTAGATAAGCAAAGTCATATTCACTCATACTTCACTGAAACGATATGCAAAAATTCTTTCAAACTCTCATTTATATAAAAAGGAAGAATAAAGTGAGATGAAATGCAAACAAGCAAATTAAGCAAATAAATAAAGAAACAAAAGAGATTTGCATTTGCCCCATTCCTTTTAGGAATACGAACATATGAGTAAAAATAATCACCGACCGAAATATGTAATTTTTTTAAAAAAAATTAGATGTGTTGATTTTACTGACATCGTACTGATGAATATCTCGATCAGCAACTTGAACGAGAAAGTGATTTGCTCGAACTTGAATCCTTTTCCCGATTCTACCAAAATCTGGTCGGTCGGCAAACCTCAAGGCCCTTGATGATGAGGGCGCCGGAGACTGCAACGTTAGCTTCTGAAGCTCATCACTCGTATCATCGGGTGAAGTTGAAGAGATAGCTGCGGGTGGAGGGGCAGAACTGGAGGGAGCATTTGTGGCCACCGATGGAGTAATGGCCGGAACCGGAGGAGAAGATGTCACCGAAACAGTGGTAGCAGCGCGTCCGGGTCCCCCTTGAGGCTGACCTCGAGCAATGCCTCGACCCCGGGTGGATGGGGATGATGCCGGAGATGGTTGATCCCGGCGAATTGCAGGTTGCCTTCCGCCACCGCGGCGTGACATTGGAGTGTAGGGTTTGAAGCACAAGAAAGCTGGGAAAAAGAGTGTGTGATGTTGGCAAAGAGCACAAGGGAGGAATGGTATAAAGAATAGGCAGAGACTTGAACTGCATGTAGGAAAAGGAAGACGAAGAAGTGGTGGAGTCAGCCCAAAACAGAGAGTGGGGATGGGAGTATATAGACAGGCAAAGGAAATGAAAATAAAGCCTAATAAATGAAGACGTGGAAAGTGGAAAAGCGAAAAATAAGGGACGTGGAAATATCAAACATGAAAATATGATTAATGCAACAGCTTTGCCTCGCCAGGAAGACTGTGCGGTGTGCGGGTATCTCTTTCTAGAAAATTCTAATTCTGATTTACTTAGTACGTACTAAGTTACTAGTATTACATAAAAAAAATAAAAATTAATGTTTTATATATAATAATAATAATGAAAATATAATCATAAATATATGTTATATCTAAATTTCATTTGCTTCTAGAAAATATATTAATTAATAACAATAGGAGAGTTACCAAAAAAACAAGCACAAATAAATGTTGTTTTAGTGGTAATCCCATTTAAAATCTAAATTCAATTTTATTTAATTAATTAAGTAAATCATTATATCAATATGTAAAAAAACACTGCTAGTAGAAAATAGTAAATAAATAAAAGATTGCAAAGAGTGACCGAGTGTACCATTCAGAAATAGTACTAGAGAGATGGTCCACAATTGATTGATGGGGGTGGGGGTGGTGCTTGAGGTGAGGCAGGGGGCGTGGCGCTCCCGCTGTTACCGGGCACCTGCCTCTCCTGCTCTGTCCATTTACGGATACAATACACCCTCACCCTCAAATTCGTCCACTAACCGCTACCCTGCCACCTTTTGCTTCCAACAGCCTCAACTTCACTATCTCCAACCTCTCGTTAAAATCAAAATTTTTAATTTGTTTTTTCGTCACACTTCTTGTATCTTCCTTCCATACAGAGTCATTGATTCTGGCACGAGCTTGGAACAATTTCGTGGGGGAGATCCACGCAATAGGCTCATTGGAAGGCACAGTTTTTTTCACAATCTTTTGTTTCTTTTAATTGGTCTGATATCCAAAATGGGACCCACGCTTCTTACTTGACTTGAGAATTCAGTTGCTGAGCTAATATCTTGAGGATGTAAAATGGAATGAAATCAAATAAAAAATTGTAGTATTATGAATACAAAATAATTATTCAGTAAATAATAATACAAGTATAATAGATGTTATATATTTTAATTTTTATTTAAAAATAATCTCTTGTACTGCCGAGAAAAAAATTAAAAAAGTGAGTAGATACAAATAATAAATTATTAATTTTAACTATATTATAGTGTTAAATGCTTGGAATTCTTTGGCAGAAAAATCTCAACCCCTCATTCAAGTGAGTATATATCTAGTACTAAATTCACTTGCATGGGGAGTTGAGATTTTTCTGCTCAACTGCTCAACAGAGTTCATTTGAAAAGGCTTGGGGTCATTCCATGGATTAATTCATGAAATTTATTAAAAGTAAAATAAGAATTGTGATTGTAGTATCACAATTCACAGTTTACACCCATTGGAGCATATAAATAAAATACTCCCTTATCCCATCTTATATGTGATTTTAAAATTTTTCACATCAACTAATAAAAATTGTAAATAATTTAGATTATAATAAATTTTAATAGTATTTTATTAAAATATTCTAGACTTAAATGTTAAAGATTATTTGTATTCTACTTATCTCCATTTTTAATAAAAGGTAAAATAATAAAAAAAATAATTAATATTTCATTAATTACTAATGTAAAATGATATATAATTAAGATATTTAAAATGAAATGGAAGGAGTAATGCGTTTCAGTTCAGTTCACCATCTCCGCTGAGGTTGGTGGCTTTATTGATTTTTAAAAAAGAAAAAGAGGAAGCACCGAAGCAGACAGGACAGTTTGTAACGCCAAAAACGAGGGGTATGGTGGTGGGAGTGCGTGGTTGAGATGAAAGTGAAAGCGAAAGGGGTAGAATAGAAAAGGAACAAAAATGGTTCCTTAGCATAGGAAGCGCCGCCGCTTCAGGTGGCAACACCGTGACATAACGATGATCTCCAAGGTGGGACGTCAGAATCCTGCACCACACGTTCTCTCATTTATGTATTCCTTACCTCCGCTTTGTACCCCTCTCCTCTTTCTGGGAAAGCAGCTTTTACTTTTCTCTCTGCAAGAAAAGAACCGAATTTCCCTCCATAACTTTTTCTTATTTATTTTGGGGTCCCCGAACCTTCGTTGGTAACTTCCTGCAAGACTTTAGTTGGTCACGCACCCCGATTACTTGGGGGTCATCTACATCTGAATAAAAATGACGCGTATTTGACTAACACAGTGAGAAAGCAATCCGTTTACTTGGCGGGATCGGTTTTGTTTTGATTCCCTCTTTCTCCAATCCATTTTATTCAATGCCGTGGGCTGCTTAGTCACATTATGACTTGATTCATGTCTCTTTATATGACCTGATGATTTTGACGCCTAAAAAACTTGTACCAACATTGTTATATATATATATATTATAAGACAGAACAAATTCAATTAACTTTTACGTATACCTCATTGAAACATGTAATATTTTTAATTCTTACTTTCAACAATTATTTATCATAATTGGGTATTTATTTGATTAATCATGTTCACAAAAAAACATTCTAATATAATGGTAATTATGCAAAAATAAATACGTTTGAAAAATGTTTTTTAACAAAAAAATTAATTTGTTATGTTAATCTTTTATTTTAAATTTCCGTTTTGGGAGTCTAAATTCACATGACCCACCTTTTTTTTTTTTTTTGCCAAACCTATGAGCCACTCCAATGTTTACAAGGTGATGGCGTGTTGCTTGCCGCACTGTCTGATAAAACAGTTGTAAGGTCCGTACTATACACTTTTTACCATACATAAAAACCAAAAAAACCTTTATTACTCTATTCAAAATATCATAGGTTCCTTTAGTCTTTAATTGGTTAAAAATGACTTTTTATAGAATTAATTTTATAATATAGTTATGATGAAAATTAATTTTATACTAACATGTTTATATTTGAATGATTTATTTAAAAATTAATTTTGACAATACTCATAATTTTTCTCTAAATTTAGCTTAAACTCTCTCTCATGATTAATTTAATTTACTTGGATTAAAATTTATTTTATATTTATTTAATTGAGAACATAATATATCTCATATAATATTTTTTTATAGGTCATGATCTATGAAAATTAAAATTTTGAAAGAACATTTTGGCCAATAGATAGGAGGAATTTTATGAAAATTTTATTTTTCTAATTTTTTCATTTATTCTCATTTTTATTAGTTAATTTTTATCTGACTTTAAAATAAATACAGATAAAAATAGAGAAGGAGAACGAGAAAGAAAGTCTCCTATTGTTTATCCTTGAATCACGTTTTGCCTAAAAAATGATTATCCAATGTGAAATGAAGAAATTGTCAAATATCATACATCCAATCAGAGCCTGAATGCATGGCTTCAATGGAAATAGTGTTACATCCAATCTAATTATAGATTTTGATCAATTATTTTCAAAGGAAGTGAAAAATCAGCTAAACCAGTCACAAATAAATATTGAATCATTTTGTTTTTTTTATTTTTAACTTTTTAATTTTTTTAACTTTTTAAAATTAAATAATATTATTTTTTGTACTAAATAATATTATTATTGTAAATAAAATTTTTTATATTATAATATTATATAAGTATTATTAGAATACATAATTATTAATAATGATAAATTTACTTAACAAATATTATAAAAAAATATTAATGGACTATTTTAAACTTAAAATATAATTATAAATAGATATTAACTATTTATGTTTTAATATTAAATTATGAAACTTATTAATAACATTCTCAATTTTTTATATAATATATAAAATTAAAAATTATTAAATTTATTACCATAAATTTAATTTTAATTGTATCACAAACAATGCAATGTTAAATGAGTGGTTATATTAGTCCCATTTTTTCACGTTATTTTATAACTTTTCGTAATCATAATCTACACGTTTCTTCTAATTAGGATTGCACAAAGACTATGTAAGACCGGATTAATAGTTAATCTGATACCCAGTTTTTATAAGGCAGAGTAAGGCTAACCCGACATACAAGACTGAGGTTGGCCCGGTCCTAAAAAATATTTAAAAATAAAAATAAATTAATTTTATTTATTAACAAAAATATAATTACATTCACCTAAAATATATTTTCTTAAAAAATAATATTTATTAAAATTATAAATACTCTATGCATTATTTTTAGATAATCTTAAGAAATCAATTTAAAATTTTAAATAAAATGAAAAGATTGAATACTTAAAAATATTTATAATAATGATATAATTAATTTATTATATATCATATATTAAGAAAAATAGCATATAAAAATAATATTTATAATTTTTTATAAAATATCAAAATTATATATATACCAAGACCGGGTTTAACTGCAACCCGACGTCTAATACACCTCAATCTCCGAGACTAACCTAGTCTACCAGTTGAACACCCTACTTTTAGTATTAAAAAATAATAAGCCTCCACGTTTCTTTATAATTTAATTATGGGAAAATGACACTTTAAGACCAAAATATTTAATTAATATCATTTTATCACCAAAACATTCTAAAAATGATGATAAGAGACCATGAATTATGCTGATTAAGATTTTATATAGAAAATAACTTAAATATCTTTGTTAAAATATTTTATACTTAATTTTCAGTTTTTACTACTCAAATTCTACGATTTGATGCTGAACTTTTCTCATTTTACATTGGATACATTATAATCACAAAAAAATTCAATTAAAAAAATTTAGTGTAAAATCGGGGAGCTCAATATCAAATCCCGGAAATTAAGTAGTGAATCACGAGAGTTGAATGTCAAACTTTGTGACTGATCAGTTGAATTCTTTGGTGATTATAATGTATTCAGTGTAAAATCAGAAAAATTCAGTATTAAATCACGAAACCTGAGTAATAAATTGCAGGAACTGAGTGTCAAAACTCTAAGATTGATTAATTAAATTATTTGGTGATCATAATATATTTAATCCAAAATCAAAAAAGCTCAATGTCAAATTGTGAAACCTTAATAATAAGTGTTTGTTTGGTTGCCATTTTTGGAAACGTAACTGTACTTTCTAACTATCATTTTCTTCTTTTTTATTCAAACAGTTTTTTCAGTAAACTACTCTACTTTTATCTAAACTTCATTTTTATAAATTGTGATTATTTTAAAAATACTTTTACAAAAAGACAAACCAAACGGACACTAAATCTTGAGTGTTGAGAGGAAAAAACCTGAGTAGTAATAGGATTCATAAATGATTAACAAGAATAACCAAACAGGGACATAATGTTTTTGCTTTAAACTCTCTAGAAATTGTTGAGGGGTAAAAACAAAAATGTGTACAAGTTGTTCTGATCCGCATCTAGCAAATAAAAAGGTGGATTCCCAAAATAAGATCAGGTTGGTACTGGGAATTTGGCGTGAATTTCATGAAATGCGATTCATCATTTTGTATTTATTTTTTCCCCTCTTTCCTCTTTTCTATTGAAGTCACTTAAAAAGGATACATAAAATAATTCTACAAGGCTCTTCCAACCTGCTCATAGGAAAAGTTAGATTAAGAACTTTTACCAGTTCTTTAATTTTTGAAATTAATTAATTCGCTCATAAAAGCGTAATCTTATATGTCAACATGGAACTGTTTAGCCAAAGCAAAACGACAGATTCTGGTCAAAAAATAAAAAAGCAAAACGACAGATTAAGAAGGCCCCAGTCCCACACCTTCTTCATTGACTTGACTAATAAATTTGACTCGTTGAAGCCAAGAAGTGTAGAGTGGACCCTTGTCACAGAAGAAAATTGTTGTAGGAGAAACATGAAAAAAATAATATCTGGCTTCTCTGCATATACATACATATATATATATATATATATATTTACAAATTATGCAGATCGGTTTCTTAATGTGAGATGTTTTAATAACTGTGATACGCAAAATAAGCCCAAACCCAAGATCTATATTCAAGATTGGCTATCGTTTGTTATGGGCCTTGAATAGCTGAAGAAACCCTGATCCATAAACTGAGGAGCATCACATTTTTTTACTTGAAATTTTGGAAAGTTTACTGTAATTATTTTTCCTAAATAACCATTTTCAAAAGAGAAGGAAGTAAAGATGTGAGGGAGGCAATTCTTTCATACACTTTCTACTTGTTAAAATTCATATAAGAAATTAAAAAACAAGTTTGTATCAATGAAATAAAATATGTGAATATTTATTTTAATAAATTTATGTTCAATGCACAGTGAGTCCACATAAATAGATATAAGAATTCTTTTGCATTATTATTATTATTATTTTGTAGAGTTTAGTAAATTTCTGGATAATGTATTTATATTGTAACCGCATTTGCCTCACAACACATGAATAAAGGCAAGAGATTAAGTTGCAAAAAAAAAGAAAAGAAAAGAAAGCCCTCTCGTGTTGGATTTAGATATTCTTAAAAGGCCTATCCTAATGTTCCCACAAGACACACATAAAATAACATGTAAGGTAAGGTCGTGCTTATTTATTTATTTTGGTTAAGACAAAGCTACTGTTTAGAGGAGGTGGCATCCCCCCACCCATGTTCGCTAGTGCGTGCTCGCTGCAAGGAAGCATAATTGCCCTCTGTTCCCCTCTCAAATACTACATTATTATTCCAATGCGTTTTCAGGTCCCATTGAGAGGCATAGGTGGAATCCGCGTAAGAAAGTTTCAAGTCCAAATATATAACTATTATTATAGATATCATTATGCATTATTTTGCCACTCCCTGTGCCACCTACTATTACACCATGACTAATTTCATTCATTTCCTTCACCACTAACCACATTATTATTGTTACTGGCTACCATTATATCCGTCTCCTTCTTAATTTGCCCCATCAGCTTAATTAATTTATTAGTTTCTTTTTTTCTTTTTTTGGGTGTTATTAATCAACTTTCTTAATATTTAGTGCTACTAGATCAGCTTGGTACTCGGCAATCCAGCCTTTGATTAGCTCGATCTCTGTCTTTCTCTGCATCACCAACCATTCAGGATCACTTGGTTTTGCTTCATATATGTCCAGGCAATGAGATCCTGCCCATTTTTATTCCATAAATATAATTTCGTTCATGTTAAAAAAAAAGCATTGAAATTTATAATTTATATATGATAATAAGGCTGAAGAAGTACCATTGACCGTGGAAACAGCAACGATACTATCTGATATATTCTTCAACACCCTGCGAGTTATTTAAAAAGAAAAGAAAAGAACATGTAAGAAGCAAATTCATATCAATAAAAGGAAGAAAGAGTACTGGGGGAAGAAAATTTAAAAATAAATAAATAAATGGTGTCATGATCAAATTTATTTTATTATCGCACAAGAAGTACCCGCCAGAACTGTAGGGATCTCTCAATCCATTGGAGAAGATAATGTTGCTGGCAAATCTACGGAGAATTAATTTCAAATCCTGGATATTCGACGACGACAAATATGAGAAAGCATTGGCTAAATTAACGAAAAAGGACATCATTATTTTAAATTAAACGAAGGTGATTAAAGAAATATGAACGTACAGGACCCCCATAATAAGTTGTCACCCAATTAGGTTGTGGAAGAACGCCATAGGAGCTCCTGCATTCATCGATGAAGCTCTTCATATCGAAAGGTTTTGTGGGGAACATTGAATCGTTCTTTTCATAACCCAATGGCATCACCATCTCGCTGCAACTCTGTTGGGTACATGTCAATCAAAAGATTTTAAAAAATTGGACAAGCATATAAAAATGGGGATTCATTCTCTCTCTCTCTCTCTCTCTCTATATATATATATATTTCGTATGAAATAGACTAACCTGCCATCCCCATCCAATGTTAGTTTCGGTGGGTTGATTGAATTGGTTCATGTCATAGCACGACTTATTTCCGTTATAAGCCACAACACCTTCAAAAATTTGGCCAAGAGTATCTGTTTTCTGTGCTGCTGCATCAATGGCTTCACAGATCGCACTAACTGGGGGTTCATTATACTGAGCTGCATTAGCATATGTTGCGTCCAAGAAATACCTCAGCTCATAACCATGCTTCAGTTTGCTGAAATAAGATATTAAAAAAATGTTTTTCAGTAAGTGAAATTGAGAAACTATTTAATTATATGCTTATTAATTAACGCCACGAATATCTCTATGGTGGAGAAGAAAAACCTGCAAGTTTTAAATTTCTTGCTGAGAATTGAAAGACCATTAGGCATCTTAGCTACTCTGTCAATTTCAGACCATGATTTACGTATAGTTCGGTAGCAGCTCTCACTAGTTTCCTGCACCACTCAAAATATCAATAATTTTTTTTATCTTATATATTATTATTATTGCTATTATTTTCAAACAAATTAAGTAATATGACGTATATGTACTTTAAAATCCTTGGTGACAACATAATAGTATCCGGCTTGTGGGGCGATGCCATTGAAGTAAAGAATTGGTGCTGATGAAGCCAGAGCACCAAGAGCAATGTGAGGATACTTTAACCTGAACCACGAGGCAAGCACTGCACGGGGGGGAAAATTAGTTGAAGTTAAATGCTTATGTATATATTAATTAGAGTTATTCATATTTTAAACATCTTGTTGACACACACACACTCACACACACATATATACTGCAATAGTTAAGGAAATAACAGGTTATATGTGGCCGCATACTTCCACCATAGGATCCCCCGATAACGATGATAGGAGAATTGTGAGCCGAAAAACGCTCCTTTATGTGTAAAAGCACAGCAGCATAGTCTGCTATAGCTTGTGCTGAGTTGAAATACCCTCGAGCATTTGCACTCTTGATTGCTTTTTTCATGGATCCAAAGGGTATTGATTTCCCATAGTATCTATGCTGTTCAAATCCCAAATAAATAATATAAATTAGTACAAATTAATTAATTACTTTCTATGTGCGTCATTATGTGAGCTTATTTTATATGCATATATACCTGACATGCATACCTCAATATAGACAATAAGAGCATTGAATTGAGGGGCGTTTTCTCTGAGAAACCCAATAATCTGTATATCCTCATGCACGGGGGCTTCTGCACCAAGGTATGCAAAAATGGGGGCACTTGATTTAGGTCCACCCCAATACTTTGAATTTATCAGATACCTTTGTTGAAAGGTGGCGTAGCTGTCAGGTCTGTAGTTGAAGTGATCGAGTGTTTGGGTGTAATAGAATGTGTGGAGTTCCTCAACCAAATTCGGGAATGACGACAAGGTTTGGGGTTTATGTGGGTTATTGATTCTGCTTGAAACTCCTAACCTTGGAATGTTGAAAGCATCAACGTAGAGGAAGAAAATAAGGAAGAACAGAGAAAGACATTGGAATGAGGACGTTAGGTTAGCCATGGCCCCAGCTCAGAGATCGAATATATCTCTTAGTCTTCGGCTTGGGTGTGTCAATTGAGGTTGAATATAGCTTCCAAGCGCATGCTTATATACTACACGAGTCGATAATGTGTGAGGCAATAACAAAAAGTATAGTGAGGTTATAGTAGAGGTCATTAAAGTAAGAATAATTAATTACAAAAGAGGAAATAGGATTTTGCCAGGAAGGTGCTGCTCTGCTCTGCTTTAGTATAAAATAGTGAAATAGGATTTTATGTAATGAAAATGCATTGCAGTTTCAGAAAAAGCAAAGAAATGAAAGATCATGGGTGATGATGCAGTCATGAATTCGAATTTGAATTCGATTATATAAACTTGAAATCTAGTTGACACTCTTTTAGTTCCTCCAGATATAATTCAGGGGTCAATAAAATTCGAACAAATACTCTGTATTGCATGTATACATCGTCATTTTAGTTTCATAATCTCTGCAGTGCAGCTCACTGAATCGCTGCCAAATCTACATCAAAAATTAAATAGAGCATTTAACAGCTGATTTTTTTTTGGGGCCTGAGTTTAACAGCTGCTTTTATAAAATAAATCAATATATCTATATAAGATAAATTTAAAGTTAGCATTTTATTTATTTCAAAAACAGTAGCTTTGAATTTAAAAAGAGTTTTTGAAATTACTCTATATTCGTCTGAAAATTATTGTGATCACAAATTAGTTGAAGTCTGAATTCTCTACCATAAATAAATTTTATTGTATATCTTGCTAAAAAGACAGAGAAAAAAATATGTGTAAAGAAAATAAATAAATTTTACATACACTTTCATTTTTTCTTCTCTTATAAGGTCCATAAATTCACCTAATTTCACCCTTACCTTTTCTGCTTAAAATTTCATCTATTCAGTATTTTGGGCATATTGACATGGAAACCAAGGAGTACTTTTATGAGCGCAGAAAATCAGTAATTGACCAACGGAATTTTTTGTTGTTGGGGTGTGACAGCCTATTCTTGAAACCACGTGGGAGAGTGGTGTTTTAATTTGATGGCAAAAGTAAACGAGGCTCATTTTATGGAGTAAAAATGGGTCAGCTTTTTAATTTTTCAAGTCATGGAGCTCCAACAGCAGCATCGTGATAACATACATATAATTGGTGGTTGGTTGAATTAGAAGTATAGTGGGTTATGAATTAATCTTAGTGGACGCTTATGCGGTGAAAAGTCCAACCTTTCCTAATTAATCAAATTAGATTATATACAGTGGATGCCAAATAATGATATGAATAATCTATTTTGGGCCCTAAAAAAAAGGAATGATAAGAATAAGGGACCTGCAAGCAGCATTAATTCAATTTAATTTTTGCAAGATAATTTCAGTTTCATATGATTTACCTTGTTGCACAAGTAAAGTGGATAAGAGAATATGGATATGGTGCTATTCTCCTGCAAGCTGATCAACATTCATTACCTTTTCTTTATTTTTGTGAGGGCACAAATACAATGAATATGATCGTTGTGTGAATCACATGGAAACCATAATCATGAGGAAGGACTCCATGGTGCTCAAATAATGCCATTATAGGGTCCAAAATTATCAACCTAGCTAGTGGGAACACTCAATGAACAACCCAACATATATAATGCATAACATGAATGGTACTCTTTATATATATATATATATATATATATGAGAGAGAAAAAGAGACGGGGGAGAGAGAAACGCGCACATATTATATATGCTGAGAAGAACATATTATTTTTATTCTATCCAAATTTATATATAAATAGAAGGTGAAGTTGAAAGTAGAGTTTTGTGTTTGTTTGTTCTTCTCCGCTTTTTGGAGATGTTCAGCTGAAAAAATTTAGAGGAATCCTCTGCTGGGTCAAAGGAGACACTCTTAAAATAGGAGAATAGATTTTCATTAAAATGATGGTCGTTATCTTGTCAGAAGATTTTCGATCGTTGATAAATATATATATATATATATATATCGCTGACAAATAAAAATACAAAATAAAAAATCAACTCCACTTTACATAAATATGCACAAAACTACATTTATAACAAAAATTGAAAAGAAGAATTCAAACTTAAATACTAAATATTAACAATTCAAAAAGATATTTAAAAAAAAAAAAAAGATGACCTAAATTTAAACAAGATATTTATCGGTTTCCTTTGTTTTTTTTTCCCCCCACATATCGGTGTCCTTTATTTAGAGAAGAATAAAACAGCCAACCAATAGTTCAATCAAACCTTGCCACTTGGATGTAATGAATTTGGGCCATTTGGTGGAGAGGCCATGGTGCTTCAGTTACTCTATCTTATCAACACATGCCTATTTGGATAAGCCTATTAATAAACCCTGGATCATTTTACTGTTTAAGAACTTGCATTACTATTCAATCTATCATTTTTTTTTAGCTTTGATGTATTATTTTTATTCCACGACATAAATTTAGCATATTTCATTCATTCAATTGACGTTGATGGGAAAATAAATTAGAAGGTGAAAATATGTGTTTTACATGTACTATAATTAAGACATATTATAACATTTTTATAAAATACAGGTTTATTAACACGTTTGGATAAACACGTTATTGAACCAAGAACTACCATTTTATTTATTATCCATCAACTTGGTCGCAAGTTCTTTTCAAGAGTGACAATGAGTTTGCTGTCTAAAGACTCTCTTTCAACCATCATAAGCTAACATATGCTTACTCAAGTGTGGCTCTCAATGCAACTGTTCATTACATTTTTATTGATCTTTTTGGAAGTAACTTGGGGAGTTATGGATGCCTAATGTCAGAATCAATTGAAAATCATGGGATACAATGTAGCTATAACTAACTACAAATAACTCAATATCCAATAAGAAAATTCCAAATTAATAATCAATCAGAGAACAAAAATATGACAATTGCAAGATGTATTAAAAGGAATTAGATTAGATAAGCAAATTCATTTTCACCTATAAGACATGCAGAAATTAAGTATCTTTTGTGTAAAAAAGAAAATCAGAAAAAATGAAATAAAAAAATGCAAAAACCTTTCTTGTGTAATAAATTTCAATAAAAAATTTAAATTGGAATGAGACTTTGTTATAAAATAACAAAAAAGTAAAATATGACTACCATAGTTTAATTAAACCTTTCTTATCGGTGTAATAAATTTGGGCTATTTGATGGAAATTATGGCTATTTGATGGAGATTGAAGGCTGGTCCTTCAATTATTCTATCCTATTGAAACATGCCATTTTGGACAAGCCTATTACTAAACGTCTAACTCTAAACCCCTGTATGTATATATTGTTTATAAATTTATAATATTCTGCCTTTTTTTTTAAACCTTCAAAGCATTATTATAACTAGAGTTGCCTACCCGTGCAATGAGCGGGAAGGTTTATCTCCTAATAAGAAAAAAAAAGAGCAACATTTGCTTTTATTTAAGACTATATTAATCATTACTTGTCCAATTAGTTTGTGTGAAGTCTTAACTATAAAACATAAACAAAGAAACTCAGACATAAGCTAAATATGCGAAATTTAATATATAGTTTTACTAAATAGTATGGTTGTTTGGTCACGACTTGAACATAAATAAAAACTCCAAAACTCAAATCTAATCAAAACTAAATATAGAACATTTAGATCCAATTTTCAGCACCAAATTTGAAGAGCTTGGGAGAATGACTTAGTAATTATTTGGTCAACTAATAGGCCCTAATTGACACGGTAAACTCCTACTCGTAATGAACAGTATGATAACATAAGAGTAATAATGAAAAACAACCATCTCATAACAATTGAAGCTTAATCAGCATCATGGAAAGTTCAAAATCATTTTGGAGTCCTACATCCAATTGCCTCTGCATCATGAAGATGACACATTCCCTTTATCAAATCCTTCATCACCAAAGTCACCTGGCATCAATTAGATTTATCTTAAAGATAAATGATGAAATTCAGAAACAAAATGTAGTAGAGAAAGCTAAGAGAAATTGTTTTAGAACAAATTGTTTTACATGCTATTTAATACAACATGATAAATTAAATGATTTTGCTAGCAAATATATATATAGGAGTAAGTATACATCTATCCACCTGGGCATATCAGTAATCAAATTCTAGAAATAACCATCTTATATTAAAATTTTTAGATATAGAGCGATTTATAAATGTCTAATCTACTTAAGGCCATGTTCTCGTCTACCAACCTTATATTAAAATGAATCAAAATCCGCGGTCACAACTGTCTTCACTATCATAATGTGTTATGCCTTGGCCAAATCCAATTGAAAGTGGCATTATGGGTCACATAAATTCAATATTTTAATTTCTGGCCAAAAAACAAAATTTCCGTAGATCGATTACCAAAAGAAATCTATATGTTAATTTGAAATTTGGCCATTAGGAAAAAGCATTACTAATGTGAACAATACTGTTGGAACATATAAAATAATGATGCAAAAAATTAGTCCATCTAATAGAATGACATTTATCTAGTCGATCACAATTCTCCCTTCACTATCAATATATATATATATAAACAGGATACAAATAAATGGGAAAAATATTATGTTTAGTATATATTAATATAATTTAAGTATGGCATACTTATCCCTTTTTGCATAAACTAATATCTACTTTGGTTTGTAGAAATGATTTTGAGGGATGTGAAGGTGGAAAAAGAAATGAAAATAGAAATGAAAAAGAAAAAGGAAGTGAGATTTAAAAGTGTGTTTCATATCATAATGAAATTTATATATATATTATTCAAAATATGTATTTATAATATTAAATTACACATATGTCCTTACTACTTTGTTTTTTAAAATAAAAAGATCAGCCATTGGAAAGTTCAATGCCGTGATCGAAAAATTTACCACCAGGTCATTCATCAAACAAAAAGCCTTACAAGAACATCATGGAACGATAAATTCACAGCAAAAAAAATCATCATAGTCATTTAAAGCTATCAAACTTCATCATCAAAGCTAAAATTCATTGAGGCAGAAAATTAACAATTTTTGCAACCGAAACAGTTGAAGAAATTGAACCCAGATTGCAAAGACAATGAACCCATATCTATTGAAATTCGAAGAAATCACACAGTTCGAATATGATGGGTTTTGATTGAGGACTCAAAACAATTTGAAGAAGATAAACTTCTCAAACCCAAAATCAAACATGAGAAACCTAGATCCAGAAATCATTGCTGTGGAACCCTCACCCATTGTCTTCGAAGTAATCTATCATCACCGTGGTCGTCACTACTCTGCCACCAGAGGCTAGATCTGTATGAGACTGAAATTTGTCGAATCCATACTTGTCGCACCCACCGGAGGATAAACAATTTTGCAACGAGCTCACCATCGAAACCCATATTTGTCAAATCCATATCGGATGATGAACCTTCGAACTCAGACAATGTCGTCAGTGCTGTACATGATGACGGTGATGATCCCAAAGATTGTGTCAAGCTTGCTGAAGAGGAGGAGGTCAATGACGGCAATTATGGTCTTAAGTAATCCGATCAAGGTTGGAAAATTACAAATATAATTATGGGCATTATTGTCTTTAGGCTCCAGTTCCATGTAAGTCTTCAAACTTCCATGCGCCCCTCAATGGAAATCATTTCAGGCCATTTAGGTGGAAATGGACTGCTATGGAAGTCAGGATCAGGCACACCAAACATGACAAGACATAGAATCTAATTCTATTTCCATTTCCTTGATGACATTTCCTATGAACCAAACAGGGCATAAATAAAGTAGATGTGACTTGTTTATTTAAGTTCAATTATCCCCTTGCAACATAGAGTAATTAATAGCATGCCAAATGGACCGTGCCCTGTGAATTAGCCCCAGACTTCAACCAAAATGAAAGAGATAATAGCACATTTATTTTCTTCACAAATTCATGCCCTTTTCATTCAATTGAACTAACAATTTCAAACTTCAACTATATTTTATTACATTGCCAATTCCAGCACAAAGAAAAACACCAGCAAATTGTTATAGTGTATACCCTAATACAGCTCCACATTTTGGTTAGCATGCTTTGTGTGGTTATCCTCCTAATTTCCTGCAATAATCAAACAATTCCGAAAGCATTCGTAATTAAGGTTCTATGACAAAATAGAAAAAGGACTGCACACTATTTTCACTAAACTTTCAAATTAATGCAACAAATTCAATTAATTTAAGAAAAATGGTTAGCGATATATAAAAAACTGAAGATTACTACATTTAAGCAATTATACTAACATCGAACCAATGGAATTAATAACATTAGAATAGCAGAATGTTGATATCTGTTCATTTTCTTGTCCAATGGGATTAAGTTTGCTTTAATGATAAAGCATCATTTCATTCAAATAACTCGATCTTTTCTTCCAATGCAGCTAAGAGATTTTCTTTCTAACCCATATATATTACGATAATTGAAAGACTTGAAGTAGAATAGCATATTATGATCATCCCTTTCCTAAAAGACTAAAATAATCAATTATAACTGTTTTTTGAACTCTTGTGATTTTGAAAAATTCTAAATTCCCATGCAAGTGCACATGATTTGATGCTAATAGTCTCCCCAATATGTCTTAAACCATGACTAACCACCGTCCACAGTGTGTCAATTAAGCTGCATATTTATGAATTGCTAAAGCTACCTGTAGTGTTATCTGAGATGTATGATAGGGGATCATCGAAAAGCAGTGGGTTAAATAGCTCCCTCTAGCTTAATTATAGTATAACAACACATTCCACCCAGCAACTGACATGACCCGCTTTGAAGCAGTATATCGAACTGCCCTCTAATCCATTTACCATATTTAGTTAAAATGATATAAGGTCTAAAGGCCTTTGCATTTATAAAACACCTTATGACAGTATGACCAACATTTTCAGCAGAATAGGCTTTTCTATAATTAATCGAAACACAATCTAAAATCCACAGGCATGAGAATTAAAATCTCTATAGCTAAATAGATGTCCAAACTCATTCAAGGAAAAACATTGAACTCCGTGATTTTGAAACATTCCTATATATCATTGCAGCATATTTATCCAAAATGGTAATGCCCTAAACAAAGTCGGTAGAGAAGATAATTATGTCATTATAAATGTGGATGCTTTCTATAAATTAGCATGTGAGAGTAGAGAAGGTAATGAGTGAAAACAACATTCTAACCTCATTTAAATTGGGAATAACTTCACTTGTTGAACCAGATGAGACTTAATCTCTTTAGAACCACCTTCTGAACTTGTGGCAGCTGTTAAATAATCACTAAAGGCATGTGATAGAAGCTAGACTATAGTGTTATTCTCAAGTTAATCGACTTCACAATTTGAAAAGGTTACCTTGCTTTATATGATATATGACTATTTCTAGTAGACTCACTCTAAATTTTCCTTTGAGACAGAATCAGATTACTTCATCGATGTAAGATTCTATGAGTAGTTATTGAAAAGAAAAAAATTTAACGGCAAATCAAACCGCTGAAGGACTATTAAAACATTGCTATCAAAATGAGTCATGAAAAATATCCAACATTCAAAATATAGGTTACAATCTACACCATTTGAGAAGCATTTGAGAATGGAACTAAAGTATTTAACATTTACCGAATGTTATAGTAAACAATACTCAATATAAAATATTTTCTATGCATATGGATGTGATTTATTGTTATACTTCCACATATATTATTTTTGGAAATTTTTTTATGCTAAATGACAAACCTCAAACTTTTTTTCATAAGGCATTAATGTTAGTTTCCACAAACAGAAAGTTATTCACCTTAATAGGTTTAAGTTTAACGTCTTACATTAGAGTGACAAGCAAGATAGCATAATATCATAGGTAAAAACTATATTTTTCAAGAATCATGGAAATATGTATTTTGTGCAGTTTTAAATTTTGTTAATATTGAAACAATATTATATAGTAAAAACCAGATCTCTATAATTTGCAGTTTTATGTAGTTTTTTAGTAATTAAGAAAAAATATTAGAAAAATTCAAAATTATACCAAATACATATTTACATGATCCCTAAAAAACATTTTTTATCTATAAATTAAAAAAAAAAAGGAACTTCCATGGTAATATGGTGATAGCAGGGGTCTCCGCAGGAGAGACCCCTGTTAGTTAGACTGACTTCCCAAGAGGGGGGTGAATTTGGAAGATTAAAAATTTTCTGCACAAAGTGAAACAGGTGAAGAAAACAAGGTATAATGAAAGCAACGTAAAAGCAGAGCAAACTGAAAAAGTAATAATAGGGAGAAGAACACTCAGAAATTTATCCTGATTTGGTCTATCCACTTGACCTACGTCCAGTCCCCAAGACACCTCTTGAGATTTTCACTATACTGCAAGAATTCAACGGGCTTCTTGCAAATGACACAGTACACAGCTTGTGCTCTGTTTTCTAAAGCTTTCTCAATCTCTCTAAGTACTTCCACAATGTGTTTCTCAATCCCCTTTTGATATCCTCTCACAAGTAAATCTATCTTCCAGATGAAGATTAGATTGTTTACAAAGAAATAACTCTCTTGAATAGAGTAAATATGAAGTTTAAAGCACAGATATTGAAGTTGAGAGGGTAAAAGCTTTTTGAGAAGAAGATTTGACAGAGTTTCAGTATATACAAGTTTGATTCCTTTTTCACAACTTCAAATAATGTTATATTTATAGATTTAGGTCTCAAATGTCCGTTAGAGACAAAATCTATCCGTTGGAGAAGTTATTCAACGGTTACTCTGAAAAACTATCCGTTAACCAACCGCATTTAATGCTTCTGACATATTGAAATTCGAATTTTGGTTGGTCAACAGACGAATTTCGAAGGAACCGAAGTTTAAGGCTTTCAACGTTGACATACTGAAGTTTGTCTGTTCATGAAGTGAAATTCGAATTTTGAAACTTAGAAAATGTTTCCATGTTGTGACATAAGAACTTTCAAGAAGAAAGTTTTTCTGTTAAGTGTGAACAGTGTTTTCAATTTTCTACAGTGCCCTCGAAATTCGAATTTTGGAGTCCCAAAATTCGTCTGTTCTCAGCAGGCTCAGAAAGTACAGTAGTTCACTTTCTTCGAAATTCAAATTTTGAAAGAGTGAAGTTCCTCTGTTAGAGAGTCTTCTCTTCAGACTTACTTCAACATTCGAAGTTTCAAAACTTTGTTATTCGTATCTCAACATGTCATTGCTACAGACTCACAATCTTAGCTTCTGAAATTCAAATGTCCATGTTCAAAGTTCGTCTGTTAGTGAGTAATTTTGAAACTCAGAATAATCTTGATTTCAGATGAACTTTAACATTATTTCAGACGAATTTCTTCATTTTTCATAAATTTCATTTTGTCTGAAATTCGAATGTTCAAAGCTCAAAGTTCGTCTGTTAGTGAGCAATTTTGAAACTTAGAATAATCTTGATTTCAGATGAACTTTAACATTGTTTCAGACGAATTTCTTCAGTTTTCATAAATTTCATTTTGTCTAAAATTCGAATGTTCAAAGCTCAAAGTTCGTCTGTTGCTCAATAGCTTCTTTCAGTCTTTTATGAAAATTCAAATTTTGGAAAATCAAAATTTGTCTGTCAGAGGAACATCTCTTCAGACTTATTCAGTTTTAACTCGAAATTCAAATTTCCAAAGCCAAAGTTTGAATTTCCAACATGACAGTTTAATGCAATATTTTCAAACTTCGTCTGTTGATGGGTATTTTTCAAATATTTCAAAATCTAACATAAAATCAAGGTTTTAAAACGTTTTTCCACCAAATCAAAGTTTTTTACCCATGACAAAAGATCCTACAACTATCCTAGCAATGATTACTCAGATTTTCTTTACTTGAGACACTTTGAGCCCCTTTGATATCTTCAATCCAAGCTTTTCAAGGATGATTTGAAATCATCAAAACTTCTTGATTCAACAACCCCGACCCCACTTGTACACATAGAATACAACTATCTTTAGATAATTTAAGCGGCCCCGTAAATTATAATTCTTTTTATGTCTTTTCTATAGAAGACATAGCTTGGTTAGTTGGTTTTTGCTAGCAGTTATTTTAATTACAACAATTTAGGGAAAAATAAAATACCATATATGCCTGATGATAAAGATATGTTGACAAATTAATCTCAACCAATAGCTTTTCTAGATATCAGTTAATACTCAAATGTTAATAAAATTACAAATTGTTACCAAAACAAGCAAAAAATAGGCTTCAATCCACTACGACAAATTTAAAAACAGATCATTAAAATTATGGTTAAACATGACAAAATTAAATTGAATAACAAAATTCATTGCTAACATATAACATATCCACTTTATCATCTCAGTTAGTTGAGCTTCTCTTGTCATTTGTGTACCTAGTATACAAATAATTCACTTAAGACTGGAACAAATAGAACATCCAATGCAGTTAATGGATCTAATTCTGTCACTCCAGCTACGCCCAATGAACCAGCCACATATACAAAAATTAAATGTATTTAAATAATTAATATAAGATTGTAAAAGTATTGCTGGTTCAGAGAGTATTGATGTAAATGGTGTTCTAGTATATATCATAACTATTATTACTCACATGTTATGCACAATAAGCATAAAAGTGGAGAGCGATATAGTGATTACCTCATTTATGTTTGTACCATAACAAAGAGGAAATGAAAACATAGGGAATTATTGTTCGGTTATGTACCTTGTGAGATCTGAATGGCCTTTTTCTTAACCATAATTGTTCCAAACCTTTGCCCTGATGATAATGGAACCTGCAAACCAACTTTTTGAGAAAAGATTATAGTATGCTATATTGGAAGCACTCTACTCTTCTGATTTGAAAACTACTCGATCAGTTCCTAGAAAGAGGTCTTATAGTTTAGAAGCAACTTAGTTCCCCAAACGTTGATTACAAAAAGAAACAATAATACCGAGGGAAAAAACTGAATGAAATTTGATTAATGTCAATTGATTCACGTTAAAAGGAACATTAATAACTCTTATACTTGATCAAATGATAGCTGATTCATGCTAAAAGAAGCAATAATAACTCTCAAAGTATATGAAGCAAAGATTCATAGCATAGAAAAAATTTACACGTTAGCTCTGTAAAAAATATGTCCAACTATATAAAAGGTCAATTTTTTCTCAAATAATTCTCATCAGAGTTTCAGACACCATCTAAAGAAAATTCTAAAAATAGCCTTCTACCTAATATGCACCGCTGTTTTTAACCATCCTGATTCTATTAAACCCAACATATGTGAGCCAAAGAAATATATAGCTTCATGATACATTAATAACATAAAACTGTGTTTTGCATTTCATCTGTCAAACAGTCCCATTCACATTAACAAATGATCAACCACCAAAACATTTTGAAACTTGAAATTCACATACAGTCAATACCAACTAGAGCTAGATCCATTTAAGGAAGCCGCTAAACAAAACCATAACACAAAGCAACCACAGAACGTCAAGAATCTTAGAGTACCGAACAGTACGAGTATTAGCAATACATTTTGTAGCAGTAGAAAAAGCGACTAAGAGATAGCATTAAACGAAGCAAATAGACATGGAAGATAAAACTTTAGATAAAAGAGACAAAATGAGAAAGCTTGAATAGAGAGTAAAGATGGAAGATTGATCATTTAGGGAAGTCAAAAAAGGTCACCTGAAATGAAATCAAAGAATGTAGATCTTTGCCATCATGATCCAGATCTATCAAAACAGTTGTGGATGGAGTAGTGTGTTGGTCAAGTTGCGGCACACTAAGTGCATGATAGCAAAGTGGGAGTACTCTTGCTATCCTTGATCTTCTTGATACCACAGCGCACCGGCCTCCTTGATCTTTTTTTCTGCATTTTTAGAAAACAACTTGTCCTTCACCACAATAGGCTGGCTTCCTGTGCTTGCCAATATGACGGTCATCGATGCTCGGCGCTCATGTGACCGAATCTCTCCGCTTTGTCATGTTCTTAAACTAATTTAAAATGATAAAAACTAAAAGTATAATTTTTTCTAAGAACATCTTGCCAAGCTTAGCGTTTAACGGAATGCCAACCTTAGAGTTCAATCCATGGCTGACGTATTGTTTATCACAAATATCAATATGTGAGCATGAAATTCTCAGATGTCTTAGAGTTCAGCGAACCAGCACCGAAGAGGATCAACGGGAGATTGGTGATGAGATAGGGTTTGTGGTAACGATGGTAGAGGTAGCAAATGGTCCAGACGTGTTCGCACAGATTACAGACGAAGGCATCGCGCGGGATAAAAGAAATGAAGACAGATTCTTGTAAATAGAACAAAGAAAAAAGAAAAAAAAAAGAAAATAAAGATTTTGTTTCAAATCAAATGAGAGGAGTTGGGGCGTGTTTGAAGATGAAAATTGGATTTTATAAGGGCAAACTCTCGCCTAGTTGTGAGTTTGCACCATGTGTGTCTCCCACGTAATACTACAGAAGAGCTAAGATAAAATAATTGAGATGAATAGGACGGAATAATCTAATATTAAGATTTAATTTTTTTAAATATGTATGGAAAATATGGATTATGTCAAATTTTATATCTAAAATTTGTTATTTTCTTCAATTAAACTAATTATTTAAATTATAAATCAATGTAAATTTTTGTTCATTAATTTATTATTTTTCCATTATTTCTGTTATTTTTCATGTGAGTTTTTTTATTTATTGGATATAATTTTGGGTATGATTGTGAGGTAATTTAATTTTAATTTTCAGTTACAAAAACATAGATTACATTTTTTTTGGTGTGATAATTATAAGATTACATTCTTCCATCTTTTTTGGCCCAACCACCCGAGATCGTCACCAGCGGTATCATTAACTCACAAACTTGCATTAATGATTTTATAATAGAACTATTAATCTATTATCATTGTAATTCCATGCATAGATTATAATAAGTTATTATAATTATAATTGTTATTTTGAATAATTGATCAATTCAATCATTCAATTTTTCACTTGTGTATTTGTTAAAAACATAAGGTTAAAAAACTGTTATAATTTGTTATTTAGTAAGTACATCATTCTAATATAGAATAAATTGTTATAGAATATATTAATTGTTAGATTAAGTGATAGGAAAAAATAATAAAAATAATAATATATTTCTTAAAAAAAATATATAATATGAAATATTTGTGGAACTATTTTCATTGTAAACTTCTCAAAACTTATCGTTCATATACTATATTATATTGTAAATTTCTTCCTACCGCTCATTTATATGAAATTTGACAAATGAGATGAGTAAAGGGAAATGAGGGAGGTGGACCCCTTTGCTTTATAAAGCAGAAAAATGAGAAATTGATGTGGCCCATGCAATTGTATGTATTGTGTATAGTTGGATTTGAAAATTTGAGATGAATAGTAAAATAAGAGAAGATGAATAGTGCTAAGTGAAATATTGCTGGCATAGTTGGAATTAGAATTAGAATTAGAATTAGAATTCTAATATATATATATATATATATATTGATATTGATTGATTTTGTATCATAAATTTCGCAGATTTCGTTCCTTCATTGGAACTTTGCAGGGAAAAAAATAAAAGATAAAAATTAGGTGGTTTTTCATGTATTTTACTTAAGTTTTAAGATTTAAGATGAGATTAAAGAACGTTTAACCAAATTAACAGTGTGACCGTGTCACTTTCAAGCCCTCGAGTTCTTCATTAAGTGGCCGATATTTTCTGCAAACTTTCAAAAGGCATCTAAATATATAAACAAAAATATTTATTGGCGAACCCTCAACTATTGGATTAACAGAGCATCCAGAAACCTTGTGTAATAGTATTAATTAATTTTGAATAATTCGCATGTTCCATCATTCATGATTATTGTCCTATCATTAAGGAATATCCATAGGCTATGAGAAGAATGTGGATTTCTAGCAACTCCGAATCCCAGTAGGGAATGCAGTAAATTTTCATTCTGTTTTTAAGAGACTGAACACGTAAAATATGTATTTTTTTAATTTTTAACCATAGCATCCGATTAAAGCGCGTAGACTTTAAAAGATAAAATGTGAAGAGCAATCCATCATCATGCCACAATATTAGTCTCCCAATTTGCAGTTTTGGAATGTTTCCGATTATTGGTGTATTTGTCTTTTTAGATTTATAATTTCTTAAAGAGAAGTTTATCCTTTTTTTTTTCTTTATGATTGGCATGTAATATCTCATTATCTTATCTTTGTATAAATATATATATAACTCTTCTAATCAAATTAATTTTTTAATTAATTGAATTTGGATGAAAATCAATATATTATAATAAAATAGAATAGATTAGTAGTTTAATTTTAATATAAAATTACTTTTCATTTTGTCTACTAAAATTTCTTGGACTCTTGTGAATAAAAGAAAAAAAAGAAACCGTCGTCTTAGGCCACATAGGGAGAAAACTACTAGAGCCATTATAATTTGTAATGGAAACATCTAAAATTAGATAGTTACATAAATTTTTTTCGAAGAGCTTTTCATTAAAATAATAAATTTCGGTGCATTCAGGCCAATGCGCGAAGATCGGCATAGTACTGTGTGATCCACCCTTCAATTATCTTGATCTCTTCCTTTCGTTGTTTGACTAACCACTCTGGATCGCTCGGAGTTGCCCGCACAATATCCAAGCAATGAGATCCTGAAAAAATATATCAGCGTTTCCCATCAAAAGGTACCTGGTGTTTCTTTTCTCTCTGATTTTGTTAATGCAAGATATATATGCTGTTTGATTGGTTGAACAGAAAATGATAGAAAATTGCAGATTCTTAAATATGATATACTCATTAACAAGAGGATACCGTTGACTGTATGGACGGCAACGACAGTGTCCGATATGTTTTCCAGTACCCTGAAAAGATTCACCCAGTATGGTTCTGAACATCGTCAAGATATAGATGGTTACTTACTAGTTTTTGGATTTCAGGTTTGCTTACCCTCCGCTACTGTATGGATCTCTTAGCCCATTTGAGAAAATGATGTTGCTGCCAAACCTTTTAAGGACCAATTTGATATCCTGTGCCAACAACCAAACCAAAAACGAAGCTTTCATACGGGTCAATATCTCACAACCGAAAGCAATTTAATAATGTCAGATCGAAAACCCATAACAAGAGAACAAAACAAAAACTTACGTGGCCTCCATAGTAAGTAGTGACCCAATGAGGCCGAGGTGTGACGCCATATAACATCTTGCAATTCTTCATGTAGCTCTTAATGTTGAAAGGGTTAGGTTGAAACATTGTACCATTTCCACGCCCCACAGGGATCACCATCTCACTACATGTCTATTAGAAAAGAACAGCCTCATCATTCTAAGGCTAATGTAAATATTCATGCACACGAATTCTTATCCATCATAATTAACCACTCATTCCAAATATATCAACTTAAATGGTAAAAGAGGAGTGGAACTTCTTCTTAGGTTTAAAATAGCAAAAGCAGTCGTAGCAGCAAGTAAACAAGCTGCGAGCCACACTTTAGTTTAAAAAGAAGGATCTAAGCCTTGGCGAATATATATTGTGGTTTACAGATTTCAGGAATTTTGTTTCTCCTACTTATCTGAAATTTAACTTTATACGGAAATGAACATATTTTGGAAGTTCCTGCCCTTCGTTACTAAATTAGACAGTTAAGTATTTGCAAGTGAAAGTGTATGAAAACATCAAAGTGGTTGGAACTTGGTAGGAGAAATGATCTGTCTCAGTTGCGTTGGTAGGACCATTTACTTTACATGTGGTGTTTCCCCTATACGCCACCACACCTGCATATATCCTACTGAGAATATCACTTCCAAAGGAGGCTTCGTCAATGCCCCTACAGACCTCAGTAACTGGATACTTTGGTGGATCATTATATTGAGCTGCATAATCATATACCGTCTCCAGGTAGGTTTTCAACTCTGAAGATGTGCGCAGAGGACTACAAAAATGTTGCGGTGCAATAATTAATCAGGGAGTGAATTGATAGACTAAAAACCTACGGATAGTGAAATAGTGTTTGTACCGGCAAGTGTTGAACCTCTGACTAAGGATGGAAAGGCCACCTGCCTCAGAAGCTACTCTGTCTATTTCAGACCAGGACTTGAGGATGGTTTCATAGCAAGTCTCACTTGCTTCCTGTATAGGTGCATACCAGATCACCATTAAACCTTGTTTTTTAATGCATTTGATGTAAAAAGTTGCAAGGTTGAAACAGAAAAGTATGGTGTATTACTCGAAAATCTCGCGTGACAACAGAATAGTAAGCATTTGATGGTGTAATGTTATCAAAATAGAGAACTGGAGCCGATGAGGCAAGCGCACCGAGGGCCAAGTGGGGATATTTGAGTCTAAACCATGAAGCAAGCACTGCAGAGCAATAATTTGTTAACTCAAACGAATGGCAGTGTGTGTGTCTATATAAGTATGTGTCTGTGTGGAAAACTGTCAAGATTATTAGAGGAGCTTACTTCCACCATATGATCCTCCAATAACAATCACTGGGGACTTTTGGGCCTTTAGTTTCTTCTTAATATGTACGAGAATTGCCGCATAATCTGCAATAGCTTGAGCAGAGTTGAAATACCCTCTAATTTTTGCATTCTCCACCGCCTTTTCCTGGGATCCAAATGGAACCGATTTCCCATAGTACCGGTGCTGTTCAGAAAAGGAAGAAAGTAAATCAGAACATGCTCGACCTTTGGAATACTGAATATGAGTGTTTTTTTTTTTCTTAAAGAAGAGGAAGAAGAGTGCACGTGCCACAGTAGTACCTCTATACAAACTATGAGAGCCTCGAAGGAAGGGGCGTTTTCATTGAGAAATCCAATGACCTTAAGGTCACCATCTATGGGTGCTTCTGCGCCGAAGTAAACAAATATGGGAGCACTGGAATTGGCTCCACCCCAGTACTTGAAATTGATGAGATATCTTTGTGGGAATGTTTTGTAGCTTTCAGGCCTAAAGTTGAAGTGATCCAGTGTCTGTTTGTAATAGAATGTTTTCAAGTCCTCTGTGTCGCTTGCTGACAGGCCGCCTGGGTAGCGTAAGGTTGTATCCCCAAGAGGGCTCATCCTTGGAATTATTGAAGATTGTGCTGCAGTCAAATAGGATGAAAATATGAAAGACATGAGAAGAAGGCATTGAAATGAGGAGGGATGTTCCATTGCGCTTAAAGAGCAGAATGGCTTTGAGGTTTTGGTTCTGTCAGATATGAATAACAAGTTAAGAAGACGTCACTATATAAGGATACTATTCGCAGAGTTGGGTCTGCCTGGTCATATAAAATCCTCAAACACGCGGAGAGGCATAATGCATGCGGCTAGTCTTCTTAGTAACGTTCACTATGATCTTTTGCGGGATAATAGCTGCCCCAACCCTGACTGGTAGAAAATCATAAGAGGTATAATATCTTGAGATTTCAATTTGACGTTTCTTATTTTATTTTTAATTTGTTGAGATTTACCGTTTTGATTTGTTTTTGTTATCTTACCATTTAAATTTTAGTTTATCTTTTTAACGTTATCTTCTATTTTAATGTCCTATAGAAGCTATTAAACGGGGGCACCTTGTCTCATGATGGTTCAATTGACCACAAATCACGATTTAAACTAATTAAACACATTTTGACTCATTCGAACCTAGTCTCTGTGTGTGTGTGTGTGTATATATATATATATATATATAAGTAGAATTAAAAGCAAATTTGATCAATCTCAAACTAATTATTTTTTAAAAAATAGTAGATATTATAATATCATTTTTTAAACCTATTTTTTTGCTAAAAGTTTTAAAATTAGTTTATATAATATCTACTAATTTGATAAATATTTGATTATGGATTTGAATTGATTTACAATTTATTAAATTAAATTACTATGTTATACTTACAATCTGATTCATGATTTTTTTAATTAATCAATAAAAATTAGTTAAAAATATGATTATAGATTTGAATTTATTTTTTACAATTTACTGAAATATTACTATTTCATCCATCATCCCTATTTATTTATTCAATATAATTTATTTTAAACTAATAGTAATTAGTTTATATTATTCTCGGTTCAAAGTCTTTAAATTTAAATATATAAAAATCTAATTATGCTAATAAAACTTCTTATTAAAGCATTTAACTGTGATGTATTTGGCACATCATTGATTTATTATTTATTGTTTTATACTTTTTATATTAGCTATTGGTAACATAAATGACAAATCTATTATCTATTAATTAATCTATTATAATATAAAAGTAATGGTCAGATGTATGATATGCAGGCATGATATCGCTCCAGCTAAGCATGATGACTAGAATTTTAGAGGTGCCAACTATGTTTTGTGACTTAATTTTTCCTTTTTTTTAAATATCTTTCATGATATTCATAGGGTTTAAATCTAAGATGTTATATTATTTATGGTGATATTAAGCTATTTTGTTTTAATCAGCATATAAAATATTTTCTATGATATGCAGTAGATTTAGTTGTCAATTTAAATTCAAATTGTTTATATTATCTGTTAATTAATTCAAATTAATTTATTTTCTCTATAAATTGGTTATGACTCAATTCCTTGCAATTTAGGAATAAATTTATATTCATTTTTTTAACTTTTCAGGAAATACGCTTTCTCAAAAGCTACTTTCTCAAAATTATATCAAGTAAACCCTAAAATACATAAATGATATAATTAATTGTAATAGATATTTAAAATATAATTTTTAACTATAAAAAAGTTATAATAGTTTTTAGAAATATTTGAATTTATAAGATTTTTAAGGAGATTTTTTTAAATTAAAACACATAAGATTAAAAAAAGGGATAAATATTGATTATAATTGAAAGAATCTAATTAGATTTAGTATTTTAAATTTTAAAATATAATATAGAAATAACAAGTCTCAATCCAAGACTTAACTCTGAAGTAGAGATTTTGAAATATGAAATTGTGATAAACTTCAATTGAAGTATCACAATCATACCAAATATATATATATAATATAATAGTTGTTTGAATATTTAAATTTAGAAAAATTTTAAGGTAAAAAAATTAAAACACACAAACAAATTATATAAGAATAGATATAATTTAAATGAAATAGATATAATTAATGATTAAATGAATTAAAACACATACATAAATGATATAATTAATCGTAATAGATATTTAAAATATAATTTTAAATTATAAAAAATTATAATTCTTCTTAGAATATTTGAATTTATAAGATTTTTAAGAAGATTTTTCTTGAAAAAATTAAAAGATATAAGATTTATAAAAATGATAAATATTGGTTATAATTAAAAAAATCTAATTAGATTTGATGTTTTAAATTTCAAAATATAATATGAAATAAGAGGTTTCAATTTCAAACCTAACTCTAAAACAAAGGTTCCGAAGTACAAAATTGTGGCAAACCTCAATTGAAGCATTGGAATTATGCCAAAAAGGTCCATACATGTCACCTATTTATATGTATATATATGTAATTCTAATACAAATAAACAACACATGCACTATGCTTCTAACTTACAACTCTAATTGTGGTATATTTCCTATAATCTCAATTTTCAAATTAGTAGCGAGCAATAAACCCAATACAACGACAAATTCAACCGCGACAAATCCTCTCCACGATGACATAAATTTATACTTAGAAAAAAAGTTTATTTTGGTTTATAGGGACAAAACAAAAATAAAATGTTCCAAATTCAAATTTTAAAACTTAAAATACAAAATCAATCATAGAAACTTGAAATTTTCCATCAATCCAAAATTTTTAAATTTTTCAAGAAACTAAGAAATCTCCTATATATTTAAAATCAATATAGAATTGAGATTTTCCAAGTTTCATCAGGCATCAATCCAAAATCACAGTATATCATAAATAAAAACTTAATAAAACATTTCATAAAGCATGTCAATAAAAAATGATAAATATGGTGTGATAGATAGAAGAGATTGTAAAATCTCAAGAATTCATCAAGAATTCAAATTAGGAGTAAGAATAAGGGAATGAAAAGAAATAAGAAGAAGAGGAAGAAGAAAAGGAAAAAAAAAAGAGAGGAGAAAGAAGACAAAAATAAAGATGAAGAGGAAAAAAGGGAATGAAAAAAGGACCAGAAGTAACAAAAATATGAGGATGAAGAAGAAGGGAAATGAGAAGATGAAGAATTAGAGGAGGAGGAGGAGGGAGGATAAAAAAGTAGAAGATAAAGAAAAAGAGGAGCTAATAAAATATGAGGGGAAAAAAAGAAGACAATGAATGCAATTTTTTTCAATAATTTACTTGAAAAATGATAAAAATTAATATATTAGAATAGGAATACAATATATATTATATTGCTAATATTATTTTTTTTAGTTTTTTGGTATTTGAAAATTTAGATGAATTAGGTCCTAAGAGTTATTAGAGTTAAGGTAAACCTTAAAGTTTAAAGAATTCTTATAAGGGAATTTATAAATTACCTACCAATAAAATCCTCACATTAGTAGTAACATTCAAACTCACATCTATATAAGATATGAGTCACACTTTTACTAACTAAACCAACCTATTAATGTTATTTTTTCACTTATATTCTTGTTTATTGATTTATTTGTTATCTAAATATGTATAATTTTCTTCACTTATTTTATTATATTGTAAACTTTAATATATTAGATGCTTATCACTTGTGCAATTACTTAACTTTCATTAAAAAAATGTTATTGCTATTTGTTAATGTTTTGTTATATTTAAATATTCTTTTTTTAAGACTTACCTAATGAACATGTGCATCGTACGGGTGTATATCTAATCAAAGATGAGAAGCAAATTTATTTTTATAGCAAAATATTTCTAGTAATGATGATGCGAGAGATAATGTACTTTTAGTATTTCTTCTTTTTTATAACCTTTTTGTATTGAAGATGATATTTCAATAATTAAACTTTTTTTATATATTAGGTGACTAATTGAAGTTTTTTTTAAACAGAAATTTAAATATCTTTTTTCAATAGTTAGAAGTCTAAAAATTAATATTATGTTTAAAATTATTTATTAAAAAAATGAAATATGGGCTAACCTATTTGACCTATCAGCTTACATTTAATAGGCCAGACTATAAGAATTTTAACCTATTAGAAACTTGGTTAACCAATCCTATCTCTTATTATTCTTGACTTGTGATGGGCATTCGAAACTCAAAAATTGGAATGCTTAAAATCTATTATAACTAAATTGACATGTTTGATATAATTGCTATATAAATTTTTTTAATAATTATTAAAAGTTGATTAATTTTTCATAGCTTGGTGAAAGTTTAAGGCATGCTAAAGTAAAATAAAAGGTATATGAAACTTTTGTATACAAAAAAAAAATTATATGAAATTTTTATAAAAAAAATTGTATGAAAATTTATTCTCACTTATAGTCATATGTTATATGGAAACAATTTTCTATCAAAATTATTATTGGTATATTTGTTGATAGTTTAGTGTTAGTTGATTATGTTATTATTATTTTTTTACTAACCTTTGATTATGTTACCTTAAAATGCATATATTTTGTTCCCTTAAACAAATAATTGGATTTTTTGTTTGGATAGGCTAATTAATTCATTTTTCTAAATCTTGAATTGAAATTTCAACCTTCACCAATCAAATTAAATAATTTAAATATTTTATTCAAATATTAAGGGTTAAAATATGTCTTTGTAGCATGCAAAATGATTAATAGTAGGATTTTCATAATGATCGAATAGGTTAATATGTTAATTAAACTAATGAACATATTATAAGTTACGGATTAAACGAATTAAATAATTTAATTTAGTATGGGTCATGAGTTGAATGAGTCAACTGATTATGGGTCAACCAATTATACGAAATAACGGATGAATCTATTATAAATTATATGTTGAATGAGTTAAATAATTTGATTCATTAGAGGTTACGAATCAACCAATCAATCAAGTGAACTAATTATAAATTACAAGCTAAAAGAGTTAAATAATTTAATCCATGATAAGTAAAATATAGATTCAAAATTATCAAAATGTAATGGTAAACAAATTCTGCTTTAAAAATGTTGTACTTCATACATATGAGGCTATTAGAATAGTTAATGATATATATCCTTACTCTTTTTTTTATACATCGTGAAGGTTTGAATCATTGACCTCTACCCAAATCACACTCCACCCTTACCACTTAAATTAGCCTCAGATGGCTTGAGTTCTTAGACACAAATAAAAAATATATCCATGACATAGTGGAAGTTAGACATTGGGTCCTACCAATTTTGATTGTTATAGTAATTTTGATTATTAATGAGGATAATCATACAAAAGATAAAACTTTAATATTATATTTAGAGAAATATTCCACAAATTATGTAATTAGATTTGTTGCATGCATCATGTATATTATTCCCTATTTTATATTCAGTTCCCAAATATTATTTAATATATACTAAATAGTTTGACTGTTTAATTATTTTTAGGTGGTAACAAAAAAACTGAAAGTTTAATATATGCAACTGTAAATACTAATTTGGATTTAAGTAGCTTATTTTAACAATTAAAACATTTTAAAGTTTTCATGTAAATTGCCTAGACTTGTATTTATGTATAATCAATTGTATAAGTGTTTCGTGTGTAGTAAAGAATGTTTGGAGATATTATTTTTTGATGAGGAAGTTAAACAAAAGATATAGCCTTCAATGTTATGTATAGAGAAATTTTTAACAACTTATTTGATTAGATTTTATTATGTGTCATGTGTATGTTGCTGTTTATTTAATTTGATATTTAATCTTATTTATTTAATTTGGATTAAGTAATTTATTTTAACAATTAATTTTTAAAATTTTCATGTAACATAATAATTCAATATGATGATTAGTTTTATTAACTATATTTATGTATATCTATTATCAATTTAAAAAATTAATATAATATAATAATTAAATATAAATATTAATGTTATTATCTATTATATATGACCACTTTTGAATTTAAAGAATATCTCATATATTGCATGATTTACATACTAGTTTACAAAATGAGTTAAGCTAGTTGACTTGATCGATACATCATGATCACAAAATTAAAATAAAGCTCATCAATGGACATTTGCTATTGTTGGTTAAAAAAACATTATAATTATATATGTACCATGTAAATCAACGTCTATTGCAGTACAACATATAGACATAAACCACATTATAATTAAAATCAATAATGAACAACAAAATAAAGACTAACTTTCTAAAGAAAAGTATTATTAAATAATAATTATTATTATTATTCAAAATCATGTAGTTAATTGCGGCCACAAATAAGAACTAACCTAAGGTTGTGTATAAATATTATAATCATGTAAAAATATACATTATAATTATATCAAAACAAAAATATATTTAAGCCGTTTCACAAATTAGGTGGATCCACATGTTAATTTGGTAGAATAAATGAATTCGATTAAATATAAGGGAGAATTATAGTTAGAGACCGGTGGAGTGAATTAATTATAAAGAAGGACTTTAACTGATAAAAAATGTTAAAATCTGAAATATTAAGTAGTAAAATTATAAGAATGAGTAATAACAAGTCTTATTTTATAGTAAATTTATTATTTTAGTCTTAAAATGTAATTTTTTTCTAAATATAATTATATTCAACAATTTTTTTTGCTAAACTATATTCAACATTTTTAAAATGGATGATCAACGCAACCCATCATTAAATGGGTCGAATGGATGAAGCAAAACAAAAAAGAAACTTTGCCCTGCAAGTCGGATATTGAGTGGTTTAAAAAAGACAAAATGGGCGGTAGTTGGAAAAGATTAAAGAACTTGACCAGTTTAGTGATACTGAATAGTGATTGGGCACTGCCATGCACAATGAATCAATTATGAAAGTTGAATTGATCAATGAAATCTGACTGAATAAAATCACAATAATGAAACAGAGGATGCAGAAATTTCATCTGTCAATTTTATCTTTGGCCTTCAATTTCAGTTTTGTTGAAAAATGAGATGCTTTAGACAAAACAAAAGCAGACAAACTACGTAGCGTCTTCCAACAATTAATGTTCCTTTCATTAGGCGTATTAGCAGTGCAGTAAGGAGAAACTATTATATCAAAATTAATGACTTTTTGGAACTCATAGTGATAATAGCTAGCCAGAGAATTTTATTTGGAGAAAAGGAATGCTACTCATGCCTTATAACTGGAAATACCAGCGTATGATTCAGGTGAACTTTTAAGAACATGGATACATAGCTGTTCCCCACGGAAAGTCGCATGCCAAAAAAGTTGGATGATCTCAAGCTATGGATTCAAAGGGAAGCAAAGAAAAGTGAGATTCTCAACGAAAAGAATGGTTTCAAGTTAGATTGATTGAAAATGATAAAACTTGTCAAACGGTAGATAATAGCAACCAATGAAGTTTATCATTTAGAGTGCTAGATCAAGTTGCTAGAATGTCTATTCACGGGTGATGGGGTTTAGGTAAATTATAGAAGGTCAAGTGAACACACTTTCCGTTATTATTTTTTACAATTATTTTGTATACTATACTTAGGTTTATCAAGAATAATGGGGAAAAAAAATAGTGGTCCAATATCAGTGACCTTAAAATTAAACCTGACTCGAGTCAATTTTGTGATTGTGAGGCATGTGGATGATTGCACAGTAATCATTCTCCTGGCCATACTTGCATTCACTATCTTTCTTTTGGGATTTCAAGCCAGAACCACACTATCCCAACTGCCCTTTTTCCATTCTTCTCAACAATTGTACAGAATACGATGTCCTGATGATAAAAGTGGTGGAAAATAGAAAGTTGGTGGATAGAAACAATGACTTTCATTCTTCATGAGAAAGTTATTGTATGAATGATAAGAGCCATCATTTCTTAAATAAATAGTTGGTAATTCAATTCTTAGTATTTATACATGAAATAAAAATTAGTTAGGAGTTTATTCTTACCCTCAATACCCTAGAAAGAAAATTATTTCGTGTATGAAAAATTTTATTATTAGATATTTAGATGGAATAGAGACAAATTTAAAACATATCATGTATTTGTATGTGTCTTAAGATAATTAATATATTGTAATAATTTAAAATTCGTTATTACTGTAAATTACTATGCACCTGCCAACATAATTCTCTTTCGTTGTTTTTTCTTCCAAAACACTCTGCATTCAAATTCAAATCCTTTTCATTGCACAAGTAATGTACTAGAAATAGATGTTTTCGCTATCAAGATCAATTTTTTATTTTAGAAATATAATTTTTAACTAACTGAGAAAAAAATATCTATATACGAACTTCACCAGGTAATCTAATCTAAATATAATGTGTGTGTGGTTGTATCCAATCAATTAATAAATGTTTTTAAAGCGTTACGTGATTTTGAAAAACATCGTACTCTATCGAGTAATATCCTTAAGATCCTTTGGAAAGGGAGTAATAAGGAAAAAAAATCTCAAAAATTTACTATCACCTCAAAATTAAATTTCATTAAAAAATATCTAACCTTAAATATTGTTATGTATCCTTATAATAATTTACGGTCCATCAAGTTTTGAATATAATGAAATTGGAAGAATTAATTTGGTCCAAATTATAAGACACAATTGTAAATATTTGATGCATTAAATTATTTTTTCATTAATACTTTTCATTAAATATGTTAAACAATTACGAGGCATCAATGTGATTGAAAAATATTCAAACTAAGTATAAATTTAACCATTTAATTATGAATATTTTTTTAAAAATACTTTTAATTCATAATACATTTAAGATGTCTAACTTGTGGCAAAAAAAAAATGTCTAGCTACTTTTTAAATAATTTTCATGATTGGTGAAGGAGTTAATTGTAATTGGATTATAGCTTAGAAACCTCTACAATTGAAGGATCGTAGCGGAAGTGCCGGACCCTTGCTCTTTCAGCAAACGGGTGGGCCCCAAATAGACAAGATTTCGATACCATCCCGTTTTCATCACTTACCATATTAACTATATCTTACAAAAAATTAGAAAAAAAAACTATCATTTTAGTCTTCAGAAGATACTATTGCCATCAACTTACCCCGTGCACCCCGTGCGAAGCAAAATTTCTAAATCAACAGCAATTCCAATTTTTAAATATGTATCTAATAGAAAATTAGGATCAATGCAGATATTACTATTACAGTTTCATCACTATGTCTGGGCTCTGTTGCTTCTAACCTGTACAAAAAGCATAAATATCTTGCCAGTTGAAGCATAGATCAAGTCAGAGCCACTGTTAAGGCTTAACCACAAACATGCCTGGCGTTTCAGCTTACGAGGAAAATCGAATTTTTAAAAGCATAAATTTAAAAAGAATATGTATAATCTATACTGATAATAGATTGAGAACAAAATTGCAGCAACAATAAGGAAGAAACCAGCAACAATAAGGAAGAAACCACACACGCACAATATCCATGCAACCACGAACTAAAATCACCATGCATGCACAAGCTGTGGGCAAAGACAGACACAGAATACACAAACTCAACTAGCAGCAGTAGTACACAATATACAACGCATACGAGAGCTGCCTGACTTGGTTTTTTCTTCTTCATCGCCATCATCGTCCACATAATCACTATAAACATCATATGTTTCTCCCTCCTGTGTAGGTGCTTCAATCTCTTTCTTGTTACTGTTAGTGTAGGTAGAATCCATAAGACAAGTAGTGTGATACGCGTGACAGCAAAAGAAAACAATGACTGACACATTCTGTATAGAAAAGGGATCAAAACATATACAACATCTTCCACCTCCCCTAGTCTTTGACTTCACTTCCATGGTTCTCAGAGTTGACGACTTCTCAACCACCTGAGAGGCATAAGCATCATTCCTTTTAGGTCGTGGCTCATCTCCTTCGTTACTTAGATAAATTCCATGCCTTGCCTCATTGTAATATTTAATTAAAAGGTTAACAATGTCGGCCTGTTTCAATGACAGCAAGTCAGTGAGATATTTTCTAGTTAGTTGTAACCAATTATTGATATTCAAGAATTTTCAATTTTCCCTTGTGCTTAAGGAAAGGGTGCGTGGGGGAAGCACCTTAAGGATATCATTGCACCCATGTCTAAGTGATGTTTCGGTTCTGTAATCGGTGATAATTTTAACCAGCCGATCCCTGAGCCTGTAAGAAAAGCCGATAGAGAAATAACGGTTTTGAAGAACATATGGATACATAACATAGCTACCATTGAAAGCCCACATTATCTGATCAATCAACTGGAATTAAACCACGGCGAATGACACACAGATGTAAAAGTAGAACTAGAGATATGGACATCTGCTTACTGAATTTCTAACCCAGGTCATCACACTTTCTTCCCTGCATATGTTCTATGTAATATATGATACAAAATTCTGTCAGGTCATATTCGTTACTCACCGAGGAATTTCCAATCCATTGGGAACCTTATTTACAATGTAGAGGGGATCAAGGTTTCCAACAGTGTGCTCCAATAGTATGCCCACCTGTCAGTTACACAAATCAAGCTTAGAACAAGTGAACATAAGCAAGTATACAAAGCAAGTGAATAACATATCTTCAGCCCCCGTTTTAGTTATCAAGACATACCATTTCAGGTTTGTGAAGACATTGCCTGATTAGCTCTTCCCAGAGTTCATCATCATGCTGCATAGTGACAAACTCTACAGCCTGTGCCAAATTGTAATGCTTCACTTATGATGACTCACCAAAAAATACATAAAATTCTTGAACTTGAAGATTTGGATGTTGGTTGAACTCAAGAACCACGTTAGCAAAAATGATATACCTCCTCTATATCCCCTAAACCATTAATAATGACAGCCAAGGCTTGTTTTGAGTTCCCCATCCTTCCTAGGATGAAGACTTGCTCCCTCAACAAATTTCTTTTGACGCAAATTTCATAAGCCTGAAATACAATATGATGACTTTGATTCACAAGTATAAATACATATAAATTTCAAAATTAATAATTGATTGATCTCACACCTTCTCAAGGGTATAGTGTTGACTACTACGAAGAAATGGAAGCAGCATCTTTGGATCATAGTCTGCATAAAGTTCTACCTGTATAGGTAACAAGAATTTGATATTAGTGCCATAAAATAAATGCAGAAAATTCAAATGATCACTGTTTATTTTTAGTTGCAGCAGACAGGCATAGTATATAAAAGAAACAAGTTTAAGGCAAATTGGAGAAGAATAAAGTACTGAGTAAGTTCACTAATATCTCTACAATGGGTGATGCAGCTGGATCACATCAAAGTAAAGCCGGGCCATCACCAGAGATTATCTTAAGTTTACAAACATAAATTGTCGCAATAGCTAGAGGTCACTAAGCAGAAAAGAACAGAAAATCTTAGAGGGTGTTTACTGCATGGACAGCAAAAGCTTTCCATTTCCATTGCAAAAAACAATTAAAAAAAACACAAAACAAAAGATATATACGTAATATCTATTAACCCCTGCTATAATTACTCAACCGCAACTATCTTTTTCTATTATTATTTTTTATTCAAAAAAGCACACACTTCTAAATTATAAAATCACCCTTTCTCTTTCTATTTTCTTTTTCATCATATTCTATTTTGCGTACAAAATGACCCCTTATAGCTGTGTCACATTATAACACCTTACATGCACTAGATCTAGATCTAGAGTAATATGTGCATGATTAAATATCTAAGTACTTTTGTTAAGTTCAAGATTAAATCATTAACAAAAATTTATTAAAGGGTCCTAAATTTCCTTTTCAAATGCCTTATATGATTTTCTCCTCAAACACAGTAAAGCTGGTTGCTGGATTAAGATAGTAGTATAATTTCTGACAGGTAAACAATGCAGCAGCACTTTGGGTTGAATTCACGGCAGTTGTGCATAATGGCTTTCATCTATTGTCAACACAGATATTGCATTGAATTACACTTGAGAATCCAAATCAAAGGATGGAAAGTTCGAAAGAAAGTAAAAGCTACCTGCATATCATGAAAGTCCTTCCCAGCATGTGGGTTTACTTCAAACAATGAATGGAGGTATAAATGTAAGAAATATCTGTAGTCACACTTATTATCAGCTTTGAGAAGTTGCTTCACAACTTCAGCTGGGCTTATCGAGTCCCTGTTTTGGATTAACAGAGAAACTGCACGCTTGCAATCAAGAATCATCAGTTGGGCAACCTGAACAGGCATATTATAGACAAGTAAGTGTCCAGTGGTGCAAACAGAACAGTAACTCCTGCTGCTACAAGAAGAAAATCAATAATTCTCCTTCGTAAGAAACTGTGAGATTGTTGATCTAATATCAACCGTTCTGACTATCTGGAATAGTTCTCCGCTGGTTAATCTATTTTTTCATATACATTCAATAAATCCAAGAAATATGACAGCATAAATAATCAGATCCTAAAGTCCTGCACAAGGCTCTTCAAGTACAATAATACTTAAAATTAGATGTAATTGCATAGAAAAGAAATATGTATTTGCATAAAAAATAAAAATATATAAAAAACATAGAATATTCTAAAATAAATTCTAATTTCACAAATTACACCATACCTTCTCCCGAACTGCATCATGTAGATTATGTTTATCAATGAAGTCAAACACTTCTGGCTTTATGAGCTGAAAATTTCAATCAGCACAGAATAGATTAAAGACCTTAGTCCTAAAGAATTTTTATAATATTCAAGCAATTTATTGCTCTCTGGACACAAGAAAAATGAATCAACACCACCTACATCAGCATACAATGAAAAGGCTTTCTCATATTGCCCATCAATTGCATATAACTCCGCTAATGCCTGCACAAAAAAAAAGGAACAATTTAATGTTAATATAAGCAGAAGTTATCTGATTCAAAAGGCATCTATAATTTGTCAGACTAACCTCCTTGAGTGAATCAGTCATAGATGAAGTATTAATCTGAGGTTCTATAGCTGAGATAACAGGCAATGCAGAATAAATTATAGTTGGCCACGATTTTACAGTGGAGAGGAGATTGTTATGAAAGGATGAGTTTGTAGCCAATGCAACAAGAGCAACCTGTTGAACAACAAGCAGAATAAATAATATTTGATGCCAAGTCAATTCATCATGGATACTTCCAAAAACACTAATTGTAATAGAGATTACTTTGTCCTAATTCACCTCATAAGCAGTATCACGTAGTCTGGGGTTCTCTATAGGCATATAAGGAACCAAAACAGGAAGTTGACGAAGATGAGCAAAGTGAAAAACCCATCTGTTGGAAGCAGTTTAGTCATAGTCAATAAAAAAAAAAAGAATTATACTAGTATAGACTGATATATAATGGCATGTGGCACCTCTCCCATGCTGCAGCTGATCCCCGGAGCAACTTGGGACACAAAGAAGCTGCTTCAGCATATTTCCTTTCCACGATCAGATGATCAAGATACCTAGAACCCACCTACAGAGGTAGTGCCAAAAATTTGGGGGAAAAAGGAGGAAAAACCTCAATTATCCTTGGATGCTCGAATTCAACTTAAACACAATGATTACAACTTAATATGTAGTATAATGACTAGAGAGATTACAATCACAATAAAATCACGAGAAGGAAACTGGAGAAGAAAGGGAATCAATCATGCTCCAAGACTGATAAAATTAATTTTAATTCTCTTAATACGTATAGGCACAGTGGATAAGTAGGTTTCTATAAAGCAAGCACACCAATTACGGCAAATTAAAAGTTTCTCAAAGAACAAAAATACAAATAGTTAAGCAATATATGATTATAAATATTCAGATACATGTAAATCAACATGGAACAAGTGCTTTCATATGCATATATTTTCATGGTTTACAATTGTGTGGTCAGTATGAGCACACACATTTGACACTAATAATCATTGTAAAATGAAGGGAGAACATTGATTTAAGTTAAGTTCAAGTACCTCATCAAGAAGTTCACTCCGTCCTTGACCAGATTCTACCACAGCCAAAGCTTTTTCATGCCACCCATGTTGAAGAAGCCAAGTAATATGATCTTCCGCATCTCTATTTATCAAAACGCATTAATTTCACTCCAAATTTCAATTTTTTGCTTTTCCAAATTGAATAAGTCATAACATAAAACATAGCACTTCATATATGCTAAGAAAGTTTCCTTCAAAAGTTTTTAGCATGAAACTAAAGCTAAAATCCAGATTTCAATTGTTTTCATTTTTTCAGTCCCTTGAGGCCAATGGAGAAAGTCATTAGTCATAAATGCCAAATTTGTGGCCTTAAGAGCAATGAGTTAAAGGGGAAGAATATAAAAGAATAGATACTCAATTTCCTACCAAAGGGAATATAACAAATGTTTAAAGAGATCTGGCATAGAGGGGGACATTGATGATTTTGTGTAGGCACTTTGAGGCATCTAATTTTCTCTAGTAATGACAAGTAGTAACAAATATGGTTCCTTAAATTACAATTATAAATTTCTAATACATGTGAAGCAAAATTACAACACAATTACTGTTAAAATGGGCAAATAGTGATCACACAAACCAATGTTCAAACCATAGCATTAGGACATTCCTCCAGGCCTATGAGATAGCTAGCATGTGAAGGGCATATCATTAAGAAATACCCCCTCTAATCCACATTATAAGGCATTTTATATCAATTACACGCATATTAAAGAAATTATTTTTTCAACTGAAATCCATGCAGAAAGTATCCACATTTCCTATTTTACTCTTATTAAATACCATATTCTATTATCACTGTATGGTTATAAATGAAGAGAGAGGAAGCATTAAAGAAGGGTAAAATGGGAAGAAAAATATCCAATACCCTATATTTTGGACAAAAAACTTATCATATAAAATATCTTATAATATGGACCGGAGGGAGTATACATTATGTGAGTCAAACAAATAAGGTATCAGCCATGTTTTATCTGGTTATAATTCATGTATAAATGCATCAATCCCTATGAGAAGTACAATAGGATAAAGAAGTTAACATTAACCTTGGTTTTGCAATAACAACATCCTTTGGGGATACAATGTAGTAATGAGGTTCATCACCTGTAGCCCACTGACCGCCAGCATAACTGCTACCTGATTTTGAATGAAAAAAAGTTAATATTATCATTACTACTACTACTATGACTGCTGCCATTATTGCTGCTGCTGCTGCTACCACAATTATTATGGAAAAACCACTTCATTCACATAATATAGATCATAAACTATGCTAACAAATGTTAACCTGAGAAGGGAGTGTGAGCAAGGGAATAGTCCTTTGCCTTGTAATGCTCAAAGCCATGTACTGGTAGAGCATCTGTTGAAAGCTCATCATTGTTCCATGTTACTACACGTACTTCTGGTCTTTGTGCATTGCCCTGTTGAAAATTATGTTTACTCACCTTAAGAACACAGCAATGATGTCACCACAATTGCTTCATAGTTCTTTCTTACCTTTTATGATACGTGATAATCATTTTATTTGCTTCCATATTTAAATGCAATGGGCAATATGCAGTCAGTTCGAAATAATCTCTCCATTCCAAAACAAATGATGCTAGCTCAGAGTATTATCAAAGAATATAATAACAAAATTCCTCGGAGCCATACCACAATAGAGAATGTAATAGTAGAATGAATATATGATGACTAGTTTGTAAGAAGCAGCATTATGTTACTATGGTAGAGTGAAACTCATTTAAAAGTACGGAGCAATCTAAAAATTTCAAATGAGACAGATCATGATTTGATTCTTCACAATGAAAATATAAACTTCCATTGTGTCCCAGTATATGGACCAGGACTATGACCACTGTATATTTAAAATTTTAGAAGTAGCTTCAAACCCTTCATCTTAGTGATCTTAGAAAACACAAGGAACAGTAGCTGCAGCTTGAAAAGGCAGAAGATAGAGATGGTATAAATAGGAGGTGAAATGCCTTTATGTGAAGTTAAATGAGTTTTATTTCATCATATGCAAGGAGCATGACACACCTGCTGTGAGGGAGTGAGTTTTATTTCATCAAATGCAAGGAGCATGACATACCTGCCGTGAGGGAGCAGTGCTACTAAAATCCTTTTCTCCATCCTTTTCAGCAGGAATATAAGCTAGAACAACCAAAGCATCACCAAAAGGTGCAATGCCTGAGATGAAATAGGTGGTTTGAAAAGATGCCACAATATCCACCTGGTTCATACCAGACAAGGGAACTTGCCTGTACGTCCCATTGGCTATTTTAGGGTGACGTGCTCTTATTGATGCAATTTTGACAGATGTGGCCCACCCAATAACCAAGAGCGTGTCATCCTGTGTGCGATTGAAGGACATTAAGCTACACTTTTATCAAGAGATAATACAACAATGAATTTTACAATGATAATGCAGCTGTTCAAATCACTAGAACAAGTCTTAAATTTAACTCCGGCCATGGACCCTGCCTGACAGAATGACATGTCCCAAGAGCATGCATGTCTACTTAGATATTTGACAAACCTGCCAAACCAGGTGAGGAGGCAGTAGCTCGGGGCGTGGACTATAGCGTGGTCTTTCAATAAAAGTTATACGCTGGTCATTGGCAGTATCATAAACCTTCACTCCTGCATCATTTGCCCAAGCAACAAGACTTGTTCTCCATTTCACGGCATGTATTGGACCTTCACCAGAGTGCAAAACCTGCTTTTTTTTTCGTTATTTACATAGCAAGTTAATAAATTAAGGAGTAGTAAGCAATTGTGTGCTAAGGGTTAGAACTTGAAAGAATCCTACAAACCTGATCACGATAGCCTAACCATTTCTTTGAATTAAGATATAAATGGCCTGCTAAAACCCCAGCAACAAATCTCCTAGATGTTTTTCTCGAATAATCTGGGTCAAGAGCAACTGCCTTTAACGGACGATGATACTCAAATTTCATTTTCTCATCCGTGAAAAGGCTGTTTATTACAACTGATCCGTCATCAGAACAGCTTCCAATATATTCCCCTTCTATGTCAAAGCAAAGGTCGTTAACAACAGCAGCATGAGCAGAGAATTCTTTCACCTGTAATACAGTGGCTCAATTAGAGAGATCTTAGAAACAATACAATAGGACGTCTGCTATTGGCTGTGGCATTCCAGAAGCTAGAAGCAATCCTCCATGACACTGCATTAGATATCTGATGCGCGCAGTGTAGCCTCTAAGGACCCTGACACTATAAGACAGATGGTAGCCATAATTCTTGAAAATCACTTGAAGAAACAGACACTTCCAACAAGTACTCACTCATTTTAAAAAGCTAGGGAAAGGAACCATTTTCAGGCTGGTGACACTAGGTTCCCAACCTGACTGTCATGATGCCAAGCACTCGCTATAAAAAAATATAAACAAAGATCCAGAAAGAATGAAATAAAGAAAATATAGTAGAAAGTTCCAATTTGACACGAATGCTCGAATTTCAAATAAACTAGTGCAACACCAGACCAAAGTTGATCCCAAAAACCCATCGTCCACTATAAATGACGAGATGAAACGAGAGAGCGGTGGTCACCTGATTCCCAAGAAAATCTAGGATGTGAACGTTGCCACCATGGGTGCCAAGAGCGATCATCCGCTCGGCAACCGCTATACAGGATGCCGCATCACTTGCTAGCAAGGAAGGTATGCTGCCTCCCAATCTCTGGTACTTGAGCCTAGGCTCCTCTTCATCTTCCTCCTCCTCCTCTTCCTCCTCTTCTTCTTCGTCCTCGTCTTCTCTCTCGTCATCTCCTTCGACGCCGTTCTCAGACGGAATTGAAACCATTCTAAATAGCTTCTCTAATCCAAGTTCAGTTGAGAGTAAATGATTGAAGGAGGAAATTGATCTGTTTGGAGCGTGAGAAGTTCTCTTCTTCCAGGTTTAAAAAAAAAAAAAAAAGAATTGGTTCGTGAAGGTGAAGTCGATGGTCGCAGAAGGACGAGGATGGGCTAGCGTCCCTCAAGGATCTCTGGCTTTAAATGAATAAATGATATTAATTGGCAAAGCGACAAACAAATTAAGTGTTGCGAGATGAGGGGTGCCACGGTCCCCGTCCCCTAACATAACTATTAACTACGACGGACTTTGTTAACTAACACCATCCAATCCAATCCAATCCATGGCTATGTAGAATTATTTTCTCGTTTTTAATTAAAAAAAAATCATACGTTGTTACTATTAAAAAAGAAAGAAACTTGTATTTTTTGAATTAGTTTTAGAACAAATTTTTATTAAATATATTACATACTAATATAGATAAAACTTATGTGTTTGGATAATGATATTGATTGATTCATTTGTATGAAATTTGAGATAAACTGTATTATTCATATGAAATGAATATATGTTTAATAAATATATTACATATGTTGATGATATATAGATAATAAGCTTACAGTGATTTTCATACTTCTTTGACTTTCTAAATCATAAAATTTGCTTCAAAGTATTGCATAGGTGTACAACTATTACAGTTTTTTTGTTTTTGGTCTAAAAGTATCGCATCGGCACTATTTTTTTGGTAAATACTAACGTTTTAAAAGGTCAAATAGACACACACTGATGAGCTCTTAGCATAGCAAGTAAAAAATAGTGGGGCCCATTACTGTAATGGGCACTTGTCACAAGCTTTTACTCTGCAGACCTTTTTTTTTTATCAACGGGCCCCATATATACTACATTACTAAAAATATGATAATCTTAAATTAAAAAAACCATTAATATACGCTCGAATGAGGCAAAAAAATTGACAATGAGCACCGACACGAGTCTTCTTCTCGGCATTTTATTGGGTGAATATTCCGGCAGTGGCAGACATGAAAAGGTGCATTTGCCATTGGCAGACAAGTTCATGAATCACATGCAGAATGAGTTCCTGGTTGAGGTGAGATTACATTAAACTACGGTGGTTGAATGGAAGTTACATAAAAAGAAAAAGAAAAATGACAAGAATCAAAATTTTCAATTAATATCATTAGGATCAAAAAAATTTGAAAATGTCTTAACCATAATTTTAAATTAATTAAAAATGTAAATATAAAATAATCTAAATACTCTTATAAAAAGTTTTTACACTCAATATCTGTTTTTTTTTACTATTTTTTTTTCATAAATTTGATACTAAACATCCCTAATTTTACACTGAACATATTGTGGTATATGAGTATAAAATTAAGGAAGTTTAGTATCAAATTGAGGAAGTTGAGTGTAACATTGAGGAAGTTGAGTAGTAAAAAGTGGAAGTTGAATATAAAATTTTGAGACTTATTTAGTGTAAAATTGAGGGTCTTCAGTGTTAAATCGTGGAACATGATTAGTAAAACGCTGAAAATGAGTGTAGAATTCTGAGAGTTGAATTCTTTATTGTGTCCAGTGTAAAATTGGAAAAGTTCAGTGTTAAATTTTAGAAAAAGAGTGGTAAAAAGCAGATGTTGAGTATAAAATATTTTAACAGGGGCATTTAGGTTATTTTCTATTTAGAATTGTGATCAATTTGAGACCATGGTCATTTTCTTATATTTTCAAATTTTTTAGTCCGAAAATAATATTAATTAAAAATTTTGGTCTTTTTCAACTGTCTTTTAAAAAAAAAAATCGGAGAGAGAGAGAACGAGAGTGTTAAAAAATGCATACCAAACGGCATTTCACAACTCTTTCCTACCATGAAATATTGCAGAGCTAGCAACGTGGGATAGGAATATGCTCAAGGGTAAAAGGGCACATTTAGCCTTAGCTATCTTGTTGCTCGGTTGGTGAGGGTTTGGTAGCTAGGCTGCTCATTTGAATCAGAGCTTAGCTCATGGATTCCCCCCTTCCAAAAAGAGAACCTATCTCCTGACTATAATTAATAATCTTCTTCAATACTAAAGCCACCATAATTCCACTCCCTCATCGCAAAATATAATAATGGTGCTTCTATTAAGAATGTCAGAATTTGTTCTAGAAGGCTACCAGAGAAACAAATTAGAAGAGTTGATTAGATGGTATTGGGTCCTATAAAAATATGTAAATGAGACTATAAAGAATAACTATAAAAGAAAAGGTTACTAAATGGGATTTTTTTGGTGAATGATATATTTAAAGAATTGGTTTTTAATAGATGTAAATGATGTTGTGTGATATGATTTATCCGACTTTAATGGAATAAAGCTTATAGTTATTGTATGAAAATAACTTTAAAATTTGTTGGATTTGATGCCCGTGGGGAGAGCATGCTTTGCTCATGATAGTTAAGATTATTACCATCTGATTTAGAATGGCCCAAGGATTAGGAATGGCACTAGGAGTTTGGTGAGACAAGACATAGCACCAAATATTCACAGAGTCACACGATCAGAGAGATTTTCTAAGATTCATTGGCCAAAAAAAAAAAAAGCGGTCTTCAAAAATTGATTTGGAATTTGTTGATAGTCTAGTAGAACTCGTGACTGGGGAGTGGAGAGCTTGCTGTTGTTGCTTCATGGGAAGCAGTAAGTCTTGCTATTCAGGAGGCCTGCCTCATGATCATTCATATGAGGAGAGCTCTGAATCATCACCATCCACTATGTTGTGAATCCCTTTTGACTCATTGAAAGCCAGCCACTACACCTGCAAGTTGCTATGTTGATAGTGATTGAAATGTCAAGACGTGAATGAAAGAGTATTAATGAATAAATTTGAAAATTAACTTCATTATACAATCAAATAGTCTAATTTTTGGAGTAAAATTCAAAATTTTATTTCAAATCCCCTTAGAAATCAAATCAAACAAACACTTTTAATTAATTTATATTTATTTTTATTTAATCAATTTTATTTTTTTAAAATTTTTTCTATCTCTCTAATATCATATCAAACCAATTTATAATGATTATTATTCCATTCCCCATTATTCTAGAAACCAAATGGGCCCCTAGAGAATTTTGTTTCTTGTGATTTTATCACTAGCTAGAGATGGTAATGATGAGCGCATGGGAGGGCACTCAAGTTTAAAAGGAAGCCTTCTGTGTTTCAGGGACAGAAATGCGCACAGGGCACGTGGACAGTTGGTAGTAAGAACATTAATTCCATTCCGTCTCTACAGTCTACAGCATCTTAGAATCCCTTCCTTTGCATTGCATGAATTCAGTAGGTGTCAGATATTGTTGGACTAGTCAACTTTTCTGCCGAAAGGATAGGTTGATATTTACCCACTTTGTTTTTCTATCTTTTGTGGTGCTCAATGTCAAGGTATGGGCGTCTGTGTCTCGATATGTTTAACAAAATCCAATCAGAAGAGTTTGTATCAGTTCATTGAGTCACGAAGAAAAGGAAGGGCAATGGAGCTTAAATAATGTTTTCCAGCTGCTCTCCCTTACATGATAATTAAATTCATCATTGTTCTCTGTTTGTTCCTTGCTGACAAAGCTTATTGTTGATATAAATACGTATATAGAAGCCGATTTGCTTCTCTTTTACCTTGAAGCAGCTGGCGAATCCGTGATAGCTCCCGCCATGCTTAAGGCCACGCAAGGCTGATCACTAGGTACCTGCTCATTAACGAACAAATAATCAATCAGGCAACTCAAGCATCCCTTCTACTAGTATCCAAAACGAATGCATTGTTGTTGCATATATATATATATATATATATAGACTTACCATATGGCCAGCACCAAGAATCCAATAGAAATGAAGGTTTTTGTATGACTTCACGAAGCCTTTGGTCTTAGTGTCACCTCCACAGAAGAGTGGTGTTCTTTCTTGTGCCAAGAACTTTGGAAGCCCTCCCCACCTACACAGTTTTTTTTTTAAAAAAAAGAATGAAAAGAAAACAGCGCTGCATTAAAGCCTTTTTTCTTTCTTTTGGATGAAAAAGCTAGGGAAAAGAAAGAGGAAGAGTTACTTGAGCTTCCTAAGCCAAGCTTCAACTCCCTTTGTCGCACAAATGACGTCAAGCTACAACGATCACACATATTTTTACAATTACTATCAACCACACGGTAGGCATATATAAAGCTACAAAAACATCATGTAACATCGGTCTTTCAAATATGTCTAATAAAGAATCTGGTCCATCCATCAAGTTAAATTGACACATAATTGGGTAGCTGCCTATCCAAAGGAATCTCTTGCCTTCAATTCTTATCAACATAACAGTGAGAGCTGTCGAGAGAGACCCTTACTTGTCCATTGTACACAGTCACTTTCACTCCCTTCGCTAGCAGCTCGTCCACCTGGGAGAATCAAGGTTAAAGATGTCAATTTCTTTTCGAACATAGGTCAGGTTGTTCTATTAGTGTCGTAATTTTGTTTCATTCTTAATTTAGTTCTGATAATTTAAAAATTACGTATAGCATTTTGAGGATCAACAAGATAATTCAAGCAAAAAACTTGGGGGAATCTCATAGAGAAAACATGGCAGCAAGGAGTTATATATCTTACCTCGTCAATTCTTGGTTTCATAAAATCGACCTCAAAACTATCGAATACAGCCTGTGAGTCCAATTGCCATCTGTCACCACAGTCCACAGTTTCTAGCTGGTCACGGGTTTTAAATGTGATTCCTACAACTAGGCCGTGAAATAGCTTGTTTTGAAACTTACGTGACATTCTTCGGAATAATCCCTAGCTTTTTCCTGATTTCTCCATTTAGCAAGTCCACACTCTTGCCACTACCTCCATCCCTTAATGAAGTGAAATAATTGGAGTAGCGTTTATTTACAGTGCCTTTGGGTAAACTCATCCCCATTCCTGATAAAGATGCTGAGTCATCCTCCCAAAAATCTAGCAGAAAATTGTAGATATCCTGTGAAATACCCAATATAATTTCTGTTAGTATAAATAAATAATACAAAGTTAACTTCTTCCCAGAAATAAAACAATAAACAGTAATGATAATATTACAAAGCTAACTTGGTTTAAGGGATAAAATGTAAAGTATAAATTATAGTACCACATAGCTGCTTTTAAAAATCTCAGTTTCAAGTTCGCGCCATGAATTTGTTGCGTTAACAAATAGGCCATCCTGGAGTTGCTTCCTGATCTTCCGAGCTATGCTGTTCTCTAAAACGGGTTTTGTTAGATAACCGAGAAATTCTTGTGGGTATCGAATTATGCATTTCTTTTACATTTTGGTTCGATCTAAGAAAGAAGATCGGAAAAGTAGGAGATGAACCTGTTTGATCGTCGAAGCCCATTATCATCAAGTCGCGAGACGTCTTTGAGAAGGGGACCCCATGAGAACTGCAATGTCCACGAAATTCTGAAAATGCAGAGTCTCAAAATATGATGGTAAACAGAGTATTCAAGCACATACCACGAAATCCTCAGGTGAAATCCAACTATTCCCTAATGCCACACCTGCATATATAAGATAAAGCCATTAAGAATTATTCTAACAGATTCTACTCACTCATAAATCTCAAAGGCTTTGAGAAGCGGCAAAATGAAGAGAACCATTCCAAGGGGGGATTATATTTATCTTTATACCTCCAAGTTTGAGACGCAATTTGCCGGCTTCAACGGCTTTGAGAGCAGATAATCCAAGGGTAACCGCAAACTTTCCACCGTAAGACTCTGCAACAATGTAGAGAGGACTCTTCTGGAGGGTTTCATTCTTATTGAATATATTAATCAGCAAAGTAGTCAAGTCAGTGGCTGCTTCCTCATCTGTTTTCACCAGGAGGTTGGTGTGATCCACATAACTGTACCCTGTTCCAACTGGATTATCCTATATTGTATTCAGCCAAATTAACCAAGGATTTAATGAGAAAGGCGAATACCAAGACCAAAAAATCAATAACTCGAAGACGATCAGTTTTCTTTCGTTATGGCTGGGTTACCACAAACAGGAGATCTGCTATTCGCAGCCATGTGGAATTTCGGGTCTTCAAATTGACGTCTAGAGGCCCAATCTCTTCAAAGTTTCCGTACCCAATTCCTGAGGCACCCTGTTCAACATTCACGCAAACTCAGAAAAGCATGAAGCATTTCATAACACATAAATACAGTACTCACCGGTCCTCCCTGCAACCAGAGAATGATGGGCCAAGGCTTGGACGCATTTTCTACTCTGTAGGGACTTCTATAAAGCCACCAGAACATGTGGGCTTCTGTGATAACAATCCAAATAAGACTTGAGCGCACTCACACCATTCTCATAAAAATTATCTATTTGAAATATTACAAAATGAATGCAGATATAGAATTACAAAGCATGTAGCTTACTATCTCTGACTTCAACATATCCCCATTCCTCTAATCCACCATGACTTCTCAAAGCTGTCGCTGCTGTTCCAAGAAATGGAAGCCCAAAGATAAGAGAAGTGACGATGAGAGCACACAGCTTATCCATCATGTTGAGTACACCTGCAGGGTTGAATAGGTGTACGACTAATAACAGGTAATTTGAAATTTTTTGTTGGCACAGATAAGAGATTTGATAGGTCAAAGTGGAGTTATAGTATTTGACTACAAGTTAAATAGCAATGAATGAATTGAGAGATAAAGTAAACTAATAATAAAAGATAAAATATAAAGGCAACACCTCTATTCAAACTTTCGAGAAATTCTTACACTCTCACGTCACACCAAAAGAAAACCACGAAGAATATAGTGGATGGCAGAAATGGAGATTGCAATTTATATAAGGGTGACCCCCAGCGAAAATTAAGATTTAGAATATTAGTTTCGTGCAAACAGCTAAGCAACAACGACAAAAACGTACAAGAATATGCAACACTGTCATTTCCTCCCTCTTGCTCTTTGTAGGATCAGTATCGTATAAGTGTGTAATTTCATTTATATACGTTCTAAGAACGTGAGGGAAAACAAAAAGAGAATGAGCACCAATAGTGGCCTTTTTTTCTTGTCACTGCGTTTGTGTGAATATTCCTGCAGGCTGCAGTAGCAGAGATAAACAGAGGAGGCAGAAAGTTCATAAAGACAGAATCATGTGCGTAAAGGAGTTTCTGGTTGAGGGGAGATAGTATTAAACCATGGTTTAATGGAATTCCTTCAGGGTAGGTGTATGTATGCTTTCCTATGTGGAGAGTTTAAGCTGGTTCATATTTCACATTTTTTGTGGCTGCAATCAGAAATAACAAGAAAAATCTCCTGTCAGTTGTTTCCTTTTCCACAAGGTCGTGTATTCGATTCGTAATGGGTTTCCATTTTAACCCTTTGGTCACATCAATATCAACAATCTTTCATTTTTGTTTTTCTCATTAGAGTCCCAACATTAATCATTCACGTTTCTCCTCATTCTTCCCATTCGGACAGATCTATCAACATCAACTTTTATTGCTGCTTCCAATTTTAACTTGAGCACACATTTTTAAACTGCGGAATTTATCTCCGAGAATGCTGCATTTGATTCTTGCAATTTAAAAAACAAAGAGTAAGGCATGGTGTGATCGAACTTCAAACTTATTTATCTATAAAATTTAGAAGAAAAACAAGGAAGAAGAAAAGAATGGGAGTGTTAAAAATTCACAACAAATGATATTACACAAATTTTCTTCCAATGGGCTAATTCTAAGCTTGCAGTGTGCTTGGATCTGTTTTTCTTTGGTTCTTGAATGTCCTTTCTCTTTATTGTAAGCTCATCTCGTTTCTTTTATTTAGTTATTTTGTGGTGAGTTTGTAATAGAGCCCACCATATTCAATGCCACACAGGGTTGATCAGAGGGTACCTGCAGAAGTGAGCAAACAAATAGTGAGAGACAAAGCGGGAGCAAACATTGACACGTTAACTTCTGATTCTCTAGGGGCACAGTCTCTTATCAACTTTTTGAATGAACACAACCTGGGATCTTACTGATGAAGGCTATTCATTATTTTTGCTTTGTAATTTTTTAAGATAGATGGAGGATTGGAGAAGAAAATTATGCAGCTTCACGTGTCCACAGTTTAAATGAAATCTCAGGAATCTTTTAACCGAAAAAAGAAATCATGGGATCTGCAGATGCTTTATGCAAAAATAAAATGAATCTGACCGAGACATGTGTAGGAGGAAAAACATATTTCACTCTTTTTTCTTTCTACCCCATGTCTGCCATTGCTTCATTCTAAAGTTAGGGTGTCCAAGTTTGACAGCAAATACCTAGATTCTGAGAACACGTGATCCTAAGATGACCTTCATTAATGAAACTGTCTATTGGAGTAACGTGATACGCTCTTATTGATTAACTCTCACCTTTTCTTAAGAAGTTTTGCATTCATCAAGGTAAGCACTAAAATGATGGAGTAACATGATAAGAACTATGCAGTTAGATTCCGGCCAAAAAAAAAAAGTTGATTTGACAGAGCCAACACAACCAGCACGACAATTTCCAAGCGAAAATTTTCTTCTCTATTTTCCCCGTGACTTTATACCACTATAGAAGGTGATGATGAGGACATGATATTACTGCAAAGAAAATGCTTAAATGTGAAATAGGAATTTTACTTACAAAATGGCCAGCACCAAGGATCCAATAAAAGTACAAGTTTTTGTATGACTTGACAAAGCCTTTGGTGCTTTTGTTACTTCCACAGTAAAGTGGTGTTCTGTCTTTACTCAAGAAATTTTGAAGCCCTTCCCACCTACACAGTTCAGTGAAATGAAAATATATTACTAAAGATAAAAACCAACCCATTGAAATTTACTTTCACGGGAATAGATTTGGAAGAACAAGAGAGCTACTTGAGTTTCCTAAGCCAAGCTTCAGTCCCCTTAGTGGCACAAATGAGATCAACCTATAATAATCATAGACAGATTGTATAATTATAACGAATTAAAAAAACATAAAAATAATAGAAGATGCTCATCCTATTGATTGGACGTGAAGATATAAAAAAGACTGTCATAATCAAGCTCAAAAAGACTCTTTCTTTAATTGGCTGAGCTCAACATTACTTTCAAAGCCAGACAACTTGTAGAATAATTAAGGTCGACCATTACATGGCACATCTAAATCAAGAATCGTATCCCATCATCGATTCTCATAATCTAATAATAGCCAAAGTGTTGCGTGGAAAAAAGAAAAGAAAAGAAATCTTACCTGTCCGTTGTACACAGTCACATTGACTGCCTTAGCTAGCAACTCATCTACCTGAGGAACTTCAACTAAAAGGTGTCAAATCTCAAGAAAGAGTAAAATGAACAAACAACTTTCGGAAACCCGGAGAGGAAATTGCTCAGCTTTAACAATTCTCAGTATTTTTAAATCCAATTTTATTTATTAGAGTTAAATTGATGGTTAAGTTAGAGTTCCCATATATTTATCTGATTACCTCATTAATTCTTGGCTTCATAAAATCGCCTTCAAGGTGTGTGAAGACATCGTCAGATTGCCCTCCCCATCTGTCAACATATAGCAGTACGTGTGAGTAAAGATGGGAAATCATTAAAATTAGGTTATATGGTTTTCATCAAAAAGTAAATTGAATATGGTTTTCATCAAAAGGTAAATTGAATTATGTGATATCTTATAAATGACAATAAAATTGAATAATGAATACCTAGTTGGAATGCCGAACTCAGGAAACAGTAATGTTTTTTGGGGGAAGAAATACACTTACGTGACATTCTCAGGAATGATCTTCAATTTCCTCTTTATGACTCCATTTAATAAGGCGTCAAGATCAGCATCCCCACCTGGAGATGCCCTCCCTAAAGTAAGATATTTAGAGTACCGCTTCATTGCTATTTCTCTCCATAACCCCAGCTTCATTGCTGATAACGTTGCTGAATCACTTCCCGAATCCCTCAGAAAATTATAGAAGTCCTGAAATTACCCAAAACAAACTCAAGACATTTAAGGCAAACATAATGGTGAGAAGTACTAGAGTATTCACTAAAGGGTTAAAAAGAAAACTGAATACTACCACATTGTTGCTGCTAGAGCTAATGACGGACTCAAGTTCACTCCATGAGTTAGTTGCATCGACGAATTGGCCATCCTCAAGTTGCTGCTTGATCTTCCGAGCTATACTGTTATACAAAATGGTTTTTTCAGATAATTGAGATGTTGGCATGATCCGTCTCAGAAGATGGAAGGAAAATTGAACCTAACAACTTACCTGTCTGATTTTTGCATCCCGTTGTCGTCGAGGCGTGAGACGTCTTTCAGAAGAGGACCCCATGAGAACTGCAATGGGGGTTCAGGTTAAACTTGAAAAATAAGAACTCGGTCTAGTGGGTAAGACTAAGACTAAGAGCTAAGAAGTAAGAAAAATTCCAGTAGTTACCACAAAATCTTCAGGGGAGATCCAACTGTCCCCTAATGCCACTCCTGCATAAGGGACACAAATTTAGTATCAAGGAATTTATCTCATTCATGGAAAACTGAACAAGCTATTATTATTAGCATTACCTCCAAGTATAAGCTTTAATGTCTTTGCTTCAATGGCTTTGAGAGCTGATAATGCAAGAGTAACAGCAAATTTCCCACCATAGGACTCTGCTACAATGTACAGAGGACTTTTCTGAAGACTCTCATCCTTATTGAATATCTCAGTCAACAATGTAGTCAAGTCAGTGGCTGCTTCATCATCTGTTTTCACGAACAACTTCTGATCCTCCACAAAACTATATCCCGTTCCAACTGGATTGTCCTATATTAGCACAGCTAAAGCATTGAGTGAAGAGAATCAATGAATGACCACAGAAAAATCTGAAATTATACCACAAACAGGAGATCTGCTTTTTTCAGCCAAGTGGAATTCCGAGGCTTCAAATTCGTGTCCAATGGTCCAACCTCTTCGAAATTTCCAATCCCAACTCCTGAAGCACCCTGTCCAATACATACAGTTCTCAGATTCTGGCTGCTTCTTTTTGTTTGTTCAGTTTATAGCTAAATATAGTAATACTTACAGGTCCTCCCTGCAACCAAAGGATGATTGGCCATGGCTTGGAGGGATCTTCAACTCTATAGGGACTTCTGTAAAGCCACCAGAACATGTGGGCTTCTGTGATAACACATCAAGTTAAAAAAAAAAAAAAGTAACTAACCATTGCTACGACAGAGATGCAACTTCGATGCTACCAGTCAAAAGACCATTATGGAAAATATTTACAGATTTGTAATGGATTTGGCTTACTGGGTCTGACTTGTACGTATCCCCATTCCTCTGATCCGTCTTGAGATTTCAAGGCTATCACTGTTGCTACGTGAGATAGTAGAGGAAGGCACAGAAGAGTGACAAGCAGAACACAGGGATTTCCCATTTGAAGAAAGGGAGGCAATAACGGAGAATTAGTAAACTGAACGGCCACAAAAGAGATAGCGAATTAAAGGAAGGAGTGAGTAAAAGATGGAGCGTGTTTCGTCTGTTTCTGCAACACTAGCAACAAAAAAATGAAAGCATGATAAGAGTCACATGTACGCAGAAGGAGAAAACAAGGGGTCAAATAATGGGCTTTTCATTTTCAGGTAAAAGTAACCTTGAAGGCAAGTTACTCTTTCTCAGATGGCTTTTATGTGAGAAAGTATAAAGTTAAGCAAGACTTGCGAAGGAAAAAAAAAACTGTGAAAGGTTTGATTTTTTCCCCGTACGTTACGTTACGTTCATAAACCAACTTGCGGTCTTTCTTTTTTTTCAAAAAAAAAATTCTCCTTTCTTCAGAATTCAAAGTGATACGGTGAGATGAGCTATTGGAGTTATCGGAGTCTGAAATGAGATCAGAAGGTACAAGGTAAGATGGGAGAAGGAAGGAAGTATTGGAAGAGTGGGGTCTGAAAGATTAGGCAGGGTGTGGGCCTGAGGGTTGCGTACAGAGAATTCCATTGAAGAAAAGAAAGGGACGTCGCTGGCTGGGAAATACTCCTGCTATAATTATTGTGTAGATGCTCTCTCTCACTCACCGTGGGATCCACGGGTACAAAAAGCATATGATTGCACTCTTTCCGTTAAGATATATTTTTAATATAACTCATTATATAAAATTAATGTAGTATTTAATATTTATTTTTATTTTTATTTTTTAAAATATTTAAAAAAATCATGATAAAGAGGGATTAAGAGAGATATATTTAAAATAAATTATAATTTAATAAAAGTAGTTTTGGGTAGTTATAGTTATTTTTAAAAATATTAAATTTTTTAAATAATTTTTTAGATATATATAAAATAATTAAATATAACTTATAATAAAAAATAGAAAAAGAACAGATTATGTAATACATTATATATTATTATATAATTTGTCACTAATAATATTCTACAATGGGTATTATTGAAAACCTGAACAAACGGAACGACATATTACAGAGGGTCAGAGATTGCAGATTGTTTGGTTGCGTCTATAGGAGCAGGAGTGGTCTTTATACTGCACAGTGGATATGGACATTGCCAATTTGCCATATTGGAGTGGTCAAAGTCTTATCCCTCCCTCCAGTTTCTCTTGGCATGTATCCCATCAAAGTAGGAAAGTTCAGATTATTTTTCTTCCATATGTATCGATCAGTTCGTAAAACCAGAAAATTTAACTACATAGTGATCAACTTTCTAATATTTTTTTTTTAAACTAAAATTTAATGCTCTGTCAAACAACAGTTCCAATTCAATCCTGCCTGCCTCATTTATGTTCTGCTTGAAAATGTTGTTACGAAGGGGGAAAATAATTGAATGAGATGATTTGAAAATGCTTAATATGAATAAATTAATACAATATGTATAAATTATGATTATGATTGAATATCATGTGACGACATTAATTGGGGTTACACAGCTGTCAAAGTAGCGATTAGGATAGGTTGTTCAAAACAACTACAAGAAGCAGAGTAAGTCCTGACTGAAATATCATAATTAATGATATTGAGAGCATTTGATTATCATTGATCTGCTGTCATTGTCAGTCTTGTCGACGATCTCACATGGTTCATAAAACATGTCCTCCCACAACGAATGATGATGCGCTCCTATGTGCTTGGGGGTCTCGCAACCCAAAAAAAAAAAAAAAAATTCTCACTGCAATCCTTGGTATACTGTGTGCTTTCAACCATGATACAAGTATCAAGGAGAATTAGTAACAATATTAAATTTATAAAAAAAAAAAGCATAAAATTTTATCTTTATTTTTACTAATTAAAATAATATAAAACTCATTAAATTAGTCATCATTATGTGGAAAGAGAGAGAATTTTAACAAAAATATAATAGATCAATAAAATTGATTCTAAGAATTTTAATCAAATCACAATAGATCAATCAAAATCTTATTGATTATAACAATTATGAGATGAAAATTAAATAGTTAACAGTAAAAAAGAACAAGTCATTAACTCTGTTATATATACACACACACACACACTACGTTTATTTTCTAATATTAAAGGCTAAAAATTTCTTCTTCATTTTGTCAAAAAATCCTTTTTTTTTTGGGGTTTATCAATTGATATGCATAGAATCATAAACTGAAAAATAGCCCATGTTGACGCGGTAACATGCACTTAGCAGAGGCCCTTTTGAAAAATTGGTTATGTTGCCAGTTTGTTTTGTTTTGGGCCATGGGTGCCAGTTAGTCACTTATGGACCTCAACAAATGGACCTTCATCCTCGTTTTCAATAGTTTTTGCATTTTTGGGATGTATTCCTAATTTTTTTATTATTAGTTTCACAGAGTGGAACGATGGGGCCACTTGTCGCACTTGTGTAGAAAAAATTGTAAAATTTTTATTAAATAAACTCACCATTTTTTAGTTTTCAATTTCTTTATAAACAGTATAGAGGATAAAATAAAGGATGTGGCACATTTTTATTTTTGGAAGTTGAAATTTAGCATTACAAATATCTAGATCACATCTCAAAAAATGTAAAAAACACAACATATTATTAATTATAATTCTTAATATATTTTATTATTGACTAAATTAAATATGAAGACTCACGTTATATCACCATTCAACTTATGATCTTACACAAGAACTGGACATTGAATTATTTCAATATTACGTAGCCTGTCAATTAAATCAATGTTTCTCTAATAGAATTTATTTTGTGTCTCTGTAAGTAATTCTTAAGATGTGGAATCTATTCTAACTTTGATGAACTTCTAAGACTCAACATTGTACATGATGTGAGTAAAGAATAACGTAATACTTTATTGCAATTGCTTTGGTACATGTTGAAATCTTATAAAAACAATTGATTATGAAGTGGACCAAATGATTTTTGCTTGAAATTTATCTCCTGGTTTCAAAATTTGTGTGTTAACGAGCATGAACATTTATAGCAGTTAGGATTAATTAGTAGAAGAGTACCAACTGAACAAATAATTTTTTTTTTTAAAAAAGAGTACCAGCTGAACAAATAAAGCAGTGATGATCAAGAAGTCTGAAATGGGTTGCTGAAATGAATGGGTTTGTGGATTTGAATTTGCTCAATCTTGACATTGTCTTTGGTAGGAGGAAGTTAATGAACCTTCGTGAAAGCAAAAAGATTAGATGTATGGATGTGACAACGATCAAGGAGGACATTTGGCGTATTTGTTCCAAATTCAAGCATACGCATGTTTTCTTGCTCCAGAGAGACTAATGGAGTTGGTGGTCTTCGTTTAGTGGTAACTATGTAGGATCCTTTTATGATATGTTAGGATGCAGTTAGTCGTTAGTATTTACTTTATTTTTCTTTACTCTTGTATTTGTCATTCTATTAAAAAAAAGTACTGGCTGGATGGGATGGTTGGAAAATGGTACCTTGACCCAGAAAAACAAAACAAAACACGGTGTGTGAATTGAACAAGAATTTAGGTTTTTTAGCCAAATATGATAAAAAATTAAAAAAAAATTGCCAAAATATAACATGTCAAATTTTATTTATCAAATCATAACAAACAAAGTTGATTTAGGCATATTTGTATTGTCCCCTAATACATACGTCGATCAACAGGTACGCGGCTTATTTTGTTTTATTTAAAATTCTTTTTTTCAGACAAACACTTGCTTTTGCCAAATCTGACTTTGCTTTTGTTTCAGTTTTTTTTTTTTTAAATTCTTGGTGTGGGGACAGTTAACAGCTAAAACTTTTTTTATTAGTCAAACTGACTTTTGCCTCAAACAAATTGTAACAAATATATTAAATAAAAAATATTATTCATATAATCATTGATGAAATTAATTAATAATTTGTATAATGACTAAAAAAATTATTCATGTAATAATTAAAAATAATGATAGTTTAGAGTTTAAATTACTAATAATTAATACATTATTAAAAAAATATTAGTAAACAAATTTTAACAAATATTAAATAAAAAATATTAGACCATTATTATTATTGAATCAGGGAAAAAGACAATTTGGGACCCTCATAAAAAAATATCTCCATGCCTAAATGAGCTTTCTATCATACTTAAATGGATTTCTTACCACCCAAGTCCAAATAGACTTCTACCATTCCCAAATAAGATCATTTGTGGGAAATAAGATTTTTTTAATAGGGATCTCAAATTATCTTTTTCTCATTAAATAATCATTAAAAAGATATAAATTTAATTAAACTTCTAACAAATATTAATTAATAATTAACTATACTTGCATAAGACTTATTTCAAATTTTCCGATTCTCTATACTTATATTGAATACACATGATTTGTTTTTTATAACATTCAAACATCACATCAAACTTACATGCGGAGGCAAAGAATCTCTCCATGCAACGTCCAATTTGTATGAGCAACTAAAATTTAAAAAAATAATAATAATGAAGAAGTCAAATAACAAATATGTGGCTTCTCCAATAGCTACATATTCGATTTCTTTAGTTTTTAAAGAAATTTGCCTTACCTTTTCAGTGTAAATATATAGAAAAAAAAGGTTAGCGTGTCACATGGGGTACTTGTATTTTAGTTGCTCTCCTTCATTCATTTTCTATTTAAAGAGTTGCTCTCCTTCATTTCTTATTGTTTCCTCATTTTTTTAGCTTCTGCATTTCTACATTAGTGTTCTTTTTTTTTTTGCCACACTTCCATCTTCATTCTCTAATCTTTGTTAACTTCTTGTATGTTTTGGGTTTTATTGCCATAGTTTTATTTCACATTAGAACTTTTCTTCTCACATTGATACTTATTTTCCTCTTAATCAATTTTCATCAAGTTTTATATAAGTAGATTTATTTGGATTGTACACTAAATAATCATATTATTTAATTTGCACAGCATTACTCTATTTTTCTTCTATGAGAACCCTCCAATTCTATTTAGTTTCTATCTCAAATGAAATATTAATTTTAGTAAGTATATTTATTTTTTTATTAATACAATTTGTAATATAGTTTTTTTTATTTAGTGTAATATTTTTGTTGATATAGCATTCATTGTCTAATAGAATTTAGTTAATTGTAATTTATATTTTTTATTTTTTTCTAATTATTTACTCAAATTTAACTTAATTTTTTAAGTTTAATCTTTTATTTTAAAAAAAAGGTGAAGAAATCGAATGGAAGGCCATTCAACTTCTTCACTTTATAAAAAAGTGGAGTCATTTTTTCTGAGAGAGGCATGCACCATCTAATCTGGTCAAGAATCTTGATTAGATTCTTATCCAGATTTTTAGTCAATTTAATTGACCAATTAAAATAAATTTACAAACTTTTTAAGTCTCCATTTTTTTTTATTTTTCAAAATAATTATGTATCAAATCTTACTTATATCATACTCCCCCCATTTGCATGTGAATACATTCTCAAATCAATAAATGGATATCTTATACTAGATAGGTTTAGTCATGGGATTTATTTAATGTATCTTCCATTTTTATCGAATTTTGAAGATGCTAGAAAATATAGTTGATGCTCAGTAATGTTGACTCACCTGTACAGAGAAATGTGCAATACCACTAATCCTTCTGGGGTGAATATAGGTGGCTGCTTAGTATTACTACATTTATAGGCATGAGATCACTTTTCCATGCTAGCACAAGTGTGGCCACCACGAGCAAATCTAAACACTGATGTCTATCCCCTCTTACCACCCATAAGGTTTAGGTATGTTAAAAATACGCTTTAAATATTTTATATTAATTTGTTATTGAAATTATGCATATTTTAATATGTTCTTTATTATAATCATATATGGAAAGATTAACCCCCCCATTCTAATCACTCAGCCTTACGACTATTTGGAGATTGTGCCCTAAACCAATCATTGCATTATGACATTGTACTTTATTATGAAAAAAAGGTGTTTTTCCTTTTATTACATTATTACATTGTTTGCATGTTTATCTTTATAATAATATCCTTGGATAAATAATTTTATTCTAAATATCTCTAGTTGATCATCGTTGTGGGAACAATGATAAATTAAGACTAGTATGATTTTGATTGATAATTACGTGATAATTACATATGAAGATACAAATCAAAATCATAAGCTTCTATTAGGGAATAGGCGCTGGATCGACTCGTTATGAGATAGCTGCATGAATTAAGTTATAAGCATATCTCATATGTAGTCGTGTCACTAAGCTCTCAGACCTGATATCACCATAACTTCCTACATGGAGAACACTATACTTTGTCATAGTCAAAAGTTACTATTAATCTAGAGATCATAAAGACTATGATCAGGCATAGTGAAATTCATGTGGAGGAAGATGAATGATCAAGATGAAATTTGTCCCTCTAATTAATGGAGAGATATATCTGGACCCCTCGATGAGTAAGACTGAGAAATGCATGGCCATGTTTGAATGAAAGAGTTTTTATTTGTTCTGTCAGTTTGCTTAGAGATCGAGAAAGTGATGGTCGAGTAAAATGAGGATGACGTTTCCATGCCTCATACTTGACCTATATATCATGAGACAAAAGGGATGTGATCAAGTCATATGATAGGTTATATTGAATCACCAACATCATATGATTTAGGTAGTCACAATGTCTTAGTAGAGGCCACTTGTGACTTGTGGGTCTAATAGCGTTATTAGCCCACTACCAATATTATATGGGCCTACACGATCACACACAAGAATGGGCTAACTTGAGCTAGAATGTACAAAATCATTAAATCTAAAATATGTTTAGATTCAATGAATTTAATTAGAGTGATTGAATTATATATATTATATATATTATTATAAAATTAGAAGTATATATATATGTTTAATATATTATATATTTGATATATATTATATTATTTTGATATATATATTTTATTCAAATTAATTTAAAAGAATTAGTTTTAAATTTAATTCTATATGATAGATTTAAATTTAAACTAATGTCATAATCTAAATTTGATTCTAAATTTAAATTTACACTAATAATCTAAATTTGATTTATATGATAAATTCAATTTAGATTTAATTTTGGATATAGATTATATAATTAGTTTAGATTTAATCTATTAGGCAGATTTAAATTCAAACTAATCTATTTAATCAATATTTGATTTAGTTTAAATAATTGATTTAAATTAAAAAAATATGAAATCATATCTATATATTGATATAGATTAGGATTATTAGATACAGAATCAATAGAATTTCGACCCACCCTAGTGAGAGAGCGGGCCGTACATTGAGAGAGCGAGACTGTATGGACGAACAGTGGGACTGTATGGACGAACAATGGGACTGTATGAACGAACTATGAAACTGTATGGACGTACGGACGTTTACAAATAGAGGTGCTAGCATGCTGTTCGAGTTGGACTCACCGTTCGTGTGGATACCGATAGAGCGAGCCGACCAATCACGTTAGTTCCTGGGGCCTGATGAAACGAAAAAGAATGCAAGGAACGTATTAGAGGTCAATTCTTTTTCTACATTTCAATCTAAATAATATTGACGGATCCATTGAAGAGAATTTCTTGATAGTTTTCTATTGCGTGTGTGCTGAAATTCTCAACAATGACATTATAGGAGTTTGCTTGATACAATGGTTGATAATGAGATTATTTGGTGGCCTTATGAATCTCTTAGAAATCTTGGCATGATTCCAAGTTATTGCTAGAAAACAAATGACATTTGGCGTGCTTTTGTCCCCCCTCATATGCTTTCACATAATATAATGGCATCACCTTGGTCATGTTCTAAGGCAAATTGGTCTTTGGCAACTAATTTTGATGGCCTCAACTGATAAAGGATGCCTTAGTTATGGTTCAAAAGGAAGGTTTAGACAAATTTAAGAGTATGATAGGAGGCTTTATCACTTGAAAAGATTGTTATATATGTTAAGATTTAATTATTTGAGATTTACAGTCCAATTGAAGCTAGAGAATTTGAAGAGCATTTCAATTTTACAAGTTTCAGATCTAAGTTCAAGAGAAATTTATTGGAAGAGATTACTTAAAAGATCATGTCTTCACTAAAATAACATGTGACTTGAGCATTATTGGGCTTAATGTATTTTAATTTCATTTTTATTAATTATGAGCTAAACTTTATACGCTAATAAAGCCTAATTAATTAATTAATAGTTTTTTTATAGCACACATTGTAAACAATCATGTCATGTACCAAACATGTGGATTCATTAATGTGGTGGCATGTTTATAAAGTTTAGATATTATTTTTCTTTTATTTTCTTGTGAATTTTCATTATTTATTTTTAGGGCTTTATTTTACTAGTTTTTTAGATTCACTAAGAGTGTTACCTGAGTCCAAAAACTCCTAATCCCATTAAAATTACTTGAGACCAAAATAATTAGGTATTCTAGGCTGATTATGTTAGTTTTTCCATTATCTATTTACGGCCTTCTTTTATACATGTACGTTTTTCAGATTTGGGTCAATGAAATTTTCAGACTTTGAGTGCTAGAGCGAAACTATGGCTCATCAAGGAATTAGTCAATTATTGTGGCATCACCGGAACTATGATTTAAGAGATCGGTGCTTGGGTTCTACTTCGTAAGGTCAATATCTATCTATCTTGTTTGTCTATTTTTACTATCTTTTGTTGCTGTCCTTGCGTGTTTTTGTTCATTTTCTTTGATGATGGGTCCATCCTTCAAGTAGCATGATTGATTATGTGGTAACTTTTTTTATCATTTTTCACCATCATTGTATTTTTCCTTAATATAGATAATGTCATAACCTAACACTTTATTATTAATTTCATATTGATATAGCAGAAGATTTGTATAGGATTGTCATTAATTACCCTCCAGAAATGTTAACTAATTTCCTTGCGAAGGTTGCTCAAGATCAGCGTAACATGTTAATTGTAATGAGAAAGCAACATTTTAACATGGAACTTGAGCCTGCTCCACCTGCGCAAGAGCTACCATGTCTACAAATTCCTCAGTGTAGAGGACCAAGTAAGTGATGTAATGGCTATTTATCAACTAGGCCACTATTTGTTCCTTGAGAAGAAGACGAAGAGGAACGAGATCATACCATTACTTTGGCCACATCTAATATATTTGTGGGGCTGCTTCTTCTTCTTTCATGCAGCCATCCTTATTGCCTCAATTTAACTCTCTCATTCCTGGTTAGTCTGGATCATTCATGCCTTTATTGGATGACCCATCTTTATTTGGTGACAAGTACAACATGTATTCCTTTCAATATGGTGAGTGATCAAATCGAGCATTTAAGATTCCCCGTAAGTCCATTTCTCTAGCTGACTCTACTTGGTTTGATTTAAATACTGCATAAATATTATCAAAAGTTGAGTCACATGAATTACACTATATAATAGAGAACATACTATCAAAACAACCACGACATAATAGAAGAAGAGTAAGAAGTGGCACTGGTAGAGCTGTCAAATCGGGTTGGCCCGCCTTAGGCCAAGCCAAAAAACCCGATTTGACAAACGGGCTTGAAAATTCAAGCCCGAACCTGTGGGATTTGGCCTATGGGCCGGCCTGTGGGCTTTTTTAATTTTTTAATATTTTTTATAAAATTTTTTTAATATAATTATTTGAATTAATATAACTAATTATCACTATAATTTATAAAAAACTAACATAATATTTAAAATTTAAAATTTATATATTACTAATTAATAAAATAATATATATTTTTTAATATTTTAAACAATGAGAAAAAGAAGAAAAAAAAAAAGAAATGGGCTTTTCGGGCCGGCCCGTGGCCCGCTCAAGCCGGGCCTAAACTGACCAGGCTAAAAAAGCCTGAATTATGTATTTGCTCCCAAAGTTGAGGCTTGAGTCAGCTCATTTTTTTGGGCTTTTCGGGTTAGCTTGTCGAGTTTGTCCCATTTTGACGGCTCTAGGCACCGATAGTCACTATGTATGACCAAATTTTCATACTTAATAACTAATTATTACTAATTAATCCTCTTTTTCATTTTATATTCAACCATTTTTATCAATTAATTATTAAATTTATATTTTCATAATTGATACATATTTGCTACTTAATTTAGTGTTATTTTATTTATAATAATCATTATTTATTTATTATTAGTTAATTATTAATTAATATTTACTGGACTTTTAATTAAATTTATGTCTTTTTAATGATTATTTAACAATAATAATGATTCAATATTTTTTATTTAATATTTGTTAAAATTTGTTGACTAATAATTATTTTTTAATAATATATCAATTGTCAGTAATTTATGCTCCATCTGATCCCATTTATAAAATTTCACCTAAAATATTTGTTTAATCCTATTTATAAGGTGTAATGTTAGATTTTCATATAAATTTTCTACTTTACCCTCAATAAATTTATTGTATCGTAAATTGTTCCATACTTTAGCACACTCTCTTTCCCTACATATTTATTACTACTTAAATGAAGAGTATAGGTAAAATTAAAAACTTACGTTAATTTTTTATAACTTTGAAAGTATAACTAACTCTATTTAATACTTGCACATTAGTCAACAATATTTTATAAATAGGATTGGAAGGAGTACTATAAACTATCATTATTTTTAATCATTGTATAAATCATTCTTTTTCATCATTATACAAATTATTAATTAATTTAATCAATGACTATACAAATAATATTTGTTATAATTTGTTTGTTGCATATGCTAGTTTAACTAATACAATAAAAGTGTCAACTGTTAACGTCCCATACCAAGATTTTTCTTTTTTTAAAAACAATAGAATAAAAGTAAAAGTGTATGAATGGCCATGCAACTTTACTTTTATTAGATTTAGCAAAAGCAAGTTACTTATTTTTTTAAAAGGAAATTAAATCCAACAAAATAATTCATGTAACTACTTATCAACGTATGTATCAGGAGACAGGCGCATTTGCTTAAATGGACTTTGTCAGTTATAATTTGGAAAATGAAGTTGGACACGTTATATTTTGTTGTGTCATATTTGGCTAAAAAACCCACGGTTCCATCTTGAGAGGATACATCGCTGGCGTGGCATGAGAATGGGGAACCGCATCAAAATGCCACGTCATACTCTATCTTTTCTGACATGGCACCTCTTTTAATATTGTGAATCTTTAAAAATTAAAACAAGTTATTAAGCAAGTATACATACATACATACATATATATATATATATATATGAGATAAAATCCATCCCAAATTAACTCCTTACAACTCATAAACAGTGGAACTCATTTCTCAACATATCTAATTATACGTTAAATTTTTTTAACCTTAAAATATAGGCTAAATTCCATAGCTTCTTTTTCCATAGATTCTTTTAAAATTTAAATCTTTCATAAATAATTTTCTTGACATTTAAAGCTTGGATGACAGGATTTGAAGTTTTGAACCCGCCGTGACATTTTGTATCCAAAACTGATACGTGACCAGAAAAGGAAAAACAAATCCTTCCTACAATTTTTTTTTATAAATAACTCTCAGCTACTTTACACAGGTTAAAAAAAATTAGTTATCTTTTTAAAATTAAAAAAAAAAAATATTTTTTTTATTCCTATTTAATATATTAATACAATCCACATTAAATACCATTTAAACAAATAGCACAACTTTCATCCAAAAAATCTAATAATAATTTACTAAAAGAAATAAATAATAAGGGTAAAATAAAAAAACTTCATTAAATATTACAAAGTAACTTATAAAAAGAATAAAAAAAAATTTCTAAAATATTCCTTATTAAAAGGACCGATGGGAGTACATCAGCAAGCTGCAATCATAAATCTTCTTCAAATTTCAAATTTGTGGAAATGATATTGTCAATAAATAGTTTATTATTTCACTGATAAATTGGTGTAATGAATGATGGATATTATACCATAAGCCAATGGTTTGAATGTAGACATTATCTTTATTAAAAAATTTGTCATCTCTATTATAATGTTTTCATGTTTCTTTTTATAATAGGATTTATGCTTATTCACAATCTTTAGATTAATTATTTATATATGCATCAAATTGGATAAGATACGTAATGAATGTATACGAAAGAAAGTTGGGGTAGCATCTATTGAGGAGAAAATGGTGGAACATCGTTTAAGGTGGTTTGGGCATGTACAAAGAAGAGGGCAAGAGGAGCCAGTGAAGAGAGTTGATCAAATGACCTGGAGCCCGAACAAAAGGCGTAGAGGAAGACCAAAAAGGAGATTAAGGGAAGTTATAAAGAATGACCTTTTGAGAAATGATCTATCTGAGGAGATGGCATTGGATAAAGCTCATTGGCGTCATTTGATCCATGTAGCCGACCCCACATAGTGGGATAAGGCTATTGTTGTTGTATATGCATCAAATTGGATTTTTTTGAAATAAAATTAATTGATAGTAAAGTAGAAAGAGACAAAAGAAGAATGCGCAGGTTAATAAAATGGGAATGACAAAGCTAGTAGCAGACTACAGAGGAAGTAAGCAAAGAAGAGCTTGCTTAAGTTCTTGGTTTTGGTAAGCAGAAGGACTGATGTTATGACGGTAGCTATGTAAGGGAAGCTTCCCAACTGACACATATTTAAGTTCTGTAATAAGTACTCCTCGTATTGTCTTTGTTGGAATAAGACTGCCATTAGACGTCGATCCGTATATTACCTGTACCCTCTCTCTCACACACATTATTTGCTTCTCCATACCACAGAAAATATATATGACTGAACCGTAAAAAATGCAGACGCTAGATGGGATGCAAGATTTCCATTGGTTCAGAACTCAGAGCACTCAAGTACCAGTGCTTCATCATGTGTGTGATATTGTGTCTGTAAAAACTGAAGTTCCCTCTACATGCATGCTTCTTCTCCTACTCTCAGAAACAACTGATCTTCGTCACCCTCACAGGAATCCGATGCCTGATCTCCAACTGTGTCTGTTACATGTTATCTGTCTCTATGTATGCTAGCCGCAGAAAACAACAAACATTCATTAATCCCCAGAATCACACGTCATTTGCGCGCGCTACCCATATTTGAATATTTGTGTCATTGTTTTCCAAATTATGATATATGAAATTTACTAATTATTACTACATATTTGTGTTTTTAACTTTGTGTATATAATGAATGCGTAACTGAATTATCCATTAGAAACAAAAGTTTTGAAAATTTAATAATATAAAAGCAAGCAACCCAAATAACCCCAGCGAGCTCCTCGAGGATCATTCGCCAACTTACAGACTGCTCAGTAGAGGCTGTCCTGAACTATAACGGACAGTTCATCCTTATCACGTTTCAACCTCAAACAAATTTGAGAAAGCAAAAGAGTCAGTTCCCAAGGGCCCAAAAGGAACAAAACTAGAGACAAGAATAGTAGCGGCAACTCTTGACAGCTTCCTTCACTCTCTCTTCTACTCTCTGAGATATCACTATATAGTATATATAGCCTCTTATCCTTCTAGTTTATGTCATTGTACTTAACTTGTACTTCAAATAATCAGCCATGTCTGGGTCCGATTTGACAGAGCAGCAGCCAGAGCTTCCAGAAACACAAGTATCAGATGGGATGGCGAAGCTGACAATCGAAGCAGCAGAGGTTGAAGATATCAAGGATATTGCTGAAGATCTGTGCAAAACTCCAACTAGGCCAGAAAACCAAATACGCGTTCAAGACTGTCCACCTGCGCCAAGAAAGAGAAGACCAACTCTTTCACCAACTTCGTCGCACTCAATTAAGAGATCCCTGAGAGCTCAGTATCGCTTCATCCAAGATATCATAATGCTGCAAGAGATAGAGGCTTACTTCCGATCTTCTGCGGGGTCTTCCAGGGTTATCAAGAGGCGCAGAATCATATGAAAGTTTTAATCTTTCTGGTGATTATGCTTTTAGTCGTGGACTTTAATTTCGGCGTTGTCTCAGTCTGTATTTCTTAGATCCATGTCGTGTCTTACTATTTTGGCGGTTCTGCATGGTTGTTTCCTTGTGTCATGTCTTCTGTATTGATTTCGGTAATTAATTATAAGTTTTCTATGTTCAGTTCATGAAATTCGCCTAGTTATATATTAATTCTTGTTTTCTTCGATGTCCTCTTTACACACCATCGCTCTACTTCCATGAAATGACATGCTATAAGACTCCAGTCCGCAGGAATTCCAAAGGGTAATTCATTTTACAATCCTAAGTTCGGTCGGTTATATAATTGCTTTAAGAGCTAATTGGATTATATAGAACTTTTCTTTTAAAACATATTGCGTTGAATTTAATTATATCTAGTTCTTGCTTAAGTTACTTACAGTAGTACAGTGTTGATAAGAAACTTCTGAAAAAACTTTATGTTCGGAAAAAAAAAGGACGGAAAGACATATATATAATTTGCATGCAGTTTAAAGAAGCCAGCTAGTCTAATTCCATACAATATGTGAGGGAGAGAGAGGGAGAGAGAGAGAACGGGCGCGCATTCACGGAGAGAAACACGATTTAGATGGTGTAGTAGTTCAGATTCCCATAAAAATGGCGGCTCTAGTACTGTCGTCTTGATTGGAGCTATCATCAGCAATACAAGAGTTCTCCAGGACAAGAATCATCAGTAGTTTCATGCTGCGAGGTCAGATAGAATACATGATAGGGGATGATCCCCGGAGAAATCTTTAAAGCTCTACACTAAATTAATCACCTTAAATGAAAGGACAACAGGTGCATGGGACTAGTAGAGATGAGAATATTGATATGGACGTGTGGTCATATAAAATTGGATAAGATACGAAATGACTATATATAAAAGAAAGTTGGAGTAGCACCTAGTGAAGATAAAATTGTAAAAAATCATTTAAGGTAATTTGGGCATGTATAAATAAGAGGGTAAGATGAGCCAGTGAAAAGAGTTGATCAAATGGCCTGGAGTCCTACCAAAAAGGGTAAAGAAAGATAAAAAAAATATTAAGAGAAGTTATAAGAAATGAACTCTTGAGAAATGATCTATCTGAGGAGATAATGTTTAATAGAATTTATTAACGTCGTATGATTTATATAGCCAATCCCATGTAATAGGATAAGCTCAGTGTTGTTAAATTTGATTTTGTTTTGTTTTCTAGGGAACTGTGCCAACTACAGCACACTACATCGATCAATTTCAAACGGACTGTGAATTCGTGCTATAATTTCCAGAAACAAGAATATCCTTCTTTTGAATCAAAACGGTACTACCATTTTCTTGTGTTTTGTTCGTAGTCTGCTAATTTGCATCACACCTTCAATCCTATATAGAGTCTGTATCAATACGGAACGTTTTCAGGTAGACTTTACAGGAAAACACTCTTATAAATAAATGGTCGAGATTAATAAAGAAAGGTTGGTGAGATGACAAAATCTAGCTAGAAAAACATCATTACATATTTGCAAGCGCTTATTTATCTTGCCATTAATTTGTGAATATGTTTGCGTGTGACACTTTCATTTCCTGCAAGAAAATGCATCAAAAGGTTGGAAGTCGGTTCCCACCCAGCAGTTTAGGAAAAATCATAAACAGAGACTCAGATAACAACTCCTTACACTTAATTTCCACATAACCATAGTTAATGATCGGTGATCCTTTTTTATGACTGACCATGTTCATGACTCTAGATCATTTGTCTTATCAGGCGGCTGCTAGCCTTTTGTGATTAAAACATTTAGCCCTGGAAGACTTTTCAGGCCCCACTCCATTACTCCCCTGTAACAACTTCCACAAATTCAGGGGCGAACATCTGAGGTAGACTTGCCTGAAGAGTTTGTCTAGCTGTTGAATCGTAACCATTGGATTATTGGGTGAAGCCGATTGAACCACGTGGCGCTATGCAAAATGCTCCATTTGGAGGCAGGATGTCAGCATGTCGAGCATTCAGATTCTCCGTCCTCGTGTGCCATCGTCATCTTATTCAGCTGAAAAATCAGAAATTTATCGTCCGTCCCTTCACCTGAATTCGTATTCTTTAACCCTTTCAGCGACAGCATCAAATATTCACAAGGAGCTCAACACCTAGCTTTCCAAAACTTTCACGCTGATAAGTAGCATCACTGTCCCGACGTAACCTGTCCTCCTCCTCGTAGATCTGGCAAGTCCCAACAACACCCTCTTGAACCCTTAAAACCCACATCGACTTCTGCCCCCAGTTCCATCGCGACCCCAAGTGCTACAAAGCCGTCAAACAGGGCGTTTTGCATCGGAGGGCGATCTCTCAGTCGTCACCGGCGATTTCGTGGCCATCGTTCTTGTCGTTCGCGCCGCCCACAATGCCAAGGCCATGGACTGATAGGGCGCCATTTAAGAGCTCGAAGAAGATCCCATTTTCAATCCCAATTCCCAAACGCTGAGTGTTTGTTGTTTCTCATCCATTTCTACTACGTTATTGAATGATCTATTATCTACATCCTATACTGCATCAAGCACTATTTTTCAAATACACAATTGAGTGACTTCTATCATGTGTTAATGAAGTATTATGTTGAGCAATAGTGGTTCCCTAAATGGTTTTTGTGATGTTAAAAAATTGAATACTAGGCTATGATTTCTTGATGAGATTGTCTGACACGGGATGGCTAGTTAATACATTCGCATTGAAAGTGATCCTGTGTCTGTAGAGTTCTTTACAAAGCTGTCCCAACTGTTAGATATGGTTATCGTTTGCCACCATCTTGAGGTATCCTAATTTATTTATCTTTTTCAAGGTCTAATCAGGTCAGGCGTCAGCATAGATAATATATTTTTTTTCTTTTGACCCATGATCAAATTATGAGTGGCTCGGCACAATCAGGCATTGATTGTTTAATACATAGCTCCTGGGCGACACATTATGAAATTGCAGATGAGATCAAACCAATTGAGAACGGCGGCAATGGATTCTAAAGTGACACGCCTGAGAATAGGAGGAATGGATGGAAAACAAGAAGCAGGCAATGAGCAATCACAAGCAACAATCGATTTTGCAAAGAGCAGGAAAACAAGTAGAATCAGGGACGAAAACGATCACACGCAATGGGTTCAAATGTGGCAGACCTAAAAACTAGGTCCTCACTAATACTTTGAATGGAGAAGACGCTCATCTGATAATGGCGAGGGATGAAAAGTGAAAACGAATCAGAAGAAAACGCTCCATTTTTCAAACCAATTCGCAGATCGAAACGTGAGTGCCATATGGCGTTTTGATACTTCAGAGTGGCATGTCATCATCAACTTTTCCTGTTGATCAAAAAATTTTAGAGGCATTTCGTCTTCTTTCACTTCAGACGCGCGGTCTGTTTCCCTACAATTCCACAGGATTCGAAACTTCCAACTGAATACTAAAATCATTAATTAAAACAACAACATTATGAAAGCTTAAATGAGCCACAGTGGAATAATATTTCTATCTTTGTATACGTAGATATTAGTATGGTGTGTTTGTTTCCATGGTAAATATTTACGCTCCATTTATCTCCGAACACGGATTGATATTAAAAAAACTTGTTATATCTAATAGACAAAAATTTAGGCCAAGATTTAACAGGAAATCAAATCTCCTATTTAATGATCTGTAGCGTTTTATAAATTGATTTAGAAAAATTATTACAGTGGGTGGACAATGATCCAATAATCTTACCATGCAGAACTTACCATTCAGATTCTAACCACGTATCTACTCCACTCATTGGCACTTGGACACCTAGCTCCCACACGTCAACCTTCTAGTTCACTGATATATACATACATACATACATATATATATATATATATATAAAGATTTGACTTATAATAATGTGTTCCTTTAGTTAGTTTGCCATTTCTACCATGGCTCCATCGAAGCGTGCGGGGAAGAACAAAGTTATCAGATCCACCAGGAAAGTTAAGGAGGTTTCTGCGGTTGAAAGCAGAGAAAGCCTAACCCGAGAAAATTGCAGAGATGCCCTTATGTCTGAAGTAAGTAGCATCACTACTGAAGATAACCAAAATGGCGGAAACTCTCAGGAAAAGCATGAAATGAAAGAAGAGGCATTAGAGAAAGAGGAGGGGGAGGCAAATAAAGAGAAAAGTAGGAAGAGAAAGAGAAGACACGAAGGGTACCAGAAGTACGTGTACAGGGTGTTGAAACAAGTTCACCCTGAGATGGGGATTTCGAGCGAGGCCATGACCGTTCTCAACAATCTGATGAATGACATGTTAGAGAGGTTAGCTGATGAGGCTGTGAAGCTCAAGACTTACACAGGGCATATGACTCTGTCTGCCAGGGAGATGCAAGGGGCAGTGAAGCTGGTTTTACCCGGAGAGCTTGCAAAGCATGCCAATGCTGAAGCTGTCAAAGCTGTCATTACCTACATTTCCTACGATGCCTGATAAGATATGCCTTTTTTGGCTCGCCTTTTGGAAACTCTGTCGTGATGCCATCTGTGAAAATACTGCATCGCTGTCTTAGGATTGTAGATTACTAATCGCTGTCTATTATCGTAGCTACTACTCTTGTTCATAAATTTTTTGGTTGTGTAAATGGTTTCCGGAAAGCTCCAATGTCCCATGATTTAGTGTGTGATTTCAAATGAACCTGACGCTCAAGTTTTGGTGTTCCATATCCATATTACCGGTAATGTCAAGTCAAATTTTCTTTTATTGTTTTGCTTATGGCCTTTGACTTTGGCACTTACAGGGAGAGAATTGACGGGAAAAAAAGGAAGAAGCTATTGCTAATACTTCGGATGAAGTCTTAACTCTCTGAAAAACTCAGATTTAATTGAATTTCCCGGAAAGCAATTACAGTACATAAGAGGAAAACACCAAAACCGTTTTACGTGGAAAACCATTGGTTCAGGTATTTCAGACATAAGAGCAAAACAATGTCGTCACTAGAGAGAGCCTGACTCCGTGCCTCTCCAAGTAATTCCAAATTGCAAACATTTCATTAATTTTATTCTTAGTGATGTTTATTTATGTAGTATTTTCGTCGTAATAATAATGTTAGAATGGGGAGATAACAACACTATAATTATAAATAACGCATGGAAAGGGAAGCGACGGGGGATTGGATTGGTCATTCAATGCATTTTGCTGGCAATAATTTAATTATATCGAAAAATGCTCGCGCCAATGAACTCCTTGAGATTAATATATGTAAGGTGAATACGTTCCCATGACACTGTCTGATGGGTGAAAGGGGCTTGTCAATATTTGTTGTCTTTGCCAAACAGCCAACCCAGCAAAAAGAAAATCTTTCAGATTATATAAAATTCCACAGGTTCTTTTCTGATGAGGTCTGTCAAGCAATATCAACGGCCAAACCTGCATTTTTTTTTTTAAGAGAGATTGCAGTGATATCAGGCAGCTAAGCCCCTGAGGATCCAGTTTAACCGATGCAGTGCACACTGCACAGCCCCAACATCACACCACAATACAATGCATAGCTGGGATTCCCCCTCCCCCACTTTTTTCTTTTTGGGTCAACAAACACACGAGGATTATAAACGAAACTACATCTGACCAGCAAATCACAGGATCAGAGGAGCCACGAGTCTCATCCCTCTCACAGTAAACGAGACGTATAGAAGGAAACTTCATAAACAGCATATTTATTTTATTCATTTCAGAATCATGGGCGAAAAAAATGCCTTTGGGTGTTCCATCTGTGCACTCAGCATAAATACAGATATCACGAAATTTTGAAGGGGAAAAAAATACCTGGAAAATGTCCAGGATCTACTGCTTGTCAGGTTCCTGTATTTTGTTAAAAGGGTGACCATTACTTTCAGGTCAAAGTTATAGTATAGAATAAGCACGTATCACCTCCACCACAGGTGCTTGACACATTGGACACTTTCTCCTGCTTTGGAACAACTCATTGGCACATTTTGAACATGTGCACATGTGCCCGCATCTGCAACAAAAGCATAACAGATAGTTCTTTAAGTGATAATAATCAGGTGAAGACTGGCTATTGATGTGTCAAAGCGATACAGAATAATACCTGTACAACAACGAATCAATATTGCTCTCGTAGCATATACAGCATAGTCCTTTGCTCACACATTCCCATTTAGACTTGTCATCAGGTGAATCATGGTCATGCATATCTGTGATCAATGTAACTTAATTTTCTCAGTAAATCTTCAATAGAGGTGCGCTATTTTTTGTTAAGATCCACAAAGACCATTTAATGAAGAGGCACGGAAGATTAATAGAGAATGTTGAAGGTGAAAGAGAGAAAATGCAAACCTAATGCACCAGCTGAGCGATTTAGGGCTGCAGAAACTTCCTGTCTTATTGAGCGCTGCAACTCAAGCTGCATATCCATACAGGCCTCCAGCATTCTCTGCATATTATTCATTCTTTGCTGTAGCCTGGCCATGTCAATTCTCAAGTCATTGATAATCTCCCACTCCTGACAGATAAAAACCAGTGAATCAAATAACATAAAGATAATGGGACAAAAATCAAAAGTCTAAGCCATGAACAATTCAGCTAAGGAGAAGTAAAAACGTTATTTCAATTGGTGCCTATAGGCACATACACAAAATATTACATGACTTGCAAAGATAAAATTCACAATCCTTAAGAAGTATTGACAAGAAATATGAAACCAATGCCCGAGGATCAGTTTTCACGACATTAGAATTAAAATACATGAAACAATTTTTCCTATACTCACCAAAGAAAATGAATGCCCAATTCCTAGACGCTGATTATTCATGTCAGCCCGTGGCCAGTTGTCATGTCGTGAATGTCGCTCCCAGAGAGGCTGACGAGGTGTTGGTGATGATGGTTGGTCAAGTGGACTGTTGATAGTTTCCTCCTGACCACCAATCTGGTCCCTGCGTGCCTGCTCCAGATCCAGCTCAACAGAGGCAGAAGAAGGGGTTGTTTCTTGCAGCTCCCACTCAACATGAGCATGACCTTGTCTTTCAACATATGATTGTATCAACTGGTCAAGACTCTCACGAAAACTGCTGCGAAGGAGGTTAGAAACACTTCTCCTGCAAAAGGAAAGAATACTTGTCCTAATTCAGGTGTTTTATTTTATAAAGGGATATTCATTAGTTCTCCCTATCATATTTACATACCTATTTAGAAGTTCCCTGAGTTCCACACTGTTCACATTGTCATCATCTGGAAAGTAAAAGCCATGAATTCTACCAACTGGAGCAACTTCATGGTCAGAAGGTCCACCCAACCAATTTTCCACAGCCTCCTGAAAGCCACCATCTTCTTGCCACATTTCTGGTGCTTCCGGTAGATGAGAGTTTTCCCCATCTTCATTGCCCAAAATGTTTTGAGGCCACTCATTGGCTGTGCCACTGGGATGATTATCATCCACACTTTCCTCTGTGCCATTCCTCTGTTGCCCATCACTTCCTTCATTTTCAATAAGTTCTTCCCGCTGCTGTTCTTCAGGAGCAGCAGATTCATACCTATTTTCATCATCAACCATAGCGACTTCCATAACATCACTATGAGTTGATAAACCATTATCATCATTGCTTGTAACACGCAGCTCAAATTCTTCAGGAGATACCTCACTAGATTCCTGCATATTGCTATGTTCTGTAACTTCAATCTGACAATTTTGTTGCATAATAACATCAGCAGTATCTTCAGCTGTCATCCCAACAACATATTGCCCACTATCATCTCTTCTCCCCATCCCAACACTGGATGATGATTGACAATCTCTTGACTCAATTTCCAAATGCTGCGACCATCTTCCTTCTATATGAGCAGGAGAGTCTTGACAATCTAAATTTTCCATAATGGTTCCTTGCGTACAATTTTGACCATCTATGATCTCGACTCCAACAGTTCCTCCAACATTAGGTTCAGACTGTTCAAAATGTACAATCGAGACTGAATGTAAACTGCTGGAGTCAGTTTGTTCATGGGAATTATTATCAATGCTACTGTTAGATGAAGTATCTGATAGATTGCAAGTTACTTGACTGCTACCAGAATTGTCCTTCCCAGAGAAGAACCCTTCCCTGTTTGAAAAACAAGTTGACAATATTGACATGAAGCAAAAACAATACATTACAGCTATTACAAAGGGACAAACAAGGAGTATAACAAATAAAAATTGGTTTTTGTGGGGGAGGAGGGTTGTTTTGGCGCAGGTCAAAATAAAGTTCCTCTTCGAATTACTGGCTGAAAGAACTACTTACCTTAGACCTGATACAGTCTGTTTTTGCCTCAGTAAGCCTAATTCACTTTCAGCAATGGAAGTAGATCGGTTAATATCAACCGACCTGTCATTTCTCAAGAACCTGCCTCTGAGCAATGCCTGCAAGCAATTTAACATCCAATCATCAACTGCAAATTGAAATTCATCATTTGAGATCAAGTTTGTCTTTGAATTCCTCGTATCACAGGACTCAAATTTACAGCAGCTTCAAAATTCTTCTTTCAAAGATGGCTAGATTTTCTAACTTGCTTGAACTTAAAATAATTTATCTCTCAAGAATTTCTACCCAGTTCGCAAAGACAGAGTTACAAACTTGATGTGTATGTTGTGCATGCAAAGAGAAGGAATACCTTGAAGATTATATAAATTAATAAGGGCAAACCTGAATGCGGTTGCGATGGGGGAAATGAGATACAGCCCGATGATCCAATAATTCCTGAACTTCTCTTTGCCTTTCCCTCTCAGCCTTCTTAAGCATATCAAGCAGAACCTGTCTGCCACATAATTTTCGAATACCCCTCCGCATATGCTCAGTTTGACCCTCACTCTGATTAACGGCAAATCCATCGCGAACACGTTCTATTTGGGTACCCATTTCAGCTGATTGTTCTTCCCTGTTGTCCCCAGAAGAAATAACTCGCTGCTGACTACTCAATTGTACCCATTCCCTTATGATTCTCACCCTCTCCTGCTCAGTTTCACCGAGCCATTCTGATCTTGAACTGTTATTTCCTTGGGAAATATTTGTGGCATGATCCCCAGCACCACTATTCATCCATTCCCTGAAAATTTGCCTCACCCTTTCCCTTTCAACTTCTCCAAGATCAGAAGAGTTATCACAACTAGAATTGTTTAAGTCTTCCTGTTCATCAGGAGATTCATGCTGACTTTGTGACTGTGACCATGTTTCACAATCATTCTCACCCAAAATTGAATCTTCTACAACATGCCTCAGTCCTCTCTCATGGCTACCTGGCATATTTGCCTGTGAGAGGTCAGCAATAAACTCATCACTCCTTTGCTGAAGCAATCCTTCACCAGGTCTTCCCTGGACTTGACTCACCACATGCTCATCCTCAATCTCTCGCCACATTTGCAAGATTGAAGTAGATCGGGTGCTTCCACTCCCACCATCTCCTCGCCTCCTAGGTGATTCAGAATGGGAGTCCCTAAGGAAAGAAGAGTCAAGCACGGACAGATTATGTAGTCCAGCAATAGCCATTTCTAATTTACTCTTTTAATGAGTAAACAGATCTTTTCAACTCATCAGAGTCCAGTGCACTAAAATTCTCATAGTTAGCAAAGGCAGAATCAAAGGAGTCCTTTTAGAAACTGGTCAGTTCATATCTGCGAGGATTTGATGCCGTTGCCTTTGCGATTACAATCTCTGTCCTAGTTATTACCCCTATGAATCTCACCCCATCAAGAGAGGGATTAAAAAGGTGGGACTATCCAATTGACGGATTTACCGCTACCTATACCTCAGCCTGCAAAAGAAAGAAAGAATAAATTACATCATTATTTTTAAAATTTAGTTCCCAATGAAAAAATTTATAAACTTGAAATAATAAAGTGACTAACAAGAAGTCACTGAATTTCTATACCATAACAAAGACTCGCCAAATAGTAAGGTTGCAATCCACAGACTCAACAAATGGCAGACTATGTTATTATCCTTAGCGCTGTCTAAAAACTTGCCATGACTTCGAACCTCAGATTCTCAACTTTGTAATAAAACTCATGCTCGATAAGCTCAGGGGAACTGAGCAAAACACAGATACTCGACCCTCTGCACCCAAGGAGCTGGAGTTCTTTAGTTCGTCTCCAGAACAGCGAATTTGAAAATTCATTTCTCACCATTTTTCTCACCTTTCTCAAAAGCCCACCAGAGAGGACAATGGAAACCAGACCGATTCAAATCGGGATACTGAGCATTCAAATTACCAATAGGAAAAAAAAGGGTGAAAAAGAAGACATGTCAGAATCCACAATTAGCCATAGAACCATAAACAGAGAATTTAAGTATCTGATTCAATTGTAATAATGAAGCGCAACACTAACAGGGAAACAGTGAAGAAGAAAAACGTACCAGTAAAGTTCTGCTTTTGATTTAAAGGAAAGGAAACGAAACCCTAGCTATGAAGAAATTGTGAGAGGGAGAGGGGATGAGAGAGAGAGTGACAACAAAAATGAAGTTTGAGAGCGAGAGAAAGAAGGAAGGCAGATCGGCGATTCACAAATAATAAATGCGGGCATGTCATTTGGTATATGACTTTCCATAGAAACTGCCGTAACACTAACGTCTTAGGGTCCGTTTGGTTCTCCGTTTTATAATAGTTCTCCGTTTTATAAAATTAAGTTAAGATAAATAAAGTTTGTAAAAATAAAGTTTAGATAAAGTAAGTTTATTGGAAGTTATTATGTTTGGATATTATTTTTGTAAAAGTAAGTTTTGACAAAAAATCTGTTTGGATGATAGGGGTTAAAAGTACTTTTAGATGTATAATATAGAGTAAATTTATTTCTCCTTTTCCAAAACCCACATTTTGTTAACGAAAAAGTAACTTTTCCCCTCCTTTTCCAAAACCACAGTTTAACCCACTTTTCATTTTTCAAAAAGTCAGTTTATGTTTCACATGTGTTTGGCCAAACACGTCTTTTACAAAACCATGGTTGAAAACTATGGTTACGTCTTGCAAAAGAAAAACCAAACACACACTTAATTTTCTCGAACCGGTCATCATTCAATGACACGTGGCGGTTATCCTGTCTTTTAACGGGGTGATGACGAAACTTCCTCATCTAATTTTCACCGTGAAGTTTGCGATTGATCACCAGGATTCAACGCAATCGTACATTGTGAGTCAATTTTCCCCCACTAAACAAAACAGTATTGAAATTGGATCCGCAACTTTTAAAAAAAAAAAAAAAAACTTAATCTGAGATATTTTGTTATTTATTATTTTATTTTAGCCTAAATGAAAATTTGAACTTTATCTTCTGTTATTTATTATAATATTTTTATATAAATAGATTAATCACACACCCACGCAGAATTATCACTTGAGTCACAACAAATACGATAAGAAACATATCAAGTAACTGATCCTATGATTTGTAGCTGTGCGAAGTGAATGATTTGTTTGTTATTGAATTTTAAGAAAAATGAATTAGCACTACTTAATGATGAAATTTTAAATTTTGAGGAAACTCAGTGGGGGAGGTCAGATGAAAAGCTGAATTAACTGATTTTCAAAACAATATAATAAAGATGTGTTGTCAAATGATCGATGATGAAGAGAGAAAAAATTCATGGGTTGGGAAATTAGATTTGATTATTAAATAAAATGGCTGTAATGAAGGGGTCATTCTTTAATTAGATATCTATCTCACCCGATGCAACAGCAATTTGGCTTTTCTTGAGATGAATAAACGTAAAATTAAATAACCAAAAAAAGGGAGGCAACTTCATCAACGTGGAGTAGTTGAGAACCTGTAAAATTGATGTTCTGATCACCTCTCAAATACTTTAATTTAAAGTGGGCGTGACCTGTGATTAATTTAAGTAAACCCACACAGAAAGTATAGTCATCATTAAGTTGTTCACAACAAGCCTGCCTCCCCCACATGCCCCCTTTCGTGGACTCATAACTCCCTTTACATTGTTTCATAGTATTTCAGTTCCTCAGATCTATGGATATATGTATATATAGCATAGATTTTGATATTTTTAATTATTTCATGGGCTCCAATTTAATGAGTTATAGAATTATCTTTTTAAAATCGCATAAAAGATACCTACTCATAAATATATGTCTACCTAAAGTGACTCCAGCCTAATCATCAGTTTACTTTATTTTGACAACATGCACATTAACTTTTATGACTTTATGGATCTTGTGAATTTCGGCATTCTTGAAGCCAAAGCAATTCTCAAATTCAAGTCTTGTTTGGCTCAAGTTTTGAAGCCCCATTACCAAACCCCCCCCCTCCCCTCCTTGATTCTTTTATTTTCTTTCTTTGTTTCTTGGCCCGTAATCTGTGCAGAATAAAAAAGCTGAAACGAACGAACGAGTTGACTTCCCGGTTGACAACTTGAGCGCAACTAATTGTGTTGAAGCGCTCATTGATTTCCAGAATCGACTAATGTAATTGAGATGAGATGGTATACGTAATTGAAGGGTGGAGTATATCTATCAGCATTCATGAGTACAAACTACAAACTTGTCCCTCACCAAACATGTACGTACGGGCAGCAGTTAACATGTGGGAGGGCTTCCTGAAGCTTCGTACAAAGGGCAGGTAATACTATATATATATATATATATATTAAATTACATATATGGTCCTGTGTCTCTGTCTATATCCTCTTAGCTATTTACTGTCAGCTGTGAGTGGCATATTTGCGAACACGTTGCATGCACAGCCCGAAAGGTGCGGGAATAGTCATGTTCTTCTGTCTCACTGTCTTGCTAGCTCTCCCCCTTTAAACACATTAATCGCCATGACTCATTGTGACCTTTTTTTAATTCTGAAATGTAAAGTCTATATACACACACACATATATATACACCCCATTTAGAGTTTGTTTAGCTGCCCATAAAATTATACTACTCATAGTCTCATTGTACTATATATATATTACTGATAATTAATTTCATGAAACGCTGGATCCCCATATTATTTCAACCAAAAACATGCACAAAAAGCAAACTGTGGTGATGGGCAATAATAAATGGTTGCACTAAAAGCTATTGGGAAAAAAAAAAGGAGGAAAAGGAGAGATAGGAACTGAGGTGAGGCTAGATATATATATATAGAGAGAGAAATCAAACAACGTCCAAACAATGGCACTGAGATGGAGAGATGGTGTTAAATATCTCACTTCCAATTTATTTCCCCACAGCTCTTCTGTATATGAAAAGCTGCTTTCTGCAGCCAGGTGTCCTTAGTTGGACTTTTCAGCAATTTCCTTCAGGTTGGACTCTGCTCGGGAGAATTCCCCTGTCAATTAGTAGTTTTATCGACACATCTCTCCAAGGTCCGTGTAAAATTTATTTATTACTGTAGAAATTACTGGCCAATACGGCGATAATTGTCTCATGATGAAAATGCAAATGTTGGGGCTAGAGATCATAGTAAAAATCTGCTATACATAAACTAAATTAATGAAATAAAAATATTAATTCGTAATTAATATAGTTGTTATAAATTTTTATTTATTAATTAATAATAAATGTTCGATTTTCTCAATAGTGTTGCAATTTTTTCTTTTTTTTGTAAATGAAGCGTTGCAAGTAAAATTACTTATTCAATTCTCAGCAAGGTAATAAAATTGTCTTATTACAGAGTTTGATAACAAATATCGGATCTAACTTGATAGATCGAGATTTGATAAAACAATAAATCGTCTAGTGAAACAGTACCTGTGCTCTTGAAAGTATCAAATTTCAGATGTTTTTGCACACTGGTACGGTCTGGACGTGTGAAACAATGCAGTGGTCCATAGGGACCATAGAGCCAGTCAACTATCAATTGCCTCTTTATTTAACAGAACCCCAGCCCCCAACCACACATCTCTCTCTTTTCCTATTTTGCCCCTTTCCAGCCCTTTAAAAACTAATAATCAAATTTTTACATTGAATGGTTTTTATATACACACAGACACACACTATAGTAAGTGTAGTAAGATATTAAAGCACATATTCTAATTTGTTATGCATAGATATATCATATATCATTATTCATTACTGTCAAAATTCATTCCATCAGTTTATTTAAAAAAGAAGAAAAGAAGAAAATCAATCTCATTGCATTCATGACGAGGACATTTAATTGGTCCAGTAAACTAGATGCATCCACCACGTGAAACTCCCAACGTAATGCGCAACTTGATCATGTGTGGGGAATGTTATATTTACATGCACCAATCACGTAGACATAACTTCATATGTAATATTGCAGAGAGTCCGAGAGAAAAGTCCAGGCAAGGAAGCTCAAAATCCTAGTCTTGGTTGTCCAAATTGGCGAGGAATTATTCAAGTATAGTTTCAAAGGGTGGTGAGAAGTGGAAATAGAAAGTGCTAGCTAGCTATATTTTAATTTTTCAGTTGCCTAACAAAAAACAGTGACTTGAGGACGAAACAATATTGTCAATATGGTTGGGAACAACAGGAGGGATGGAATAAACATTGTAAGGAGATGCCAAAGAGTCATTTTCATCCTTGAATTTATTAGTTTTGCTTTACTTGCCAACTATCGATCGATGCTTGTTCCCTCTCAGCATTACTTGAAAGCTCGGTAAAATCGAAAGGGAATAGGTGCCACTGCCAACTACCAAGCCACCTTAAAATAAATGGGATTATTGTTTGTTTCTTCTCAATTTTGACTTTCCAGACTTCTGATTTAGAGTTGGATAAGACACCACACCATATATCCATCACATCGTAATGAATCTGACTTAATCTACAACAATATCGCATGCCTCCACAGTTGCGTCTTCATTTGATTAATTAAAGCCCAACAAACATAAAAGGCTTGCATCTACACATTTGAGTTCTTCAAGTGTTCAACATCTCTCGTTTTTACAAGCATCAATCGGCCCAAACCACAGAGAAAAACCAAATCCACATAAACAATGAAGATTAAAAAAAAAAAACTCACAATATCAACTCTACATGCGACAGGAGGACAATGGCGAAAGTCAGAAGGACAGAACAGCATCTAAGCCCGGAACAAACAAAGAAGAATATATCCAAACCAAAAGAGATCAACTTGCCCAATTGGCACGGACACATGCGATTTTAACTTTCGGAAGGCTTGCTTAGAGTTCTACGCTGCAGGGGGTCCTCTCGAAATTCTTGGACCTAGAAAAGTGGACCAATACAGGTGAACAAAAGATTTTCATGGTGCGATCCTTTGACTTCCACAGCCCTACCTTGAACCGTATCCTCGCCCTGATCCACAAGTCTAGTTCAATATCCCCAGAGTGCTTCTCGAGCTTAAGATCTTTAGGCAAAGACCCATATAAGGCCACCGTTTGCGCAGTGAGACTCGCCTGCAGGTAAGTCACATTTCTGTGGCGTTGGAAGAATGGCTGAACTGCATTGGTGGCCAGCGTCTGATCCTCGTACACAACAGACGCCTCCACTGTGTCATAGTAAATGGAGACCCTGGAATTGGGATTGTATGCTCTTATGTTGAAATCGAAGTTGGCATAGAGGTGATTAGCATCTGTTAAGTTGAAATTGTGGATTGAAGCATCTTCCACACTGTACTCAAAGCGTTTGGGCTTCACTACCAGCCAGATTATGAGTACCGCTATACCTGCCAGCACTATCAGCGCCAAAATGGCCATGGCAATATAACGAAGCAGGCCTGACCGTCTTGGTCTGGCTGCTGCTTGAACCTGTGATTGCTGAGGGGCCATTTCAAAAGGCTGCTTCTGAGATTAGAATACAGGGAAAGGAATACCCGGAAGAAGAAGCAAGTGATGTGCATATATTGTGGTGAATCAATGCAGGACAACATCTGGGATTCTGGACTACCTTGACCAATTTTTAATATGACACTTTTCTCTTTTAGAATTTCGTGCATGAAACTCAAGACATCTTGGGATTCAGGTCATAGGATTGTTCTTTCCTTCAAACTCAAGTGTTACAGAATGTAATATTACAAATCTAACAGGTGTTGTCGGCAATAAAGCGTGACCATATTTACATAGGCAAGATGGCAAAAGTAGTGTACCGGGCTGGCTTATAATGTTTGAGACTTCGGTTTTTTAACTTTATGGATTGCACGAATATATTGGCTAGATCAAACTTTAAAATTAGACAGAAGGGAAGATAGATATGGTTCCATCATGAGAGAATTCCATTTGGGTTTGGAACAACGTGTTATTGTAGTTTTTGTGTTATTGTATTAGTCTGGGTACTGTGTATGCATTGGGTTTTAGCTTTGCCACCAAGGTATTTTAGAACTTCTTTATAAGCTGATGCGTTACTTGCTTCCCCAGGTTAAGCAGAGCACCATATGATATGGTAAGTCCCAAATTTTGGCATGACTTTCTGAGCTTCGCATTAAAAACATATGAAAAGTGGAAGAGAATGTGGACAAAATTTTCAAAATTAAAGGGATTTTTGTACATTTTACATCTAAACTTAATCTAAAATGAGAACAAACACAAAATGGAAATGCAAATGAAGTTCCACACTTTTTTCCATGTGCATGATGATTCTTTCTTTGCGTCCAAGTTATTCCATTTTCAAGTTTTCAACTAATATATAGTGTCATTTTCACAACCGAAGGTGGAAGAATAGCTTCCCCGAAAGGAACAGACGCAGTACATCAAGTTGAAGAGCCAGCTAGAAGTGGCTAAAGATCTGAGTTATAATCTAATCTGTACGATTCAATTCGGACTACACATAGTGAACATGGTAGGTTGTGAATCACTCTTCTACATATCTGTTTGACCAAAAATGTATCGATGTAATTTCAAAAACCGACCCGAAATTAGATATACAGACCTTGATCAACTGTTTGCTGCTGTGAACCCATTCCTTCCTTATTTGGTGACTTTCCAAGACAAGCCAACCCCAAAATTTTTTTTTCCGGAATTCTTTTACGGCATCGTGGATCTACTAATGTATGATTGAGAATTTTATTTTGGAATGAATGGAATGAGATGGTTAATGAACCTCGATCATCATTTAAAATTTTTTTTATAAAAATATAGAATGATAAGTGATGGTGTCTCAAGTTATCATTAACTATTATAAACTTAATATCATAATTATAAAATTATTTTTGTCTTTATATAAATATGTATAATACTTTTTACTCTTTTCTCATTTCCATATCAACTTTTCTTTTCTCATTTTCTCTATTACTTCATACTTATTTTCTATTCTCTATATTGTATTGATTTTTTTCTAATATATATTTTATATATAATCTCATTTCTTTTCTCAACTCAAATTACTTTATCTTTTAATTAATGTAAGCTTACAAATTTACTTGATAGTTTTTTTTTAATAAATATTTGATTATAATTTAAAAATAAATTTATTTTTTCTTAAATTAATAGTCACTAATTATTTTATTTAAATTAATTCATAGAGTTAATATTAAAATAAAAATATTATAATTCATTCCATCCTATTAATTTTATATTTTTTCTTAGACAGTGATCAAACAAAATTGGTCATTTTCTCTATAAAATTTCCAAGATCATTATTACTCTACCCCATTCTATTACACATCAGTCCATCAATGATGTTCAATTTCATTCCTTCCTAACCTCCCAGAACGTCTTACTTAGAACGTGGCATGAACCATCTACTTAAACCACCCATTTTCCTTCTTTAATGAGTGATAATAGTGCAAGACCACGCTTTAGTGGTATATTTTAAAATAAAATAAATAGATGGAGGAAAGCAAGATGGGATTGCATCATACTGCCCAGAACCTAGTTAAGCCACACGCGCTTTTTATATTTTAGAAAATCATGACCTGTAGTTTCGATTCTGACGGGCTAGAAAAAAAAAAGATCTCCAAACTCATGTCATATCCTCGCAATTAGTAGCCAAGTATGAATGCAATAATGGGGAATATTTCAGCGGGCCAAAGACAAAATTGGAGGTGTGGTGATTGAGAGAGGCGTCCCCTGAAAGGCGCGTGGGTTTTAGAGGAAAAAGATTTAAAATAAGGAAAGAGGGAGGAAAAGTTGTTGAAAAGAAAAACAGGGGAAGAAAAGGGAAAGGGATAGAGTGGGTGGAGTGGAGCAAAGCAGAGAAGGTGGTCGCCGCATATCCTATGGAAGATACCGTTGCTGTTGTGAGAAACTCTCTCTCCCTTATAAACCCTTCCTTCTCCATCTCAATCATCCCATCTCTTTTATGGTCACTTGAAGCACCATCAATTCCCCTGCCTCTCCCACCGCCTCCTCATCTGGCTAGTGGGAGGTGCCTCCTTATTCCCTCTTCTTTCTTCGTTTTTGAGTTTGAGAGAAAATGGCTCCATCCTCCTTCATTTTCTCCTACAGGGCAACTTCAGTATCCTTTGGCATATACTTACCCCATCTCCTTCACAGGATTCCAACTTACAACCTCTTCTCTCTTCATCCACTTTGGCGCTCTGCTTTTTGTCCCTTTATATATATATATATCTGCATGCAGTTGCAAACTTAGTTGATGGAGTCAAGACCACTATGTGATCTTGTCCTTTTTTTCGCTCCCTTGAAATTTTTCTTATGTATTCTAGGCATCTGAATTCCAGGGCCAGGAAATAAAGCTCGAATGTATTATTAAGGTGCATTTTGTCCGGTTGCTATAGTACTTGTATTGATTCTGATAGGAATATACCAATTTACCTTATTTGCTAAATCTGCGGCAGATATATATCATATTCACAAAAGAATATTTGTTTTATGTTTTTGGCCTTGTAGGCTAGCATATATCTTCTCTGCTTTCTAGTGGTTAATAATTGATCTTTGATACTGGACCAATTTTGCAACTAAAAGATGGCAAAACGCTTGTGCGGCTTCAGTCAAATCAAATCAGATATTTTCTAGTGGTAGGCCGCTCCATCCATCACAGAAGGAACTAAAAACACCTCAATCCAGTTAAAGTTGGAGCAAACAAAGTAGTTCGAGTACCAAGTCCCAACCAGCTCCATTTCAATGCTCCAACTTGAACTAAATCTTGCTTCTTTTTCTAACCATAAATTGCATTAATTCAACGTCAACGGTTTGGCATGCCAGTCTATTAATTCAGACATAGATTCCTGTTTTCCAAATGTTTAACTTTATTTTCAACAAATAATACTGAAAGACAACTACGTCAACAATATAAACTGGAACGGACACCTTTTTTTTTATTGGAAGGAAACAAAACACTACAAACAGAAAGAAAACCAACACCCCTACATATTGCTCAGGTGGTTGAATAAGACCACAAATGATATAAGGGTTTATAGGATAAAATCCTGGTGCCTGAGAGAGTGAGTATTTAGCCATGGCATCAGCTTCTAGATTGCATCCATGGGGTATCCATTCAAAATTCACTTGCCAATCTCTGGAGGAAGGCCTTGATTTCATGTAGGATTTCCCAGCTATCATGAGCCTCAGTATATCCATTACAGATCAAATTAACAGCATCTGACAGGACCAACACAAGAGTGGAACCTAACCTTTGTAAACTGGAAAGGACACCTGTAACTTATGAAAATGTCGAATTATTTCTTGTTCAACGATACCAAAAATTTACAAAGGAATTAGATGTTACTCTATCAATATCAAGACTGGTGATCATTGAGCACTACTGAATATTCAGCTTTACAAATTCTTCTTGTTGAATAAAATAGAGTATGAGGTATACCTTTGAGTGTCCTCAAATAAAGCGATAAAACACTCACATGGTGTTGACTAGATCACCATAGTGGAACCTAACTTTTATTCATATCAAATAATATCTCACACCCTCACAGAGAGAATAGAGAAGAGAAAAGGATAGGTTAGAAGAATTGTGTGTTGTTTGAGGGAATAAGCTCCTCTACTTATAGGTGGAGAATTGTATCTTCTACAATCCCTGTATTTATGAGTAGGATTTGATTCATTATCAAATCATATCAATAAAGAAATATATGCTAAAAATATTCCTTTATTCCCTCTTTAATTTCCAAAAAGATAACAGGCTTTTGGAAAAAGCAACTTGCCTATCAAAGGTAAACTTTTTTCTTTAACAAAGTCTAACATCTCTCACTCGCACTTAATGAGTCATCACGTATCTCTCTTTTCTTTCATACTTGGTGCTTTGGCATGATTGCATGGGCTTGACGTCTTTGTTTGATGATCTTACACTGAAATCCCATTATAGGACCAGCACAATAGTACATCTTATCATTTACTTATTTATAAGTTTTCTTATTTATTGCCTTGGATGCCCTAGAGTTACCCATACATTTTCTCTTTATGACATATCTAAGACATGCTATACATTGTGTATAATTTCACAAGAATTATTGAATAAATAGCTAAGAAGTTTTATTCATCAGCAAAATTGTTCAATACATCATGCCCTATGTACCACTATAGACTTCACATGTTCAATAAATATGTCTCAAGATATGGATTTGGTAAGGAGATCAGCAATCATTTCTCGTATAAGAATACATTGAATCATAACTCCCTTCTTTGCAATAGCAGCCCTTGCGAAATTATATTTTGTTTCTATGTGTTTGGTCTTACTGTGATATTTGGGATCCTTTATATAAGCTATGACTGCCTGGCTATCATAGTTCAACAGAACTAAACCTATTTCTCCACCTTTGATTTCTAAATGTTCAAGAAACCTTTTCAGCCATATTGTTTCTTATACAGCAGTAGAACATGCTATGAATTCTGCTTCCATAGGTGATACTATGCATGTCTATTTCTTGCTACTCCAAGAAATTGCTTTGTTACTTATCCGAAAGGTATATCCTTAGGTTGATTTCCACTCATCTAAGTCACCACCCCAATTCGCATCAAGCAGCCTTTCAGGTTAAAATCACTTCCTTGGTAACATAGTGTATAGTCAATTGTTCCCTTTAAGTACCTCAGTTTTCTGTTCACAATCTTCCAATGACCTTGGCTTAGATTTGACTAATATCGACTTACAAGTCCAACCACATAACAAATATATAGTCTTATACACATCATTGCATACATCAGGCTTCCAACAACACTTGGATATGGAACCTTTTTCATGAGCTCTTTTTCGGATTCCATGTGAGGACATATCTCATGGCTTAGATTCTCATTCTTTGCCACTGAGGTTTCCATGGGTTTATAACTTTTCACATTAAAATGCTAACGAGCTTCTTAATATATGTCTCTTGTGAAAGAGAGAGAAGTCTTCTTGAGCGATCTCTATTAACTTTGACTTCCAGAATATATTCAGCTTCACCATGTCTTTCATTTCAAAATTCAAGCATAACCAGTCCTTTATAATTTGAATTGTTCTTAGATTATTTCTTGCCAATAGTATGTCATCCATATAAAGGGATAAAATGACAAAATTTCCTCCAAGATGTTTTCTGTAGAGACACAGTGGTCCTCATCTATTATTTTAAAGTCATTTGATGTTACTGTCATGTGAAACCTCAAGTACCATTGTCTACATGATTGTTTAAGTCTATAAATGGATCTTTAGAGTTTGCACACTTTGCCCTCCATGCCATTTTCTATGAAATCTAATAGTTGTTCCATGTAGATTTCTTTGTCAAGTTCTCCATTGAGGAAAGTGGTTTTTACATTCCTTTGATGTAACTCCAAATCAAAACTTGCTACTATGTCTAGAGTTAATCTGTTTGAATTGAAATACATAAATGATGAAAAAGTATCTTTATAATCAATATCTTCATGTTGTGTATACCCCTTGGCCACCAAATGGATTTTATATCTCTCGATTGACCTATCTGCGTTTCATTTTGATTTTGAGAATCCATTTATTCTTAATTACTTTACAACTGTGTGGCAGGTCAACAAGTTCCCATACTTGGTTAGATTTCATAGAATTCATTTCTTCTTCCATTGCCCTTTTCCACTTGTCCTTAGCAGGGCCTGCTGGAGCCTCTTGAACTGATTTGGGCTATTTATCATCTTGTGGAGTGACTATGAGTGCAACTCCTTCTATTTGGAATCGTCTTTTAGGCATACTCTCACTATTACTTCTTCGAAGCCTGTATAGGTACCTCTTGTTATATAGATGAAAATGTTTTGCTGCCATTTGGATTAGTTGGCTGAGGTATATTTACTTGTTCCTCATTTATTTGATCATCAATCTCACAAAGAGAAGCTGAACAATTAACATCGCCCCTGCTAAGAAAGTCATCTTCCTTGAATGTGGCATCTCTAGATTCAATCTCAATCACTGATCTGTCCGCATTTTCACTTATGAAGATATAGCCTTTTGAATGTTCTGAGTATCTGATATAGATACATTTTTTTCCCTTAAGGTCCTAATTTCCAGTATTTATGGGAAAAGTCAAGAATGAAAGCCACTAACCCCTAGGATCTTAGGATACTTAAATCTGGTTTGTGACCTATCCACAATTCATAAGGTGTAGAAATCACTAATTTTGAAGGTGCTCAATTGAGTATAAAGGCTGCTGTTAGCAAAGTATCACCCTAATATGAAATCGGTAAGTTCGCTTGTGCCATCATGAATCTAATAGGAGAGTTATGTTTCTCCTTTCCACTATCCCATTTTGTTGTGGGGTTCTAGAGATAGTCAATTGTCTCATTATACCCTTTTCTTCACAAAGCTGGTTGAACTGATCATATAAATACTTACAACCTCGGTCAGTTCATAAAACTTTTATCATTATGTTAATATGATTTTCAACCATGTTCATGTATTGTCTAAACATTCTAATGCTTTAGACTTATGTGAAATCAAATAAACGTACCCATATAATGAATAATCATCAATAAATGTTATAAAATACCATGCTCCATGTCTTGCTCGTACACTCATCGGTCCATATACGTTAGAATGGATTAATTGCAATGAATATTTAATTTTAGTTGCTTTTCCAAATTACTTTTTGGTTGACTTACCAGCTAGGCAATGTTTGTATAAGGACATTTCCATTTTGGACACACCCCCTATTATTCCTTCTTTGGTAGCTTAATTATTCTTTCTTGGCCAGTGTGACCTAGTCTAGCATACCATACATCACAATTGAAATATGAAATATTCAAAACAATAAAGCAATCACTAGAATTAAAACCATCAGAAGTATCTAAAATAAAAAAACCATCATAAATGAAACCAGAGCCATAATATGTGATCTTATTATTAACATCAAGAATATTGTCATGAAAATGTAAGCTAAAACCATATTTGTCTAGAGAGATAACTGAGACAAGATTATATTGGATGTCAGGTATATAGAACACATCATAAAGTGTTAGGATGCAGGCTCCACACAAAACAATTTTACAGTTTATGATTCCTTTGACCTTGACTCTAGTATTATTTCCAACATAAAGCCACCTGCTTCTTGTTGGTAACCGACAATAATCTATCAGATTGCCACGATCTCGAGTTACGTGATCTATGACTCCTAAGTCTACAATCCACAAAGGATGTATTTTGATTAAGAAAATGGTATTGAAAACATAAGAATAATGTGAAGCTTGAGTATCTAGTAATACCTCTTTCTGCTTAAGGCAGTCTTTGGCATAATATCCCTTTTTCTTGTAAGCATAACATTTGACCTTCACTAGATCAAGTTTCTTCACAGATTTCTTTCCCTTTTTCTTGAAATTTTTCTTTCCCTTTTGGGAATTTAGGCCACCTTTCCTTTTCTTCTAGAACCTTTTGCCTCGCTTAGGCTTGGGCTTTGATGAAAAAGGTTTGGTGCTCTCTATCAAATATGCATTACCAGAGGATTTGAAAGCCTATAGTCTTTCATCCTTGAACTCAAGATGACGCACAACATCATCAAAGGTCATAATGCTCTCATTATAAGTTAAGCTTACCCTCATGTGCTCCCAACTGGCTAGAAGAGACCTAATCACAGCTTGTACTTGTTGTTCATGTGATAATTCATGCCGTGCTTCCTTCAACTCACGTATCACATTTGACATTTCCTACAAATGTTTCCTAATTGGGACTTTAGGCCTCGGTTTATATGTGTTAAATTTGATAGTGAGCCTCCTGAGTTTGATGGCAGAAGTGCCACCAAATTTGTCCTTGAGGGCAATCCACATGGACTTATTAGTGGGAGGACACTTGAATTCACACATGATATCATCAGCCATTACACTCAGCAAGGTGACTCGAGCGATGTTGTTCTATCTTTTCCAGGCAACATATGCCTTGCAATCTCTCCTATGCTGGGTTGTATTACCCTGCTTAGGTTCAGGGATGATAGCATCAAGTGCATTCATCGCATCCTGTTCTTTAAGAACATAGGAAATTTTGTAGTGCCAAATGTCATAATTGTCACTATTTAGCTTATTGCCTTTGTTTAGATCAGTAATGATATTTTTAGAGGCCATTTTGTTGACATATTTGCAAGAAATATTATTCTTAGTATACAATGTCAATTTAGTTTACAAAAGAAAACATGGTTATTTCAATAGAGATTTTATTTGTTCTATGATTAGAAGTCAACATAGTTTTCTCCCATCTCATGTATGTGAATATATTCTCTATTTTTCCAACTAAGTCTTTTTTTGTAAGCATGATCCAAAAAAAAAACTCCTACTCAAACAAATATTATAATAAATAATAAATTTATATAAATCAAAGGAGTTTTATCACCAATAAAAGATCAGAAATAGTACCCAAACAATCAAAATATAATTCCTAAGCAACATATGCAAAGAGAAAAAAAAAACTTATGATTAATGAATTTATTATATTTTGGGACTTTAAGGGTCTATTTCATTGGAGCCACAACTCGATAGGGAGTTATTACTTTATTACGAGAAAATTGTCATCATTTTCAAATTCCTCTTCCAGATCCTCAAATTCTGGTTCATATCCCTCTTCAATCTCCTATTCAATCATTCGCTCGCATTCTTCTATTATTTTTTACTCAATCCCTACTTCAGATAGTGGTTCATATTCCTTTGTAGGTTTAGTCTTTTCTTCATATAGTGGTTCATATTCCACTACCTCATCCTCATATTCATGTTTATATTCTTCCATTTATTCCAATTCAGCATCTTCTTCAGAATCCGGCTTGTACTTCTCTTATGAATTAGTTATCTTCTCAAATTCTGGTTTGCATTCTTCCATGGTCTCATCTTTATGTTCTAATTCATACGCATCCTACTCTTCCAATTCAGTTTCTTCTTCAGACTCAAGTTCATACACCTCTCTAGAATCCATATCTAACTAAGTTTTAGTGCCGAGGTTGAAATATTCAAGAATGAGATCTGATTTCCAATTGTATGATTCATCATTCTCGCTATTAGAGCCTGTAAGATCAAATATTTCAATATTTTAGTTCAAATTTTCATTATGATTCATCTCCTCATTAGTGTGATAATATGTGTGATAATATATTACTATGCTAGGATCATATTTCTTCCTCACTTTGATCCAAATTCATCTAAATGTGATTAGATTCCACCTCATTGTGATAATATTCTATAATACTAGGATCCGATTTCTCTTCACTACAGTACATAGTTACTTAGAAAAGTCAAACACACTATTTTTTAGTAATTATGAAATTTTCTAGATATTTTAAACACGTTTAAGGCCATAAAATGCTCAATAAAATCACAAAAACTTGCTAAAAAACAACTAAAACACATACCATCATGTAGAACATGAATTTATGGAATTTTTCAAAGAAAAAGTTACAAAAATGCCCTTGCACACTCCCTCACACACATCCAGAAGGTATCTAGAATAAAAATTTTTTCTAGGAATAAATTTTAGCTGTGATAGTGGCACATGTCACACACGCGCTGCCTTCTCGGCCTCCTGCCATCACACGTGCCGCTCCATTAGACTCAGCTCATTATCCCAAGTCTAGTGGTATGCTTAGATTAGCCAATAGATGAGTGAGTGACTCACCTCCGTTATTCGTGATTTTCTCACTACTCTAACATCTGTACGCTGTGATTTTGGTGTCATTGAAATTATCTCTTTGTTCTCTTTATTCTCATGCCTTCAGTTTGCTCCAAAAACATGCTTTTTATGAACCTAAATTTTTTGGTTTTTGTTCATTTCGATTTCACAAGATTTAGTGTTTTTATAGGTTATTTCAATATTCCCAAATTAAAAAAATGAATAAAAACACTTATTGCAAAGAAGAAAACAACAAAAATAAATCAAAGGATAAATAGGAAAAAAAAATTCATGAAGGCATATGAACTGGATGCGGCAAGAATGCTAATTACAAAGAACACATGCTTTCAAGAAGAGGAAAAAAACCTCAAAACACAACATGTTCTCACAACCAAAAAAAAGGTTTTAAAAAAAATTGGCCCTTGACTTATAAAGCTCTGATACCATTATTGAATAAAATAGAGTATGAGGTGTATCTTTGAGTATCCTCAAATGAAGCGATAAAACACTCACATGTATGTAGACTAGATCACTAGAGTACAACCTAACATTTGTTCACATCGAATAATATCTCACATGCTCACAGAGAGAATAGAAAAGAGAGGAGGAGTGTTCAGAAGAATTGTGTGTTGTTTGAGGGAATGAGCTTCTCTATTTATAAGTGGAGGATGATATCTTTTATAATCTCTACATTTATGAGTAGGATTTGATTTAGTATCATATTGTATCAATAGAGGAGTATATGCTCAAAATATTCCTTTATTTCCTAATTAACTTTCAAAAAGCTAATAGGTTTTTGGAAAAACTAACTGGTCCATCAAGGGCGGTTTTTTTCTTTAACAAAATCTAACACTTCTGAATGAAATTTCATCCCTCTTGAATTTATCATATGACTTTACATATGAAAATATTCCATCTATTTCTTAACTTTCTTTCACCCTAAAATTTATGAAAAGGTAAGAAGTGAGTTGTGTTAGGATTGATGTCATGGTCCGTCAAGTGTAGAATTCAAATTCAATATGATTATTATGTGAAACTTGAAATAGTTAAAAGGGCTAATTTTGTATTTAGTTAGTTGACATGGACAAAGAAGGCCCAAGCACTATTGTGGATGGTGATAGTATGGATGTAAGGGGAATATCTATACTAGGCCTTGGATGGAGTTTCTTGGTATTATAGTGTCATAAGAAGAAAGGGAAGACCTGCAAAGGATGAAATATTAGGCGTGCTCAACCAAGTAATAGTTTACAAAGGCTATGTTTGGAGAAACATAGTTTGATGGAATGGAGCCTAGTCTTTGCACATCAATCTTTCTCCTTCTTTCCTTTCCAGGACATTGTTACCAAACATAGCCTAAGATATCCACACACACTTGTTAGAGAAGTGAAAAATTTGTTTACCTATGGGTATGAAGGAAAAGGAGAAGAGAAACTCCCATATTGCCTTCTAATAATGAAATAGTAAGCCTTGCCTCCGAGCTCTTTCTTACGAGTTAACTGCGATTTTAGTCTAACAACAGTGCTTTATGGATAATAAGCAAACATATCCTAATTGGACATTTCATAATTTGTGAATGAATTTTCCAATAGACAAAACTTATATCTAGTAGGTTATATCCTTAGTGTTCAGCTTACCAATGAATTAATGATATGTGTTTGTTTTTAACAACTCATCAATATAAATGTTAATTAACATTGTTTACTCACTCTATTCTCCCATCCATCTTGCCAAAATCTCTCTCTCTCTCTTCCCCCTCTGACTAATGTAGGCTTCTTCAAACCATTTTCTATTTTCACCTAGTTTTCTTATTATTGCTTTGTTCATGTTTCTTCTTCAACCTTTGATATATATACGAAACTGTCCTTTAAAAACAAAATAATAATTGTAAATTGATAACTTTTAGAGAATAAACAATGAAAATTAACAAAACTCATTTCGGAACTTAGTGACATAAAACAAATCAAAACAACAACTTGAAGAAATCTGTAGATTTGGAAAGGAAATCTGTAGACACTCGAGATATTTCAAGGCTAAAAAAAATGAACATTTTAAAAAAATATTAAAGTAGAGAAATAATGATTTGGATTTGTTGATGATGTCAAATGCAAATAAATAGATGAAGAATCTAAAGTTAGTATATGGTTAGTTGTTGTAAGATTTCCATCTTCCTAGAGAAAGAGAAAACAAATAGAGGAGAAAGTAAGAATTTCTTAGCCGTACATATTGAAGAGAGAGGTGGAGAGAGAGAATTTATTTTTTTTAAAAAGAACTAGAGAATTGATATATTGAAGAGAGAGTTGAGTTATCAGTGTTAATATTTATTTTGATAAGGTATTATATGGGTACACATGTCATTAATTTATTGAAAATTGGACAGTGAGAATGATCGTTTGAAAAATCGGATCAGACCGGCCTGTTCAACAGGTTTTTCAGTGAGCCGGTCATCAGTCCGGTCTAGAATAAAGAGTTAACTGGGATCAGAAGCAACCAGCCATAAAATAGGTTAACTCGGTTTAAACCGGGCAAAATCGGTAAAACCGGCGGGTCATCCGATCTAGCTAGTTGAAGAAAAAAAAAGATTACATCAAAAAATGAAGGATGAAGATTGCTGATAGAGAAGGGGAAGGAAAAATGAAAATGGCATAACTTAAGAAGAAGATAGAGATCTACTGATGAGGTGAAGAACGTCGAGATGAAGATCAGAGATTTGCTGAGAATGCAAAGACCGATGTGATGCTGGAGATTTGTTGAACAAGATGAAAATTGGAGATTCACTGAGAAGGCATAGAACGGTAAGACTTGGAGATCCTTTTTTTTTTCCCTGCTAAGAAGGTCAAGAACAAAAGATGGAGAATGTGTTGAGAAGGTGAATGGCAAGACAGAGAGGGTACTGAGAAGGCGAATAATGAGATGATGGTACCAAGGAAAGGCAAATGAAGATAATAGAAAGATCTTGTAACAAAATACTCCCTCCGATCCAAAATATAAGGGGTTTTCAACTATTTCACGCATATTAAGAAAATGTGGTTATGCTCTTAAATTTCTAAAAAAAAAACTCAACATCCCATTTTTACCCTTATTAATTAACAATAATTAAAGTTGTTTCCATTTTTTTCCATTACAAATTACGAGACTCGTTATCAATGAATAGGGGTAAAAAAAAGTAAACTGCTACTAAATATTACATAACACTTTATATTTTGGACCAAAGAAATGTTTTAGAAAATCCCTTATATTTTGAATCAGAGGGAGTAAAAAAGATAGTTTCGAGTTATTATTTCAATAAAAAATCAAAAAAATATCTTTTACTAAATTTTGACCAAAAAATAAGTTATTGCCTTATTTGAAAGGGTGAAAAAATCAGGCTTATTATCTAGATACAATTACTACCCTACGATAACCTCTGCATCTCTCCTTTGTCTTTTCATATTACATTTTACATTTTGAATCTGAATTTTAAATCTCCAGTATGTAATTTTTTTTATATTATAATATTATATAAGTATTGTTATGATACATAATTATTAATAATGATAAAATTACTTAACAAATAATATGAAAATAAAATATTAATTGAATATTTTGAATTTAAAATATAATTATAGATGAATGTTAATTTGTTTAGATTTTAATATTAAGTTCTAAAACTTATTAATAATATTTTTAATTTTTCTATATGATATATAAAATTAAAAATTCTTAAATTTACTTTTCATCCTAGATTGAATATTAATTTTATGATCATGGATAAATATTTTTTATCTACATTATTTAAAAAAATATTAATTTATTCACAATCGGTCCGACCCCTGTCCGACCTGGTCTGACCATTGAACCTTAAACCGTTGTCTCATCAGGTTCAATGGCCGATCCAATTTTTAATACCTTGGTAAGAATATAACCTATTGGTTAGAAGTTTTGTCCTTGTCCAATTTGTGGGTTTGGTTTCCACAAAAGTAGCATCGAGGGACAAGAATGTAGAGTGCAATACTCATGGCCAAGATAAAGATGAGGGAGAATGATAGATTTTTTTGCTGACTAACTCCACAAAATTGTCGCAAGTGATATTTCATTCTGAATTACTCTTGGCTTAAACGTCGACGTTTTGGTGGGGTTTCTCATGGAATGGAACACACGCTTTTTTTGGTTTATCCTCTGGATCAAATTCAAGAGCACGTTTCTTCTCTTTTAATCAATACACACATTAGTGTGCTGCATTGATTTGTATGTTTCTGTTTTTATTTATTTATTTATTTATTTTATTTATTTAAGAAAGAAAATTCAATCCCCATGTATTGGGCTCAGGATACTGCTAGTGAAATCAGAAATTTAAATTCAAATAAAAAAAATAGGATAACATTTTTAAGAAACTTGTTAACTTTTGTTTATGTGAAATTTACCTGTTATTGTCACAATGTTCTTCAATTAATTATAGTTTGAATGTTGTAGATTTTTTTTAGAGCATCTGGAATCTTGAACCTACCTTATTTTAACTAGAAAATTTATTGAAGTCTAAACTAATCCGAATTAAGTTGAGTAGGACCACAAAGATTAACAAAGTTCTAACACTAAGTATTTAATATAGCTACATTCTTAAAGTTTAAACTCGAGATTTTAATTAAATTGGTGCAACTTCTACTTGGACAAATCTAGGTCCTCTTCCCTTTTTCTTTGGTATACCTACTCAAATTCCTTATTCGGCATTACAGATCTCAGTTTGGTGTTGGTCCCAACAAAATATTTCTTTTCCACATAGCACTGATTGGAATCATAAATGGAAATCAGTATGTTCTAGAGCAAAAGCACCAAAAAATGGGGGAGAGAAGTCTTTTTGAAGCCATACGCACCTGAAAGAGAGGACCTAGGAAAGAGATAAATATGAATTGATTACATGGAAAACTTTTCTTAACTTTCCATATCTCTTAATGTCTCAATTACTTTTATTTTTTTAATCAAAATTAAATTGAAATATTTAACCACACATGGACATGGTTTAGAATAAATTTCATAATTTAAATTCAAATAATCAATTAAATAAAATAATTCACTAACTAATTAAATGAAATATTATGGGCTTGTACGACTGGCTTAGGTTAACATAATAAGAGTGAACCATTCCAATTCAAAGTCTAAATAGACCCCATACATAAAAACTATATTACAATTTGATAAAAGATTCAATTTTTTTTCGATAAAGGATTCAAAGTTTTTTTTCCCGAAAAGAGAAGTGTTAGAACAAAATTACAAGAAAGAACCAGATGATGTTACGGCGTCAAAAGAGACAAGTTCTCGCACAAAGGATGGAGCAACGTCAAGAAAACACAAATTCCTTCCTCGTGTGAGCAGCAAACTTCGCCAGAATGTCCGCAAATTTATTTGCCTCACGATCACAATGCTGGACACTCACAAGCCAAGGTTTGCTTAGCCAATGGAACACCTCAAACAATAGAGACGAAGTAGAGTAATCAGATGAAAGAATATTGACTAACTCCAAAGCATCAACTTCCACAATAAGCCATCTAATACCCAGATCCCAACAGGTTTTGATACCTTCATATATACCCCATAGTTCAGCCTCCTCAGCAGAACACCTGCCAATAAATTTTGCAAATCCACCTATCCATTCTCCAGCCTTGTTACTAATAAGACCACCACAGGCTGCACTCGTACCATCAGGAATAGCAGTACCATCAGTATCAAGCTTAAGCCAATCAAAAAGGATTCAAAGTTAATCCCTCTTTTCTCCATAAAAAAAGTCCAATGAGAATAGGCCCAACAATATATTCCATACGTAATCTAGCCCTTAAATGTAAAATTCTGTTGGGCCTAAATAAGAGCTAAAATTTAATAAAGAAAAAAAAAAAGAGAAGAAAAGATTATGTCTCGTCGGGCGGACTGGAACCGCATCCCGCGTAAGAGTGAGAAGTGAGAACCATCATCTTCATCAGCCATCTTCACTTGGGGTGCTTCACTCCGGCACTCTGCAGACTTCAATTCGTCTAAGAGATTTGAAATCTTCCACCTTCAGGTACTGAAATATAATAGCACTGTTATTTGCGGAAATTGATGGCGATTTATGTCCTCTCAATTAGTCCTAAAATCATAACTTTTCTATGTTTTATGGAAAAAGGATTTTGGTTTTGAATTGCTTTTGTTCATGACAGATTATAGCTAGATTAGTGATTAGTAGTTTAATTTGTCAAATTCATCTTCCTTTATATCGATTGACACGGAGCTTATGTCACTTTGTGGCCCATATTTCATATATCAAAGTTTTCTGCAATTTTCATAACTTCTTGCTCATTACTCATTTCATGTCATGTTATTTACATTGTGCAGTCAGTCTTTGGGAGATATGTTCAGAAGGGGTGGGTTGCCTTTTTGAGTTGTGTGTGGTATTTGCTATTGAATCGCATTTCACCACTCCGTTTTATAAATTTTTGCAAAATTTTATTTCAGATGCAGATTTTGTCAATTTCAGGCATCCCTAGGGTGGTTATGTGGCTGATTTCATGTTCTCCTTGTGCTCTTTTGTCTTATGTTTTATTCATTCGATTTTGAGGAATTATTTACATATTGGAATTAGAATAATGGTGCTTTAGAAACTTATCCGAGGGTTTTCTCATCTTTTTAATAAATTGTTTCTGGATTGTCAATGTTGCCCTTCTTCCTATGATCTTCTGTTATCTCTTCCTCTATCCCTCCACCTATAGTTCCCAAGTCAAGTATCAAGGCCTTGCTTGGTCTTTGGTTAGAGCAAAGGCAAGGATTTCAGACATGGCATCGTACTACTTCCTGTTAGTAATCATAGAGTTATTGACAAAGTTCTTTTGGGGGTACCACATGAAGGAAAACTATTATCTCTGCACGAGTCTCCTATTCCATATTTTTATCATAGTTAGTTAGGACTTCCTTATTTCTTGGAAATTTCACGTTTTCAGGAGCTTGAATGGTGGAGGAACTTCCAAATCACAATGACTTTGACTCTTGCAAAATTCTGTTCATTTACCTAATAATATGGATGGAAAAAAGAATTAGGGTCTATTTGGTAGGGTTTTTAAAAATAGTTTTTCTGTTTCCGAAAACAAAAAAACAAAAAAACTTGTTTAGTAAACCTGTTTTTTATAAACTGTTCTGAGAAACAGAGAAATAAAAGAACAGAAAACTCAGAACAACTTCAAGGTGTTTTGTAGTTTTTATTTTGGAAAACACAAGAAAAGGTGAAAAACACTAACCTTATTAATGATAAAGTTATAAATTTTGAATAACTCATCTATCATTCATTAGTTATGATTTTAAGAACAATTATTCAAACAGATTTTTTTATTTTCTTGTTTTCAAAACTTATTCTCGAAAACTGTTTTATACAAAATTATTTTGAGAACAATAAAACAGAAAACACTGTCAAACAAACCCTTAGTACCTCTAAATTCTTATGCAGTATTTTTGTAGACCCTTCTTTCACTTCTTCACACACATTTCAGATAGACAAAATTCCTCATTGAAAATCCCATATGGAAATTTAAAGCTGTCTTCAAGGTTAAGTCCTGCATCCAGACAACGTAACTCGTTAAGGTTAATACTATTGGCATGCTACAGATTAGACGGCCCCACCAAGCTAGTTCCATATGGAACACACTCTTTGGTGCTTTTGGTAAAAGTTGGGTGTGTCCTTTCAATTTAGAACAATTTCTTTTGATTAGCCGTAGGCCCTTTTGTTCTACTAAAGGGAGAAAAACTTCATAACATTCTGCTGTCTGTGCTGCTCTTGGTATATTTAGCTTGAGCACAATACTTGTATTTTCTGAATCCTTAAAATCATTTAGATCTAATTGAGGAAATGATGACTTTTATCACCTCTCTCAGTTGTCCAGCTCTTGCTCTCTTAAAGGGTGCCTTCCTAACCATTATGCCTTATTGTGTTGATGTCTGAACTTACATTTTTCACTTTTTTTAATTTTATATCTAATGGAACCCAAGCTACAAATGGTAATCAAAATGCTGGAAACGAGAACAAAACACCTGAACACACTCACACAGACATCAATACTCTCTAGTATTCGAGAGACTAGAGACTCTCCCCAAGCATTACTCACAAATTCCTTTCCTTATTCTGACCTAGCACCCACAATTTACACTCCACACTCTTTCCTTCTCACAGCTCACACACCTCACGCTACTTAGTCTTTGCCCATTAAGTAAGGGCCCATCAATATCATTGTTGAAGAAAAGAATAAATTAGCCTCATCTGTAACATGAATTTCTCTCTAATAATACATCTTTTATTCAAAAATAAAAAGGCTGACGAAATTTGAAAGTACATTTTATGGTTTAGGCACTGTGTTCCCTTGTAAAACTATCGGTGAACAAAATCCTGCATCTGGCATGATGGCATCTTATCATTCACATGGATTTAGATATCCTAAAGTATATAGGATAAAATTAGAAAGAGAGATAGCTCTAAAGTACTCTGGGGATCTTAATCCCCTTCACAGAGACTTGTGATGTTATGCAATATCTCTCCTGTTTCTTTCCAACTATAGTACTTCCCATGAAAGTACTTTAGGTAATCTAAATCCCCTTCATTCCGACTTTTGACTTGTGAGGATATGCAATTGCCAAAATTCTATCCAATATTTATGTTTGTTTAAATTTGTAATTTGGTTTTTCTTTTCTTTTTTTTTTCTTCCAGTTTAGTTTCCATTGTGATCCCTAGAAATAATTAATCTGTGCGATTTTTCTATGTTCAATTGTCGTAATTTTACCAGCACATACCTGGTGCATGCTTTTGTTATACCATTTGGTTTGACTTAAAGCCAGAAAATTATGTTATTAAGGGGCACATGACACGTTCTTTTTTAGCAGGCCACATTTCTAATCATATTCGTTACCTCCATGACCCGGGCGCGCAATGTCATGGTTGCCACTGGCTTAGTTGCTTTTGCTGCAGCTGGGTTGGCATTTCCCTTCTACATGGCGTAAGTTAGTTGCTGTTGTAGGGGACTTTTCCAAACTGTATTCCATTGCAATTGCATACACCGAAGTTAATGGCACAACTGAACTTATATTGCCCAGGTCGTCAAGGCAGCCAGTTATTGATCCATCAAAGCCATTGCCTCCACAAGCAACTTTTCGAGGCCCTTACATAAATACAGGCTCGCGTGACATTGGGCCTGATCGTCAAACTTATTCGAAGAAATAAAGCAATTCGCGAATGAAGCAACCTGAGTTGGTACCTCAGAAGCTTGATGGAACATGGACGTGGCTCATTGCTGGACCAGGAACGCGTCTTCAATTTGATGGTCTTGCGTGGTTGCATATGGTTTTGGAATGTTTTAGAATCAACCCCATGTTCCTAAAGAAAATGTTAGTTACAACTAGAATGTGAAAGTGATGGCAGTATTTTCTGACTGCAGCCAAGTAACGGGAATGAAATTTTAAATTTGATGTCTGTTCATATTTCATTGCCGTCCATGGAGCCTGATATCTGATCTCAGCTAATATTTCTGACGGTGGCATTTTAGGTACAAGGATTTAACCATGCTAATTTGGAAATGGGTGAAACAACTTGGTTTATATATTTATTTACCAATTGATATATATTATAAAAAAGATGAAAGAGACACGTGAATAAAACATAGTTTTTATTTTTTTAATTTTAAAAAATAATAAATAAGCCCTACTAAATAACTATAATAAATATTTGATAAATATAAAAATCATTTCTTCTACTTACATTTTATTCACCGTACAAATAGAGACTCATTATCAAATTTGCATTAGGTACTCATCAATATAATAAACATCCCATGCTCATTATTTAGATAAAATCCTTGACCGCCTAGATTTAAAGTTTTTTCATTTTAATTTTTTAGTAATAAAATTATTTATTTAAAAAATAACAGTTATAAAATTATCTTTATCTTATTTTCTGCGTCTAATAAAATAAAAATATATTAAAAATATAGTACTAAAATAAATTAAAGTTGGACTATTTAGATTAAAACTAGATAATTCAGATTTATGATGTGGATCCAGTGGATTTCACAATATCCCGTTAGTTATCATCTCATTATTGTGTTTAATTTAAAGGGGAGGCATACGCTGTTTGTATTTTAATTATTACTTGTGTTTAAATTTAGCGGGGAGGCATATATTGGTCAAATAATCTAATTAACATTTACCATTGATGGCATTTGAACAATTATTTAAGTAATTTGTTCTTTATTAAATTAAAATAAATGACAACTATTTTTGTCCTGTTTTTTGTATTTTTACTATTAATTAAACACATTTTTTCATACTTGCTAATAATACAATTTGTTACAAATATATATATATGATGAATATTTATCATGTTCATATTTGTCATGCAAAATTCTTTTTTCGGCGGCATGTGATGCAAAAAATTTGTATATATGTTTTAAAAAAAAAATCTAAGATTTCAGGGGTTAAGGCTCCCACGGTGCCTCTGATTCCGTCGCTGGTTTTCCAAAGAATATAAGGTCTATTTGATAGTGTTTTCTATTTTATCGTTTTTTAAATAGTTTTGTAAAATTGTTTTTGAGAATAAGTTTTGAAAACAAGAAAATAAAAAAATTTGTTTAAATAATTGTTCTCAAAATTATAACTAGTGAGTGATAGATGAGTTATTTAAAATTTATAACTTTACCATTAATGAGTTGAGTTTTTTTCACTTTTTCTTATATTTTCCAGAACAAAAACTACAAAATATCTTAAAGTTGTTCTGAGTTTTCTGTTCTTTTATTTTTTTTATTTCTCAAAACAGTTTATAAAAAATAAGTTTACTAAATAAGTTTTTTTATTTTTATATTTTCAAAAATAGAAAACCACTTTTAAAAATAGAACCAAACAAGCTCATAGTATTTCGTATTTGAAGTGACTTTTTTAGCCGGGTTTGCTTGAAAGTTGAATACATACCTTGATATGTAAGATAGAAAAAATTAAGAATATCTAAATTAAAATATTTTAAATATTAAATTATTTTTATTCACAATAGGATTAAGAATTAAATTAAAAACTTCAACTCTAAAAATTTCCAAATAGTTATAAAATTTAAAATAATTAAATACAAATATCTTAATTTAACTCTGAAATGTAAATTTTTATGCATGGGATAGCCCGCGGGTATCCGTCATGTCAACAGCCGTCAACAGCCCACTGGTTATAGGTATATGGAGATAAAATGAGATGGAGGAAGGAAAAATTCCAATAAATTGATAAATTTAATGGGACTAACTCTAATAAATTGATAAATTTTACCATTTGGATGCGTTTTTTATTTAATTTTTTTCTGTTGCTTTATGCTACCTGGCAGCAAAATCTAAAGCCAATTATGCAACCTGGCAGCACCAAAGTCATCCTTGAATACTCTTTGAAGTTGTGGACGTCCATTTTTCCATCGGTTGAACTGATTCTTCAGGCTGAAAATGCACAAATTTGTCACCATCATCAACATGTGGCGAACTTTGATCAATAACCTTTTGACCCACAAATTAATTGGTCCAAGTTTCTTCTGTAATTATCCCTGTGGAGCCCCTTCTTTTCCAGTAACTTTCTGTGAAGTGTTTAACGATTACTGCAGAAATAAGCCAAAGCCCGAGGAGATAACCGATCATATGATGACAATAGCGTTGAACGAACATCATTTTTATCTGGAATGACCTCGAGCCCCACCGCAATAGAGGTAGAAATGTTTCAAACTTGCACGCAAAGCTCTCAAGAGTTCACACTTCTCTTCTATTCTCTTGTTACATCTGAATCTCTCATTATGCATTTGCTGAGCTCCCCTTATTACCGTGAATTGCTCTGAAACTTCTCTAAACCCACCATCTATGGCACTCTTATACTCAACGTCTGCCTTGGCTACTATCGACACTGTATTATCAGCGAGAAACAAAACTTTGAATGCTTTTCCTCTTTGTTCCTACACCAATACGTCAATTTTCACCCAAGAGCATAGACTGAATGGACCCAGAAACCTGTCTTTACGCGTTGCTGCACCAACCATTCAACCCGAGCAATCAGTTCCAGACACAGAGAAGGACGACACTGAGGATGAATTTAGTGATGAGAGCTCGTCTTCAAAGTTTTCTTGGAGGGATCACTGGTACCCTGTTTCTTTAATTGAAGATCTGGACCCTCGATTACCTACTCCATTTCAGCTCCTGGGTCGCGAGATCGTGCTGTGGCACGATAAATCCAAATCCGAATGGGCTGCTTTCGACGATAAATGCCCCCATCGTCTTGCCCCTTTATCTGTAATACACTCTTCTTTGTCCTCCCTTTACTCCCCATCCTTCAATTTCTTTTAATCTGAAAATTAAAATTTTAGGTTATAATATCACTTTCCCGGAGAAGAACGTGAAAATAATTTTTTATGGTTTTGTAGGAAGGACGGATTGATGAAGATGGCAACTTACAGTGCTCCTATCATGGCTGGTCCTTTGATGGATGTGGATCTTGTGTTAGGATCCCTCAGGCTTCACCGGAAGGTCCCGAAGCTCGTGCTATTCAATCACCTAGAGCATGTGTCACAAAGTTCCCTACCATGGTGTCTCAGGGTCTACTCTTTGTCTGGCCGGATGAGAATGGTTGGGGAAAAGCGAATGCCACTAAGCCTCCATTGTAATTGATTTAATAGTTTTTAACTTTAATGAATTATATATTCATTGAAATGTTAAAGTTCATTAAACTATGCATATTGGGATCGTTTAAGATGTTGTTTAGTGTTTTTCAGTGTTAAATAAGGAGTATTTTATTGACCTGCATGGTTTTATTGTTTTGTTTAGGTTGCCTGATGACTTTGAAAAACCGGAGTTTGCCACCGTGAACATTCAACGTGATCTGTTATATGGCTACGATACTCTCATGGAGAATGTCTCTGACCCTTCTCACATTGATTTTGCTCATCACAAGGTAAGAATAATACCTTTGAACAGGAGGCATCTATTTAGAATATTATATTTTATTATTGTATATTTTCTAGTTCATCACTTTGCAAGTGTAGCTTGTCAGACATGCCAAATGATGCCTTCAAGGAAGTTATTAGGAACACATTTTTCATTAGATTTATCCATTACATAACAGCATATGTAGAAACTTCAAAGTCAATTTGTGAGTGCGGTGAAGTTTTCTCCATATACAATATTTTTTTGGGTACAATCCACATACAACATTTTTATCAAACATGATGAAACTTGGCCCTCATGCTTTGTATGTTCCCCAACAATCCAACTAATCTCTTCCGATAATTCGTATCAAAAGAACCAGTTTATGGGATCATAATATACCGCCAGATTATGTTTCTAATACTACATGCCTAAGTTCCTTCGGTAACCTTGCATTTTACATCTCTCAAGCTGGTACACCTGCTTTGTCTATTTGTGCTCCTTGTAGTGGAAATGTTTCTTTATCATTCCATATCTCTCAAGCTGGTACACCTGCTTTGTCTATTTATGCTCCTTGTAGTGGAAATGTTTCTTTATCATTCGACTTATAAAATATCATCAGCATGCTAGTAAATCTTGTGTTAAATTAGGATAGTGCTTGGATAAGCAGTTGTGAGAGTTGAATTTACTTGATTTAGTTCAATAGTTGTTACATCACTAGCACCAAATGATTTACAGGTTACAGGAAGAAGAGATAGAGCAAAGCCTTTACCATTCAAGTTGGAGTCTAGTGGTCCATGGGGCTTTGCTGGAGCTAATGATGGGAACCCACAAATCAGTGCCAAATTTGTTGCACCATGTTATTATATGAACAAGTAAGCCAAAGGATTTTGTATTGGAAGTAAATTTTGCACGTATTTTGTTTTTATTCTAACATGTGCTATCTTTATTATCATGAGTTTAAACAATGAAGCTATGGAAGAATTTTGTGCTGTTGAAATTTTGTTCATGTTTTACTATTCTTAAGTTTTGGATAGCTGCCTTGCTATGTATCAAGTCATAAGCATCTTGACTCGCATGCAAAACGAGAATGAGTATCTAGCATCAGAGCATCCTCAATATATGGATGAATTCTGTTTTTAACTCAATTGATATTGGAAGCTTACACAATTCTGGTATAATTATTTTTTTTTCTTTTTTCCTTCTAGAGTTAGTTTTCACTTTTGGTATGTGAGGTCTGTATGCCGTGCTTGTAAGGAATTCTAAGATTAGCTGTGTGCTTATGTACTTTTTTTTTGGTGGCCAATAAGTTGTGTTTCTTTGAATAATGCATGAATTTGAATTCATGGAATTGGTAGACATAAAATAGAGCTGTTAGAGGCAATTGTGACTTACTGTTTCATATGCTGTAATTCAAGATGACTTTCCAATAAGGATTAGTTTATGTTGGTATGCTGTAGTTGCTCTTTTTTCCATACGTCATTGCTTTTATAGCTAAATCATTGTATTATTTTTGCAGAATAGAGATTAATACCAAGCTCTCAGTGGTTGGTGACCAAAAATGGGTAATATGGATATGTTCTTTCAATGTCCCAATGGCGCCTGGTAAGACTCGCTCCATTGTTTGCAGTGCCCGAAACTTTTTCCAGTTTACAGTGCCAGGACCTGCGTGGTGGCAAGTAAGAATTCTACGTTCAACACTGTCATTTTAGTTTTCTATGATAAAAGCACCAGTGATTTTTTTGGCCAAACAATTTTATGGATGCTTACATGTTAACTTGGTACTTAATAATGTGTCAGGTGGTTCCTAGATGGTACGAACATTCGACGTCAAACAAAGTGTATGATGGAGACATGATTGTTCTTCAAGGTCAAGAGAAAATATTTCTTGCAGAGACCAATGAGGGCTCCGGTGATGTTAACAAGCAGTACACAAAGCTCACATTCACACCAACACAGGCAGATCGCTTTGTCTTGGCATTTAGAAATTGGTTGAGGCGACATGGAAACAGCCAACCTGAATGGTTTGGCCTGAGCAGCCAGCAGCCGTTGCCATCGACGGTTTTATCAAAACGACAGGTATGGAAACTTGACCATATGTTTTATTTTAAATCACCTCTCATTTTTTCAGAAACCAAGAATAAAAGCCCTCTTAAATTAAATGGTGCTTCCTCTGGACTCTAGAGGTTAAAAGTGCACATAGATGTTCTTCATGTGAATTGTTTGGTTGGATTTTTAATCTAATGTGCTCCTTGACTTTCACTTTACTATACCCTCATGTCAAAAATGAGTAGAGCAGAGATGGAAAAGTCTCTGTTTCAGCTTTTGGACATCAATCATATATTCATATCCTGAATAAAAAGCTCGATTGTGCTGCAGATGTTGGATAGATTTGAGCAGCACACTCTCAAGTGTTCATCATGTAAAGGAGCTTATACAGCGTGTCAGACATTTCAGAAGATTCTGATTGGTGCAACAGTTGTGTTTTGTGCAACTTCAGGAATCCCTTCAGAGACACAGTTCCGGATAGTTCTGGCCGGACTTGCAATTGTTAGCGCTGGCTTGGCTTTTGCTTTAAACGAACTCCAAAAGAATTTTGTATTTGTTGATTATGTGCATGCTGATATTGATTAGACACGCAGCTCTCATAGAAATCCTGGGAAATAAGGCCCTTGGAAATACCTGTAAACAAAGTTTAAAGCTAAATGAACTATTGTAACAGTGAGATATTTACACGTTCGTATATATTTAAACGGATTAACAGTGCCAAAACTTGATCATCTGCCTTTTTCTTTTTCTTTTGAGGGAATAGTAGAGAAGTTTGAAGTAACCTTGTCAGGAAGTACAGCTATGATTAAGCAATTACCCTCATTGTCAAGAACTTCATTTTGCAACTGATAACCTGAAAAGTCATTGGTAGGTAATTGGCTCTTGGTGAATCTTTGGAGAAGCTAAAGTGACCAATCGAAAGGCCATTTACATTCCCCTCGTGGCACAGCACATATATATTATTTCTATACTGAAGATGTTGTAATTTTTTGTTTGGAGTGAACATGTAATTGTCCGAGCAGTTTGACGCACGGTTAAACATAAGAAATTATTAAATAACTCAGTAAAGGTACACGTTAGTTCATAATTGTTTAATAAAATAACTTTATTTTATCCGAAGAGCATAAAATAGTGTAATTTGGTACCGGAACTCGCAAATGGGCAAGGCTGCTTCCTTTTGACTAAACAAAAGCAACGCACACTTAATAAGTAAACTAGCTTAAAGGTCAAGATTCCTTTTGGACACTTTATAATATGTCTCGCAAACTTGAACTACACACTGCGTGCAGTAGGAGCAGTTTTAGTGGCCCCTCGTGTCTAACCCTGCTGGAATATGCAAAGCTCGTCGGTCATAGATATTCACAAGCTCCCAAAACCTTGCAATCAACCTTCAAGCGGCATCTCTCCCATATTATGTTTGTGTTGTTTATTTGTGAATGCGTGAATGGTGCCAGCTCAATGACCCATTAATTGTGCTCCCAAGTTGCCTAACACCATATTCTCCCTTCTGTCCAGAATACTTCCTCCAGCCTGATGTATAACTACATAAGTCACTGAGAAAAGATGCTTCATAATCGAAAATATAAGTTATGTTTGAGTAATTAAATATTTTTTCCATATATACCCCTCATTAATGATTGAAAAAGTACTAGTAATTACATTTCTCATTGAAAAGTTACATTATTTAATTAGGGGTAAATCTGAAAAATAAATTAAGTTTAAGACAAATTTAAGAAGTTTAACAACTTTTAGTAACATGCATAAGATATTTAAGTTACTTTCTCCAATTCAAATATAAATCATATTTCAAAAGTTTATTTTGGTTCAAAATATAAGTTATATTTAGTAATTTCTAAGATATTAAATGTTCTTTTTCCTATTTTACCTTTATCTGTAATTAAATATAGAAGAGACAATAGAATTTAAATGCAATGTATTAAATAAAGATACTATTAAAAATAATGTATTTTTTGAAAAATTTAATGAGTAAAACTATTGTTTTTGGTTTCTGTGCAATTAATTAAATATGACTTATATTTTGAACTGGAGAAAATATGTTTTAAAAGTTTCACACATATAAAAAAAGGAGTTAAAAGTTGATTAATTTATTAAATTTATAAGAAAATTATAATCATTTTCACTATTACCTCTATTAAATGTATTAAATTCTATAATAACATTAACTTTATTTTGTTGTTTTATCTCTCACTTTTTAATTGAAGATAAGAGCAAAGCAAGAAAAAGATATTAATACACTATATATTACTTAAACATAACTTACATTGTAGATGAATTATATATATATATATATATGTATGTATGTATGTATGTATGTATATGTATCTTCTGTTGGTATACATGCAACGGGTCTAATCACGCATCCAATCTTTATAATTGTTTAGCAAACTGCATGCACTGCCTCAACTCATTTATTTTACTCTTCAAGCATTCCATAGACCCAGTGAATGAATTTCGTGCTGCCTATTCTGCGTGTTTCACAATGTAAGAAAAGCCAAATTCGTTATGGTCTGTTCAGAGCGTCCAATGTGCTCATTATGCATGGAATGCCACAAATTTTCAATTATTTCATATTCCTTTGTTAAGTGTGCATCAAGTGAAAGAAGAATATTAGAATTAATCATGCGTATCTTAATTTTTTCAATTAATGATATATATTAAACTGTAATTATTATTTCACTTGATTGTGTCGAGAATTAAAGACTTCCTCATGCGCTGACATGAAATTATAGATATATGGTCTAGAGCCATTGAAGACTCACCAAACTTATTCTCATTTAAGCTTTCTTTTAATCATATCTTTTCTCAGTTAGCATTTATTTTGTAACTAACCACTCAGTAAAAGAAGGTAAAAAAGAAAAATACTAATTAACTGTACATTGTGCTAAAAGTTCAAATGTCTATTCTGTCTCAAGACCCACAATTACGTAAATTTAGATTCAAATTACAAGGCAATTATGAGCTTTCATATAGCTGCACATTGTTAACTAACAAAATGAAGTTTTATTTATAAAACACATTATAAGTTTATATAGATCAGTGAAGCTTGGAAACCTTCATATGACTAACGCTCAAACACATCATCTTGAACTACCATCTTCCTGCAGTTGCAAGGCCTGCTGCTCTAACGATTTTCCGGAGCAGGATAGGCCACTGACAGCTGGAGCATGCCCAACGAACAAAGCAACATGGCCCATGAGCTTGTCTTTCCTTGAAAACGTAGTACCACAGGAGCACTGCCACTTGAGATCCCCACAGTGCTTCTCATGCGTCCTCAGATCAGACAGCACCGAGAACTGCTTCAAATTGCACCTCTTGCACACGTACATCTTTGGACAATGGCTTCTCTTGTAGTGATTCTTCACACATATCATCGACTTCAAAGGTTGAAACTTGGCATGCTTCTGGTTCCACCTGCACCCTTCTTGTGGGCACGAGTATTTCTTAGGCCGAAACGTGCTCATCGAACATTCTTTCCCTCTATTCTTCATTGGGTTGCTCAAGGCAGCACTTGTCTTGTACTCATCCCCATGAGCTCTCATGTGCATCCTCAAATTCGCATCTCGTTTAAACCCCTTACCACAAATTTGACAGTAATGTGTGTACTTGGCCAACAAATCAGCAGCATCCAGTTCAATTATATCATCGTTCTTTGGTTCATTGGTTTCATCCCCTTGAGTTGATTCTCGCTTGGTTTCACTAATTCCTATACTCGGATCATCATCCTTGAGATTATTAGCACAATCATTGTTATTATCATAGCCGAACCAGTCCAGGGTTTGATCGGGACTAGAAAAGATACTTTGACCTCGGTCTTGAGCTATGTTATTTGTACTATTGCTATGCACACTTCTATAATTGCCAAAGTTGGATTCAGTACCTGGAGGTGGAGAGAAATTGAGAACCATGTGTTGGCAAGTGAGCATCATGGAAGAGGCAGTGACTATGAACTCCTGGATTATGGAATTCATACTGGCTAAGGTCGTACAAGTTGAGTCTGGTAGGGTCTGACCCGAGGACATCGGAATACCCGCGAGTGTCTGCATCTGAGAAAGCTTGTCCTTGAGGACGGAGAGATTGAAGAGGAGAGAGGTTGATTGCTGAGAAGAAGCTGATTCAACAGTAGTGTGTGAAACCAGATTATCTTCAGAGGCAGAAAACGTATTGTGCAGGCCTTGAGGGAGATTTGGGAAGCCAGAAACTGTGTCCCTCGACATGATCATTTTTTGATATCTCTCTTGAATTTCGGACGTTTCTGCCAAGATGTGGGCTGCAATTTGGATTCTGGATGACAAAGAGACGCCCGGACAGTTCTCCAATATTTATAATTAATTAGAAGAGTTGAAACTATTTGGCCTATACAGATAGATATGCAGATACAACAAGTCAACCGTGTGAGCTAACGTGAAATCCATCCCCACTTACAACCTCCCTTGCATGTACCCAAAGAATTCAACGAAAAAGAAAATTAATGCAAATGAAAGAGTTAATGTTCATTATATATATATATATATATGTTGAGTGTAGCTTCATTGGACGACCAATTACACGTTGAATATTTTAAATTGGTCCTATTTTCTTGTCCATTTCCTCCCTCATATAATATAAGGAATTAATTTTTGTCTTTTACATTTAATGCCGGATCGATATATATTTGAAGTCTTTAAAATTCAATAGTCAATCTAGTGACATGATCAGAATAGATAGCGTCACCTTGGCGTTGTGGTTTACAATATGCAGCCGTAACTCAACTCAACGGCGGCTTGCGCAACAGCCACAAAACTCTCGGTCCACGATATATATATATATCTAAATCTTCTTCTTAATTAGTAATCAGTAAGTATATATAGTGGCGAGGATATGATATACTAGGTATATATACCTCTGTATGTTATACGAGCTTGGAGCTATGCGCAGAATTATGCATAGATTCTCGGTCTGTAGCATTTATATATATATATATATATATATATATAACTGAAAGTAGTACTCTTCACCATCCTAACTATAGGCTGTTTTTTTAATATAATATATATATATATATATAAAGGAGGGAAATGTCTTTTGGAAGAAACGTAATTGAGTGTCACAATCTAATTTGACTTTCAGTGTTGTCGTAAAATTATCTCTTTCTATTCTAATTAATTAGAAGAAGACTTGTGGAGCTTGAATAAGCTAGCTAGAGCCTAGAGTACGTTTTGGGAAAAGAAATAACGTTAGGTGTGCATTATTTTGGAAAATTTCCGTGTGTATGACAGTATAAGGGGAATCTCGTTGGTGCCCCGCCTTTCATTTCACAACTCTCATTTTTCCACTCCCTTGTTATATATGGAATTAACCTATATTATTCATGCATGCATCCTTCTGCTTCCTCCATGATTTAAATTCTGCCCATTTATATATATATATATGTGTGTGTGTGTGTGTGTGTGTGTGTGATGTAATTAAACTGTGATTTTAGTTATAAATATAATTAATTAATTAACAGAAAAAAGATCTCATACACGTTAATTTATCATCAGGATATGTTTTGCTCCGGCTTAAAAATCATTGTGAAGGTAAAAGTCGTTAATTATATATACTAATTAAAATGTATGGATACTTTTTTGTGAGAAGAAAATGTAATAAACTTGCACAAAATTTCGAGTTTAATTTTGTGCACTATCATGTATTTTTTTTTTAAAAAAAAAAGAGTATATAAGAGAAATAGCTTGAGGATAATGTTATATTTGATCCTGTGGAACTAGCAATCTCCCTTTCTGTTTGATGTGATCAAGAAGACATGAGATGAGAGTCTAAATTAATTTACATAATTGTTGAAGGCCTAAGCATGCATTCAGATGTCACAGCCACTTCTTTTACATCTTTCTTGAAACCGCGCGGGCCACTCTCAATTATAAATACACGTCAAATGTTAACCAATAAATAAATACATGTCAAAATCATAACCTAAGATTTTTTTTTTAACTACTTCACATATAGGTTATAGTTAAAAAGTAGTTTATATTCTTAAAATTTTCCAAAATCATCACTATTTTTCAAGGTTACTACTCTTAATTAAATTCATTAAATTCGTTCAAAAGTAATTTATCTCTCTTATACATCTTAAAATTTGAAATTAAAGTCAACAAATTGGCTCTCTAAATAGCAAAATTTAAGGATCCTCACATTTTAACTTATCTTTAGAATAATAAAAAGATTTATAAAATATCTATATATAATTAAAAGTAGAATGAAATTGTATTAATAGCACAATGCAGCTCCATTTATTGGGTTCCATACACCTTTTTTTTGTTTTCTTTTTTTAAGTAAGTATAATTTTTTTTATTCTTTTTTTATTGGTGGAATTTATCTTTTTTCATTATTTTGTGTGGCCCCACATTCTTTTTTGTCCATCTGTATTAATTTTAACTAATATCATTTGATATTTTTTTTGGATATGGGAAGTTAATAATGAGATTTTTTTTAATTTAATATATTTTAAAACTAAATAAAATGTCCTCATGTCCGTGCGTGCATCCATGTTTCAAAATTTAGTTATGGATAAAAAGGATAATTATAAAAGATTTATTTTATTTATAATCATTATTAGGGCAAAGATAAGCCATTCATCGTTAAAAAAATTAATAAGCTGGACAACCAATTATTTTACTATATTTGTGACTAGTGTGGGATTGTTTGGGATTGGTATTGATTTTTTATTTTAAAACTCTTCATTGCCATTTTAGATTTAAATTAGATTTAAATTAATCTGAATTAACTCATATTGGACCCTAAGTGGGAAAGTTTTTCCAAAGACCTTATTTTTTTACTCTAACTTCTAAATAAAATCAATTTAAAATAATAATATATTTCATTTATGTTTTAAGAGGAATATAAACCAAAAATTAAATAAAGAAATAATTGACATTAGAGGATTTAAAATGGCTTTGATAATAACTGTTTTTCATTTTGACCTGAAGCTTTGATAATAAATAAAACCTAATATTTTGGGACGAAAAAAAACCTAAGCTTTACTATTAATAACATCTTTTAGCCAATCACTAATTTTAAGTTATTTTCTGGCCAATTATTATTATTATCAACGAATGTCTTCTTTTTGTGACTGATCCACGACAATAATTACCATGTCGTTGTCCTCGTTTCCGAGGTGAATAAACGACATGTCGCGAATCGGGCAGTGCGCACTGAAGATAAGACCCGAGCCTGGGCTGAGCGCGAAGAGACGGAGACAGACACGGTAAGTTGAGCTTTGGGTGTTGCAGACAACAATGGCATCCGCAGTGCCTAATCTCTCGTGGAGCTCTTCTTCTCTGTTGCAGAGCGTCGGTAAAAGCTTGAACGAAGGGATTAAATTCCCCAACGGCAGAAAGGTCTTTGTGGTTTTTGCTCAAAAGAAGACAAAGAAAACTCGAAAGGTAGTGTGGAATGCTAGACCGTTGCTTTTTTCCTTGATTATTATTCATGTATAGTGCAGTCTAATTCTTTGACTAATTATTGAACTTAACTTCCCGCGTAATGGGGGATTGTTGTTGTTGCTTCCGTCTTATTCTCATGCAATTTGTGAGGTCAGATAATCTTGAAGGAAGACGTTGCTGACCTTGGAAAGAAAGGGCAACTTCTTGATGTAAGGGCTGGGTTTTTCAGAAATTATCTGCTACCCACGGGAAAGGGCCAGATTGTCACTCCTTTGCTGCTCAAGTAATTTCTAATCAAACCATACAGGACCTCCAAATGGCTTATTTTAACATCACTTATGGTTCGGACAATTTACAGCTTTAGTTATGCTTGTCAATTTCCATTTTTAGATTTGGTGCAAATAGAACGTTCAAGGATAGTCCCTTGTAAACCCAACAATAGGACCGACTTTAAAATTTCAGGAAATATAACTATGCTCAGTATGCTATCTCCCATACTAGGGAATCAGTCGTTGGTAATTTATTTGCTTACAATGACATGGTAGCCTATCAAACTTAAAGGTAAGTTATTTAAGCTGACATGAATGTGTGGGTGATGTTTCATTGCTGTACGACTTTGTGTCTATTACCACTTCTTGAAAATATCCTTCATCTAGTTGGATAAATCAATAATGACCAGGTCCAGATACTTTAGTTAGTCGTAAGTTTTCAATTTTAGTTATTTTTATTAGCTGGTCATGGGTAATGTATGTTGCAGATTAATAGGAGTTGGTTTTGACTCAAATTTAGCCTCTTTCTTTGCTTTTTACTGAGTTTGTAATTTGCTACAAATAGACTACGGTCCATCAAATAAAATATTACCATTCTATCATTTCTTGCTCGTCTTGGCTTCCCTGTTTCATTTTTCTCCTTTACTTCTAATATTTTAACAGTACAGCTAAAGGAAAAAATTGAAACATGGGAACAGAGTCATAAATAAGAGCAAGCAATGCTATAATGATACTGTTTTATTCCATGGACTGTTGGCCACAGCCTATTTATAGGCAATTAGAGAGTACATATAATGCAAAGAAAGAGACTAAAAACTGAGTAAAACTAACTCCTATTAGTCTACAACATATTAACTACCATTGAACTAATTGAGTGCCTGAACAACTAAAACAGAAGACCCGTGACTAAGAGTAAGTAGATTTGGTCTTTAAAACTGAAAAACCATATATTCAGTTCAATAGTACAATCTACAACTCCTTCCTTAGACTGTATTCAACATATTGCAAACACCAAGTAATTTTCTCAGCTTATTTATTGAAGCCAATGTAAGGAGCTTGGTGAAAATGTCAGCAACTTGATCTTTTTTTTTTTTTAAAGGAAGGGGGTAAATTCAATATTTGTTAAAAAATGTACAGGCCACCGTGGTTAAAAAAGGTGGCAAAACAAAAGAAGAGCACCATTGCAAGAGTCAAAAGGCTCTATCATGAGAGAGAGAGAAGTTGGAATTCAGAGCATTTAGAGTGTGACTCGTGATGATCCAAACTTCCCGTGCAATGTCTTCAGGCCTTGTGTTCATGTTCATGAAGATTCTCTAGTTTCTCGCTTGCCAAAGTTTCCAACAATGGATGCCGAATGTGACTCTCCATTCCCTGCTTCTCAATTTAGGGTGGATGTTGGAGATGATCCATTCTTCAAGGGGTTTTGAGTGGATTGTACTGAGGATGCTTTGGGTAGCTATAAACTGCCAACATAAGACTGCAATTTGACAACCCCAAAGGATATGGTCTAGGTCTTCAGTAGCACTCATGCAAAGGGAACAGGTGGCATCTTCTACCATATGCCTACGTCATTTGTTAGGAGTCTGTTGTGTATAGCTAGCCATAAGAAAGTTTGTATTCATTCTGCTCCTGGCCACTGCCACACAAGATTCCATTTTGAACTTCTTTCAATCCAATTTTCAGACATAAGCAAATTATATCCAGAGGAGACAGTATAGGTACCATTACTTGTGTAGCACCAATTGCAGATAGCAGCACCGTCCGTATCTTGAGGGGGTGGGATTAAGTCAATGTGAGCTAGAATTTCTAGAGGTAGGAGGTGTTGGAATAGGGTCCACCACCAGAGGCCTTCTTCACTAATGAAAGAGCTTATAGGTTTGCTAACTCCCTCTTCATTGATTGGGGTGTATGAGAGATGCTTGAGGGGTCCAAGTTCCCCTATCCACCAATCATCCCAGAATTTTACAGAATGGCCATTTCCAGGTTGCCAGAACAAGCCTATATTAAAGTCCTCCCATATCTTAGAAAGGCTTCGCTACAATCGAGAACAGTTGGTTGCCTTGAAGTATCTTGGGTTGCCTTCATTCCAGTTGTACTTAGCTTTGACTACTTGGACCCATAGTTGGTCTGGGCATGTGATGAGTTTGAAGGCCAATTTAGCAAGAAACGCCATGTTCTGCCCTTCAATATTCCAGACGCCACAACGCCCATTTCCCTTAGGCTGGCTAATGGCACTCCATTTTAGGAGGCTGATGCCTCAATGGGAATCCGTGGAGCCCCAAATGAAGTCCCTCATCAATTTCTCAATTCTTTGGCAGCAGGAGTGTGGAAGTTTTGAAGTCCGCATTGGGGAAATGGGATTGATGCCAAAACAGATCTAACCAATGTGATGCGCCCTACTAGTGAGAGGGTCCTAGTCTTCCAAGCTACAAGCTTTTGCTGTACTTTCTCTTCTATGTACCTGTAGGTATCTTTGGTGATCCTGCCATGCAGGAGTGGCACTCCTAGATACTTGCCACAGTTAAGGGTTTTTTGAAACCCCAGTTGGTTACAAATTTGAGAGGCTTGCTGGTGAGATACATTCTTTGAAAAGTACACTCTTGTCTCGGACTAGCTAGCAAGGTGGCTGAACGGGATGCAGAACTCTGAAAGGATTCTTTGAATAATATTTACTTGTTCAAGGGAGGTGGAGCTAAAGAGGATAAGATCATCAGCAAAAAGGAGGTGAAAGAGGGATGGCCCTCTTTTTCCTAGCTTAAATGTTTGGCAGGCATTACCCTTTACCTTTTCAGAGATAGCTTGAGAGAGACACTCCATACAGAGAACAAATATGTAGGGCAAAAGTGGGTCTCCTTGGCGGATGCCACGGGAGGGGGTGAATTCTGTTGAGGGTTTGCCATTCCAGAGGATCTGCATGGATGCACCTGTAATGCACATCATGATGGTTCTAATTAATGAATTTGGTATGCCTACATCTTCTAGTGTATCCTTGATGAAATCCCATTGTAGTCTGTCAAAAGCTTTTTCCAAGTCAACCTTGATCGCCATCCATCCTTGTTTTCCTTTTTTCCTCCTCATAGAGTGGATTACCTCTTGTGCAACAATTACATTGTCTGTGATACTTCGCCCCTTTATGAAACTGGCTTGATAGGGTGATGTGATTATAGGCATTATTGGCTTCAACCTATTGGTAATCACTTTAGTGATGATCTTATATACCATTGAACATAAGCTGATGGATCTGAATTCTTTTAGACCCTGTGGATGGTCTACCTTCGACACCAGGGCAATTAAGGTCTTATTGAATTCTGGGTCTAGGTTGCCTCCTTCAAAAACTGACTTAATAGTACTATGGATAGAGTTACCAACTATTCTCCATTGGGATTGAAAGAATAACACATGGAACCCATCAATACCAGGGGCTTTTAGGGGGTGCATTTCAAACAAGGCTTTCTTCACTTCATCCTTAGTGACTTTGCTTCCTAATTCACTCTGCAGATTTTCTGGAATAAGAGGGAATTAACCTTTTATATTGTAGTGGGTAGGATCAGCTTCATCACAAGTATAAAGCTTAGCAAAGAAGGAGCTGGCCATATGTTTAAGTTCTTCCTCATTTGAGCACTAAGACCCATCCTCATTTTTAAGCATCATAATCCGGTTTCTCCTGCGCTGGATTTGTGTTTTAGTATGGTAGAAAGTTGTGTTGCGATCCCTATCACATATCCAATTTTGTCTGGATCTTTGCATCCAAGTGATTTCTTCTTGGAGTCAAATTAGTTTGTATTCTTCTGAGAGTTCCTTCTCGAGGTCAAGCAATCTTGAGGAGCTAGGGTGTCTTTCCAAAGCCTTTTGGACGCTGTTTATCCTTGCTCTGATTTGTTGTTTCCTTTTTACAATGTACCCAAAAATTTCAACATGCCAGGCTTGGGCTTTGTTTGTGATGAGGCTATGATTCTCAATGAGGCCTTTTTCATTGGACCAAGTTTTGTTTACTAGTGGGGAAAAGTCAGAATTGGTGAGCCAAGCAGCTAGGAATTTAAATGGTTTGCAGGCTCGTTGAGAGGTAATGGGTGGGTTGGCTTTGATCAGAATGGGTCGGTGGTCTGCTGGGAAGGTGTTGGATTGTCATGTTTGGGAATTCAGTGGCCTAAGTGGTATTGGCAAGTACATGGTCAAGTCTTACTAAGGTAGTGCCTTGACGCCACGTGAATTGTGGACCTGCATAACCAAGATCAATGAGCCCGTTAAAGTTAATAAAAGATTTGAAGGACTTACATCCTCCATTTCTCCTTTGGGCTCCGCCTTTCCTGTCGGTGGCTTCCAATGTGGCATTGAAATCCCCTGCTAGGAGCCAAGGGGAATCATGGTTCGACATCATTGTAGTGAGGTCCTGCCACAAGAGTTCTTTACACGTAGGATTGGGGATACCATAAACTGCTGTGAGTAGGAACTCCATCTCATTGGATTCTTCCCTGATGATAGTACGGATAGATTGTCTGTGATTAGCAAGCACTTGATCTTTACTCGTTCAGTAAACCATCAATTGTTTCCTCCGTTAAGCAATCTCTCAAGAAATGAAACTTCACATCTATGTGTTTTTGTCTTCCATGCAAAATTGGATTTTTTGAACACTTTATTGCCAAAGGTTGGTCCTTGTTGTGTGAACTGTATCTCTGCAAGTATTGTAACACATCTTCTATATTTCAGTGAAAGAGAATTTATAGTTATTGGAGACCTTAATTAGAATAACTGTACATGCTGGAATCATTTTTTTTATATTACACCAATGGGGCTCTGATGTTATGGTTGAGCTTTCATGTTTTCCATAAAATCATGACTAAAATGACATTAGGGTCTGAAATATACGTTCATTGAGTCATGGGATTGTTTTTGTGCCCTTTAGCTGAAAATAGCTAGACATTGCTTGTTTTATAATAGTTGATAGTTCTTAATTAGACAAGTAAGTCACTGATCCAACAACTCCTGCTTGACAAGTCTTGTATGGATGTTATGCTGACTGAATAATTAAATTTCCAGTCAGCCTTAGTCATTTGAGTGCAACATATCTTTAATGGTTGGATTTTTCTGTGCAATGAATGATGTAATCAATGTTCAAAATTAAGGCAGTAAAGCATTACAAGCAGTGATTTTGAAATAAATTTTCCTTCGATTGTCTCAGATCTCATTTTTCTTAACTTCTCACCCTAGGGAAATGAGGATGGAAGAGGAAAGAATTGAGGCTGAGAAAAGACGGGTAATTTGTCCTATTCCTCATATTATTATTCAGCAGAACTTTTCTTGTGGTTGTTCACAGCAAAGCTTGCCATTAGTTTGGAGCAGGAGGTAAGGAATGCTATGCTATTAAGTTTTACATAGAAACCTTGCATCAAGGGCTGAAACTGTTTCATATAGCAGATTGCTGACCATAAAGTTTTTTGAACAGTTATCCTTTTAACCGTCCTGCCTTCTTCAATGTGTCCACTTCCTATTTTCCTTTTATTTTGGTCTGATTTTCAGGCGACATATCTTATTTTTCTCTAAAATTGTTACCATAGGTTTTTTTTTTTTTCCTACTTTGTTTTCATAGATGCTACATGTTATCTAAGTTCATTGTTCTGCAGGTAAAAGAAGAGGCACAGCAGCTTGCTCTAATTTTTGAAACTGTTGGAGCTTTTAAGGTGAAGCGTAAAGGTGGCAAAGGAAAACAAATTTTTGGAAGGTGAGCTTTGACCAGTGCCATAATGAGCAGTCAACTTATGCCCTCAAACTCCAGTCTTCTCTGTGTCTAATTTATAATTTTTTTTTTTTAATTTTCTTAGTGTTACAGCTCAAGATCTTGTTGATATAATCAAGGCGCAGCTTCAGAGGTACAACAGTCTTCCTGATGTATAGAAATCTTTCTGAAAATTTTGCACAAATTATCTGGAAATTTTCTAAAAAGAAATCCTTGAAGTGATGTTACTTAGAGAGCATATGATTGGTTATAAATTTCTAAGCAGTTCATTGTCCACATGCTACACGATCATCCTAGTTCTTGGGATCTGTAGTTGTCTTGAAGATTTCTGGGTAGTTTATGATTCTATATTCACTGCTTCATCTGTCTTGATCTTGTAGTTGACGATACTTTAAGCATATTTTTCTTTGACAATATGAATTGATATTTCATGTTTTGTTGTCTGTTTGGTTCATTCCTATTTCATTTTGTGTCATTACTCTTCAGGGAGGTGGACAAGAAAATTGTTGCTCTTCCAGAGATACGGGAAACAGGAGAGTATATTGCAGAGTTAAAGCTTCATCCTGAAGTTACGGCTAGAGTTCGGTTGAATGTTTTTGCTAACTAAGCACAGGCCTATTTTGGAATTTCATCTGCAAGTGCTAGGTACATATCCATCCAATGTTAATAAATCTTTTGGGGTTGAGTGCTTTTTTACTCATGTCCAGATGCTCTAACTGAGGAAGGGAACTCATGCTTTTTTTTTTTTTGGTTCATCTCCCTCATTTTCCTCAAGGTATGTTTGGATTGAGGAGAATGGAGGAGAAGGGAAGGTTTCATCATGACGTTTTTCTTTCCTTCCTTTTCCTTTATTCTCCTTAATCCAGACATACTCTAAATGTCATATCATTTTCAGGACAATTCTTTTAAAATTACTACTGTTCTGATGGTAAAATATACTTTTCCGGTCCCTCATTGGCATAGTGAACATAAACACAAACTTTTTGGTCTACAAAGGACCGTAACTTTTTTCCTGTGTCTTGGTTCAATTCCTAAATTTAAATTAAATTGAGAAAATATCTTAATACATTTGAGTGCCACTTATAAGCGATTAACTCTTATCAAGATGGTTCCAGTATCAAAATGGTTGACCCTTGACAATGAATGAGTAGTGTTTGTTGCAGTAGAGGAAAATCTCCTTGCCTATTTCTTTGTATGTGAATTGAAGATTATGCTTCAGCAGCAGCCCTTGCAATGAAGTCTAAAAATACGTTGGAATCCAATAATTTGCTTAGTATGGTGTTTGATGCAGATTCTGATTGATTTGGAGATGCATATTGGAGGCCAACAAATATGCTGAAACCGACTAATCGAGCTCGTGTATTCTAGCAGCGTTGTTTATATACATTCTGTGTGCCTTCATGTAAATTTTTTGCTGGGCCCTTCGAAACAAATTCCTGTTTTGGAGTTTAAAAGATACAATTTCATAAATTGCGAACACACAGAAGAGGAACCTGAAAGAACAGGGCATTTTGTTATAGTCTTAAAATAAATCTGGTGGCAAACTAGAGAAGGATATGACAACTAGTGAATGGGGTGAAAGTGCGAGATTTTTAACAGATATAACACTGGTGATGAACCTTGATGTCAGATGTAGTTCTCAGTTTTCTTCGGTATACGGGGTTTCCAAAATTTACACCCGATTACTGATTGATCCGTAACATGAGATGTTAAATGACCTAGTTAATCAAAGTTTATAATTTCTTATTAAATTATTCTCATAAAATAAAGCAAATGCTGTTTACAATTGAGTTCTTTACATGTAACTTGTGAGGATTAACTTGTTGGATGGTCAATTAATAAGTGGGTGTGTATCTTATCTTGTGGAGAATTTGTTGGAATACTGATTTGGTCCACAGATCGATAACTAGCTGAAGAAGCAATTTACATGCTTGCCTCTTTTTCTCACTGGTTAACGGCGGATTACATGGCGGGATATAAATATCCTTTTAATTTTTCCTTCTTCAATTACTGTCGCTGGTGAAAGATTGATCTGGAAATCAGATCCTTGCCCCTACCTACAAAGGACTGGGCCGGTTAAATGAATATATCTTGAAAAAGCATGGGCATAAATGTAGGCTACATAGGGCACCACGCTGTTGTCAGGTCATGCAACAGTTGAAACAATGCTGCCACGTGTTAATATCCACAATTATTAGCTTTGACATGGAAAAGCCAACCAAACCCAAACCAGTGAATAAGTAGATTTTAGGTAGCCATATTGTACCAAAGTAAGAACTACCACTGATCATGAGATAAGGAGGAAGCTAATGAAAATGAGAGATCCACATTAATTAATCGGTCACCGCATACCAAACCCAATAGATATTGTTAATGGTTAGGTTGTGTTGATTTGGAGCCATACTCTGTGGATCAATACAAGGCTTAGCAATTTCTTTGGTGGAATCGAAATTTGTAGAGCAGTATTTACCCAAATAGAAAGGCTGGCCAGTGCCTACTTTGTTGGGCATATATAACTCATGGGGAGGCTGGCACGTAGTAATGATATCTATAGGACAATAAGCCACACAGTAAACCAACTCAGGCATTTGAGGCATTTGTCTCTATCAACAAACCGTGACCAGTGCCACCACAACACTTGCAAGCAAACAGGAAAACAACTACATACATGCTGCCCGTTTATTTGTTTGTTCATATCAGTTTTCCTTCACGAGTAATTAAAACTAAAGGCTATTCACAGCCTTTCCAGCTGTGGAGTTTGGAAAGCACGCCATGCCTCTAATCTACATTTGTCATATTTTTCTGGAAGACTAACCCTCAGTATCACTCAAACCTTCCTCTTCCTTTTCCTTTAAATGACTCCCACATCTTGGCACCCCATATGCCCTTGTCTCTTCTTCTTTGACCATTTGGACCAAACAAAGCTTTTTAAATACACACAGCCTTATTACTTGGCTTGGGTTGATTAATTAGGTGTCGTTTACTACGGCAATAAGTGTGATCAATAATCTGAAGTTGACTAATGGCACATTTGGATTTGGATGTTTAAATATATATATATATATATATATAGAGAGAGAGAGAGAGAGAGAATTACTCTCATATTTTGACAGATTTCAAAATCCTCAATTTGGTGCTCCAAAGTTTAAACCTCTCATCCCAATAACTTTTCCTTAATTAATTTAATCCCTCCATTGCTTAGACTATGTAAATTTAACTTAGTTATTGACAAGCTTAGCAAAATCCTTATGTTTCCATTAAAAAAACGAAGTGATTATATTTCATATATACCTAGAGAAGTAGAAAAAAAATACAAAAAATTCTTGGACTATTAATTGAACAAAATAAATAAACTTGGCATTCTTTTAATTACATTATGTAGAGCTACATACTAACACAATAATCATATATGGTATTAAATCAGGTTAATAACTAGGTTGAATTTATGTCAATTTAATAGTGCAATGGAACTAAATTAATGGGGGATAAAATGCCGTAGATGACTTAAATTACGAGTTTTGTATTGTTTGGATAAAAAATAAATTATTCGGGGGAGAAAAGGGGGAATTACATATGGATTAGAAAATGTAGGATGGGAAGAAATTAAGTAGGATGTGCGTTTTAGAAAAGAAGGAAATTAAAGAACAGGGGGATAAGCACGGAATTAGTGGGAGTTGCTTGTTGAGAGGATAATAATAGATAGCTAAGCTAAGCATATTATGTATTATAAAAGGAGAGAATAATTAATGATAGGTTAGACGACACGAAGGGAACCTCCCCCTAACTACATGTGCTAATGTCAAATTAAAGACCCCCCCCCTCTCTCTCTCTTATTTTCTTATGCCTTCGGACACCTCACGCAATGTATGTGTGCCCACATGCTTTGCTTACCAGCATTCACCTTAACCTCCACATTTAGCTACCCTTACTTTACATTACATCCCCATATCTAACTTCCTAATCCATCCATCCATCCATCCATCTCTACCCTCCATCACCACTTTAAAAACTCTCTCTCTCTCTCTCTCTCTCCATCTCCTCACCTTAATTAATTACGTTTGATCTCACTCTGGAAGGGAGAGGGCGATTCAAATGGAAATTTTGTTATATATGGAACGGAATTACGTACACAAATAAGGGTTGAAGTCGATAATATATCCCGATATATAGAGTGAGTGAGATAGCGAGAGTATGGGTGCGTTCGTGATGGCTCTAAAACACTGGTTGTAGTGGCCCCTACTATGTATAAATCTCAATCCATCCCCCCAAAGAAAAAACAATGCCTATGGCCTCAGCCTCAAGACTTAGCAGTATCTTTATTGGAAGCATCAACTTTGTATGGCTGCAACTCCCGCCAGATAATCCCAATGCTACTTACTTCATCTGATAAAACCAAAGAACAAAGTCCAACATCCATCATAATTTCTTCTTTTAAAATATATATATATATATATATATACACATTTAAAATGAAACACCCATGACCGATGGCTTGCAAAATAAGATTGAGTAGAAGTGTCAGGCTGTCAGTGTTGGTTCATTAGGTGAAACTGTTACGGTTAAAGGTGAAAGAAAAGAGGTAGAATAATATGGTACTATAAATTATCAGAAAAACAAATATATAATTAAAGCATATATGCTAGCCAGTAGCAATTATGTGAGAGATAGATAGATATAGAGAGCCATATAGAAAATGAAAGATATATACAGGTGAGCATATGGCATGCAGTGGCATTTATATATCAGCCTTAGCATGATATAATCCTTTATTCTGTGCATTAAATGGAATAGTGTGAGCGTGAGAGTGTGGGTGAGGGAAGAAAGAGACGCACAGAGAGAGAGATCGATCTTTTAGCTTTATTATAATAATCAAAAGCACACAAAAGGAACCTAATCCACGACTTTTGGTTGTGGTGGTGGTGCTGCCAAACCCTAGCTACCCATGATGCCCTCTCGCTAATCTCTCTCTCTCTCTGTCACATTTCCACATCGCTCTCTCTCTTTCTCTCGTTAAAGAAACAACAACACACTAGCACTATACAACTCCATCCATTCCATGTACACCCAAAATTAAATAAATACAAAAGAATATAACAGAAAAGATGCCCTATCACTCCCTCACTTTTCGTGAATGAAAGGCAACCATGAACACTAGCCACTTACTTACTCAAAGTATTCCGCTCGATCCACTTCAACAATGGCAGATTGTCAAAATATATGGGAATTATTAAAATTATAAAAACCAAAGAATATGCATTATTAATTACCAATATATTTGTAAATTAAAAATAACGCTAATTAATAATTCACAATATTCATCCATCATTGATCCCAATTAATAATAGCTCCAACTTGTTTCTCTCCAATTTCTGCTCAATTCCCTTCCCACACCCTGGCCTAATAATGGCAGTCCACCAAAGACGGAGCAGACAGCACCAATGGCTTCTGTTTTGGCATAAACTCAAACTTGGAATCCCTGAGATCCTCTTCCGGCGCCGGAAGGTTTAGATCCCACGCTAGAATTCTCGGCTTCACTTCCACGGTTGTGTTGTCGGGGACGTTATAACTTGTTGTTTCATTGCCCACCGCCTGAGGAGCGCCAGTGGTCGTGGATGCCCTATGCCTCCTCATGTGGCCGCCCAATGCTTGCCCCGATGTGAATTCTGACCCGCATATTGAACACTCGTGAATCTTCGCCTTGTTGCTTGGGACAACTCCACTAATATTACTGCCTAATTGAAGCGAAATTTGGGGGCTACTTTTTATTTCAACTTCTTCAATCTCATAACTGTTGATGAGTTGCGGCGGTGGCAGTTTTTTCTCCTCTAACGTCAGTTTAGGCTTTTTGTGGCTCGCCCTGTGCCCACCCAACGCTTGAAACGAGGGAAAGCTTCGGTTACACGTTTTGCACTCATACACATACAAGCCAATTTTGGCGTCACCGGTGGAGGCGGTGGGCATGTCGAGGAATCTCCGGCTGCCACCTTGACCTCGTTCTGTCCTGAAAGCTTGAGATTGGGGTTGAGGCTTACGATTATGATGAGAATAATCCCCACTTTGAGCCAAGAGAATCAAGCAGTTAGCCATGTCTTCCTCATCCTCAGTGTTCTCATAATTATGAGTGGTTGTGGTGGACGAAATCGAGCCATAATCTCCACCGGCGCTGACGTGTTCCCCGGAGACGCTGGAGGAGGAGCTAGAAGTCATGGTGGTAATAACTGCACAAGGCGAGAAGGGCTTCTGCCTCTTGGTGCGCTTGCCCTTGGCGATGGGGGTGACAGTCGCATCGTTATTAAACGGCCCCTCAAACTCCAATTCCTCCATGCCTTCCATACTACACGGAGACGAAAGAGACTTATAATATATAGATATGTAATGTAAGTGTGTGTGTGCGGGCAGAGAGAGAGAGAGAGAAGGTATGAGAGAAGTGAGAAGAAAAGGTGATGAGTGAAGAGTTATATATATATGGGAATGGGAGAGGGGTCCTAGAAGCCGTCTGCTCCTCATTGTCATATATAACAGCTAACTCGGAAATAGTCTGTCACCCCTCAAAATCTTCCTTGCGTTTCCAACCTTGGAAGTGTTACTAACAAGGAAACTTCTCACGCGCTTTCAGTTTCCCCTCAGCCTCACGCTTCAATCGTAACCACACTTTTCGCTCTCTTACTATTAGTACTATTTTATTTCCTCTCTCTGGGTTTGGTTGGGTGTCAGTACCTCCCTCCCTCTCCCCAACCCCCCCCCCCCCCGGCTTAGTCGTCCATTTTGATTCACTCATATCTTAACTAATCTTGCTTTGCATTTATTTGGTAATATTGAAATTCAGGAAGATTAAGAATTAATATTAAGAGTTTAAGAGTAGAGGCGCATGCGAGTGAGCAAAGATTAGCGTCTACTTAGACTGTGCAAAAAAAAAAAAGGAACTTAGGTTAGAATTAGAGATGAAGATTAGTGGCAGATGGTAACTGCTAAAGTGGAAAAGTGTGGGGAGAGTTTTTAAACTAAAAGGAGTTCAAGAAAGGTTGGTGTTAACGTTCTGAGTCGGTTTCACTTTTTTAATCTCCCCCCCCTAATTTTCCAACAACGTATAATAAGCCAACCAGAGGGAGATGTGGATAAAAATTGACACAACCACCATTAAAGCAAAGAAGCGTAGTGCACGTCAAAACATATCACCCCTCTCATTCACTCCATTTCTGTTTATTAAACAAATGTACTAATCCAATTTCAACGATTAGAGAAGTAAAGCCCTTTAATCTTTTAGGGAAAAAAAATATAAACTTTATAAATTTTTGTTTCGGTTTTATATATATGTATGTATGTTAATAGTGTTGTGTGTGTGTGTGTGTATAGAAGATAAGGCAGCAAGTGAGGAGTCCAAGGAGAAAAGAAAGGGACAATTGAGGAATGTCAAGTATAGGATTCGGTTAAGGAGGGTATGTGTAGATTGCAAGTATATGACATAAGCACTTTAATTAGGATAGTTCCTCCTGAAGGGTGCTTATGCTTATGCTTATTCATATCATCTGCTTGCAGCTCATCTGTCATAATAATTAATTATTACTAAACTATGCTAATGATTTCATGTCTCTCAGTATGGGGTGCTTTTGAAAATTAATTTACAACTAATCATCATCGCTTTGATTTAGCTTGTAAACTAGTCTTGCTTTGTTTGTTTCACTGGCTTCCCACTCATTAGGTGCAAGAATACACACCTCTCCTGCTTGCGACTTACTTAATTGTCATATAATTAACCAATTAATCATCCAAGATTATCATTAATCCCTGTAAATAAATCCAATTAACATGCCCAAATCACCATTAATTAGTTGTCACTTGTAAAAAATTAAAAAAGGACCAACCCACCACGTGATGCATGCTATACATCTTAAATATATTTGATGATGGGTGAATGTGATACTGATACATGTGTACATTGTTATGATGTTACTGGTAGAGATGATAGGAGACAGATATATATTTAGGTATTAATTCATTCTAATGCGTATGGTCCTAAGTGTAATTTAATTAATTCATCATAGACTTAATCCTCCCGCTTACTGACTACCGATCAATTTGAAAGCGCCCAAGAATCATGCCATTCTTGGTTGGTCCAAATTAATCAATTACTCTTCAGATCTGTTAATTAATTGTATTTGTAATTAAGTTCTATATTCCCATATATAGTATGTGTAAACTAATCTTTGAGGCAAAATCGTCTAAACGCATCCCATATATATTCAGGCTCATGTAACTGGACCTCTGAAATTGGACATTGACTTGGAGAAACAAAATCTTGACAGTATCATGATGAAGATCAATTGGGATAGTTAAAGATATATGAATTGAAAATTAAAAAAAAAAATTGGAAACCACCAAGTTGTCATTCAAACTTACTCTGGGTCACGTCTTTTTGTTTTAGAATCTTTCTACATATCAATCTGTGTACGCTACCCTCATATTCCTTCCGTAGGTGTGTAACATATACAATCGAACCAAACAAATTGAGTTCTAGAATTAATGGTTGAAGATTATCCTTATCCAATGGATTGGGTTTATGTATGTGTAAGAGACAAGACATGCATTCAATTCGATCGTGGTTTCTCTGGAAAATCTTCAACTTTATTTAACCAAGTCAACTACTCTCTCCCGTTCGTTTATATTATAGGGTGCTTTGTATAATAAGTTTTTAGTCCAAAATATAAGATGTTAGATATTTTTCTTCTTATTTTACCCATGTCTTTAATTCTTTGTTACTTCTCATTTATAATTCTACAATGATAATAGAATAAAGTATTTAATAAAAATAAAATAGGAAATATTGATACTTTTTACATTGACTTTAAGTGAAAAAGTAATTTTCTTAATATGCGTGTAATTGATACAAAATATTTTATAATGTGGATCGAAGGAAGTATATATATATGTTTTTTTTTTAAATCTGTTCTCCATGGGACATATTTTTGAAAAATTAAAATTTTAAAATATAAGTCATTTTGTGAAATCTATACCACATTTAATATTTATTTTCTATTTTTATCTTTTTTGAGAATACTTAAAAGAGTTATGATGGAGAGAGATACAAGAGTAATTTTGGAAAGTTACAGTAATTTTTAAAAATATTAAGGCTTCCAACTAATTTTTTAATTATATATAAAATAAATAAATATGACTTATAATAGAGAGTAATATGAAAAAAATGAAGTTGAGAGTTGAGATGGAGCAATTAATGATGGGAATTGAGGAAGGCCATGGCTATATACATAATTAGAAGTTGGTAATTTACATTAATGAATTGGTCTGTGTTAGCAGCCATGCATATATTTAAGCGTGTGCTGGTGCTACCTAACCCGACACATTTTTATGTTATCTCCGGATGTGTTGTATACATCTGTCACTATGCGAAGAAACAAAATGGAAGATAAATAAACATTACCCCTGCTGCGACAATCATGCATAGCTCATAATAAATATGTAATTAATTAAGCAAATTAAGTCCAAACCAAGTGACATTATTTGGAGAAAAGTTTTGTGCCGATGCATTTGCTATAATGCAAATTAATTAAATTGGAGTACATGTGTGGGAGTGATGAAGATCGGATTGTTGAGGCAACATCTCAATTGAGAGACAAGCAAAGGAGGGAGAGGGAAGGTTCAATGAACAGAGACTTTTTAAGTTTTTTGCTGCAGAATGAAAAGAAGAGATTCTTAGCGTAGCAAATAATAAAACAAAATTGGGGGGAAAGTAAAGCTGTGTTGTGTGAGGCACGTAATGATCGTTGATGAGAATGAGATAGGATTGGATTTGCCGCGCCATTTAATTTCCTGCCTTATAGCGCCAATTGCTATATAACTGCTTTCGCCCTCTTTTGGTATTCCCAACCTCAACCCCCGGCCGGCCCTCTACATATATTTTAATATCTTTTGGAAAAAAGGGGAAGAAACAGGAAAATGTTTATACTCCCCCATTCTTCTTTAATATAAGGGGCAATTGGTGGAATTTTCGTGTTTCAAAATATAAAAGATACATAGGATTTATTTGGTGTATTTAATGACTTTTTTCTCAAAATATTTCTAATTAAAATAGTATATTTTTAATATAAATTATTTATATTAATTACATGATGAAAGAATTATTAACATTAAATGAGTATATTTTTAAAAATTATTTTATATTTCTGATAAATTTATTTTTTTTTATCCATATAATTTTATTTTTTATTTTTTATATTAAAAAACAGACGAAGAATATTAGAAGGCTAGCCGGTGGAGAGAGACAGCATTCTTGCTTTTTCACCCCCTTTTGCGTTCAGTTTTTTAGATAATAAATGTGACTATATATAGTATCTATACAACCTTTTGCATTCAACTTCTTGCTCAAAGACGTAACTTCCAATGAACTTCTGTTACTATTTCTTATGCTTACATTTATTCTTTCCAAGAATTAAAATGCACAGTTTTTGTCACCCAATGGTGCTTGCGTCAATTCCATGCTTTACTAGACAGAAAATTTTTTTTTGAGTCGTCCACTATATTCGTCCTTCACCAAGTTACTCCCTCAGTCTCCAATGTAACTTGATCCAAAATGTAGAGTAAAATATATATGTGAATTCAATTGTGTGATACATTTAATTTTTTCCAATGCTGCTCCTTAATTAATTTACAGTAAGAAAAAAAATAGTAGTGAATCTTTAATCATATGGTGAGTTTTGAGACATTAAATGGAACTATGGAAGTCTTTTCTGAAAGAAAATTTTCCTTCTTATGTGTAAAATATGTATTTGTTCCTTACATGAGAGAGATTGCAGGGAGTAGTTATTAAGAATTTATTATTATTAATTTAATTTATATTATTTTTAAGACAAATTTAAGTCAATGACCTATTGTTTATGTATCTAGTTAAATAAAAAGTAAAATTATGTGTTTTATGAAATATCATAATTCAATTAATAACAGTGTGTAAAGTTTTAAAATAATAGTAATAATAAAAATCAACATGACATTAATTATTGAAAGACAAAAGCAACAATATAATATTAAAAAAAGCGTGAGATTACGGAACCCCTGGATCACTAATACAATAAAGATTAAACAATCAAAGGGTCAAAAGTTGATCTCACGTAAGATGTGACATCATGGTACCCTTAGTATAGTTAACTGATTAGGTGATAAGGATTGGTCAATAATGTCCTTTATTTTTTTTTATTTTTTTTGTCAGAATAAGAAAAAGGTACAAATTTATGGTTATGGTGTAAGGATTTCATAAAATTTCATAAATTATATTTTTAATAAAAATGAGTCGTTAATTATTTGTATGATCCATATTGAATTAATGATAAGGAGTCCAATTCATTAAAAGAATGATAAATATTATCTCTGGTTATTAATATAAGATAAATTTTACTGAATCACATGAATTAAGAATGAGAGTTAAAGTTAATTAATTATCTTATTTTTTTAAAAAATTTTAACAGTTTTTTAAAATTATTTTTATCTAATTTTTTTAATATATTAAATAAAAATATTTTTTAATTATATAATAAATACTATTTATATATTATAAAAAATTTTATATTTAAAATTAAGATAAAAAATTCTATAATTAAAACCATAAATAGTTTTGAATTGAATTAATATGATGAATTAATTTTTTTTTAATTATATATGGATGAAATTAGTGACGTCAGAGATTCCTTGGTGAAATGACTTAATTATAGAAGTAAATAATAATTGAGGGAATGGTTGAGATGAAAAGGAGTGGGGACTAGGGGCCGGGGCTACGTGTGTGAGAAGCTAATATGTTGTGTTGTGTGGCGGTATTAAAGGGAAACAGCGACTAATTAGTAAGAACACAAGACGGAGAGGGGGATGGGGCAGGCACTAGCAGCAATAGCAGCGGCAGCAAGTAAAGTAGCAATTAGCTTCGCTAGCAAAGACAGTGAAGTTAGCAAGCGAACTTAATAGTTATACTCCACCTCCACTTTCTGACGTCACCCAATTGGGACCCACCACACCCCACAACCTTAAGCTTCTCAACCACTCATCAGAATAACCCCCAACTTGGTTGCATCTCAAGCACCTCATTTCATTTCACAGCGCTCTCTCTGTCTCTCTCTCTCTCTCTCTCTCTCTCTCTCTCTCTATATATATATATATATATATGTATGTATGTATAACTTATTGTTATATTTTCCATCCTTTTTTTATAATTAAAACACTTTTTAACTGTTTCATATATAGATTAAGAAAAAAAGTTTTAAGTAGTTATTATTCCTTTTTTTTTTTAAATTAAAATTGTCATTATTTTCCCAGAATGCCCTAATTAAATTTATTAAAAGTAACTAATCTATCTTGATGAATCCACTTTTTAAATTTTAAAATTTGAAATTAATATCAACAAACCAGCTTCCAATATAAATGCAATTGTGAAAAGAAAAAACTTAATACCTGATACATTTTACAATATGACTTATATTTGAAAACATAAAAACTTTTTAAAAATGTAATAAGGATATAAGGTAGGACTTTTCAAGGAATATCCAAACGCTTTTTTCTTGTTTAATTTCCTTATTTTTTTTGTTTGGTCCTCAGCCATCCAACTGCCATTTCATTACCACACATAACTTTCATATTATCCATATCTCATCACACAACCCAAGACAGTGACCCCCCTCTTCCAATTTTTTTTTTGTCAAAGTAATTAACCACTCCATTTTCTTTCTGGGAAAATTCTCATTTCGCTCCCATAGTTTCCCCCGTTCCTTGTTCTCTCTCTCCGAGATAACGAGAAATTAAGATGCCGTCTTAATGATTCAAAGCACGGTTTTGTCTCGTGAAAGATGCTTTTGAGTAACATGAGGTTCTCTGCACTCTGCGGGCAGGCAATGGGTTTTCAATTTGCTAAGAATACTTTAATGAAAAGGTGGGTTGATTAGATTAGAGGTCTTACTTACAATTATTAAACAGTGAGACTTTTAATTTGGAGTTAATTAAATTAATGGAAAGGTCAGGCACTGGAAAGAACATAATTATACGCACGAAAGGGAAATTAATTGAGATCGAAGATGATGAGGGTAAAAGGGTGTGGCAATTATATACTCGCTAGGCACTACTGGAACAGGTGGAATGAGGTTGGGATTGCTTCATAAGGCCACCATACCAAAAAAACTACTAGTAATCCTAAACACTCACTCCACCTCTAATACGTACGTTGATATGTATATATATATATATATATAGAGAGAGAGAGAGAGAGAGAGAGAGGATTGTTGGGGTTCCAGACAAAGTGGTTCGTTGCAACTAAGCACCACCTATTTACACTATTAACAAATTTGTCAGTGCAGCAACAATTGACTTTCGCAACTGATCTTTTAAATATTCGTCTACTAATCAATTGAGACACACACACGCACGCACAATATTATCCCCAACAGCGTCAGTTATTAATGATATTGTGTTTTCACTAAGTCGTACAACCTACACTTAAATATAGGACAAACAAAAAACAGTGTGATTCCCCTCTTATAGATAGTGGTGAAGACAAATTGGACTCTGGTATTGTGAGAGAGTTCGGACAAGAGCATTTCTTCCCCTGTATTTACGCATTTCTCTGTGCATGTAGTAAGAGAGAGAGAGAGAGAGAAGAAATTTAGCGGAATTAAAAGTGGCCATTTAGTTGGTATATAATATATAATTTGATCGTGATGGTCTCATTTCCCCTTTCCTGGCATGGCATCGAGTAATGTCTGCGGTGCAACGATTTTTTTTTTTTTTTTGGGTGTGATTGAAGATGAACATGTGTGAGTGTGAATTACGCAAGACAATCGCTATTGTAATTTTCAGTTGATGTCATGTGCAAGCGCAGCAAAGATAAGACTAGCAAAAGAGACAGTGCCTTACGCCACCAATTGAGGCAGCACAGGCATGAACCTAGCTTTTCTTTCAACCCAAATAACCATAAACAATTCAATTTTCCAATCAAAGTTGTAACAAAAAGAAGAACTAAATATTTCACCAAAAAATAAATAAATATCCCTCAATTAAAATAAAAATAAAAAAACGAGGCCGCAATCGCTCCTCATACATACCTCAAAATAAAAAAATAATAAAAGGAAAACCACTAAAGAATATTTTCTTACATCTTTAATATAAAACAATTTTAATCAAATGATACTGATTAAGAATGAGAATTAAAATTAGTTAACTATTTTTTTTTTCAAAGATCAAGGTATTTTTTTAAAAATTATCCTTATTTAATTTCTCTATTTTTCTCTAGGATAATTTAAATGGAGATATTTTTTGAAAATGTATAATAAATACTACTTCATATTCTGAAAAGGGTTTTATATATAAAATCAAGATAATAAGTCCTACATTTAAGACCAAAGGAAGTAACACACTTCCTCTATTTATAAATATAAGACACATTATAGAAGTATTATTTGATTCTAAATATAAGGTACTTTATAGTATTCTCAATACATTAATTTTTTTTTCCTTTCATACTCCTCATCTATAATTAATAATTAAGAGATAAATGATATAAAAAGTATAAGAAATAATGCAATTAATAAAGATAAATAGTAAAAAATATTGGTATTTCTTGACAAATGCAATGATTTAACTCCTTTTCTTAATATGTGTGAGGCAATACCTTATATTTAAAACTAGAGAGAATATACACAAACAAATAAACAAACAAACACAGGCGGGGTTTTGACATGGAATAAGAATAGTAATCAGTGGTAGTTAGGAAGTGAGGTGGAGTGGTGCTAGCTAGAGGGACTACCTTTTGTTGGTATGGTTAGGATGGAGAGCCACTCAATAATAATAATAATAATAATAGAGTGGAATTTGCACACCGAAACCAACAAAATTAAATTGCAAGGGTGAAGACAAGGTGGTCACGGGTCAGCAAAAGACCCTTACCCTTTCTCTCTGCAAGTGTGACCATGACTTATTGCCCACTCTCAACCTTTCATTAACTTTACCCTTTTCACCCTCTTTTCCTACTCTTACTTTCATTTCTCACGCTTACCTCGTGATCAATTAAAATCCCACCCCACCTTTTCCCATCTCCCAAACCAATTCCCACTTGATCATTATCACTATTCGCACACACACACGGCTTGTATGTTATTCTAAACCAAGTTGTAGCCTGAATTACTTAGCAACAACACCACACAGCTATATTTTCTTTATATATTTTGATCCATTTAGGTGATCCTTATGAGCTTATTTATTTTAGAGTTGAAAGGAGCCATGAATCACTGTCATGTGGAAGGAGTAAAGAAAGAGTACAATCTGGTAAGTGCCTAATCGCAAGTTGCTTCCGTTGTAAGCTCAACTGCTAACCAGAAAAGGTTGTCACTGCCCAGAACAGTGATGAATCATAATGGACAATGTAGAAATGCCTTCACCCCACTTTCAACGTCACGTTTTTCCCTGCTAACAGCCACGATTCCCCAACTTGTCTGGGTATGATATGACAGACAAAAAATCCACACTTGTATATATTTAGTTTTCCGTGTCTAAAGCAAGTCACAATGCAATGTAACAAGACAGAATATACCGAAAATTAATATTGGATGCTCACAGCAAGAAAGCATGAATATGATAGAGATCTATTTTATTTTCTCCCTAAGTTATTTTAACTTAATTGTCGCGTGCTCCTTTCTTTTCATTGCCCCAGCTAAATTTTATATTTATTAAGTACCACGATAATACACAGACAGCAATAAAATAAACTGTCATCGCCGCAGGGACGTTGACACCATCTGATCATCCCCCAGACAGAGACTTAAGTCTGTGCCCTCTTCTATTTCTTTCGTTGGGTCATAACACTGATGGAGGCCCATTCTCTCTCTCTCTCTCTCTCTACACGAGGCCCATTCACTTTTGAAAGCCACCCCACTTTATTCTTAACATGTAAAAATTCATACACTAGTGAACCAAGTAATACAAACAGCTTTTACAAATGCTGGCAGGGCTTAGGCACCTCTCTGGTTTCAACCCGCTGTTGCACCACTACAGCTAACATGCAAGCACAATGGTATGTACTATGTGTTAGAGAATGTAATAAGATAAGATGAAGTCGTATGGTTGTGCGGTGGCCCATATGTTATAGTCAGGCAATATGATGAAGCGTTGTTACGAGTACATAACTCAGAATCTCAGGTGCATTGGCTTCAATCTTGAAGACTTGAATGAGGAGCTCCAGAATTTCAGGATTTGAGAACATGATTCTTGCCCCATGCACTATAAAGTCATCGTTTCTGCTATAAATGCTATATAATCTCAACGAAGACATCAGGTCATATAAAGAGTGATATAATTATTAGGATTTAAACGTTAAATTCATTCAAAGGCAGCCAACAAGGACCGCATGAGAAGTCAAATTTATTGCGGAGGACAAACCGCATAGCATTATAACAATCTGACAATGGATCAATACATGTCTTCGCCATTCAATTTCACACTCAGCTTCATAAGGACATCATGCCCCATAGTCTACAATACATGAGTGGCTAAGGTAAGCAAACAAACGATAAAATACCAAGACTGCTCCTAGGATATTGTCGCATTTAAACTGGAGTCAAACCGACCACGCCTGCAAGCAAGCATAGTATAATGCAAGATCAATTGATAGTGCATATCATATGACAATTATTAGTGTTGATGGCTAAAGGAAATCTAGACTACTCATTGCACTGTCAAAAAGAATCAGATGATTATTCAAGCTTGTAAATCTCTTATTTAAGAAATAAACAGAGTATTCAACCTAAAATTCTTTTTTAAACAATAGAGCAAGCATTTAAGCATGCCGCATTTAGCTTTCAGGCAGTTTTTTCATTGAACAGCAGTTGCATCATTGCAGCCTGCCGGTCTAAAATTATGCATGTGCTGATCCTCTATACTTGCACCAGCCACCATTGCTGTACGTGAGGAGGCACTTCTGCAAGAAAAAGAAAAAGAAAACCACGCTTGCTTGCTTCTGACTTATTTTAACGCTTTTTTTTTTTTTTGAAGTCATTGTGTGAGGAAATTGTTTAACATAAGTATTCAGCTTAGAACAACAAAGCAGCAGACAAAGCAAATGACAAACTTATATTTGAATGGAACAATTGAAGAATTTGAAAAAAGATAATAGAATATGAATTCATATATTTCTTACCACAAGCCAATCTTCCACCAGCATTTCCAGTGGTCAAACTAAGTTCATGTCCACCTATAAAAGTAAAAGTCATTGTAAATGAGAAAGTAAAAATGTTTCAGCTATGATTAACTCATTATAATACTCAACCTTCAATTTGCTAGAACAGTACCATAAATTTATTTATATTAAAAGCTTACAATAGAAATGTGAGGACTAATATATTAGCATGAAGATAAAAGGCCAATTGCATTTTCATGCCCTTCCTACCCCTCGATCAATAATTCATTGCACATTCATCTACTTTCTTCTATGACATTGAGACAGAAGAGATGGAGCTTGCAACAATAATTTCCTCTAAAGCAAAGATTTGTAAGGCAAATATAAATAAAAACCGAAAAAAGAAAAATGAAAAACTAACCTTTCCCAAGGTCATCCTCAAGCTCATGAACCACAAAGGCTCTTCCAACTATTGAACTGGGCCCACTAAGTGGTATCTGTATGTTTCAGGCACATGATTAGCTACAACCAAGGAGAAATACAGTAGTTCCTTCCACTATGATTCGGAAATCAATCACACAAATTAAGAACAAGGGCTGTAGAACATGTAAAGAAGACAGATATATAAAGAAAGAGCACCTGTTTATCTGTGATTGTTGCCTCTGCGATTCCTATGTTGCAAAGGAGATAAAATGGAACATGAACAGGTTAGTAAGGCAATTCAAGATACAAGGAGAAGAAAAAGAAGGAAAAATTGTATTTACCATCAGCATTAGCAACTATGTTTCCCAGGTCACCCGCATGACGGATTTCATCCTCAGGAGCACCATGTGTCATGTTATAAGGATTAAAATGTGCTCCTATATATATATATATATTAATATATATATGTCATTCGATAAGCAAAAATTATGACTTCATCAGTAAAACCATTAAAGAGAAGAAAACTGTGAGCCTAAGGGCGAAAAAGAAAGAAAGAAAGGTTAAGCTTTACCGGTTGAAATGCACCCATTTGTGGTATCACCATACTCATGCTGCAAGAAAAACAAGTGGCACAGGTTAAGAAAGTATTCTGAACAAGGGGTAAATTTGCAAAATCAGAAAAGACTCACTAGATGAAAACCATGAGGCCCTGGAGTAAGGCCAGCAACTCGTACATTAACTGTTGTTGGGCCTACACATCGCACAGAGGTATTTAGCAAGTTAAGAACTTCTGCTCCATGTAGGAGCACTCAGCCACTAAAGGAAACAATGGCAAATTATTGGAACAGATCAATACTAAAATTTAGACAGGAAAAAGAAAACAACTCAAACAGAATCCATTTGGAAGTACTGACTTAGCAGAGTTGACAGTCTTTATTTGTAACAGCGAACGAACCCAAATACAGGAATACTCTACTCTCATGTTTGACAGATATAATTGTTCACCAAGCCGTAAGGTTCAGAATGTACAATATATGAACAGGAATTGGCACTAACCCAATATATTATTTACTTAGCTCCAATCCTTTTTTAATCTCTTTTCGGCTACATTCACCTCATGCTGTTGTCCATCATAACATTTTGTATGGCATGGTAACAGGCTTATAGTATTTCTATATCAAAACAAGTTTTCAGTAGCATTTCACGTCCTGCGTTTCCATTGATTAAGAAGATAGCTTAAAAAAAGTAGTCGATATTTTTCTTCATTTTTTTTATCTTTAATCCTTCCTTACTGTGAATTTATAATTTTACAACAATAATAAAATGAAAATGGGAATATTATTACCTTTTACATTTATTTCTCGTGAAAAATAATCTTTTAATATGCGTATTATTGAAATAAAATTACTTATAATGTTGACACTATAACAGTATAAAATTTAAAAGCTCTCTTCGATCTCAGCTAGGATTAGCAAAGACGCAATGAAAGGGAAACTCAAAAGAATAGAACAAACCATCGTCTTCTTGGGTCAGCGTCACAACACCTTCGACAGCGGAATTGCCTTTGAGGATAGCAACCGCTTTCTTGGTAGCGGCGACGACGATGAGAGGCTTCGAGGAGGCGGCGGCAAGAGCTAGGGATTGAGAAGTTGGCTTGAGCTTGAGGGAGACGCCATGGAAAGAAGATTGAAGAGATGGGTTCTGATTTTCGAAAAGGGAAAGTTGAGGTTGAAGTGGCGAGGCGAACAGAACAGTGAGGGCCGCCATGGCAGGCAATGCAGCTTGCATTAGGCAAGAACGCAAAGAGATAATGCGACAAGCAGTCTCAAATCTCAATGTTGACTATGCAATGGAATTCCGATACATTTATCGACCTATCTGCCCTCTAGACCTCTCTGTTTGTCACGGTTGGTCAAATTTATATGGAGAGACCCCAACTTTTTGGTAATTTATTTACGTCAAATTTCACTTTTCAGTGTGTGTTATTGTGCAAAACGTAATGATGGTTTTCAATTATGGTTTTGCAAAAGATGTGTTTGGCTAAACACATATGAAATATAAATTAATTTTTTAAAAAATAAAAAATAGGTTAAAATATGATTTTGGAAAAGGAGGGGAAAAGTTATTTTTTCATTAACAAAACGTGGGTTTTAGAAAAGGAAAAACAAATTTATTCTATATTATATATCTAAAAGTATTTTTAATCCCTATCATTCAAATAGATTTTTTATCAAAACTTACTTTTACAAAAAAAATATCCAAATATAATAACTTCTAATAAACTTACTTTATCTAAACTTCATTTTTATAAATTTCATTTATCTTAACTTAATGGGCCTCAGTGTTTGACTTTTCATTTTGCACTTCTATTTTCTCTTTAAAACCCTTGGATGCCCCATAATTGGAAAGTAGCCACTTGCTATTCATTTGAGTTTGAAATGAATTTCACTGTTTTTTTTTTGTTTTGGGGGGGGGGGGGAAGAATTTCACTGTTTATGACAAAAACGATTTTTCTACATGAGTCAAATAAAAGGCAGCATGCCGCTGCTTTTAATCTCCGCCGTTCAATGCATCGTGAGGCAAAAAAACAGTCACATCGGTGATGCAAAAATCATTTCACCCTTCATTATGGATTAACAACTTCTTATCTTCCAACTTGAGATCCCATTTCCATCCTTGATGGAAGTTGTATTTGCAACGTGTTAAAGGCAGTACTGTTTCCATGGCATGCTATGATTATGATCATTCATTTCTTCCAGTCTTCATCGAGCTTAATCGAAGTGAAAGATCTTCCTGGGATTGAGTTGACTGTTACTTACACTTGGTTATGCATGGAAAATGAAATCCAAAATGTTAAGGCACATATATGGGTTAGTCAGGTACATTACTCGTTGGCCCAAAAAATATAAAGGCGATTCCTTGGATTGGAGCTTTCAATTTTGTCAATTAAAATTCTAAGCTATTGATTCAATGCATAAAAAAGCTCGAGAATTGAAATATGAAATTCTTTTTTGGTGTGCACAGCCTTATTCTATAGTACAGAGTGAATCATGTACTGGTTGACTTCACCAAAACAAAAATGTCTGTGTAGTGGGAGACATAAATGGATGGTGAGGATTTATCCATCATGGGTTGAGATGATTTTGATTTACTGTATAAAGTAGCTGCTTTTGGACCTCACGATGCATCAAACGGTGGAGATTAACAGCACTGTTTGCGTGTTGCTGTTTAACTTGTAAAAAGAGAAATCGTTTTTATTTATATATAATGGGCTGACATGGAAGACTTCAAGCTTATGTAAGGCATTGAATCAGAATAGATTGAGAGGTTCAACCTCAACACACTTACATAGAAAAACCAATAGATGCGCATACTATATTGTACATTAAGTCTCATTTGTGATATTGGGCATCGTTGTTTGGCTACACCTTCTTCATATGAGTTACAATAGCTCATTATATAGGACTTGGTGAATCATGAGATTTTACGCACTGTAGTTTTGTCTAAAGCATTAGGTTGATTTGTTCTTGTTTTATTTTTTATGGTTGCTTTCTTGTTATTTCAAGTATTGTATTTCTTGTGTGTGTGGGGGGGGGGGGGGTGTTTGACCCCCTATCCAAATTATATATATATATATATAATATGAGTGATTTGCTATAAGTTTTACATTTTATAATAATATTTATAATCAATAATTAATTTTAAAAATTACATAACTAAAAGCTTAACTTTTAAGTTTGAATCACAACAATAATTTACTTCTTTCATCCCTAAATATAGAATATTTTGTCTTAATATTAAATATATAATTTTTTTATAATATATAAGATAGTATTTATTATACATTTCTAAAAAATAACTCTATTTAATGTATTTGAAAAAAAAAGAGAAATAAATTAAATAATTTTTTTTTAAAATGTTATGAACTTGAAAAAATTAAAATAGTTAAATAATTTTAACTTCCATCCTTATTTCAAGTAATATTAAATCCAATTGAAGTAATGTTAGTTTCATTGATTTATTTTTTTTAAGTATCGCACTAATTAGGTGTGTTTTTTTGAGCCACAAGTTTATTTTGTTTTGATAATATTATTCGTTAATCATTAATATATATATATATATATATTTATAAATATTTATAAAGATTGAGAATAAAATAATTTATATTTTTTATTATATTAATAAATTATTAGTTAATAATAAATTAATATTTTCATTGTGGATCCTAAAATGTCTTCCTCCTTATTTTGTGTTTTGGGGGTGTTGGCCTCTGGAGTTGAGCGTTGGAGTTACATGACCCGACACGAACTGAGAGTCCACAACTTGAGATTGCATAGGAGAGCAGTTAATGCTGGTGGATTGAATTAGATTGCCCAAACCGCCAAACCCGACGCTGAAAGTCGTATAGCCAGTTGCGTCCTCTCCTCCGTGTTCATGGACGCATCAAAACCCTCCCAAGTTCGAGTCCTCATCCGTCCTCTTCCCTCTTCTAATCCTCCCACCACTACTTCAACTTCGTCCTCTCTACTTCCTTCTCCTCCTTCTCTTACCACTCCCATTCCCTCCTCAGTTCATTCTTCATCTTCGTCCTCAGCAGCTTCGTCTTCTTCTTCATCATCTGCTTCCCCATCGCTCCCTCGCTCTTCCGATGGGGTGGTGGTTGTTGGCTTCATTTCCCGAAGACCCGACGATTCCACTCAGCTCATCAATCGACTTATCGACTTCAATGTGTTCGGTTCCGGCAATCTAGATAAACGATTATGCGTCGAGGAAGAGGAAGTCAGAGACTGGTTCAAGTGGAGGAGAATTAGTTATTACCACGATGAGGAAAAGGGGATTTTATATTTGCAGTTTTGTTCTGCTAGCTGCCCGGCCATTGATGGGTTTACCGAGCCAGCACCGGGATTTGATTCGGTTGTGGAAGAGCACGAGTTCGGAGATCTTCAAGGAATGCTTTTTATGTTCTCTGTAAGTGAATCTTATATGGCATGCTATTTGGTACATTAGTCTGATTGTATCTCGGTATCTTATGGATATATTAAGATAGCAGAAGTCCAGTCTTCGACTTTTGATTAAACAGTTACTTAAGGGTTTGATAAATAACGTTCTTGAGTCTTGATTTAAGCTGTCACCTTAGGAAATTGACATGGATTAGACATCAACGACTGTTGAAGTTGGTATTGATCTAACAATGTGATTAAGTGAGGAAGTTCACGGAGAAATGATGTTGTTTCTTAATTACTTAGTAGCTGGAAGTTCTTTCCAGCAGTTGGTTGTAAGTGGTATAAAGAGAGGGGAGCTCTAGAGTAAAGTCAAGAGGGCTTTGCATTAATTTGGAATAGCAAGATTTGCGAAGTCATTATCTTGCATTTGTTAAAGGATAAATTGGGTCCAGCACGATTGAATTTCAAGACATGATTAACCTAAGCATTTCAGTATCTTGGTTCTATGGTTTAAATCCACAGTTGGATCAAATAGGAGAAATTCCTTCATTGACCTGCAGCTGTGTGAGTGAGCAATCTTATGTTCCCATAATTTTCTAAAATGAAACCTACAATTTGAAGCATAACAATTAAACTTTTTATCTGTCATACCCTGGCATCGCTTGTTATGAAGAGGGTTAAACTCTGGAGTTGAATATACAGTATCACCAGAAAAGACTCCATAAAATTGGAGTTTTGAGATAGGGTGGTTTCAGACTTTCAGTTTATATGCAGTTTGAATGCAAAAATGCTGTGGCAGTGGTACAAAGAGTAAGAAATCTCAAGTGGCAAAATCAAAGAGGAATTAAGACCAGAAATAAATTGGGGATAAAGAGTAGCAGAACCCTAGATCAGTACAAATGGTTATGCTTGCAATGAATTATCTCAACTCAATCAGGTTTAAGAATTATTGGACTTGGCTTGAGTGCAATTAGATGGTAATAACACATTAATATTATTATTATTATTATTATTATAATAATAATTATTATTATTATTAAGTTTCAAAGTTTACTTAATGAATAAATCTTGTTTTTCCTTATATTGTCTGTTAACTTGATTGTTATGTGGAACTATTGCATTTTAAGATCAGAAAATCAGTTAAAGAAAGAAGACAAGACCAACCTATATGATCCAGTGGGTTAGGAACTCTATACCTGGTGTTTTAGGTTCTTAACATATAGCACAGTGCATGTGAAGTTCTCTTTCAAAAAGAAATTTGTGCATATTAAGTGTAATTGACGGCTTAGAAATGCAGGTTTGCCATGTTATTATATATATTCAGGAGGGATCACACTTTGGTACTAAGATTTTAAGTAACTTTCGTGTGCTACAAGCAGCAAAGCATGCTATGGGTCCATTTGTAAGATCCCAAACTACAACACACACACCATCTAGACCATATTCCTCATCATTTTCACGACCCACCTCTTCAGCAAACAATGCATCTCCAGGTAGAGGTGGTGCTATCTCAAGCCGCAATGCCTCAGCCATTTCTCTCATGTCTGGTCTAGGTTCTTATACTTCTTTGTTTCCAGGACAATGCATACCTGTCACACTGTTTGTTTTTATTGATGAATTCTCCAATTTACCGAATTCCAACACTAATGTGGAGGACTCTTCAGATCCCTCCTCACTTAATCAGTCTTCTAGTTTGAGCAGTGTACCCAAGACAAACTTGCCTGCGAAGGTTTCTGGTTCGGTAGTTGTGCTGGCACGCCCTGCAAGCCGATCTGAAGTTGGATTCAGGAGAAAACTACTGTCTTCTCTTGAAGCTCAAATTCGTTTTCTGATTAAGAAATGCCGTACACTATCAGGTTCTGAATCAAGTTTTTCTGGTATGAGAACTGGAGGTACTTCAACTTCTGCACCTTTATTTTCACTTGATGCATCAAGGGCAGTTGTTCTGTTAGATCAGTTTTCAAATCGAAGAGATGAATCTCTTGAGTTTGCCACTGCACTTGTTGAAGATATCCTGAATGGCAAAACAAATTCTGATTCCCTTCTGCTGGAAGGCCATAATCAAAGTGCTAGCAAGGAGGATATAATATCTGTGAAGGAGTTCATTTACAGGCAGTGTGATATTTTAAGAGGGAGAGGAGGACTAGTTAATACCAATAGTGGCTCAGCTGCTGGTGTTGGTATGGTTGCTGTTGCAGCGGCTGCAGCGGCCGCCTCAGCTGCATCAGGGAAAACATTTACTACTCCTGATCTTCCTAATTTTGAAGTTTGGCTGTCTTCCAGTCATCATATATTGAGTAGAATTCTCTGTGCAAAAGTCAGTTGCTTGGATGAATTTGAAACTATCAAAAGAAAACCCCGTCCAAGGAACACAGTTTTACCAACAGCTGAAGGATCTTCAAAGGTTACAGATCCTCTAGATGTTGCAGTATCATGGTTGCAGAGTGGTAAAGGGCTCATTTCAAAGTTTTCAACTTCGTGGTGCCAAAGAGCTATTCCAGCTGCAAAGGAGATTTATTTGAAAGATTTGCCTGCTTGTTATCCTACTTCACAACATGAAGCTCATTTAGATAAGGCTATGCATGCATTTTACTCAATGGTCAAAGGACCTGCTGTGCAACTTTTCGCCAAAAAATTAGAACAGGAATGCACTTTAATTTGGGAATCTGGAAGGCAATTGTGTGATGCTGTTAGCTTGACCGGCAAACCATGCATGCACCAACGACATGATGTTGAGACTGGTAATCCAGATTTAGGTGATTCATCAAAGGCACATTCCAGTGGATATTTTTTCCTTCATGCCTGTGCTTGTGGCCGGGCTCGACAATTACGTCCTGATCCATTTGATTTTGAATCAGCTGATGCTTGTTGCTTCTCTGACTGTGACAAGCTACTTCCTGCGGTAAAACTTCCAGAAATCAAATTCATGGGACCTATTCAGTCCTTCTCTTGGAGTTTGCTTCGGATTGGGGATGCAAGATACTATGAACCTTCTAAAGGCTTACTTCAAAGTGGATTCTGTGCCACCCAGAAATTTCTTTTGAAATGGACTATATATCTGGAGAAACAGAAACAGCCAAATGGTTCAACAGAGAGTACAGTGAAGCAAGGTTCTGTAATTAAGCCAACCATGGTTGAATTTATTCCAGGTGCAAAGAAAACTGGTGTTGTACAATCCTACCCTGCTGTAAAGAATGAAGTGGAAGACCAAAGAACATCTTTAGATAAGATAAAATCTGATGATAAAAAAATAAGTTTCGGTATGGGTCTTCCCAATTCCAAAATGAGAAAACCTTTTTCTGAGGTTGTTGCTGGATCAGCTGCTGGTGATTCAGGGTTCCCTCCTCTTCAGCAGCGGAAATTGCCAACATCAGGTTCTGAAAAGGGTATGAAGCAAAGTAGGACAAGTGCTCAGAGTTTGGAACGTGTGAATGCAGCTGTTGATCATCAGGTGTCTCAAAAATCTTTAGATATGTCATTTGTTCAGGGACCACCTGATAGCAATGGTACTAATAGCTGCAGAGAAGGTGACCCCTTTTTGCGGATAGGTAGCAATGTAGTGCCTGTATACCTGAATGATGGTGAAAGAATAAAGTCTCATTCTTTTTTGAAGCATGTAGTAGTATATGTTGGATTTGAGCATGAATGCCCCCATGGCCATCGTTTCCTGTTAAATACAGAACATCTCGCTGAACTTGGATCTTCATACTCATTACCTGAAGAATCTCATATACCTTCTTCTGTTGAGCCTGCATGCAGTAATCTGACAGATCATACTAAAGTAAACAAGAATGCTCGCTGGGGTAAAATTCAACGAAGCCCTGCATCAGTAAATAAGGAAAGAGATGCGGACAAATCAAGTGAAATGATTGCTAATGGTGATTCAAATTCAGATGGACTGATATATACTTCCCATCCACAGACGGGACAAAATCTGACGTCTATTAATGTATTGCCAAAACCCGCTGATCTTCCAAAAGATCTTGGAGGGGATCTTGAAGCTATTAGTATGAATGATGGTGATCTTGCATTCTCCATGTTGAACCGAAACTTGCCTGTCTACATGATCTGTCCTCATTGTAGGTTTTCAAGGAATAAGAAAGATCCACCAAAAATTAAGTTTGCCAGCACTATCTCACAGCTTAAAAGGATTTTTCTGGTATGAGTTGTTGCTCTCATAAGCATTTTCTCAAGTTTGAATTAACATTATTTAGTATTTTCTGGTATTGTGATGCATATTTGCTGGAAAATGTTCCAGTTTCTGAGTTTGTGCTTTCTTACTCACTCAGTTGTCTGGTTTTTATAAATCTATGGAATTGTGCAAATTTACTTATGTTGATTGCGAATTACATTTTATTTTTTTGCTTATATTGTATTGTAAATGACAATTAGATATTGCATTTTGGGCAGATAAGATACATTGATATTTATTTTTCTTTTCATGTTAAAGTTCATCAATATTTTTAGTTATTATCATTTCAGCTACCTAATATATAGATATTGTGTAGGTGACACCTGCATTTCCTGTGACATTAGCAACATGTCCCATTGTACAATTTGAGGTATGTCCTTTTTATTTTAATGTAAACTTTCTTGAAGTTTGTGTGATTATATGAGATTGCCCATTGCAAGGCTGCTGAGCAATGAGGTTGGGCAATAAAACCCCTTTGTCTGGTGTCTTTAATTTTACATGGCGCATCACATGTTAAATTGTGCAATATCAAAAACAGCTGAGCACTAAAAACCCACCATCAAAATTTTGGGCGAATTGAGTCTCATTTGTGATATAGGAGAACACCATTTTAGCAGGCTCTGACAGAGAGGACACTTCTGGCTGCCTCTGCCCTGCTTCTTTTTCCTTCCTTCTCCACCTAAAGATGCTATTTTCTCTGTTTTTATGCGTTGATATATTTCTGTTTTTTTTTTTTTTTGTCTTTTGTTTTACGCTCTGGAATCAAACATAAGACACTCTAAATATATTAACACGCCCTGCTTGCTTAGATGCTGTATCTTGAGTCGAGTGAGATATGTTTTGTCAAGATTTTTATTATTGTCCCTTTCAACATTTATGTAGTATGTATATCTAAGATCACGTTTCAGGCTCTGGTTGATAAGGAGTTTAAGTATTGGTTATTGACGCTTCTGCTATTGGCATGTCCACTTATAGTGGGATGGCAATGTTGCTCTCTGCACAATAGCACCATGAACCCATGGTGACAGTGTGCAGTGTGCAATATGCTATGCTCAACAATATTTTACCTCGTGACAGGAATAGTGGTCAAAAAAAATATTCTTTGATAATTTACAATTGAGGAGTACACGGATATATATATAGGTTACCCTAAGAGCTAAAAAATGAATGCAGAATATTTACAATAAATGTAGGGATTATAATCCCTGATTCTATGAAAGATAAGAATAGAAAAGAATCAATAAATATAATCTGAATAATATCCTAAAATATTCTAATATCTTCTAACACTCCCCCGCAAGCTGGTGAGTGGATATTCGTTAATCCCAACTTGGTGATCAAGTTTTGAAAATGAACACTAGACAATCCTTTTGTGAGAATATCAGTAAGTTGCTCTCCAGTAGGAACAAATGGTGTACAAATTAAATCAATATCCAGCTTCTCCTTTATAAAATGACGATCTACCTCAATATGCTTGGTCCGGTCATGCTGTACTGGATTGTGAGCAATATTAATTGCTGATTTATTATCACAGTAAAGCTTCATTATACCATCCCATTTAACCTTCAAATCTTCCAAGATTTTCTTTATCCATAATAGCTCGCAGATTTCAAGGGTCATTGCTTTAAATTCAGCTTCTGCACTAGATCTAGTAACCACATTCTGTTTCTTGCTTCTCCAAGTGACAAGGTTTCCACCAAGAGAAGTACAGTAACCTGTCGTTGATCTCCAATCAACCATGGAACCTGCACAATCTGCATCGGTATAGGCTTCAAGAGTTAATCTATTTCCCCTTTTGAATAAGATTCCTTTTCCTGGTGTACCTTTCAAGTATTACAGAATTCGATGTACAGCCTGAAGATGTGATTCTTTAGGAGTATGCATAAATTGGCTCACAACACTTATAGCATAAGCTATGTTAGGCCTAGTATGAGACAGATATATTAGTTTGCCAACAAGCCTCTGATATGATTCCACATCAACAGTTGTATCATCTGGGAAGTCACAAAGTTTGTGATTAATTTCTATTGGGATATCTATTGGTTTACATCCCAATTTAACTATCTCAGTTAATAAATCAAGAGTATATTTCTTCTGTGATATAAAGATTCCTTGCTTTGAATGAGCAACTTCAATTCCTAGGAAGTACTTAAGCCTCCCTAATTCTTTAATTTCAAACTCTCGCATCAACTGCTTTTTTAAGAAATTAATTCCTTCCATGTCATCTCCTGTGACTATAATGTCATCAACATAGACTAGTAACACTGTCACTCCCCCTGAAGGTGAATGTCTGATAAATAGAGTGTGATCACCTTGACTTTGCTTGTACCCCATACTAAGCATGACTTTTGTAAATCTCTCAAACCATGCTCTTGGAGATTATTTGAGCCCATAAAGTGCCTTTTTAAGTCTGCAAACTGTATCGGATGTAAGTTGAGAATGAAATCCCGGTGGAACCTCCATATAAATCTCCTCTTCTAAAACACCATGTAAGAAGGCATTTTTAACTTCGAATTGCAGTAATTGCCAATCTCGGATAGCAGCAATAGACAGTAAAATCCAGACTGTATTCAATTTTGCAACAGGGCCAAAGTCTCCACATAATCTATGCCATAGGTTTGATTTTATCCTTTCACAACTAACCGTGCCTTGTATCTTTCTAAGAACCATCAGAGTTGAACTTAGTTGCGAAGACCCAGCGGCACCCAATTGGTTTCTTACCTCTTGGCAACGGAACTAGGTCCCATGTCTTATTTTTCTCTGGGGCTTCCATCTCCACTTTCATTGCTTATACCCAATTTTCATTTGCCAATGCCTTAGATAAAGTTTTAGGAATGGAAATATCATTTAAATTTGCAAGAAAGATTCTATGGCTGCAAGACAAATTGTTATAGGAAGTGAAAGGTGTCAAAGGATATAATAGACGTTTTGTGCAACTGCAGGTACCTTTGCGTAAGGCAATCGGAAAATCATCATCTATATTTTTCAGGGAAGGAGTTACCCCTGTGTTTTCAGGAACAGGTGCCAATTCATAAGATTGAACTTGCTCTGGTTGAGATGTCTCTTTTCTGCAAGAGTAAACCTGTAAAGGACAAGTGGAGAGTAAGGGCTGTTGAGAATCACAGGATCTGGAAGGCCCAGAGGAATCATTTGGTATTTTAAGAAAGAAGAGATCTTGACTCTGGTTATCAGGAAAGACAGTTCTCTCTGGAAGAATATGATGAAAATATGACTTACACTTAGAAAAAGTCACATCAGTTGAGACATAGAATCTTTTTGAAGGAGGATGATAGAATTTGTATCCTTTTTGAGTAGGAGAATAATCAATGAACACACATTTTAGGGCCCGAGGATCAAGTTTGGTCTGATTTTGAGAATGCACATGAACAAAAGCAACACAACCAAATATTCTTGGGATGAGATTATTCGAAGCTTTGAAGTCAGGGAAGAAATGAGTGAGAAGTTGTATAGGACTTTTTGAACCAAGAGTCTGTGTGGGAAGTTTGTTGATTATATAACTTGCAGTTAAAACTGCTTCCCCCCAATATTGTTTAGGAACATTATTTTGAAATAGCAAGGCTCTTGTGGTGGCTAGGAGGTGGCCATTTTTCCTTTCAGCAACCCTATTTTGTTGTGGAGTATTAACACAAGAAGACTCATGAATAATTCCATGAGTATCAAAAAAGGTTGATAGAGATTGATTGAAAAAATCTTTTGCATTTTTCGAACGAAATCTTTATATCCCAATCGCAAATTGAGTTTTGATCATATTGTAAAAGGATGGAAATATAGAGCTAACATCAGATTTTTGTTTCAAAATATAAATCCAAGTTACACGAATGCAATCATCAATAAAGGACACAAACCATCGAGATCCAGAAATATTAGGAATATTTGAAAGGCCCCAAATATTACTATGAATTAAATTAAAAGGAACAGAAGCTCTTTTATTACTAATAGGAAATGAAGATCGTTTGTGTTTAGCAAATTCACAAATATCACAATGAAAGGACTCAACATTTAGGTCTTTAAACAAAGAAGGAAACATCATTTTAATAACATGAAAAAAAGGATGACCAAAACGGCGATGGTGAAGCCAAATGCAGTCTTTATTCAAACTGAATTCTTTGGAATGAAAGGAAGAGGAAGACAAACTTTGAAATCTATCACGTCTACTGCACTCATCAAGGAAATAAAGTCCATCTTTTTCTTTAGCAAGTCCAATCTTCTGCCTCGTGCCCAGTTCCTAAATTTCACAATAGGTAGAAAAGAATAAAGCACAATAATTAGAATCATTGGTAAGTCATTGGACAGATATAAGATTGGTACAAAGCTTAGGAATATGTAAAACATTTCTCAAGATGAGAGATGGACTTAAACGGATATCACCTTGACCAACAATGATAAGAACAGAACCATCAGCTATTATAACCTTTCTGGTACTAGGACATGGATTATAAGAGATAAATTTTTTTGAAGAATTGGTCATATGATTATTAGCTCCAGAATCCATGATCCATGAGTCAAGAAAAACCTTATTTAAGGCAGTAAGAGCAGATGACAATTGAGTAATAACAGATGAAGGCTCAATAGAAATACCTGGGAACACTAAAGAACATGTACTTGAAGTACTGGTAGTATTCTTCCTCAGTGATTTCAGTAAACTCCTTAATTTTCCAATCTTATCCGTAAGATTAGGATGGCTGAAGCTTTCCTCTCCACTTGAAACTTCCATTGCTACATGAGCTTGCCCTTGTCCTTTCTTCATATTCGGAGGTTTACCATGAAACTTCCAACATCTATCCTTGGTGTGATGAGGCTTGTTGCAATAAGTACACCATAGGGAGTTGTTAGAATGCTTTGGTTGAGGAGCTTGATTGGTACTCTTTGATACTAAAGCAGAACTTTCAATTGTCTTGGGCTCCATCATCACATTCCTACGTCCTTCTTTTGCGAAGACAATAGCAATAGTTTCGTTCAAAGTAGGTAACTCTTCTCTCCCAAGTATTTGAATTCTTACAGTATCAAAATCTGCATTCAATCCTGCAAGATATTCAAATATCCTTTCTTTCTCCATAAAGCGCTTCAGGATGACAGTATCTTCATTACATTTCATCATAATACACTGATAATGATCCAATTCCTGCCACAAACTTTTCATTAGCGTAGAATACTCATTAACAGATTTACCTCCCTGTTTAGTAGAAGAGGTTTTTGTCTTAATCTCATAGATCTGAGCAGCATCCTTCACTTTTGAATAGGTCTGATGCACAGAATCCTAAATCTCTTTAGCAGAACTCAGGAACAAACATGATTTACTAACTTTAGGATCCATGGAACGCCACAGCCAAGATATAATCAGCGAGTCTTCTTTATCCCAGGCTTCAAACTTTGGATCACTTGGCTCAGGACCCATACCCAATAAATAATTGAGTTTTCTACGTCCTTTCAGAAATGTGCGAACAAATTGAAACCAACTAAAAAAATTTTTCCCATTAAATCTATAAGCCATTGGAACAACCTGCAACTTCTTAGAGACACCACTGATGTCAGTGTGATCATTGACAGTGGAAGACTCAACATTAGGACCGGTAGTAGATGACTCACTCATGACTAAAACAGGTGTAGAAAAAGATGGAAGCGGTCAACGGGAATGTGTTGGTCGGAGATTGAGCGTAAACAGTGACGCGGCGAACAATGAACAGCGACGGGGCGAATAGTGAACAGTAACGCCACAAATAGTGAATAGTGACACACGAACAGTGAACGGTGCTGTCGTGAACAGTAAGCGGACAAAACAAAATTAGGACAGAAGGAAAAATATGATTAGAGGAGAAATAGAGTGACTCTGATACCATGACAAGAATAGTGATCGGAAAAAATATTCTCTGATAATTTACAATTGAAGAGTACACGGGTATATATACAGGTGACCCTAGGAGTTAAAAAATGAATACAGAATATTTACAATAAATGTAGGGATTATAATCCCTGATTCTATTCTGATCCTATGAAAGATAAGAATAGAAAAGAATAAACAAATATAATCTGAATAATATCCTAAAATATTCTAATATCTTCTAACACCTTGCATATATTAAATTCAACAAGTTTAGGTAGATTATTCAATTATTCTTGTTTTTATTAGTGAAATAAATAAATAATACCAAGAAGAAAATTATGCTTGTTTTCTTGCTTTTCTTGAAGCACATTAGAGACAGGAAACTACTGGACCTTCTCCAGAAATTGGTTCTTGAATTAGGAAGGGAGATTTAGCTCTTGTGGCTGGAATGTTTAATAATGGATCTAGCATATGCTTACCTCTTCCAGCATTATCATTAGAACTTCTGAAATTGTTTTAAGGTGGTTGTATTTTTTCTTATTCTGCCCACTTTATGTATTTTGTCCTTGTAGACATCATGCCTGCCTCCATCAGTTCCAGATCGTGAACAGAAGTTACAATTCAGCCTTGGATGTCAAGTGGTCTTACCACCACAGAGTTTCCTTACCCTTAAATTACCATTTGTATATGGCGTGCAGCTGGAGGATGGAAGCAAGAATCCTCTTAACCCTTTTGAACAACAGCCAGAAATAACTGCCTGGATTACCAAGGGTTCAATACTGCAAATCTTATCCGAGGGTACCCATGATGAGGGATATCAAACACACTAGAAGATTATTAAATTTTAGAGTGGCTTTGCAAGAGTGAATTGGGCAGGATGTCAACAGCTTCTGCAAAATTCAGGTGAAGTTCTGTTGCTTATCATGTGCCTATGGCAGTCATATTTTCAGTCAAAATTTTGTCTTTTAAATGCATGAGCATGTTGTTCACAAGTTTTTGGTAATCTATTAGAAAATTGTTGGATCTTCTTTAAAAGAACGATAAGAAAACCTTTGAGCTAATATAATGTTTTGACACAGAAAGGGGCAAAGTCATGGATCTTGCTATTTTAGTTTTGTTTGAAAATTGACCTGTTAATATAAACTAGATTCTGTAGCAGACTGCCTGTATATCTGAAGAATACGAAGTGTCTACCAATAATATCAAGTGATATGCAGAATAACTAGAAATTTTTCTTTCCTCTTGAGGCAGTTAGTCATGATCCTTGAAACCGGCCTCCTTTTTGTTTAATTCCTGTCAGAATTTTTTCTTACTAGCTTCACATTTTAGTTCCTGCTAATTTTATTCCAGATTTTTCTACTTTCATCCAGAATAGACCAGAGAAGACAGCTAAATGCTAACATTCTATTTTGATTGTGTTTGTTAACTTGATTAGAATCTTTAATCCATGATAATAACCCATGTGGCTGAAGAAAGTGATCAAGCATCAATTGGCCACTTGCTGAGGAAATTCTTATTTTAGTCTACACAATGTGCAAAGATGCTTTAATCTGGACAATAGGATTTGATTTAGTAATTCTTGTATGGCGCTTTTGTGGGAGGTTACACTGGAATCCCTGTAATAAAAGGAAATGAAAAATTAAAGGTTCAAGTTGAGTAAAGTTGATAGGATGTCATAGGCATATTGTAGGTTTAGACTTTAGATAACCAGGGTCTCACTTATCAACCATGAAGGAGTATTTGAAACCTTGTTAAAAATTCATGGTTTCTTTTGTTGGAGGTCTTTCCTAGATAGAAATGATACACGTCCTTAAACTATTAGGCACTTCCTTCTATAACAACATGCAGGGGGTCTTTTGGCTGCTCTGTTTTAGGTAAATTGTCCTCTTAGAAAGTACATGCATGAATTTTGAGGCGAAGGGGATGGCCAATGCCTCAGCAAATATTTGGTCATTAATGCATAGTGACTTGAAACATAAAGTTTCACTTGTAAAAAATTTAATATTGTCACTTTGATTACTATTGTTTATATGTCGGATGCTCTTTGTCATGTTATTTGAACAAGAACTGTTTCTAACAAGGCTGCTCTCTCTCTCTCTCTCTCTCTCTCTCTACACACACACACTCATTAATGGGGATGTGTGAGCAGGACAAGGAACTTTGTGGATGATGATTGTGGTCCATCATGGAATTCCTGCGATGTAATGGAAAAACTGTGGCTCAAGGAGTACATCTTCATTCAATGGTTAAGTTGTAGCAGACTTTACCAGCATTTTAACAAGGTATTTGAATTCTTTATAGTTTATACTGACTAAATGGCCTTAGTCAGGTGCAATGTTGGACCTTTTGTTTTCTCATAGCCTTGTGGGTGGCTTTCTAGCGTGGTCCTTTATTCTTTTGTATAATGTGACACATGAATAAATGCTTATGGTCATTTCAAATATTGCTGTCTCGATTTATTTGGAAGATAATGTTATATATATATATATATATATAGTACCATAAATGGTGCAAAAACAAATGACCATTTTTCTTAACTGAATACTTATCAGTTCCAAAATAGGATGACTGCGAAATAACCACATTGACATGGTTCAACATGTATCTTGGACTTCCTGAATAGTTATTATCTCAATGATATAGCCCAATGAAGAGAAAGGCCATTTTAGTTTTCTTGTGATGATGTTTGCTATGCTGCGTGATTATGTTCCCGCCATTGTCAATATATATATATATATATATATATATTTTTTTTTTTCTTTTTTTAAACTACTATAGGCTTGTTATGAAGGGGCAGCTTTTTCTGCAGGAGGTTCTTCGTGATGAATTGATGGACGGCTTTGCCAACTTTGTAAGATCTCAGTAACCAAGACCTTGACTGGTGTATTTAACTGGAAGATCTCAGTAACATACTTGGTGGGCCAGGGTTGCTTGGCTTTGGCTGGCCTTGGCACTCTGTCTAGACAATATTACAAATAAAGGGACCAGAATGTAAAGAAATTCATTGTTTTTGAGGCCAATTAGGTTGTATGTCATTGAAAAAATGACTAGTTTACGATGAGAAGTTAATCGCACATGATCTCAAGTTTAGAATTGTTAGTTATCGAATTTAAAAGTCAACAAGTTATTTGTATATAACCGTAAGTTCATGGGAATTTTGTAGATTCCAACCAATATTCAAGTTCAAGCGCTCCTGATTGAATAAATTACGGCTATCCTTATTAACAATGTAGGTAACCTGTTAGAAAGGGAGATCTTGAATTGCCACATTGGCCAAAAAAGGATACTTCCTAACAACTTGGATAAAAAAATGTTTGGTTGGATGAACGATCATGCTCGTCGTTGACATCTTTTCAATAGTTTGTTGTCAATATTTTAAGGTTATGCATACAGATTAAGAGGGGATTTTGACCGAAATGCTGCAATAAAAAAATTTATATCCCAAAATGCTATAAAAATGAAACATATTACCGAAATGCTATAATCGTGCCATTCTCTCTGTCTCTCAAACCAAAATTGTATCCTTTCAACATGTTTTTTTTAAAAAAACAACACTAGCTTGCTCCCCTAATCTCCAATCCCATCAACCTACGCTTTTCCCCCTGCAGCATCTCGGCCCCCTCCCCCAGAGAAATCATTGAATAATTATATATGTAATTTATTATTTTAATATTAGTTAAAATATATAAAAAATACATATCCAAAGGCATATATAAATATAATTTTTAACTGAAATATAAATCATTAAAAATATATAATTATAGCTATAAATGTTTAATTTCATTCACTTTTTTTAATATATTTATAATGTACTCCTATATTTTAATTTAATTAGTATATATGTAATATATTATATATTCTTGTAAGAGATATATTATAATAAAAAAATTTTAATTCTTATGTACTCCCTCATGTCTCATATATAAGAAAATTTTAGGAAGGTTATGTTGTTCCAAAACATAAAAAGAAAATGTAGATATTTGATACAATAAATGAGATATTATAATATTATCCCCAACAATTTTAGAAAAATTGTATTTTTCAATGATCATTAATTGAGGATAATTTTAAAAAAATGATTTACTACAAATTAAATAAGGTTAGCTAACTTCAATTAACAATAATGGTGTGTAAGAAGTATTTTTTCCTTATATTTAATACTAGAGGGGGTATATATTTATATACAATTTTATAAGAGAAATATACACACATATATGAATATATTCTAAAATATGAATCAAATTATCTATAAAATATATATTACAAATAGAGAATGAATTAAAATACTTTATCAACTTATATATGATATATCATATATGCACATATATATATATATTTATATACTTACTTATATTTATATACTTTTTTATATATATTTAATAACTTTAAAATTTTAAAGAAAAGAAATAATAATATATATTAATTACAAAACAATAAATCATTAATGCATATTGCTGTGGTAAAAAAACTCATACTATTTTTTATTTGTGCTGTCTCAAGCCTATCTCAATTAATCCGGATCGAAGAATCTTTAATTAAATTGGTACAACTACAACCCTTGACTGATTAAACCAAGTATTTCATGGTAACTCATTATGAAGTGCATATAATTTATTTATTAAATTTAATATTAAATTTTTATCTTTTATGTGTCATGAAATTTTTTTAAATTCAGTAGGATCATTAAAATCTATATTAAAAATAAACTAAAAGATCAAAATAATGAATAAATGAAGAGA